>OZ024813.1:68034711-69348748 GCA_964017055.1 Chloromyia formosa | reverse complement strand
ACGTTCCTGCGGAAGCCGGTTCTTCATACCGGAACGACCCGTTTTTCAACTAATACCACACGGGTTTTCATTATCCGGGGCCCGGGAGAATTGACGGCTGTCAAGCATTGTTTAAGGTGCATTACTATTAGGTACACGATCGTCGTACATTATTCGCGGTTAGCGATCAAGCCATATAGCACGGAACACTATTTGTATGTATCTTTTTGATCGTCGCCTGCGATCGACACAAACTGCTGCCTAGCAAAACGCACCTTAAACCACAGAATTCAGTGGCACAATCTTCATATAATATGTCCTTTCTTTCTTCCCTATTTGTCATAGCTAAATACGTGTTTGATTGTTTTTTGAACGAAGATGTCGAGTGAGTATCGCTTTTCTTGCAAAACGATATCGGTGCCTGAAATATTGGGGGGGGGGGGGGGGGGGGGGGGGGGGGGGAAGTGCCTTGCGGACCCCCCCCCCCCCCCCCCCCCCCCCCCCCATAGTCGGCGCTATGTGAACGAATTTCATCCAATGCAACGAATTCCGAGCAGGACTCGTGGAGCATTTTGCTCACTCGATGAATCGTTGGGCGGGAGAGACGCAAGGTGCTTGGGTGTGCACAATGTGCTATCCACTTGGCTCGTGGCTCGGCGAGTCCCAATTAATGTGGTACGGGCATAAGCCAGGCTAAAGGTCGATTCAGACACATCAGTCACGTCACAGTTCAGTCAACCTTCCGAATCCTAACCGTCGCCGTCAAGTCACAGTCAAAATTGCATCTGTATTCACATATATCCGTAGCCGTCAGTAGTCAGTAATTTTTTGCGTGTACTCTCGAGTGTACCTCGATTTAAATATTAAACTATTTCAACTCAGAGGAAGGGAGTGTACCGTGGCAACATGCAAGAATTTAAAAATACATTTAAGTATTGGTGTTTCAATTTTCAAAACGAATTGATTGTATTTTATTTATAATAATAATCTTGTTTTTTTGCTAACCATCTATTTTTATTTCATTTCCAATTTGCTTCCAAATCCTGTTTTTATATGCTATATCCATATATTTATTATGCGATAAACCGTACAGAACGGGGTAATTTCGAACCAACTCGATTCATTTTTCGTCGTCGCCCATGTTCACTTTCTAAACTGACGTCCGTCAAACACAAAAAATATCGTTGGGAAGAAATGTGAATTTGACTGTTCGGTGACGGAAGCGCGACTGACGGTTCGGATTCGTGACTGCGCCGGCTCAGTGTAGACAGCGCCACTTGACTTTCAAGAAACGATATTTTTTGTGACTGATACCGGACGGTTCTGACGGAACTGTGACGTGACGTGACTAATGTGTGTGAATCGACCTTAAGTGTGCATTCGGTATGCTGTCCAAAATCTGGCAAATCAGTTATCTCAGTAATAAGACCGAGCTTGGCTTATTTCGCTCCCTGGTACTGCCTGTGTTGTTGGGAGCAGCACAGGGAAGGTTTCCGTAAGAGTTCCACCTGTGGTGCGAGGCGACTTGTCGTAGGTAGGCGGCTAAATGGGAGCAGAACGTGCATACTGGCAACGTGCAGCGTCCGAAACTGGTTTATGCCAACGAAACATCGCTATGACGCGCTATGCTAAGGCAAATTGTGGCGTGTACCCACCCGTCGACGTCGCGTCGGGTCTGATTGCCGGATAGTTGAATGGCAAAAAAAAACATTCGCTTAAAGAAAACCATCAAATCCTAAATTTGCAATTCATTAAACAATTTTGTCCTTTTTACAGTATTCTGTGCCAAGTATGTTTTGCATGTACCTCTGAAAATAAAAACCACACATATCGGGAACGGCAAAGATCAAAGATATCTGTAGCCAACGAAAAAAGTTCTTTACGACCAGTTGAAAAGGAGATCAGTTATTGGCTCGCTATAACTCTTGCCAACTTGTGCACAGAACGGATCCGACGGCAACATCGTACAATTGAACTTTATCAACAATCAACAAATTTTCATACAATTAAGAGTACACGGTGGCTTTATTGTCGCGAGATATGGATAAAAGACCGGAAAATACGCCGTCAAGAAAATGAAAAGACAGCCAAGAAACTTTGATCTTGACGCAACATGTACCTAAGCGGGTTTGTAAGCCGTTGATGGTGAAGTTATCCTCATTCTCTAATCTGCCGAATGGAGAGAATCGTCAGCGCCTGTGAAGAGTGAAAAAGGTACGATAGTTACCACAAGATAGTACCGGACAAATACAAATCGGTACATTGGTATGTGAGTATGTAGTTGGTTGTTCCTCAAACTACAAGTATAAATTATTTGATGTCTTGAAATTGAGGTGCCTAAAACTGCCAGTATAGAGAGAGGGAAACAATTAGTAAGATGTTGCCTTATGATAAACAGATATACGTATGGCATGTTATATCTGATACATAGTACGAGTAACAGATAAAATCAGAATAAAATAAAATTTCAAGAAGTACTTTATTGACGAAAGCCTATACGGTATAACAGTGCATACTGTTAGCGCACCATTATCTGAAATAATTACACATCTCGTTTGAAAAGTGTTGGGGCGACCGGTAGCGCAGTGTGTTTAGGCATCAGTCTCATGTTTGACTACCGGCGTTTCGGGTTCGAATCCCGTCCACGACGACGTTCGTGGCCATGGATGCGCAGGAGGTGCATGCTGGCAACTGCATTCTCTGAAATCAATTTATGCCAAACGAAACGTGAACTGGGCCACATGGAACAGTTGACGCGCTATGCGCCACAAGGGGTTAGGGCAATTGAGTTGTATTGTCAGCTACTCAATTGCCCTAACCCCTTGTGGGGCATAGCGCGTCAACTGTTTCATGTGGTTCAGTTGATGTTTCGTTGGCATAAACTGGTTTCGTAGAATGCAGTTGCCAGCATGCACCTCCTGCACATCTATGGCCACGAACGTCGTCGTGGACGGGATTCGAACCCGAAACGCCGGTAGTCAAACATGAGACTGACTGATGCCTCAACATACTGCGCTACCGGTCGCCCAGCTACAATAGAGCAATTATTCTGGAGGCGTGTTTCCTCAAACGAAATGTATAATTTGATTTGATCAATTACTCCCTGGTTTGTTTATTTTGTTATATTGAAAATATTCTTTTTTTCACCATATTTCCTTTTTTGCTTGTTTACACGACGTTTCGCCAGTTAATTTAGTTAGTTTAGTTAACATATTGTAGTATTAGATCTTAAAAAATAACCAGAAGATGTCAAACTAACTGGCGAAACGTCGCGTAAATAAGCAAATAAGGAAATAAGCTGGAAAAAAGAGTATTTTCAATATAACGAAATGTATAGTCTTCATTGAAAGTATAGACATTTAGAAGCGGGACACCCTGTACGTGTTATGCATATTTAAATCAGTCTTTCTATATGCTGCCACTACTTGGAGGAATATGACGCGCTCGATGGCCGTGTGCTCTCGGTCACCGCACTGCGATGCTACATCCAGGGAAACGGAGGTTCGATCCTCGACGCGAACAAAAAACTGCCTGTGGGTACTAATAGAACTCCCACAACGCTTCGAGCGTGTCAGCATAAAGACGGAGCGGAAAGGACGTGCATGCTAGCAATTGCTGTGGGACTACATGTTAACCCACAGAAAACTGTATAGTTGTGCCGTGCCAAATCGTTAGGCTGCACGACCTTAGATTATTCCACAGAAGTTAAATATTTCGGGGTAACACTAGACTCGAAACTTACCTGGAATACTCACAAAGATAATATAATTAGCAAACCCACATACGCAATGTGGACTTGCAAGTCTCTTCGGCCGGACATGCGGACTCATTCCAAATATAATTGAGTGGTTATATATGCATACATGCAGGCGCAGCTTATGGTGACGTACGCATAGGGACGTTCCGATACAAGTAAATAATCGATACTTTTGTTTCGATACCAAGTACATTTAGCATCGAATAATTCTTGCGATACTTGCTCGGGTATCGATACCATTTCCATCCAAGAGTGAAAGAGAGACAATCAACAATGTCGCAGGCGAGGAACAGATTGTCTCCGAAGTACTTGGAAAGATTGCTCTTCTTAGGCAGTCTCGATAATAAAGAGTTCTTCACTTAAATTTTAAGCATTTTAATAATAATTACTTCTTGCACTTTTTTCACATCCGCGTGCATCTTGCCAAGCCTAAATGTTTAAGTTCTCCTTTTTCTAACTTTTTATTTCTTAAATCAGAATATATATGTTCTCTATAAATAAATTCTATGATATACTATCCACTTGGAAATAGCCTTGGAAACATAATCTGGATTAAGTAAAACTCTTTGTATAGATGTATGTGCATATATAAGCATATGGAATACTTATAGCCATTTTTCCTTTTATTTTTATTATTATGTTTATTTGAAAAAATCAATTTTGTTGTTAAACTTAAAAATGAATAAACGTTTTCTAATAATCTAAAATAATCTTTTGATAATAATTATTAATAACAGTGCTCCTAAGTTACCAAATCACCCGCGATCTCAAATTCATAAGAAAAACCATCGATATGAGTACTTTATAAGTATCAATACTTTCAAGCTACTTATATGAGTAGTATCGAATAAATGATTTAAATACTACTCATTTGAGCGGGTATCGACACTTATATGGTATCGGAATGTCCCTACGTACGCAGCGCTTGAGTGGTGGCTTAATAATAATAAGCTTCAACGCCTTGCCTGCCTTGGCGTCACTGGAGCTATGCGCACTTGTCTAACGCCAGCCCAGGAGGCGATCATTGGACTGAATCCGTTGCATATATTCATTCAAAAATCAGCAGCTCTAATGCTCTGAGAATTCGTTTAATTCCAGATGTACGTAGAGGCGAAGGAGGTAACATGATCATTCTGAATCAAATTCTTGGTGTACAGATCTGCTTGAGATCAGATTACATGAACACGGGGTTTGCTTCGGCAGGAAATTTTCAGCCCTCATCCCTGACCGCACGGAATAGAATCATTGCACGACCTGTCCATATCCTAGATGTGTTAAGTGGTTCACCGCTGGATCTAAAACAGAACAAGGTGTAGGTGTAGGTGTCTTCGGGCCCAACCTCGGGATTTCGATCGCAATGGGAGTCTCGCCCAGCGTTTTTCAAGCTGAGATCGAAGCTACTGAGGTCTACGCCAGGGTAATCTTGGAAACGGGATTTCACGGCGCTCACATTGCTATCTACTCAGTCAGTCAAACAGCTATAAAGACGCGTTCCTCATAAAAGGTCTCTTCAAAACTGATGAAGGAGTGTTACGAACTCCTCCAACTGTTGACATCCAAAAACCGAGATTTCTTATGTTGAGTGCTAGGCCACAGGGCATTGAGGGGAACGAGGCTGCGGATAAACTTGCTATACATGGATCATCCAGTTTCATGAACCTGAGCCTTACTGAGGCTTGGACTGGCCTCGACCAAACTGCAGATCGCAGACTGATTTGCATTTTTACGTTATCAGTACTAGAATAACCTTCCAGGGCTACGTCAATCGAAGGAGCTGATAATGCCTTTCATTCACAAGGTTACTCCTCAAATGAGTAGAACTCATCTGTGGCGTATTGCTCAGATATCACTTGATCGAGATGGGTTGTAATGGGCTCATCACCTCCTCAGCAGAATAAATTTCTGCTCCATCGAATATGTGCATACGGATTTGCCAGGTCGATGCCACTGCAATTGCCTCTGCCAACAATGTGCTTAGTGCATAATGCAAAAACTGTATTGTATTGTACATGCCGCTAGGTCGCGCCACCTAGATATGGGTGTGGATCCAGGATCTGGATGGAAAAACCTTGGTTGACGTCATCAAAATAACGGAAGTATCATAATGATAAGTGCATGATCCAGCCAATCAGCGCTGAAGAAACCCAAGCGGCTCGACGATCTCGCCGACAGACAAAGGAGTTTCGATTGAGCAGAGAACCAAGGTGATCGATTCGTGGTGACATTTCGTGTCATAAATTGCTATTTTCTTCCAATAGTTTTTTATTTCGGTTATTTAGATTTCTCGGTGCTTTCGGGACTTACTAGCTCATATATTTACATATACTTATCTATGATATTCGAGTATCTGATTTAATATGGCACTTTTATTTTATTCAATTATTACGCGGTGAGGTTGACCACGCGGTTGAGGGAGTCGAGTCATGCGGTATCTAAGAATAGAAGTCGTTACTATTCCGGGTTCTCGGGATTTTTTTTAGACTTATGAACATTTATTTTATACAATTGCCGCGATCTGGAATTTTTCCTTTTTTTTTGTCACTAACTCGACGGGTATGAAAAAGTGTCAGTGTCGCTCCGGTGATCCACCCTTTTCCCTTTCGGAGCTATAAAAAAAAGTGTTTGTGATCTTGTGCAAATCACCAGGAATGTCGCCCAATCAACTACAAAAGGAGCAGTCTTCGGTTCTGCAACAAAGATGGACAATGTAGCGCCAGAGAGAGTACTCCGCCACCGAAGCCAGCGAGTAACCTGCCACCAAAGCGAGCCAGTAATCCGCCACCATATTGAGCCCCAATTCCAATAATGGCGCCGGCCGATCAGCTGGAAAGGCAGTTGGGGTGAACGCCATCTCGTGGGAAACTTTTGAATGCTGTACTGTGTAACCTGGCTAAGTGTCATTTTTATTCTGTTATAAATGCATTGGTTGGCATTATTCGTCAGGTAAACGGGCAGCTCTCACAAATCGTGTTAGTGGGTGTAATAATATCCGCTCTTCAAACATTGCCCGAAGGTGACATTATTGTTGGGATGGTATTTGTTAGTTGCCTGCCTACTGTTTATATTGTGCTAGGTTGTTGATTGTCGGCAACGGTGCTCATTGCATTCGCAAATTGTTGCGATATGAGATTGTTGCTAGCGGGTCCATTCTAATGGGATATCGGTTTACCTAGTTATTGGAAGATCTGATGCAGGCCGAAATACCACAGCAGCGAACGAGACGTCACAATCGTAAACAAGCATTTGTTGGCGGCCGGCTATAGCTAAACGCTGGCATTCAAAACAAAACCAACATTAACCCAACGATGGCAATTTGATAATTTGATTGTTTTCTCTTGTGAATCGGAGGATTTGATTGTTTTCTTCTCTTGTAAATCAAAATAATAATTGATAACGAAAAAAAATATATATAAATAAAACAAAATACTATATATATTTTAAATAAAACATAGAATATTTCCACAAAAAAAAGATATACTTCGATATAAGAATATGACTATTATAATTTAGCATGATGCCTTGAAATAATATCATGTTTAGTCGATTGAATAAAAAAAAATAGTCATCGGAAGCCTTATTGAACCTTGAATTTTCCTGCAATCACATTTGAATGGGTCGTCAATTAGATTGAGGCCTGATTTATTGTTAGTTGGAGTTACTTTTTTTTTTAGTGTTTTTTTTTTTTGCTATTGCATATAAATATATATATACTAGTATAATATTATTTAATATATAATAGGTATGGGATCCCCTAATCAGATACATCTTACGCAATGATACTTACAAAAATGAAATCCTAAATTAAAAATAGCTTCCTCCCTCTCTATCCTCCCTCTCTTGTGAATTTCTTTGATTATTATTGGGGGATTTTCTGAATCAGGATGCGCCCGAAAATCCCAAGGCAGGGAGGGTGTAGAAGCGCTGGGCCTTAACACCATGGGCCATATAAGAACCGAATTCCACCGTAGGCTCGCGGCTTAAGGATCTGTCCTGACTGGACGGTAATCTTTTCTTCTTCCCCTTTCTTTTTTTGCCTTTGTGGCATTTTTATAGTAGTTTGGCTTTAGAGCTCTTTTTCCCTTCACGGGAACTTCGTTTTCACCGGTTTAGGGAGTTTGACGCGTAGGCGTCCCATTATCGTTCCGTATTAGAAATATTTGTCTTTGTAGAGTAGAGTTTCTTTTTGTTTAGCGGGCTTGATGTGCGATATCCTGTATTGCATGTGATGGAGGAGGCCAATAGCTGCCGTTCAACCACCCCGCAACTCCCGGTTACTGAGCTGGTCTGCGAGCGCACATCGCACCTTCTCATTTTGCGTCACGGACACTCTCTCCTATCCAATGAATGTTCTTTATTTTTGAATAGTAAATGGATAGTAAGCAAACCGCGGCGAGGTTCCATTTAAAAGTAAGTATATATTTGTAACCGGCGGCGGCTGCTGATTTTGGCCTTTATACATAGCGTTACGCCGCTACTCAAACCACTTGTGAAACCGCGCCTTCTAAACGCGGCCTTAGTCTCTCTTGCATAACACATATTTCACAGATGAAAATGGATCCGATGTTGGCATAGTTACACTGTCGGAAGCGGCCTGCGGAGCAGAGCTGAAAATTAATAGCAGCTCCTTAGAAGGACATCATCGCAGGAGATTAGTCAGAGAAACATGTTACATTTTAAAGAATTTTGTGCGGAAACTATCCCACAATTATACAAATTTTAAAAATTGCTAGTGCGCGCTATTATAACATTATTCCATCGTTAAAAGTGGAGAATAGTTCATTTGCGGGTATTGTAAGTACTTCTTCAATAAGTAATATTAGAAAAATAACAATCCCCTAGGATTTATTTTACAATCCAATAATTTTTTTTTGGGTAACTAGCTGCCCGTATTAAAAATGTTAACGCCAAAAGGCAGCGCATCGAAAAGGCCAACTTATAATAAAAAACAAAAAAAAACAGTTAAAAAAGTAATGCTGAGTATGATACCGAAAGTACATTATCTACAATAGAGCCCCAAGTTTGTTAGAACAGAATGCAGCTTCCTTCAGGAACTGTTTTCTAAGTGCACAGAAGAAAACCGTTAAGCTAAAATAAGCAAAGACGGTACAAGCTAGGCCTGTTCCTAAGACCGGTACACCGTTTTTTCTAGTACATAGTACAAGTATCAATCTCGACGAGTACCAGTTTTTAAGTACCGGTTTTTCAATACGTTTTTCGTTTTTCTTTTTAACCATGTAGGCCACTCAAATTAAGCCAATTTTGGGGCTTTTTAATAATAATGAGGGAAAGCTCTGGAAAAAATTTTAATCCCTTCCATAGATACTGAATACATGGAAACTGAGTTTGCACGGTTGTTGAAGGTAAGCTCAACTTTTGGAGGGCGAAAATTCGAGAAATTTGAGCCCTTTTTTTAATATTATCATTATAACTCCTAAACGGTGCCTCGGGTCGAAAAAATTTACAGACGTAAATTAAAGACCGTTGAATTCTGCGTTCAATGCACTGCTCAAAGTTTAAATTCGGTTCAGTAGCGTAGTCAAAATTGATAGTCAAAAAAGACAATTTTCGAGGCTCCAGAGAAAAATCACACTTTATCACTTTTCAAGCTCACAGATCTTTGCAACGGAAGCTCCAAATGGAAAAGCTTGTCTTTAAAAGTTGGGGCTAATTTGATTCTGAGCCTAACGTGGCCAATATTTTTCAATTCGGGCCATTTTTAGAGTAGCTATGAGCAAAAATTCAAAAATGAATGCTCATCGATTTATGCCTTTAAAGCTTTATCTTGGTAAGTATAACATATAGAAGTTTTATTTTAGTCTCAGATTATAGATAAATTACTCTAGTTAAATACGGTTTTTCAAGATTTCTTGTCAGACCAATTTAGGAGATACTAAAATGAACCAGGGCAAACCAAACAATTAGGCACATTTTCAACATAGTGGCGGGGTCCGTGGTGTTAGGGGGGAAATAGAAAACTCGAATTTTTAAACAATGCACCAATTCAAACAATATATGAAAAATCGAAACTATCATAATTAAATCAATCAGGTTATAACAGTTTGACTGACCAAAGTAGTTCAACCTTTGCAAAATCAACGACTTTTTTTTAAATAAAAACGCAATTACTCAAAAACTATACCCGCCAGCATATTCTAGTAAAGAGTGAATCGCAGGTAATATCCTAACCTAAAAACAGAAAATAGTCTGTCGAAATCAGATAAACTGTTAATTAGATATGGCCTTGGAAAATAAAATAAAAAAAGTGTGAACAAATTATTTTTTTGATTAAAGGGCTGTAATTGACTCGAAATTTAAAAATTAGTATTATATAATGTTAAAACAAATTGTTTACAACAAAACAAGAAGTTTTTATTTTTGATAAAATAAGTGTAATATACAGGTGAAAACTTGAGAAAAATAAGATAAAACAGCAAAATGTTGAACGTGGGCTACATATTTTCCTTATTTTTTCGAGCTATATCTATTTTAATTAACAGTTTATTTGATTTCTACAGGCTATTTTCCATTTTTAGGGTAAGATATTACCTGCGATTCACTTTTTACTAGAATATGCTAGCGGGTATAGTTTTGGAGTAATTGCGTTTTTATCCAAAAAAAAGTCGGTGATTCTGCAAAGGTTAAAATACTTTGGTCAGTCAAAATGTTATAACACTGGTTGCTTTAATTAGGGTAGCTTCGGTTTTTGATATATTGTTTGAGTTGGTACATTGTTTAAAAATTCGAGTTTTCTATTTCCCCCTAACACCACGGACTCCGTCACCATGTTGAAAATGTGCCTAATTGTTTGGCTTGCCCTGTTTCATTTTAGTATCTCCTAAATTGGTCTGACAAGAAATATTGTAAAGCCGTATTTAACTAGAGTAATTTATCTACAATTTGAGACTAAAATAAAACTTCTATCTGTTATACTTACCAAGATAAAGCTTTAAAGGCATAAATCGATGAGCATTCATTTTTGAATTTTTGCTCATAGCTACTCTAAAAATGGCCCGAATTGAAAAATATTGGCCACGTTAGGCTCAGAATCAAATTAGCCCCAACTTTTACAGACAAGCTTTTCCATTTGGAGCTTCTGTTGCAAAGATCTGTGAGCTTGGAAAGTGATAAAGTGTGATTTTTCTCCGGAGCCTCGAAAATTGTCATTTTTTGACTATCAATTTTGACTACGCTACTGAACCGAATTTCAACTTAGAGCAGTGCATTGAACGCAGAATTCAACGGTCTTTAATTTATTCCTGATGGTTTTTTCGACCCGAGGAACCGTTTAGGAGTTATAATGATAATATTAAAAAAGGGCTCAAATTTCTCGGATTTTCGCCCTCCAAAAGTTAAACTCACCTTCTACGACCGTGCAAACTCAGTTTCCATGTATTCAGTATCTATAGAAGGGATTAAAATTATTTCCAGATATTTCCCTCATTATTATTAATAATATTTAATTTGACTGCCCTAATGGGCAATTCTTTCAGTTTGTTTTTTTACCCAGCATTTTTGCCTGTTTTTTACTTATTTTTTTTTGCTCGTTATGAAATCGGTCAAATGTCTGTCTGTCCGTTTATCCATGGAATATCTCACGGACGGCTGAAGCTACATACATCAAATTTTGTAAGAATGTGTAGAATTACTATAATTCGCAGGAGAAATCGTCGTAATACGTCAACTTTAAGGGGAGGTCCCCATAGAGGGGAAATGAAGGTCGAATTTTTTTTTCGTTTGGTACAGGCAAGTAGGGTATCATAAGAAAGGTACCGTCGGGTACATTCCATTTTGGATTTTTTCAAATTTAAAGAAACGGGAAAAGAGGGAGAGGGGAAAATATGTGGTCCGAGTTTGTCCCCCCCCCTCCTTGCATTTCAAGACCGCTATACTTAGAAATATGAAAATTCACAGAAAAACGGCATTTTACTAGCGTAGAAAACCTAGATTAATATAGAATTTTGAAATCTCATCAGAAAAGGTTAATAATAGTACATTTCTATAGTTGCAGTTAGCACATCCCTGCACCCCTTAAGCGCACGGGAGGTCAAAAATATTGGTGGCCAATGATAACCAACATCATAGGCAATAATATCTTTAAGTTTCGTCACAATCACATAATATTTAATAATAGTACATTCATTCAAATTTTGAAATTTTGACACCATCCATACAAAAAATGCACTTAACCGGCCTCTGCTACGTACTATGAGTACCTACTGCATACTTGAATATTGTTTGTTGTTTTTCATAAAGTGAATTGGAGTTAACCATTTCTGAAAGACTAAAGATTGTTGGGATAGGAGTGGGAGGGGAGAGGGAGAGTGGAGGGGGGAGGTAGGAGGTAGGAAATGAAGATCAATATTTTTTTTCATCTGGTATTGGCAAGTGGGGTGTCATGAGAAAGGTTCTACCGAGTACATTCTATTTTTTGCATCTCCATCAAATTTGAAGAAAGGGGAAAAGAGGTAGAGGGGAAAGTGTGAGATCATAATTTGTCCCACCCCCCTTACCATTTCGAGACTGTTACACTTAGAAATTTGAAAACATAGTGGAAGGTGGCATTCAATTAGCACAGAAAACAAAAAAATTATGGAGTTTTGATATCTTCTCAAAACAGGTTAATAATAGTATATTTCTATAGTTACAGTTAGCACACCACTCCATTTCTCAAACTCATCCGAGGTTGAAAATATTGATAGCCAACGATAATCAACACCATGTGCAATAATATCTCCAAGTTTCGTAATTATCACGTAATATTTAATAGTAGTACATTCATTTAGATTTAGCCATTTTGATATCATAAATACAAAAAATGCACATAACAGGTGTGTGGTACTACATACTAGTACTACGAGAACAACATACTTGCATATTGTTTTCCGTAGAGCGAATTGGAGTTAACCATTTTCAAAAGGGTAAAGATTGCTGGGAGAGGAGGGAGGTATGCTGGTCGCTGACTCTACTTTCTATAATTATTCAAACAATTTATTTTCAATATTTTTTACGCAAGCTTGCAATTAGCAATACCGTCTTAACATGAATGGTTAAGCATCTCCAAGAGTAGGACAATTCATCTCCTATTGGCATGGGACACTACAAAACCCTCGGATTGCGGGCATAGCCCTCTATTTTCCGGTTTAATTTTTTTTTACCCGGTCTTTTTACTCGGTTTTTGACTGGGGTTTTTTCCCGGTTTTTATCTGGTTTTTGAGTACCAGTTTTTGACGTGGTTTTCTTTCAGTACCGGATTTTACAGTATTTTATACCCTTCACGGATGTGATAGGGTATATTAACTTTGACATGAAGTTTGCAACGCACAGAAGGAAATATTTCCGATCATATAAACTATATATATTCTTGGTCAGTATGATGATACGAGTCGATTAAGCTTTGTCCGTCAGTCTGTCCGTCTGTCTGTCTGATTCTATGTAAACTAGCCCCTCAGTTTTAAAGCTATCAAGCTGAAATTTTGTACAAAGCCTTCTTTCTATGGCACGCTATAAATATGTCGGAACCAACGGAATCGGACCACAACGTCATATAGCTGCCATAGGAACGACCGGTCCAAAAATTCTTCTTTATGGGAAAATCTTTTTTTATTTCTAAGGACATATTTTTCAAATTTCGCAATAATCAATAATGTCTTTAGTCAAATCACATTCCCGAATTTGGTTGAAATTTGACTAGTCTATCATATTGCTCTCATAGGAACGACCGTTCCAAAAGCAGGTTTTTGTTAGGAAAACTTTTTTGATTCTACAAATAATGTCCCTAAATTTTGTTAAAATTGGCTTATTATTTCATATACCTCTCATAGGAACAGTGAAATCGGAACAAGTTTTACTACTAATTTCAAAGTGACAAATGCATCATAAGTCACAGGGGTATCATACCTTCGGCATTAAGTTTTGGAATATTCCTGTTTCGCGAACATTAGAGGAATTCTCTCTTATGCATTTAGGGAGAATTTTTAAAATTCCTTAATTGCGGGATTTCCGCACTTTAGGTGGCAAGAACCTAGAACCCATGCGCGGGGATTTGCAGGTCCTAAAACGGAAATTTCTCGAGTCTTGTGAAAGTTCTCTCTAATCGAATAGAGAGAGTTCTCATAATTTTTCCGAAACAGGAATGTTCCTCGCAATTATTTTGCACGCACATGTTAGCTCTTTTTCAGCACTTGTTGTCGTATTTTTGAGCCTTTTCCGTGAATTTCGCAATTTTTCGCTCTAATTAGTATTTTTTAACGTTTGAAAACGTGTCGGCAGTAATGTGCAAGAGTGCGCAATATTCATAAGCACAAGAGTGCGCGCGCACTCTTATCCGACTTCAATGTCCACTCTTGTCTACCTCCTTTACTCACATTTTGCAGAAATTATAAAGTCCATTGAAGCACAAGAAGCTCCCGACGATATTGTCGATCTAGGCCGACCCATACAACCCCCGACAGTAGAGGAAGTTAACCTCGCGTCGTGGTCACTAAAACGAAATAAAGCGCCCGGCGCTAACGAGATTCCAGCTGAACTGCTGAAATTCGGTGGAACGGGTCTAGTTAATACCATACATCAATTACTCCTGCGAGTATGGAAGGACAGGGGCATATCACTAGTCTGTACGTCCTATAAAACTTTGACGAAAATTCTGGAAAATAGAATAAAACCGTGCGCAGAACGAATCATTGGTGAATACCAAAGCGGTTTCAGAGCTGGTCGCTCCGCAACCGATCAGCTCTTTACGGTCAAACTGATTCTTCAGAAGTGCTGGGAATACAAGGTACACGTATAGATACCAAATCTTTGTCGACTTCAAGCAGGCATACGACAGTATCGATCGTGTTGTACTGTAAAACATCATGCTGCAATTTGATACACCGGCGAAATTACACCTGGGTCAGAAAAGCCATCGAAACTGACGAAATCAAGCGACGTATACAGCTAGCTAATAAGACTATTTTCTCGATTCTCACCATAATGAAATCGAAGCATGTGCGCAGAAACATGATGCTCCGCGTGTTCAAAACCATTATACGACCAGTGCTATGCTATGGTTGCATGGACATGGACCCTGACTCAAGCCTCCGGAAACATGCTAGACATTTGACACGTTTGGGGACGTCGCTAACTACTGAGCTTCCATCCTTGTCCTTACAGAGGCTAGTCCTGGGTTGATAGCCGTTCTTAATTATATTTAATATACATACATATATATATATATATATATATTTTATATATATCGTTAATATTTAGCAACTGCTCGTCAAAGTATTTACGTTTCTTACGTCTAATTATTCTATTCGATATTCGCCTTAGCTCGTCATATTTTTCTCTTTTGGTACTGGTTGATCGTTGAATCCACTGTCTATACGCCTCGTTTTTCGCGTCAAGTGAATTTTTGCATTCTCCGTCGAACCAGTCATTTCGCCCTCGCCGGGCTTTATATCCCACGAACTTCTCTGCGACCTCTTTGATATGGTACCCTTGAGTTCTTCCCAGAACGATACGAACACAATCAGTAAATGTTACTGTTGTGAGCCACTATTGGGAGTTGGGACCGAGAAACGTATAAAAAGATTGACTTTTCCGTTTAAGTTTATTATGTATACTATAATAAAATTTTTAATAATAAAGCTTGTAATGAACCATATTCTGGTCTGGTTGTGCTGCCTCCATCGCATCGGCAGGTCGTTGGTAGCACCTGATGATAATGATCTGTCGGTGGCAGGAAACTAGAGGCTGAGGGTCCCATTACACTTGGACTCCGATGCGAATGCGAAGGCAATTGAGCCGTCCGCCGACTATTTCATCCTTATCGCCTCATTTTTTGATTCCTCATTTTTGCCTCCCCTGTTTGTGTTGTCTTCCCCAGGCCTATGAATTTTTATTAATACGTAAAGGACAGGGGCAACGATGATGAAAACCCCGCCAACGTCTACCGAACTGAGCTACATCAAGCATAGGCCGCTGCTTAGCTCGTTGAGGGACCTTTTCTTCGCCAGATGGCACGGCCCGACCTTCATGGTCATGATGCTACCTAAGGCTCCATCCCCACGCCCAACGGGCATCTTCAAATGCCCACCAAACCGTCCATTACAAGCCCTAATAAATGCCATGAATGCTTATTGTGTTTCAATTTTGCCCAGTTACCCTCTTTTTTTCAGAAATTTGCATGAAATCCCATAATAAATTAAGGTGAGTACCCGGATACTCCGTTATCAAACGACATTGTATTGGAGCGGGATCTAGTGTTAATCTTTACGTTTTGAACTTTCCGAAATAACATTTTTTGCTTCCACATCATAGTTTGAAACATGTATCCGTACATTCACATCACGACAAACATCCAATACGTTTTTTGTCGAATTTAATAATGATGGTCAAAGCAAACTGACGAGGACATCACGGGCAAGAAAATTTGTTGTGTTGGGGTACGGAATCGCTAAGACCAGATTTCCTCTACACGGTCATGAAGATACGTCATACTTCTAGCTTTTAGGGCGATTTTCGGTCTTAAAAACTGCATATACAAGTACTGCTTATAAGCTTATTTCTTTCAATGAAAAGACAGAAATTCTTGAAACTTAGAGGCCGTCTTAACCCAAAAACAGTCAAAAGTGTAGATACGTTGTTTCAAGTTAACACGGTAAATATTCTGTTTTTCTGTGTTTCATGTTTTTTATTATTCAACACCATAAGGTGGTAATCCAACGGTTTTCCCGTTGGTACAGTGTTCTTTATTCGATTACTCTATAAAAAAATAAATTTCCATGATTTCATTCTACAATACGTTATCTAAAAGCTAAGAAACCAAACGCAAGATAATCGTATCTGTTCGAGGTCCAAACAATTCGAGATATCTAAACAATGTGAGCAAACTACTGCGCCATTTGTTCTGTGCATTTCTCCCGATTGCCTACAATGGCTCTATATCGTAAAACAACGCCCCGATTTGTTGATTGAATCATGTCGTACCCATCAAGAGGGGGAATGACCCACCTCACATCATCAACTGACAGCCAATCAAACATCAGGCCATATTGAAAATTGGGCGGGACTCTTTGCCGGGAATCTTCAATGGGAAAAGGCACTTGTGCACTTGTACAACATGAGATTCCGAGGCAGTGATAAGATGTTTTCCATCACTGTCCCATGTGCGTCGTGGGAAGTCCAACCAGTACGCGCATGACAGCCTAATCGAGTAGGTTCGTGTGCTGTTAGTCGGGGACAAAGAGAGAAACAAAATCTGTTGCTAGTAGCCGGTATTAGCGCTTTGATCGCATGGAAGATGTTGTCCAGTGCGGATGTTTTTTGTCTTTTGGCATCGTTTATGGGGTCGATACGGTCGGTGCACCTTAGCTGCACCATCGATTGATTGTTTTTTGTATATTGTGCAATAAGCGAGGGCTGCCAATTTCAATGAAAAATAAACAATTCCGCTGAAGAGGGAATTGAAAAACTGTGTGTTTACTTAGTCTGAAATCTACGCTTTGACCTTTTTTTTTTTGTTCATTGAGCTACCGGTCGCCATATAGGGGCCCCAACAAAAGTTGAGTACCGGGCCCTGATTTTCTCTCGACGGCCCTGATAAAATAGTTTAATAAGAAACAATTTTAATTCGACAGATCATAGTATCATTTACTATATGATTAGAGAAAAGACATAGGACATAGGAATTTCAATCTTGCCCTGCACACAAGTGCTCGCTGGCTACAGATGGAAAGAGTAATTGTTAACCCATTATGACTTACTAAATGAATTTGTGCTTCGACTTTCCAATCAAATCAAAAACATGCATTTCCTCTGGAGCCCGAACGTTTCTCATTGTGTCCAAATAATCTTTATATGAATAAATAAAATAAAACAGTGATTTTATTTATTCATAGAAGGGGAAAAAGGGATAGTTTTTTCATTATCTTCCGGCTGACGGTGTGTGCGTTTAACTTTTCTATTGGTGAGTTTTTTTGCGAATCTATCCGGTGTAGGGCAGTACACGCGTTACAACAACACACACTTATACGGGTTACTGTCGCTGCCCAAGTGATTAATCTCATGTAAATTTACCCGGGATGGAACCTAAGCTCAACTTAAAATCACAACGAATTTCCCTTTATAAGATTGTGAATTTCATGGAGTTGTGAAATTGGAATTGGCGATTTTGATTTGATTTTGTCTGATAACATAATCTTTTTCGGTTTTAGCTAATTTATGCTGTCGCAGTAAGCAGCGACAAACTCAATGTTTACTTATGGTATGTTATAATTAAGTTTAGTCTCTGTCCTCAATGAATTTGTCCCCCACATCAGAATGCGGCGACGCACGATGCGTCGCACACGCAATACGGGATACGAAACTCAAACAAATGAAGCGATAATTATCGCTTATATATCGAATTGTTGTTGCGTGGGTTGCATCGCGTAACGCATCACTCTTGTGTGGGGGCTGCCTAAAAAAAAATACCAAACATTTTTTCAATCCTTCCCGCAGCCGGACAAAAAGACTGGGGCCATGGATTCTCGTCGATGGGAGTTTTCACTGTAAATGCTTTAGGAGTTACATATAAGGGGGACTCACGCTCCACGCTACTTCGTATTCGTCGTAAACTTCTGTCATCTCCACAGTAAAATGACAGAAGTTTACAACATTACGACAAATACGAGGTTTACGACGTGAGCATGAATCCCCCTATAATGTAATATAGCATTTAAGTACTTACATTCTCGTTATAGGCGCGGTTCTTTGCACAAAAACCTTGGATCGTTTGGTATTGGAATAGTTTGGTATAGGCAAAATACGAGAGATATTTATACCCTAAACTTTTAGTATAGGGTATATTGCTTTTGCAACGATGAAAATATGTAACACCTTATGACAAATTCATAGAAAATTTTTTGGGTTCCCCATGTTCAAATGATCAAAATTTCGTTAAGAATTGTTCATTGCCAATGAAAATTCATAGTCAAGCAGTTGGGCGCCCTAAAGCCAATTTAGCATAAACAAAAATGGACTGTATAATAGAATATGGACAGTCACAAAAACATTTATACCAAGAAAGAAGAAATCAGGAAAGATATAAATAAAATATTGGCACATATATTCGGAATACAAAAAAAAAAAATAAATAAATAAAATATTACTAATAAAAAAAATGATAAGTAAATATTATGTTAATTAAGACTAAGAAAAATTCAGGGGTATTTGAAATAAATAAATATTCTTTCGCCATTGCCATTTATTTGTATTCCAAATCTATGCGCCGTTCTTTAAGTAAAAACTCTTTAATCACATTATCAAAAAAATCGTTTTCTCTTCGCATTTGTATAAGAAGATCCTTTTCAACCGCAATTAAAGCAAGATCCGAAAGTCGTTCTTGGGATTGGCGATTTCTCAAAAATGTGTGAACGCGCTTTAGTGTTGAAAATGACCTTTCCGCAGTTGCCACTGTGACTGGAATTGACGTTAATAATTTTGCTAAAATATGAACTTGCTTAAAACCGTTTTTGAAAATAATCGAGAATTTTACTAGGATTCGCGTTTTTAAACTCATCTGAAGAATAAGTAACTTTTAGCTCATTTTTCAACTTTATTCTGTCGAAAAATTGACCGTAATATTCAATAAGTGAGTCAAAATTTTTATTGGGAAAATTTGACTTGAATTTAGAAAAATAATTCGGTTCAAGCAACTCTAAAAATGAAAGATCTTTAAACGAATGGAATCGATCTCGAATTTGCCCGAGAGTAACATCTATAATCTCCCGAAATAGCCGCCGTAAATTTTGTAAAGGATCTATCGCATTTCTACATTTCTTACGTGGTGGCTGATATTCTGCTGTAACTGTCGAATAGAAATTATCAAACTTTTTAGAAAAGTCATTTTCAAGCCAATTTTCAAATTCAATAATTTTTTGGCTTGCATATGAAATGTTTACCACTTTGCTCTGAATAATATTAAATAATATATCAGTTTTCGAAAAAATTAACAGATATAATTGAAAATCTGACTCTGCGAATTTTTGTAAGTAATATATCGGAAAAAGTCAAGGAATCGCCATCCCAGTGTTGAGAACCATTCGAAATTGTCACAAAAACTGTACAAATTTCATGCTTATGTTCAAATATAACGTTAATAATACGCGAATGATAATGCCAACGCGTTTTGGAAACCGATGGTAAACGACGATTTACTATATTTGCAAAAAGGTCCGACCTTTTAGTGGATGTATTAAAAAATGATGCGATTTTATTGATGTGCGCGAAAAATAATTTAATTTCCGGAATAAACTCAACTGCTTTAGACAATACTAGATTTAGTGAATGAGCGTAACATGGAACGAAAATTGCCGATTTATGTTTTTCCCGAATTAAAGTCTGAACTCCACGAATTTGAGAACTCATTACTGCTGCGCCATCGTAACATTGTGCAATTAATTTCTTATCGATATAAAAATTTTGCAATTGTTTTAAAATGTGAGAGCTTATTGCTGTAGCTGTACGATTAGCGCTTACATCCAAAAATCCGATAAATCTTTCTTCAATCTCATTTGATATTGTTATATCTAAAAATCATCGTTAATTGTTCCCGACCGCTAACATCTGGCGTTTCGTCGACCATTACAGCTACAAATGGAGCCTCCTTTATTTCCAAATTGATTTTATTTCGAACCACATTAGCTATAGCGGAAACAAGATCGTTTTGGATTCTATTAGACAAACCCGAAAACGCCGCATTTGCTTTTATAGAATCTATGTGGGACTCAAATATCGGATCGTACAAACTCAAGAAATTTACGGTTTCGATAAAATTACCACGATTATTTGAAGAAGAGTCTTCATTATTTCCGCGAAAAGAAAGCTCCTGTTTTGCCAAAAAAATTACAGTATCGATTAAACGTTTCAAAATATTACGATTACGCTCAACTTTTTCATTATGCAAACTAACAGATATTGCCACCTGGTTACTAAGCATAAGCTCTATACGCTGAGAACCAAAATTATCTAATTTAATTAACGACTGAAGATGTTTTTCGGAACTTGAATGCTTTGCTGCTGAGCCCGTAAAATTATTCAAATCACTAAATCCAGCTTTATTCCAAACAGATTTTTCATTCGTGAACAAAAGACACGGCCAGCAAAATAACTTATTTAATTTACAGCTTCCCGTTAACCAAATGTACATTTCATACGTTTCGATATGGAATTTTCGCGTAATATTTTTTAATTTAAACTCTAAACTAAGATCTGGCTTCGGTCTATCCGATTCTATAATTTCTCTTTTCTTGGCAAAGGAAAGAGTTGAAAATCCCGCTTTTAGTACGAAATCCGTCGCGCAGCAATACTCCGACATAATGCGAAAAGAAAACTTACCACTTTTATCACAAATCAAATCAATTAAATCACTACAAACGGTCAAAAAAACTTCAAATCACAATTTAATCAAGCCTTTAAATTGCAACGGAAAATCCATTACATAACAAAAACAAAAGCTCTACTGGAAAAATCAAATTCCCATAAACATTCCCTGCATTGGCAACATTTCATTAACAAGCATCATTGGGCTTTATCCCACACACAAAAGCAGTCGCGCCAGTGCTTGACTTGTCTCATATAAATTTGCGAACAAAACAAAAAAAAATCGTTGCCCAATGTACTACCGAAATCCAAGATTCCCATTTTCTGGAATCAACATGTCTCTAGTATTTGGATGCACACATGGTACATGCATCTAAAGATCTAGGCACATTTTCCTATTCTAAGTTTGGTGTCTATGGTGTGCAAAATGTGGGAGGTTTGAATATTATCTAAAGTAATTGAACGAATGTTTTTTAACCAAAAGAAGGCGCGGATCAGAATTTGAATGTGTAAAGGAATATTTGAATGATAATATGTATTCTTCAGCTTAAAGAAAAACATTGACTGAAATGATGATATGTGTATTGGTGTAAGCAAAGTTTATTATTGAATTGCTTATTTCGGTAAGTCAAGCAGTTTGGAATTGCTTACTACGAGTGCACGTCACTGCCCCCCCCCCCCATGCTTACGGGCCTGGTGAGAGAACAATGAATGATCTCTTATCATTTGCCATTGAAACAGGAAAGGTGCAGAATGTTCGAAGCGCGACATAAAATGTTGAAAAATGGCATCCAAATTCTTCTACGTGATTTCATTCAAGCGGAAGACGGTTAAACTTGAAGTTCGCTGCAGAAATTGCCTTGAGATAAAAAATTTCGATGGATAGATATTGAGCACATTAGCACTATTAGTTAAAGAATTGTGCACCTGTATGTTTTTGGGGTGCTGAACACGAATCGGGGGAAAACCAACAAAAATTTCGTGCAATGAACCCTTTTTTTTAGACCAAAATACGCAAATAATATTGTTCCTGTTTTGTCTTGTCAATGCTTTTTTATGCACTTTTTTTGGTGTTTGTTTAATATTTCCTAAAGTATACGTCGTTGCAGGGAGTAACTTTTACCTTTTTTAAAGCACACTACATATACACCAAAATAAGCTTTCTATGTCCAAAAGATTCCGAAAAAAAAACTGTTTCGAAATGGGGAATGATTTCTACTTCCCTCCGGGGAAAGTGGTCATTCCACACAGTGGCGCCCCACTGAAAATTTACTCTTGGGATAGGAAAAACAATTCTTTTAAAATTCGCATTAAACCTTTGGAAAGAAAATATGGGATATTCCTATTTCACCGGACGACGCATCATGGTACGCGCCTTGGATAATAATGGAGTTATCTATATAGCATGTAGAGCGAGCGGAGCAAGCGTTCTATGGCGGTATACTGAGGGCTGCAACCCCTTAAGCCGTAAGAAGAGTGAGAAATCCACTCAAATTGAAACCCACTATTGGTCAAAGACGCGAACCACTATGCTTCGCCCGGCCATGTAGGAATGTTCCGGAAATATTTTGTTTTAAAGTTTTAGAGTTTCCAGTGAAAGAAAACATTAATAACTGATTCTGTTTTTAGCGTTTTAGTGAATTCGCTTGTATAATGTCTTTAGGGAAGATTGTAAAGCTCCTTGAAAACACAAACGTATATGTTTTATTTAAAGATATTTTGTTCTGATTATAGTCTTAAAATAAACTTGATCAAGAGTTGTATTCGAAATAAATCTTTTAAGATGTTTGCTACAGAACTCTATATGATATAATTAATCTAAGTCTAACTAAACCATTATAAACAAGCTAGCCTTCGGCTGTGATTTATGATGCATTTGCTACTTTGAAATTTGTAGTAAAACTTGTCCCGATTTCACTGTTCCTATGAGAGGTATATGAAATAGTGGACCTATTTCAACCAAATTTAAGGACGTGGCTTGCCAGTCAATATTATTGAATAATATGAAATTTCGTAAAGATATCTTCAGAAATAAAAAAGCTTTTCAAACAGAAACTTGCTTTTGGAACGGTCATTCTTATGACAGCTATATGATAGAGTAGTCCGATTTCAACCAAATTCAGGAATATGATTTGGCTGAAGATATTATTGATTATTGTGAAATATAAAAAACATATCTTTAGAAATAAAAAAGTTTTTCCCACAAAGACGAATTTTTGGACCGGTCGTTCCTATGGCAGCTATATGACGTAGTGGTCCGATTCCATTGGTTCCGACATATTTTCAGCCTGCAATACATAGAAAGAAGGCTTTGTACAAAGTTTCAGCTCGATAGCTTCAAAACTAAGGGACTAGTTAGCATAGAACCAGACAGACAGACGGACAGACGGACAAAGCTTAATCGACTCGTCTCATCATACTGACCAAGAATATATAGTTTATATGGTCGGAGATGCTTCCTTCTCTGCGTTGCAAACTTCATGACAAATTTAATATTCCCTTTCACATCCGTGAAGGGTATAATAAGGAAACCGGAATATAGAGCGCTACGCCCGCAATCCGAGGGTTTTGTAGCAAGCGCTTATTTTGGTATGTAAATATCGGCTGCTTGCTCTTCTTGCTACAACTCACATAGTTCAAAATACCATAATTACCCATAGTATCTTAAATGCCAATTAAAAAAAAAGACTCCATCTCTCACCTCTCAAAGTAATAATTTTAGAAGCTGTACTCTAGATAGATATGTAGGTATGTTTCCTGCTCTTCGAGATGATTAACCATTCATGTTAAGACGACATTGCAAATTGCAAACTTGCATAAAAAAAAAAAATTAAATAAAAATTGTGTTAATAATTATAAAAAGTAGAGTTATCGACTAGCCTAACCTCTCCATCAATCTTTACTCTTCGAGAAATGGTTAAACTACAATTCGCTCTACGAAAAATCATATGCAAATCTGGGGTACTCACACCTATCATGAGGCCAGTAGGTGAATTTTTTGTATGGATAGTGTCATAATGCACAATTTTGAATGTATTATTATTAAAAATTACGTGATTGTTACGAAACATGCAAAGATTATTGCCTATGGAGCTGCTTATAGTTGGCCATCAGTACTTTAGACTACGGACGTGTTTAAGGGATGCAGTGATGTGCTAACTGTACCTATATAAATATACTATGATTGACATATTTTGAGAAGATATATAAAATTCAATAATTTTCCATTTTCTATACTATTTGGAAGCCACCTTCCTGCAAGGTTTCAAATTTCTAAGTGCAACGGTCTTAAAATGCAAGGTGGGTGTGAAAATTACGATCGCATATTTTCTTCTCCCCTATACTAGTGCCCTTTCTTGAAATTTAAAAAAAAAATGCCAAAAATGGAATGTACTCGACGGTACCTTTTTTACGATACCCCACTTGCCTATACCAAATGAAAAAAAAGTTTAAATTCATCTCTCCTCTAAAAGTTAGCATATTACACACATCGCTTTCTCCAGAGAATTAAAATATAATACATCTACATATTTCCGCCAAATTTCATGCATGTAGCTTCAGCAGACAGACAGCAGTTCTAAATAGAGCTTTTTTAAAGAGCGTTATAAATGTTTCGCTTTTTTGTATGTTATTCCAGGAAAGAAGTTGTTTGACATATGATATACTGACCTACATGGCGGAAATATAGGGTTACTGGTAACTCGACGTGTTCCTTGTAACACGTTATAATATTTCAAAAATGCAACAAAATAAAGCCGCAAATGTTCTACCGATTTTCAGTGGTTACTGCGATGTTTGTATTTTTAGTTAAAAAAAAAACACTGATTTATCCATTTAAAATAAGAATTGAAAAAAAAAACTACTAAGTTAATGGGTTGAAACTTATTTTTTCTCTTAGCCCAACATTATGATAGATATTTCCCAATCATTGAAAATTTCAAAAATACTTCACATCTCGAAATGTTTAACTAACAAAATATTATATTCATATATATATATATATTTTTTACTTGATTTAAAATGTACCTAATATTATCTACTTAAAAGTTTATATGACACAAAGCGTACAAACCATTAGAAAAACATTAGAAAGAGGAGTAGGTTTTCAAAATGCCGAAAAGCAGTAACCTTGCCCTTGTTTTGGAAGTCCAATATTCAAAATTTCTTCAAAATCTAAATAAAACTGTGAATTAAAAAGCAGTTCAGTTGAAACTTCATACAAATTCGCGCGCTTATGAGAAACTGAAACTGTCACGTCACGAGCTTTCTCTCCCGTTCGGTGGCTGAATAACGGACTTGCGCATTGCGTAACCCTCTATCCTTCAATCATAAGTATCATCGAAAAAAAACCATCGGCAAGTAATCGACCACAGTACTATTTTAAAATACAGCCATATGAGAATTCACACTTCTTGAATCTGACAAAGTTGAACTTGCCGCCTGAGCGTCATCTTACACCCACACACCCGTCTTACATTGTGGCATAGACGGAGCGGTCCGTTGCTTGATCGATCACCCGGTGGAACGCCACAGAATATCTGCAGATCAAAATTATATGGAACTGTGAAAAAAGTCACCTATACGATAGGCGCATACACAGGTCGATCCGTCGACCGAAATCGACACGGGGTGACGGATCGGCCTATCGATCGCTGCGTATGGTGGTAGAGTAAATCTTGGTTTCACAAACTACAACGAAAACATTATCTTTATGTTAGGCGTTCCAATTTGTCAGATATATAGACTTATGAAACGCCTTTAAGGCTCTATTACTATAGTACATGTACTCGTATAATAAGCTTCATCAAAAACATATTCCTGTTTGAAGATTGTAACAGTATTGCTTAAAAAGGCATAAGTAAAACGTCTTGAATTACAATACGAGTAATAATGCTTTACAATCGGATACTTAAAAAGGTCAGATAAAGGTTTTAGGGAAACTTGAATTACCCTGGGAATTTAGAATCTCCATGTTTGCCTGATGCCACAGCGTGACAACAAGGAAGTATTTAACATACCATAGCCATAAATATTGTTACAAGGTTTGGCAACCCTGCAGAAAGGAACCGTTATATTAAATAAAAAATAACTGGCGCAACAGTCCAATTTGAACCACGGCCTCGAGATGAGTTAGCATCATCTCATTTTCTAGATCGTGACGGTTTTTTGTGCAGAGGTATGTGATCAGCAACACGCTCAACCGAGTTATTTACCCCATAATGGGTACTCATTTAACAGCTGAGTGGGCTCATAGTCCGACACGTAAATCCCGGAATCGAACCGGGGCCCAGTGCGTTGAAGGCGAACGTACTAACCGTTGCGCCATCCGGACTACTACCGTTATATTGCATTTCTTAAAAATTGAGCTAATCGCTATAGTACGCTTGTGCTTGATGCATTTGTCATCATTTGAGTTTAATTTTTAGTATAGTGAACATGGATTGGAGTGACAAAGAAAATAGAATTGCTGTGATTGCACTTCATAAAGTAGGAATGCAACCAAGTGATATTTTTAAGACTCTGCATACCCTTGGTATAAGCCGAATGTTTGTATATCGGGCTATTGAAAGATTTAATGATACGTCTGGAGTAAGTGACCGTGAAAGAAGTGGCCGTCCGCGAACTGCTCGAACACCTCAAGCGGCTAAAGCCGTGCGCGAGAGAATTCGCCGTAATCCTCTCCTGAAACAAAAAATTGTATCGCGTGAGATGAAAATACCCCAAAGAACTATTTCACGTATCATCAAAAGTGACTTGGGGTTGGGTGCTTATCGTAGATCTACCGGGCATTTACTAACAGATTCGTTAAAAAAAAATAGAGTGGAAAAATCAAAACGATTACTTTGCCGGTACGCAAACCACGAACACCGTAAAATTTGATTTATGGACGAAAAAATTTTTACTGTCGAAGAAACATTTAATAAACAAAACGATAGGGTTTATGCTCTCAGTGCCAGAGAAGCTTCTCAAGTTGCCCAAAAGGTTCAAAGAGGTCATCATCCAGCCTCAGTAATGGTTTGGTGGGGTGTTAGCTACAACGGGGTGACAAAGTCCAGGAGTTTATTTCAACTGCTTTCGACTTTTCTTCAAGTCTATTTACACACATACTTACATTTGGTATGTTATTACTCGTATACTATAATGCTATATAGGTATGTACATAGAATACTTACTGAATGCCTAGTTCCTAAAATTAAACGTAGTACTTTTGTCTAGAGCTGTTTCAGGGCTTAGAAATGTATAACAGATTTCTATACAGCTCGTTGTCGCGCTCGGTGGCCGTGATCGTTCGGTCACCGCTCTATGATACTAATCTAGAGCTCGGAGATCAAATCTCAATCTCAATGCTATTGAAACGTCAACAAGGCATAGAAATGCTGGAGATGTTGACGCGCCCATGCCACTGGAGGGGTCAAGGTAATTAGAGAGATACAGTTCGTAAGGTGCGTTTAGATTTAGCGAAACCACTCGCGAAACTGTTGCGCGAGGAAACTCACACGAAATTCCCCGTGACCAGTTTGACAGTTTCGAGTGAGGAACACGTTCACACTACGCGCACCTTACGGGTACTTATGCTCTTGTTAGAAACTCAAAGAATTCTGCCAGAATTCTTGAAATGTCTTGTAATCCTAATTTCATACGACAATTTGTGGCTAGTAACATGCTTATTTTTCTGGAAAAATTTGGAAGCATCTCATTCTTAGCTAAAACTAAATTGTGTTCATATAAAACCCATCGAGAACTTTATAATATAAAAATTGTTAGTTGGGTGTAAAATAACAAAGGGGGCCATGGATTTTTTTTCTAGAACTTAATTTAATAAGTAAAACATACCATATACAAATATATAACTCATCTACTTCCGTAAACACTTCCGGCCACTTGAATAGGGACAGCCGCTTCAAGAATTATTCTATTCAAATCTCCAGTAGTACCTAAGCTCAACGAGCCGGTAAATCCTTAGACGTATCTAAGTCGAATGAAATTGCTTACGCAGTTTTCAATACAGGAGAAAGTACCCATTTTTTAGAAAAAAATCCATACTGTAATGCCGTTTTCGATTGGCACAAAAATTATTCTTCTTTCGAGCCACTGTCCCAAAATGCTATGGAGAAGATTACTCAAATCTCATTTATAAATCAGAGTTGCTTTGACTTCTACTCATAACAATTTATTTGATCTGACAAAACATAGATGGTGCTATGGCAACAATAAAAATAAGTAAATGTGTTAAGTTAATTGCCTTCACCCCTGCAGGGGCATGGGCGCGTCAACATCTCTAGCATTTCTATGCCTTGTTGACGTTTCGATAGCATATCTACTTTTCGGAAGAGCAGTTGCTAGTATGCACCTCCTATCCGCGCCGTCTTTATACTGACAAGCTCGGAGCACTGTGAGAGTTCTATTAGTACCCACAGGCAGTTTTTGATCCGAGATTTGAACTCCGAGATCTAGATTACTATTGTAGAGAGGTGACCTAACGACCACGGCCACCGAGCGCGATAAATAAATTTATTGGTATATTCCTATTTGACCGGTATATAGAGCGAGCGCAGCGAGCGTTCTAGAGCAGTGTACTGAGGGTCACAACCCCTTAAACCGCTTAGACCTCCAAGGGGAGTGAGAAATCCAGCAAAATTTAAACCCACTATTGGTCAGAGTCGCGAACCACTATGCTTCGCCCGGTCAAGTAGGAATGTTCCAATTTATTAATAGTGGAACGAACTGACAAATGATATGTCCTGCTAGATCGAACACCAACACAGGTACGCAAATTAAAAATTTCATTGAATGTTCGATTGGCATTGGGAGAGATTTCAAACAAATTCACTTGAAATGAGAGCAGTTTGTGTGCCATTCGATAACATAAATAACATAAACATAAGTGTCCTTTTTTTAGTGTAAAAGCAGAATTTTGTTAGTGCCCCTATTCAAGTGGGCCATCAGCTGTATTTCGTTTTTAGTTTAGTTAACCAAGTGGATTGCCTACTAACTTGCTAGCAGACAGTGATTCACGGAGTTCAGGAACAACAAGTCTAAACTCAGGAGGATAAAACAGAGCGTTCCACAACGAGGAGTTCTATCACCCACCCTGTTTAATCTCTATCTATCAGGACTCCCAATACGACCTCAATAACTTCAGATAATAAGCTACGCGGATGACTGTTTGATTTTAGGTACGGGTAACGACATCTATCAAATATGTGACCTGATCAACCGATATTTTGAAGAATTCAACACCTTCTTCGTCAAGAAAAATCTGAACATATAAGCACTGAAGTCCACGGCTACTCTTTTCACCTGGACCAAGGAGGTCCTAATGCAGCTAAACAACCTATTCCTACCCCCGGAAGTCCTCGGCGTTACCCTTGACATAGCATAGCCACATTTTCTGCGCATGCATCAACAGTCTGTGACAAAATGAGAAGCAGGAACAAAATTCGCAAGGGTCTGGCTGGAAGTTCCTGGGGTAAGGATAAGGAGACCCTACTGGTATCATGCAAAGCTATCGGTAGATCTGCGGCCAATTATGCAGTCCCCTGGTCTGAAAATGTTTGTGACACGCGGTGGAACAAAATTCAGACCTGCCAAAATACCGCACTACATACAGGCTGCCTCCTGATGTCATCCCAAAACCATCTGCACCAAGAAACCTAAATGCTAATTTTAAAATGCCACCAGGACCTCTTAGCAAAGCAATACTTGTGGGATACTACAGACGTGATCATACATACGTCACATCCGTCCCAACTTAAGAGACCTCGAAAAAGAGGTCCAACGCTTCAAGCGAGAATCATTGGATGACACCATCTAAAAAAATGCTATTGTTATACTCTACATAGAAAGTTCATGCGACGATTGTTAAACTTAAGTTAAACCTTGTACTAGCAGTGCAACCACCAACCATATCAGCCGATGAAGCAAGACTACCAAGAGCAACTAAGACGATACTTGCTCAAATCCGCTCAGGAAGGAGCTCTCTCTTACACTCGTACTCGTCTCGAATCGACCCAACAGCACGTAACAATTGCCCAGCATGTAACGGTACCCCTTACAATGTGGAACATTGCTTTAATTACCCAGCAGCACCAACGCAACTAACACCAATAGCGCTCTGACAAGACCCCATTGAGGCGGTCATATTCCTTGGACTCGACACGGAAAGCATAGAAAACAAACTCTAAATGTTTGACACAAACACACCCAATTTAACATCTCAATTTGCTACAACGCCACTGCCTGCCTACCAGCTTGTTCTCTTTTAAAACCAAAATGGTTAATTTATTTGCTTTTTAAGTTTTTGAGTTGAAAAGACAACTCAATTTATTTTATTGCCGGAATCAATGAATTTCAGTGCTGTTTGTTGCATGACTCCAGTTTGATTCGCGTTTAAAAATCGTATTTTTAACTGATTTTAGAAAGGAAGTCAATTATTCGACTCTCCCTCGACTACGAATTTCGACCTCGGAGTTGGTTTTCTTTACGTTTCATGAGCCCAGGAATTGGCATCATTCGATTTTTTCGTGTCATTTATTAATATGTACATATAAAATAAATAACTGGCGCGACAGTCCAATTTTAACCATGGCCTCGAGATGAGTTAGCATCATCTCATTTTCTAGATCGTGACGGTCTTGTGCAGAGGTATGTGATCAGCAACATGCTCAACCGAGCTATTTACCCCATAAATGGGTACTCATTTAACAGCTGAGTGGGCTCATAGTCCAACACGTAAATCCCCTTTTGTATCGAAAACTACTAGGAATCGAACCGGGGCCCAGTGCGTAGAAGGTGAACGTGCTAACCGTTGCGCCATCCGGACTACTATTTATACATATATGTATGTATATAAAATACATATTTCCAGGGGGTATCCCATTAGTCCCCCTATCTGCGCCACTCACCCTGTATACATAAGTACAAAAGATTATTAAAAAAAAAACAATACCTACAATCCAATAAATAAATAACTTAATATAAACCATCCCCATTGCTAAAAAAAATCTACAGAAAAAAGGTTGGTAGCACTGGTCTAATTACACCATTCGCGTGCTTCCCAATTCGCAATTCATTTCACAGTGTATCTTATTTTATTTCGCGTTTACGAAATGCCGGCCTCTGTACCTACCTAAAGGCCACGGAATTTTAAATTGAAAGTGCGCTCTCGTTAAATTGACAATTTGGATGGCGGCAATAAATTTATTGTCAATGGGTCTTTCCATCATGACGTCAGTTAGTTGCACCGTTCTCGTGGGGTGAATGAGCGGTTTTTGCTGACTACTAACTTCCGACCGATTTTAGCCGTCAGGTTCTTATCCGCTCCCATGACCATTTGCAGAGGACGACGCCTTAGCAAAAGAATCGTCAGAAAAACGATGCGACGAAATGTCGCTCAGGAGTCATTTCAGTTCTTTGTCGGTGTCGACAATAATGTTGGGTCGCTATGGAAAGGAAGGGGTTCCGTGATATAGATTTACTTCATACGTCGCAAGGCATTGTCAATGGTCACCGCCATTTTGTTTTGTTATTGGGCGAGTGGAACATTGAACTGTTTCCCTTTAAACATTTGCATACAACAATATTAACAATGTGATTTCATGTGCGTTGGTAATGCTAAGAGATAATGATGCTCCTTTCTGCTGGTGTTTATTTTTTTAATCAGCTACACTTATCCATTTAAAAGCATCCAATTGCAATAGCTTAAGATATGGACAAAGGGAATACGTATCCCGTTTTTGGTTTAGAATAAGCACTAGATGCTTTCAGATATATATGTACGTAATATAGGATCCAAAATTAATAGTTAACGCCAGGAATTCGAGAATATTTAAATCGGCTAAACTCTTTAGAATAATTCACATAAAAGAAGTCAATGGTATTTATGGTTTTTAGGTGATTTGTACTATTGCATTTTCGATGTTTCTATTCTGAATCTTTGAAATCTTTTATAGTTTATAATAATAAATGTTTATAATAATCATTAAAATTTGTTTATTATACATCATAGCAATTTGTAATAATATTTCGGAGTTCACGGTAGCTTTGAAAATAGTGATCAGATATAGACAGGGCCGCCGCCGGCGGAACAAGTAAAATTCGTGTGTTGAATTTTATAAAACAAATGCATAATACTACACCTACCCACCATCGCAAAACATTTTTGCTCCAAAAATGGGAATTGTAACTTACAAATTTATGCATCAAATATTTGCACCTAACAAATCTCTATTTTTCCATTCTCTCTCTCTAATTGCCTTGACCCCTCCAGGGGCATGGGCGCGTCAACATCTCTAGCATTTCTATGCCTTGTTGACGTTTCAATCATCATCATCATCGTGGCGCGACAGCCCGACGTCGGGCCTTGGCCGCCTGGATCATTGTCCTCCAATTATCTCGGTCACGTGACCGCGTCCTCCAATTTTGGGAGCCCGGCAGCTGCGCGGCGTCCACACCTACTGAGCTCTCCCAACGAGATCTCGGTCGTCCTCGCAGTCTCGCTCCGTCGACTCGTTCTGCATTCATTACTCTCTTAGGCATGCGATCATCGTCCATTCTTTGTACATGCCCTGCCCATTGAAGTCGTTGTAGTTTGACGATTTTCGAGACTTGCAGCTCATCGTACATTTCATACAACTCATGGTTGTACCGAATGCGCCATCCATCTCGATCGCAAACAGCCCCGAAAATTCGCCGTAGAACCTTACGTTCGAAAGTGTCTAGCATGTTTTCGGAGGCTTGAGTTAGGGTCCATGCTTCGCAGCCATAGCATAGCACTGGTCGTATAATGGTTTTGTACACGCGGAGCTTCGTGTTTCTGTGCACATGTTTCGATTTCATTATGGGGAGAACCGAGAAAAAAGTCTTATTAGCTAACTGTATCCGTCGCTTGATTTCGTCAGTTTCGTTGGCGTCCCTTGACAGGTTGCAACCCAGGTAAATGAAGTTGTTCACGAACTCGATGTTGAGGTCCCTCACATTGATGCTTGGTTGTGCAGGTGTCCTTGTCACCGATTGCATCATTATTTTAGTTTTACCCTCGTTAATACGTAATCCAACTTCCTTTGCAGCGGTATCGAGCGTATGCAGAAGTTCTTCTGCGTCAGCCAATCTTCGGGACATGATGTTGATGTCGTCGGCGTACGCTGACGTTTCAATAGCATATCTAATTTTCGGAGGTGCAGTTGCTAGCATGCACCTCCTACTTTTCCATTGACTTCTTATGATTTGTTTCACTTGCCTTAAGGTGGATCTAGGGACGCGGGAGCGTCCCGCCCCACCTAAGAGAAAAAAAAAAATCGAAAAAAAAAATCTAAAAGTGACCAAGACTATGTTTACGCGACACAACAAGTACGGGTTTTCGGACCTCTGTAGCTCCGGCCCCGGATGCTTGTTCGAGCTCAAATTTGGTATGGTCATTTTACGAAGCGCTGCAAATTTGATACCGATACAAGGAAAAACACCCGAGATAGAATAATTTGAAAATGGCTATTTTTCAAATTTTTCTTGTTCTCGCTGTTCTCGTTGTTGTCGTTGTTCTCGTTGTTCTTTGACCGGTCTAGGGAGCGTATCGAGGTCTGCTTTCTTTTCTCACAGATTGCCTGTGTCCTAAGGGTGTGCATAGGCTATCATTTGCTCTGATCCGTGCAGTAGATGAAAAGATACATCCAAAAATATGAAATTTTAAACTAGAGTTTCTCGCTTAAGTCTTTTTGATATTTTGAATGCGACACAGAAAATCACTCGCAGAGATCGCATGCCGACGGGGAGACACGCAAACACTTGATTATGTGACGACGACGGATGCAAAACTCCGTGCGCTCGTCGGGTGAGGAGAACCATACGAGTTCATGGTTGTGGGGGTGGTTTGTGGCAAATGCATGAATGAAAAGTGTGTCATGAAAAAATTGGAACTGAGTTTTTATGGCTGCATCTTAGTGCTGGTGCACAAGGACGTCCAAATGACGCCTGACGCTCGGTCACTTTCAATCGGATAGGAAGAAATACCTTACGGGCAATGAAGCGATACACATGGCCGCAAATATTGTAGCTATTCGATAGCTATCGGCGGCATTTTGCCGCCGCGATAGCTCTCTGGGATGACGCTGGTTTCCGCTCCTATCTGCGTCACTTCACGCGTCCGCATATCAATTTTTAATAAGCCGGCCCACATACATTCGAACCCGGAACACGGACACGGTCACAATGTCTGATTTGTATGATGTTTCTTAAACCATTCGCTTGAGGATCACTTTTAAGTGCCAATTAATTAATTGTTAATCGTGACTACTACAATTGACAATTCATTTTGAAAAAAAAAATAGTGGGGATAGATGCTCCTCGGCCCGAATGAGGGTTTCTAAGGGGGGTGAAAATGGTGTCAAAAATGCGAAATTCCTTATATTTTAGAAGTTATGGCCAAAAAACAGTTTATTTAAAACTAAAAATAACATAAATTGTAAATTCAGGTTCGCTATTATGTGGCCCGGCTTATATAATACAGAGTGACGCTGCGTCCTATCGTATCATGTGAATTGAAATGCAAATAGGTATCAAAGAGGGAGGAGCTTAAGTGACGCGGCGTCCGGCGTCATTTGGACGTCCATGTGTACCGGTTCTTAGGATATCCGGAAAGAAAAAAACATGCTGTGTGGTATATAATTTAGGTACTTTCATTTATGGCTAAGATATGAATTATGATGTAAGATGATTTTTTCGAATGTTTGGAAGATGGGAACGATGTCTAAGCAAGATGGGTATCACATGACTGGAGGTGATGAGGCGAATGCAGTAGACTGTTAAAGGTATTTTGAGTCCTTTGGGCAGGAAAAAAGATGTTCTTGGAAAGGAAGCGATATCTAGGCAAGATGAGTATTATATTATCGGGGGTGATGAGGCGAATGCAGTAAACAACTGTTAAAGGCACTTTGGGTCCTTTGAACTAGAAAAATTATATTCTTGGCAAGAAAATTATTTACCCCAAATGGGTAACCTGAGTGGACTCATAGTCCCGCACGTAAATCCCCTTTTTTATTGAAGACTGCCGCATTCAGTAGGAATCAAACCGGAGCCCAATGTATAGAAGGCGAACGTGCTTACCGTTGCGCCATCTGGATTACTACTACTACTATGCAGAAAGATGTGATATCTCCCAAAAACAACCCTGTTGTAAAAAAAATCCCCGCCAAGAAAAACTCCTCAGCCGTAAAAAGGATTGATATGAACATAATACCGCCAAAGTACTCGTAGCTTCGCGCCTGGCTCTATGGTATGCATATTGAACGCTGATTGCATTAGTTAATTTCTTTCAACGCGCTTTGGCGGGGAGCTTCCATTAAACAAAATAAGTTGAACAATCTGAAGAAGAACGCAGTAGAAAATAGTCTATTAATCACTTCTGGCCTGAAGTGCATTTTTAGTCTTTTGTAAGGCGGGAGCTTTATAACGAGATCCGGACGAGAATCCAATAATACTTGGCATAAGAGCTTACAGCATGATCCGCACGCAACTACTTATCCATAATTTTGTCAGAGCGACATCGGTGTCATTATCACTGTCATTTTGTCATTAAATCCATTCGGCGGTGAGTCTTTAGGCTACGAAGCTCCCCGCCAATCAGCTTTGGAAGAAATTAACTAATGCAATCAGCGTTCAATATGCATACCCTAGACCAAGGCGCGAAGCTACGAGTACTTTGGCGGTATTGTGTTAATATCAATCCTTTTTACGGCTGAGGAGTTTTTCTTGGCGGGGATTTTTTTTACAACAGGGTTGTTTTCGGGAGATAAATACTACGAGTCTTTTTTGGATGGCACCGAAACACATCGCTTCCATGAGAAAAGGAAAAAACTATCGAAGGAAAAATTCTCCTAAGGGGAAATGTTGACATTAGATTTTTACAGCAACGACTCAGGCACGGCGCCACAGCCATTCATATTGTGGTGCACACATAACTGTGGCGCTTCCGCTGCAAGGCTACTATAATGGTCATTTGAATCCTTGTTTAAGGTTTTGTAATAACTGACTTTTCTGATGATCTATTCGCATTGTTGATTGCCAAATATTTTTCTAAAATTTTCTATTTTTCTAAAATATTTGCCACCTAACAATTCGAATTCTCCATCAGGAAGTTTTCAAGAACGACAACTCTGTCATTCTATCACACTGTGGGTCGTTGACACTTGCAAACGCTATATGCTGATGGATTCTTATGTGTCCTGTAAGAATATGCTGTTTGATCTGGTGTCATCGACCTCGCATTGGGATAGAGCAGACAAGCGGGTAGCGATGATCCACATCGAGTTCTATGTAAATGGAGAATTCCGTTGCATAGAACTCGATTGACGAGATTTTTCGGTTGATGCCTGTGTTGAATCGGGGGTCGCGACCTGCTGGGAGAGCGATCGCTGGTGGTTCCACTTTCACCCGTCGGAGCGATCACATCGACACGCCATTGCCGGGTCGCGCGAATTTTTTTGGGAGAGTCGAATATCACCCGTGATAACCGTCACATCGGCACACCATCGCCGTGATGTGCTATTTGTTTTTAGCAGGGGTTGGATTCCACCCGCCAGAGCCGTCGCATCGGCAACGCCATCGCCGAACTTGCGATGTTTTTTTGAGTTTGTCCACGGACGGTGATTTTCGTTGAAGAAGATTTTTGTTTCTGCCGTCCAAGCCACATCGGTGCAGTAACTGTCGTGACGCGATTTTAGATTAGATTTTTCCCCCTTCCGGGCGGTATCTCATCGGTGAAGTCCACTTTCACCTGCCGTGCCTACCAGCTCCGCCTGATTGTGGCGACAGGATTCGATTGTTAAAAGTAGAACATCGGTTCGACTGCCTCTGAAAAGAAAAAATAATTCCACCCGCCTTGATAGCGACATCGACGACGTGGGGCTGCAAGTGCAATCTTGGGCCTGTATCTTGGGAAATTTGATCCAATATAAGTGTCACACACTGTCAAACTCGAACACGAATCTGTCCTCTGACACACACATACACTTCACATAGGTGTGAAGAAAACCGGTCCACTTGTAGATACTAGGTTCGTGCTCGAGTTCGAGTTCGACAGTGTATAGGTATATAGTGACACTAAGGAAAATATACGTAATCTGCCTCGCCGGATTGTGTTGCGGAATTGGAGTCAAGAGTGGAATAGAAACATTGATTGCCGTCCTGCGGATCAAGCAACCTGTATGATTTCAACCTGGGCCATAGTGCCGACAATGTGTGTGCAATGCCAGTAACAACAGCAACAGTGGTGATTATAAATTAAAGTGCAGATCGTATTGCCCATGAAGTGACAAAGTTTTAATATAAAGTTCGACATTATCTAAAAAAAAAAATTAGGATTTCATTCAATTTCGTTTTTTTATATATTTTTTTCCTTTTTTTGCCCATGATTGGATTTCTTAGTTTTTGCTTTGTGTTTAAATTTTGTGAGTTGCAGTTACCTGAGTTTCTTCGGTGACCTCCGGCGAATTCGAGGATAAGTGCAGTCAATTTATATTTTGGTATTATGACATTTTTTTATATATTCGCGTAATAATTTAAATTTCTTCTTTATTAATATATTTAATGGTGTTATTGGATTTTTTTTTCGCTTAGATTTTTTTTTGTTGTCATTTTTTTTCACGCATTTTTTTTTGACACATTATGGCCAAAAGCAAATGAAACCCGGTCAATAATACCATTAATTTATAACGTTTTAAAACCCGTGCGTTTCCTTCACGGAATAACCCCGCCTCCTTTTCAGGTCATCGTGGGCATGAGGTGAAAACCTTTTTTTTTTGTTCGTATCGGGAGGTCTCCACTTTGTTCGGCCATGAGACCTCAAAGGCAGGGTGGGTTTAGAGGCCGCTCCAGCTGGACCCGGAGTAGTGTCGAGGTACATGAGTCGGTCGACGGCCATTGCCTTCATGTAGTTTCTTTTTTTTTTCTTTCTTCTTTGCTATTTTTCTTAAGGTCGTGGTACCTTTGGTACCCGTGTGTGTGCTGTTGTGTACCTTAAGGCACGAGATTTTTTTTGTTGAGTGATAATGGTACGGGGCAGCGAGAGGGCAAAAACCACGCCCACATCTCCCGTCACTGAGCTACAGCAAGCTCGTGCCGCCGCTTATCTCGCTGAGGAGTTCTCGCCAGATGGCGTTGCCGGACCTTCACGGTCAGATCGGCAGACTTTAACTCCGTCCCCATGGACACTTAGGTGTCCGCAACACCTGTTCATTACACTTTCTTTGTCTGTTGGTAAAGTAATAACTAAAAGTTTAATTAAATTTTAATTGATTCTTTTGCACATTAATCGACAGCATCATGTGTAAGCAAATTATAACCAAATTGAATGATAAATCTTAAGTCGTGATACTGTCATTGCTGATCTCTGAGCCGATGCTCACTGAGCAAAACCCATTTTTTTTGCAATGCTGGGTGAGCGAACTGTAATGGAGGAGGACCTAACTGTACGAGTATATGGACCGTTCCATAAGATGCTGTACACTTTCGACCCCAGTTACTGTGACTTCTCGCCAATGAGTATTGCGCATAATTCCCATGTTCCTAAAGTGCAGTCGTGAGTTATTTGCAAAAGCAAATCACAAGTAACAATTGTAATGAAATGAGAATAACTAATAATGAGTGAGTATAACTAATAATAACTTACCAAAAGCTAAATTAAAATAAACCAGACTGAAGCGTATATACCCTAGACTTGTACAGACCTAGTGGTGATACCAAAAGTTCCAATTAGCAACGACCATATGCATTAAAAGTGAGTTTCCTATATGGGCAGTTTATATGGGAGGTTGGCACTCATTCACTCCTGAACATTGTCAAAATCAACTAACTAACTCATTCTACAAATATTTGTCGAATTTTTCAAGTCGCTAGCTTCATTCTATAGAAAGTTCTCACTTGTCTGGGGAGGTAGAGGTTTCTTATGTAGAATCTTTAATAATCTTTAATAATAATTTTTAATATCAACCAACTACATCCCAGTACAAGCATTTAACCAAATTTTCAAGTCACAAGCTTTATTTTATCGGAAGTTATCGCTTATTTGAAATTTCATTTGTAGGAGAGGTAGGGGTTCCTTGTGTCGAATCTTGCCCATTATTGTCAAAAACCAATTAGATCACGATACAAACATTTAAACAAAATGTCAAGTATCTAGCTTCACTCTATCGAAAATTATGGCTTATTTGAAGTTTCATTTGTTGGGGAAGCAGAGCTTTCGTCGGTCGGATGTCATGTAAGTATTTTCAATATCAGCCAACAGAATCCTATTACAAACATTTCACCAACATTTCAAGTCGCTTGCTTTATTTTATCGTAAGGTATCGCTTATTTTAATTTCTTTGTAGGGGAGGTAAGGGTTTCTTGGGTCGAATCTGCCCCATTTTTAATACCAACTAATTCAAGCCCACTTCTAGCATTTGACCAAAATTTTAAGTCCGTGGCTTCATTCTATCAAAAGTTATCTCCTATTTGAAATTTCATTTGTAGTGGAGGTAGGGGCTCCTTGAGTCCGATCTGGCTTATCTTTAATACAAACTAACTCAATCTTACTTTAAATATTTGACGAAAATTTCAAGTCGCCGGTTTCATTCTATCAATAGTTATCGCTTATTTGAAGTTTTATTTGTAGGGGAGGGAGGGGTTACTTGAGTCGGATCTCGCCCATTTTCAATAACAACTAACTGGATCCTACTACCAACATTCTATCAAATTTTCAACTCGCCAGTGTCATTTTATCGAAAGTTATCGTAATTAAAGTAATATTTAATTTTTTGTAGGGGAATAGGCGTTTCTTTCATCTGATTTCGCCCAACTGACTCAAACTTAAGCAGCTTATCACCTTAGGGTTACATGACAAAAATCAGGTATCTACGTCAATTAGTTCAAGAGTTATAGACAAAAAACCTGAAAAGTAGGGTAGTACGGGGTTCTTTGTGAGAAAATTACCGTTAGTTTTCAACAGATGGATTTTATTTTTCCAGGAAAGTATAAGATTACCCTCATGAGCAATCTAGAGCTTTTCATGTGTATTTAATCATACATTTAATTATTTTTCATATGTAGGGGAGGCAGGCGTTCTCTTGGCCTGATCATGCCCATTTTCTGTACCAACCAACTAGATCATACTGCCAATATTTGCCAAAATAGCAAGGCCCTAGCTTCATTCTATCGAAAGTTATCGTGCGAACGGACAGACAGACATGGCTAAATCGAATCAGGAGGTGACCTTGATCATTTATATATATACTTTGCTATCCCTCCGGAGCCTCCGTTAAGGTGTTACATGTTTTCGTCGTGACAAAAACAATATAAGTACCCTATACTATAAGTCTAGGTTATAAATATGGCAGAGCAAAGAAGAAAATGAAATATGAACTGGCCAAAATTATTTGCACACCCATCAAAATGGCGAAAATTATTTGCATATAATATGAACAATTTTTACGATAGTGAATGGCACCTGCTTGTCTTTGTTTTGATGGGGGCAAAAATTCCTCTTCCATAGTCCTTCTCGTGGGCGCCCCTTGAACGGCAGTGCTCATTGACCATTGCTGACCAATTCAAGCCGCCAGTATGGGCGGTGCGATAATTTGGTTAAGGTAATATTCCCCCAGTGGTGTTGGCCGAAGAAAACCACGGCCTTTTCCTTTGCTAGCCTGTCGTAGAACAGACAAAGAGCAGGATGTCTATGCCAGCAACTTGCACTACCGGAAATTTTATACATGCTATAACGAAATGCCAACTATGCTATGCCTCGGAAAAGAACTGACTCCACGTACCGACTTTTTCCTATCGTACAATGGCAAAAATTGGATTCTAGAATTTGCATACTCTTCTGGACAATGGATCAGAAGGTCCCCAGAACGCACGGTTTCTTCAATTAGAGAAGGAATTTCTGCGGTGTAAATTAAACATCTTAGGAGTTAGTGAGATAAGATGGTGGAACAGCATAGAATTTACCTTTTCCAAGTGGTAACACTGTATTGCTTTGCGGTAGTGGTCGTGAGTCAAGCGTGGGGCTCTTCTTAATCAAAGCCGCACGAAACTGTCTCTTATCCTAGGATCCGGCAAAATCATAACCGCCAGATTCCGGACCAAAATGAGGAACATCTTAATAATACAATGTTATGCTCCAACTGAACCCGACAATGTCTTGGTGAAAGACTGCTTCTACGAACAACCAAACGCCGTCCAAAGCAGAACACCCAAAGGTGTCATTATAATGGTATTGGGCATCCGAATGCAAAAGTTTGTTGCTGATAACTATGGGCTCAGGCATGTGATGGAGAGACACGGTCCTGGTGATCGTAACGACAACGGTGAAATATTTTAGTAGAGTTCTGCGACTTTCAAGGTCTCTTCATCGGTGGTACTATGTTTGAGCATAGGTTATAGGTTAGGTTTCCTCCTAGTCTTCTGTTGATCGGTGAATAACATAAAATCATATCCACCTCTTTGCCATCAGTAAAAGATTCAAGAGCCTCCTGGACGTGCGAAATAAGAACGGCGCGGATTTTGGGATGAAGAAACCAATATCTAATTATCGCTAATGTTCGATTGCGTATTGCAGCCGTGCGCAGTCCTTGCGACGAAAGATCCAGGCGACGCAAATTCAACACCGCTCGACTAAAAAATCCAGCTGTCCTACAACAACATAACGACCATCTTGCGCAAAAACCAGGTGAGATAATTAGTCACCCAGATAGTGATATAAATAAAAGCTGAGATGCCATAAAAAATGCATACATTGATAGTGCAGAAACCATCCTTGGCACAAATCCGGATTTCCGGATAAGTCCAGGATGTCCAACGCTTCATGGCAGCGGATTTTTTTTAAAGAAAAGAACTCAGTGTTCGTTTGGCCGTAGCTTGGCTTTACTGTATGTGATCGCGAACCACCTTATTATCTATTCCAAGTCCCCAGATATACTCGTGCAAAATTTTGTGTCAATAGCACCAGTGGTTTAAAAGTTTTTGCACGACAAACATACTTTGATCATCAACATACGTTCTACAACGAAACCCCCTCGAGACCCCTATCGATATCACCGTTTTGTATTTTCTGGTTCTTTCAGACAATTATGTTCTTTTAGCCCTGTTCTATCTGCAACGTTAGTTGACTGTCCCATCAACGCGACGGTACAGGAACGCCGAACGTCGCGTTATAACGCGTTCTGTGTGTCTGAACTTTTAAGGATAAGAAAATGTTAAGAAATTCGAAATACATGAGGAAATCACGAAGCTTTTGCGGCAAATGTTGATAAAAAAATAAAAAAAAAATATTCAGCAAAAAAAAATTGTTTTTTTTTTATATATGTTTAAGACATGATTTTTGGTAAAATTAGGGTATTTTGCACACATTTTAGAGTGCTACAAAAATGTGCCGAGTTCCTCCGAAAAACGGACTTCACATAGTTACTAAGAAAACTACGAAAGATCTCATCCCGCTTCGCTCGCAATTTATGTTTAGAGAAATCATTTGCAGGGTCGATTCCCAGCAAAACGCAGTTTTTAATTGTCCATAAAAACGAAATTTGTTCCTGATAATTTGTTACTTAATTTTTGTTTCTAATAAAGTTAGTCAACCTAACAATATATGATGAAAAAAAAAAATATTTTTTAGTTATAAAACATGGTTTTTGATAAAATTGTATTCATATATTTTGACCAGTTACTAAAAGGTGCCAAGTTCTGCCGACAGGAGGATTTCACAAGGTGTAAATTGATGTATTTTGTGAATAAACTACGTAAAAACAAGCTAGGCCGAAGGGTATCCTACCTTCGCTGTGTTTTATGGTCCATTTGCCTTTTTGAAATTAGTAGTAAAACTTGTTCCGATTTCACTGTTCCAATAAGAGGTATATGAAATAGTGGGCCAATTTCAACCAAATTTAGGAACGTGGCTTAGCAGCCAATGATCTGGCTCGGGAGGGCAGAACTGGGGGGTTTGACGTAAGATTGGAGGATATAGCAATGCCTTTTGCTATGTGTAAATCGGCGATTAAGGCCACTGCTGTCAACAGGGCCAATACAAGATGGCTCAACGGGGCAACATGCAATACGACAAGGTCGATTTGGCCGATATTAGATTCCGGCCGCTCTGCCGCCCTGCTTTCGATGAATAGGAGGCACACTGGCAGAGTTGTTGGAGTTATTACAGGACACTGCGCAATCGGGGAGCATGCCAGTAGGCTCAATATCCCCCATCATGATTTCTGCAGGAGTTGTGGAGATGAGGAGGAGACTATCCTCCACTTTCTCTGTCATTGTCCGGCCTTGGCTGGTAGGAGGGGCTACTTTCTGGGCTCGCGGATCTTCCATGATTTGGATGACCTTAAGGTTAAATCGCTATATCAGTAGCACGGGCTGGTTTGATACGCAGCCCTCTTAAGGAGACGGTTTTTTTTTCCGGGTGGTGTCACAACGGGCCTTCGGAGGCCTAAGTGTGCTGTGTGTAGCACGGTAGCCCCTTAACCTAACCTAACCTAACCAAGCAGTCAATACGATTGAATAATATGCAATTTCGTAAAGATACCTTCAGAAATAAAAAAAAAGTTTTTCTGACAAAAACTTGCTTTTGGGACGGTCGTTCCTATGACAGCTATATGGTCGAGTAGTCCGCTCTCAAACAAATTCGGAAATATGATTTCGCTTAAGATATTATTGATTAATGTGAATTTTGAAAACAATACCTTTAGAAATAAAAAAGTTTTTCTAACAAAGACGAATTTTGAAACGGTCGTTCCTATGGCAGCTATATGACATAGTGGTCCGATTTCAACCAAATTCGTAATTGTGATTTAGCTAAAAATACTGTTGATTTTTGTGAAATCTGAAAAAGATATCTTTAGAAATAAAAAAGTTTTTCTCACAAAGACGAATTTTTGAACCGGTCGTTCCTATGGCAGCTATATGACGTAGTGGTCTGATTCCAATGGTTCCGACATATATACTGCCTACAATAGAAAGAAGGCTCTCTGCAAAATTTCAGCTTGATAGCTTTAAAACTGCGGGACTAGTTTGCATAGAAACAGACGGACAGACGGACAGACGGACAGACAGACAGACGGACAGACGGACAAAGCTTATTCGACTCGACTCATCATACTGACCAAGCATATATATAGTTTATATGGTCGGAGATGTTTCCTTCAGTGCGTTGCAAACTTCATGACAAAGTTAATACACCCTATCACATCCGTGAAGGGTATAAACATATCACAGTTCGACCGCTAACAGCCGGAAATAATGTTTAAATCGAGTGATTTCCAGGGCTAAAGTCAAGTAAAACGCAGTTATTATCGTATCGTTACCTGTAAAAACTATGTATGGAATGGTTGGAAAATATACGCAATTGCTTCGGATAATTAAATAATTATAACTTTTAAAGATATTTAGCGTCTATTCTCATTGATTGTTTTGAGTCATTATGAAACTATAAACTAAATATCAGGAGGTGTATGCTGGCAACTGCATTCTCCGAAACCAGTCTATGCCGTCGAAACGTCAACTGGGCCACATGGAACAGTTGACGCGCTATGCCCCACAAGGGGTTTAGGTCTATTGAGAGAGAGAGAGAGAGATTATGAAACTATGTAGATAATTAAAAATTTTTTTGGTAACAACATAACGGTAATAAAATAATAAAGGTTTTGGCAAAAGTTAGGCTCATGTATCAGTTGTGTTATGTATGTTGAACATCAGTTCATTTTTTTTAGCGACAAACCGTACTTTGTCCGATTTAGTGAAAAATCCTAGCGATCCGCACAATTTGGTTTTTCTAAAAGAGGAAATTTTGCGAAACAATTCAGCTTCTACTGTGAACATTTCTCTAAGTAGCATTTTGGCGCTGGAAAAAAAGCTAAAACCATTTTGTGCCCATTTAAAAATGAAATGGGCGCAATCAAATTATACAAGAAAAACTTTTCTAAAAAAGAACGAGGCTTGGTTAAAACAAAACGTTTAAATACCCCTTCGAATTACATCAGCATTTGGAAGTGATCAACGATACGCATAAGCCATTCGGTGAACCCTCTGATATGCAAAAATTCGTAGGGTTGAAGAGTTGAGGGCATCCTATTCGGGGGAGGAGCTACTTTTTGCTGCGAAAATAAATTTAAGGCAAGAAGGAAGTAATATAAAAGCAAAAATCGTTTCCAAAGTATTGGAATATTCGGACGATTCGGAAGATCTTAAGAAAACGTGCGGGGCTGGTGAAATATCTGATCCGATTTCATTGTCTGTGGAGAACGCACTTGCTCTGAGTACATCCATCAATCTAAGTAAGTCACAATACTGCATTTTGAGAGAAACAACCTCAAAAGCTGGGTTAAAAGTTGATGCCATTGACGAGGAATTAGCCAAAAATTCTGAAATGGAGGTTGATTAAAACTTGAAATAGTGAGCCGATTTAAACCAAATTTATAAATTTGATTTGACAGTCAATATGATTAAATAATATGAAATTTGGTAAATATATCTTCAGAAATAAAAAGTTTTTCTAACAAAAACTTGCTTTTGGAACGGTCGTTCCAATGACAGCTATATGATAGTCCAATTTCAACCAAATTCGGGAATATGATTTGACTAAAGATAATTTTGATTAGTCTGAAATCTCAAAAAGATATTTTTAGAAATAAAAAAAAATTCTGACTAAGCATAGAACCAGACAGACGGACAAAGTTTAATCGACTTGTCTCAACATACTGACCAACAATATATATAGTTTATATGGTCGAAGATGCTTCCTTCTGTGCGTTGCAAACTTCATGACAAAGTTAATACACCCTATCACATCCGTGAAGGGTATACTAATAAATACATACAACCATTATTTAATGTGCTTTATCTTCTTTCACATCGCACCTATCACAAAACTTCGCCATTCGATTCAGCAGGAAAAAATACTTTAAAATGCATCGACATTGTAATTTTTATTGCAAAGGATCTGGGCGAAAAAGCCATGTCCAGAAAATCATCGATTTCGCCCCACTGTGCGCCGGCGTACGACCTTAAATATTTACCTAGATTCTAAACTTTTTGCCATTAATTTCTGTACTTTTCTCTACAGAAATGAGAAAAGAAATTTTGCCGGATGGTGGTCCCGGAATTTTTTCTATTTACATACGAGTATATTGTACATATTTGCAGCAAAGTCTCAAACGTTTTGCGCGTAGCACAGTAGCAAATATTTTACCAACACAATCGCTATTAGCTAGAAAAACAGAATAAACATTAGCCGTGTTCGTAAGCGGACAGAGATGCGGAGTGAAGCGAACGACGAGCAAATTTAAACAGCCACCATACAGATACTCGTATGAGGCGAACGTGGGGCGAATTTCAGGCTCAGTATACAATACCGAGTACATACGAGTATAAAGGGGCGAATTGCCGAGAAATAACTAACTAACGTTCAACCAATTCAACCTCAACTTTGATCCAATGTGATCCCATACGAGAGCTAGATCAAAGGCCTGTCAATCGTTTTATTTCGGAATTAATCTTTACGGGGTGAATCGAACACGGCAATTGTTTTATTCTTCACACAAGGCAGCAATTCGAACATAAGTTCTATTGTATATGTTCTACACACACTTTCACATAAAAACTGCTTTCCTCTTAATATTTGTCAAAGAATTTATAATTTATCAGGCGAAATTGAGAAAGTTTGTAACACTTTAAACGCCTTGATAACAACCGTCTTAGCAACATTATCATTTTCAAGTATATTGAAGTCGATCTCATGAAGCTAAGCTAGAGATTGGCGTCTTCAACTACACTGCAATCAGAAACACCAACCGTAAATATTCAGCAATAAATTTAACACTATGAAGTAAATAAGAGACGACGAGAAATTCAAATATACGACATCGATGCAATTTGGAAGATAATAGAGCAACAATGTCGATGATATATAACTCTATTCGTTGAACTTTTGAACTCAACCATCAATTGCTGCAAAGCAGGAATAAATTAACATAAACACCTCGTGATGCTTCGCTTGCTGTGTAAACGTCTATACACAGATTATACAAAATACTATAAATTATCGCGCTGATTAATCAAGAAAATAGTGGATAAACAAAGTGATTGACGCAACGAACTTGAATTCATATGCATGACATGAATGTTAGCGGCTAATAAATGGGCGTAACATTTTGGAAAATTGGCGTTCTGTCTAAACTTATTTACGAATGCTAATTTTAACTCAATTTTATCCTAATCTTACAAATCCTATTCTCCAACGATTCACTTGAGATAAACAGTGAAGTAAATTCGATCATTCATTTGTAAGAGAATTCACCGGTAGTTCGTAGTAATGGCAGTCCGCTTTTCTTGGTTTAAATGTAAAAGTTTTAGATACAATGGCTCCATCAAATGAAAATTAACCTGCCACCTCACAAACAGCTCCTGAAAATTCGGCACAACTTATGGACGCACTAGTGTCACACCTTATTCTGTTCTGAAATAATTATAAGTTCAATGAGAAAAATTCTCACACTGAAAATTGAATTATCAAGCAAGAGGTTTCAGGTTCGACTCCTACGACGAAAAAACTCAAGTAGTTCCTTTTCTCGCCGGCTTATAAATTAATGAAACGGGAAAGTAGAGGGATGTACCCTCAATTTGAGTGTTTTGTAGTGTATAATACCAACAAGAGGCAAAGACCTTTTCCATAGTCCTCCGCGTGGGCGCCCCCTGGTAACGGCAGTGTATCAATTCGCTGACGGCCAATGTCTTAGCGATAAGACAGCTTGGAAAAGGCAGATAGCTGTAGCCTGAATGGCTGACGAACACCTAAGCGTCTCAGGTTTAGTAGGATGGAATTACTTGCGTAGTTGGACCTGCTACATAGTTGTGTGGGCTCCAGCACGTTTATTAAACCATCTGAAGCAGCTATCTCCGAGGCCATCCCCTGAATGGGGTTAAGCGAAGTGCTGACAACTCGTCATTGCAAAAACCACTCCATGCCAAGAAACCTGGAACAAAATCCTCGGATTGGACAGATCAACAACGACGACCACGCAAACGACTAAAGGATTATTCTTTCGGATCCTGGAATGTACGCTCCCTGAACAAACCGGGGGCCGAGAAGGCCCTCCTTCAACAGGTCGAAAAGTACAAACTGAGCATTACTGCAGTCCAGGAAACAAATTGGCTTGGCAGCGAGATTAATGACAAGAAATCGCACACCATTTTTACAAGTGGCAAACCATCGGGCCGCAAGGAGTTTGGAGTAGCATTTATAGTGAACAATCACCTCAAACCGCATATTACTGACTTCAAACCCATAAATGAACGGCTGTGTGCGATTCGCATCAAGACTCGATTCTTCAATCTCTGGCTCATCAATGTGCACGCCCCCACTGAAGTTAAAGAAGACGCAGTAAAAGACGAGTTCTATGCCCGCCTTGAAACTCTCTTCGACTTACTTCCAACAAACGACGTCAAATTGCTGCTGGGAAACTTTAACGCGAAAGTCGGGGGACCACCGGAGGCCACAGCCTCCATGAAGAATGTAACGATAACGGCCAGCGACTTATCGACTTTGCCTGCAGCAGGAATCTAGTCGTAAGCTCTACGTGTTTCCCGCATCGACGCATTCACAAGCAGACCTGGAAGTCTCCAGACGCACATACCGTCAACCAAATTGACTACGTCCTCATTTGCAGGAGATGGGCGTCTAGTGTCATGGATGTCCGCTCCTATCGAGGAGCAAACTGCGACTCAGATCATCACTTGGTGAAGACGACCTACAGATGTAGAATTTCCTCAGTGCACCAATCAAGAATCAGCCCTCCCAAAATCTTTGCGGTTGATAAGCTTTTGAGTGATGCTACAGCGGTGGCGTGTACTACCGCCCTGGAGCAACGACTATTACCTATGCTACACAACATCAGCAACACAGCCGTCCATGGGTTCTGGGAAGAACTCAAGGGTACCATCAAGGATGTCGCAGAGAAGGTCGTGGGATATAAAGTCCGGCGAGCGCGAAATGACTGGTTCGACGAAGAATGCAAAAACTCACTTGACGCGAAAAACGAGGCCTACAGACAATGGATTCAACGAGGAACCAGAGCCAGAAGAGAAAAATATGACGAGCTACGGCGAACATCCAATAGAATAATTAGGCGTAAGAAACGTAAATACTTTGACGAGCAGTTGCTGAACATAAACGAAAACTTAGCTAATAGGAGCACCAGACAAGCGTACAAACTAGTAAATACAATTAAGAACGGCTACCAACCCAGGACTAGCCTTTGTAAGGACAAGGATGGAAACATCATCAGCGACACCGATGGTATTAACAAGCGATGGGCCTCTTATTTTGAAGAGCTTCTAAACCGACCATCTAACATCCCCACACAGGAAGCTCTCGACGATATCGTCGATCTAGGCCCACCCATTCAACCCCCGACAGTAGAGGAAGTTGATCTCGCCTTGCGGTCACTAAAACGAAATAAAGCGCCGGGCGCTGACGAGATTCCAGCTGAACTGCTAAAATTTGGTGGAACGAGTCCAGTTGGGGCGACCGGTAGCGCAGTGTGTTGAGGCATCAGTCTCATGTTTGTCTACCGGCGTTTCGGGTTCGAATCCCGTCCACGACGGCGTTCGTGGCCATGGATGTGCAGGAGGTGCATGCTGGCAACTGCATTCTCTGAAACCAATTTATGCCAACGAAACGTCAACTGGGCCACATGGGACAGTTGACGCGCTATGCCCCACAAGGGGTTAGGCAATTGAGTATACATCAATTACTCCTGCGAGTATGGGAGAACGAGGAGATCCCAGATGATTGGCGCAGAAGCATCATCTGTCGAATTCATAAAAAGGGAGATAAACTGCGGTGAGAAAATTACAGGGGCATCTCACTAGTTTGTACGTCCTATAAAATTTTGACGAAAATTCTGGAAAATAGAATTAAACCGTACGCAGAACGAGTCATTGGCGAATATCAAAGCGGTTTCAGACCTGGTCGCTCCACAACCGATCAGCTCTTCTGAGTCAAACTGATACTCCAGAGGTGCTGGGAAAACAACGTAAACGTATACCAAATCTTTGTCGACTTCAAGCAGGCATACGACAGTATCGATCGTGGAGTACTGCACAACATCATGCTGCAATTTGGTATACCGGCAAAATTAGTGCGACTGACAAAGATGACGATGACCAACTCCGTCTCACAAGTCAGGATCCAGAATAGACTTACTGATCTATTTGAAACACGCACTGGTTTGAAACAGGGCGATGGACTGGCACCGACGCTCTTCAACCTAGCACTGGAATACGTTATTCGGGCCATGAATATGGACAACAGCAAGACGCTACTCATCAAGTCGACACAATTAGCAGCGTACGCCGACGACATCAACATCATGTCCCGAAGATTGGCTGACGCAGAAGAACTTCTGCATACGCTCGATACCGCTGCAAAGGAAGTTGGATTACGTATTAACGAGGGTAAAACTAAAATAATGATGCAATCGGTGACAAGGACACCTGCACAACCGAGCATCAATGTGGGGGACCTCAACATCGAGTTCGTGAACAACTTCATTTACCTGGGTTGCAACTTGTCAAGGGACGCCAACGAAACTGACGAAATCAAGCAACGGATACAGTTAGCTAATAAGACTTTTTTCTCGGTTCTCCCCATAATGAAATCGAAGCATGTGCACAGAAACACGAAGCTCCGCGTGTACAAAACCATTATACGACCAGTGCTATGCTATGGCTGCGAAGCATGGACCCTAACTCAAGCCTCCGAAAACATGCTAGACACTTTTGAACGTAAGGTTCTACGGCGAATTTTCGGGGCTGTTTGCGATCGAGATGGATGGCGCATCCGGTACAACCATGAGTTGTATGAAATGAACGATGAGCTGCAAGTCTCGAAAATCGTCAAACTACAACGACTTCAATGGGCAGGGCATGTACAACGAATGGACGATGATCGCATGCCTAAGAGAGTAATGAATACAGAACGAGTCGACGGAGCGAGACTGCGAGGACGACCGAGATCTCGTTGGGAGAGCTCAGTAGGTGTGGACGTCACGCAGCTGCTGGGCTCCCAAAATTGGAGGACGCGGTCACGTGACCGAGATAATTGGAGGACAATGATCCAGGCGGCCAAGGCCCGACGTCGGGCTGTTGCGCCACGATGATGATGATGAATACCAACAAGAGATAAATTTTCCTACGCCTGGAGAAGCGTAGCCATTCATGTTAAGACGCAATGGCGAATTGGAAGCCGTATTAAAAAAAATAGAAATTACTTAACCAGCTCGCAAAACAACTTTTACCCTTTCGAAAATGGTTACTCATCATATTGGTGTTGCAACCCTGCATTAGACGTGCCGTCTGGATCGTTATCCTGCAATTTCGGAAGCTCAGCAATTGTTCGGCGTCCGTATCTACTGAGTCTTAACAACAAGCTCTCGGTATTTCTGGCAGATTTATTCAGCTGATGCGTCCTTTTAATATTCGGTTAGACATTGGGAAATAATTCTTAACATTAGCTGTAAGCGGTACTGAGTAAAAGTAGAATTAAAAAAAAATTAAATGCGTGCTAAGATTACCGCGCGTCAAAAGTGTAACTTTTAAAAATCTTGTTAAGGCTACATACTGGATTTTGTAATTAAAGATTTAGCTTTTTATCCCCTCCCTCTCACTCATTTCGTCAAAAATCCGAAATTCCTTATAGTTTAGAAGTTATGGCCAAAAAACCGAATTTTAAAAGAAACTAGGGTATAAGAACAGAAAAAAAGTAGACTGAGGAGTATAAAAATAGTGGGGATCGATGCTCCTAGGCCCACTGGCATTAGGGTGTCTACTGCTGGGGGGGGGGGGGGGGGGGGGGGGTCAAAAATTTCGTCAAAAATCCGAAATTCCTTATAGTTTAGAAGTTATGGCCAAAAAACCGAATTTAAAAATTATGTACAATACAAATACGAGTATATGAGCTTGTATCACAGCGACGCGAGCGCTTCTCTGATTTGGGTGGCAGAATAAATAAGTAAATTTTTTCGATTCACTTCCCATCGATGCGTCGTCGCTATAAAAGTTACACTTTAAAAAACACCACTCTACGAAAAACAGCTACATATGCGGTATTTGCACCAATAAATTAGGAAGGAACATGTATTTTTTTGTGTGGATAGTATGAAAATGCTCATCTTTTAATGAGTACATTATTGTTATTATTATTAAATATTATGATAGTATTAGGAAACTGTTTAGATTATTGACTACGGTGTTAATTGTCGTTCGTTATCGGAATTTTTGACCTCAGACATGTTTAGGTATGTCCTAGACAGATCATAGAAATTAATCTAGATTAAAATGAAAGCTTCTCAATGCGCTTTTCATGGAGACACACGTGCTCAAACTCATTTATTTTCATTGTAAAAGGTTTCTTGCTGTCACCCAGCTATGCCAAATACATAGTACGATTTATCGTATTTTTCACGATTTTCTACCTCAAATACGATTTTAAGATTTTTCTCGAGGTCTAGAACAAATTTTACAATTTTGAAAAACGGAGAATACGATTTTTAAGTACAAAAAAAAAAAATTATATACACATTTCAAATCTCCACATTCATCTCAGACTCTCATTTTGAATCCACTTCCATGTTCCATGTGGCCCAGTTGACGTTTCGACGGCATAAACTGGTTTCGGAGAATGCAGTTGCCAGCATGCACCTCCTGCACATTCATGGCCACGAACGTCGTCGTGAACGGGATTCGAACCCGAAACGCGGGTAGTCAAACATGAGACCGATGCCTCCACAACATACTGCACTACCGGTCGCCCCAAAAAAAAAAAATAAATATTTTAAAATTTTCTGGGAAAGTGAAATGAAAGATCTTAAATAGTTCAGTAAAAACAGTTAGCCCAACTTTTTCCGTATCTTCAAAACTTTTCGAAATAATCTCACTTGGAAAATATTACATCAGAAAAACGAAGATTTGTCCCTTTTAGTCGTTTTCAAGAGCGAATATCTGAAAAACTATTGAAGATACGGAAAAACTTGGGCTAACCTTTTTTACTGAACTATTCAAGATCCTTCATTTCACTTCCCAAGAAAATTTTACGACATTTTTTTTTTTACTATAACCCAAATTAAAAAAAAAAAACTCAGAAGCGTATATACCCTAGACTTGTACAGACCTAGTGGTCATACCAAAACTACCAATAGGCAACGACTATATGCATTAAGTGAGTTTCTTATATGGCCAGCTTATAAGGAAGGTTGGCACTCATTCAGGAGGATCTTGACCATTCTCAAAATCAACTATATTAACTAACCCATTCTACAAATATTTGTCGAGTTTTTCAAGTCACTAGCTTCTTTCTATCGAAAGTTATTACTTATTTGAAGTCTCACTTGTAGGGGAGGTAAAATAGATAGGTTTCGTTTGTCGAATCTCGCACATTTTTAATAACAACCAACCAGATCCCAGTACAAATCTTTTACCAAAATTTCACTTGCTTCATTTTATCGAAAGTTATCGCTTATTTGAAGTTTCACTTGTAGGGGAGGTAGGAGCTCCTTGGGTTGGATCTTGCCCATCATTGGCACCAATCAATTAGATCACCCAACCAACATTTAAACAAAATTTCAAGTCTCTAGCTTCACAATCGAAAGTTATCGCTTCTTTGACGTTTCATTTGTAGTGTAAGTAGGGGTCGGATTTTACGTATTTTCAATATTAGTCAACTGGATCTTACTACAAACATTTGACCAAAATTTCAAGTCGCTAGCTTTATTTTGTAGTCGCTTATTTTAAGTTTCATTTGTAGGGGAGGTAGGGGTTCCTTATGTCAGATCTAACCAATCTTTAACACCAGCTAACTTAATCTCATTTCAAACATCAGACCAAAATTTCAAGCCGCTGGTTTCATTCTATCAAAAGTTATCGGTTATTTTAAGTTTCATTTGTAGGGGAAGTAGGGGTTACTTGGTTCGGATCTTGCCCATTTTCAATACCAAGAAGATCTTACTAGCAACATTCTAATAAATTTTCAACTTGCTAGTGTCATTCTATCGAAAGTTATAGTAATTAAAGTAATATTTAATTTTTTGAAATTTGTAGGGGAGGTTGGCGTTCCTTTGATCTGATTACGCCCAACTAGTAGAACTGAAGCAGCTTCTCACTTCAGGGTTGCATGCAAAAAATCAGGTGACTACGTCAATTGGTTCAAAAGTTATAGACAAAAAACCTCAAGAGTAGGGTAGTACGGGGCTCTTTGTAAGAAAAGTACCATTAGTTTTCAGCTGATCGATTTTATTTTTCTATGAGAATATGAAATTACCCTCAAGAACAATCTACCAAAGCGAGAGCCTTTCATGTTTATTTAATCGGGAATTATGGATACATTTAATTATTTCCCATTTGTATGGGAGGTAGGCGCCCTCTTGGCTTGATCATGCCCATACCAACCAACTAGATCACACTACCAACATTTTTTAAAAACTACAAGGCTCTAGCTTCATTTTATCGAAAGTTATCGTGCGAACGGACAGACGGACAGACAGACAGACACACAGACAGAAAGACAGACAGACATGGCTAAATCGAATCTGGAGGTGACCCTGATCATTTATATATATACACTGCTATACCTCCGGAGCCTCCTTTAAGGTGTTACATATTTTCGTCGTGACAAAAACAATGTACCCTATACTAAAAGCAAAGGGTATAAATAGGGAAAATAACTTAATTAAAAAATAACTTAATTAATGTTTAATCTACTTTCAAACGACATTTTCCATAGTCCTTCACGTGGGCGCCCCCTGGTAACGGCAGTGTGTCAAACCGCTGACGGCTAAGTCTTAACGAAAATACAGTTTGAAAAAGGCAGATAGCTGGAGTCTGAATGGCTGACCAACACCTAAGCGTCTCTGGTTAAGAAGGATGAAATGCTTTGTATAGTTGGACCTGCAACCTAGTTGTCTGAACTCCAGCACGATTATTAAACCATCTGAATCTTCCGAGGCCATCCCTTGAATGTGGTTAAGCGACGTGCTGACAACTCGTCCTTGCAAAAACCACTCCATGTTGAGAAGCCTGGAACAAAAGCCTCGAATTGGACGGATCAACAACGACGACCACGCAAACGACTAAAGGATTATTCTTTCGGATCCTGGAATGTACGCTCCCTGAACAAACCGGGGGTCGAGAAGGCCCTCCTTCAACAGGTCGAAAAGTACAAACTGAGCATTATTGCAGTCCAGGAAAGAAATTGGCTTGGCAGCGAGATTAATGGCAAGAAATCGCACACAATTTTTACAAGCGGCAAACCATCGCGCCGCAAGGAGTTTGGAGTAGCATTTATAGTAAACAATCACCTCAAACCGCATAGTACTGACTTCAAACCCATAAATGAACGGTTGTGTGCGATTCGCATCAAGACTCGATTCTTCAATCTCTGGCTCATCAATGTGCACGCCCCCACTGAAGTTAAAGAAGACGCAGTAAAAGACTAGTTCTACGCCCGCCTTGAGACTCTCTTCCGCTCACTTCCAACAAACGACGTCAAATTGCTGGCTGGGAGACTTTAATGCGAAAGTCGGAAATGAAAGTTGGCACCGGGGGACCACTTGAGGCCACAGTCTCCATGAAGAATGTAACGACAACGGCCAGCGACTTACTGACTTCGCCTGCAGCAGGAATCTAGTCGTAAGCTCTACGTGTTTCCCGCATCGACGCATTCACAAGCAGACTATCGAGGAGCAAACTGCGACTCAGATCATCACTTGGTGAAGACGACCTACAGATGTAGAATTTCCTCAATGCACCAATCAAGAATCAGCCCTCCCAAAATCTTTGCGGTTGATAAGCTTCTGAGTGATGCAACAGCGGTGGCGTATACTACCGCCCTTGAGGAAAGACTATCAACTTTGCTAAACCATATCGCCAACACAGGCGTCCATGGGTTCTGGGAAGAACTCAAGGGTACCATCAAGGATGTCGCAGAGAAGGTCGTGGGATATAAAGCCCGGCGAGCGCGAAATGACTGGTTCGACGAAGAATGTAAAAATTCACTTGACGCGAAAAACGAGGCCTACAGACAATGGATTCAGCGAGGAACCAGAGCCAAAAGAGATAAATATGACGAGCTACGGCGAATATCGATATAATAATTAGACGTAAGAAACTTAAATACTTTGACGAGCAGTTGCTGAACATAAACGAAAACTTAGCTAATAGGAACACCAGACAAGCGTACAAACTAGTAAATACAATTAAGAACGGCCACCAACCCAGGACCAGCCTTTGTAAGAACAAGGATGGAAACATCATCAGTGACACCGATGGCATTAACAAACGATGGGCCTCTTATTTTGAAAAGCTTCTGAGCCTACCATCTAATATCCCCACACAAGAAGCTCTCGACGTTATTGTAGATCTAGGCCCACCCATACAACCGCCGGCAGTAGAGGAAGTTGATCTCGCCTTGCGGTCACTAAAACGAAATAAAGCGCCGGACGCTGACGATATTCCAGCTGAACTGCTAAAATACGGTGGAACGGGTCTAGCTAATGCCGTATATCAATTACTCCTGCGAGTATGGGAAGACGAGGAGATCCCAGACGATTGGCGCAGAAGCATCATCTGTCGAATTCATAAAAAGGGAGATAAACTGCGGTGTGAGGATTACAAAAATTCTGGAAAATAGAATAAAACCGTACGCAGAACGAATCATTAGCGAATATCAAAGCGGTTTCAGACCTGGTCGCTCCACGACCGATCGGCTCTTCTCAGTCAGACTGATACTCCAGAAGTGCTGGGAATACAACGTAAACGTGTATTAAATCTTTGTCGACTTCAAGCAGGCATACGACAGTATCCATCGTGGAGTACTGTACAACATTATGCTGCAATTTGGTATACCGGCAAATTAGTGCGACTGTCTAAGATGACGCCCCAACTAACAATTTGCTCTTGAGGTGAGAACCAAAACTCTTATAATATCGGTATTAAACCTTTCGGAACGAAATATTACGTTAAAGATATTTATTAGGCATTCTGCTAAAAAGTAAAACTAATACCTGAATCTGTTGTAACTTTTAAAAGAAAAGACGTGTAAAAAGTCTTTAGTGCAGATTGGAAGCTCGATGAAAACTTTAAAGGCATTTTGTTCAGATTATAGCCTTAAAAGTGATTTTTGCAAGTGTGTTATTAGAAAAGATCCTCTTAAAGTTTTTGCTTTAGACCATTCTAAGTGTTAATGCAGAGTAGGTTTAACTAAACCATTATAGGAATAATTGCCGTTTGTCAACTCTCGTACTGCTTGTATAATAAGCTTGATCAAGAATATATTCCTGTTTCAGGGTCAGCTTAAATAGAGATGAGTAGAACGGCTTTAAATGAGAAAGCTATACACTCTGATACTTAAAGAAGTCAGGCGAAGGTTGTAGGGCAAGATATAGTTTAATTACAATTTTGAAGAAAAGTTTAATAGGAAGAAGTTATTATAATTTACTTATGGGAGTAACAAACTTAACTAAACACTTATAAGTTCTTTAAAATAGAGCTTGAGAGAACCGCCATCTTTTTCGACTGTTTGGTTATAGCAATTATTGCGCCAGAAATTAATTTCTTCAATACTTTGGTGACTTTGGATATTTTCATTTTAAATGTATTTCTTAGGGTCTGACAAGAAAATAAGAACGTGTTTAATACATTTTAGGCCACTATTAGCTACCATGCAAAAAGTACATTTAATTCATGATGAACATTAAATGTATTGTACATGTATGCTAAATTTCGAGAGGGATTCGTTTTTTTGGAGTTTTGTTCAGCATTTGATCAGAAAAATTTCTTTCGGAGAGAAAATTTGACTATCAAATCGACAAAATCCACTGTGAAAAAGTGCATCAGACCAATAATACAAATATGAATTTCAACTCCATTCGTATTTTTATAGAGAACTTCCAAAAGTATCATGAATCCCACTTAATGCTACAATAAGCACAAAATTTACATACTGAAAACCAATAGAAATCTTTAGCTCTTAGTTAAGATTCTAAAAGGTGATCTATGTATGTATAGCAGATTACTGTAAATCACTTATACGTACTTTTACTGATATCTTTCTGATAAGTTCTCTAGTTAGAGCTGTCAAGAAGACTTGAAGAATTCTTAAAATACTTTATACTCATAATTTCATACGCCACTTTTTGGCTAGAAACGTTCTTTAAGATTTCTATCAGAACAATTTGCAAGTCAATAAATCTTAGCTGAAACTAAATGTAGTTCTTATAAAATCCTTGAAGATCTCTATAAGAACAAAATTGTTAGTTGGGCGATTACCAACTCCGTCTCACAAGTCAGGATACATAATAGACTTGCTGATTTATTTTAAACACGCACTGGTTTGAAACAGGGCGATCGACTGGCACCGACGCTGTTCAACCTAGCACTGGAATACGTTATTCGGGCCATGAATATGGACAACTGCAAGACGCTACTCATCAAGTCGACACAATTAGCAGCGTACGCCGAAGACATCAAAATCATGTCCCGAAGATTGGCCGACGCAGAAGAACTTCTGCATACGCTCGATACCGCTGCAAAGGAAGTTGGGTCACATATTAACGAGGGTAAAACTAAAATAATGATGCAATCGACGACAAGGACACCTGCACAACCGAGCATCAATGTGGGGGACCTCAACATCGAGTTCGTGAACAACTTCATTTACCTGGGTTGCAACTTGTCAACGAAACTGACGAAATCAAGCGACGGATACAGTTAGCTAATAAGACTTTTTTCTCGGTTCTCCCCATAATGAAATCGAAGCACGTGCACAGAAACACGAAGCTCCGCGTGTACAAAACCATTATACGACCAGTGCTATGCTATGGCTGCGAAGCATGGACCCTAACTCAAGCCTCCGAAAACATGCTAGACACTTTTGAACGTAAGGTTCTACGGAGAATTTTCGGGGCTGTTTGCGATCGAGATGGATGGCGCATCCGGTACAACCATGAATTGTATGAACTGTACGATGAGCTGCAAGTCTCGAAAATCGTCAAACTACAACGACTTCAATGGGCAGGGCATGTACAAAGAATGGACGATGATCGCATGCCAGAGTAATGAATGCAGGACGAGTCGACGGAGCGAGACTGCCTAGACGACCGAAATCTCGTTGGGAGAGCTCAGTAGGTGTGGACGCCGCGCAGCTACTGGGCTTCCAAAATTGGAGGACGCGGTCACGTGACCGAGATAATTGGAGGACAATGATCCAGGCGGCCAAGGCCCGACGTCGGGCTATCTACCCACGATGATGATCAGAATTACAGTATTTTTACATTGAAATGTGCAGGCCAAGATCTTCATTTCGGGATACTCTGTCTACTATTATCCTCCACTATGGCTCTGTAAACTATCCTCCCAATGTATTATCCTCCAAAAAATGACACAAGCCCCGACTTTGGAGGACTGTTCATCCTTATATATCCCTCCAAAATGGCAAAACACCCAAAAAAAGTTTAGAATCGCCATCCCCAAAAATTGCATATTCCCCACCTTTGAGGGATATTACATGGCTCTGAGAAACCACACAAATTGATTGAGCCAATTGGGTAATGCATACACTGGTAATTTTTGCGATGGGGCCCTTCTGCGTGAGGCGCTCATGGCCGCCGACTTACTCGCCATAAGCTGGTTACACTACTGTACATACGCACAGACTCATCTACCAATACCTTTACTGTTAGAATTTCTAACTTCTTTGGAACATTCTGTTATGAAATTCGAACTTGCATTCCAATGTGACAAAAACTCTTCGGATTTCTTACATCCACTATCCATTCACTATCACCTATTCAATTTGCAACGAAAATACTGCACGGCTGCAATTATTATAATAGCCGGGTTTTTTTTTGCAGAGAAGAGCAGAACAGAATATATTAGAACAGCAAGAAAACGATAAAATATATTCTTAAATACAATTTAACAAATTTTATTTGGCCAGCAGACACATTTTGTTTGTTTGCTATTCCAATATTACACAAGATCGACATTTTATTCGCAGAATATAAACTCTATCAGCTCCTCAAACTGTACAGGGTGGGCCAAATACAAGTTTCCTTTTAAAAATGCAATAAAATGAACAAAATTAATTTTTTTTTTCATGTATTATGGCTTCATTAGTACGAGCAAACATTCCCATTAATGATGAAACACAACTTCGTTCAAGTGGCTGCCTCGCCTGGCTTCGCAGTAGCGCATTCTGTCATTCCAATTTTCCAAGACCATGTCGATGGTTTCGGGCTGTAGCTCATGGATTGCTTGGGGCCTTAAGTGCTTGAATCGTTTCTGGATTGTTGGCATAACATCGGTCCTTCACGGTTACCTAGAAAAGAAAAGTCCAAAGGGGTCAAATCGCAGCTCCGAGGCGGCCAATTGACATCGCCTAGACGGCTGATAACACGATTTGGGAATTTAATTTTCTCGACAATGACGTGCGGGTTTTCCGAGCCTCAGATGCGGCAATTTTTTTTTGTTAACGTAGCCTCTGAGATGAAAATGCGCCTCGTCAGAAAAGATGATTTTTCGCCCAAAATCGATGTCCAATTCAAGCTGCTCTAAGGCCCAAACTGCGAAGCGATAACGAAGCGGATGGTCGTGCGCCTTCAATTGTTGAGTCAATTGGACCTTGTAAGCGAATAATCCGAGATATTTGTGCAGAATTCTCCTCAGGCTAGTGCGTGAAATGTTGAGCTGTTGAGATCGATGACGAGTTGATGTTCGTGGAGTGAGTCTCACACTCTCGCACAAACTTGCGTACAGCAGGCGCGGTGGGTGCTTCATTTCGGCCAAAACTTCTTTAAAAAAAACACACTGTTTGGGCTACACAGCACTCACTTTGGAAATAAGTTTTCAATATTTCCCAACGTTGTGCAAGTGTAATGCGACCCATTTTGTTCGGCGGAGGTATGATACTGACTTTCTGTCAAGATTTCGAGAGGGAAACAGCTTTCACTCTCAAAATAACCTATGATTTAAAAAGAAACCACTCCTTAGAACTAACTTCGTGCGCCAGCTGTTCATCCGGCACAATCCAGAACAATGTTGTTAGTGCCACACGTACATTCGATCCAGAACATGTACCAATAAAACGCGGCTATTATTATATAGATTGCTCTATTTTACGAGCTCTTGAGCCATTTAACAAGATTTCCTCGTATGAAGCCATTTCTAATGGAATTTCGTACTCTTGAACAAGAAATAATACCAAATGGAACTGGGAAGTTTAGTCACGAAGAGACGCCTTTGCATGCCGGTAGTTAGTATGCAGTCGCCACGACCACCACATTGAAAGATTGCATTCAAAAACTATTTGACTGGAATGCACTTTGTTTTACATAAACCGACCCGTGGTGCGGTACACGACTGAAAGAGTTGTAAAGTGCATTCCCATTCATGGTACTCTAATATTTGAATTGGAAATCCTGAAAAGTTTTCTTATGATGTACATACGCTTAGTATGGTGGCTTTTTCTTACAATGACGTGACATAAGGAAACGCCACTCTAGAAAATGTTGTACCTTCAAACTTATGTACAAAAATTTGTTCAAAATTTTACCCGACCGTGGAGAAAAACTTCCAGAAGAGTGAGGGCATCATCAGCGATACCGATCCTATTTCGAAGGGCATCTCAACTCCGCATCCAATGTTCACATATGGATACAAGAAGCCCCGGCCCGATCGTTGACGATACGATCGATCATGATCCGAATGCACAACCTCCGACAGTGGAAGAAGTTTATCTCGCATGGCACTCACTCAAACTCATACCAAATAAAGCGCCGGGTTCAAACGAGATTCCAGCTGAACTGCTAAAATTTGGCAAAATAGGTATATTTAATGCAATACATCAACTACTTCTGCGATCCTGGGAGGACGACGTGATCCCAGAAGATTGGAGCGGGAGCATTAACTGTCCCATCCACAAAAAAGGACATAAATTTAACTCACTAGTCTGTACGTCCTACAAAAAACAATAGAAATACTGACGAAAATTCTGGGAAATATAATAAATCCGTACGCTGAACGGATCATTGGCGAGTATCACGGCGGTTTTAAACCTGGCCGATCTACAACCGAGCAGCTTTCCACGGTCAAGCAGATCCTGGTAAAGTGCTGGGAATACAACGTTGATGTCTACCAAATTTTTGTTGGCTTTAAGCAAGCATACACTAGTATCGATCGTGGTGTACTGTATAACATCGTGATGCATTTTGGCATAACAGTAAAATTAGTACGATTAACAAGGATGACTGCTGCGCGGCGTCCACACCTACTGAACTCTCCCAACGAGATCTCGGTCGTCCTCGCAGTCTCGCTCCGTCGACTCGTTCTGCATTCATTACTCTCTTTAGGCATGTGATCATCGTCCATTCTTTGTACATGTTTTCGGAGGCTTGAGGGTCCATGCTTCGCAGCCATAGCATACCACTGCTCGTATAATGGTTTTGTACGCGCGGAACTTCGGGTTTCTGTGCACATGCTTCGATTTCATTATGGGGAGAACCGAGAAAAAAGTGTTATAAGCTAACTATATCTATCGCTTGATTTCGTCAGTTTCGTTGGCGTCCCTTGACAAGTTGCAACCTAGGTAAATGAAGTTGTTCACGAACTCGAAGTTGAGGTATACTATACTACTTTGCCTTAACCCCTAGCGGGGCATAGCGCGTCAACTACTCTTGCGCGCCATAGATCAGTAAGTCTATTCTGGATCCTGACTTGTGAGACGGAGTTGGTCATCGTCATCTTAGTCAGTCGCACTAGTTTGGCCGGTATACAAAATTGCAGCATGATGCTGTACAGTACTCCACGATCGATACTATCGTATGCCTGCTTGAAGTCGACAAAGATTTGGTATACATTTACGTTGTATTCCCAGCACCTCTGGAGTATCAGTTTGACTGTGAAGAGCTGCCCGGTTGTAGAGCGGCCAGGTCTGAAACCGCTTTGATATTCGCCAATGATTCTATTTTCCAGAATTTTCGTCAAAATTTTATAGGACGTACAAACTAGTGATATGCCCCTGTAGTTTATCTCCCTTTTTGTGAATTGGACAAATGATGCTTCTGCGCCAATCGTCTGGGACCTCCTCGTCCTCCCATACTCGCAGAAGTAATTGATGTATGGCATCAACTAGACTCGTTCCACCGTATTTTACCAGTTCAGCTGGAATATCGTCAGCGCCCGGCGCTTAATTTCGTTTTAGTGACCGCAACTCAGGATCAACTTCCTCTATTGCCGGGGGTTGTATGAGTGGGCCTGGATCAACATTATGGTCGAGAGCTTCTTGTGTGGGGATGTTAGATGGTAGGTTCAGAAGCTCTTCAAAATAAGAGGCACATCGTTTGTTAATGCCATCGGTGTCGCTGATGATGTTTCCATCCTTGTCCTTACAAAGGCTAGTCCTGGGGTGGTAGCCGTTCTTAATTGTATTTACTAGTTTGTACGCTTGTCTGGTGTTCCTATTAGCTAAGTTTTCGTTTATATTCAGCAACTACCACTACTACTACTTTGCCTTAACCCCTAGTGGGGCTTAGCGCGTCAACTACTCTTGCGCGCCATCGTACTTTGTTCTGGGCAATGGGGCGCAACTCCCCATAAGACTTACCGAGTGCCTGACACTCCTTTGCCACAGATCGACGCCATGTGATTCGAGGACCCCCTCTTGGTCGGCCTTGGTTGGAAATGGGGTTCCATTTCATGGCATGCAAAGCAATGCAGTTATCACTCTTCCGCAATGTGTGACCTATCCACTGCCATTTTCGCCTGCGTATCAATTCGTCGATTGGCATCTGACCCGTACGCCGAATTATTTCTTCATTTGATATTGTTTCGGGCCAGAAAATTCATAAAATTCGACGAAGACATGAATTGGCGAAAACTTGCAGCTTTCTGGTAACTCCTACGGAAACTTTCCATGTACTGCTCCCATACAAAAGCACTGACAGTACCAGGGAGCGAAACAGGCATAGCTTGGTCTTGATGCTGAGATAACTGCTCTGCCAGATTTTGGACAGCATGCCGTATGCGCGTTTAGCCTGGATGATACGACGAGCGATGTCCTGCTCCGTACCACCATTTTCGGCAACAATGCTACCCAGGTAGACGAAGTTGTCCACCTTCTCCACAGGCTGCCCATTAATATTGATGGCAATAGGTGTCGGATTTCTTTTCGCAACGGCGGGCTAAGAACCTTGGTCTTACTGGTATTAATCTTTAGCCCAACCTTGCTTGCCTCCCTCTCGAGATCTAACGCCATTGCGGACAGATCCATGATTTTGTGGGAGACGACATATGCCTACGTCAGCGTAGTCAAGATGTTGTAGATAAGATGTCAAAGTCCATTGAATTCCTCTGTCGAGTCCGGATAGGGCTGCATGCAACACAGCGCCGATCACAATGAGGAATAGGATCGGTGAGAGGATGCACCCCTGCCGAACTCCACTGCGAATCTCAAAGTCCCCCGACACCTTACCTTTATACAGAACGCGACATTTCGTGCCGTCATAGATTGCCTTAATAATAGCCACAAGCTTCTCAGGGATGCCTCTCCTGCGCAAGGCCGCCCATATAGAATCCCGGTTCACACTATCGAAAGCCTTTTCGAAATCGATGAAAAGCAAGTGAAGCGGAGAATCGTATTCAGCGCATTGCTCGATGATGATTCGCAAGGTGTTAATATAATCGACACAGGAGAATCCGGATCGAAAACCAGCCTGTTCTTCATCAATTGTGCTTTCTAAGTGGGCCTTTAGTCTTTCCAGGACGATTTTAGCTATTATCTTGGCAACGGCATGAAGCACACAAATGCCTCTCCAATTATTACAGTCTGTGACGCTACCCTTTTTTGGAAGTTTGATGATCAAAGCTTCCTTCCACTCAGTGGGAAAGGTCTGTGTATTCCAGGCTTTATCAACAAGTGGGTGCAGCAAATCGGCAGTTATGCTTGGCGCTGCTTGATAAAATTCGGCAAGGATACCGTCGAGTCCGGTGGCCTTTCCTCGTTTTAGTGCAATAATTGCAGTGACTACTTCCTCTTTAGTCGGGGCAGTGGACCGTATACGCACATTTTGATGGTTAGCTAAATTATCTATATGAGGGGGAACTTTACCAGAGGTTACACGGTTCAAGACCGCGGCGAAGTGTTCTTTCCACCGCCTCATTTGATCTTCTTCCAAGATACGTAGCTTTCCACCACTACCCTTCACCGGATGTTGGCAGGAGTTACGACCACCTGTAAACTCCTTGATGACACCGTATACGGCGTTTAAGTTGTTACTTCTTGCGGCTTCTTCTGCTGAGGCTAAAAGAGAATTCGCATAAACTCTTTTATCGCGTCGCACACTACGCTGAACTTCTCGAGCTTTCTGACGGTAAAGGAGTTCGAAGCTGCTTCGATTGTCGTCTGATGCTGCAGCCAAACGAACTTTCAGCTCCTTCTTTCAACAATCCGTTGCCATGAAGCGTCGGACATCCAGGGCTTATTCCGGCAATCCGGGTTTGGGCCAAGGATGGTATTTGCGCTATCAATGTACGCATTTTTTATAGCATCCTAGTTTTCATTTATGTCACTATCTGGGTGACTAGTTATCTCAGCTGCTTTTTGCTCAAGATGGTCATTATATTGTTGTAGGACAGCTGGATATTTTAATCGAGCGGTGTTGAATTTGCGGGGCCTGGATCTTTCGGCGCAGGGGCGGCGCACGGCTGCGATACGCAATCGAACATTAGCGATCATTAGATAATGGTCTCTTCCCATCCCAATATCGGCACCCTTCTTGTTTCGCACGTCCAGGAGGAAACTCTTGAATCTTTTACTAATGGCAAAATGGTCGATCTGATTTTGTGTTCTGCGCCGATCAACAGAGGACCAGCTGATTTTGTGGTGGTCCTTATGCTCAAACATAGTACCACCGATGAAGAGACTGTGAAAGTTGCAGAACTCTACAAATCTTTCACCGTTGTCATTACGATCACCAAGACCGTGTCTCCCCATCACATTCTGAGCCCATAGTTATCAGCGCCAACTTTCGCATTCAAATCACCCATAACCATTATAATGTCACCTTTAGGTGTTCTGCTCTGAACGGCGTTTAGTTCCTCGTAGAAGGAGTCTTTTGCCAAGACATTGTCGGGTTCAGTAGGGGCATAACATTGTACTATTGAGATGTTCCTCATTTTGGTCCTGAACCTGGCGGTCAAGATTCTGTCAGAGACCGGCTCCCAGGATAAGAGACAGTTTCGCGGCTCTGGTTAAAAGGAGCCCCACACCTGACCCACGACGACTACCGGTAGCTTTACCGGAGTACAACATTACAGTGCTGCCCGTTGGAGAGATAAATTCTCCGCTGTGCCACCATCTTATCTCACTAACTCCTAAGATATTCAATTTGTACCTCAGAAATTCACTCTCTAATTGAAGAAATCGTACGTTCTTCTACTCAGCAACTGCTCGTCAAAGTTTTTACGTTTCTTATATTTTACGTCTAACTATTCTTTTCGATATTCGCCGTAGCTCGTCATATTTTTCTCTTCTGGCTCTGGTTCCTCGTTGAATCAATTGTCTGTAGGCCTCGTTTTTCGCGTCAAGTGAATTCTTGCATTCTTCGTCGAACCAGTCATTTCGCGCTCGCCGAGCTTTATATCCCGCGACCTTCTCTGCGACATCCTTGATGGTACCCCTGAGTTCTTCCGAGAACCCATGGACGCCTGTGTTGCTGATGTTGTGTAGGATAGGTGATATTCTTTCCTCAAGGGCGGTAGCATACGCCACCGCTGTAGCATCACTCAAAAGCTTATCAACCGCAAAGATTTTGGGAGGGCTGATTCTTGATTGGTGCACTGAGGAAATTCTACATCTGCAGGTCGTCTTCACCAAGTGATGATCTGAGTCGCAGTTTGCTCCTCGATAGGAGCGGACATCCATGACACTAGACGCCCATCTCCTGCAAATGAGGACGTGGTCAATTTGGTTGAGGGTATGTGCGTCTGGAGACTTCCAGGTCTGCTTGTGAATGCGTCGATGCGGGAAACACGTAGAGCTTACGACTAGATTCCTGCTGCAGGCGAAGTCCATAAGTCGCTGGCCGTTGTCGTTACATTCTTCATGGAGACTGTGGCCTCCAGTGTGGTCCCCCGGTGCCAACTTTCATTTCCGACTTTCGCGTTAAAGTCTCCCAGCAGCAATTTGACGTCGTTTGTTGGAAGTGAGCGGAAGAGAGTCTCAAGGCGGGCGTCGAACTCGTCTTTTACTGCGTCTTCTTTAACTTCAGTGGGGGCGTGCACATTGATGAGCCAGAGATTGAAGAATCGAGTCTTGATGCGAATCGCACACACTTATTCATTTATGGGTTTGAAGTCAGTACTATGCGGTTTGAGGTGATTGTTTACTATAAATGCTACTCCAAACTCCTTGCGGCTCGATGGTTTGCCACTTGTAAAAATTGTGTGCGATTTCTTGCCATTAATCTCGCTGCCAAGCCAATTTGTTTCCTGGACTGCAATAATGCTCAGTTTGTACTTTTCGACCTGTTGAAGGAGGGCCTTCTCGACCCCCGGTTTGTTCAGGGAGCGTACTACATTCCAGGATCCGAAAGAATAATCCTTTAGTCGTTTGCGTGGTCGTCGTTGTTGATCCGTCCAATCCGAGGCTTTTGTTCCAGGTTTCTTGACATGGAGTGGTTTTTGCAAGGACGAGTTGTCAGCACGTCGCTTAACCACATTCAGGGGATGGCCTCGGAAGACAGCTGCTTCAGATGGTTTAATAAACGTGATGGAGTTCACACAACTATGTTGCGGGTCCAACTACTCCATCCTACTAAACCTGAGACGCTTAGGTGTTTGTCAGCCATTCAGACTATAGCTATCTGCCTTTTTCCAAACTGTCTTATCGCTAAGACATTGGCCGTCAGCGGTTTTAAACACTGCCGTTACCAGGGGGCGCCCACGCGGAGGACTATGGAAAAGGTCTTTTGCATTCGCCACTTTGAAATTAGCAGTAAAACTTGCTGGATTTCACTGTTCCTATGAGAGGTGTATGGTATGAAATAGTGGGCCGATTTCAACCAAATTTAGGAGTGTAGTTTGGCGGTAAATATGAATGAATAATGTGCAATTTGGAAAAGATTTCTTCAGAAATAAAAAAAACTTACTTTTGGAACGTTCGTTCTTATGATAGCTATATGATATAGTAGTTCAATTTCAACCAAATTCAGAAGTCTGATTTGGCAAAAGATACTATTGGATTGAATAATTGTAATGAACGAATTCTGACATGCGCCTGACATTTCTTTATTTGTCAGAATGGATTGCACAAGAGCATTTATTTCGCCATAATTCAAAATATTTAATTTATTTTGAATTGTTTCGAGATAGATGAGCTTTTGGTACTGTTGTCAAATTCCAAAATATCAGATGTGTGTCAGGTATGAACCGGCAGGGCACCGAAATAGTGCATGCGAAATTGTGCATGCAATATTTTGATATGCACTATTTCGTGGTACCTAAACCGACTTGCGCGCAAACTGGACTCAGTCTTCTGTCAGGGGGTTTTGCGCACAGCTGGGGAATTTCCCCTATACGTTTTAACTGAAAGATTACAGCGTAGTACTACCAGATAATTAACCACTTAGCTACCCGAGGGAAGTTTTGCAGGGATGCTATATATATTCTTATATTTGTATATGGGAGCGCCATATTAAATCTACACCCAGGGCGCCAAATTTTCTTCGCACGGCTCTGGTCACTTGACCGAGATAATTGGAGGATGATGATCCGATTTCGAACAAAAATTGTTCAAAAATTGCATGTTGGCTTCTCGCCCTGATCCATAGTAGGGATGTAAGGGATCTTGTTTAGCGGATAAAAAATAGTTTGGGTTCGAGGATGTGGATGAGGATGAGGATGGGGATGTTTGATAATGAAAAAATGAGGATACTGATGAGAATGAGGATGGGGATATATTTGCTAATTTTTATCTATATGTGAAATATTAGTTGAGAACATGATAAGCACATCAGCATCATCTACTACTAGTACGATAAAAATATTCAATAAAACGCTCGAGCTAGAAAAAATTAACAGTTTTTTTGTTGTAATGGTCGAAGAGGCGAAAAATTATTTTGCTAGCTAAAACATTGATCGGAAGGGACCGAAAAGGACGAAAAAAGGGGGGCAAATTTTATATCTTCGACTATACGCATGTTGGGTGTCATATCGAAAGGAATGGTGAATGCTTTTTATTTCTGGTATTTTTTTGCAATTTGAAGTAACTACGACGGAGTGGAGGGGTGAAAAAATGCTAGAAATTGCAATTCATTACGATGCATGTAATCTCGTTAAATATCAAACGATTGATATGAGACTAGTTAGTTAGTTTTTAATCGCCTGGGTGGATTGCATAACTGCCAAATGATAAATAACAACATAAACAATATTTCTGCCAAGTTTCATGTTAATTGCTTAATATTTGACGATATTACATGCAATTTTTATTAATATTTTTTTGCCTATTTCGCTCCTTACGCCGTCGTAGCTGCGAGTACTTCAAATTAGGTAAAAACACCAGTTGAACTCATTACCTCTTTTGATATGACACCCGACATGCCTACAGTCGGTGAAAAAATTAAACCCTAGCTAGTTTCTCTGAACTCGAGGCCTATGTTGAAAGAACACATCGCATTGTGAATCAACGCTCAACTGGAAATATTGTGTGAATATTACTATTTTGCTAACTATTCCGACGTGGCATCGGTTTTTGTCGACGGTCATATTATATATTTCAACCCAGGGACGTCCTGATCCATTGTCTTGGAGAGTACGCATATTCCAGAAACCAATCTTTGCAATTAAACGATATCCAAAAGTCATAACCGAGTATGAATCATAATATTAGTCGATGATTATGCTTTTGAAAAAATGAGCACGCAGAAAAAAGTCACTCGAGGCAGAATTCGAACCAAAGATACCTTGATTGGAAGACCTGATCCTGACCCATTGATCTACACCACCCGTTCTGTTTTTGAGAGAAATTGCAAGAAACTAACCAAGTTCATCAAGATGAAAAAAAAACCCTTCGCGTGAAGGGTATCATACCTTCGTTGTGGCTTATGGTGCATTTGCAACTTTGAAATTAGTAGTCAAACTTGTTCCGATTTCACTGTTCCTATGAGAAGTATATGAATTAGTGAGGCGATTTTAACCAAATTTAGGAACGTAGTTTGGCAGTCAATATGATTGAATAATTTGAAATTTGGTAAAGATATCTTCAGAAATCAAAAAGCTAACAAAAACTTGCTTCTAGAACGGTCGTTCCTATGACAGCTATATGATAGAGTGATCCAATTTCGACAAAATTCGGAAATGTGACTTGGCTGATGATACTAGTGATTAATATGAAATTTAAAAAAGATACCTTTAGAAACAAAAAAGTTTTTCTCACAAAACCGAATTTTTGAACCGGTCGTTCCTATGGCAGCTATATGATGTAGTGGTCCGATTCCGTTGGTTCCGAAACATTTCCAGCGTGCAATAGAAATAAGGCTTTGTAAAAAATTTCAGCTCGATAGCTTTAAAACTCAGGGACTAGTTTGCATAGAACCGGACGGACAGACGGACAAAGCTTAATCGACTCGTCTCATCATACCGACCAAGAATATATTGTATATGGTTTATATGGTCGGAGATGCTTCCTTCTGTGCGTTGCAAACTTCATGACAAAGTTAATATACCCTATCACATCCGTGAAGGGTATAACAAGCATTCGCTTCACCACTGCTAGTGACATGATACCCATCTTGGCTAAATATCAGTCATTGCGGAGAATGTCCTTTCGTCCTCACCAAAGGATTTAAAATACCATCAACAGTAGTCTAGTGCAGTTCTTGGTGTGTTTAGACCGACGGGTGCACCAAGTATTAGGCCGGCCGCATCTTGGACGTAGGCAGGGCAGCGCAGCGCAGCGCGCACATGGCATTGTTTTTGTACCAATTGTCAAAATCTGATTTTACAACAACAATGCCATGTGCGCGCTGCCCTGCCTACGTCCAAGATGCGGTTGGCCTTACAGATGTCATTGTCATTTCGGGATTATTCATAGTCCAAGCGAATTGATAACTTTGAGTCAGACGTTCGGTTCATCTTGATAGCAGAAAACGCAAACCTTACACGCGATGACAGTTTCAGTCAGGTCGATACCGTATAGCAAGCGGAGTTAAAGTTAGTCGTGGAACTAGTCCGGTACGTTTAGACCGTAGTGAGTATCTCCATATTAATGAATCCTCCAAGTAGTTCATACTAGTGTCCATTTGCTCAAGAGTTATGGACAAAAACATGAAAAGTAGGCTATAACATTGCACTTTGTCAGGGAAGCTTCCTTGGTTACCAACCGAGTGATCTCATATTTACGAGGGAGTGTAATTTGTCCCGGTGTACTCGTCTACAAGTTGGAGCAATCCCTGTCCATTATAATGGGTGTTATGGATACATTTAATTATTTTTCATATGTAGGGGAGGTAGCTAACCCTTTGGTCCTATTTTCAATATTAACCAACTAGACCCTACTACAAACATTTGACGAAAATTTCAATTCGCTAGCTTTTTTCTATCGAAAGTTATCGTGCGAACAAACAAACGGACAGACGGACACACAGACGGGCAGACAGACAGACCGACTTATTGTACCAACGGAAGAAGGCTTGGTACCTTCAAAGGGATGAAATAGCCAAATTATATGGAAAATTTATAGAAATGTTATGGAAAACTGATAGAGAGGAATCTTATGGAGAGCTTTTAGAAAACTTACAGAGATCTTATCGGAAACTGATATAAAACTGAAATACAAGTAGACTTTAAGGGAAACTGGTGGAAATCTTATAGAAAACCGATAGATATTTTATAGAAAGGTATTTGAATTCGTAATAACGTTGAACCGAAGGTATTTCTTTAGTAAATGAGGCCACCAAATTCTCAATGGAATGTTAAGGATAAGAATATACGTTGGCTTTACCATTTTGTTCACTGCTTTACGGTCGAAATTTATACAATATTTATTCTTTTGCTTACTACATATGTTGTGTTATCATGTTTCTATTGATTAATTCAGTTTAAGCTAAGCAATATCATTTTAAGTAACATTACTGAAGACCTCAAATAAGTCTGGTTTGTTCTCATTTCAAATTAACTTCATCAAAGCCTGTAGATGTTCAGCATAGACATTTGAAAAAAAAAAGAACTCAACGTTAATAAGTCATTTTTGTGGAACGGATTCAATTACTATGGGCATCAAAAGATGCATTTGTGCTTCTACAATATATAGTACGTCGGAACAGTGGTCAGGTACTTTGATCGTAGTCACGAACTCGAACTTACTTTCACTTGTCTACCAATTTGATTGATTCGACATGGAGATCAATTCAAAAGTCAGATTCAATTACAAACTATAATTGATACAGTCATAGTTATTTTCATGGTAAAAATCATGGATTGCAGAAAATATGTCTGAATTCAAGTAGCGTGCATAAAGTTCCTAACTTGAAAGATCAAAAGTATCCAATGAAATGGATTTAGCACATTGCCGTGATTGTACAAGTATTGAGACTCCTGCCAAATAGTATAGACTGCACAAGAGTGATCACTTCAAAGAACTTTCGCCTCCGCCAGGAGACTCGTATGTATTGACAAATAGTATACACTACACAAGAGAGATCCACAGGAGAATCAATACATACAAATCTACCTGCGGAGGCTAAAGTTGTGTGGACTGAGCTTTCTTGTGTAGTCTATGCTATTTGTCAATACATACAAATTTACTGGCAGAGGCGAAAATTCTATGGAGTGATCACTCTTGTGCAGTCTATACTATTTGCTTCTGCCTTATACCATTAATTTTACAGACTGCAGATTATTTTAAAGTAACGTATGGCAGACTCCTATGTTGAGTCCGTATGATAAAGTGAACTTCTATTGAATTGCTAAAATAATCCCCGAATTAATCAATAATCAATAATATTTACCCACAAACAATATTCCTAAATTTAGTTGTACATTTCTGTGCAAATTATCAAAATACGAATTTTGTAGCTCAATCGGTTTCCTGCAGTCCACAAATAAATTAATAAAAATGTATAGGTCTGGTGCTGACAACACAAAAAGGGACGCAAATGCAAAAACAAGCTAGCGTTAAGCTGGCTTGCCGAAGGTATGGTACCCTTCACGCCGCGCAGCGACTTATGGCGCATTTGCCACTTTGAAATTAGTAGTTAAAATTGTTCCGATTTCACTGTTCCTATGAGAGGTACATCAAATAGTGAGCCGATTTCAAACAAATCTAGAAACGTGGCTTGGCAGTCAATATGATTGAATAATATGAAATTCGGTAAAGATATCTTCAGAAATAAAAAAGTTTTTGTAACAAACACTTGCGTTTGGAACGGTCGTTCCTATGACAGCTATATGATAGGGTAATCGTAATTTTCAACCGAACTCGGGCATGTGATTTGAATAAAGACACTATTGATTAGTGTGAAAACTGTAACGCCACACACACAATTTTCACCAAGTCCACGACACGCATCAGCCCACAAGATACAAACAGCATACACGCATCGACCACGTGACCAGCCAACCGCCATCAGAAGGGTGCGATACACGCACGCGCAGTCGAGTACACACGCTACGATCACGTGAGCAGCCAACCACCGTCAGAAGAGGACGAAGCACACACAGCCGCCTACGCTGATCTACGATAACGCTTCGACTAGTGTAAGCGAAACCCACACAAGCATACCGACGGGTATATAAGGCGAGCCGTGATCAGCATCCACAGGCATTCGAGCACTGGCATCGGATCATCCAACATCTGGATATCAGGACCTCTTCTCGAAGCGCCCAAGCATAAGCATCGTATACGTACAACCCCTGGACTATACGGACTGTGCCCATCAACCTACATCCTTGCGATAGTGACTGCATCGTGTGCGTACAACGCCTGGACCACACGGACAGCACTAATCCTTGTATTCTTGTAGTTAAGTCATCAATAGTGACTGCATCGTGTGCGTACAACCACTGGACAGCACTACACGTCAGATTATCAATTTCATTGTCAAGTCATTACTTAGTTAATAAATCATTTAAATTATACGCTCTACTGTGTTATTACTGCGAATTCCACTCATTCCGACGTGACCTTCACCTCTCCACGTTACAAAACGATATTTTTAGAGATAAAAAAGTTTTTCTCACAAAGACGAATTTTTGGACCGGTCATTCCTATGGCAGCTATATAACGTTGTGGTCCTATTCCGTTGGTTCCGACATATTTACAGCGTGCAATAGAAAAAACGCTTTGAACAAAATTTCAGCTTGATAGGTTTGAAACTAAGGAACAAGTTTGCTTAGAAACACACAGACAGAGAGACAGGCGGACAGACGGACAAAGCTTAATTGACTCATCATACTGACCAAGAATATTTATAGTTTATATGGTCGGAGATGCTTCCTTCTGTGCGTTGACATGACAAAGTTAATTTACCCTATTACATCCGTGAAGGGTATAATGAGAGATCGTTACTCATCAGGTGCTACCTTCGATAATGGTGGAATGGTTGGCGGAGGGGGTTGATGCCCTCGCGCTCACGTCGGGTCCAGGTTGGACTCTCCGCCTCTGGTTTCGCACCACCGAGAAATCCCCACTCATCAGGTGTTGCCTTCGATTTGCCGGTGGAAACAGCACTATCAGACCATAATATTACAGGTGGTTCATTACACGTTTCAGTATGACCTATGTAATTCAAGTATGATACATAGCTCAATGAATACATATGTCATCGATTTGATTCTCAAGTTGATTTTCGTCGTTGGTGCATAATTCGCCGAGTGAACTCTTTTACAGAAACTTATCTTTATGAAAAAATAATTAACTCGCATTTAGACAAATATTGGTCAAATTAAATGTCGTTAAAACCGTTTTTGGTGCATGAAAACCTGTTAGCATTACCATATGGTAACGCTTTTCAAAATAAGGTAAAAACCGAAGCGTATATATCCTAGACTTGTACAGACCTAGTGGTGATACCAAAAATACCAATTAGCAATGACCATATGCATTAAAATTGAGTTTCCCGTATGGCCAGTTTATAGGGGTGGTTGGCGATCATTCAGAAGGATCATGATCATTCTCCAAATCAACTAACTCTAACCCACACTACAAATATTTGTCGAATAGCTAGCTTCATTCTATCGAAAGTTATCGATTATTTGAAGTCTCGCATGTAGGGGAGATAGAGGTTCTTTTTGTCGGATCTTGCGCATTTTCAATAACAACCAACTAGATCCTAGTAAAAACATTTGACCGAAATTTCATGTAACTAGCCTCATTTTATCGAAATTTATCGCTTATTCGAAGTTTCATTTGTAGGGGAAGTAGGGGTTTCGTTGGTTGAATTTTACGTATTTTCAATATCAGCCAACTGGATCTCACTACAAATATTTGACCAAAGTTTCAAGTCACTAGCTTCCTTTTGTCGAAAGTTATCTCTTATTTCAAGTTTCATTTGTAGGGGAAGTAGGTGTTCATTGGGTCGGATGTGGCCCATCTTTGATACCAACCAAATAAATCCTACTTCAACCATTTGACCAAGATTTCTAGTCGCTGGCTTCATTCTATCAAAAGTTATCGCTTGTTTGAAGTTTCTTTTGTAGGAGAGGTGGGGGTTTCATGGGTCGAATGTTGCCTATTTTCAATCCCAACTACTACACTACCAACAATCTACCAAATTTTCAACTCGCAAGTGTCATATCAATAGTTATCGTAGTTAAAGTAATATTTAATTTTTTGAAATTTGTTGGGAGGAAGGCGTTTCTTAGGCCTAATTACGCCCATCTTATTAAAACTGACGCAGCTTCTTACCTCAGGGTCATTTGTCAAAAATCATGTGTCTACGTTAATCGGTTCAAGAGTTATAGACAAAAAACGTTAAAAGTAGGGTAGTACGGGAATCTTTGTAAGAAAAGTACCGTTAGTTTCCAACTGACCGATTTTATTTTTCCGGAGAGCAGAGCCATCTATCAAAGCTAGAGCTTTTCACGTTTATTTAATCGCGAGTTATAGATACATTTAATTATTTGATATATGTAATGGAGGTTGGCGTCCACTCGAAATTTGACTATATCTCGGAAAGGACTAACGGCATATTCTTGAAACTTCATGACATTATACGTAGTAGCCTACTTATTTATTTTATTATGAGTGGTATCAAATCGAAAGTCCCGTTAGGATTTAATTGGCAATTTATAGAAAATCATCATCACTTGACAATTTTGTCAATTAGTCGAAAAAAAGGATAACTCAGAAAATATTTAGTAATATTGTATTGTACATTTTAAACTTTGGAGTGTTTTGGAACATTTTCAAGTTGGTACAGTTATCTCAATTAGATACGAGTCAGGAAAAATGTCTTTCAGAACAGGAGGTAATGAATATAGAAGCTTTGATAGAAAAGGAATACTAAAGACACAATATTGCGAAACGATTTGGTAGAGTCCATCTAGTGAGAAATACTTTTATTGCTGATCTCAAAAATCGTGGGAAAAACTAAATGGGACGCTTTTTTCGGGCTTCTATTTCTACCGGGAGAAGTAGAATTCAGAGGATATGGGCTGATTTTGCGCTATTAGCCCCAAAAATTGAGACATGTGGACTTCGGTTTAATTCTAGGATTCTGAAGGATTTTCTTTACTTCTTCAATCCATAGGACCCATATTATCACAATACATGCATTTATTGAAATCCAGTTAAGTGCACAAACAGCCGATATATTCAGCTTGTTTGAGGTGTAGAGAATCCTACGGAATCCTGCATAGAGTTAAACCCAAATACTCATGCCCCAATTTTCGACGCCAATAGCGTAGAATCAGCCGAGATCCTCTGAATTCTTCTTTTCCCGTTTGATTTTCCACACGATTATTGTGATCAACATCAAAAGTATTTCTCACTCGATGGATTCTACCAATTTGTTTCGCAATATTGCGTCTTTAATACTATTAAAGAGTCTCTATATTCATTTCCTCCTATTTAAAACGTCATTTTTCCTAACTCGTATTTAATAGAAGGCGCGTTCTTTTGCAGCTATTCTGGTAAAGGGTAGTTACCCGGTTTTTTTTTGTGCAAAAAAAAAAATAAATAAAATGTATCTGACCCATACAGGGTAAAAGCATGTATTTGACATTAAATGGAGTTTGTCTCAGATAAAGATTGGATTTTAAGTGGTGGATAGTAGTAGTTTGTAATTAGTAGTTTCCTAATATTTCGACAAAACCCACTTTTCCAATAGGAAAATGTTGAAATTCCTTTGAATTGAGAATTAATTGAGGTGAATTAGGTGAACACACAAAGGAATATCGCCGAGAGAACGAACTTCTTCTAACAACCGGTAGATACTCAATTGCTCTAAACCCTTATGGGGCTTAGCGCGTCAACAGTTCCATAAGGCCCAGTTGACGTTTCGTTGGCATAAACTGGTTTCGAAGAATGCAGTTGCCAGCATGCACCAACTGCACATCCATGGCCACGAACGTCGTCGTGGACGGGATTCGAACCCGAAACGCCGGTAGTCAAACATGAGACTAATGCCTCAACACACTACGCTACCGGTCGCGCCAGCCGGTAGATGCGCCCTAAATAAAAGCTTTACTTGTGTGCTATCCAGGTCAGGATTGGCCCTTGATAAATTATCCGGTTAAGCGTTAACCTATATAGGGTAGCATTGTTGTTGTATAGCGTATTATTTCACTAACCTATACTACTACTTTGCCTTAGAACCTAGTGGGGCATAGCACGTCAACTACTCCTGTGCGCCATCGTACTCTGTTCTGGGAAATGGGACGCAACTCCCCAAAAGTCTTACTCAGTACCTGACGCTCCTTTGCCACAGATCGACGTCATGTGATTCGAGGACCCCCTCTAGGTCGGCCTTGGTTGGAAATGGGGTTCCATTTCATGGCATGCAAAGCAATGCAGTTATCACTCTTCCGCAACGTGTGACTTATCCACTGCCATTTACGCCTGAGTATCAATTCGTCGATTGGCATCTGACCCGTACGCCGATTTAGCTCTTCATTTGATATTGTTTCGGGCCAGAATATTCCTAAAATTCGACGAAAACATGAGTTGACGAAAAGTTGCAGCTTACTGGTAACTCTTATGGAAACTTTCCATGTGCTGCTCCCATACAAAAGCACTGACACTACTAGGGAGCGAAACAGGCCCAGCTTGGTATTGATGCTGAGATAACTGCTCTGCCAGATTTTGGACAGCATGCCGCATGTGCATTTGGCCTGGTTGATACGACGAGCGATGTCCTGCTCCATACCTTACCACCATTTTCGGCAACAATGCTACCCAGGTAGACGAAGTTGTCCACCTTCTCCACAGGCTGCCCATTAATATTGATGGCAATAGGTGTCGGATTTCTTTTTCGCAACGGCGGGCTAAGAACCTTGGTCTTGTTGGTATTAATCTTTAGCCCAACCTTGCTTGCCTCCCTCTCGAGATATAATGCTATTACGGACTGATCCATGATTTTGTGGGAGAGTAGGCATATGTCGTCAACGTAGTCAAGATGTTGTAGATAAGATGTCAAAGTCCATTGAATTCCTCTGTCGAGTCCGGATAGGGCTGCATGCAACACACCGCCGATCATTATGAGGAATAGGATCGGTGAGAGGATGCACCCCTGCCGGACTCCACTGCGAATCTCAAAGTCCCCCGACACCTTACCTTTATGCAGAATGCAACATTTCGCGCCGTCGTGGGTTGCCTTAATAATAGCCACAAGCTTCTCAGGGATGCCTCTCCTGCACAAGGCCGCCCATATAGAAGCCCAGTTCACACTATCGAAAGCCTTTTCGAAATCGATGAAAAGCAAGCTATGCGGAGAATCGTATTCAGCGCATTGCTCGATTTTTCGCAAGGTGTTAATGTGATCGACACAGGAGAATCCGGATCGAAAACCAGCCTGCTCTTCATCAATGGTGCTTTCTAAGTGGGCCTTTAGTCTTTCCAGGACTATTTTAGCTATTATCTTGGTAACGGCAGGAAGCACACAAATGCCTCTCCAATTATTACAGTCTGTAAGGAAAGGAAGTTTGATGATCAAACCTTCCTTCCACTCAGTGGGAAAGGTCTCTGTATTCCACGCTTTATCAACAAGTGTGTGCAGCAAATCGGCAGTTACGGTTGGCGCTGCTTGATAAAGTTCGGCAGGTATACCATCAAGTCCGGCGGCCTTTCCTCCTTTCAGTGCAATAATTGCAGGGACTATTTCCTCTTTAGTCGGGGCAGTGGACCGTATACGCACAATTTGGTGGTTAGCTAAATTATCTATATGAGGGGGAACTTCACCAGAAGTTACACGGTTCAAGACCGCGGCGAAGTGTTCTTTCTACCGCCTCATTTGATCTTGTTCCAAGATAAGCAGCTTCCGATCACTATCCTTCACCGGATGTTGGCAGGAGTAACGACCACCTGTAAACTCCTTGATGACACCGTACACGGCGTTTAAGTTATTACTTCTTGCGGCTTCTTCTGCTGTGGCTAAAAGAAAATTCGCATAAACTCTTTTATCACGTCGCACATTACGCTGAACTTCTCGAGTCAGAAAGGGTAAAGGAGTTCGATGCTGAATCGATTGTCGTCTGATGCTGCAGCCAAACGAACCTTCAGCTATTTTCTTTCAACAATCCGCTGCCATGAAGCGGCGGACATCCAGGGCTTATTCCGGCAATCCGGGTTTGTTCCAAGGATGGTATCTGCACTATGAATGTACGCACTTTTTATGGCATCCCCGTTTTCGTTTATGTCACTATCTGGGTGACTAGTTATCTCAGCTGCTTTTTTTTGTTGTAAGACAGCTGGATTTTTTAATCGAGCGGTGCTGAATTTGCGGCACCTGAATCTTTCGTCACTAGGGCGGCGCACGGCTGCAATACGCAATCGAACATTAGCGATCATAAGATAATGGTCTCTTCCCATCCCAATATTGGCACCCTTCATGTTTCGCACGTCCAGGAGGCAACTCTTGAATCTTTTACTAATGGCAAATTGGTCGATCTGATTTTGTGTTCTGCGCCGATCAACAGAGAACCAACTTATTTTGTGGTGGTCTTTATGCTCAAACGTAGTTCCACCTATGAAGAGATTGTGAAAGTTGCAGAACTCTACAAATCTTTCACCGTTGTCATTACGATCACCAAGACCGTGTCTCCCCATCCCATGAGCCCATAGTTATCATCACCAACTTTCGCATTCAAATCACCCATAACCATTATAATGTCACCTTTAGGTGTTCTGCTCTGAACGGCGTTTAGTTCTTCGTAGAAGGAGTCTTTTGCCAAGACATTGTCGGCAGGTATACCATCAAGTCCGGCGGCCTTTCCTCCTTTCAGTGCAATAATTGCAGGGACTATTTCCTCTTTAGTCGGGGCAGTGGACCGTATACGCACATTTTGATGGTTAGCTAAATTATCTATATGAGGGGGAACTTCACCAGAAGTTACACGGTTCAAGACCGCGGCGAAGTGTTCTTTCTACCGCCTCATTTGATCTTGTTCCAAGATAAGCAGCTTCCGATCACTATCCTTCACCGGATGTTGGCAGGAGTAACGACCACCTGTAAACTCCTTGATGACACCGTACACGGCGTTTAAGTTATTACTTCTTGCGGCTTCTTCTGCTGTGGCTAAAAGAAAATTCGCATAAACTCTTTTATCACGTCGCACATTACGCTGAACTTCTCGAGTCAGAAAGGGTAAAGGAGTTCGATGCTGAATCGATTGTCGTCTGATGCTGCAGCCAAACGAACCTTCAGCTATTTTCTTTCAACAATCCGCTGCCATGAAGCGGCGGACATCCAGGGCTTATTCCGGCAATCCGGGTTTGTTCCAAGGATGGTATCTGCACTATGAATGTACGCACTTTTTATGGCTTCCCCGTTTTCGTTTATGTCACTATCTGGGTGACTAGTTATCTCAGCTGCTTTTTTTTGTTGTAAGACAGCTGGATTTTTTAATCGAGCGGTGCTGAATTTGCGGCACCTGAATCTTTCGTCACTAGGGCGGCGCACGGCTGCAATACGCAATCGAAAATTAGCGATCATAAGATAATGGTCTCTTCCCATCCCAATATTGGCACACTTCTTGTTTCGCACGTCCAGGAGGCAACTCTTGAGTCTTTTACTAATGGCAAATTGGTCGATCTGATTTTGTGTTCTGCGCCGATCAACAGAGAACCAACTTATTTTGTGGTGGTCCTTATGCTCAAACGTAGTTCCACCTATGAAGAGATTGTGAAAGTTGCAGAACTCTACAAATTTTTCACCGTTGTCATTACGATCACCAAGACCGTGTCTCCCCATCCCATGAGCCCATAGTTATCAGCACCAACTTTCGCATTCAAATCACCCATAACCATTATAATGTCACGTTTAGGTGTTCTGCTCTGAACGGCGTTTAGTTCTTCGTAGAAGGAGTCTTTTGCCAAGACATTGTCGGGTTCAGTAGGGGCATAACATTGTATTATTAAGATGTTCCTCATTTTGGTCCGGAACCTGGCGGTCAAGACTCTGTCAGAGACCGGCTCCCAGGATAAGAGACAGTTTTGCCCCACACCTGACTCACGACGACTACCGGTAGCTTTACCGGAGTACAACATTACAGTGCTGCCCGTTGGAGAGATGAATTCTCCGCTGTTCCACCATCTTATCTTACTAACTCCTAAGATGTATGTTTAATTCGTACCTCAGAAACTCACTCTCTAATTGAAGAATACGTGCATTCTGGGGACCTTCTGATCCATTGTCCAGGAGAGTACGCACATTGCAGCGTCCAATCTTTGTCATTGCACGATAGCCAAAAGTCGTTGAGTCAGTCCTTATCCCAGGCAAAGTTGACGTTTCGTTAGCATATAAAGATTTCGGATAGTGCAAGTTGCTGGCATACACATCCTGTCCTTTGATTGTCGACTTTAACGACAGGCATTCAAAGGGAAAGGCCGTGGTATTTTTTTTACACCCCAGGCGGAAGATTTACCTCAACCAAATCATCGCACCGCCATCACTGGCGGCTTGACGCTGGTTAGCAATGGTCAGTGACCACTGCCGTTCCAGGGGGCGCGCACGCGGAGGACTATGGAAGAGGAATTTTTTCCCCCGCTAACCTATACAGGTTAAGAATTGCAAAAGAACGCGCTTAGAGATAACTGTACCAACTTGAAAACGTTTCAAAACATTCTAAATTTAAAAATGTACTAAACATTTTCTGAGTTATCCTTTTTTCAACTAAATAACAAAATTGTCATGTGGACCTATTCTAATGATCGTTCTTTTTCTGATGATTTTCTAAAAACTGCCAATTAAATCCTAATGGGACTTTCAATTTGATACCACATATAATAAAATGACCAAGTAGGCTACTTTGTATAATGCCATGAAGTTTCAAGAATATGCCGTTAGTCCTTTCCGAGATATAGTCAAATTTCGAGTGGACCTATAGTGGTCTCACTTTGAAATCGATATTATTGCCAACGTTTTCAAATGATCCGAAAAAAGGTTCTGAATGGGAATCGGGGGCCCCTAGCGACGCCAGGAATGGGGTGACCGCCGCCGGTAGCCGACCATCACTCCTCATAACTGACCTGAATACGAGCACAAATACGAGTATCTATGAAGACAATTTTAGCAAGAATGGTGGCAAGGCATAATTCCAACATCAAATCTTAAACTTTTTGTTCAAAAATTTGTACAAAAATATACTAGTCTGAGGTTTGCTTACCTTTTAATTTTTATGCAAACAAAATTCCAACTGGCTGTGTAGATGCGCGTTTATATAAATATACTAGGTGCAGTTTGACATTTGAATTCTGATACTCATTCTACGAAATATTTTATGACGGTTTATAGCCAAATTAATTAAAATTAACAAATGCAACACCCTGAATCCTTTGCGATTATTTGCATAGTAAAACACTGGAATATGTAAAATTTTCCGTCATTGTGCAAAAATAAATAAACACCTTTGCGTATGCTATGTAAATTAAGTGGCAGTACACCTGCTTCCCTGAAGATTTAATATTTTTGTAATTATTGCAGCTTCAATGCGAACGGCATGGAACTGATTCATTTGAAAATTGTTGATACGATCAGGTCATGGACTATTTGTTCGGATTTCAATTCAAATAACTTTCAGATAATGGAAGTTGTTGCTGAGTGCAAAGTGGAAGTGATCGTACGGAGGAAATACATAAATTGAATTGAACAAATATTTAGAGTGGCATCTTATTGTACGTAAGTTTGTTGAAAATTCAATTTGAAAACTTTCAAGATGGAACGAAAACGGTATGTAGATAATGGATATATCACATGTGGCTGGACATTTTGTAGATTTTTGTTTATATGAATTTTGCGCGTAAACTAGATTATCTTCAAGACCGTTTGTCAAAAGAACGCGGATAGTTTTAAAGTCCTACGAATATGTATGTACTTGTTAACGAGCTTCCAAAATAGTAACTTTACAAGGATTTATCCAAATCATATTATTACACAATTACAATGCTCTTAATTTTTAATTATTGACGTAAACTCATGGCCCTAGTTTTCACCTTTCCAACGCCGACCTTTTGCCTTTTAAGTTTGTCGGCAGCTTCAATTTTTCATGTAGAAAACTATTTAAATTTATTCTTGAGAGTACATTATCACGTGGTTGCATGTTTTCGGCTCGTTGCCTGCTATGTCGTAAAATGTTAAATGGACACTCAAAGCAAATGTCAAAAGATACAAAAGAGCACGCTATCTTTTCGGTGGAATCTTGAGCACAAAAAAGTGATAGTCATTTCACCTGTCCTTACGAACACATGTACTGGGTATATGCATTCTACCTATTGCCCCATCTCTTCTTCTGAAGCCGAAATTAATATTTTTATGGATTACCTGGCCGTTTGCATGTAGAATAACTTTCAACACATTGACCGAATATTGTGGTTGATGACATCTATTACTTTAGGTGCTATTAAATGTCCCATTTTCTTAATTGCAAATTGCGCAATGATTTCTGGTCTGTGAAAATTTCAATTGACTTAAAATCTGACCAAGCTGATCAAACGAATATTTACTTTTGTAATGAAGGCAGTTGGAGTCGATGACGTGTCGGTCGGCTGATAATGAATCCTTATTTTGCAGCAGCCATAACAGTGGCGTAAATAAGGGGCGGAGGGGGTCAAGGGGATCGATCCCCTCTCTTCTCCAACAGGTTTTATACAATCGTTTCTATGTTGTCCTTACTTCGAGTTTGAAAAAAAAAGAACAACGAACAATTGCAATACAAAAGATACAAAATTGAAATGATAAGCACAAGTATAAAGTGTCCACAAGCTTCAACAATTCGACTACGCTCCTGGCGGCAGTGCTGGCTTTAACTATTCTAGCGTCCTATTTCAACTGATAGGAAAAATTCGTATTAGCCAAATGAGGATAAGGTGAAAAGTTCTCGGCCTGACAATGAAAAACTGTGATTTTCAGTTAAAAAATGGTTTTATTTTTCTACATAATCTTCCTTGACTTCAACACATTTGGTCCAGCGTTTCTGAAACATCAGTATTCCTTCTCGGAAGTGAGAGTCTGGAAGGCTGGGAAAACATCCATCTACGGCCCTCTCAATTTCTTCATTGGAAGCGAAGCGCTTCCCAGAAACAAATTTCTTCTTTAGGAACAGATGGAAGTCTGAGGTCAGGAGAATAGAGGGGTTGGTCGGGCAAATCGTGGAACAAATCCCGCAGTTTGCCCATCGCCAACGCACATTTGTTTAGAGGTGCGTTGTCCTGGTGAATGATTATTTTGTTCTTCTTCAAGCCAGGTCTCTCCTCGCAAATTTTTACATCCAGCTGGTCAAGAAGTTTGAAATAATATTCGCCTGTTATTGTTCTGCCTTTTCCAAGGTTACAAATTAACAGAATCCCTTTCGCATCCCAAAACACGCTGGCCATTACCTTTCTGGCAGATGCGATCGGCATCGCTTTCTATGTCGCTGAACCACCGGCTTCCACCTACTGCTTCGACTGCTGTTTCGTTTCTAGCGTGTGGTGGTGGACCCAAGTCTCATCCATGGTAACAAATCGCCGCACAAAATCGGTCGGATCCCGATTGAATCGGTGCAAAGATTGCTGCGAAAATCTTTTGCGCATTTGCTTTTGGTCGGCATTTAGAAAATGCGACACTCATTTTGCGCAGAGCTTTCGCATCTCTAATTCTTTGTGCAAGATGTTTCGCACCCTTTCTTCCGATATCCCCACAGCCTCAGCAATATCACTCACATTCATTCGCCTATCGTCCAACACGATATCAAGCACTTTTTCGATGGTCTCCGGTGTGGTTGCGCTTTTTGGACGTCCTTCAGGTGGGTCGTCTTCAAGGGACGTGCGACCACGTTTAAATTTAGCTGTCCATTTTTAGGGTTTTGTAGTAAAAACAAAACCCTTATGAAATCGGTCAAATGTCTGTCCGTCTCTCCATAGAATAGCTCACAAACGGCTGAAGCTACATACTTGAAATTTTGTAGGAATGTGTAGAATTACTATAATTCGCCGGAGAAAGCGATGCGTCGTAATAGGTCAACTTGAAGGGGAAGGGGGGTCCCCATAGAGAGGAAATGAAGGTAGAAATTTTTTTTTCGTTTGGTATAGGCAAGCGGGTATCGTAAGAAAGGTAGCGTCGAGTGCATTCCATTTTTGGAATTTTCTTCAAATTTTAAGAAAGGAGAAAAGAGGGAGAGGGGAAAATGTGTGATCGGAGTTTGTCCTACCCCCTTGCATTTCGAGAAATATGAAAATTTACAGAGAAGCGGCATTTTACTAGCGTAGAAAACTAAAAATTATAGAATATTGAAACCTCATCAGAAAAGGTCAATAATAGTACATTTCTATAGTTGCAGTTAGCACACCCCTGTACGCCTTGAGCACACCCGAGGTCAAAAATATTGATGGCCAACGATAACCAACGTCATAGGCAATAATATCTCTAAGTTTCATTACAATCACGTAATATATAATAATCATCATCATCGTGGCGCGACAGCCCGACGTCGGGCCTTGGCCGCCTGGATCATTGTCCTCCAATTATCTCGGTCACGTGACCGCGTCCTCCAATTTTGGGAGCCCAGCAGCTGCGCGGCGTCCACATCTACTGAGCTCTCCCAACGAGATCTCGGTCGTCCTCGCAGTCTCGCTCCGTCGACTCGTCCTGCATTCATTACTCTCTTAGGCATGCGATCATCGTCCATTCGTTGTACATGCCCTGCCCATTGAAGTCGTTGTAGTTTGACGATTTTCGAGACTTTCAGCTCATCGTACATTTCATACAACTCATGGTTGTACCGGATGCGCCATCCATCTCGACTGCAAACAGCCCCGAAAATTCGCCGTAGAACCTTACGTTCAAAAGTGTCTAGCATGTTTTCGGAGGCTTGAGTTAGGGTCCATGCTTCGCAGCCATAGCATAGCACTGGTCGTATAATAGTTTTGTACACGCGGAGCTTCGTGTTTCTGTGCACATGCTTCGATTTCATTATGGGGAGAACCGAGAAAAAAGTCTTATTAGCTAACTGTATCCGTCGCTTGATTTCGTCAGTTTCGTTGGCGTCCCTTGACAAGTTGCAATCCAGGTAAATGAAGTTGTTCACGAACTCGATGTTGAGGTCGCCCACATTGATGCTCGGTTGTGCAGGTGTCCTTGTCACCGATTGCATCATTATTTTAGTTTTACCCTCGTTAATACGTAATCCAACTTCCTTTGCAGCGGTATCGAGCGTATGCAGAAGTTCTTCTGCGTCAGCCAATCTTCGAGACATGATGTTGATGTCGTCGGCGTACACTGCTAATTGTGTCGACTTGATGAGTAGCGTCTTGCTGTTGTCCATATTCATGGCCCGAATAACGTATTCCAGTGCTAGGTTGAAGAGCGTCGGTGCCAGTCCATCGCCCTGTTTCAAACCAGTGCGTGTTTCAAATAGATCAGTAAGTCTATTCTGGATCCTGACTTGTGAGACGGAGTTGGTCATCGTCATCTTTGTCAGTCGCACTAATTTTGCCGGTATACCAAATTGCAGCATGATGTTGTACAGTACTCCACGATCGATACTGTCGTATGCCTGCTTGAAGTCGACAAAGATTTGGTATACGTTTACGTTGTATTCCCAGCACCTCTGGAGTATCAGTTTGACTGAGAAGAGCTGATCGGTTGTGGAGCGGCCAGGTCTGAAACCGCTTTGATATTCGCCAATGACTCGTTCTGCGTACGGTTTTATTCTATTTTCCAGAATTTTCGTCAAAATTTTATAGGACGGACAAACTAGTGAGATGCCCCTGTAATTCTCACACCGCAGTTTATCTCCCTTTTTATGAATTGGACAGATTATGCTTCTGCGCCAATCGTCTGGGATCTCCTCGTTCTCCCATACTGGGGGGGGCAAAAACTCCTCTTCCATAGTCCTCCGCGTGGGCGCCCCCTGGAACGGCAGTGGTCTCTGACCATTGCCAACCAACGTCAAGCCGCCAGTGATGGCGGTGCGATGATTTGGTTGAGGTACCCCTGTGGTGTGGGGTGTGAAAAAAAAAATACCACGGCCTTTCCCTTTGAGGGCCTGTCGTTAAAACCGACAATCAAAGGACAGGATGTGTATGCCAGCAACTTGCACTATCCGAAATCTTTATATGCTAACGAAACGTCAACTATGCCTCGGATAAGGACTGACTCAACGGTTACGACTTTTAGCTATCGTACAATGACAAAGATTGGATTCTGGAATGTGCGTACTCTCCTGGACAATGGATCAGAAGGTCCCCAGAACGCACGATTTCTTCAATTAGAGAGTGAATTTCTGAGATACAAATTAAATATCTTAGGAGTTAGTGAGATAAGATGGTGGAACAGCGGAGAATTCATCTCTCCAACGGGCAGCACTGTAATGTTGTACTCCGGTAAAGCTACCAGTAGTCGCCGTGAGTCAGGTGTGGGGCTCCTTTTAACCAGAGCCGCGCGAAACTGTCTCTTATCCTGGGAACCGGTCTCTGACAGGGTCTTGACCGCCAGGCTCCGGACCAAAATGAGGAACATCTCAATAATACAATGTTATGCCCCGACAATGTCTTGGCAAAAGACTCTTTCTACGAAGAACTAAACGCCGTTCAGAGCAGAACACCTAAAGGTGACATTATAATGGTTATGGGTGATTTGAATGCGAAAGTTGGCGCTGATAACTATGGGCTCAGACATGTGATGGGGAGACACGGTCTTGGTGATCGTAATGACAACGGTGAAAGATTTGTGGAGTTCTGCAACTTTCACAGTCTCTTCATCGGTGGTACTATGTTTGAGCATAAGGACCACCACAAAATCAGTTGGTCCTGTGTTGATCGGCGGAGAACACAAAACCAAATCGACCATTTTGCCATTAGCAAAAGATTCAAGAGTTGCCTCCTGGACGTGCGAAACAAGAAGGGTCCCGATATTGGGATGGGAAGAGACCATTATCTTATGATCGCTAATGTTCGATTGCGTATTGCAGCCGTGCGCCGCCCCAGCGACGAAAGATCCAGGCCCCGCAAATTCAACACCGCTCGACTAAAAAATCCAGCTGTCTTACAACAATATAATGACCATCTTGCGCAAAAAGCGGCTGAGATAACTAGTCACCCAGATAGTGACATAAACGAAAACTGGGATGCCATAAAAAATGCGTACATTGATAGCGCAAATACCATCCTTGGCCCAAACCCGGATTGCCGGAATAAGCCCTGGATGTCCGACGCTTCATGGCAGCGGATTGTTGAAAGAAAGGAGCTGAAAGTTCGTTTGGCTGCAGCCTCAGACGCCAATCGAAGCAGCATCGAACTCCTTTACCGTCAGAAAGCTCGAGAAGTTCAGCGTAGTGTGCGACGCGATAAAAGAGTTTATGCCAATTCTCTTTTAGCGTCAGCAGAAGAAGCCGCTAGAAGTAACAACTTAAACGCCGTATACGGTGTCATCAAGGAGTTTACAGGTGGTCGTAACTCCTGCCAACATCCGGTGAAAGATAGTGATGGAAAGCTACTTATCTTGGAAGAAGATCAAATGAGGCGGTGGAAAGAACACTTCGCCGCGGTCGTGAACCGTGTAACCTCTGGTGAAGTTCCCCCTCATATAGATAATTTAGCTAACCATCAAAATGTGCGTATACGGTCCACTGCCCCGACTAAAGAGGAAATAGTCACTGCAATTATTGCACTAAAACGAGGAATGGCCGCCGGACTTGACGGCATCCCTGCCGAACTTTATCAAGCAGCCCCAAGCGTAACTGCCGATTTGCTGCACCCACTTGTTGATAAAGCGTTGAATACAGAGACCTTTCCCACTGAGTGGAAGGAAGGTTTGATCATCAAACTTCCAAAGAAGGGTAGCCTCACAGACTGTAATAATTGGAGAGGCATTTGTGTGCTTCCTGCCGTTGCCAAGATAATAGCTAAAATCGTCCTGGAAAGACTAAAGGCCCACTTAGAAAGCACAATTGATGAAGAGCAGGCTGGCTTTCGATCCGGATTCTCCTGTGTCGATCACATTAACACCTTGCGAATCATCGTCGAGCAATGCGCTGAATACGATTCTCCGCTTCACTTGCTTTTCATCGATTTCGAAAAGGCTTTCGATAGTGTGAACCGGGTTTCTATATGGGCGGCCTTGCGCAGGAGAGGCATCCCTGAGAAGCTTGTGGCTATTATTAAGGCAACCTATGACGGCGCGAAATGTCGCGTTCTGCATAAAGGTAAGGTGTCGGGGGACTTTGAGATTCGCAGTGGAGTTCGGCAGGGGTGCATCCTCTCACCGATCCTATTCCTCATTGTGATCGGCGATGTGTTGCATGCAGCCCTATCCGGACTCGACAGAGGAATTCAATGGACTTTGACATCTTATCTACAACATCTTGACTACGCTGACGACATATGCCTACTCTCCCACAAAATCATGGATCTGTCCGCAGTGGCGTTAAATCTCGAGAGGGAGGCAAGCAAGGTTGGGCTAAAGATTAATACCAACAAGACCAAGGTTCTTAGCCCGCCGTTGCGAAAAAGAAATCCGACACCTATTGCCATCAATATTAATGGGCAACCTGTGGAGAAGGTGGACAACTTCGTCTACCTGGGTAGCATTGTTGCCGAAAATGGTGGTACGGAGCAGGACATCGCTCGTCGTATCAACCAGGCTAAACGTGCATACGGCATGCTGTCCAAAATCTGGCAGGGCAGTTATCTCAGCATCAAGACCAAGCTGGGCCTGTTTCGCTCCCTGGTACTATCAGTACTTTTGTATGGGAGCAGTACATGGAAAGTTTCCGTAGGAGTTACCAGAAAGCTGCAAGTTTTCGTCAACTCATGTCTTCGTCGAATTTTAAGAATTTTCTGGCCCGAAACAATATCAAATGAAGAGCTAAGTCGGCGTACGGGTCAGATGCCAATTGACGAATTGATACGCAGGCGAAAATGGCAGTGGATAGGTCACACATTGCGGAAGAGTGATAACTGCATTGCTTTGCATGCCATGAAATGGAACCCCATTTCCAACCAAGGCCGACCAAGAGGGGGTCCTCGAATCACATGGCGTCGATCTGTGGCAAAGGAGTGTCAGGTACTGGGTAAGTCTTTTGGGGAGTTGCGCCCCATTGCCCAGAACAGAGTACCATGGCGCGCTGGAGTAGTTGACGCGCTATGCCCCGCTAGGGGTTAAGGCAAAGTAGTATACTCGCAGGAGTAATTGATGTATGGCATCAACTAGACTCGTTCCACCGAATTTTAGCAGTTCAGCTGGAATCTCGTCAGCGCCCGGCGCTTTATTTCGTTTTAGTGACCGCAAGGCGAGATCAACTTCCTCTACTGTCGGGGGTTAAATGGGTGGGCCTTGATCAACAATATCGTCGAAAGCTTCCTGTGTGGGGTGTTAGATGGTCGGTTTAGAAGCTCTTCAAAATAAGAGGCCCATCGCTTGCAAATACCATCGGTGTCGCTGATGATGTTTCCATCCTTGTCCTTACAAAGGCTAGTCCTGGGTTGGTAGATGTTCTTAATTGTATTTACTAGTTTGTACGCTTCTCTGGTGTTCCTATTAGCTAATATATAATAATAGTACAATTATTTAAATGTTGACACCATCAATACAAAAAATGCACATAACGGGCCTCTGCTACGTACTAGTACTATGCCTGGTTCACATTATTCCAGTCCAGCAATCCAGCCCAGTGCTGCGCTGGATCATATCGTCTACATGATTCCAGTCCAGTAGTCCGGCGAGTGTAATGTTGATTCGGTAACTATAGTGACAATGATTTCTGGGCGAGCTGGAATGGAAAAGTAGGCCGACAATCCATTCACTGGACTGGTTGCTGCTTTAAGGGGAGGTCCCCATAGAGGGGAAATGAAAGTCAACATTTTGTTTTCATCTGGTATAGGCAAGTGGGGTATCATGAGAAAGGTACTACCGAGTACATTCCATTTTTTGCGTTTTCATCAAATTTGAAAAAAGGGGAAAAGAGGTAAAGGGGAAATTATGAGATCATAATTTGTCCCACCCCCCTTACCATTTCGAGACCGTTACACTTAGAAATATGAAAACATACAGGAAGGTGGCTTTCAACTAGCACAGAAAAAAAATGGAATTTTGATATCTTCTCAAAAAAAGTTTAATAATAGTATATTTCTATAGTTACAGTTAGCACACCCCTGCATTTCTCAAACTCATCCGAAGTCAAAAATATTGATGGCCAACGATAATTAACACCATTGGAAATAATATCTCCGAATTTCCTAATAATCACGTAATATTTAATAGTAGTACATTCGTTTTTAAAAAATAAATAATTGGCGCAACAGTCCAATTTGAACCATGGCCTCGAGATGAATTAGCATCATCTCATTTCCTAGATCGTGACGATATGTTTTGTGCAGAGGTGTGTGATCAGCAACACGCTCAACCGAGTTATTTACTACATAAATGCGTACTCATTTAAGAGTTGAGTGGGTTTATAGTCCGACACGTAAATTCCCTTTTTTTAACGAAAACTACCGCATTCAGTAGGAATCGAAACAGGGCCCAGTGCGTAGAAAGCGAACGTGCTAACCATTACGCCATCTGGACAACAGTACATTCATTTAAATTTTGTCATTTTGATATCATCCATCCAAAAAAACTTGCACATAACCGGTCTCTTGTAATACATACTACTACGAGTACAACATACTTGCATATTGTTTTTCGTAGAGCGAATTGGAGTTAACCATTTTCGAAAGGGTAAAGATTGGTGGGAGAGGAGGGAGGAGGGACAGGGAAGCGGGAGGAATGCAGGACGCTGACTCTTCTTTCTATAATTATTCAAACAATTTATTTCCAATATTTTTTACGCAAGCTTGTAATTTGCAATATCGTCTTAACATGAATAGTTAAGCATCTCCAAGAGTAGGACAGTTCATCTCCTATTGGCATGGGACACTAAAAAACCCTCGGATTGCGGGCGTAGCCCTCTATTTTCCGGTTTCATTTAACGGTTTACATCGAAGGGGCAGAGTCTCCGTAAACTTTTGTTATTATAACTTCGGATTAACTTCCTTAGGGGTTAATCCAATCCAAAACAAAGAATTTTATAACCGCACGATATTCAAGTTTTTCCATTTTAAGGAAAATTACGTAAGACGTCTACTGCAAAAATTCGTCTAAACAAACTACTTTAGAGAACAAGTTGAAAGTTGTCATACGAACTAATGAGAAGTTCGCCCAGGCAGGAAAAAAAATTTTTGTTGATTGTAACGATATTTCTGTGTCAGGCCGAGAACTTTTCACCTTACCTTCTTATACAGTATATTCCCCTTCGAAATGTATCTGTTTCCTAAAGTTGACTATTAGTTAACCGTGCTCTTCATTTGTGGAAAGACAAAACCAAAATCGTCGATTTATAGTATCTTCACATAACCAGTACAGATACAAAAACTTAACTAGAAGTAAAGCCAACAGTCATCAGACAGACAGACATGGTTAAATCGAACCAAGAGGTGACCCTGATCATTTATATTTATATGTATTGCCGTACCTTCGGAGGCTCCTTTAAGGCGTTACATATTTTCGTAGTGGCAAAAACAATATACTCTATACTTTAAAAAGTCTAGGGTATAAAAATATTAAAAATCAACTTCATTCCAATACATCAAGAGGAAGGATCAAGCTTGTCACATAATATACAACTATGATAGAACATAGAAGAAACTAATTGATTCCGAAAACATAGTGGAACGAACTTCTAGGATCAACCTCTAGATGTTGCCTAAATAAGTGTAAAGCTTTATATTCTATCCAGGTCAGGATCTGCCCCGATAAATCACCAAGGCAGAACGTTAACCCATATAGATTAATGTTGTTATTTCTGTTATTTCTCTAACATGTATATGTTAAGATTCGCAAAAGAAGACGCCTATTGACAAATCTTCAAAGAAAAGGCGAATGATTTGATTTCCAAATTTCTGGTAAAATTCATCTGCCCTTTTTAATGAAAATAATGAACAATGAATATCATAGGCCATAATCTCTGTAATCCATGCTTGACGATGATTATGTCTCCAAGAGTCCAAAAGAGGGATGTAGTATACATATAGTATGTGGCCACAATTGAAGTTTGGTAATTTTTCTCGAAAAGAGCGCTAAAACCAACTTGGAATGGATTTCATTATTTGATAAACACATTCCAACAAGACGCGTGATGTTATGTGTACATAATACCTTTCGGCTATACGTGGACCCCACCCCGCTCATTCCACCACATGATTCTAGTCGTGGACCCGTGCATCGTATCATGGCATCATTTTCTTAGTATGTACCCTATAGTTTAAACGTTTATATTTCAAGTCAAAATGTCAGTCAAACTAACTGACAGCTCGGCAGAGTGCTTCGGATAAATTTATACAAAACCTCCAGATAAACGTGCGTTTATATTTCACATTTTATACACTTTCGTGGTACCGAAAGTTATTCATAGACATGAATGCCTTGCGGAAGGTGGAACGGACGTATGGACGAATAGATGGATGGATGGCCGGATGGATGGATGTTCGCCTGCACTGTAACATTCAAATCTTGCACCAAACTTTCTTGTCTGTAAAATGGATGCTTTCTTTAAACTAATCAAACCAGATTTTCTTGGCCTTGAAGACGGGATGGAACATTAACAGCAATCATAAATTCTCTATTGCACGGACACTGGGTCATCATCAACTACGGTACTTAGAGTATCCTTTATGACTAGGAAAATTCGGTTTAACTTGGACTGACATTGGACACTGCATTTGTTGGGCTTTGTTACAAACTATTCCGTACAACTGTTTGCCCTGCCATTTCGTACATAGATCCACGAATAATGTCTTTGGAAAGGCGTTATTCTGAGGAGAAATTATACTGTACCACGCTGCATCAGATAGATTATAAAGAGATCATCCAGCTTTTACAGATTTCTTCACAGAATAAAAATTTGGAATCAATCAACAATGACTGAAACAGTCTCGAATCTCGAAATCGAGTTTTGAGGGGGCCCGACTTATTCAATTTTCGATCCTCAAAAGGCATGGGTGTATTGAAAGGGTGGATATTATTTAATCATAATTGAACAGAAGCATGCAATAAATAAATAAATAAATAACTGGCGCAACAGTCCAAATTGAACCATGGCCTCGAGATGAGTTAGCATCATCTCATTTTCTAGATCGTGACGGTCTTGTGCAGAGGTGTGTGCCAACCGAGTTATTTACCCCATAAATGGGTACTCATTTAACAGCTGAGTGGGCTCATAGTCCGACACGTAAATTCCCCTTTTTATCGAAAACTACCGCATTCAGTAGGAATCGAACTGGGGCCCAGTGCGTAGAAAGCGAACGTGCTAACCCTTGCGCCATCCAGACTACAAGCATGCAATGATGAACTTATAAAACCTTGTACCAAGGTTAAGTTAGGTACAAGGGCTGCTTTGCTTACCACAGCACACATGAACTGCAATAGAGTTTGTTCTATAACAAGGGACTCATGGGGGAATAAAGACCTTTTCTATAGTTCTCCTCGTTGAGCCCCCTGGTAATGGCAATGGACCAAAGTTTTAGCAACAATCCAGTTTGGAAAAGGCAGATAACCGTATAGCCTGAATGGCAGACCAACACCAAAGCGTCTCAGGTTTAGTAGGATGGAATGATTTGTGTAGTTGGACCTGCAACATAGTTGTGTGAACTCCAGCACGTCAAGTAAACCATCTGAAGCAGGTATCTTCCAAGGCCATCCTCTGAATGGGGTTAAGCGATGTGCTGACAACTCGTCCTTGTTAAAACCACTTCACGTTATGAAACCTGGAGCAAAAGTCTCGGATTGGACGGATCAACAACGACGATCACGCAAACGACTAAAGGATTATTCTTACGGATCCTGGAATGTACGCTCCCTGAACGAACAGGGAGCCAAAAAGGCCCTCCTTCAACAGGTCGAAAAGTACAAACGAAGCATAACTGCAGGGCAAGGAACAAATTTGCTTGGCAGCGAGATCAATGACAAGAAATCGCACACAATCTTTACAAGTGGGAAACAATCGGGCCGCAAGGAGTTTCGAGTAGCATTTATAGTAATGCGATTATAATGCGATCCGCATTAAGATTTGATTCTTCAACCTCTGGCTCATCAATGTCCACGCCCCATGAAGTTAAAGAAGACGCAGTAAAGAACGAGTTCTACGCCTAACTGGAGACCCTCTTCGATTCATTTCCGACAAACGGCGTCAAACTGCTGCTGGGAGACTGGAGGCCACAGTCTCTATGAACATTGTAACGACAACGGCCAGCGACTTTTCGACTTCGCCTGTAGCAGGAATCTGGTCGTAAGGCGCTATGTGTTTCCCGCATCGACGCATTCACAAGCAGACCTGGTAATCTCCAGAAGCACATACCGTCAACCAAACTGATGTAAGAGATGGGCGTCTAGTTTAACAGATGCCCGCTCCTATCGAGGAGCACACTGCGACTCATATCATCACTTGGTGAGGACGACCCACAGATGAAGAATTTCTTCAGTGCACCAATCGAGAATCAGCTCTTCTAAAATCTTTGTGGTTGACAAACTTCTGAGCGATGCTACGGCGGTGACGTATACTGCCGCCCACGAAGAAAGACTATCACATACGCTACAGAACATCAGCAACCCAGGGGTCCATGGGTTCTGGCAAGAACTCAAGAGTACCATCAAAGAGGTCGCAGAAAAGTCGCGGGATATAAAGCCTGGCGAGCGCGAAATTATGAAGAAAACAAAAATTCACTTGACGCGAAAAACGAGGCCTACAGACAATGAATTCAACGAGCTATCAGAGCCAAAAGGGAAAAATATGACGAGCTTTTATTCTATCGAATAAAATACTTGGACGTTAGAAACGTTTATACTTTGACCAACAGTTGTTGAATATTAACGAAAACTTAGCTAAGAGTAACACCTGACGAGCGTACAAACTCAAATATTGTACAATTAAGAACAGCTATCAACCCAGGAATAGCCTCTGTTAGGACAAGGATGGAAACATCATCAACGACACCGATGGCATCCACAAACGATGGGCCTCTAAATATGAAAAGTTTCTGAATCTACCATCTAACATCGCCTCACAAGAAGCTCTTGACGAGATTGTTGATCTAGGCTCGCCCATACAACCCCCGACAGTAGAAGAAGTTGATCTCGCGTTACGGTCGCTTAAGCGAAATAAAGCGCCGGGCGCTGACGAGATTCCAACTGAACTGCTAAAATTCGGTGCAATGCCAAACATCAATTACTCCTTCGAATATGGGAGGACGAAGTGATCGCAGATTGAAGCAGACGCACCTTCTGTCCAATTCACAACGAAGGGAGATAAACTGCGGGGTGAGAATTAAAGGGGCATATCACTAGCTGTACGTACTGTAAAATTTTGACGAAAATTCTGGAAAATAGAAAAAAAAACGTTCGCAGAAAGAATCATTGGCGAATATCATGGCGGTTTGAGACCTGGTCACTCCACAACCGATCAGCTTTTTGCAGTCAAACTGATAGTTCAGAAGTGCTGCGAATACAACGTATAAGCATACCAAATTTTTGTCGACTGCAAGCAGGCATTCGACAGTATCGATCGTGGCGTATTGTACAATATCATGCTGCAGTTTGGTATACCAGCAGAACTGGCGCGATTGACAAAGATGACGATGCCCAGTTCCGTCTCACAGGTCAGGATCCATAATAGACTTACTGACCTATTTAAAACACGCACTGCTATGAAGCACGGTGATGGACTGGCGCCGACGCTCTTCAACCTAACACTGGAATACGCTATTTGAGCTATGAATATAGACAACAGTGAGACGCTACTTATCAAGTGGACACAATTAGCAGCGTACGACGACGATATCAACATTATGTCCCCAAGATTGGCCAACGAGGAAGAACTTCTGCATAGGCTCGTCACCACTGCAAAGGAAGTTGCACTACGTATCAACAAGGGTAAAACTGAAATAATGATGCAATCGACGACAAGGCCACCTGCACAATCGAGAGCATCAATGTGGGGGACCTCAACATCGAGTTCGTGAATGACTTCATATACCTGGGTTGCAACTTGCCAAAGAACGCCAACGAATCTGACGAAATCAAGCGACGGATACAGTTAGCTAATAAGACTTTTTTCTCGGTTCTCCCCATAATGAAATCGAAGCATGTGCACAGAAACACGAAGCTCCGCATGTACAAAGCCATAATACGACCAGTGAAATGCTGTGGCTGGAAACATGGACCTTAACTCAAGCCTCCGGAAGCATGCTAGAGGTAGACTCACTCGAGCGCAAGGTTTTGCGGCGAATTTTCGGGGCTGTTTGCGATCGAGAGTGATGGCGCATCCGGTACAAACATGAATTTTATGAATTATACGATGAGCTGGGACCTTCGATAATCATCAAACTACAAGGGCTTCAATTGGCAAGGCATGTGCAACGAATGGACGACGATTGCATGCCAAAGAGAGTAATGAATGCAGAACGAGTTGACGAAGCGAGACTGCGAGGACGACCGAGATCTCGTTGGGAGAGCTCAGTAGGTGTGGACGCCGCGCAGCTGCTGGGCTCCCAAAATTGGAGGACGCGGTCACGTGACCGAGATAATTGGAGGACAACGGTTCAGGCGGCGAAGGCTCGACGTCGGGTTGTCGCGCCACGATGATTATGAACAAGGGACTCATCGATTAGACAATCTCTATCATTGACGTAGGAAAAACTCCGAATATAGTGAAGAAGAAATGTCGTCTTCCTTTATGTCAGAACAGGACAGGTGCAGAGAAGAATAACAAAACACTCCTCTTCTTCCTCGTCACAACTGCTTTTAATTATGCCATTCTTAATTATGACTCCCACATAGTTTAGCGGTGCGACGCCAGTTGTTGAAAGGTGTGTTCTACCGTTTATCCATCTAGGCTTGGTCCTGCTAATGGCTAAAGTCGTCATCATTGTAGTGTTAAAGTCCGATGTCGGATCTTGATCGTCTGAAATCGGGCTGGCGTAACTGCATCAAAAACTCTGCAGTATTCTTGTAGTAGTAGAGGCTAAACAGAATGATGGACGCTGCTGAAGAAGTAGTCCTTGGAGCACCACTAAAAGCAAGTTACGTTTAGCCTCTATACTCGGAGCAGTGTATCATACAACTAACTAAGATACGTGTAAAACAGCTACATATAAACTTTGCCCTATCAACTAAAACTCGGCTTGTCCTATGAAGCAAAGTATGCTCGACTAAAAGTATCCTATACTTGTGAAGAGGATTAGCTCTGTTCTGTTTGGATTAACCTTTGTTTAGGGAGAGCGCTTTACAATACCTCACTGTCAACACCAGCGAATTTACCAGAAACAGCAATGAGCACACTCACACCTTTAAAGCAGTATATTGTCGACAGATGCAAAGTCAGAGGAAGGAAGGAAGCAGTCTGCGCGGTATTCCTGCTGACAAGTCTACATTTACATTAAGATGGTGCTCCCAGATAAGTGTGCTAATACCGCCGCCATGCGCCTCATTCAGCATAACCGAAGAGGAATGCGTAGTGCACTTCACCCTTGTGGGGTATTTTTATACCCTAGGCTTATTGTTTTTGTCACGATGAAAATATGTAACACCTTAAAGGAGGCTCCGGAGGTATTGCAATGTATATATATAAATGATCAGGGTCACCTCCTGATTCGATTTAGCCATGTCTGTCTGTCCGTCTGTCTGTCCGTTCGCACAATAACTTTCGATAAAATGAAGCTAGAACCTTGAAATGGCCACATGTTGGCAATGTGATCTAGTTGGATGGTATTGAAAATGGGCATGATCAGGCCAAGGGAACGCCTACCTCCCCTACATATGTAAAATATTTAAATGTATCTATAGCTCCCAATTAAATAAACATGAAAAGCTCTAGCTTTGGTAGATTGCTTGTCAAGGTAATCTTATACTCTTCTGGGAAAATAAAACCGATCAGTTGAAGACTAACAGCAATTTTCTTACAAAGAACCCCGTACTACCCTACTTTTCAGGTTTTTTGTCTATAACTTTTGAACCAATTGACGTAGATACCTGATTTTTGGCATGTAACCCTGAAGTGAGAAGCTGCTTGAGTTTTAATAAGTTGGGCATAATCAGATCAAAGGAACGCCTACCTCCCTTACAAATTTCAAAAAATTGAATATTCCCTTAATTACGATAACTTTCGATAGAATGATACTAGCAAGTTGAAAATCTAGTGGAATGTTGCCAGTAATACCTATTTAGTTGGTATTGAAAATGGGCAAGATCCGATCCAAGGAACCCCCACCACCCCTACAAATGCAACTTCAAATAAGCGATAATTTTTGATAGAATGAAGCCAGCGACTCGAAATTTTGGTCAAATATTTGAAGTGAGATTGAATTAGTTGGCATTAAAGATGGGTAAAATCTGACCTAAGGAACCCCTACCTCCCCTAGAAATGAAACTTAGAATATGCGATAACTTACGACAAAATAAAGCTAGCGTCTTGAAATTTTGGTCAAATGTTTGTAGTATGATCCAGTTGGCTAATATTGAAAATACGTAAAATCCGACAAATGAGACCCCTACTTCCCCTACAAATGAAACTTCAAATAAGCGATAACTTTCAATAGAGTGAAGCTAGAGACTTGAAATTTTGTTTCAATGTTTGTAGGTGATCTAATTGGCTGGCGGCAAGATACGACCCAAGGAACCCCCACGTCCCCTACAAGTGAAACTTCAAATAAGCAATAACTTTCGATAGAATGAAGCTAGTGACTTGAAAAATTCGACAAATATTTGCAGAATGGGTTAGTTAGTTAATTATACCCTAGACTTTTAGTATAGGGTATATTGTTTTTGTCACGACGGAAAGATGTAACACCTTAAAGGAGGCTCCGAAGGTATAGCAATGTATATATAAATGCTCAGTGTCACCTCCTGATTCGATTTAGCCATGTCTGTCTGTCTGTCTGTCCGTCTGTCCGTCTGTCTGTCCGTTCGCACGATAACTTTCGATAGAATAAAGCTAGAGCCTTGAAATTTTGGTCAAATGTTGATAGTATGATCTAGTTGGTTGGTATTGAAAATGGGCATGATCAGGCCAAGAGAACGCCTACCTCCCCTACATATGTACAATAGTTAAATGTATTAATAACTCCCGATTGAACAAGCATGTAAAGCTCTTACTTTGACAGATTGCTTGCGAGGATAATCTTTTACTCTCCTGAAAAAATCAAGTCGATCAGTTGAAAACTAACGGTAATTTTCTTGCAAAGAGCCCCGTACTACCCTACTTTTCGGGTTTTTTGTCTATAACTCTTGAACCAATTGACGTAGACACCTGATTTTTGGCAAGCAACCCCTGCCTCCCCTACAAATGCAACCTCAAATAAGCGATAACTTTTGACAGAATCAAGCCAGCGACTTGAAATTTTGGTTACATGTTTGAAATGATATTGGGTTAGTTGGTATTCAAGATGGGTTAGATCCTACCTAAGGAACCCCTACCTCCCCTAGAAATGAAACTTAAAATAAGCGATAACTTATGATAAAATAATGCTAGCGGCTTAAAATTTTGGTCAAATGTTTGTAATAAAATCCAGTTGGCTAATATTGAAAATACGTAAAATCCGACCTGCGAAACCCCCTACTTCCCCTACAAATGAAACTTAAAATAAGCGATATCTTTCGATAGAGTGAAGCTAGAGACATGAAATTTTGTTTAAATGTTTGTAGCATGATCTTATTTGTTGGTGGCAATAATGAGCAAGATCCGACCCAAGGAACCCCTACCTCCCCTTTGAGTGAAACTTCAAATAAGCAATAACTTTCGATAGAATGAAGCTAGCGACTTGAAAAATTCGACAAATATTTGTAGAATGGGTTAGTTAATTGATTTTAATAATGGTCAAGATCCTCCTGAATGATTGCCAACCTCCCCTATAAACTGGCCATATAGAAAACTCAGTGTTCATGCATATGGTCGTTACCAATTAGTACTTTTGGTATCACCACTAGGTCTGTACAAGTCTAGGGTATATACGCTTCGGCCTGGTTGATTTTGGGAATGGTCAAGATCCCACTGAATGAGTGCCAACCTCAACCTGAACTGGATATATAGGAGACAAACTTTTAATGCATATGATCATTGCCAGTTGGTACTTTTGGTATCACCACTAGGTCTGAACAACTCTAGGGTATAAACGCTTCGGACTCGGACTTGCTGTTATTTTTGAAAATTATTGTTTATACCAAACATTTTGGAGAGGGCCGTCATTTCAATACATTTTCTCTTTTTCGATTGCGGATTGGAGTGTGAGTGCCGCTTTCAAGATGCACTTGCAATTTTTGTATATATTGTTTTCTAAAGGTATAATAAAAACCAAAAGAGACGTTATAAGTTGCACCCCTATATTGAGTTGAGATTGTCAAGATGAAAATTGGCTATTAATAAGCTCAAGTTTCACAAACAAATGCGATTATGCGCAGAGTTGGATTGAATTCTTAAAGAATCATATGATCGTTTCAGTTTGGCCTATAGATATTCAGTCGTCGCGACGGCGATATACTTGGCTATTTTGCGTATCGGAGTCGGTGCTGAAAATGTCGTTGGTCTGTATTTCGCCTTAGCGTACGTTTATACTATGGCGGTCGGACGCGACGTTTTTTTTCCGTCGAAGCAATTAATGGCTAGCAACACATGGAAACGAATGGAAACGTTGTTATTAGGCGCGGTTGCGTCCAAAATTTTTAACGTCGCATGTTGGCGGACTGGCGTTTGAACGTCGACGTCCAAGTGGCACACTATAAACACGTGCAACTATATGGCAGAGTTTATATTTCGACGTTAACGGCAGCATTTTTTCTTGAATCTTTTTTATAATTACATGGTGGTTGTAGGGATATTGTTTTGCGGATGCCGATGAGGGTGTGGATAAAAAATTTTTCGAGCTCGAGAATGCGGAGGAGGATAAGGATATTTGATAATGAAAAGATGAGGATACGGGAAAGGGTGAGGATGGGGATATATTTGTTGATTTGTTTCTACATACGAAATATTATCATACGTTTATACTATGGCGTTCGGATGCGACGTCCAGAAAAGTCGTTAAAAAACGTCGTAATATAATCACAAGTCAACGACGTTTTTTTAACGTCGACGTTTTCTAGACGTCGCGTCCGACCGCCATAGTATAAACGTACGCTTGGAGATATTATTGCCTGAGATGTTGATTATCGTTGGCCAACTATATTTCTGACCTTGGATGTGCTTTCAGAGTGTAGGGGTGTGCTACATGCAAATATATAAATGTACTATTATTAAACTTTTTTGATGAGACATCAAAATTCTATTATTTTCAATTTTCTATACTAGTGAAATGCTGCTTTCCTGTAAATTTCCATATTTCCAAGTATAACGGTCTTGAAATACAAGAGGGGTGGGGGACTCTGATCACATATTTTCTCCTCAGCCTGTTTTCTCCTTTCTTCAAATTTTATGAAAATATTAAAAATGAGATGTATTCGAAAGTACCTTTCTTACGATACCCCACTTGCCTATATCAAACGAACAAAAAAATTGACCTTCATTTCCATTTTACTCTACCTGGGACTCCGCGGGATGATTTAGAAAAGACCGACAGAAAAGCGTTTTGTATTTGTACCTGCAAAAACAGTTTCGGGGACAAAAAAAAAAAATTGTTTTATTGGTGTACAACTTTACTTCCGCCGTTTTTTCTGGAATTAAAAGCTTAATTGTCAAAAAGTACTTACAGATGTATTATTCAAAGTACTGTCCATCGCTAGCGACAACTTTCGCCCATCTCTCGGGCAATTTTCGGATTCCATCTCTGAAAAAGGAGGCGTCTTTCGACGCGATCCATGACTAGATCCATTTTTCGACTTCCTCGTATGAACGAAAATTCTGATCAGCCAGGCCGTGCGACATGGAACGAAACAGATGGTAGTCGGAGGAGCGATGTCTGGGGAGTGCGGCGGATGGGGCAAGATTTCCCATTTCAGGGTCTCCAAGTATGTCTTGACCACTTTTGCGATGTGTGGCCGAGCATTGTGCATGCTGGAGGATGATTTTGTCGTGTACTCTTGGTGCTGTGGTCGTTTTTCCTTTAATGCTCGACTTAAATGCATCAATTGCGTTCGGTACCGATCTCCTGTGATACTTTCATTCGGTATCAGTAGCTCGTATAGTATTTTCCAGTTGAGTTAATCCGTATCCCAAATGAAAAAATCCCTATCCCAAATGAAAAAACTTTTTCCCAAATGAATTAAACATTTTCTCAGTATAATTAAACTATTTCCCGATTGAATTCAAACAGAGGGAATTTGTTTGTAGCTTCTGATATATTTATTTAAAACTAACTTACCGATGAAATATTTTGAAGGATCACTGAAAATTAAATCAAACAGTCGTGGGTTCCAGTGACTTCGGATGATATTTTGGGATTTGAAAAAAAAATCTGCGGGTAGAATTTCCATCATTTGATGTACCCTTGCTCTGTTTTACTGGATCTACAATCAATCCTAATTCCGTGCGAAATTTATTTTGGATTGCTAATTTCGACATTGATTTCAACGCTCTTTCCTCTGGATATCCCAGTTGAGTTAATCCGTATCCCAAATGAAAAAAACTCCTTCCCAAATGAATTAAACTTTTCCCCAATATAATTAAACTTTTTCCCAACATAATTAAACTATTTCTCGATTGAATTCAAGCAGAGTGAATTTATTTGTAGCTTTCGATATAATTATATAAAACTAACTTACCGATGAAATAACTTGAAGGATTACTGCAAATCTATAAAACAAACATTCGTCGATTCCAGTGAATTCGGATGACATTTTGGGGTTTGAAAAAAATCTGGGTGCAAAATTTTCATCATTTCATGAACCCTCGCTTTGTTTTACTGGATCTAGTATCAATCCTAATTCCGTGCGAAATTTATTTTGGATTGCCAATTTTGACGCAGATTGCAACAACAACTAAAGGAAGATCTGCTTTCGCCGCAGTTGCTGCCGCTGCGTGTAATCTAGGTAGCTTAAGGGAAACGCATGCTTTCCGCTGCTTCTGCTTTTCTGCTGCTTTCTGCATTCAATCTGGTTAGGGATTTTGAATTATAGTGATCCTGCAAGTTATTTCATCGGTAAGTTAGTTTTGTAGTCCGGATGGCGCAACGGTTAGCACGTTCGCCTTCAACGCACTGGGCCCCGGTTCGATTCCGGGGATTTACGTGTCGGACTATGAGCCCACTCAGCTGTTAAATGAGTACCCATTATGGGGTAAATAACTCGGTTGAGCGTGATGCTTATCACATACCTCTGCACAAAAAAACCGTCACGATCTAGAAAATGAGATGATGCTAACTCATCTCGAGACCATGGTTCAAATTGGACTGTTGCGCCAGTTATTTATTTTAAGTTAGTTTTATATAATTATATCGAAAGCTACAAATAATTTCACTCTGTTTGAATTCAATCGGGAAATAGTTTAATTATATTGGGAAAAAGTTTAATTCATTTGGGAAGGAGTTTTTTTCATTTGGGATACGGATTAACTCAACTGGGAAATACTATATCTCGCTGTCTACTTTTTGAATTCCTATTTGTAAGTACTGCGGAATCAGGAGGTAAAATTTACAAACGGAATCGTCACAGACACCTCTTTAAAGAGTCCAAATTCAAATTTGCGTAAAAAAAATATTCACTGGAAGGATGCAAAAAAGGTAAAAAAGGGTGTTTTTTTTTGTTCGTGGATAGGCGTGTGGGGTGTCATCATATCATATTGGAAGCTACATATAAATTCACTCTGTTTGAATTCAATCGGGAAATAGTTTAATTATATTGGGAAAAAGTTTAATTCATTTGGGAAGGATTTTTTTCATTTGGGTTAGGGATTTTTTCATTTGGGATACGGATTAACTCAACTGGGAAATACTATATATATGTCAAAATTAGCAATCCAAAATAAATTTCGCACGGAATTAGGATTGATTGTAGATCCAGTAAAACAGAGCAAGGGTACATCAAATGATAGAAAGTCTACCCGCAGATTTTTTTTCTCAAATCCCAAAATATCATCCGAAATCACTGGAACCCACGAATGTTTGATTTATAGATATTCAGTGATCCTTCAAGATATTTCATCGGTAAGTTAGTTTTAAATAAATATATCGGAAGCTACAAACAAATTCTCTCTGTTTGAATTCAATCGGGAAATAGTTTAATTATACTGAGAAAAAGTTTAATTCATTTGGGAAAAAGTGTTTTAATTTGGGATACGGATTAACTCAACTGGGAAATACTTTAGTATATCACACCGAGCTGGTCCCACCAAATGCAAAGCATAACCTTGGCGCCGTGAATATTCGGTTTCGCCGTCGACGTTGTGGCATGTCCGGGGATGCCCCATGACTTTCTGCGCTTGGGATTATCGTAACGGACCCATTTCTTGTCGCCGGTTACGATGTGATGTAGAAATCCCTTCAATATCTCTCGTTTTAACTCGTACGGAACCCAATTTCATTGTTTTTGAATCATGCCCATGGTCTGGAAGCGTTTCGAGATGTCTTGCTGAGTCACTCCCAGTGATTCAGCTAATTCTTCTTGCGTTTGGCATGAATCTTCATCGAGCAGTGCTTCCAGTTCGTCGTCTTTGAAATGTTTTTCTCTTCCTCCACCATGCTTGTCCTCGACATTGAAATTGCCACTTTTAAAACGTTGAAACCACTCACGACATGTTCTGTCACTCAGAGCAACCTCACCGTAAGTATCTGAGACGATTCGATGGGCCTCAGCTGCAGTTTTTTTCAAATGGAAGGAGAAGATCAAAACTTGCCGCAAATGACGAGAACTTGGCTCGAAAACAGACATTTTGAATAGCGAATCTTATCAAAAATGCGAAGAACTTTTACTAATGGGAGGATGTCGATACGTTCACAGACGTCCAAACTCAATTTGTGACACTTTTGAACTACGTATTTTGACTCCAATGATTTCATAGACTCCAATAAATTCTTCCAGGTCGATGTGAGAATTGACTCCCAAGTTCTCGTTAATAAGTGTTTTAATTCAAGCTTCATGCTAGACCAAATACTTTCTATCGGCATCACGTCAGGGGATGTACGGAGGCCAGTCTAAAACATCGACATTTTTCTCTTCGAAGTTTTTCTTCTTCTTCCTCCTTGTCCTTTCATACCACTCTGCGGCTTCGCGTTGCTCTGCCCACTTCACCCATTCTGGCGGTATAGTCTCAGCTTCCTTCTGCAGGCAACACGGTTTTGGATCGTATCATCGCCAAGATTAACTCGTTGTTGTTGCTTTTTCATCTGATCGATCCATGTGTGTTTCCGTCTGCCTCGGCGTTTGGGTCCAGCAAATGGAACATTCGTTGATAGTGCCTTCATGACAGGGTTCTCAGGCGGACGCCTTAGAACGTGGCAATACCAATCCATACGACGATCTTCGAGCTTTTCAGTGATCGATTGCTCAACGAACAAGCTGCCTCGGATGTAGGTACTTTTGAGATGATCCTTTTTGGGCATACCGGCTGACATCCGTAGCATTTTCATCTCGATCGCAGTCATTTTGCTTTCTTATGTCTTGTACATAGTCCAGCATTCAGACGCATACATTTGTGCGGGACGAACGACCGTTTTGTACAACTTGCCCTTAAGCTTTCGTGGCATTTTCTTGTCGCAGAAAACTCCAGAGTTTTCTCGCCACTTCATCCAACCGACACTGATGCGATCTTTGATGTCGGCGTCGCAGTTAGCTTCTTTGTTGACCATCGAGCCCAGGTATTTGAACCTTGTACAGGTCTTCAACTGCTCTCCTGTAATGTAGATATCTAGTATCGGTCTTTCTGGATCTGAGAAAGGACAGCAAAGATATTCAGTCTTTGGTATGCTAATCCTCAGTCCATGATCCTCCAGTATCTGAAACCACTTATTCAGTGCAGCCTGCAAAGCAACGATGTCCCTGCTACCCTGGACAATGTCATCGGCCAAGAGAAGGGATATATCCAGGCCGTCAGAGATGAGTGTTAATAAATAGAACATGATGATGCTGAACAGCAAAGGACTCAATACACTGCCTTGGTGAACTCCGACTTTAACCGGGAATTCTTCAGACTCACCAGCTGTGCATCTAACTTTAGTAGTTGCCCCAGCATACATGTCTTGTATCATCTTGACAAATGCCTCGGGGACTTTAAGCCAACCATATCAGATCACGAGGAACTCTGTCGAAGGCTTTTTCCAAATCGATGAACACAAAGTGCAAATCCGTACGTGCATCACTATGCTTTTCCATCGTAACACGTATGCACTGAATAGCATCGACTGTGGACCGACCCTCCACAAAGCCGCATTGATTGTCATCCAACCGTACAATCTCTTTCAATCGATTGCAGACAACCCGCTCGTAAGTCTTCAATGTGTGAGATGTTAACTTGATTGCCCTATAGTTGTTGAGCTTGCGTGAGTCACTCTTGTTCTTATAAAACGGGAGAAGGAAGCTTTTTCTGAAAGCGTCAGGCATCGGTTGCCCTCTTTTAATTTTGTTGAAAAGAAAGTGTGACATGGTACGTTATCCTGTTGAAACACAAACCTTCCGGTATCGCCGAAAAGCCCTAGCGCACAAGACTCCAATTCGTTTTCCCGGACCTGAAAGTAAACCGCAGCTGTTACTTTTGGAATGAGGAAGCATATTCGAACTTTTTCATGACCAGAAAAATATCCCTACACCATAGCTCCTTCCGATTTCGCTGAACGTTTTTCGACGTTCCCGCCGAACAAAAACTCATCCGTCGCCTAGGTATACCTTGAATTTCGACTCATTTGCAAATATTACAGAATTCGACATATCCTGAATGCAAGTGACAGGCTCCTTAGTCCATTGCAAGCGTTTTTGTCTGACTCTTAAGGGAAGGTCTGCTTTATGAACTGGTTTTAATGCGCGTAAGCCAGCTTTCACAAGCCATCTTCTTGCTGAACTCGATGAGATTTGCTTACCCTTTGCTCTGACTAGATAGGTCCTAATGTCAGATGAAGTTTAAATTGTTATGATATTATTATTATCACCAACGAATAAATGTAAATTGTAAATTTTTCGGTATTTACAGACAGGATACACATCATTTGTTATTACCTGACCCAGTAAAACATCGGTACCGCAATTCCTTCGAAGAAGTTTTGCTAAAAAGGCAATAAAATGGTTTGAGCAACACAGCACTCTATGTATTGCAAACGACGCCTAAATTTTTAATTGCTATCCCCAAGCGAAATTGTTCCTCTTCAACCATGCTCTTTCACGTTTTTAAGGTTTTTTAGTGAAAACAAAACCCTTATGAAATCGGTCATGCGTCCGTCTGTCTGTCCGTCTGTCCATGAAATATCTCATGAACCGCTGCACCTACATATAACACATTTTGTGGGAATATGTAGAATTATTATAATTCGTCGGAGAAAGCGATTCGTTGTAATAGGCGGACTTTAAGAGGAGGTCCCCATAGAGGGGAAATGAAGGTCTAATTTTTGTCTTTCATTTGGTATAGGCAAGTGGGGTATCAAGAGAAAGGTAACATTAAGTACATTCCATTTTTGGTATTTTCATCAAATTTGAAAAAAGGGGAAAAGAGGTAGAGTTTGTCCCCCCCCCCTTGCATTTCGATACCGTTACACTTAGAAATATGAAAATTTGCAGGAAAGCGGCATTTCATGAGCATGGAAAACCCGAAAATCGTAGAATTTTGATATCTCATCAAAAAAGGTTAATAATAGTATATTTCTATAGTTCCAGATAGCACACCCCTGCAAATCTTACACGCATCACAGGTCATTGATGGCCAATGATAACTAACACTATAGGCAACCCCGAAGTTTCATTACAATCACATAATATTTAATAATAGTACATTTATTTAAAGTTAGACATTTTGACACTATCCACACAAAAAATACACCTACCGGCCTCATAGGTGTGAGTACTACTTTCATGTTGTTTTTCGTAGTGCGAATTGCAGTTATTTAATTAATCATTTTTGAAAGGGCAAAGATTGGTTGGGGGCGTTGAGTATTACAACTTTAGCGGGTGGGGGGGGGGGGCCTGTCCACATAAAGGCGAAATTAAGGTCATTTTTTTTTATCGACTGGTATAGGCAAGTGAGGTGTCGTGAGAAAGGTAATGCTGAGTACATTCCATTTCTTCGCAATTTCTTGAAATTTGTAGAAAGGTTAACATTGGGGGAGGAGAAAATATTAGTTCGTAATTTGTCCCCTTCCCCTTGCAGTTCGAGACCGTTATACTTAGAATTATGAAAACTTACAGGAAGGTGGGTTCCGAAAAAAATGGAAAATAATGGAATCTGTATATCTTCTCAGAATTGGTCAATAATAATTTATTTCTATAGTTACAGTTATCACACCCCTGCATGCCTTAAACACGTTCGAGGTCAAAAGTACTGATGGCCAACGATAACCAACACCTTAGACAATAATAGGTTCTAAGTTTCGTTACAATCAAGTAATATGAATTGGCATGTAAAATGTAAGCGAGTAAGACATTTTAATTATGTTTTTTTTATCCATCTGAGTGCAAGAAGCTGATATTTATATACCAAAATAAACGCTTGCTACAAAACACGCGGATTGTGGGCGTAGCCCTCTATATTCCGGTTTCGTTTCTATTTTCTAGGAAACTACATATACTCGTATATCGTACGGAAGTGGCTCGAATATCAAATTAAAGGTAATCGCATTATCTATAAACAGGTATAAAAAGTTGAGTTTTCATTAGTAAGCTTCTCGGAAAATCCTGCATCTACTTACCTGAATTTGATATCAGATTTTAGCAAATTTAGTGTGTAAAATAAGCAATTGACTTTTCTGTATGACATCAATTTTTGGAAATATAGGTTAAGGGGGCGACCGGTAGCTTATCTGATTTCTACAGGCTATTTTCTGCTTTTAGGGTAAGATACCTATTGCCTGCGATTCACTTTTTACTAAAATATGCTAGCGGGTATAGTTTTTGAGTAATTGCGTTTTTATTTTTAAAAAAAGTCGGTGATTTGCAAAGGTTAAATTACTTTGGTCAGTCAAAATGTTATAACACTGGTTGCTTTAATTAGGGTAGTTTCGATTTTTGATATATTGTTTGAGTTGGTACATTGTTTAAAAATTCGAGTTTTCTATTTCCCCCCTAACACCACGGACCCCGCCACCATGTTGAAAATGTGCCTAATTGTTTGGCTTATCCTGTTTCTTTTTAGTATCTCCTAAATTCGTCTTACAAGAAATCTTGTAAAACTTTATTTAATAAGAGTAATTTATCTACAATTTGAGACTAAAATAAAGCTTCTAACTGTTATACTTACCGAGATAGAGCTTTTAAGGCATAAATCTATGAGTATTCATTTTTTAATTTTTGCTCATACCTACTCTAAAAATGGCCCGAATTGAAAAATATTGGCCACGTTAGGCTAACAACCAAATTATCCCCAACTTTTACAGATAAGCTTTTCCATTTGGAGCTTCCGTTGCAAAGATCTGTGAGCTTCAAAAGTGATAAAGTGTAATTTTTCTCCGGAGCCTCGAAAATTGTCATTTTTTGACTATCGATTTTGACTACGCTACTGAACCGAATTTCAACTTTGAGCAGTGCATTGAAGAAGAAGAATTCAACGGTCCTTAATTTGCTCCCGAAAATTTTTTTGACCCGAGGCACCGTTTAGAAGTTATAATGATAATATTAAAAAAGGGGCTCAAATTTCTCGGATTTCCGCCCTCCAAAAGTTAAGCTCACCTTCTACGACCGTGCAAACTCAGCTTTCATATATTCAGTATCTATAGAAGGGATTAAAATTATTTCCAGATCTTTCCCTAATTATTAAAATATTAATAATATTTAATTTTACTGGCCTTCCCATCAATTTGCACTTCTCGCTTTCAACACGAGTTCAGCGTAAATGTCTGGATAGGTGTACTTAGCGATGAACTCCTTGATCCAATTATTCTTCCTCATCTACTAAATTCATCTGCCTTCCATCAAATACTATGTACATATGAATGTATGTCAATTTGATGGGCTAGTTAGTATAGTTTGAAGGAGTTGTTGCAATGATTTTTTTTACACTCGAAAAGTCGTTTTTCTTTACTTTCCTAAAATAAAACCTCTTCGTGTAATCATTAAAGTGCCAATTTGACTTCCCTTTAAGGCAAGGTTCAAGTCAATTAGTTAAATCTCCAGATCACGTTTTTTTCGTTTAATACGTAATATTCGCAAATTTTTAAATCTAAGTACTTAACATTTATATATCATGCGAAAGATAACACATTGGGGCAACTTTTGCAGATTTTGCACACATCTCAGTTCAAAGTACCGTAGTGCAATATAGGTTTGATTTTTCCGTGAAAAGCTGATTTTAAAGTTTTTTCCAAATTGAAACAGTTATATATCGGTAGTTGGGAGGAATTTCGTAACGATGAAGGTGCCAATTTATAGGAAATTTTACGTAGTTTCAGAAAGTGGGATCAATTTTAAACATCCATAGCCCAGAGGCTGGCAAATTAGAGTTTTCCCCAGAAAATTTAACTTTTTGAAAATAACAACAAAAATAACGGTAAAAGATAGGGGTACCATCCGGCGGCGTTTTTTCTCTAACAGTGTAGAATATACCCTAGCCCCATGGCAATTTCATCGCGGCCCAGCCTGTATAGCTGTCATGGGAACGACCAGGCTAAAAGCTACTTTTTGTCAAAAAAATTCTTTATTTATTTCTAAAGATACTATATCTTTACCAAATTTCACATTAATCGATCACTGTAACCGCCAAACCATAGTCCTAAATTTGGGTGAAATCGGTCGATTATTGCATATGCTTTTCAGAATGGTTGATCCATTAAAGGCAAAATGGAAAGACCTGGAAATAATTTTAATCCCTTCTATAGATAATAAATACATGGAAACTGAGTTTGCACGGTCGTAGCTTCACTTTTGTAGGGCGAAAATCCGAGAAATCTGAGCCCTTTTTTTAATATTATCATTACATCTCCTAAACGGTGCCTTGGGTCAAAAAAACTAGCACAAGTCAATTAAAGACCGCTGAATTCTGCGTTCAATGCACTGCTCAAAGTTGAAATTCGGTTCAGTAGCGTAGTCAAAATCCATAGTCAAAAATGACAATTTTCGAGGCTCCGGAGAAAAATTACACTTTATCACTTTTGAAGCTCACAGATCTTTGCAACGGAAGCTCCAAATGGAAAAGCTTATCTGTAAAAGTTGGGGATAGTTTGGTTGTTAGCCTAACGTGGCCAATATTTTTCAATTCGGGCCATTTTTAGAGTAGGTATGAGCAAAAATTAAAAAATGAATACTCATAGATTTATGCCTTAAAAGCTCTATCTCGGTAAGTATAACAGTTAGAAGCTTTATTTTAGTCTCAAATTGTAGATAAATTACTCTTATTAAATAAAGTTTTACAAGATTTCTTGTAAGACGAATTTAGGAGATACTAGAAAGAAACAGGACAAGCCAAACAATTAGGCACATTTTCAACATGGTGGCGGGGTCCGTGGTGTTGGGGGGGGACATAGAAAACTCGAATTTTTAAGCAATGTACCAACTCAAACAACATATCAAAAATCCAAACCACCCTAATTAAAGCAACCAGTGTTATAACGTTTTGACTGACCAAAAGTATTTTAACCTTTACCGAATCACCGACTTTTTTTTAATAAAAACGCAATTACTCAAAAACTATACCCGCTAGCATATTCTAGTAAAGAGTGAATTGCAGGTTATATTTTACCCTAAAAACAGAAAATAGCCTGTGGAAATTAGATAAACTGTTTAGTAGATATGGCTCGAAAAAATAAGAAAGATTTGTGGCCCACAATCAATATTTTGCTGTTTTATCTTATTTTTCTCGAGTTTTCACCTACATATTATAGTAAATTTATCAAAATAAAAACTTCCTGCTTTGTTGTAAATAATTTGTTTTCACATTATATAATACTAATTTTTAAATTTCGAGTCATTTACAGCCCTTGAATTAAAAAAAATATTTCGTTTACACTTTTTTTATTTTATTTTCCAAGGCCATGTCTAATTAACGGTTTGACTGATTTTCAGAGGCTATTTTCTGTTTTTTTAGGGTAAAATATTACCTGCGATTCACTCTTTACTAGAATATGCTAGCGGATATAGTTTTTGAGTAATTGCGTTTTTATTTAAAAAAAGTCGTTGATTTTGCAAAGGTTAAAATACTTTGGTCAGTCAAAATGTTATAACACTGGTTGCTTTAATTAAGATAGTTTCAATTTTTGATATATTGTTTGAGTTGGTACATTATTTAAAAATTCGAGTTTAATATTTCCCCCCTAACACCACCGACCCCGCCACCATGTTAAAAATATGCCTAATTGTTTGGCTTGTCCTGTTTCTTTTCGGTATCTCCCAAACTGGTCTCGCAAGAAATCTTGTAAAACTTTATTTAACTGGAGTAATTTACCTACAATTTGAGACTAAAATAAAACTTCTAGCTGTTATACTTACCGAGATAGAGCTTTTAAGGCATAAATCGATGATCATTCATTTTTTAATTTTTGCTCATAGCTACTCTAAAAATGGCCCGAATTGAAAAATATTGGCCACTTTAGGCTCACAGTCAAATTATCCCCAACTTTTTCAGAAAAACTTTTCCATTTGAAGGATCCGTTGCAAAGATCTGTGAGCTTGAATAGTGATAAAGTCTGATTTTTCTCCGGAGCCTCGAAAATTGTCATTTTTTGACTATCGATTTTGATTACGTTACTGAACCGAATTGCAACTTTGAGCAGTGCATTGAACGCAGAATTCAGCGGTCTTTAATTGACTTGTGCTAGTTTTTTCGACCCAAGGCACCGTTTAGGAGTTATAATGATAATAATAAAAAAAGGGCTCAAATTTCTCGGATTTTCGCCCTCCAAAAGTTAAGCTCACCTTCTATGACCGTTTATTTCCAGATCTTTCCCTAATTATTATTAATAATATTTAATTTGACTGGCCTATTATAGGAACACATACTATTGAAGGTGTATCACACCGACACGGATGACGACGCTGGAGGTGGGCTTGCCTTCGACATTCACCATTCCGTGCAATACCGGGAAATAGATGTCACCAAAAACGATATCACCATGGAAGTGCAAGGCATCGTCATAAAATCAGTCAATTTTTATATTGAAATTTACAACACCGGTATCCAGTTATGCCTCGGGTTACCATGTAAATATCAACAGTTTTCTCACTAGTGAATACCATCTCCTGCTTGGTGAGTTTAACGCTCACCATGAACTCTGGCACTCACAACTTAACAACGACGCCAGAGGTATCTCAATTTCAGAGCAAGTTGATGCTTCAGATAACTGTACATTGATTGACGACAAGCTCACTCGTATGTCCGGTACGTGCTTCAGCTCTCCAGACGTCACTATTGCCAGTACTAGCCTCATAAATGAAACTCAATGCAAGCCGGTCCTTTTCTTCGGACGATCTACCAATCGTGATAAGGCATGACAAACCGACAAATGTGGTATCTGTCGAACAAAAAGGCTGACTGGAATGGCTTCGCCGAAAATACCAATGCTAGATTCCTCGCCCTGCTAACCCCTACCGACGTAGGTAAGACAGAATCCGACATCATCAAAGTCCTAAATAAAGCGGCCGCGAAATTTATTCCTGCAGGACGCATTCCGAAAATTCGGCCTAAATTTCCCAACTCAGTCGTCAGGTTGGCAACAACCTAAACGCCGTATGCGGTGTCACCAAGGAGTTTACAGATGGTCGTAACTCCTGCTAACATCCGATGAAGGGCAATGATGGAAGCTACTTATTTCAGATGAAGAACAGATGAGGCGGTGAGAAGAGCATTTCGCAACGGTGTTGAACCATATAACTTCTGGCGAAACTTCCCCTCGTGTAGACAATTTATCTGTTCATCAAAATGCGCGTACACGGCCAACTGCCCCGACTAATGAGGAAATAGCTGTAGTTATTGGACAGAAACGAGCTAAGGCCAACGGACTCGACGAACTTTATCAAGCAGCGACAAGCCTAACTGCCGAGTTACTGCACCCAGTTGTTGATAAAGCGTAGAACACACTGAGTGGAAGGAAGGGTTGATAGTCAGAAACGATTAAGGAAGCACTTAGAAAGCACGATTAATGAAGGGCAGGCCGGCTTTCGATTCGGATTCACACATTAACACCTTGCGAATCATCATCGAGCAATGCGATGGGTGCGATTCTCCTCTTCACTTCATCATCATCGTGACGCAATGGCCTGACGTCGGGACCTGGCCGCTTCAGTTGCTTTTCATTTATTTCGAAAAAGCTTCCAATAGTACGATAGCACAGGAGAGGCTTCCCGGAGAAGATTGTGGCTATTATCAAGGCAATCTGCGATGACGCGAAGTGTCGCATTTTGCATAATTTCAGAATGAAGTGGAGTGTAATCTGATTCGTAATGACTTAGTTTAGCTATCCACTACTACAAAAAAGGTCAGCATTAAGCCAACACTACCACTATCCCTGGTTTCGTCCACAGAATAGATTGTACTTTTCAAGAGTTGCCTTAATCACATCGGGGAATCCGTTCGACCAGGCCAGGTGGTTTATATTCCAAGCTAAATCGGAATATAGCGTGCGTTGTACGACACGGGTGTGAATTACTTTCCAATGAAAATCTTTCTGACTAATCACGCACAAACGCATAACTACCTTTTTTTCAGAATGAAGTAGAGTCGAATCTAAGTCGTGGACTTTGAGATTCTGAGTGGGGTTCGGCAGGGGTGCATTTTCTCACCGAACCTATTTCTATAAACAAAGAAACTCGATGGACCTTAACATCTTACAACATCTTGACTACGCTGACGTCATATGCTTACTCCTCCACGAACTCATGGATCTAAACGCAATGGCCTTAGATCTCCAAAACGAGGTGTGCAGGGTTGTGGTAAAGATTAACACTAACAAGACCAAGGTTCTTAGCCCGCCGTTGCGAAAAAGAAGGAATCCAACTCTTCACACAGCTGGTGGAGAAGGAGGACGAATTCGTCTACCTATGAAGCAATGCTGAAAAAATAGATAAAGCGTCCTGCTTTATCGCCCGTCGTTTCAACTAGGCTAAATACGCATTCGGTATGCTGTCCAAAATTTGGCAATGCAGTTATCTCAGTATTAAGAGCAAACTGGGTCAAATTCGCTCCCTTGTACTGTGTGTGCTGTTGTATGGGAATAACGCATGAAAAGTTTCCGTAAAGGTAGCCCTAGCCGCTTGATCTAGTGTTAATCGATTGAATCAAGCGTGGTTGACCGTCTAGGAAGCGGTTTGACGCTTGAGGCCAGCGTTGACGGTGATTGATAGAAAGTTTGATTGACTCAGTTTGCTTAATCAAAATTGGCCAAGACGATCAAGCACCCTCGTCATGCTTGACCGTCTAGGCCGATTTTGATCCAGCATTGCGTCAGTCACTCACACTCTTTCTTTGTCGGAAACTCAACTGAGAATGAATTTTGATCAAAAGATTGAAGAGTTGATTGACGGTGTAGAATGTGGATTGAAGCGTCCGTAATTAACGGGACTGCAACCTATTGATCGCTTTATCGTGTAGTGGCTCCTTAAAGGTTATGAGAAAACTGCACATTTTCGTCAACTCATGTCTTCGTCGAATTTAAAGAATTTTCTGGCCCGAAACAGTATTAAATGAAGAACTAAGTCGGCGTACGGGTCAGATGCAAACCGAATAATTGATACACAGGCGGAAATGACAGAGGATAGGTCACACACAGCGGAAGGGTGACAACTGCACTGCTGGTCATGCCATGAAGTGGAACCCCAATCCTAATACGGCTGACCTAAAATCTCATAGCGGCGTTCTGTGTCGAAAGAGTGGAGTTACCAAGTAAGTCGTGGGGGCAGATGCGTCCCATTACCCAGAACCGAACACGAGTAGGCGCGCAGGAATAGTTGATGCTATGCCCCACTAGGGGTTAAGGTAAAGTAGTAGTATTTTCGACAAAAGCTATTTGGATGGTACTTTAACAAACTTTGAAAACTACCATATAACTATGAATGCATGTGGTTTGGATTTCGATAACATATTACCGGGTCAAGTATTTTTCCTCAAAATCAACTAAAATGCTGAAATGTTGATATGTATAAGTTGTCACAGTTAGTAATAAACAATTTCCACCAAGTACACTGATAATTTTGTAAATTATTCTTCATGTTCGTGTATTAATTTCTTTCCTGTGACTGGACAAAACGAAATGAAAAATTACTGGAAAAGGCCAAGCAGTTATCTTACGAGCTGAAACATGAACTTGAACCATGTTAGCAATTAGTTAACGGACAAGATACCATGGCAAAAAGTCCAACCCGGGCCTGGGCAAAGATGAAAATTGTTAAAGTGAACCAATGCAATTTAATGTGAAGCCTTGTCCAAGACTTGCTTCAGCTCCTTGATAGATGAAGTTTTCATGCCGTTTATTATTACTAAAAGCATCCAAATGTCGAGTGCAGTCATCAGGTATCGCAGGTGGGTATCGTACTCGACCATCACAGGACGGGATCTCTTCATATAATTTGTATCAGATGATGTGACCTAAGATATGACCATAATATAAATTATTACGGGTCTAAGTCGCACGATCTCGAAAATTTAATCCTTAAGGACAACACATATATGTACATATACTATATGTATACAAGTGTATCTCATTGAAGGTACTTACTACTTTTGGTTTCTAAAAACTGTAGGAAATCTATTCATTATAATTCGGAAATTCAAAATGTGGAATAAAGAAAGTATTACTTTTATGATATTACCAGAGCTAAAGGAGCAATTACGTACGGCTCAACCAGATTGACCGCAGAAAGCAGCAGCAATAACAATAACAACAGGTTGATCTGCTTTGGCTGCTGTCACTCCGGCTGCATTCAATCTAGGTCGCTTACGGGAAAGGCATTGATAGATATATAGATTAGAGGAAGGGCCGTGGATCATGTTGAAACCACAAGTACTGCGACCATGAGTCTATTGCGCTAAAGCCCATTCTGTTAAGAAGCTAGACTTGATCATATGATTCAGTCGACTCTTCTTGATAAGTCGATTTGATCTGGCTAGGTTTAATAGAGGAGATTCCAAAGAGAATGTTATGCTTATGCAGTCCGTGCATCGTTCCGCAAGACCTTCGCCCTCACAAAGGATGTGCTGTGAAGTCTCGTCATCAACGTCACAGAAGCGGCAGCTAGCATCTGGTATATTACGCATGGTTTTAAGGTGACCCCTCAGACGCGAGTGTCCCGACAAAATTCCACAAATCATTCTGACTCTGTTTTTGATCAGCTGCAGTAATTTGAAGCTACGAGTACGCGAGTAGACCGAGATGAACAGCCTGGCCTGTCTCAGGCCTGGAAGGGTCTCCCGTTGGGATGTGGCAAGTGCGCTTTCCCAGTCTCTTATTTGGTCTCTGTAGTAGCAGAGTGGAATTTCACAAAAAGGTCCTGGACCGTGGATAGGGGCTTTGGAGGCTCGGTTTGCTAGCCTATCTGCTAGCTCATTACCTTCGACTTCCGAGTGACCAGGTAACCAGTAAGGAGTGAAATTGTTTTTTGAACTCACAGTATGGATGACTTCCCGACAGGGTACCCGTTTAGATTTCATAGTGAAGCTGGCTGTTAAGTGCTTTCATGGCAGCCTGACTATCAGTAAATATTGCCGTGTCCCTCTTTAAGTAGCCAGCGGTTTGGCACAGCCTAGTACAAACCTCGATGGCGTGTATTTCCGCTTGGAACACGGACGGCGTTTTACCCATCGGAGCGAAGTCTTGGTGCTCAGGACCAATAGAGCTTACACCGGAACCTTCTTTCATTTTGAAACTGTCTGTGAACCATTTGATTATGTTGGGTCGTAGAGAGTTGTAGCCATCCACTTTTCTTTGTCCCAGATTACTGATTGAAACGAGTCGTTGAATCAAATGTTTTTAAAAGGTAGTCAGTTGGCATGCTGAGTAGATTGTCACTTTTCAACCAGCCTAATTGATTTGGATTCAACTTGATTTCGATGTCGCAGGCCCTGAGTCTGACCGTTGCCATTCGTGCCTCCACTTCAATATGTGTATCTATATGTGTGGGAGGTCGAGTAAAACCTCCAGAGAAGCAGTGGGGCAAGAGGGTATGGGTCCAGTGATAGTCATGTACGCAAGTGCCTGAATTTTCGTCAGAGCGGTGTTACCACCTAAGAAAGTTTTTTTTTTAACCATGCAACCGCACCATATTCTACTTTAGGTCTGGCGATCGCTTTGTAAATCCACAGAATTATGTGGGGTTTGATCTCCCATGTCTTGGCGACATACTGCCTGCACATCCACAAAACCTTAATTACTTTGTCAGAACTCGTTCTAAGGTGTTCTGTCCAGAATAACTTTTCATCAAGGACAATTTCCAATTACTTGATATTAGACACCAGTTTTATTGGGGAATTGTACATGAGGGGACACTTGAGTGGCCTAAGTTTCATTTTTATAGTGAATGGCACTATGTCAGCTTTCGCAGGATTTACACGTAAGACACTGTAATCGCACCATTCTTGAACTACTCGCAGCTCCCCTTGAAAAACAGGGGACAAGACTTCCTCAAATTTTTTTACTTTGATAACCAGATCGTCTGCGTAACCTTGTGTGAAAAATTTCAGGATAGGATGGTTTCCACATCATACTGGCGACTACGATGCACCATAGGAGGGGAGATAGTACTCCACCTTACGGGCATCCCCGCATGACATTTGCTGAGGGGGCACAGTTACCTACCGAACCGTAGTGACGACCCTTCTTGAGAACATCATACGTTTCAGCCAGACTGTGGTGGTAAGTTTGGCTCATTTAGTTAGGAGGGCAATTTCGATGGATTCGAAGGACTTGTTGCCGAAGGGTCCTTCAATGTAAAGAGACGCACTCAGGACCGTTTCGTTAGCCGACAACGCCCTTTCAGTTTCTTCAACGAGGCTGCGTAGGGATTTATCAGGTTTATAGGCGAACTGTCTCGGGTGAAGCGGGTTTCTCACGATGTCCTGATTTAAACGTCGAGGGTCTTTTCCATGGTCTTCAGCATGAATGATTTCAGGCTGATAGGTCGATACGATTTAGGGTCGTTCATATGTCTATTGCCCACTTTGGGAATAAAAACTACCCTCACTGGTCTCCAGGCACTGGGAATGTGACCTAGCGCGAATCTACTTCTGTGCACCAAGTGGAATGAGTTCTTGCTGGCCTTTCTTGAGGAGGGCTGGAAAAATTTTATCTGTGCCAGACGATTTGTAGGGGTCAAATTATCCAATCGCTCACTTAACTTTGTTGTGAGTTAATATTCTCCTTGCTGCCACCCAGTGAGAATGCTTAGCTCTGTGACATATATCTTGGCGCCTCAAGTCATATTCATCATCTACAACAATTCTACACCGAGGCTATGGCCATCTCGGGAGAGTCTTCCAGTGTCCTAAGTGGTGTAATGCGGAACGTCCTCTCTATCCTGACGAACTGGGCTATCAAGGTTGGGGTTAAAGTAAATCCGCTTAAAAAGGAACTTGTTCTCTTTAATGGAAGATACAGCCTACCTTCATTCGAACCACCATTGATGGAGTACACAAGGCCTGTGCACACTGATAAAGCCAAATTACTTGGTCTCATACTGGATAAGAAACCTTGTTGGAAGTTGAACATACAGGAACGTGTTAAAAAGGCTACTGTTGCACTATACTCGTGCAAGAATGCTATTGCTAAGAAATGGGGCTTACCACCGAGGGTAGTTCACTGGCACTATTTATCGGCTTTGCACCCCATTCTGTTACACGGGGTTGTCGTCTGGTGGACGACACTTAGGATTGTATCCTACTGAACCTTGCTGGAGAAGGTCCAAAGATGGGCGCTTTGTTGAATCTTAGACATTTTCATGGAGCAGATGGCGGTGATTACGGCTGTTCACCTCCGTGAACCCGGTCATTGGGCCGCGCCAACCACAAGTCACTCGGCTGTATTGATCAACCTTGATTTTCCCGATGAGACGGACTCTACTTCCCCGAAATACTTGTTCGAAAGGGTTGTACAGGCTTGATTTCCTCCAGGAATGATTGGCCTGAAAACGCCTTTCGGGAATCAGTTGCTATTATCATCTTTACTAATGGTTCTAAGACTGACGAAGGAGTGGGGGCTAGCGTATACTCGGGACACAGTGTAGATTAGCAGCTTTGTTGGTGTTGCTGACATTCTCGCAGCTTCGGCGTTTGTCATCTCCAATCTTCTTAGTAATATATAGGTACTCTGTGAGTGTGGAACGGTATAGGTCCCACTCACCATTGGTTTGACCCTGTTGAACAACCATCAATTAGTTTTCCTTAACCGGGAGAATTCAGTGTTCCACCACGGAACCACAATGTTGTCCTTCACGAACTTTAAAGGGCAATTTTCTTCGTATGCTATCAAAATGACTCTGGTGATGTTCGTGCTGTGTCTATTAAGACTCAGCCAGCCAGAGGTTGTGTTATCTATCAGAGAGAGCTTTTCCCGCAGCGACTCGGGGTACCCGTTCCAGTTCGTGCGTTGCGGGACTCGTCTGTTGACTGGTGACGAAGCGGCTGGTGCAATGTCGAATCGAGTGTGCAGAAGATCAGAGAAGGAAAGCTCGTCCGAGACATGCCAAAGGAAATGCATGCTAGTTTGACATATCGCTTTCGCTGTTGTTACATTCTGCGTTCAATCTGCCTCGGGCATAATTCGTAATTCAATTGATACGTGAACGCAATGGGTGATTCGTCTTAGTTATTAGCTTGGATATTTATTGATTAATTAATTCCATATAATTTGGTAAACAGTTCTAGTCGTGCCGCTCAGAATGCAGCATAGGAATTCCTCCTCGAGGGGTAACCATTTAATGCAAAAACACAGTCTTGGCGATAGAGGAACCAAGGGGAGGGAGGAGGTGCAGCCTTTCTATTACCGCCAGCTCCTTCAAATGAGTAACGTATCCAATTGCTGAGAAGACTTCGGACATTTTACAATCGAAAAATCTCAACTTTGTGCGATAATGGGTATAAGAACGTAAAGCTTTTAATGTTAAGAGCCATAAAATTCATTCCTTTAGCTTGAAATGTAATGCATTTCAATTGAAACATAGCGTACTGCTCATTATCAAAGACATAAGTTACATACTTATGTATAAGCTACGTTGACATGTATGGGGACGATATTTTGCAGAGCACCATGAGTTCCACTAAGAATCACGATAAATTCAAGGACGGAAAACTGGTGTCAAATAAATGTTATCAGAATGATAATAATTTAAGAGAAATAATGTAATGGCTTTAATATGCAAAAACTTGCTATTCAATAATGCCATATGCTCGTTCGCATTGACGTATGTATGTATGTATGTTAGTTTTTACTAAGGGCCTTAAATAGACACATCATATTTTGTTTTAAATTATTGGAAGCCACTCTCGACATTTAATTTCACTGTGTAATCAACTAAACTCGTTATGTTTAAGAACCGGACGAGGTACACTATTAGCCTTCACATTTGCATGCAGTGTACATATGTACATACACGTAAGATAACTCTACAGAGTGCACCCTGATTCACCGTGCATAATTTTAATAATTCGGGATGCATTCCATCCAGCCAACTATCATTTGCGAGATCAACCATGCATCAAATTTTCTAACCACTACTAAAAACTATTAGCAAATTGTGAGGACTCGTTTCTGTAAATGTGTTTGTTGCTGGAAGACTCCCCGACCACAAATGATTCAACCATTCAACCATCCGCAATATGAAGTGACGTACCTGGAATGTCGCTTTAATGTCTTTTCGCATCATTCATCACGACCAGTGAATAACCAACCCGAGAATCAACCAAGTCATCATTCTGGAAACCAAATGGATCCCGCATATACGAATACAGATGTTACCACAGCGCATATACCATACTGTTGCTAGAGATGCATTACTGCATTCACATCCTTCTAAATATGTACCTATATAATAGCACGATGCAACGATATGTTTGGTCAAATAAAACGCATCAGATTCACAGTCGATTTTGGTGAACTACTATTCGAATTTATTTGCACTATGCAGCAATATGGTTTGTTAAGAGACAATAGCCGCGCTTTATTGCTCACTGTTCTGCAATAGCTATACGCGTTACACTTACAACATTAAGAGCATTTATTTTGGGTATCTATCAAGTGTAGGCTAGGGTATCGAACCCGCAATACACAAACCAAAGAGGATTGATAATTCTACAAGAGTTATCTCTCCATATAACTTTCCCCTCTGCCAGAAGATTTGTATGTATTGACAAATTGTATAGACTTCACAAGAAAGCTGACTCCGCCTCCGGCGGTAGATTTGTATGTATTGATTCTCTTTTGTATCATACTGTGTAGTTTATACTATGATTATACAATTTGTCAATACATACAAATCTCCTGGCAGAGGCGAAACTTCTATGGAGTGATAACTCTTGTGGAATCTATACTATTTGACACAAACAAAAAGTCGCATGTTACGCAAAATACTGGTGTAAGAGACTTCTTCTTAAGGCGAATTTGTAGTTTGAAATATTCGGGACTCACTGCGAGCGATGGGGTTTACCTACATGTACTTCCTCTGTGTTTATTGACGCATATCCAAGATATTGAGAATAAAGTCGAGTGGGTCCTCGCGAGTCTTGGGGGGCATAGACCTCTTCCATAGTCCTCCGCGTGGGCGCCCCCTGGAACGGCTAACCAAGCCAACCGAGTTTTGCACTGCAAAACATTTGGTAGAGGCACAATAACGATGATCATACTGATTGGCCAATAACATCAGTGCGTCTCAGGAAATAGGCGAACGGTGGAGTTGCAACATTGTTGTGAAAACACCAACACGTCACACCCAGCTAAAAGATCATCAAAAAAACGCGCAATTAAAAACACCATTGGAGAGCTACCTTTGCGCTATATAAAAAATAGCTCACGGCGACTCTTAGGACACCTAAGGAAGCAACCCTTCCTCTAAGATTGGGTATGTGGGCTTGTAACCTGCGTACCTGAAATAAATTTAAACTCGAAACATTAAACGAGCCTCGGATACCACGGACTGATTCACCTGCAACGACTTTTGGCTACAAACAACGGACCACGATCGGTTTTTGGAACGTTCGAACGATGTGGGGCGAGTGCAATAGTGCGAGGCTCACTGAAGTCTAACGGGAAATGACCGCATATAATATCGATATACTAGGACTAAGCGAAACAAGATGGCCTGGATCGGGATCGACTTTATCACCAAGCTCCCAAACAGTACTACTCTACTCTGGAAATGAAGACGATACGTCACCTCGAATGGCAGGCGTCGGAGTCCTGTTGACTAGGGTGGTACGCCTATCTCTAATTGACTGGAAGCCAATCTCCGACCGTATCATTACAGCCAGATTTCAATCCAGGGTAAGAAACCTCACAATAATTCAGTGCTACGCTCCGACTGAACCAGCGGATCAATCAGCTAAAGACGCATTCTATCACCGATTCGGCGACACCTTCGACAAGGCTCCCAAAGGTGACATAAAGATTATTATGGGGGATCTCAATGCCAAAGTCGGGTCTGACAATCTTGGTTTGGAACACCTAATGGGCAAACATGGCCTAGGCAACAGGAACCATAATGGCGAGATGTTCGTGGAGTTTTGCAACTCTCGTCAGCTCGTCATCGGCGGTACTTTGTTCAAGCACAAACGATGCCATTTAACAACCTGGGTTTCTCCGAATGGCAGAACAGAGAACCAGATTGACCATATAGCCATTTCCAAGACATGGAAGAACTGTCTCTTAGACGTCAGGTCGAAGCGGGGTGCTGATATTGGCAACGATCACCAACGTGTTGTTGCAAAAGTAGGCTTACGAACGGCAGCGATCCATCGCCCTCAAAATGCAAGAATCTTGCCATGTTTTAATGTGCAAAATCTTAAAGATCCATCTATAAGACGTGCTTATTCCACCGCCTTGCACGAAAGAGCTAATGCACCACCATCTTATGAGACTCCTACAATTGATGATAGATGGAACGTCGCTAAGGACTCATTTATTTCGTGCGGTGAAACTTTTGCGGGCAGATTGGAGCGCGGTAGAAGACCATTCATTAGTGACTCTACATGGTCTCTAATCACGGCACGCAAGAGAATTAAAGAACAAATCAACTCAGCCACAGACGACGCAGTCAAAGACCAACTTAGAGCTGAATACCGTTCTCTTCAGAAAGGCGTGCAAAGAAGCGTAAGACGGAACAAACGAAACAACATCAATGCATTAGCGGAGAAGGCTGAGGAAGCGGCTTACCGTGGTGACAGTGGAACCCTTTACAAACTTATCAAGCCATTAACTGGCAAATCTTTTACAGCTGAACATCCCGTGAAAGATAAAGACGGGTCTCTACTGGTCACTGATGAAGACCAACTGCGACGGTGGAGAGAGCACTTCATTGAGGTCCTCAACAACACCTTTGGACATTCGAACTCATCTTCACTAGAAGCAGAAAATATTCCGCAAATAGCCAGAGTTGATACCAATCCACCATCTAAACAGGAATTAACTGTGGCTATTAAATCGATGGAAGCGGGTAAAGCCCCGGGGATAGATGGAATTCCGGTGGAGGTCTTAAGGCGGATATCAACGCTACTGCGGATATTCTTCTCCCCCTTATCCAAGAGTGTTGGGAAACCGAAACTCTCCCTAAAGAATGGAAGAAGGGCGTCATTATTAAGATCCCGAAAAAAGGTAACCTGAAGGATTGTAATAATTGGCGTGGAATTTGCCTCCTCCCCGCAGTCTCCAAGCTGATGGCAAAAATAGTCTTAAACCCGATCAAGCAAACAGTTGACCGCACACTGAACGATGGACAGGCTGGTTTTCGCGAGGGTTTTGCATGTAGCGACCACATCAACACCCTCCGAATTATTATTGAACAATCCGCAGAGTGGAGATCCCCATTACATCTCATGTTCATCGAGAAGGCGTTTGACAGCGTTGACCGGGAATACATCTGGAAGGCTTTACGTAGGAGAGGTATTCCAGATAAAATCATATCCATCATTAAAGAGTCCTATAGCGGAGCCCGATGTCACGTCTTATACAAGGGTAAGCTTTTAGATGCCTTCGAGGTACATACATAGCGGAGTGAGACAAGGCTGCATTTTGTCACCTATATTGTTTTTGATTGCCATTAACGACGTACTCTGCAGTGCGCTTCGTGAACTCCAGAGCAAAGGTATCAGATGGAACCTGTTTGAATACCTTCAACACCTGGATTACGCTGACGATATTTGTCTTCTCTCAAATATATCGGATCATCTAGTTCAAACGACGGATGCCCTGCACCGCGAAAGTGGCAATGCGGGGCTCAAAATCAATGCTGCCAAAACTAAATACTTGAGCTTGGATCCAGGAAGACAGAGCGAAATTTGTGTTTCGGGGCAGACGGTGGAAAAAGTGGACAATTTTTGCTACCTCGGAAGCGTAGTTACAGCAGATGGTGGGGCGGATGCTGATGTACAGTCTCGCATCAATAAGGCTCGGGCAGCTTTTTTCAGTTTAACTACTTTCTGGCAAAACAACAACATTTCCAGACGTACCAAACTCAAGATCTTCGAAACTAATATAAAATCTGTGCTTCTTTATGGCTGTTCAACTTGGAAGGTGACCAGGAAGATAACAACTAGATTGCAAACTTTCGTGAACCAGTGTCTACGGCGCATCCTGCACATACGCTGGCCGGAGGTCATCTCAAACGACGATCTCCTGTACATTACTGGCCAGGACAGGATAGGCACCTCTATAAAAATTCGAAAGTGGCAATGGATAGGTCACACACTTCGAAAGGGGCCGGAAAACATTGCAAAACAGGCCCTCGATTGGAAGCCACAGGGAACCGATGCAAGTCGCCGCGTTGGACGACCTAGAAACACCTGGAGAAGATCAGTTGAGGACGAGGGTAAGTCATTAGGTAAATCGTGGGGAGAGTTGAAGGCGATGGCGGCAAACAGGACGAGGTGGAAAGTCGGCGTGGTTAATGCCCTGTGCCCCACAAGGGGTTGACAGGAGAGAGAGAGGGTCCTTGCGAGTCTAAGTCACAAATAACTGAGGCTATCTTTATCCTCTTCCACACAAAATTAATCAGGTCCAAGCCAATACACTCTGTCGCTTGGTTTGGTCCACACCATCGATTTCACTCATCAGGAGCTACCTTAATCCATGGGGGAAGCAGCTCGACCAAGCCGGATTCGAATTCCGACCTAGATCGATATACGTCCCCGAGTGCAATACTTACACTATAGGCGTGTTTTTTGCGTAACTGTGTAGGGTCCCTGCCCTGATTGCGCAAAAAAAAACGCTCTAGGGCAGCATCCAGGTTAAATTCCGAATCGTGAAGTTGTCTACACGACGTCAGGTGGTGCGCCTCATATGTGGTGGAAATAAATTACAAATTCGAATGAAATACATATCAGTTTGATTGTCGGATCGTTTCTTTGTCGCGACAGCGGACATTTGTAAACTTGGCGTACCGCTCTAACTTAACAAACATCATTCCAACGAGCTATTTATCAGTGACAGCTACAAGTGCAACTCTATCCAAATGGGTCGCGGGTTCGATGCCCTGCAAACTCTTATCTTTTTTTCATTTTTTTTGTTCCATTGATATTTTTAGTATGTAATCTGATTGAAAATGTATTATTTAATAATAGGCATGAGCCCATCAGAGCAAGACGTAATATTAGTTTACCAATGAATTTGGCTGAGTGACAGAAACACAAGCGTGCCAACATCAACATCTGTTGTGTCATGCATGTGGAATTTATTGAGGGGTTATAGCGTGTAGGGCAGCCACCCAAATAATCTATCCCGGTTGTTGTTGGTGTAACGCGTGTGTTATTTTACCCTACACGCGATAAATTCCCAAAAAAAAAACACGCCTTATGTATTGTATATTGTACATCACACGACACGAGGGCGAATTATTATTCAATGAAAATTCCTTTGTGTTCATTTATGCATAGGCGCATATTCAATGTGCTGGGAATAAAGTCATTGCTAAGTGAAATGCATGTTGTGGACGACACCAAGCGACATAGTGTATTGGCTTCGAGCTGATTAATTTTGTGTGGAAGTGGATAGCGAGCTTCAGTCATTGTGACTTTAGACCCGCAATGACTCACTACACTTTAATCTCAACATCTGGGATATGTAGGTGAATAAACACAGATGAATTTAAATAAATAAATAAATGCACACTATAGTATATATAGTATAGTGTAAGCATTGCACTCAGGGATGAGTTCCGATTTAGGTCGGAATACGAATTTGGCTTGGTCGAGCTGCTTCCCCCATGGATTAAGGCATACACCTTCCATGTAACCGTTTTCGTACTGAGGAGCTTGGAACCGTGTGGGAGTTCTAATAGTACCCACAGGTAGTTTTTATATTATTTATGTGTAAATATGAGCCCCTGATCTCTAGATACAAGATTCGTACTAACTAAAGCGGAAATACACTTTGGGAAACATCAGAGTTGATTTCCGCTTTAGTTAGTACGAATCTTCGTAAGGTGCGGACTACCTATAGCGGAGATACATTTTGGGAACCTTTAGAATGTATTTCCGCTGTAGTTAGTAGGATTCTTCGTAAGGTCTGGACTACCTATAGCGGAAATAGACTTCGGGAAACTTCAGAGTTGATTTTCGCTAGATAGTCCGAATCTTACGAAGTATACTCAGAAAATTCCGGGTAATAAATATGTTTTCAATATTTAATTCCCATTTCAGATATATCCCTTCTTGTTCATTTTAATGACGAGAAAGACACAGGCCGCCTACGAAGATGTATTCCGATACATTGAAGCCAATGTATTCAAGCTTAACCCGAAATCTTTTCAAACAGACTTCGAAGTAGGTTTGAGAAAATCATTGAAAACCGTCTTCCCTAGCGCTGAACTTATTCCTTGTTGTTGGTTTCACTACTGTCAAGCACTAAGACGAAATTCCTGCGGAATACCGAATTTTCAGATTGCCTGTAAAAAGGACCAAGTCGCGCGACGTATTTATCAAAAATTTCAAGTGTTGCCTCTTCTGAAACCAGACGACATCGAAGCAGGTATCACCATTCTTAGTAAATGAGATCGAAAAAACAAAAACGTCATCTCGTCACGTCTTAAAATGTTTTTTTCGAATATTTTGAAAAATAATGGATGAAAAAGGTAAACAGGATGATTACAAAAACATATAGTTATAAAGAGCATGTTCAATGTTTAGGAGACGCCTTCCAATTTCTCTGTATGGAAGAAATCCACAAGGACAACTAGTGCGGTCGAAGGCTACCATTCGCAACTTCGTACTAAATTGGCGAAACATGGTAGCTTCTTCAAGTTCCTGGGAGTTATCCGAGATGAGGATGTCGTTAACTCCACCGAACTAAAAAATAGTCTGGATGGTACTTTACGTCTCCATTGTCGGCGTGCGAAGCGGTCCAGATACCAATCAATCCAAATTGACGCGATAGTCCATAAACGACATTGTGGTGAAATGAGTATTTCTGATATATTTTGTCAGCTAACAAATTGGCAAAATAATTTGTTAAGTGACAGCAATAACCAAGAAATACTAACCAATTCTTCCGATAATGAGGTGGAGAATTATTCTTCGGATACACAACCTGCACCAGCAGTAGACACCAATTTTGATTGCATTATTTGCTTGGAAAACAGGCGCGAAATATTGTTGCAACCTTGCAACCATATGAAAATCTGCCCAAAATGCTTTGAGAAAGTAAGCCAGAGAGCAGCCACCACAAAATCCAGTATTTTGTGCCCCTTTTGCAGGCAATAGTTCAGTCCTCTATGAAAATTTGTTCGTAGAAGAAAATATACATATATTATGTATATCCGTATTTTTTTGAAATAAAACTTTTCATATTATTCTGGTAAAACCTATTTTTGCTTCTTTTATTGGGACTATATTATCTTTCATGCATCCAATGCAAGTTTATGTGAGTCTAGTTTCACATCCTGCCACAAAGTTGTTTGCTTTATACGATCGAAACTTCTGAAAAATGTTGACTTATAAAAGTGAAATAATGTCAATTGACGTTATTTCACTTTGGAAAACGGAAATAAGGTCAATTGACATAATTTCACTTTCAAGGGTGAAATAAAGTCAATTGACATTATTTCCATTGACGTTAATACACCACACCGCTTTTGTCGTAGTCATGCATTACCTTTAGACCTTTTTTGGTTATTACGGCCGTTCTTTTTCTGCCTTCCTTCTACGTTGTAATTACGTTGTAGCTGCTAGTTGAGTGTCCCTTGATGTCTCCCTCCCCCGAAAACCATGGTTCCTGGATGAGCACAACATCGTAGGGGTCTTCAAGCAGCGTCTATAGTCAGCGTCCGCTGACGTGGAACTACTGTGGTGCAGATTTATTTGCAGCACTCTTAGCATGCTCTCTTATCCGTAGAAATTATTATATCGTCTGGATCTTCAGTCCCAGATTCGCTGTCCTCCTCGCTCAGCGATATGCCATCAGCCGTCATGGTTAAGGTTTCTTTGCCTAGATCCTTTTCCACTTCGTTGGCCTCAAGCGTGTTCTTGTTGTCGTTCATGGGATTTCGCTTTTTCCGCTCCTGGAAAACACTTTCCATGCCCCATTTCCCAAATTTTGGGTATAGTATGTCCTTTGCCTGTTTGTTAATTTGCAGAGTCAGTGTCTAGTTTTTCTCTGCGAGGTGCTCGTTGACACGTAGCACTACCCAGTCCGCAGTGAGAATGCCCGGATTTTTTTCGCTGGAGTAGCTTTAGCGCCATCTCCTTGTTGGAACTTGGTCTCTTGCGATTATTTCCAATTGTGTTCCTTTCCATAGACCGTCAAACGTTGCAATGGTACTCTTGCACCATTCGAGCGTCGCTTCATTGTCACAATTGATTATTTTTGCGACGTTGAACCAAAATGCACCGTCGAAGGATGGCATGTATTGGTCTTTACATACAGCTCTTTCGGTCAGTTTGTCGAAGAGCAACGTCTCGACTAGCTCCCATCTCTCCCGACTCAACTTGCCTAGAGGCTCGCTACGGTCAATCAGTGCCACTATGTGGTGCTGTCTATCTATCCCTACACGTTTTGTCATTTTCTTCTACATTGTTCGTATACAATTTTGGGCGTTCTTTACCGTCTACCGGCCCTGAAAAGACTTGGAAACTCTAACACCACACCACGTTTTCCAACGCCACAAAAGAGCATGTCAAGAAATTTTGCAGTGTTGGGGCATATTGGTAACTTATATTAAAATTGCAAAGACATGTTTTTGTTTTATTGATGTTAAAGAACTAAAATATAAAAATAGGAGTAAAGTATGTTTGTCTCCGCTAAAGTTCACGATGCTTTTAAAAGAGCTAGCGAAGGAAATATTTAAAAAAAATTTATCCTTCGGAAAGTCCTGGCTATCCATGTTAGTGTCACCACCCACTGTCGATCTCGAACCCAATCTCGAACACGAACCTGGTACAAATGTCCTCTGACACACACACTTCACATAGATGTGAAGAAAACCGGTCCACTTGTACCAGGTTAGTGTTCGAGTTCGAGATCGATATGGACAGTGAGTGGTGAAACTTAGATACGGCCTGCTGCAGCTACACACTGTGTCTCAACTACTGCACATGGGCACTGCCAACAGCCACGTAATTCCCACGCACTTGCGATTTTTGGCAAAAAATCTACTCTTTTTTCAAATTGCCTATTTCAAATAGGCAATTTGCTATTTCATTTTACTGAAATCCCAATATTTGGAAAACTACGGCTAGAACAGTCAAATAAAAAGTTAATCGCAGCTAATATTGTGCTTGTGTATCTAAAATGTATGCCATGAAAATCAGGCAAACAATTTAATTGTTATAGCTCTGTAAAATCAAAATTGTTTGTTTGTTGAAATTTTTTTATATTTTCCTAAACCCCTTTCTTGGGTTCTTCTGTTTCAGAAATTAATCCTTCAATTTCACTATGACTCAATCGCGTTAACATTATTTTATCTTTATTTTTCAATGTTTAGTAGTTACAGCCTTTTGAATGCAGGAAAACAGGCTTTTTTTTGTTCGTTGCAGTATCGAATACAAATTGTTGTGTAGTTTTGACTTTGTTTCCATTTAAGTTCTTTGGGGTGCTGATTACGAAACTGAGGTTGGCGACAACAACAACAAAAACACGTTTTTTTTGGGTTTTTTTTTTTGAAAATATTTTAAAAACGGTTGACCCTACCAAAAAACTTTCTGAGACAAAATGAAAGATCTGGAACAGTTTAAGGAAAAATATTAGCGCTACATTTTCTGTATCTTCAATAGTTTCTCACCTGAAAAAGACTATCTTTTATGATTCTATTCTTTATCTTTTATTTCCACAAAGACAAAAATATATGGCTTTCTGATGCATTTTTCCTAATGTAGGGAATATTATATATCCTCCGAGGAAATAATGGATGGATTTGTTGATAGCTTTTGATCATAATCACAATCGTTGCGCGACAGCCCATCGCCTGGATCGTTGTCCTCCAATTATCTCGGTCACGTGACCGCGTCTCCTAATTTTGGATGCCCAGTAGCTGCTCGGCGTCCGCATATACTGAGCTCTCCCAACGAGCTCTCGGTCGTCTAGATCGTCTAGTCTCGCTCCGTCGACTCGTTCTGTGTTCATTACTCTCTTTAGCATGCGGTCATTGTCCATTCGTTGTACATGCCCTGTCCATTGAAGTCGTTGTAGTTTGACGATTTTCGAGACTTCCAGCTCATCGTACAGTTCATACAACTCATGGTTGTACCGGATGCGCCATCCATCTCGATCGCAAACAGCCCCGAAAATTCGCCGCAGACCCTTACGTTCAAATGTGCCCAGTATGTTTCCGGAGGCTTCAGTTAGGGTCCATGCTTCGCAGTAAAAGCCTAACACTAATCGTATAATGGTTTTGTACACGCGGAGCTTCGTATTTCTGTGCACATGCTTCGATTTCATTATGGAGAGAACCGAGAAAAAAGTCTTATTCGCTAACTGTATCCGTCGCTTGATTTCGTCAGTTTCGTTGTCGTCCCTTGACAATTTGCAGCCCAGGTATACGAAATCGTTCACGAGCTCGATGTTGAGGTCATCCACATCGAATGCTCGTCGTCGATTGCATCATTATTTTAGTTTTACCCTCGTTGATACATAGCTTCCAGCTTCTTTTGCAGCGGTATCGAGCTTATTCGTAAGATCTTCTGCGTCGACCAATCTTGGGGACATGATGTTGATGTCGTCGACGTACGCTGCTAATTGCGTCGACTTGATGAGTAGCGTCTTGCTGTTGTCCATATTCATAAACCGAATAGCACATTTTAGTGCTAGGTTGAAGAGCGTCAGTGCCAGTCCATCGCCCTGTTTCAGACATGTGCGTGCTTCGAATATACCACCAAGTCCATTGTGGATTCTGACCTGTGAGACGGAGTTGGTCATCGTCATCTTTGTCAGTCTAACTATTTTTGTCGGTATAACAAATTGCAGCATGATGTTGTACAGTACTCCACGATCGATACTGTCGTATGCCTGCTTGAAGTCGACAAAGATTTGGTATACGTCTACGTTGTATTCCTAGCACTTATGGAGTATCAGTTTGACCGCAAAAAGCTGATCGGTTGAGGAGCGATCAGGTCTGAAACCGCTTCGATGTTCGCCAATGATTCGTTCTGCGTATGGTCTTTTTCCATTTTCCCGAATTTCCGTAAAAATTTTATAGGACGTTCAGACTAGTGACATGCCCATGTAATTCGCACACCGCAGTTTATCTCCCCTTTTGTGAATTGGTCAGATGATGCTTAATCGATGTATGGCATTAACAAGAACCGTTCCACCGAATTTTAGCAGTTCAGCTGGAATCTCGTCAGCGTCCGCCGATTTATTTTGTTTTAGTGACCGCTACGCGAGATCAACTTCCTCTACTGTCGGGGGTTGTATGGGTGGGGCAAGATCAGCCATATTGTCGGGAGCTTTTTGTGTGGGGATGTTAGATGGTAGGCTCAGAAGTTCTTCAAAATAAGAGGCCCAACGTTTGTTGATGCCATTGGTGTCGCTGATGATGTTTCCATCCTTGTCTTTTCAGAGGCTAGTTCTTGCTTGATAGCCGTTCTTAATTGTATTTACTAGTTTGTACGGTTGTCTGGTGTTCCTATTAGCTAAGTTTTCGTTTATGTTCAGCAACTGCTCGTCAAAGTATTTACGTTTCTTACGTCTAATTATTCTATTCGATATTCGCCGTAGCTCGTCATATTTTTCTCTTCTGGCTCTGGTTCCTCGTTGAATCCATTGTCTGTAGGCCTCGTTTTTCGCGTCAAGTGAATTTTTGCATTCTTCGTCGAACCAGTGATTTCACGTTCACCCGGCTTTATATGCTACGAGCTTCTCTGTGACCACTTTGATGGTACCCTTGAGTTCTTTCCAGAACCCATGGACGCCTGCGTTGGCGATGTTGTGTAGCATAGGTGATAGTTTTTCCTCAAGGGCGGTAGTATACGCCACCGCTGTAGCATCACTCAAAAGCTTATCAACCGCAAAGATTTTGGGGGGCTGATTCTCGATGGGTGCACTGTGAAATTTCTACATCTGTAGGTCGTCTTCACCAAGTGATGATCTGAGTCGCAGTTTGCTCCTCGATAAGAGCGGACATCCATGACAATAGAAGCCCATATCTTGCAAATCAGGACGTGATCAATTTGGTTGATGGTATGTGCGTCTGGAAATTTCCAGATCTGCTTGTGAATGCATCGATGCGGGAAGCACGTAGAGCTTAAGACTAAATTCCTACTGCAGGCGAAGTCGATAAGTCGCTGGCCGTTGTCGTTACATTCTTCATGGAGACTGTACCAACTTTCATTTCCGACTTTCGCGTTAAAGTCTCCCAGCAGCATTTTGACGTAGTTCGTTGGACGTGAGTCGAAAAGATTCTTAAGGCGCACCTAGAACTCATCTTTTACTGCGTCTTTACTCCTAGCTTGAGTGGGGGCGTGCATATTGATGAGCCAGAGATTGAAGAATCGAGTCTTAATGCAAATCGCATACAGCCATTTATTTATGGGTTTGAAGTCAGTAATGTGCGGCTTGAGGTGATTGTTAACTATAAATGCTACTCCAAACTCCTTGTGTCCCGATGGTTTGCCACTTGTAGAAATTGTGTGCGATTTCTTGTCACTGATCTCGCTGCCAAGCTTATTTGTTTCCTGGACTGCAGTTATGCTCAGTTTATACTTTTCAACCTGTTGAGGGTGGGCTTTCCCGGCCTCCGGATAGTTCAGGGAGTTTACATTCCAGGATCCGAAAGAATAATCCGTTAGTCGTTTGCGTGGTCGTCGTTGTTAATCCGTCCAATCCGAGTCTTTTGTTCCAGGTTTCTTGACATGGAGTGGCTTTTACAAGAACGAGTTGTCAGCACATCGCTTAATCCCATTCAGGGAATGGCTTCGGAAGATAGCTGCTTCCGATGGTTTAATACACGTGCTGGAGTTGACACAACTATGTCGCAGGTTCAATTACAAAGTGTGATCTGCATGGGTAAAATTGTTACCTAAAAAGAAATTTCTCAAAAAATCGACGCGGAGAAAAACATCATTTAAAAAACATTTTTGTTTTGTTTTTGAAAAGATTTAAAATTTAACGAAAAGCTTACTGAGACAAAATGACAGATCTTGAACAGATAAAGAAAAAATGTTAACACAACTTTTCCTGTATCTTCAATAGTTCTCGAGATATTCGCACTTGAAAAATGCTGAAAAGAGAAATATGTATTGAAGAAAATTTATCATCACACAAAATCCATACGTGTATCGAGCACATTTTTTTTCATACTACTTTGCCTTAACCCCTAGCGGGCATACCGCGTCAACTACTCCTGCGCGCCATCGTACTCTATTCTGGGCAATGGGACGCAACTCCCCAAAAAACTTGATCAGTGTCTGACGCTCCTTTGCCACAGATCGACGTCATGTGATTCGAGGACCCCCTCTAGGTCGGCCTTGGTTGGAAATGGGGTTCCACTTCATGGCATGCAAGGCAATGCAGTTATCACTCTTCCGCAATGTGTGACCTATCCACTGCCATTTTCGCCTGCGTATCAATTTGTCGATTGGCATCTGACCCGTACGGCGACTTAGCTCTTCATTTGATATTGTTTCGGGCCAGATAATTCTTAAAATTCGACGAAGACATGAGTTGACGAAATCTTGCAGTTTTCTGGTAACTCCTACGGAATCTTTCCATGTACTGATCCCATACAAAAGCACTGATAGTACCAGGGAGCGAAACAGGCCCAGCTTGGTCTTGATGCTGAGATAACTGCTCTGCCAGATTTTGGACAGCATGCCGTATGCGCGTTTAGCCTGGTTGATACGACGAGCGATGTCCTGCCCCGTACCACCATTTTCGGCAACAATGCTACCTAGGTAGACGAAGTTGTCCACCTTCTCCACAGGCTGCCCATTAATATTGATGGCAATAGGTGTCGGATTTCTTTTTCGCAACGGCGGGCTAAGAACCTTGGTCTTGTTGGTATTAAACTTGCTTGCCTGCCTCTCGAGATCTAACGCCATTTCGGACAGATCCATGATTTTGTGGGAGAGTAGGCATATGTCGTCAGCGTAGTCAAGGTGTTGTAGATAAGATGTCAAAGTCCATTGAATTCCTCTGTCGAGTCCGGATAGGGCTGCATGCAACACGTCGCCGATCACTATGAGGAACAGGATCGGTGAGAGGATGCACCCCTGCCGAACTCCACTGCGAATCTCAAAATCCCCCGACACCTTACCTTTATGCAAAACGCGACATTTCGCGCCGTCATAGGTTGCCTTAATAATAGCCACAAGCTTCTCAGGGATGCCTCTCCTGCGCAAGGCCGCCCATATATAATCCCGGTTCACACTATCCAAAGCCTTTTCGAAATCGATGAAAAGCAAGTGAAGCGGAGAATCGTTTTCAGCGCATTACTCGATGATGATTCGCAAGGTGTTAATGTGATCGACACAGGAGAATCCGGATCGAAAGCCAGCCTGCTCTTCATCAATTGTGCTTTCTAAGTGGGCCTTTAGTCTTTCCAGGACGACTTTAGCTATTATCTTGGCAACTGCAGGAAGCACACAAATGCCTCTCCCATTATTACAGTCTGTGAGGCTACCCTTCTTTGGAAGTTTGATGATCAAACCTTCCTTCCACTCAGTGGGAAAGGTCTCTGTATTCCACGCTTTATCAACAAGTGGGTGCAGCAAATCGGCAGTTACGCTTGGCGCTGCTTGATAAAGTTCGGCAGGGATACCGTCAAGTCCGGCGGCCTTTCCTCGTTTTAGTGCAATAATTGCAGTGACTATTTCCTCTTTAGTCGGGGCAGTGGACCGTATACGCACATTTTGATGGTTAGCTAAAATAAATTATCTATATGAGGGGGAACTTCACCAGAGGTTACACGGTTCAAGACCGCGGTGAAGTGTTCTTTCCACCGCCTCATTTGATCTTCTTCCAAGATAAGTAGCTTTCCATCACTATCTTTCACCGGATGTTGGCAGGAGTTACGACCACCTGTAAACTCCTTGATGACACCGTATACGGCGTTTAAGTTGTTACTTCTTGCGGCTTCTTCTGCTAAGGCTAAAAGAGAATTGGCATAAACTCTTTTATCGCGCCGCACATTACGCTGAACTTCTCGAGCTTTCTGACGGTAAAGGAGTTCGATCCTGCTTCGATTGTCGTCTGATGCTGCAGCCAAACGAACTATCAAGTCCTTTCTTTCAACAATCCGCTACCATGAGGCGTCGGACATCCAGGGCTTATTCCGGCAACCCGGGTTTGGGCCAAGGATGGTATTTGCGCTATCAATGTACGCATTTTTTATGGCATCCCAGTTTTCGTTTATGTCACTATCTGGGTGACTAGTTATCTCAGCTGCTTTTTGCGCAAGATGGTCATTATATTGTTGTAAGACAGCTGGATATTTTAATCGAGCGGTGTTGAATTTGCGGCGCCTGGAACTTTCGTCGCTTGGGCGGCGCACGGCTGCAATACGCAATCGAACATTAGCGATCATAAGATAATGGTCTCTTCCCATCCCAATATCGGCACACTTCTTGTTTCGCACGTCCAGGAGGCAACTCCTGAATCTTTTACTAATGGCAAAATGGTCGATCTGATTTTGTGTTCTGCGCCGATCAACAGAGGACCAACTGATTTTGTGGTGGTCCTTATGCTCAAACATAGTACCACCGATGAAGAGACTGTGAAAGTTGCAGAACTCTACAAATCTTTCACCGTTGTCATTACGATCACCAAGACCGTGTCTCCCCATCACATGTCTGAGCCCATAGTTATCAGCGCCAACTTTCGCATTCAAATCACCCATAACCATTATAATGTCACCTTTAGGTGTTCTGCTCTGAACGGCGTTTAGTTCTTCGTAGAAGGAGTCTTTTGCCAAGACATTGTCGGGTTCAGTAGGAGTATAACATTGTATAATTGAGATGTTCCTCATTCTGGTCCGGAACCTGGCGGTCAAGACTCTGTCAGAGACCGGCTCCCAGGATAAGAGACAGTTTCGCGCGGCTCTGGTTAAACGGAGCCCCACACCTGACTCACGAAGACTACCGGTAGCTTTACCGGAGTACAACATTACAGTGCTGCCTTTTGGAGAGATAAATTCTCCACTGTTCCACCATCTTATCTCACTAACTCCTAAGATATTTAATTTGTGCCTCAGAAATTCACTCTCTAATTGAAGAAATCGTGCGTTCTGGGGACCTTCTGATCCATTGTCCAGGAGAGTACGCACATTCCAGAATCCAATCTTTGTCATTGTACGATAGCCAAAAGTCGTAACCGTTGAGTCAGTCCTTATCCGAGGCATAGTTGACGTTTCGTTAGCATATAAAGATTTCGGATAGTGCAAGTTGCTGGCATACACATCCTGTCCTTTGATTGTCGGTTTTAACGACAGACCCTCAAAAGGAAAGGCCGTGGTATTTTTTTTACACCCCACACCACAGGGGTACCTCAACCAAATCATAGCACCGTCATCACTGGCGGCTTGACGTTGGTTGGCAATGGTCAGTGACCACTGCCGTTTCAGGAGGCGCCCACGGAGTTTTTGCCACCCTACCTTCTTCTTTCTCTCGTTTGTAAAATTAACTGACTGAGTGCCGTTGCTCAATGTCCGATTAGATTTCATCTTAATAATAAACTGCCATTTGGTGCAATTTGATTTTCTCAATATCTGTGTAGCGTTATTAATCGGATAAACGCTAGCCGTCCCCTAGGCTTCGATTAATCTCTTATCCAAAACAAAACCCAACTCCTGGTATCCGGTTGAAAATTTAACCTAAACAAAAACCCAACACCTGATACCGGATGCTGAGATTTTGACAGCTATATCTGTTCACATTTGCAAATTAAAATGAAAGCAATGAAAGTGTCCATAAAGAACACAGTTCCTGGAAATTCATTCGATAGAAGAGGGCTTGGAATAAACGCAGCTGCAAACGAATATGCTGAGACTGTACTGATGCAAAATATATATATGTGGACGGTAGAGCTCCGCCAAGAAAATCAGCTGAGTTTGCCATAATTTAGTGGTCTGGGATAAGTTAAACACTTTATGGCCTGGTAATTTGATCGACGTATGAGAAGACCAAAACACTTATCTGGCTGTTCATAGCTTCGATTAATTTGTGTCCCTCTTAATTAACAAAGAGATTAACCGGAAATTGAGAAAACGGGTCTGAAAGTTACAATTTTTGTCGACTTTTTACAATATTTTTTTCATTGCCTACTTTCTCTTATCAGCTGGTGCTCCCTCAGTTGCGGTACGATTTAAAATCACAACAAATTATTTGACAGCCGTGGGAACATTTTTGTGGTATGTGTAATATGTCTCAGTGTGTAAACGGGTACCAAAAATCTTGACTTATTTCCCTTCTTTATATAATCTTCATATTCTCAGTATAGAAGTACCACCAACAAACTATTCAAAAATGTTAGGTTGTGTAGTTTTCTAGTTATTGCATTTTCAGTAAATCGCCATGGTACTCGGTGTTCCAACGGACAGAAAAGCATGTTTTTCTACATTCAAAGGACTGTAACTATTAGAAATTGAGAAATACGAATAAAATGAAGTTAACACGATAGAATCATAAGTCATCAAAGTTTTAGTAGTTTTCCTGACTGCGTTTTTAGTAGCTAGGGAGAGGCAATTTAAAAAAAAATAATAATTTAATGCTTATAGCAGCTAAAAGGCTACGAATTCGAAAGAAATATCCTAATATTTTTTACTGGATATTAAATAGGGAATCACGTGGCAGTGCCCGTAGGTATACGGTAGTTACGGGACACCCTGTATATTATAATGTAAATCTTATTGTTAAAACTTTAATTTTTCGATATTGTTTAAAAATACAAATCGTTCAATCATTCTGTTGACTTTGAAAAAGGTTCAAATAAATTACTCATATTTATGAGAAGCGGACGTTTCCCAAGCATTTTCTGTGCTGCACTGGTCTTCTTGACTTAAAAATTATTGAAGGGAATAAGAACTTGCATGCCAGAAATCGCTATGGTGAATCTAAGAATTTTGCTGAGAATGGGGTTGTTTCATTTTCTCAGGAACAGGGATTATCATGAAACAATTATGAGTTTTGTTGGGACGATTTAGCAATTTTGAAGTTTTTGCATACTTTTTTCACAGTTTAAACATATGTATTTCTTTCTAGCACTATTAAAATTCCAGAAAACGGATAGCGTTAATTTACCGTCCGGCAAGCTGTCCAGCTTAGCCATACAGCCATTGGACAGCAAATCAAATTGAACTGCCATATCAGATCAGGGTGGCTACAAGAATTCCGGAATCGAAGTCTTTTTTTATTCAATCAGTTTCCAACATAAGATAGTTAATTGACTTTGTAGGCCAGTATATTTGAGATTCCAATAAAAAAGAATTGGGAAGATCTGAAAATATCCGTACTCGTAATTTTAATTCCTTCTATAGATCCTAAATACGTACACATAAACGAAGCTTGCACGATTACTCACAAGTGAGCTAAGTGGATATTCACACTGCGTGCGATGACGAGCCGGGTCGAGCGATGGCTTGCGATTACAAGCGTTCATCGCAAGGAAATGGAAAGTCTTCAATTTAAAATGGAATCACGCTTTGAGTGTACACTTTGCGCGCGTTGCGAGGCTGAGCCGAGCGATGGGCCCCATACCATCGCAAACAACTTTGCATTTTCGTGCGAGTACCAGCTGCTAAATTGGTGCGATGGAATTTGATGGGCTTTGCGATGGAGTTTATGGGCTTTGCGATGTTGTGCGATGTGAAGCTCCATCGAGCGAGTATGATGCAAGTACGAGCTGTACAGTAATATTTGATGTACCAATAGCCTGAGATCACACTGCAATAAAATGCATGTAGGTATGTCTGTTTTTTGATTCAGTATGGCTTAAATGGAATATTATTACCACTGTAATAAGGCCACGCTTAGAGGGCGCGTTTTCACAAGCATTTTGAGCAGCGGTCACCGCTGCATATACCTAAAGGCATAGAAAAACAGCTACGGTTTACATATTTACACTGAATTCAATGGCAATCTCCCCGCTTCACAAACCGCGGCGGAAGCCGCCACGGCTGCTGCTTTTTACGTCTATACACAGCGGTGTGCCGCTTGTAAAACCAAGCCTTCTAAATGCGGCTTAAAGTACACAGGGGTAACTCATACAAGCATGCGACGCCCTTCCATTTTTAGTGCACTGTTTTGAAACAGAAGTAAATTTATTGGGTCAAGTAAAAATGACATGATGTCGAGCAGATTGTCTTCCTTCAACTAAATTGGTATCTACTCTCCATCATTGCGTGCAGTTTGAGCATCCCTAACCTTCACTGCATCGCAACCCATCGCTCTGCTCGGCATCCAATCGCAAGCCATCGCTCGGCTCGGCATCGCACGGCGTGCAATGTGAACACCCATCACATCGCTTGGCTCGGCTCTGCTCGGCTTGCTATGTGAATACAGCCTAACTTTTGGCAGGCAATAACCCGCGAAACTCAATTCCTTTTGTTAATATTTACATACTTATAACTTCTAGATAGTGCCTCGGAACGAAAAATGCCAAAGGGTGTAAATAAAAAGGAATTTCGGTTCAGTAATACAGTCGAAAAACGGCAATATTTTTCGATTCAAAACAAATTAATTCAGCGATTTATCAAAATAGCGGCGTCTGCGGCGGTGGAGCCAATATTTCTGGTAGACCATCAGATTTCTAGGTTTTTTTTTCATTTTTAGGGTAGGATATTAGCTGCGATTCAGTCTTTTCTGTCATGTTCTACCTTGTGTAATTTTGAGTTGTTGTGTTCTTTTTAAAGTGGCCGGTCAAGTTGTTACAATACTGGTTACAATAATTAGTTTAGTTTCCAATTTTCGGTGTGTTGTATAAGTTAGCATATTGTTAAAAAATTCAAGTTTTCTAATTCCCTCCACTACCGTGGAGGCCGCTATTGAATTTACTGTCGACTTTCGTTTTGCTTCATGGCATATTGAGAACAGCACATTCCACGCTTTTGATACTTCTTGTTCTGGAACTATCCTAAACCGTCTCTATTGCAAAGAAACACGTTACAATGGTTGCGGTTGCAAAACACCAAAATCACGGACGTGGTCCAGTTCCAATCTACCCTCGGATCTGTGGATCATAAGTTGTCTCAGAAACGACTATGGGCTATGATCCATCAGCTGTCAGTTTTTATCTTTCTGTCAAACTGAACAGCTGACTGCATTCGAATTAAATTACGACTGTGTGCTTATTAATTTCTTTCGTGTCTTTTATCGACTTTCATTACCAGATGACAAAACACAGAAAACTAGCGACCGCACTACTAAAGAACTCTTCAACAATTGAAAGAACACGTCCGCATGTATCAGCTGTGAGCTCTCAGAAGTTTTGGTTAAATATACTGGTAATGAACCGGAAAAAAGTTATGGTCCGAGAAATAACGTAACCTGGAACATGTTCCTTTGTACCGGACAGCGTTTGTGAGAAAATCAGAAAGAAGGTCCGCGAATCGGAAAACTGATCCGTTTTACAAAACTCGCCCAATGGGTGCGTTCTTGCGGGCGGATCAGGATTTGACATTTCTCGAATTCTCCTCCATTTCCTTCCCCTTCCGGTAAAATTTGTACAGAAACAAGTGTATTCTGATCCGGAGGGGAACATTTTCATATCCGAATATTGATAGTTGTCTGTACAAATTTTACCGGAGGGAAAAGTATATGGAGGAGAATTCGAGAAATGTCAAATTCTGATCCGCTCGCAGGAAGGCACCCAATGAATCGCAGCAAGTGTCTATAATTATGATGGTTATAGTTATATGGAAGTGAGTCAGTAGTGGTTTACCTCACCATAGCATCGGTCGATTCACTTGTCGGTTTACGGGATGGGTGTATGCGTTCAGCTACCTGTTGATCCCGGACTTTGATTTATTTTTGTACATTAAATTGTCCCTAAACATTTCGGTAATATTAATTTTTACCAAATGCAATGCAAATAAGGCCGTGTGACGTAATTACTAGAGTTTATAGTCTCGCCCTCATATTCGCACCGAGAACCATTTTTATACTCTAGATGAAATCTGAGAGTATTATAAGTTTGCCACAAAGTTTGTAACGCTAAGAAATAAGGCTCGCAGAAAAAAATGAATGATACAGAAGTTCATATTATCACTCGAATATCTCAAAACCGGATGTCCGTCTGTCCGTCTGTCCGTCCGTCCGTCCGTGACCTCTCTAGCTCGAGAACGCGTTGAGCTATGAAGTTCAAATTTTGCACACGTTATTTTTGACAAAAAATGAAGGCTAAGTTCGTGAACGGGCTAAATCGCTCCACCCCTTCTACCCCCTCCCATACAAAATGACACATTTTTGAAAATTTACAATAATCAGATTTTCTCAGAAACTATAAAACATATTGCTTTGAAATTTTTAATATATCACTTTTATGATAATTGTAACCTATGTTAGAAAACTTATTGTAATCCTCACCCTCCTTCTACCCCCTCCCATACAAACTGCACTATTTCATGAAATACGTTAAGCCAATTTACTCATTACCTATACAATTTATCGGGCTGAAATTTTGTACTTAACACTTAATTAACAATATCAGTTAGATTAAAAAAAAGTAATCGATTACCCTTACTCCGTCTACCCCCTCCCATACAAAATGACACATTTTTAATAATTTACAATAATCAGATTTTCTCAGAAACTATAAAACATCTTGCTTTGAAATTTTTAATATATCACTTTTCTGATAATTGTAACCTCTGTTAGAAAACTTATTGTAATCCTCACCCTCCTTCTACCCCCTCCCATACAAACTGCACTATTTCATGAAATACGTTAAGCCAATTTACTCAGTACGTATACAATTTATCGGGCTGAAATTTTGTACTTAACACTTAATTAACAATATCAGTTAGATTCAAAAAAATAGTCTATTACCCTTACTCCGTCTACCCCCTCCTATACAATATGACACATTTTACCAACGTTGCTCTCTAGCTTGATATCGCTTTGAGCTAATACAAAATGTTGTCTTTTGACAATAAGCTGATTTTCTCGAAAAGTGTTACAGCTATTAGTCTGAAATTTGGAATATAAAGCTTTGATGAAAATATCAGTCTCCGGAAAAAGAATTTATCAGAATCCTTTAACTTAACCAGGTTCAAATTCATCTAGAGTATTGCATGATTGGGGTTTACCCCAATCGTAGTTCTTTTATGTTTTTACATAAGTTAACTTCTACATTGGTATTTATTTGGGTGGTTTTGGTTTTAATTCTTCATCGGTTCGGTGCAGTCCTTCATGCAATTTTTATCACAGATGGTTTCTCAGCTGGAAGCCTCTACTGTGAAAATTCTGCATGCCCGCCTTTAATCAAGTGCTATGCTGTGGGCAAAATGAAGAAACATGTTTCCCATCATATTCATGGCTTTATCAATTGCATCAGTTGCATCGTTTTGCCAAGCATTCGTTTCGTACGGAGATTTCACTGGCTTAAGCTTCGTGTTTTAATGGATTATGTTTGCTGTTCTGTTCATTTATTTATAAGCTTGAAGGTCGTCAGGCGATGGAATTTGTATAGAAAAGACATGCTGAGAACCAAAATTTGCTCAGATTTTTTTTATAGTAGTAAGTATAGAAACTGAACACCATTATATCCAGCATTTTAAGGAAAACCTTTTTTTTTTTTTTTGTAAATAATATTTTTGGAAAAACCATCCCCAGATTATCACTGAGCACTTCTTGCCGAGTCCGTGAATCGTCTGACTAACCTTCAGTAAAAATTAATCGATTCGATCCTTATATATCTCTATTCAGATGTATCGATAATCCATTACTTTTAATTTTCCTGTTACGTCTGCCGTCTGATTTATGTCATTCGAATGAAATTCTTCCTAATGATCTGCCATTCCTGTCCTCACAGATTTCCCGTCGATATTTAATAAATGTTCCTTACTTACCCACGATTATATGCAAGAGGATTTCATTTGTAAAGAACCGTATGGGAAGCTAACGTGTATCGATCGATGTTATCGCATAAGATGTCAACAGTGCAGGCTATAGTTATTAAAACCGTTTATGCCAAGTTTTCAATAATACGTTTTACAAGTTGGATTGGGTTGTTACTAATTATGTTAATTAATTGCTGCTTTATACTTGAGAAGCTAGCAACGGCACCAGTTGTATCTTTTGCATTTGTCCTGTTTTCAGTTGCGGATTTACAAATTTAAAAGTTGTGTAAGTAACAACCGAAGACTTCTACGGGTTTCTTTTCTGGTCGATCGTCAACCTTCGAAGATTTTTAGTACGATGTGCTCCTGGCACCAATTAATTGCCATGGCGATAAATAATTATAATAATACGGTTGAATGCCTGTCCACCCTGTATCTTTTTAAGTATTGGTCCTACGACAAAAAAAAAACAATTGAACGTGTTTTTGGGAATTTTTTTCTACTAGATTTTGTTCCTACAACGCTAGGAGTGATTGTTATCGCGATATAAACAAAAACAAACAAATAAAACATATTCTCTTCTAAAATACATTAGCGAGTAAACACAAGAAACCGCTGCACCGTGCTGCACCGTTAACAAACGAAGGTGATCGGTAGGCCAGTGCGTTGCGGCATCAGCCTGATGTCTGACTACCGGCGTTTTGGGTTCGAATCCCGTCCACGACGACGTTCGTGGCCGTGGATGTTTATTTTGTCTCCCCCTGTGGTGTGGGGCGTAATAATAAGCCATAGCATCTCCCGATTTCTCTCAGGTAGGCTGCAAAAAATGGGAGAGCATGGGTGCATGCTGGGAGGCTGGCAACTGAATTCTCCGAAACTAGTTTATGCCAACGAAACGTCAACTGGACCACATGGAACAGATGATGCGCTGTGTCTCGCAAGGAGTTTGTAAAACTGAACAATTCCGAGTATTATGAACCAATAGTCTCTCAAATAACAACTCACGTATGACGTCATGCGCAAAACGATTCAAAAATGAAACTTCTTTGTATCATGCTGTGAAGCCAGTTCTGTCCTATACTCTTGTGAATGTGGCGCTGAACGTAGAAGTTCTTCATCGGGTCCTAACCGAATCCGGAAATATGGTGAATTCGAGACCTTTCACTAATATAACTTTGGACTCTGCGGAAGCCGATCCACTGACACCCAATGACTTCTTGCTAGGAGCAGCCAGGTCAGTTCAAACAACAGAGCTGGTTCCTGAAATTTCAATCGACCTTAGGAAACAATATCGTGTTGCAGAACAGCTGAAAGTAAAGTTATGGAAAAGATGGACTACAGAATATTTGCTAACGCCGATTCGTCGGGGGATGTGGCACGACAAAGTCAACCCATTGAAGGTGGGAGAAGTCGTCGTGACTTGCGACGAGAATATGCCCATTTCCTCTTGGGCAAAATGGAATAATTATCAAAGTAAACATTGGAAAGAAGAAGACATGAAGTGCAGAAATTAAAACAGGTTATGGAACGATAAATTGATCAGCGTCGGAACTTGCAGTACTAGGCATTAGAAATAGTGAATGCTGTTCACGGGGGGCGGATGTCGGGGAAAGTTTAAAAATAGGGTGGGCCATCTAGTGGCTTCTTTTTAAATTTTAGGTCATTTTGACAGCGAAAGCAGTTTTCCGCGCGAAATCTTGACAGAAAGTTAGTATCATACCTCCGCAAAACGAAATCAATTGCTTTGGACTTGAATAAAGTTGGGAAATATTGAAAACTTATTTCCAAAGAGAGTGCTGTGTAGCCCAAATAGTGCGTTTTTTGAAAAGAAGTTTTGGCCGAAATGAAGCACCCACCGCGTCTGCTGTACGCAAGTTTGTGCAAAAAGTTCGCGAGACTGGCATGCTAGTGGACAACACTCATGGTCCCAGTCGTCGTACGGTGCTCACAGACGAGAATGTGGCTGCTGTAGCCGAGAGTGTGAGACTCACTCCACGAACATCAACCCGCCATCGATCTCAACAGCTCAACATTTCACGCACTAGCCTGAGGAGAATTCTGCACAAAGATCTCGGATTATTCACTTACAAAGTCCAATTGACTCAAAAATTGAAGGCGCACGACCATCCGTTTCGTTATCGCTTCGCAGTTTGGGCCTTAGAGCAGCTTGAATTGGACAACGATTTTGGGCGAAAAATCATCTGTAATGATTATTAATGAACCACCTGTAATGAACCATATTATGGTCTGGTCGTGCTGCTCCCACCAGCAGATCGAAGAAGCACCTGATGAGTAGTGATCTGTTGGCGGTACGAAACCAGAGGCGAGGGTCCCATTACATCCGGACCCAAATTCGACCGCATGAGCGTCAGGTCCGTCCGGCAACCATTCCATCCTAATCGACTATTTTTTTTTCATTTCCCATTTTTACCTCCCCTGTTTGTGTTGTCTTCCCCAGGCCTATGAATTTTTGTTAATACGTAAAGGATAGGGGCAACGAGCGGCGAAAACCCCGCCCACGTCTCCCGAACTGAGTTACAGTAAGCATAGGCCGCTGCTTAGCCTTTTTCTTCGCCAGATAGTATAGCCCGACCTTCACGGTCAATTAAGCTACCTTAGGCTCCGTCCCTACGGGCATCTTCGGATGCCCACCAAACCGTCCGTTACACATCTTTTCTCACGAGGCGCATTTTCATCTCGGAGGCTATGTTAACAAACAAAATTGCCGCATCTAGGGCTCGAAAAACCCGCACATTATTGTTGAGAAGCCAATGCATCCACAGAGAGTGACAGTTTTGTGCGGATTGTGGAGTGGTGGCATCTTGGACCATTTTTCTTCGAAAATGAGGCTGAAAACAACGTTTTGGTCAACGGTGAACGTTACAGAGCCATGTTATCCGACTTTTTCTTCCTGAAATTGAAGACATGGATTTGGATGACATCTGGTTCATGCAAGATGGCGCGCCATGCCACAATCGATCTTTTATGCACCAAATTCCCAAATCCTGTTATCAGCCGTCTTGGCTATGACAATTATCCGCCTCGGAGCTGGGATTTGACCCCTTTGGCCTTTTTTTCTGGGGAACCGTGAAGGACTGATGTTATGCCAACAGTCCACAAACGATTTACGCACTTAAGGCCAATATCATCCAAGCAATCCATGAGCTACAGCCCGAAACCATCGACAAGGTCTTGGAAAATTGGAATGACAGAAAGGAACTTGTATTTGGCCCACCCTGTACATACTCAGCGACCACAACGCCAGCGGCGGTAGTGTTAACGACAACAACTCCAGCGGCGATAGTGTTAACGACAACGATGACAGCGACAGCAGCGCTGTGAAATTTTTCTGATGTCCATCGTGGAACTATTAGCATCCGCCTCAGTCATGGTGAAATCGACAAGGCGTTAACATACTAATTTCAATACAACAGCAAGTGTAATTGATCTCATTATACCCTTCACGGATGATATAGGGTATTTTAACTTTATCATGAAGTTTGCAACGCACAGAAGGAAGCATCTCCGACCATATAAACTATATATATTCTTGGTGAGTATGATGAGACGAGCTTTGTCCGTCTGTCCGTCTGTCTGTCTGTTTCTATGCTATCGAGCTGAAATTTTGTACAAAGCCTCCCTTCTATTGCATGCAGTATATATGTCGGAACCAATGGAATCGGAACACTACATCATATAGCTGCCATAGAAACGACTGGTCCAAAAATTCGTCTTTGTGAGAAAAACTCCTTTATTTCTAAAGATACCTTTTTCAAATTTCACAAGAATCAATAATATCTATGATCAAATCACATTTCCGAATTTGGTTGAAATTGGACTACTTTATCATATAGTTGTCATAGGAACGATCGTTCCAGAAACAAGTTTTTATTAGAAAAACTTTGTGATTTCTGAAGATATCTTTACCAAATTTAATATTATTTAATCATATTGACTACCAAACCATGTTCCTAAATTTTGTTGAAATCGGATTACTATCTCGTATACCTCTCATAGGAACAATGAAATTAGAACAAGTTTTACTAATTTCAGTTGGCAAATGCACCATAACTCATAATGAAGGTATGATACCCTTCACGCGAGGCCAAGTTTTTTGTATACCTTCCTAATTATTGTCATATTATTTTAGAATATATCACATTCTTTTTTTTTTTGATTTCATTCGCTAAACGTCGCGACACCTACAATATGATACGAACCTTTTTTGTGCAGAATTTAATGAGGAATATTTTATGTCTGAATATTTAAATATTTTTTGATCGAAAAATCCACCGTTTAGTTTAGAAATTAAAAACAAAAAAAAATTTATTATCTTGAAGGGGAAAGGGCTCTTTTGTTTCTTACTACTACATCCCCTATTAATGTTTCCCCTATTTTTCAAAACGTTATACATTATTTTCCCCATTTTTCCTAATATGACTTGACTTATCACCTGTTGGCAGTTGTTTTGTGTTTTGAAACCTCTAAAACTTACCAATATTCTGGCTAAAATTTTTCCATTTATAGAGATTTTAGGGGCTCTCATTTAATTGCAACTGACGCTATTGCATGAACTTCCACGTGGAATATACTGCCCATTTTTCGTCTATATATGTAGGGAGTGCGAGTCGGAAGTGTTTTGAAACAACGGACAAAGATGATGATGATTTGTTTTTAACCGCTGCAGATAATGTGGCTTTGGCAACCCATGCTTCTCCAGGATCTTTTTTTTTTCAAGGTTCAGGACTTTGCATTGGTCAGGATTTTTCATTTAAGGTCGATGGATATCGAATTTGTTACGTAAATGTACAATATATGTAATATTGTGGCTCTCGAGTTCAATGTAACCGATTTTTTTTCTACTTGGGAGCCCAAAAGTAGTTCCTACTAAATTAGTTATTTTGTCGTCTTCTTCGAGTTCGTTATAATGAGGCTTTACTGTATTATTCGGTATCGTTTCTTCATTTCAGGTGATTATGGTAGAAAACGAATTTACTTGTTTCTTCGATTGTCACTCCCCTTGTCTCATACGACTTCTTAATCATTGCAAAAATATAAGCTTTCAGAATTTTTTTTCATATATGATGCATCTAAATTACTAGCGAGGGAATTACTGATGTTCGTACTTTGCTACTACTATGACCGACTGAATATTAGTCAATATCATTGTGGTTTTCTATATATCTAAAAACTCACCTGAAGATCTGACAGGCGAACGACACCAACTTAAGATTGGTTGTTGCAGTAGACCCAATCATGGGAGAAAAGGCGACGGCAACGACGACGGCCACAAAACAAAACAATATCTTTTTTAAATATTTCGTTTTAGAAAATTTTTCTGTACGAAACTCAAAAGCCAAGCAGCATTTAAATGGAGAAGAAGAAGGCCTTTTGGTCCGATGCGGGATGTCTAGCCCCCCGCTGGGAATGGTGCATAAGTCGAACCCCTGTGATGCGATTTCAGAGAGATAAGGTCAAGTCGTCACGCCGCCAACCGCGATCATCTTTCTAGTACTGGCGATCGAAAAATTGATGATGATGATGAAGAAAAAAAAAGATCACTTTAAATCTCTTTTACCTTTTTATTATTATCATTTTTTGTCCTCGGATTTTTGCCTGACCAAAGGTAGAGTATCTACGGCCCGTTGTTTACCGGCGTGTAAATGTGTGGTTACAAAAAAAAGAACAAAAGTAAGACCGATCTACATCACCTGTGGGATATAAGCGACATAAGACACACGATCACCACATGTACCTTTGGGATTTTTAAATTAATTTTTTTAGGGTTATCATTTTGCGACAATGGCTGGGTTTTGGCGAACGGATCTTTTATCACTGATTTAGAAAATAACAGTGAACAACAAGGATGGTAAAGATTATTGTATCTGTTAGTGAAAGAGAGACGCATTATCAACACCCGACTCATCCCGAAGCATCTACATACGAAAGCATTCATTCGAATATCAAGTTTGCAAAAACGCGGCTAATAGTGTATTTGAGATTTCAGAGTAACCAATTATTCATGCACAAGTCAAAATTCCAGCTTTTAAATGTTAACTTCCGAAATAAGAAGTTAAGCACACGTTTTAAACAACTCGCTGCCATTTTTTTTAGCATGGTATTTTGGGTGAATAAAAATGCCATGCTACCAGGAAACCAGTTCTCTCGAATTCCCATAGTTTAATAAGTCAAAATTTTCCAAAACAGTTTAACGTATTCGATGTGGCATCGCGAAAATGAACGAATAATATTGTGATGTTGTTTGAATACACTTAAACAGTGCCATCCCATGCATACGAGTACCTTACGCCAACAAAAGTATGACTGGGAGGTTTATGTAGGTTAGGTTAGGTTCAGGGGCAGAAGTCGAGATGAGAAAAATGGAGCCTCCAGGCAAGCTCCCCTATTAGGCAGTTTCCTGGGATAACCCCTACCACCCTGCCAATGTGCTTCCTGTTCAGTGGCAGCAATGTGGCAGAACGGTTAGGACCAATTTTCGGCCAAATCATCCTCGTTGTTAGGCATGTGTTTCCGCAGAGCAATCTCATATTGCCCACAGTAGCGGGATTAATCACCAATTTACACCTGACAATCGGCTGATGGCTTTGCGGCTTTCATCAACCGCGCCAGTTTTATCGTCCCGAGCCAACTCATTCACCTTGCAGTTACCCGCAAAACTACTATGGCTCGGGATCCAACAGAGGGTAATATTGAAGTATCCACCCAACTCTGCGAGTGCTGAACGACAGTTCTCGACAGTTCCAGATGTCGTCAAGACGGATTCGAGTAAGCAAATCGGAGCCCGACTGTCCGTGTAAATAGTAATATCACAGTAATGACATGATTGCCTAGCCAGGAGAAAACTTCCCAAACCTCCGCCTGTATAACACAGAAAAAGTCAGGAAAACCGAATGATAGGTTAATCCCCAGTCCCTCCGAGTATATGCCTACCCCTACGCCGTCGTCGGTCTTAGATTCATCTGTATAGTTGTCCATTGATTCGGTGGTGGAGGTCATATCTCCCATCCATAGATTCCATAGGTAAATGTGTACTTGTATGCTTGTCCTGCTTATCAAGACCCATTATGTTGAATGAAGTCAATGGCGTCTCTCAACAAAGCACAGTTGACATTTAGAGTACAGCTATAGCACAAGCAGAACATACGCATTCAAAACTGAATAATCGAGTTTTCTAGTAATATGATTCACACCCATGTCGGTCAGCTGGTGATTTATAAAGGAGTTCATTTACTATCAGTTAAATTGACAATATTCCTACAGGAAAAACTGATGCCAATCTTACTCACAGGAATGATTGAAGCTACTCCTACAGGGAAAACTGAAAAGAATCTGTTGGATATAGTAAACTAACGAGAATTCTGTAGAAAAATCGGATGATAATCTCAAGTGCTAACGAAATATTGATATTATTCTAAAACCAGTCCGAAGCGTATATACCCTAGACTTGTACAGACCTAGGGGTGATACCAAAAGTACCAATTGCCAACGACCATTTGCATTAAAAATGACTTTCCTATATGGCCAGTTTATAGGGGAGGTTGGCACACATACAAGAAGATCTTGGCCATTCTAAAAATCGATTAACTGACCCATTATACAAATATTTGTCGAATTTTTCAAGTCACTAGCTTTATTCTATGGAAAGTTATTGCTTATTTGAAGTCTCACTTGTAGGGGAGGTATGGGTTTCTTGGGTCGGATCTCTCCCATCACTGCTACCAACAAAGTAGATTATGCTATAAACATTTAAACAAAATTTCAAGTCTCTAGCTTCACCCTGTCGAAAATTATCGCTTATTTGAAGTTTCATTTGTAGGGGAAACAGGGGTTTCATTGGACAGATTTAACGTATTTTCAATATCAGCCAACTGGATCCTACTACAAACATTTGACCAAAATTTCAAGTCGCTAGCTTTATTTATATTTATATTATTTAAATTTCATTTGTAGGGGAGATAGGGGTTCCTTGAGTCGGACCTAACCCATCTTTAATGCCAACTAACTCCAAATTTCAAGTCGCTGGCTTCATTCTATCAAAAGTAATCGCTTATTTCAAGTTTCATTTGTAGGGGAGGTAGGGGTGCCTTGGGTCGGATCCTGCCAATTTTCAATGCCAACTAACTAAATTTTACTACCAACGTTCTGCCAAATTTTCAACTCGCTAGTTTTATTCTATCGAAAGTTATAGTCATCATCATCGTGGCGCGACAGCCCGACTTCGGGCCTTGGCCGCCTGGATCATTGTCCTCCAATTATCTCGGTCACGTGACCGCGTCCTCCAATTTTGGGAGCCCAGCAGCTGCGCGGCGTCCACACCTACTGAGCTCTCCCAACGAGATCTCGGTCGTCCTCGCAGTCCCGCTCCGTCGACTCGTTCTGCCTTCATTACTCTCTTAGGCATGCGATCATCGTCCAGTCTTTGTACATGTCCTGCCCATTGAAGTCGTTGTAGTTTGACGATTTTCGAGACTTGCAGCTCATCGTACATTTCATACAACTCATGGTTGTACCGGATGCGCCATCCATCTCGATCGCAAACAGCCCCGAAAATTCGCCGTAGAACCTTACGTTCAAAAGTGTCTAGCATGTTTTCGGAGGCTTGAGTTAGGGTCCATGCTTTGCAGCCATAGCATAGCACTGGTCGTATAATGGTTTTGTACACGCGGAGCTTCGTGTTTCTGTGCACATGCTTCGATTTCATTATGGGGAGAACCGAGAAAAATGTCTTATAACCTAACTGTAGCCGTCGCTTGATTTCGTCATTTTCGTTGGCGTCTCGTGACAAGTTGCAACCCAGGTACATGAAGTCGTTCACGAACTCGATGTTGAGGTCCCGCTCATTGATGCTAGGTTGTGCAGGTGTCCTTGTCGTCGATTGCATCATTATTTTAGTTTTACCCTCGTTGATACGTGGTCGAACTTCCTTTGCAGCGGTATCGAGCGTATGCAGAAGTTCTTCTGCGTCAGCCAATCTTCGGGACATGATGTTGATGTCGTCGGCGTACGCTGCTAATTGTGTCGACTTGATGAGTAGCGTCTTGCTGTTGTCCATATTCATAGCCTGAACAACGTATTCCAATGCTAAGTTGAAGAGCGTCGGTGCCAGTCCATCGCCCTGTTTCAAACCAGTGCGTGTTTCAAATAGATCAGTAAGTCTATTCTGGATCCTGACTTGTGAGACGGAGTTTGTCATCGTCATCTTTGTCAGTCGCACTAATTTTGCCGGTATACCAAATTGCAGCATGATGTTGTACAGTACTCCACGATCGATACTGTCGTATGCCTGCTTGAAGTCGACAAAGATTTGGTATACGTTTACGTTGTATTCCCAGCACCTCTGGAGTATCAGTTTGACTGAGAAGAGCTGATCGGTTGTGGAGCGACCAGGTCTGAAACCGCTTTGATATTCGCCAATGACTCGTTCTGCGTACGGTTTTATTCTATTTTCCAGAATTTTCGTCAAAATTTTATAGGACGTACAAACTAGTGAGATGCCTCTGTAATTCTCTCACCGCAGTTTATCTCCCTTTTTATGAATTGCACAGATGATGCTTCTGCGCCAATCGTCTGGGATCTCCCATACTCGCAGGAGTAATTGATGTATGGCATCAACTAGACTCGTTCCACCGAATTTTAGCAGTTCAGCTGGAATCTCGTCAGCGCCCGGCGCTTTATTTCGTTTTAGTGACCGCAAGGCGAGATCAACTTCCTCTACTGTCGGGGGTTGAATGGGTGGGCCTAGATCAACAATATCTTCGAGAGCCTCCTGTGTGGGGATGTTAGATGGTCGGTTTAGAAGCTCTTCAAAATAAGAGGCCCATCGTTTGTTAATACCATCGGTGTCGCTGATGATGTTTCCATCCTTGTCCTTACAAAGGCCAGTCCTGAGTTGGTAGCCGTTCTTAATTGTATTTACTAGTTTGTACGCTTGTCTGGTGTTCCTATTAGCTAAGTTTTCGTTTATGTTCAGCAACTGCTCATCAAAGTATTTACGTTTCTTACGTCTAATTATTCTATTCGATATTCGCCGTAGCTCGTCATATTTTTCTCTTCTGGCTCTGGTTCCTCGTTGAATCCATTGTCTGTAGGCCTCGTTTTTCGCGTCAAGTGAATTTTTGCATTCTTCGTCGAACCAGTCATTTCGCGCTCGCCGGGCTTTATATCCCACGACCTTCTCTGCGACATTCCTGATGGTACCCTTGAGTTCTTCCCAGAACCCATGGACGCATGTGTTGCTGATGTTGTGTAGCATAGGTGATAGTTTTTCCTCAAGGGCGGTAGTATACGCCACCGCTGTAGCATCACTCAAAAGCTTATCAACCGCAAAGATTTTGGGAGGGCTGATTCTTGATTGGTGCACTGAGGAAATTCTACATCTGTAGGTCGTCTTCACCAAGTGATGATCTGAGTCGCAGTTTGCTCCTCGATAAGAGCGGACATCCATGACACTAGACGCCCATCTCCTGCAAATGAGGACGTGGTCAATTTGGTTGACGGTATGTGCGTCTGGAGGCTTCCAGGTCTGCTTGTGAATGCGTCGATGCGGGAAACACGTAGAGCTTACGACTAGATTCCTGCTGCAGGCGAAGTCGATAAGTCGCTGGCCGTTATCGTTACATTCTTCATGGAGGCTGTGGCCTCCAGTGGTACCCCGGTGCCAACTTTCATTTCCGACTTTCGCGTTAAAGTCTCCCAGCAGCAATTTGACGTCGTTTGTTGGAAGTGAGCGGAAGAGAGTTTCAAGGCGGGCGTAGATCTTATCTTTTACTGCGTCTTCTTTAACTTCAGTGGGGGCATGCACATTGATGAGCCAGAGATTGAAGAATCGAGTCTTGATGCGAATCGCACACAGCCGTTCATTTATGGGTTTGAAGTCAGTAATATGCGGTTTGAGGTGATTGTTCACTATAAATGCTACTCCAAACTCCTTGCGGTCCGATGGTTTGCCACTTGTAAAAATTGTGTACGATTTCTTGTCATTAATAAAGTTATAGTAATTAAAGTAATATTTATTTTATTTTTTTAATTTTGTAGGGGACGTAGGCGTTCCTTTGATCTGATTATGCCCAACTTACTAAAACTCAAGCAGCTTCTCACTTCAGGGTTACATGCCAAAAATCAGATGTCTACGTCAATTGGTTCAAGAGTTATAGACAAAAAAACTGAAAAGTAGGGTGGTACGGGGTTCTTTGTAAGAAAATTGCCGTTAGTTTTCAACTGATCGATTTTATTTTTCCAGGCCAGTATAAGATTACCCTCGTAAGCCAACTACTATAGCTTTTTAAATTTATTTATTCGGGAGTTATAGATACATTTAATTATTTTACATATGTAGGGGAGGTAGGCGTTCTCTTGTCCTGATCATGCCCATTTTCAACACCAACCAACTAGATCATACTTTCAACATTTGACCAAAATTTCAAGGCTCTAGCTTTATTCTATCAAAAGTTATCGTGCGAACGGACAGACAGACGGACAGACAGACAGACAGACAGACAGACAGACAGACATGGCTAAATCGAATCAGGAGGTGACCCCGATCATTTATATATATGGTTGCTATACCTCCGGAGCTTCCTTTAAGGTGTTACATATTTCCGTCGTGACAAAAACAATATACCCTATACTGAAAGTCTAGGGTATAAAAAGGGCAATAAGACAATTTTATAAATGGTGTATTCAACTTCGTACGAAATCTCTAAAACTAAACTTAAAAAAAAATCAGTAACGTTCATACGTTAGACCTGCTGCTGTGTTAACTTGGAACTACGCGACGTTACGTATACGTATACATACTGTATAGTTTCGAGATAAATGACTTTTTGTGTTTGCACTTGCATTTTCTGTCTTCTTAACCCAAATTTTATCATATTTTGAAGATGCGATAAGTGCTATATTACATGTCTTTGGAGTGATCTATACATATAAGAAATCAATAAATTTTGTATGTCTGTACATTCCAAATATTTCCAAAAAATAGTTAGCTGATGTATAATTGGTACCAATAAAATATCTTTAAATCGTTTTTTGAAAGTTTTGTCTTTGTGTCTGTCCACGCATCAGATGAAAGCCGCAAATCCGATTGAAGTACAATTTTAAGAAAAAAAGTACTACGTTTACAGTAACTTTTAGTTTTTATTTAATTGTAATTAGTTCTACCGATAAAAAAATAATGGGATTTCAAGATTTTTTTTAATGTCATTTTAATCAAAGCCAATAAGTCCTTCGTAAGAGCACTCTTAATGACAGCCGAACTCGGTATTCAATTTCTAAGAAACCCAGTCGGACAAGAATCGATACTGGACCGGTCCTGGATCGATGACTGTCTACTAGGGAATCGATGACTTTATCGGAGACACGTCGGAGATATTTGTATGGGCATGGCCGCTTTTGCGATACCCAAAATGAGGACAGGAATCGATCCGGAATCGATGACGGTAGTCGATGGAGAATCGATGACTGGAGTCAACGTAGAATCGATACTGGGGTCGAATTGGGATCGATGACTGTAGCCAATGTGGAATCGAATCCGGATCGATGACTGGAATCGATTCCGGACCGATGACTGTAGCCAACGAGGAATCGACACAGATCGAATTCGGATCGATGGCTGTATAAATGGGTTGAATCTAGCCTGATATACAATTCGTCCAGAAACTAAAAGTGTCGTGATTGATTTCACGGCACTTTTAATTTAACGGCGGATTGTATTCATGGCTTACAAAACATACATATTCCTTTATTCCATATTTCATATATGACAACATACACCGCCAAATGCCAGATACTTTCAAATGAATTCAAATTTCAGGCTAACTCGATACATAATTGAAAACATTTGAATTTTTCCAGCTTCGGAGACAAACCGATGAATGGAACTGGTAAGGAATCGAAGACTTTGCGATTCCGCTGGAATCGGAGACAAATGTCCGACTGGGAACGTAAACCAGGAGCGAGCGATTGCCGGGCATTCGCAGAGAAAGTGGACTCAATGTCCTCCAGGCAAAACCGGCATTCCGTCTCAGTGGACATAACAATTTTGTTTAGGTGATATCTCACCTATTGGTGTCCCGTGAGGTAATCAACGATTAAACTAAGGTCTGCTGTTCTCAGGCGGCTAGCTTCTATGCGACTGTAAGGATCAATGAGATCTTAGGATAGCCGCAGTCCTGGGAGATTATTCCAGTACCGAAACCTTTTGTAACGAACGGGTTGGCGGGCATCTGTGCCCGTGAGGATGGAGCCTAAGATAACGTAACGACCGTGAATGTCGTGTGATCGCCCACATCTGCCGAACTGAGCTGAAGCAAGCAAATGTCGCCGCTCAGCTCGTTGTGGAGCATTTGCTTCTAGCGTCACCGGACCTTCACGGTCGATTTCGGCAAATTTTCGGCTCCATTCCTAAAACACCATCTGGTGATCACTTTGCACATTACACCTGCTTCCTAAGCTGACTGATGCTGTTAAAATGCTCCTTAGATAGCGCTTTGTAGATGCGAGCTGCTTCGGATAGCGACTGGATGCTCTCAGAATGTCTCTTCCAGCTCTCCCGTTTGGAGCGTCTGATAAGGAGGTTATATTCGGTGAGCGAAATTCTATATTCACTCCATCCTGGGCCCTCTTGCGCGCCAGTTCTTCATTCCACCACGGAATCCTACGTGCAGTACTAAAGCCATCTTGGTTGGAGGTTAATAATATATTATTTAGCTGTTCCGCAGCTAATTCCAACTCTCCAATCGTGCAAATAGAATTTAGTAACTCATCAGCTTTGGAACCCACTAATTCCCCCGGCCCCGCGTCTGTGGAGGCCCTGCGCTTTCCATACAGAACCTTGTTCATTCCGTTTGGATTGAAAAAAAAAAATTTTTTTTTTGCTGATGAATATGTTCCAGCTCAAGATCCCATATGCAATGTACAATGATAATCACAATAATCTAATTCTTCTTTGTGGCACGAATGAAGTTTAAAAAGAAAATTATCTTACATTTTGGATGAGAGTTTGAACTTTAACAATACCATGGGGAAAGAAAGATTCACGCCAGATTTTGATTAAGAACTAACTTGCACGCCGCCTGAAACAAAAACAAATAGTATCCTGTTGCGACAAACTAGCAGAATATCTTTAAGACGGTGACTTTGTAGATGTAAAATGGCCAAAATTTGTTAACAGGGCCAAGGTTTTTTTTTTAATGTCCCTCAAAAGATGAAAACTGCACTAAATGCTCTAAATTCCTGAAACATGTTCAAGATTCGGCCCCAATCCCACTATCGCGATTAATTTTATTTCCGCTCTATGATGAAACAGGATCGTTCGAATGCATTGGCAACAATATCAAGAGAAAGTGGGATTACTACTTGTACATGGAAGATATAATTCCCGAGTTTACTTCCTGTTCAATAGATTGTTTATACGGAGGGTCTAACAAAAGTTCTCCTAGTTGGCCATTTTCAGTTAGTACTCGTATATCACAAAAATTAAAAATTATCCGTATAGTCGATAGTTTATAGTTTCAGTATATTTCATACAAGTTTTCAGGATTCTTGATAAAAATGCAGAGGAGTAAACGTCAAATTGGAAACGGAAGATCGGTAGAGCCACCGCTGCCGACAAAGAAAGAAATTCGATTTGCCTTTTCCTATGGATTTCGACGACAAATGTAGCCAATACAAATAATCGACGAATGCGATTGAATATGAAGTGGATGCACCACCTCTAGTGATTGTTTCCAACTGGTACATATAAGCCATTCCAAATCGGACATTTTTCTGTGGAGGATGTGTTGCGATGGTCGCTCAAAATCAACCACCGACCGACGTTGCCCAACCACTGTTGTTGCTTCGGTGAAGTCAAAAATTGACGCAGATTCAAGGCTAACATAACAATTGATTGCTGATGACTTAGTCTTGAATGCCATGGCTGTATCACGAATCTTACAACTTGACACAAAAAAAATATGCCCGGTGGGTACCAAGAATTTTATGGAAATTATATGGACCCCAGAAGGTGCCAATTTACCCATTCAACCTAGGCGGGAGAAGACAACAACAAAAGTAATGATGTCGATTTACTTCACCAGCACAATGTGGGCTTGCAGAAGTTTCTTTGGACGGACATGGGGCTCACCCCAAAAATAATTGAGTGGTTATACACCATGCTGGTGCGGCCTATGGTGACCTACGCAGCGCTTGTGTGGTGGCCGAAAACTCAGCAATCTTCTGTCTTACTGAAGTGCAATAAGCTTCAACGCCTTGCCTGCCTTGGCATCACTGGAGCTATGCGCCCTTGTCCTACGCCAGCCCTGGAGGCGATTATTGGACTTACTCCGTTGCATATATTCATTCAAGAATCAGCAGCTCTAAATGCTCTCAGACTTCGTTTAACTTCCGACGTGCGTAGTGAAGAAAGCGGTCACATGAGCATTCTGAATCAAATTCCTGACGTGCAGATCTGCTTGAGATCAGATTACATGATCACGGAGGTTTGCTTCGGCAGAAAATTTTCAGCCCTCATCCCTGACCGCTCTGAATGGGTAAATGGCACACCCTGTCCAGACCCTAGATGTATCAAGTGGTTCACCGATGGGTCTAAAACAGAACAGGGTGCTGGTGCAGGTGTCTTTGGACCCAACACCAGGATTTCGATAGCAATGGGAGTCTCGCTCAGCGTTTTTCAAGCTGAGATCCACGCCATTGAGGTCTGCGCCAGGGTAATCTTGGAAACTGGACTTCGCGGCGCTCACATCGCTATCTACTCAAACAGCCAAGCAGTTATAGAAGCGCTCTCCCCATATAAGGTCTCTTCAAAACTGGTGAAGGAGTGTTACGATCTCCTTCAACTAGTGGCAACCAAAAACCGAGTCTTCTTGTGTTGGGTGACAGGCCACCAGGTCATTGAGGGGAACGAGGCTGCGGATGAACTTGCTAGACAAGGATCATCCAGTCGTTTTCATGGACCTGAGCCTTACTGTGGCTTTGGACTGGCCTCGGCCAAACTGCGGATCGCAGATTGGTTTGAACTATTACGTCAACAGTACTGGAATAACCTTCCAGGGCTACGTCAGTGAAAGGAGCTGATAATGCCCTTCAGTCACAAGGGTACAAATGAGTAGAACCCACCTAAGACTCCTAGTGGGGTACTTATCTGGCCATCACCTGGTCAGATATCAGACTTGAACTCCGAGCTCTAGATTAGCATCGTAGGGCGGTGACCGAACGACTACGACCACCGAGCGCGATGTCCAGAGGTATAGCAATGTATATATAATATATATAAATGATAAGGGTCACCTCCGGATTCGATTTAGCCATTGTCTGTCAGTCTGTCTGTTTGTTCGCACGATAACTTTCGATAGTATGAAGCTAGAGCCTTGAAATTTTGGTCAAATGTTTGTAGTATCCGACTCAAGGAACCCCTACCTCCCCTACAAATGAAACTTCAAATAAGCGATAACTTTCGAAAGAATGAAGCTAGTGACTTGAAACTTTGGTCAAATGTTTGTAGTAGGATCTATTTAGTCGGTGTTGAAAATCGGTAAGGCCTGAAAGCAACAAGTTGGATCTAGTTAGTTGCTATTGAAAATGCGCAAGATCCGACCAAAGAACCTCTACCTCCCCTACATATGAAACTTAAAATAAGCGATAACTTTCGATAAAGTGAAGCTAGCGATTTGAAATTTCGATAAAATCTTTGTAGTGCGGGTTAGTTAGTTGATTTTAAGAATGGGCAAGATCCTACTGAATAAATGCCAACCTCCCCTACAAAAGTTACTTTAAATATACATATACGAAATTCCCGAATGGATGAACGATAAAACTTCTCCTCTCTCACTTCTGGATCCACACACACAGTTCAAACTAACCATGTAGGAAACTCACTTTTAATGCACATGGTCGTTGCTAATTAGAACTATGGTATCACCATAAGGTCTGTACAAGTCTAGGGTATATACGCTTCGGATTCCAGACCGAAGCGAAGCTGGTTATTTTTCTTGTAGTTGATTATCATCACTAATGCTTCTGGAAGTATCGCTGTTAACCATTTTCTCTGAAGGGGTGGCTCCCGTGAGAAAAAGGCGGAATCGCACACGATAAATTTATCTTTAAACAGGAAACATGTATTACATATCGCCGAACATACAAATTTATTGCTGGGTACTATTACATATAATCAGACGGACTAAGAAAATCCAGAGAGACCCCGCAAAAGTTTTTCGCCATGGGCCCGGCAAATCCTTACGACGAATCTGTCAATCTGTCATTTGCATATGGTTAGAATTAGACATTTCATTCGAACTTTCCAGTCCGTAACTACAATACTTCCGATACAACAACAACGAAACCAGAGGCCGAGGGTCCCATTACAACTGGACCCCAATAGGAGCGCGAGGGCAAGCGAGCCATCCGCCAACCATTCCATCCTTATCGCTTCATTTTTTTTATTCCCCATTTTTACTTTCCTTGTTTGCGTTGTCTTCCCCAGGGCTATGAATTTTTGTTAATACGTAAAGGACAGGGGCAACGAGCGGCGAAAACCCCGCCCACATCTCCCGAACTGAGCTACAGCAAGCATAGGCCGCCGCTTAGCTCGTTGAGGGGCCTTTTTCTTCACCAGATGGCACGGCCCGACCTTCACGGTAATTATACTACCTAAGGCTCCGTCCCCACGGGCATCTTCGGATGACTACCAAACCGTCCGTTACATATTTGGCGCCCAACGTGGGGCCCATTTCTGGTAAATAACAGGACTAAGAAGGACCTCATCGAGTTCCTTTTTGGTCCTTCCACCGATTTGTATCCCCACAAGCACATTAAGGCTACTTGCTCTAAGTCTTGGAACTTAGCCACTTTACTTCACATATTTTCCCTTCAAGTAGCTGTGCTTTCCTCTGTAGCACCCCCATCCTTCCTATAGAGTAGTTTTTCCTTTTAGATTCAGTTTAACAAGGCAGTCCTGGATTTGTGTTTGTCTTTTGTGGTTTAGCCACGTATTTAAGGCCTCCATAAATGCTTTGAATTGTCGGCATTTGGAGCATCTTCGGTGACCAGACGAAGCGCGGAGGGGCCCTAGATACCTTTTTGTTCGCCAGGATTGTCCTTCTAAGTAACTTAAAAAAAAAAGTTCTTTACACAGTATTGTATTTTTCTATTATTCATGTTCTCAGCAGCTTACAGAGTTTATGAGTGAATTACGGCAAGAAATGCAGTGTTGCGCCTCTGCTGGCCTCAGAATTCTTTGTAACCTGTTGATCATCTAAATTATTGGGAAATGTAGTATTTTTTTTTGCTTTGCTAATTTTTCCCCTCTACAATGGTTGTCGGCTGACTCCAGTGCCCAGCTCGCTTTTGTTCTTTTTTCTATTTCTAGCAGCACATTTTGCCCTCAGCTTCTTCTTCTTGCCAGGCCTCGAAGTAGAAGCTGCCCTGTAATGAACCACCTGTAATGAACCATATTATGGTTTGGTAGTGCTGCTCCCACCAGCAGATCGAAGCAGCACCTGATGAGTAGTGATCTGTTGGTGGTACGAAACCAGAGGCTGAGGGTCCCATTACACCTGGACCCCAATAGGACCGCAAGGGCAAGCGAGCCATCCGCCAGCCATTCCATCCTTATCGCTTCATTTTTTTTTTATTCCACATTTTTAATTCCCTTGTTTGTGTTGTCTTCCCCAGGCCTAGGAATTTTTGTTAATACGTAAAGGACAGGGGCAACGAGCGGCGAAAACCCCGCCCACATCTCCCGAACTGAGCTACAGCAAGCATAGGCCGCTGCTTAGCTCGTTGAGAGGCCTTTTTTTCGCCAGATGGCACGGCCCGCCCTTCACGGTCATTATGCTACCTAAGGCTCCGTCTCCACAGGCATCTTCGGATGACTACCAAACTGTCCATTACACTCTGCTGGCCAGAGTGATGTCAATTACCTCTCTCCTTGCCGCAGTGATAAAAGTGGGCTATCAGACTTTATTAAGAACGAACACTAGTTTACACACAAGATCGACAAGTAGGGACTTACCTCTGTCGTTAGTGTCACTGCTCCCCCAAATACTTGGCATTACAGCCAGTGATGAATTGCCGATTAGATTTCTTCTAGAAGTTGACAAGTAGCTTGACTTGGGCTGCAGAGATTATGTCATCATTCGAGGGAAAAGCGGATGCTAGAACCGTTTTCTGACATCCATGTGGAGTGAAAATGTCCACTAGTACCACAACTAAACCCTAATCCTAATCTATCCGTAGAATGATTACTGAATTCAGTTTTTGAAAAATTAGTGCGAATGCGAATTCTGCTAAGGTGCCGTGTAAATCGGAGGATAGGTTCATTGCCAAAACTGTAAAACGAAATCGTCTAAAAAAGTAAATTGGGGGAAAGGATTATATAGGTCTAGGGTATAATAAGCCAAAATCCCAATAAATGGTAAACGCATGTTCAAAGGTCACACTAGTAAATTATTTGCATATTTCAGTCAATTTTCAACTTAGAGAGGAAAGGCTATGCAAAAAGTTCCGATTTTATGCATCAAACCAGAGCTCGAAATTAATTCGTGGTAGTTGGATTTTCTCATATGCTTAAGGTCTATTGTAAACCTATAGAGCTTCTGCGACGTCAGCAGCGTTCGCTGTTAGATTGTTTTATTATCTAAAAATGATTAACGTTCGGCAGAGAAAGCTGATGCAATTTGGGCAAGGTTCCCAATAAAACAATGATTATAGATAGCTACGCCAAATTACATTAGGGATAAGATACATTATTCAAATGTCCATTTGACGCTTTTTATCTACGCACTTTAATCTTGAATATTCAATTCTAATTGAGTTTTCAATGACTACTATTTCGCTAGAAGTGTTTGGCTACGAAACATAAATGTACATAATATACAATTTTTATACCACTTAAATTCAATTTTGTATTGTGCTCGATATAATTAAAGTAACCGCGCTACTTCTTCTAAGGTTTCTTTGCAGAGAATTCAATTTATAGAACGAATCCGTATCTGACAAGCAAAAAATCACTTGAATCTTTTATATTTCAAATACAAACCTTTGCGTACGAGCGCTTGAGTAGAGTGCTGTCGATTTGTCTGTCAAAAATTTTTGACAAGCATTTATGGGCAAAATAAAGGTTCGATTTGAACAAATCTTATTCAATCGTGCCGTCATCTAAACGTTATTCGTAACAATACTAAATACCATTTTGAGATGGTCCATTAGTCGATTGTATTTTGTAAAGATGGACATAAGGTATCCGACTAACATTTGAGATACATAATAATTGTGAAATATGTAATACGCTTTAATAATTGAAACACTATAGCAGATAGTGTAGGCTGTGCTTTGGAAAATTGCAATTAATGAAAGTCTTTTACGTAAAATATACTGATGTTATTTGTTCGAGGATTTTCTCTTGCGTTCTGGATAATGAGGGATTATTTATTTAGATATTCAAAGGTTATTAAATACATTTTCAAACAATAATTTCTAAAAAATTTCCAGCTGAAAATTGTTCTGCAACTTCACAACCGCCGCATGTGACGCGAATATACTTATTCATGAATGCACACTGAACAGTTCAGTTTCCTAAGATCTTGCCCATTTTTAATACCGACCAAGTAGATCTTACTAGCAACATTTTGCCAAAGTTTCAACTTGTTGGTGCCATTCTGTCGAAAGTTATCGTAATTAAAGGAATATTTAATTTTTCGAAATTTGTAGGGGATGTAGGCGTTCCTTTGATCTGATTATACCCAACTTACTAAAACTCAAGTAGCTTCTCACCCCAGGGTTCCGTGCCAAAAATCAGGTGTCTGCGTCAATTAGTTCAAGAGTTATAGACAAAAAACTTGAAAAGTAGGGTAGTACGGGGTTCTTTGTAAGAGATTTTCCGTTAGTTTTCAACTGATCGACTTTATTTTTCCAAGAGAGTATAAGATTATACTCGCAAGCAATCTGCCGAAACTAGAGGTTTTCATGTTTATTTAATTGGGAGTTATTGATACACATAAGTATTTTACATATGTAGGGGAGGTAGGCGTTCTTTTGGCCTGATCATGTTCATTTTCAATACCAACCAACAAGATCATACTGCCAACATTTAGCAAAAATATTATGGCTCTAGCTTCATTTCATCGCGCGAACGGTCAGTCAGACAGATGGACAGAGAGAAGACAGACAGACAGACAGACATGGCTTAATCGAATCAGGAGGTGACCCTGATCATTTATATATATGCATTGCTATACCTCCGGAGCCTCCATTAAGGAGTTACATATTTTCGACGTGACAAAAACAATACATATACCCTATACTATAATATAAGTCTTGGGTATAAAAACTCAAGCCTAAAATGCGCATTTTTTGAATAAAATAGTATTTAAACCTTATTAAAAAAAACCTCTTAATTTTTTTTAAAAATACAAATCCCTGGTAAGATCCTCGAAAAAAAGTTAAGGTATAATCCGCTTCACGTGAAAGGTATCATACCTTCAGCAATAAATGACAAATGCAGATGAACCATTTTGTATTTACCACTTTGAAATTGGCAGGAAGACTTGTTCCCATTCCACTGTTCCTATGAGAGGTATATCAAATAGTGGGCCGATTTCATCCAAATTTAAAATGTTGTTTGGCGGCAACTATGATCGACTAGTCTGAAATTTGGTAAAGAAATCTTTAGAAATAAAAACGTTTTCCTGAAAAAAACTTACTTTTGGACCGGTTGTTCCTATGACAGCTGTTTGATATAGTAGTCCAATTTCAACCAATTTCGAAAATATAGGTTGGCAATAGATACCATTGAGAAATATCAAATTTGGAAACAAAGAAGTTTTTCTCACAAACATAGACGTTTGGACCGGTCGCTCTTATAGCAGCTACATGACCCAGTGTTCCGATTCCGTTGGATCTGACATTTACAGCGTGGAATAGAAGAACTAAAGGCTTTGTACAAAATTTCAGCTCGATAGCTTTAAAACTGAGAGACTAGTTTACCTAAAAACAGACAGACAGACAGACGGGCAAAGCTTAATCGTCTCATCTCTTCATACTAGCGGAGAATATATATGTATAGTTTATATAGTCGGAGATTCTCCCTTCTGTGCATTGCAAACTTAATGACAAAGTTAATATACCCTATCACATTCGTGATAGGCTTGGAATTTCATCAAAGCCCGAAACTGATTTAAGCCGAAAAGAATTATAAGCAGTGAAAGTAGTCATCATCAACATTGTGGCCCGACAGCTCGACGTCGGGCCTTGGCCGCCTGAATCATTGTCCTCCAATTAACTCGGTCAAGCAACCGACTCCTCCGATTTTGGAAGCCCAGTAGCTGCGCGGCGTCCACACCTACTGAGCTCTCCCAACGAGATCTCGGTCGTCTAAGAAGTCTCGCTCCGGCGCATCCAGTACAACTTATGGTTGTACTGGATGCGCCGTCCATCTCGGTCGCAAACAGCTCCGAAAATTCGCCGTAGAACCTTACGTTCAAATGTGTCTAGCATGTTTCCGGAGGCTTGAGTTAGGGTCCATGCTTCGCAGCCATAGCATAGCACTGGTCGTATAATGGTTTTGTACACGCGGAGCTTCGTGTTTCTGTGCACATGCTTCGATTTCATTATGGGGAGAACCGAGAAAAATGTCTTATTAGCTAACTGTATCCGTCGCTTGATTTCGTCATTTTCGTTGGCGTCTCGTGACAAGTTGCAACCCAGGTACATGAAGTCGTTCACGAACTCGATGTTGAGGTCCCGCTCATTGATGCTAGGTTGTGCAGGTGTCCTTGTCACCGATTGCATCATTATTTTAGTTTTACCCTCGTTAATACGTAATCCAACTTCCTTTGCAGCGGTATCGAGCGCATGCAGAAGTTCTTCTGCGTCAGCCAATCTTCGGGACATGATGTTGATGTCGTCGGCGTACGCTACAAATTGTGTCAACTTGATGAGTAGCGTCTTGCTGTTGTCCATATTCATAGCCCGAATAGCGTATTCCAGTGCCAGGTTGAAGAGCATCGGTGCCAGTCCATCGCCCTGTTTCAGACCAGTGCGTGTTTAAAACAGATCAGTAAGTCTATTGTGGATCCTGACTTGTGACACGGAGTTGGTCATCGTCATCTTTGTCAGTCACACTAATTTGGCCGGTATACCAAATTGCAGCATGTTGTTGTACAGTACTCCACGATCGATACTGTCGTAATGCCTAACTGAAGTCGACAAAGATTTGGTATACGTTTACGTTGTATTCCCAGCACTTCTGGAGTATCAGTTTGACCGTAAAAACTGATCGGTTGTGGAGTGGCCAGGTCTGAAACCGCTTTGATATTCATCAAAGATTGATTGAACGGTTTTATTCTATTTTCCAGAATTTTCGTCAAAATTTTATAGGACGTACAAACTAGATATGCTCCTGTAATTCTCACACCGCCGTTTATCTCCCTTTTTGTGAATTGGACAGATGATGCTTCCGCGATAATCGTCTGGGATCTCCTCGTTCTCCAGTACTCGCAGGAGTAATTGATGTATGGCATTAAGTAGACCCGTTCCACCGAAATTTATCAGTTCAGCTGGAATCTCGTCAGCGCCCCGCGGTTTATTTCGTTTTAGTGAGCGCAACGCGAGATCAACTGCCTCTACTGTCGGGGTGTTGTATGGGTGGGCCTAGATCAACAATATCATCGAGAGCTTGTTGTGTGGGGATGTTAGATGGTAGGTTCAGAAGCTCTTCAAAATAAGAGGCCCATCGTTTGTTAATGCCATCAGTGTCGCTGATGATGTTTCCATCCTTGGTCTTTACAAAGGCTAGTCCTGGGTTGGTAGCCGTTCTTGATTGTATTTACTAGTTTGTGCGCTTGTCTGGTGTTCCTATTAGCCAAGTTTTCGTTTATATTCAGCAACTGCTCATCAAAGTATTTACGTTTCTTACGTCGAATTATTACTACTATTCGATATTTGCCGTAGCTCGTCATATTTTCTCTTCCAGCTCTGGTTCCTTGTTGAATCCATTGTTTGTAGGCCTCGTTTTTCGCGTTAAGAGAGTTTTTACATTCTTCGTCGAACCAGTCATTTCGCTCTCGGACTTTATTTATCACTTCCTTCTCTGCGACATTCCTGATGGTACCCTTGAGTTCTTCCCAGGACCCATGGACGCCTCCGCCTGTGTTGCTGGTGTTGTATAGCAGGCGATAGTCTTTCCTCAAGGGCGGTAGTATACGCCACTGCTATAGCATCGCTCAGAAGCTTATCAACCGTAAAGATTTTGGGAGGGCTGCTTCTCGATTGGTGCACTGAGGAAATTCTACATCTGTAGGACGTCTTCACCAACTGATGATCTGAGTCGCAGTTTGCTCCTCGATAGGAGCGTACATCCATCACACTAGACGCCCATCTCCTGCAAATGAGGACGTGGTCAATTTGGTTTACGGTGTGTGCGTCTGGCGATTTCCAGGTCTGCTTGTGAATGCGTGCCAACTTTCATTTCCGACTTTCACGTTAAAGTCTCCCAGCAGCAATTTGGCGTCGTTTGATGGAAGTGAGTCCAAGAGAGTCTCAAGGCGCGTGTAAAAATCGTCTTTTACTGCGTCATCTTTAACGTCAGTGGGGCGTGCACGTTGATGAGCCAGAGATTGAAGAATCGAGTCTTAATGCGAATCGCACACAGCCGTTCATTTACGGGTTTGAAGTCAGTAATGTGCGGCTTGAGGTGATTGTTTACTATAAATGCTACTCCAAACTCCTTGCGGCCCGATGGTTTGCCACTTGTAAAAATTGTGTGCGATTTCTTGTTGTTGATCTCGCTGCCAAGCCAATTTGTTTCCTGAACTGCAGTAATGCTCAGTTTGTACTTTTCGACCTGTTGAAGGGAGGACTTCTCGGCCCCCGGTTTGTTCAGGGAGCGTGCATTCCAGGATCCGAAAGAATAATCCTTTAGTCGTTTGCGTTGTCGTCATTGTTGATCCGTCCAATCTGAGGCTTTTGTTCCAGGTTTCTTGACCTGGAGTGGTTTTTACAAGGACGAGTTGTCAGCACATCGCTTAACCCCATTCAGGGGATGGCCTTGGAAGATAGCTGTTTCAGATGGTTTAATAAACGTGCTGGAGTTCACACAACTATGTTGCAGGTCCAACTACGCAAGTCATTCCATCCTACTAAACCTGAGACGCTTAGGTGCTGGCCATTCAGGCTAAGAAGCGCAAAGCTTCAAAGGTCGCCTCAGCAAAGACCTTTGGTCTTAAAGGAGGCGGGACACCCCAAAGAGGGGCCGAAACAAGCGGCCGAATCCGATATGTTCGGAAAATTGGGGAAGATGATCGCTGAATTGACGGATTTCATTAAAACGAAATCCAACATTCACGGCGAGATCAAGGAGAGGGTGAGGGACATAAGAATTATGTACCATGAAGCAAGGGAGCAAATCCTTGGAAAAAAGGTTTGCGATGTCCCGAGCAATCCCAAGACGGACAACGGAATCCAAACCACCCCGAAAGCGATAACGAAGGCATCGGCAGTTGACAGGATCAAGCGCCGACGGGACGTTGAAGAATCCACTCTTCTTCAAACACCAAAAAGGAAGAAGGAGCTGTCGCCAAAAAAGGTGGTAACTAAGGAGGCGGAGGGGGAGACTCAAAATCCGAGCGAACCCATCGCCGGAGAAGACCCGGCCACTTGGCAGAAAGTGGAGTGGAGAAAACGGTCTGAAAGGAGAAAAAAGAAAAAAAGAAGAAAGAGAGTAAAAAGCAGACCCGACGCTATGGTTAAATCCCAACGTGGAGATATGACATACGCAGAGATGCTCACCAAGGTGAAAGCCGAGCCTGGTCTGCAAGAAATGGGAGACAGTGTGTCTCATATAAAACGTACTCGAAAGGGAGAGCTCTTGTTTGAAATGAAGACTCACGGTGGAAAGGAGATAGATCAATTCCAATCCATCGTATCAGAAGTCTTAGGGCAAGCTGCGGTCGTCAAAGCCCTACGCCAGGAGACGAAAATTGAGTGTCGCGAACTCGATGAAGTGACCAGCTTTTGGGCACCTTGCGAGGGACTGCAAAAGTAAGCAGGACAGGTCGGCCTCATGTTTTCGATGCGGAGGTAAAGGTCACCGTTCAAAAACATGTGACAAGGAGCCGAAATGCCTCGTCTGTGAGGAAGCGAAGAGGGCGAACTACAGGCACTCCACCGCAAGTGCTAAGTGCCCGGCATATCAAGAGGCACTGAAAAAGATTAGCAAATGAGATTCGTGCAGTTGAATTTAAATCACTGCCGTGCGGCACAAGACCTGTTGTCGCAGACCATTAAGGAGAAGAAAGTGGATGTAGCAATTATCATCGACCAATATAAGAACTTGGGTAGCACAGTTTGGATCGCCGACAAACATCGACAAGCAGCAATTTGGACATGCGAAAACTACGCTTTCCAGGAAGTCATGTCAGAACCGCTGAATGGCATAGTAAGAGCCAAAATCAATGGTATTCAGGTGTACAGCTGCTACGCCCCACCGCGACTGGATCTGGCCGACTTTGAGGAAATGTTAGACCAATTGGTTCATGACGCGAGTGTGCGTCGCCCGGTAATAATTGCGGGGGACGTTAATGCGTGGGCGACCGAATGGGGAAGTCGAGAGACGAATGCTCGAGGGCGGGCTCTTCTCGATGCTTTCGCGCAGCTAGACGTCGTCTTAATGAACTCGGGTGGTAGTAATACCTTCAGGAAGGGAAATTCAGGCTCCATTATCGATCTCATCTTCGCTAGTAGCTCTTTAGCGCCGACGATGGTCTGGGATGTAAGTGAAGACTATACTCATAGCGACCACCAAGTAATTTTCTTCTCAACAGCAGAGGAAAAAAGTGAATCAGGGGGAACGACAAAGACACTCGGATGGTCCGTCAAAAACTTCGACGAAGAAACCTTCAAGCAGGTCTTGCTTCAGATGGAGCCCGTCGAAGGACCGGCAGAACAAGGGACGTTGCAGATTACAATGCACATCACGAAAGCATGTGATGCCTCTATGCCGAGGAGAGGACTTCCCAAACAACAGAGGGAAAATTATTGGTGGACTGAAGAGATTGCAAGTCTGAGGCGTAATTGCCTAAAAGCACGGCGCCTCAGTCAGCGGGCCACAAATAAACCTGAATACGCTAACCTGCATAAGTCATTCAAAGCCCTGCGTAAACACCTAAAGCGGGCGATAGAGAGAAGTAAGAAAAGCTGCTTCAAACAACTCTGTGATGATGCAGATATAAATCCGTGGGGAATGGCCTATAGGGTCGTGACGAAGAAGATAGGCCACAAATCACCCCAAATAAAATGCCCTGCTCTTCTTAAAAAGATTGTCTCCGCTTTATTTCCCCAACATGAATTGGAAAACACGGAACATGGTTCAGTGTCGATGGGTGAGACTATGCCTCCCATAACCGTGGAAGAACTACTCCAAGCCGCATCTCGATTTGGGGATGAAAAAGCTCCAGGGCCAGATGGAGTTCCCAATAAGGCGCTTAAGTTGGCAATCAGAACGATACCGGAGAAGTTCATCGACACCTTTCAAACTTGTCTGTCGGAACGAACTTTTCCCAATAAATGGAAGAGGCAAAAACTGGTACTGCTGCCCAAACCAGACAAGCCACCGGGAGAACCGAACTCTTACCGCCTAATATTCCTATTGGACACTACGGGGAAAGTAATTGAGCGGATAATATTCAATCGGTTATCGGAGTTCATAGAGCAAGGGGAATGCCTGTCGACAAGACAATATGGCTTTAGACGTGCGCGGTCCACAGTTGACGCCATCATGAGGGTTAACAACCTAGCAAAGGATGCTTTGCGCAAGGGCAGATGTTGCGCGGTGGTGACACTCGACATTAAGAACGACTTCAACTCTGCTAGCTGGAAGTGCATCCATGAAGCTCTGCAAAAGATGGGTGTTCCCGATTATCTGGCTGGAATAATTAAGAGTTACCTTTCGCATCGGATCCTGCAGTATGAGACGAGCGAGGGATCTAAAGAATATGTAGTGACAGCCGGCGTCCCGCAGGGGTCTGTGCTCGGTCCTTTACTTTGGAACATTATGTACGATGCAATTCTCAGGCTTCCGCTACCCCAGGAAGTGACGATAATTGGGTTTGCTGATGATATTGCGGTCGTTATTGTAGCTAACGACCCACGTGATGTCGAAATGTACGCCAGCGAAGCAATTACGACCATCAAGTTGTGGCTGGAAAGCGTTGGACTGGAGCTAGCTGAACAGAAAACGGAAGCTGTCCTTATCAGTAAGCGTAGGAAGAAGAGGTCTCTACAGATCAGGGTCGGGAAAACTGTAATAACATCTAAGCCGGTGATTAGGTACTTGGGTGTTATGATCGATGCGAGGTTGAGTTTTGGTGAGCACCTGAATTATGTATGCGACAAGGCAGCATCAGCTACTGTGGCCTTGTCAAGAATGATGCCAAATATAGGTGGCCCAAGAGCAAGCAGAAGACTCCTGTTGTCTCGAGTTGTAACATCTATTCTGCGCTATGCATCGCCGGTCTGGGGTAGCGCGCTACAATTTAAATGCAATACCAAAATCATCAGTTCGGTGTACAGAAGAAGTGCGTTGAGGGTATGCTCTGCATACCGAACGACATCACACGAGGCCGCGTACGTCGTCGCCGGAATTATTCCAATCGATATTCTGGTCGATGTATCGGAGAGGTTGTTTCGAAACCGAGCCCTGGAGCCATCTGAGATTTCGGGGGAACAGAGGAGCATCGAGAGGGACGACTTCTTCTGGAAATGGCAGGAGCGTTGGGAAGAAGCATCGACTGGTCGTTGGACTTACAGCTTGATCCCTAATATAAGAAAATGGGTGGAACGAAAGCATGGGGAAGTGAACTTCTACTTAACCCAGTTCCTTACGGGCCACGGCGGATACAGACAGTACCTGCACAGGTTTAAATTGGACGACTCTCCAGACTGCCCCAGATGTAAGGGAGTAGTTGAGGATGCGAGGCATGTTATGTTCGACTGCCCCAGATCTGCAGAGAGCCGCGGACAATTAGAAGCGGAACTGGAGAGTGAGGTGAATCCGCAGAATGTGGTGGAAATTATGCTGAAATCTTCACAACACTGGGAGGCGGTGAGCCAGATGGTCTGCGCCATCCATAAGGAGCTCCGCAAAGAAGAAGCTAGGCGTAAGTCGGGCAACAGAAATGGTGGCTGATTAGTCAAGACCATCCCTGCGAAGTAATGCCGAAAGGTAGTTCCGCAGGGAGAAAATGGCAGTGAGAGGTGTTTTTTGGTTTTAGTCGGTAAAAATCCGGCATGCCGCCAAATCGGTGGTATCTTTGGAAGATTTCCATCATCACCTATAAAAAAAAAAAAACAATCCGGCTACAGCTAGCTACCCTTTTCCAAACTATCTTATCGTTAAGACTTGGCCGTCAGCGGTTTTAAACACTGCCGTTACAAGGGGGCGCCCACGTGGAGGACTATATAAAAGGTCTTTTGAAGGTAGTATTTATTATTTATTTATTGTCTTTTTTTAAAGTTGTATTATAATCCCTTGTAGTGTGATGTAGTGCGAACTACGCAGAATGTCACCATAGCTATTCCAAAGACTGAGCGCACATTTCGACAGACCCAACAATACAATCCGCATTATTTTACAATAAAATACCATTAGTTCAAGAAAATAAGACCTAAAAATGGGTAAACCTCGGAATTTAAGATAATAAGCAGAATTTTTTCATACACGTCCCTTTCGGCCTTCTAAACATAGGGTAAAGAGTCACATAAAATCATGTGTACGCGTCTTAAGATATTTAACGGTAAAGTAAAAAAAATCGTTTCTTAACAGATTTTTGAAAAGAAATCGGTAACGAAAGAAGCTATATAACGGTGGAACTTGTCAAATTTGTGGTCATTTGCAAGAACAAGGCTCATATTTAATATCAGCCAAATCCATCAATTTGTTCAAAATTTACAGCTATATATGTAACTGCAGAATTTGATTATAAAATATTTCGATAACATAGTTAACTAAGGAAAACTTGTCTAATTTGTGGCCGTTAGGGAGGAGTAGGTTCTCACTTATTTCAGCAAAATTCATCAACCTATTCAAAGGTTACAGCTATATAAAGGCAAAATTGTGTAAGCTAAATATCTAAATAGCGGTAGAAGCTCTGATCAAAACTCGTCTAATTGTTGGGCACTAGTAATGGCTACGCTTTTATGTAATTTATACTATTTATTTACGAAAATCTGATAAAAATCGATTTTTTTATTTCACAGGTAAATATCTTAACATGCGTTCGCGTGTCTTTATGTGTCTTTTTACCCAATTTTTTGAGGGTGAAAGGGAACGTGCATGCAAAAATTAAACTTATTATCTTAAATTCCGAGGTTAAATCTGTACTTTCCTGGGATACATCTGCCAGTAAAGAATCTAAGAGCTTTATGGCCTTCAAAGTAAAGTTTAAAAAATACGTACATAATTAATGATGAATCCCAGCGATAATAGTCATGAATAGAACAAAGTGAATTACTATCCTGAATAAATGATCAATGAACAGCATAAGTGAACAAATTAACAACGGAGTTGTTTTAAAAAATAGAATTTTATTATGCTCGCTCGATGATATAATTACAACTGCGCTTTACAATTTGGTCAACTTAATTTATATGGAAGAATTTTGACTGTGCTGCACTTTTTGGTATTCCACGTAAACGATGTGTTGCTAGCTCGTGCAGGTTGTTTCCCACGGGGAAAATTGCTGACGACGCGGCACATCTTGGTTGTTTCCGGTCGGTGTTAGCCTATACAGTAAGTTCCATCTCTTATACCAATAAATCGTTGTCTGGGAGGTACTGCGCATCAAAAACCGGAGGAACACGGCGCAATTCAAATGCATATGCACGTACAAATAAATACGAAAATATGATGTGGTACGGAACTTCGTGAAATCTCCGAGATTTTAATTTTATTTTTTGGGGCGACCGGTAGCGCAGTGTGTTGAGGCATCAGTCTCATGTTTGACTACCGGCGTTTCGGGTTCGAATCCCGTCCACGACAACGTTCGTGGCCATGGATGTGCAGGAGGTGCATGCTGGCAACTGCATTCTCTGAAACCAATTTATGCCAACGAAACGTCAACTGGGCCAGATGGAACAGTTGACGCGCTATGCCCCACAAGGGGTTAGGGCAATTGAGTATGTTTAAATTTTCTCCCAATTGCAAACATCATGACACATATTAACCCTTTCTGTGAAGGGCATAAAACTCTTACTGAAAATAAATAAAATAAATTTCTCTTACTTTTAAAATAAATCTGTTTTGTTTGCTGATTATGTTGATGAAAGAATTTATATCTCTTCGACTTTCCGTTTCACACAGATACATTCGAAAGTATATATCTACATATGCAGTCGTACATTCTTTCACATCTATATACGAGTATGTTGTATACTCATGTAATATTATAAATAATAATTCTGGGCCTACTGAAGCATCATCTCTACAGTATAATAAAATATTTTTGTGACATCTTCCAAATTCGAGACGACATCGTCATCCTCAAAATGCGACCGGGATTAACAAAACAAGTTTCCATTTTGATTGAAAAAATCTTTATCCCTTTTCATACAAGACGAAAAGAATAATGCGAACAAAAAAAATCCAATCCCCCAAAAATGTTTCTATAATTCGTCTGACAAAATGCATCATGTCTTTGGTGGTTGCAGGTGACTCTGAATAAAACAGGTATAGGATACCAATAACATTCAAAATAAAACAGATCAACGATTCAAGAACGTAAATGCTACCAGAACATAACGTCCGATGTCTCGAGTCGGAATAGCACTGTTAAAGGTCTCAGTAAAAAATAAGACCAAATAGAATTGAAATTAATTTGCATATTAATCAAATCGGATTTTTATCTTTGCCAGCAGATCAGTGGAATTAAAATGAATTCATTCCTGATTTATGGGAAATTATTTATCACTCATTAGACTTTTATTCAATCGAAGAGTAGCGAATTGGGTAGAATAGAAAACGATATCGTGCGCCAATTAACACATCCTTTCCATTTCTATTTATATGCAAAATATTATTAAGTAGCACCTAGCTTAAACGTATGTACTTAAGTATAATGGGGACTTTAGAAGAATATATTTTTTCATTCATTTATTCCGGAAAAAAAAGCATCCTTTCGTTACGGACGATAGTCATTAAAAAAAACACCGACCAACTTTATATAACACTTCACATTGCATAACCATGTGAATCGATGATTATATAAACAATTGCAAGACACATTCGCACTTCTGTCTCCAGTAGCTCTCAGTTGAAAAATCTAAAATTTGATAATGACTGCACTTGCAAAAGGAATGTTCCAACTCTGTTTTAGAGCTGTTCGATATTTTATCGGGAACGCTTATGATCCTGCTTCGAATCCAAAAATCATGATCAGTGGCAGTGGCGCAGACAGCATTTAGCGGAGGAAGGGGATATGCCTGGCACCACATTTTTTTAATAAGTGCTCGCGAAGGATTTTTTCCTCACCCCTTGAGTGTTTCATTAACTAGATAAAATAACATTAACCCCACGTTGGGTGCGCCGCATACCATAAGTTCTCACTGACGTAGGATAAAAAGCCATGAGGTAACCTTAAGGTAGATTAAGGTAGCCTGTAGGTACGGTTCAAAAAGGTTTTGGTTTTTTGTATTGTCACTAGGGGGACCTATTCGCTTGCATTTTTTCTACTATGGCTTCTGGCAGTCATAAGACCACACATTGAGCGCCATTTGTAACGAATATCGAGCTATCAAGCGGTTGTTCAGATCGCCCAAAGAGCACCGATGATCAATCAACCGCCAGTATTTGTAATCATAATTATATTGCTTCGATACCACATGAACATATTCGGGCGCATTTAGGAAAATACAATAACATCAAACACGGTATGCGTGCTGTCTTTCGAGGATGCGTCGTGTTTGTTGTTATTGCCGCCTTTGAGGTTAAGCTTTACCCTGTCGTGAGACAGACGAACCGGCTGTCTAAATTTCAGTTCACACGCACTACTGTGTCCCAGTTTCACGGAATTGCATTTGCCCCACACCTAAAAACTTCGGCACGCGACCAGGAAACGGTTTGTCAGACCGCTGCCACCGCCAGACAGATTTTCGTTCGGAGTAAGTATCACTGACAACGACGAGAAAGTGCGGTGGAATTTTAGTGTCATTCAGTGGAGCGGCGAAAAGATGCAGCGAAATATTCTGCGGTTCAGTGGAAATCACTGACCTTTCATAGGCTGGAGGTGCCATCAGAGGTATCGTCGACTGCACTGCGTGTAACAGCATCTCTATCCCCTGGGTGTATGGGGTATGTATACGAATAAGCCACAACCCTTCAGGATTTGTTGCAGAGTGCGGCTAAATGGGAAGGAGGTGCATGCTAGAAATTGTAATGGATGGATTGGTGGGTATCCGGGGATGCCCGTGGGGACGAAGCCTAAGTTGTCATAATGACCATGAAGGTCGGGCAGTGCCATCTGGTGAAGATAAAGGGCCCTCAACGAGCTAAGCAGCGGCCTATGTTTGCTATAACTCTGTTCGGGTGCATGCAAGCAACTGCACTTCCGAAAAGTAGATAAACTATCGAAACATCAAGAAACCATAGAAATGCTAGATATGTTGACGCAAACGTGCTCCTGGAAGGGTCAAACCAACTAACAAATGCTATTAAAATGAATGTTAAAAAAAAACGATATGACGACAATAATCAAAATTTGGAATTTTAGAAAATTGTATAATTAATAAATATCAATAATAGATGCCATTAGCGACCCTGTCGGTCCTTTGCTATGGCAAAAATGCAACAACAAAATAGACGTCAAACGATATAGATTGGCGCCCAACGTGGGACCCACTTCTGGTCTGGTTAAGGACTAAAAAGGATCTGAACACTTGGGCTTTTTAGTCCTTATACCGAATGGTAGAGGTAGAGACCTTGGCCCATTTGTACATCACGTACCCATTTTCAGGCAGTTGTGCATCCCATATAGCTTTCCGTCTCTCCCGTAGAGTAGCTTACACCCTTATATAACGTAGTTTCCATAGCTTTTGATTTCAACAGGTTGATTCTTTTTCATCGTACCTTCGTCCTGGTGGTTTTGCCACGTACTTAAATCCTTCAAACATACTCTTGAATTAATTAATTAATTAAATTAACTCTCGGAATTTCTCTAGACTAGCCAGAGTTTTCTTGAAGTGTCCATAGTACCTTCCTGTGGAAAAGGATCGGCCTACACATAAATTCTCACTTCCGATATTGCAGAATTTCGTCTTTGAGATGTACAGCCAGTAAGCAGCTGAAGTGAAAATGCTGCACCAGGGAACACGAATTGAGTGTCATGATCTAGACGAGATTAGAACGAGAGAGGGAATTTACGGCTGAAAGTGGATTTACAACCAGATGCTGTAAAATCGCTCCTTGGCATCGACAGAGGAATGGAGCGTGGGCGAGGACTTTGCTCACAGCGACCATCAGGTCATTTTCTCACCATTGCCAGCAGAACACCACAAGTAAGGAAACCACAAAAAATGAAACCGGAATATAGAGGGCTACGCCCGCAATCCGAGGGTTTTGTAGCAAGCACTTATATTTGTACGCAAGTATCGGCTCCTTGCTTTTCTTGGTACCACTTAGATGGATAAAAAAAACATAATAAAAATGTCTGACCCATCATATAGTATCTTACATGCCCATTCATATTAGGCGATTGTAATGAAACTTAGAACATATTGACGTTGGTTATCCTTGGCCATCTCTACTTTTTATCTCGGACGTGTTTAAGGGATGCAAGGGTGCGCTAACAGTAACTATGGAAATAAACTATTATTAACCTATTTTGAGGAGATATACAAATTCCATTATTTCCCGTTTTATATGCTATTCGGAACCCACCTTCCTGAAAGTTTTCATTTTTCAAAGTGTAACGGTCTCGAAATGCAAGGGGGGACAAATTACGATCTAATATTTTCTCCTCCCTAATTTTTTCCGCTTTCTTCAAATTTAAAGTAAATGCCAAAAATAAAATGTACTCAACATTACCTCTCTCACAACACCCGACTTGCCTATACCAGTCGATAAACAAAAATTGACCTTAATTTCGCCCCACCCCCCTCCCCTGCCCGTTATAGTTGGCCAACTACAACACATCGCCCCCTACCAATCTTTACCCTTTCATGAATATAATTAACCATAATATGTAACAATAACTGCAATTCGCACTACGAAAAACAACATGCAAGTAGTACTCGCACCTTCGAAGCCGGTAGGTGTATTTCTTGTATGAATAGTGTAAAAATGCCCAACTTTAAGTGAATGTACTATTATTAAGTATTACATGATTGTAATGAAACTTAGAGGCATTATTGCCTATGGTGTTGGTTATCATTGGCCATCAATATTTTTGATTCCGGGTGTGCCTAAGGGGTGCAGGGGTGTGCTAACTGCAACAATAGAAATGTACTATTATTAACCTTTTTTGATGAGATTTCAAAATTCTAATATTTTTAGTTTTCTATGTTAGTGAAATGCCGCTTTTCTGTAAATTTTCATATTTCTAAGTGTAACGGTTTCGAAATGCAAGGGGGGGGGGGGGGGACAAACTCGGATGACATATTTTCCCCTCTCCCTCTTTCCCCGCTTCTTCAAATTTGAAAAAAATTCCAGAAATGGAAAGTACTCGACGGTACCTTTCTTACGATACCCCACTTGCCTATACCAGACGAAAAAAAAATTTCGACCTTCATTTCCCCTCTATGGGGACCCCCCCTTAAAGTTGACCTATTACGACGTATCACTTTCTCCAGAGAATTATAGTACTTCTACATATTTTCACTAAATTTCATGCGTGTAGCTTCAGCGGTTCGTGAGATATTTCATGGACAGACAGACAGACAGACAGACAGACGGACGCATGACCGATTTCATAAGGGTTTTGTTTTACTACAAAACCCTAAAAACGGAGATGGGCTGCAGAAAAATTTGACGGGGAAGCGTTCATCGAAACCATTCATCGGAAGGGAGCTCTCAAAGGACATGCAGAACAAAAGGCGTCGCAGCTAATAAAGCAGATGGTAAGAGCATGTGACGCCTCTATGCCAAGGACAAAGTCTTCCAACCGTCGGAAAGCAAACTACTGGCAGAATGAAGAAATTGCAAGCCTGAGGCGCAGGTGTCTAAGAGCACGCCGATTGTACCAGAGATAAAGAGAGACACCAGACTACGGCAATACAATACGACAAGACAGGACTTCACGCGGACTACTAAAGCAGGCAATAAAAAAGAACAAACGAAACTGTTTCAAGCAACTCTGCTAGGACGCAAATATAAATCCCTGGGGAACAGCCTATAGGGTAATTATGAAAATGCTGAGCAGTTGCCATATACCCCAAGTGAGTGCCCTTTTCTACTATATCGGATGGCTTCCGTTCTCTTCCCCCTCATGCGTTAGAAAACATTGAAAACCAGGAAATGGTCCCCGAAAAGCTGATGCCGCCATTAACTGACAGAGAGATTTTGGAGATCGTTTCCAGAATAGGTGATAATAAAGCACCAGGCATTCCCGTTGGTGTCTTGAAAGTAGCAGTTGACACGGTTCCCGGGAAGTTCATCAGTGCTTCCGAATCCTTTTTTCAGGAGCGAGTTTTCTTTGCTGTATGCAAAAGACAAAGTTTGGTTCTGCTACCAAAACCCAAAAAACCGCCGGGCGAACCAAATTTATATCGTCCAATTTGCCTGCTAGACACTGCGGGGAACCTGCTGGAACGAATAACTTTTAGCAGATTAGCTGCCGTCGTAGAGGAGAAGGGAGCCTTGTCGGACAGGCAGTTTGGTTATTGAAGGGCGCGCTCCACGGCCGATGCTATTTTGACAGTGACAGACCTAGGGAAACAGGCACTTCGTGATGGCAAATATTGCGGGGTTGTGACTCTGGATGTCAAAAATGCTTTCAATTTGGCAAACTGGAAATAGGTATATTCGCTTATCTCGCAGAGGATAGGCGTGACTGACTATTTGACGCGACTTATACAGAGCTACCTTTCATTTAGAATTCGACAGTACGAAACCAGCGAAGGATCAAGAGAGTACAATGTACAATGTTGACTCTAAAGATGCATCATATTTTTATAGTGGCTTAGAAGCTTTAGTCAGACGTTCTGAATAGTGTGTGCAAATAAAGAGAGAATATATTGAAAAATAGTCACAGTTTTTTTTTATTTATGACTTTTCTTTCTATGTTAGGCTAAGAACTCATGGATCGTACTACGTATGTCAAGTACTGATTTTAACCATTTAACCAATTTGATAAGACCAAAGGACAAGAAAAATACAATTTACAGAGAAGCGACTTCGGGAAGGGATCGCCTGGCACTAACTTTGAGGTACTTACCCACTGGTGACAGTTTTTAATCATTAAAAACAAGAACAAATTTGTTTTCCTTCTGTCTTAGAAAACAAAAACACTTTCCCATTCGCGATGGGAAAATGCTTTGTTTACAAAAAAAGTTTTTAAAGACAAAATGTTTTAAAAACTGATAAATTTTTACAGAACATTGGTGTTTTTGTCCCTATTTTTCAAAACTGTCTCTTTGGTGGAAACCCGGCATAAGCAAGCAATTAGTTACCTGGAGGTGATTGACGCGAACCTGACGTTTGGAGAGCACCTCAAGTACATATGCGAGAAGGCAGCTAAGGGTTCTGTGGCTTTGGCAAGGATGATGCCAAATGTGGGAACCGCAAACACGGAGAGGTGAATTACTATCTAACTAAGTTTCTAACTAGACGTGACGGATATAAGAAGTACCTACACAGATTCAAGCTGGACGATTCACCCGACTGCCCGAGGTATTCTTTCACTGTCCACGGTTTACGGGAAAGCGTGAAGCACAGGAGATCGAGCCTGGCAGTGACCTCAATCCATTAACATAGTGAAGCACATGATAAGATCTGAATCCAATTGGAAGGCCGTAACTCGTACAATATGCGACATCCATAGGGAACTGAGGAGCAACTACGAAAAAGAATGCAACGGATTAACGGCTAATTACCAAAAACCAGGCCTGCGACGCAATACCGAGAGGTAGTTCCGTAGGGAGAATGATGGAGAAAGAGGGTTGAAAGTTTTACAGGGTAAGCAGTCGCACACTGAAGATGAAAGTCCCATGTCGCTGCCGTTTAATTGACACTAGTTGCCGGCAGTGTCTCCTGAACAATGAGATTTACCCCCTCTACAATAATAAAAAAAAGACCCTAATATGGTTTATTACAAGTGGTTCATTACATTTCCCCATTATTCAGACGATAAACATAGTTCAGAGAACCACGAGGATAGCAGAGGCGCAGCACTGCATTCCTTGCAATAATTTAATCATTATCTCTGAAAACTGTTGAGCATCTCATTAATAGAAACAAACGCAATAATATTCACAAAAACATAATTGGAAGTGAAAAAACCATCCTGACACCAGGAAGGTACCCAGGGCTCCTCCGCACTTTGTCCGGATACTAAAAAAGCTCCAAATGCCGGCAATTCAAAGCTTTTCTGGAGGCCTTCGGTACGTGGTTAAGCCTCAAAAGACAAACACAACACCAGGATTGCCTAGTTGAACTGATTCTAAAAGGATAATCTATTCTATAGGAAGGATGGGGTGCTTCTGATGAAAGCACAGCTACTTGAAGGGAAAATACGCGAAGTAAAGATAGCTAAGTCCTAAGACTTCGAGCAAGTAGCCTTAATGTGTCTGCGGGGATGCAAATCGGTGGAAGGACTGAAAAGAACTTAATGACGTCCATTTCAGTCTTCTTCTTTACCAGAAATGGACCCTACGTTGGGTACCAAATATGAAATCGACGGGTTGGTGTGTATCCGAAAATGCCCGTGGGGACGGAGCCTAAGTTGGTATAGTGATCTGACGAAGAAAACGGCCCCTCGACGAGCTAAGTGGTGGCTTATGCTCGCTCTAGCTCTAGCGCTTTGTCCCATGAAGATCTAGGGCAGATATGGTATACACTTTGGACGCGAAGCATTGTCAGGTTTCTTTGACAATTTTTCGACTATTTTATTCTGTGAATTTTTTCTGATGTAGAATTGAAAAAAGCCTTGCAGTAGCTTATGGTAAGGTTTAAAAAGAATTCGGTTTTTTTGGGGTTGGTGACGAACTGTATCCCGCACACCAAAGCGATTGCACATTTCGTTTGCATTGATTAAGCAAATCGTAGTGATGCCCCAAATATTTTCGGCTACATATTTTCTACTATTAATTTTCGATGACATAAGATTAAAAAAAAACCTTAACGCAGGCATGCCTCACCCATCGATGAATGGCTTAAAACGCCACAGTGAAAATTTCGTTGAATCAGTACGATGTACTTATGTATGTTCGATTTTAGGACGCAGAAACATTTTGAAGAGGAATATTCTATATATGTCTAATACACATTTGTCCTATTAGTTGAATAGGACGCAAGGGGCAAAAACTCCTCTTCCATAGTCCTCCGCGTGGGCGCCCCCTGGAACGGCAGTGGTCACTGACCATTACCAACCAACGTCAAGCCGCCAGTGATGGCGGTGCGATGATTTGGTTGAGGTACTCCTGTGGTGTGGGGTGTAAAAAAAAGTACCACGGCCTTTCCCTTTGAGGGCCTGTCGTTAAAACCGACAATCAAAGGACAGGATGTGTATGCCAGTAACTTGCACTATCCGAAATCTTTATATGCTAACGAAACGTCAACTATGCCTCGGATAAGGACTGACTCAACCGTTGCGACTTTTGACTATCGTACAATGACAAAGATTGGATTCTGGAATGTGCGTACTCTCCTGGACAATGGATCAGAAGGTCCCCAGAACGCACGATTTCTTCAATTAGAGAGTGAATTTCTGAGGTACAAATTAAATATCTTAGGAGTTAGTGAGATAAGATGGTGGAACAGCGGAGAATTTATCTCTCCAACGGGCAGCACTGTAATGTTGTACTCCGGTAAAGCTACCGGTAGTCGTCGTGAGTCAGGTGTGGGGCTCCTTTTAACCAGGGCCGCGCGAAACTGTCTCTTATCCTGGGAGCCGGTCTCTGACAGAGTCTTGACCGCCAGGTTCCGGACCAGAATGAGGAACATCTCAATTATACAATACAATGTTATGCCCCTACTGAACCCGACAATATCTTGGCAAAAGACTCCTTCTACAAAGAACTAAACGCCGTTCAGAGCAGAACACCTAAAGGTGACATTATAATGGTTATGGGTGACTTGAATGCGAAAGTTGCCGCTGATAACTATGGGCTCAGACATGTGATGGGGAGACACGGTCTTGGTGATCGTAATGACAACGGTGAAAGATTTGTAGTGTTCTTCAACTTTCACAGTCTCTTATCGGTGGTACTATGTTTGAGCATAAGGACCACCACAAAATCAGTTGGTCCTCTGCTGATCGGCGCAGAACACAAAATCAGATCGACCATTTTGCCATTAGTAAAAGATTCAAGAGTTGCCTCCTGGACGTGCGAAACAAGAAGGGTGCCGATATTGGGATGGAAACAGACCATTATCTTATGATCGCTAATGTTCGATTGCGTATTGCAGCCGTGCGCCGCCCCAGCGACGAAGGATCCAGGCGCCGCAAATTCAACACCGCTCGATTAAAAAATCCAGCTGTCTTACAACAATATAATGACCATCTTGCGCAAAAAGCAGCTGAGATAACTAGTCACCCAAATAAGGACATAAACGAAAACTGGGATGCCAATAAAAATGCGTACATTGATAGCGCAAATACCATCCTTGGCCCAAACCCGGGCTGCCGGAATAAGCCCTGGATGTTCGACGCTTCATGGCAGCGGATTGTTGAAAGAAAGGACTTGAAAGTTCGTTTGGCTGCAGCATCAGACGATAATCGAAGCAGGATCGAGCTCCTTTACCGTCAGAAAGCTCGAGAAGTTCAGCGTAGTGTGCGACGCGATAAAAGAGTTTATGCCAATTCTCTTTTAGCCTCAGCAGAAGAAGCCGCAACAAGTAACAACTTAAACGCCGCATACAGTGTCATCAAGGAGTTTACAGGTGGTCGTAGCTCCTGCCAACATCCAGTGAAGGATAGTGATGGAAAGCTACTTATCTTGGAAGAAGATCAAATAAGGCGGTGGAAAGAACACTTCACCGCGGTCTTGAACCGTGTAACCTCTGGTGAAGTTCCCCCTCATATAAAATAGATAATTTAGCTAACCATCAAAATGTGCGTATACGGTCCACTGCCCCGACTAAAGAGGAAATAATCCCTGCAAGTATTGCACTAAAAGGAGGAAAGGCCGCCGGACTTGACGGTATACCTGCCGAACTTTATCAAGCAGCGCAAACCGTAACTGCCGATTTGCTGCACCCACTTGTTGATAAAGCGTGGAATACAGAGACCTTTAGCACTGAGTGGAAGGAAGGTTTGATCATCAAACTTCCAAAGAAGGGTAGCCTCACAGACTGTAATAATGGGAGAGGCATTTGTGTGCTTCCTGCCGATGCCAAGATAATAGCTAAAATAGTCCTGGAAAGACTAAAGGCCCACTTAGAAAGCACAATTGATGAAGAGCAGGCTGGTTTTCGATCCGGAATCTCTTGTGTCGCTCACAGTAACACCTTGTGAATCATCATCGAGCAATGCGCTGAATACGATTCTCTGCTTCACTTGCTTTTCATCGATTTCGAAAAGGCTTTCGATAGTGTGAACCGGGATTCTATATGGGCGGCCTTGCGCAGGAGAGGCATCCCTGAGAAGCTTGTGGCTATTATTAAGGCAACCTATGACGGCGCGAAATGTCGCGTTTTGCATAAAGGTAAGGTGTCGGGGGACTTTGAGATTCGCAGTGGAGTTCGGCAGGGGTGCATCCTCTCACCGATCCTATTCCTCATTGTGATCGGCGATGTGTTGTATGCAGCCCTATCCGGACTCGACAGAGGAATTCAATGGACTTTGACATCTTATCTACAGCATCTTGACTACGCTGACGACATATGCCTACTCTCCCATAAAATCATGGATCTGTCCGCAATGGCGTTAGATCTCGAGAGGCAGGCAAGCAAGGTTGGGCTAAAGATTAATACCAAGAAGACCAAGGTTCTTAGCCCGCCGTTGCGAAAAAGAAATCCGACACCTATTGCCATCATTATTAATGGGCAGCCTGTGGAGAGGGTGGACGGCTTCGTCTACCTAGGTAGCATTGTTGTCGAAAATGGTGGTACGGAGCAGGACATCGCTCGTCGTATCAACCAGGCTAAACGCGCATACGGCATGCTGTCCAAAATCTGGCAAAGCAGTTATCTCAGCATCAAGACCAAGCTGGGCCTGTTTCGCTCCCTGGTACTATCAGTGCTTTTGTATGGGAGCAGTACATGGAAAGTTTCCGTAGGAGTTACCAGAAAACTGCAAGTTTTCGTCAACTCATGTCTTCGTCGAATTTTAAGAATTTTCTGGCCCGAAACAATATCAAATGAAGAGCTAAGTCGGCGTACGGGTCAGATGCCAATCGACGAATTGATACGCAGGCGAAAATGGCAGTGGATAGGTCACATATTGCGGAAGAGTGATATCTGCATTGCTTTGCATGCCTTGAAATGAAACCCCATTTCCAACCAAGGCCGACCAAGAGGGGGTCCTCGAATCACATTACGTCGATCTGTGGCAAAGGAGTGTCAGGCACTGGGTAAGTCTTTTGGGGAGTTGCGCCCCATTGCCCAGGACAGAGTACGATGGCGCGCAGGAGTAGTTGACGCGCTATGCCCCGCTAGGGGTTAAGGCAAAGTAGTAAGGAGGAAAGTAGTAATTCCGGGATGATTGTCCACGAACGAAATCGAACTGATTCAGGCTGTGGGCATTTTTACTTCTGTTTATAATTTCTTGGTGTGGGTTTTGAATTAAAGTCGTTAGGAGTTCATTTAATTTTATCAGGATTTAGACAGTGTTTTTCTCAAACTCGAGATAATGGCAGTATAAAAGCGATTCTGTAAGAACTCAAGGGGGATTGATCCCCCTATTCCACCTTTATCTACACCAATGATCAGTGGTAATGATAATCTTTTCGTCAATAGTAAAAATCATCATGATAATGTAATGAGATACGAGATTTCCGTCATTTCGAATCAGAGAGCACAGTTTTTATATCACACTGATGAGTCTCAAATCATCTAACAATACGGAGTTATAACATCGTAATGGAATTTATGAAAAGTATCATCCCTTATAACAACTGTTAGTTGTCTAGTCTAGAAGATACTGCAGACACTAATCAAATAGGCCAAATAGCTCAGCCCGAAAGCTACTTTAATGTTTGATATAAACACTGAAATCATAAGCAAAAATGGATTATGTCATTTAACTCTGGAATCGTTTTTTTTTTCAACACAGTAAGTACTCAAGAAATACAAGTATGATAAAAATTTATTATGAAAGTACAGCAGTAGCGCGTCGTACATAAGAGGAAAGGAGATTACTGAAGGAAAAAAATGCTTTATTAAAAAAATTAATAATTATCGATTACTAAGCATGTTAAGAGGTAAATGCATGGTAACAGGGGTTCGTCTTGAGATGAATGTCTTTATTATGTGTCTTCAATCACTGAACCAATGTTGTGAGAACCAATGTTTACCTGCGTCAAAATGCTCCATAAATATACTGTATGCCTTGCCTACTACTGCACCAATATAAAGTCATATATCATTGTGTTACCTGACAAAACTACCATTCAATTTCCGTCGCTTTACATTGTGTACGTAGCTTACAAGCAGTCTTCGCCTCATGGCACCTCCACTTCTTGCACTGAATCTTAGTGGACCTCACGGGAAAAATTCACTAAAACTATTGCTCTTTTTCTTGAACGGTTTGGTTTACCGCATGGCTTGCCAATTTGATAAATGAATCAAAATTTCGTGTCTCCGCTAGTTATCCCTTGTTAAGTCGCACTGCATGTCCACTTGCCAGCTATGACCGCCATAAATTTTCCATCGGAACCCAGAGAGGTAATGATTTAATTTATCGATATGTCCATAAATAAGGAATGAGCTGTTAGCTCCTTGCTCTCTGCTAGTCCCTTAATCGATGTTATTGCAACAACTTGTAGCTAATTTATAAAACACTGGAACATGTCTCAAATGTTTTCGTGAGTAATTTTATAGCCATGCGGGTATTTGTTTTTATGCCAACTGCCAAAGCAACACACGTTTGCCATCGTCCTGATTGATTTGGCTGATTTATGTGAAATAGTTGGTGAAATTCATTCAAATATTATGCAAACAAAACCAAACGAGCTTGATACCGTTCACTATCCAGCTAACTTGTTCTTTTTTAATAACAATTAAAGTGCCAATAGAAGCGAAAGGGTTAAAAAATTGAATAAGAAAACATGTTGACTATTTTTGGGGAAGAATTTCATGATAAATCACGTGGTAACTACTGTATGTGGCATTCATTATCCATTCTTCATTTGCCACTTTGAAATTAGCAGTAAAACTTGTTCCGATTCCAGCATTCTTATGGGACGTATACGAAATAATGAACCGATTTAAGCTAAATTCAGGATAATGGTTTGGGGGTAAATATGATTGATTAACATGGGAATTGATAAAGGTATCTTCAGAAATATATTAAAAATCTAACAAAAATTTGATTTTGATCCCGTCGATCCTGTAGCATCTATCTCCCAAAAACAACCCTGTTGTAAGAAAATCCCCGCCAAGAAAAACTCCTCAGCCGCAAAAAGGATTGATATGAACACAATACCGCCAAAGTGCTCGTAGCTTCGCGCCTGGCTCTAGGGTATGCATATTGAACGTTGATTGCATTAGTTAATTTCTTTCAAAGCTGATTGACGGGGAGCTTCGGAGCCTAAAGACTCACCGCCGAACGGATTTAATGAAAAAATGACAGTGATCATGACAACGATGTCGCTCTGACAAAATTATGGACAAGTAGTTGCGTGCGGATTATGCTGTAAGCTCTTATGCCAAGTATTATTGGCTTCTCGCCCGGATCTCGTTATAAAGCTCCCTTACGAAAGACTAAAAATGCACTTCAGGCCAGAAGTGAATAATGTACTATTTTCTACTGCGTTCTTATTCACATTGTTCAACTTATTTTGTTTAATGGAAGCTCCCCGCCAAATAGCGTTGAAAGAAATTAACTAATGCAATCAGCGTTCCATATGCATACCCTAGAGCGAGGCGTGAAGCTACGAGTACTTTGGCGGTATTGTGTTCATATCAATCCTTTTTGCAGCTGAGGAGTTTTTCTTGGCGGGGATTTTTTTACAACAGGGTTGTTTTTGGGAGATATCACATCTTTTTGCATAGTAGTAGTTGTAATCCAGATGGCGCAACGGTAAGCACGTTCGCCTTCTATATATTGGGCTCCGGTTTGATTCCTACTGAATGTGGTAGTCTTCGATAAAAAAAAGGGAATTTACGTGCGGGACTATGAGTCCACTCAGGTTACCCATTTGGGGTTAATAGCCAAGAATATGATTTTTCTAGTTCAAAGGACTCAAAGTGCCTTTAACAGTAGTTTACTGCATTCGCCTCATCAGCCCCGATAATATACTACTCATCTTGCCTAGATATGGCTTCCTTGGCAAGAACATCCTTTTTCCTGCGCAAAGGACTCAAAATACCTTTAACAATCTATTGCATTCGCCTCATCACCTCCAGTCATGTAATAACCATCTTGCCTAGACATCGCTTCCCATCTTCCACACATTGGAAAAAATCATCTTACATCATAATTCATATCTCAAATGCCATAAATGAAACTACCTAAATCATATACCACACAGCATGTTTTTTTCTTTCCGGACATCCTAAGATGCAGCCATAAACATTCAGTTTCAATTTTTTCATGACACACTTTTCACTCATGCACTTACCACAAACCACCCCCACAACCATGAACTCGTATGGTTCTCCTCACCCGACGAGCGCACGGACTTTTGCATCCGTCGTCGTCACTATACTCATATAATCAAGTGTTTGCGTGTCTCCCCGTCGGCATGCGATCTCTGCGAGTGATTTGCTGCGTCGCATTGAAATTATCAAAAAGACTTAAGCGAGAAACTTTACTATAAAATTTCACATTTTTTGATGTATCTTTTTATCTACTGCACGGATCAAAGCAAATGATAGCCTATGCACACCCTTGGGACACAGTCAATCCATGAGAAAAGAAAGTAGACCTCGATACGCTCCCTACGAGGCTGTAGCCCTGTCAAAGGACAACGAGAACAACGAGAACAACAAGAACAAGAAAAATTTGGAAAATAGCCATTTTCAAATTATCATTTCTCGGGTGTTTTTCCTTGCATCGGCATCAAATTTGCAGCACTTTGAAAGATGACCAGAGACAATGACCCGAACAAGCACCCGGGGCCGGAGCTACAGAGGTTCAAAAACCCGTACTTGTTTTGTCGCGTAAACATAGTCTTGGTCACTTTTCATTTTTTTTTTCGTTTTTCTTTGGCGGGGCGGGACGCTCCCGCGTCCCTAGATACAATAAGTGGTCCGATTCCGACAAACGAGTACATATGTATATGCAACTTCCACTATGTCAAATTTTCAGCTCAATAGAGAAAGTAGTTTGCATATAATCAGACGGATATATATACGAGTATGGCATAGTCAATTTATCTCGTCATACTGATCAATTAGGGTGGCCACACACTGTCCGACACGAACTCGGACACGAACATGATACAAGTGTCCTCCGAGTAGCTCAAGTCACACACACACTCTTCACACAAATCTGAGGAAAACAGGTCCGCTTGTACCATGTTCGTGTTAGACAGCGTGTGGCCGGTCTAATACAATATACTTTACGTGGTGGAGGAGGTGCTCCCTTTTATGTATTGCAAACTTCATCACAAAGTTAATAGCCGTGATCGATTCACCCGAATAAAGATCAAGTCCCATACAAAACTACTGAATGGTCGTTGATTCAGGTCGCGTATGGGATCACATCGGATCAGAGTTGAAAGTGAATTAGTTGAATGTCAACTTATTTCTCAGCATTTTTATGTTGTTTCAGAAAATGGAGTCACATATCGGATTAAATGATTCAGAGACAGGCAAGTTTTGGTTTTCATCAAAAAGCCAAACTTTTTGGCAACAACAATAAAATATCTTTGTAACGGTTGAAAATGGAGAACTTATTCTGATGGTGTTTTCCACAAAAGAACCCGTTTTCCGCTCCCGTAAATCGATAAGGTGAGGGGCACCGTGACGGAAAGAGAAGTGCAATAGCCCACAAGACTTTTGCAGCTTATGAGTCGGTGCACATGATGACGCCGAAAGCCGGGTCACTTTCAATCGGATAGGAAGAAATGCATTGGCAGCAGTGGAGCGATGCACTTGGCCGCTGATAGCTATCGGCATCATTTGGCCGTCGCGATAGCTACCTGGTATTCCGCTGGTTTCTTCTCCTATCTGCGGCAGTTCACGCGTCCGTGGATCAATTTTTATTTAGCCGCGCATACACTCGAACTTGGAACACCAACACGGTCACAATGTATGATTTGTGTGAAGTTTTTTAAACCATTCTCTTGGGGATCACTTTTACTCAAGCGATGCTTTTAAGTTTTATCCGAATGATTCAAGATACTTCACATACATTTCAAGTTCGTGTTTGACATTATGCGGCCCGGATTATATAATACAGAGTACCCTGCGTCCCATAACATCATGTGAATTGAAACACAGATAGGTATTAGAGAGGCAGGAGCTTAAGTGACGCGGTGTCCAGCGAAACTTGGACGCGCATGAGCACCGGGGCTTAAGGTTGACGATTAAGTTTGTTCCGGCCAACGAAATTGCTCAACTGCCTGAGTTAAAGTGAAGCGATCTCGTCCACATCAGGAAAGGGATCACCGCGACATTCTAAGCGACATCAGCAAAGAAGATTACATTCGCGGAGGATGAGCTGCTTGATCTCATCATCGAAAAAAGCGACAACCTGCGTCAGAGAAAATGTACAATTTGTACAGCTGGTGCCTCAAGGTCGAATGCTCCATGAAAAGGCCGCAAATGATTCTAACCCTGCTTGTATTCAGATTCAGAAGTTCCAAGGTGTGCTTAGACACTCGCAGACCAGGAAGACTATCCTAATACGTCTATACGTTCCCGTTCTCTACTATGGTTTTTAACCCTGCATATGGGGTATCCACAAAAAGGTTCTGGGTCAATGAACAGGTGGTTTCCTACCATTATATGGCGGCTTTATTAAGGGAAGTGCCTTCACAGCAGCTTCAATGTCTGTGAAGATTGCAACGTTTGCAAGCTTCAAAACTTGCAGTAACACAAGTCCGAGTTGCATGAATTTCTGCTTGGAAGGCCGTTAGATGATCCCCCATGGGAATAGGTAATGTTATAGATGGGCCGGTATTACCTGCTCCGTACGCTCATCAGTGGAGCCATCAGTAAACCACCTGAGATTATTCGAAGAGAGGAACGAATGCCTCATATTCCATTCTTCTATATTCCAAATTTCGGTAGAGAAGAGTTAGGCGGCATACTCAGCTCATTGTCTCCAAGGAGCTATTCTTCCTCCATTAAGTTTAATTTAAGGGAGGCCTGATTGGTTTTGAGCCTCGTTATTGCCAGTTTAGCCCCCGCTTTTAGATGAATGTGAAGCGGAGGAAGATCAAGAAGTGCCTTATGAGCGGCAGTATGGCAGCAATGAGTATTCTTCGTTACCGCGAGGCAGGTTAGACTTCAAATTTTGCCTAGTGTAACTTTACTCACCCTGCTATACGATTTCTTCCAAAAAATGACAGCTTCATAATCAATTAAGGGTCCGATGATCACCTTGTAGCTGCAAAGAACTATTCGAGGGCTGGTTCTCCAGGCCTTCCCTACGAATTTCGTGGAATCTGCATGGAGTACCTACTTGAGATTTGGTGTGACATCATTATACTTATTTTCCTGTAAAGGAACGACAGCTGCTTTGGCCGAATTGACTCGAAAGCAGTTGTCATTACACCATATTTATACTACGCTCAGGGTTGGTTGGAGAATTTCCATTAGGACTTCTTCAAACTTCCCCCTCAAAAGTAATTAATAGGTCATTAGCATATTCTTGCGTTAACTCCGCCGAAGTCTTTCCCAAGCTATGGTTGTGAAACAAGGAGGGAAGAATAGCTGTAGCCTGAATGGCTGAGTCACACCTAAGCCTCTCACGTCAGTAGGGTGTCATGAATTACGTAGAAAGACCTGCAACATAGTTGTGTGGACTCTGATATGTTATGACTCACCTGGAGCAGTTATTACCAAGGCTAAACCTGGATAGGGTTTAGCGTTGGGCCGACAACCAATCTTTGTAAAAACTACTCCATGTCAAAAAATCTAGAACCAAAGCTTCGGATTGGATGGATCAACAACGACGACCACGCAAACGTTTAACGAATTTTCCTTTCGAATCTTGGAGTGTACGCTCCCTGAACAAAACGGGGACCGTGAAGGCCATCCTTCAACAGGTCAACAGTTACAAACTGAGCATCTTTACAAACAAATTGGATTGGCAGCGAGATAAACAATAAGAATTCGCACACAATTTTCAAAAGCGGCAAACCATCGGGTCACAAGGAGGTTGGGTTTGCATTCATAGTGACCAAGCAGCCCAAGCCTCACGTTATTGACTTTAAACCTATTATTGAAAGGGCGCTGGCTCATCATTGTTCACCCCGACTGACGTTAAGGAAGATGCAGTGAAAGATAAATTTTATGTCTGCCTGGAGACACTGTTCGAATCATTTCCAACAAACGACGTCAAAATACTTCTGGGAGATTTTAATGCGGAAGTTGGAAACGAAAGTCGGCATCGGGGAGGACATAGGAGGACATAGCCTCCATGATGAATGCAATGATAACGGTCAGCGAGATTAATCGACTTCGCCTGCAGTAGGAATCTTATCGTAAGGGTACGTTTCTACTGCAGTTCGCGAGCAGGCACGCGAGCATTTTGTGAATGAATGGTAAGAATTTTTTGCTCGTCACGAAGCACACGGCGAGCATAACACGTTACCTTTCCATGCCGTTTCCACCTAAGTAAAGCTTGCAGGCATCATGCCACGTTCACTGCATGTCTGAAAATTTAGGTGCAAACACTCAGCTTTTGCTTGCGTGCTGCTTGCCAGAATCATTTGTGCATGCGAAGTCTGCTTGCAGGCTACGACTTGAAATTCAAAATGCCGTTAACGAGAGAAGCCTGCAGCCGTCTTCATAATTTCATGTGGAATAAAATAAAGAAAATCCCCACGTTATTGCAAAACTGCGAATGCTTTAGCGAGATTGTGTTCATATCAATTCTTTTTGCGGCTGATGAATATTTTTCTATGGTGCAATCTTTTTACAACATAAAAAAAATAAAATAAGAACCAGGCCGAAGCGTATATACCCTAGAATTGTACAGACCTAGTGGTGATACCAAAAGTACCAATTGGCAGCGACCATAAGCATTAAAAGTGAGTTTCCTATGCGGCCAGTTTATAGAGGAGGCTGACACTCATTCAAGAGGATCTTGACCATTCTCAAAATCAATTAACTAACCCATTCTACAAATATTTGTCGAATTTTTCAAGTTGCTAATTTCATTCTATCGAAAGTTATTGCTTATTTGAAGTTTCATTTGTAGGGGAGGTAGGGGTTCCTTGGGTCAGATCTTGCCCATCATTGCCACCAACCAATAAGATCATGCTACAAACATTTATAAAAAATTTCAAGCCTCTAGCTTCACTCTATCGAAAGTTATCGCTTATTTTAAGTTTCATTTGTAGGGGAAGTAGGGGCTTCGTTGGTCGGATTTTACGTATTTTCAACATCTGCCAACTGGATCCTGCTACAAACATTTGACCAAAATTTCAAGTCTCTAGCTTTATTTTGTCGGACGTTATCGCTTATTTTAAGTTTCATTTCTAGGGGAGGTGGGGGTTCCTTTCGTCAGATCTAACCCATCTTTAATGCCAACTAACTTAATTTCACTTCAAACATTTTACCAAAATTTCAAGTCGCTGGGTTCATTCTATCAAAAGTTGTCGCATATTTGAAGTTTCATTTGTAGGGGAGGTAGGGGTTCCTTGGGTCGGATCTTACACATTTTCAAAACTAAATTTTACTACCAACATTTTACCAAATTTTCAACTCGCTAGTACCATTCTATCTAAAGTTATCGTAATTAAAGTAACATTTAATTTTTTGAATTTTGTAGGGGAGGGAGGCATTCCTTTGATCTGATTATGCCCAACTTACTAAAACTCAAGCATCTTCTCACCTCAGGGCTACATGCCAGACAGACAGACAGACAGACGGACAGACAGATAGACAGACAGATAGACAGACAGACAGACAGACAGACAGACAGACAGACAGGCAGACGGACAGATAGACAGACAGACAGACATGGCTTAATCGAATCAGGAGATGACCCTGATCATTTATAAATATACATTGGGTGGTATGCATAAAGTGAGTCGAGTGGAGGAAAGCTGAGTTGACCGAATTTCACTCAATTCGGTGTGCATAACATTTGCGAAAAACTCCACTCCACTCACCAGCAGCCGCCATCTTGAGTGAAAATCAGAGTTGTTCCGGTTTTTTACTTTGCATTCTTTACACGATTTTTTACATGTAAAAAAATCATTTTTTTACGTTAATGTTTTTTACGCCACGTAAAAAAATAAAATGTAAAAAACTTATTTGTATGAGGAATTCCGATTTCTAATACTCCTGATGTCTTGTTTTCCGTGTTTTATTTTTTGTTCGTCTAAGCAGAGTTAACTCAGAACATATTTACCGAATCGTTGCTAAATGACTGCGCCTTCTGAAAGCACTCAGTACTACAATTAACTCTCACTCTCGTTGCATATGGTCTTCACAGCCGCCTCTATTCTTTAAATAAGAATACGCTCTAAGTTTTGGTAAACTTTATTCGTTATGTATTGAAATTCGTCACAAAGTAAAAGTAAGTTCTTCATGAAAAAAAAAAATCACAAAAAATGTCGGTTAAAATCAACACATCATTGCCGCCACTGGATATCGACTCGAACTAAAAAGCGCCACATTAAGTGAGACCGCGAGCTTCTAATAATATAAAGTACTTTAAAATTACCGGAATCAATTGTCCAGAATCTTCAATGATGTATTCCTCAATGGTCGCATCTCTACACTCTGTCTCCGCCTCCGCATTTATGCAACGCTTTCTATATTAAAAATATATAAAGTCTTAGCATAAAATAAAATAATAACCAATGGCCAGGTTTATATCGTGGAACTAAAAAGAGTATTAACTAGATCATAATAGATTTACGTAGTTCTAATTCGTGGAGTGTTTATACCGGCCGGTACTAAACATGGCAAATGTCAGATGTTAGCCTATTCGCTTGGATTTAAGGAGAATTTTAGAAATGAAAAGAACTTCTAATGAAAAGCGCTTTTATATCGCCGACTCAAGCAAAACATACACAGAGAAAAGCAACCGTCAACAACGGAAATGCAAACTCAATCCAAATCGTTTAGTCCAATACCGAATCGCAAGTAGAGATAAGAGCTAATTCAATTAACTAATCCGACATGCTTACATCATGGAGAGTTAGCTGGGATTAATTAATACTGAAACATAGTCCCGCGATATAAACGTAGTGAATGGACTGCACTTGCCGTATTTTGAAGCGTCTTGGAACAAAAGTTGCAAAATGCACTATATTTTTTCCTCTCTTTTCTTGGAGTGAAATTCAATTGTTGAAATTGAGTTGTGGACGGCCTACCGCTACTCATTTTATCACTGAAACACAACACGAACTGCTTAAGCGAACATTTAAATAGCAACTGATTGACAGTTCTGAAGAAGAAGAAGAAGACAATTTTTACAAATTTTACATTTTTTTACATTTTTTACTTATTTTTTACATTATTTACCACTTTTTTTACTTATTTTACCGTAAAAATGTAAAAAAATATTTTTTTACATGAAAATGAACAACTCTGGTGAAAATTAGTCTGACGTTTAAAAAAATCATCGCATTTGATAATTCACTCAATTTCGTATGCATAATATCTGAGTTGAGTCAAGAAAAGCTGAGTCTACAAATATGCACACTCAAGCGACATTTTTGGTGTACATATACACCATGACAGTTGTCAAATTGTCAAAACAAGTAGATATACGGTGATTTGCTTTGTTAGCATGTTTTTGGTAAGCAAATTCACTTATTTTACTGTGAGAACTACCTGTTCTGGCTGCTTGCAAAAATCCCCGCAGGACGATGTCGATCAGGAGAAAGGTATTTGATGAAGGACGGACCAGTGGCGGCTTTGTAGTCTTTTCAGAAAGTCCCCTATTTGGATAATAACAACAGAGGATAGTAAAAATCAACTCGTGACGATGGCGATTTCATGTGCGAAAATGTGGAGGACGATTTCGATGTGGAAAATACACCAACTCCAACTAAATCGGCGTCCACCACCATGACCTTAGGAAGTTCGCCCCGTAAAGAGCTAGTCGATGGATTGAATTATCACACGACACCTAAAGGTCGCCACCCATTGACGAGCACAACCACGACCAAACTTCCACCGAACCATCAAATGTCATAGGACGTGTGGAAAAAAAATTCCCCCTATTTCCACCGTTCTATGATATTTGATGGTTCGATGGAAGTTTGGTCGTGGTTGTGCTCGTCAATGGGTGGCACACTTTAGTCACTAGCAGTTGATCTTGTACTTGCCATAGTTAAAGAGGACCTCAAGATGGAATCCGTCATATTAAACACTGCCCCTAAACAGGATTAAAAGTGGGTGTATGAGTATCAATCGTTCCCACGGCAGCCGGTTCTTCGTACCGGAGCGACCCGTTTTTCGAAAAAAACCCTCGATGCAAGAAGAACTGCAGTATTTGAAGCATCGCCACCACAACAACAACAACAGTACTTATCAATTTTTATTAAAGCGTTCTTTCCCGTAGGGGCTACTATGACGAACTGAAACAAATCGTACGTCAGATACTTTGTTCGTTTCCAAAGTCATCCTATAGTTGATGTTGAACATATCCTATTTATCCTCGCATAGTAGCCCATACCATATGACAAACAGGTAAATGTTCATGTGTGGACTAATCACTATGTAAACCAATCAATCTCCATTTCATTTACAAGTAAAACAAATTATGTATTTAGAAGTTTAACTAATAATTTTTATTAATTTGTAAAATTATAAAAGAAAAATATGGCGCAACATTACGATTTTGTTTCCATTCTATTCCATTCATCTTTTCCTTCTTTGTCGTATCTTCTCTTAAAAATCGCCACCATTTTTTGGGTTTTCCAAATATCTACCCGGATAGTCAGAAACAGTTGGGATCGGCGCAGGGTTCTCGGCGCAGGGTTCTACCACCGTCGTTGTAATTAACTTGTTTGCGGACACGGTTGCCTTTGCCCAATTCCTTATTGGTGCTGTTCGTTGTGGTGCCGAAGCAACTTGACCCAATACGCTAGATCGTAGTCCTCAGCGACCTGCTTGATGATCTCCGTGTCCCGTTCTTCGTTCTTTTCTTTCGTCGCATACGAAACCACTTTGAACGATGGAAGGGGGCGACTTCGATATCTGAGGCTCCATATTTTAATGATGAGTTTCAATCAAATTTGGTCTGAAATGAACGAATCTGAAGTACATTTTCGCGAACTCATAACCGTTTTGGAGATATTTACCTTTAAATTTGGAACTTTTGTATGGGAATATCCAGTACTAGAATTGTGTATCAAATAAATCTCCACTTTAGGTAGTTGCGAACCTACTATGATACATCATCATTTAATTTTTATACCCTAGACTTTTAGTATAGGGTATATTGTTTTTGTCACGACGGAAATATGTAACACCTTAAAGGAGGCTCCGGAGGTATAGCAATGTATATATATATATATATGATCAGGGTCACCTCCTGATTCGATTTAGCCATGTCTGTCTGTCAGTCTGTCTGTCCGCCTGTCTGTCTGTCTGTCTGTCTGTCTGTCCGTCTGTCAGTCCGTTCGCACGACAACTTTCGACAGAATGAAGCTAGAGCCTTGAAATTTTGGTCAAATATTGCTAGTGTAATCTAGTTGGATGGCATTGAAATTGGGGATGATCAGGCCAAGAGAACGCCTACCTCCCCTACATATGTAAAATACATAAATGTATCTATAACTCCCGATTAAATAAACGTGAAAAGCTCTAGCTTAGGTAGATTACTCATGAGGGTAATCTTATAATCTCCTGGGAAAATAAAATCGATCAGTTTTAAACTAACGGTAATTTTCTTACAAAGAACCCCGTACTACCCTAATTTTCAGTTTTTTTGTATATAACTCCTGAACCAATTGACGTAGGCACCTGATTTTTGGCATGTAACCTTGAAGTGAGAAGCTGCTTAAGGTTTTGTAAGTTGGGCATAATCAGATCAAAGGAACGCCTACCTCCCCTACAAATTTCAAAAAATTAAATATTGCCTTAATTACGATAACTTTCGAAACCGGGCCGAAGTCCGAAGCGTATATACCCTAGACTTGTACAGACCTAGTGGTGATACCAAAAGTCCCAATTGGCAACGAATATATGCATTAAAAGTGGGTCTCTTATATGGCCAGTTCATAGGGGAGGTTGGCACTCATTCAGTGGGATCTTGACCATTCTCAAAATCAATTAACTAACCCATTCTACAAATATTTATCCAATTTTTCAAGTCGCTAGCTTCATTCCATCGAAAATTAACGCTTATTTGAAGTTTCACTTGTAGGGGAGGTGGGGGTTCCTTGAGTCGGATCTTGCCCAGCATTTCCATCAACCAATTAAATCCTCCTACAAACATTTAAACAAAATTTCAAGTCTCTAGCTTCATTCTATCGAAAGTTATCGCTTATTTGAAGTTTCTTTTGTAAGGGAAGTAGGGGTTTCGATGGTCGGATTTTACGTATTTTCAATATTAGTCGACTGGATCATACTACAAACATTTGACCAAAATTTCAAGTCGCTAGCTTTATTTTGTCGTAAGTTATCGCTTATTTTAAGTTTCATTTCTAGGGGAGGTAGGGATTCCTTAGGTCGGATCTTACCCATCTTTAATGCCAACTAACTCAATCTCACTTTCAACATTTTACCAAAATTTCAAGTTGCTGGCTTCATTCTATCAAAAGTTATCGCTTATTTGAAGTTTCATTTGTAGGGGAGGTGGGGGTTCCTTGAGTCGGATCTTGCCCATTTTCAATACCAACAAAGTAGGTCTTATTAGCAACATTCTTTCAAATTTTCAACTTGCTAGTATCATTTTTTCGAAAGTTATCGTAATTAAAGGAATATTTAATTTTTGGAAATTTGTAGGGGAGGTAGGCGTTTCTTTGATCTGATTATGCCCAACTTACATAATCTTAAGCAGCTTCTCACTTCAAGGTTACACGCCAAAAATCAGGTGTCTACGTCAATTGGTTCAGGAGTTATAGACAAAAAACCTGAAAAGTAGGGTAGTATGGGGTTCTTTGTAAGAAAATTACCGTTAGTTTTCAACTTATCAGTTTTATTTTCCCAGGAGAGTATGAGATTACCCTCATGAGTAATCTACCAAAGCTAGAGCTTTTCATGTTTCTCTAATCGGGAGTTATTGATACATTTATGTATTTTACATATGTAGGGGAGGTAGGCGTTCTCTTAGCCTGATCATGCCCATTTTCAATACCATCCAACTAGATCACACTTCCAACATTTGACCAAAATTTCAAGGCTCTAGCTTCATTTTATCGAAAGTTATCGTGCGAACGGACAGACAGACGGACAGACAGACAGACAGACAGACAGACAGACAGACGGACAGACAGACAGACAGTCAGGCATGGCTAAATCGAATCAGGAGGTGACCCTGATCATTTATATATATACATTGCTATACCTCCGGAGCCTCCTTTAAGGTGTGACATATTTCCGTCGTGACAAAAACAATATACCCTATACTATAAGTCTAGGGTATAAAAATTATACTAGCAAGTTGAAAATTTGACAAAATGTTGCTAGTAAGACCTACTTTGTTGGTATTGAAAATGGGCAAGATCCGACCCAAAAAACCCCCACCTCCCCTACAAATGAAACTTCAAATAAGCGATAACTTTTGATAGAATGAAGCCAGCAACTTGAAATTTCGGTAAAATGTTTAAAGTGAGATTGAGTTAGTTGGCATTAAAGATGGGTAAGATCCGACTTAAGGAACCCCTACCTCCCCTAGATATGAAACTTAAAATAAGCGATAACTTAACGACAAAATAAAGCTATCGACTTGAAATTTTGGTCAAATGTTTGTAGTATGATCCAGTTGGCTAATATTGAAAATACGTAAAATCCGACCAACGAGACCCCTACTTCTCCTACAAATGAAACTTCAAATAAGCGATAACTTTCGATAGAGTGAAGCTTGAGACTTGAAATTTTTTTTAAATGTTTGTAGGAGGATCTAATTGGTTGGTGGCAATGATGGGCAAGATCCGACCCAAGGAACCCCTACCTCCCCTACAAGTGAAACTTCAAATAAGCGTTAACTTTCGATAGAATGAAGCTAGCAACTTGAAAACTGCGACAAATATTTGTAGAATGGGTCAGTTAATTGATTTTGAGAATGGTCAAGATCCCACTGAATGAGTGCCAAACTCCCCTATGAACTGGCCATATAGGAGACCCACTTCTAGTACATATGGTCGTTGCCAATTGGGACTTTTGGTATCACCACTAGGTCTGTACAAGTCTAGGGTATATACGCTTCGGACTCCGGGCCGAAGCGAAACTTCGGCCTGGTTTATATTTACAGGCCACTCGCAATTTAGATTTAGCATGAATGGCCCATCGATAAAATTTGATACCTCGGATATCGAAGTCATGCCGATGGCAGGTACTCAAAGCAGCTCAACTTCGCCTCAATGTCCATGTTGGTTAGATCCAAAAGTTCTGCGATAAGAGGAATTTGTAGCCCGAGAGAATTCGGAAGAATTGATTTTGATCGCTCTTCAGCCGATGGGTTTCGTCCACGACAAGTGCAGCCCAAATACTTTCCGTACCGTTGCCCCGGGAATAGGGCAAGAGCTACACACTTCCTCCACAGTTGGCATATCTGAAACACCGAGAAAACGATTAGCAAGAAGGACTTTTTTCTTTGTTAATGATTTTACCTCGCAAGAGAAGACGATGACAAAAACAGCTGACAAAATGTCAAAACGATAGAATAACTGAGTGAACAATTAATTCGATGTTTTTATGTCCTCTGAATAGAGTGTACTTTTACATATACCAATTTTCCACTCAACTCACAGAACATCGCAGACTCAGAAGTGCACTCAATAGTCTCTACTCTGGAGTATACCCTCATTTATATGCATACGGATACCACCCATTGTCATACCTCCGGAGCCTCCTTTAAGGTGTTACATATTTCCATCGTGACAAAAACAATATACCCTATACTAAAAGCCTAGGGTATAAAAATGATCGCAAAACAAACTTCTGGTATAGTACGACTTAGTACTGATTTTGATACTTTAAGATATGAAAGTTTACCGAAACTGTCGCTTGTAGTGAGATATCGTAGAGTAATCACGAGTCTCTCGTTTACACTGATGCATTTTCTGTATTTAGTGTCCATTTTTTTAGGGTTTTGTATAAAAACAAAACCTTTATGAAATCGGTCATGCGTCCGTCTGTCCATGAAATATCTCACGAACCGCCGAAGCTACATGCATGAAATTTGGTGAAAATATGTAGAAGTACTATAATTCTCTGGAGAAAGCGACGCGTTGTAATAGATCAACTTTAAGGGGGGGTCCCCATAGAGGGGAAATGAAGGTCGAAATTTTTTTTCGTTTGGTATATAGGTTGGCAAGTGGGGTATCGTAAGAAAGCTATTGTCGAGTACATTCCATTTCTAGAATTTTTTTCAAATTTGAAGAAAGGAGAAAAGAGGGAGAGGGGAAAATATGTGATCCGAGTTTGTGACCGTTATACCTAGAGATATGAAAATTTACAGAAAAGCGGCATTTCACTAGCATAGAAAACTATAGGTAAAAATAATAGAATTTTGAAATCTCATTGAAAAAGGTTAATAATAGTATATTTCTATAGTTGCAGTTTGCACACCCCTGCACCCCTCAAGCATACCCGAGGTCAAAAATATTGATGGCCAATGATAACCAACATCATAGGCAATAATATCTCTAAGTTTCATTCCAATCACATAATATTTAATAATAGTACATTCATTTTAAATTGGGCATTTTGACACTATCCATACAAAAAATACACCTACCGGCCTCATGCATAGGTGCGAGTACTACTTGCATGTAGTCTTTCGTAGTGCGAATTTCAGTTATTTGATTAACCATTTTTGAAAGAGTAAAGATTGATTGCGGGCGGTGATTCTAATAATAATTATTCAAAAAATTTATCTTTTTAGGGTTTTGTTGTATAGATAGATAGATAGATATAAAGATTCGAGCTACTTTCCCAGCAGGAAGGCACTGCGACCATAAAGATCTATTGTGCCGTAGCTCATTAATCCAAAAGACCGTCCACCCTTCTAATAAAGGGCAGTAAGTCTTTAGCAGGAATCAACCTGAATTCTGCAGTGCTGATAGTAGCTTGCCCGAGGAGTGACATTCTAAAACGCGCGATGGCGGGACATTCGCACAAAATGTGCTTGGTCGTTTCCACGTCCTCCAGACAAAGACGGCATTCAGTCTCGCTTGACAGACCCATCTTGTTCAGGTGATATCTGACCAAGTGATGGCCAGATAAGTACCCCACTAGGAGTCTTAGGTGGGTTCTACTCATTCGAGTAGTACCCTTGTGACTGAAGGGCATTATCAGCTCCTTTGATTGACGAAGCCCTGGAAGGTTATTCCAGTACTGTTGACGCAATCGTGCAAACCAATCAGTGATCCGCAGTTTGGCCGAGGCCAGTCCAAAGCCACAGTAAGGCTCAGGTCCATGAAAACGACTGGATGATCCTTGTCTAGCAAGTTCATCCGCAGCCTCGTTCCCCTCAATGCCCTGGTGGCCAGGCACCCAACACAAGAAGACTTGGTTATTGGTTGCCAACAGTTGAAGGTGATTGTAACACTCCTTCACCAGTTTTGAAGAGACCTTATATGAGGAGAGCGCTTTTATAGCTGCTTGGCTGTCTGAGTAGATAGCAATGTGAGCGCCGCGAAGTCCAGTTTCCAAGATTACCCTGGCGCAGACCTCAATGGCGTGGATCTCAGCTTGAAAAACGCTGGGCGAGATTCCCATTGCGATCGAAATCCTGGTGTTGGGTCCAAAGACACCTGCACCAACACCCTGTTCTGTTTTAGACCCATCGGTGAACCACTTGATACATCTAGGGTCTGGACAGGGTGTGCCATTTACCCATTCAGAGCGGTTAGGGATGAGGGCTGAATATTTTCTGCCGAAGCAAACCTCCGTGATCATGTAATCTGATCTCAAGCAGATCTGCACGTCAGGAATTTGATTCAGAATGCTCATGTGACCGCTTTCTTCACTACGCACGTCGGAAGTTAGACGAAGTCTAAGAGCATTTAGAGCTGCTGATTCTTGAATGAATATATGCAACGGAGTAAGTCCAATAATCGCCTCCAGGGCTGGCGTAGGACAAGTGCGCATAGCTCCAGATATGCCAAGGCAGGCAAGGCGTTGAAGCTTATTGCACTTCAGTAAGGCAGAAGATTGCTGAGTTTTCGGCCACCACACAAGCGCTGCGTAGGTCACCATAGGCCGCACCAGCATGGTGTATAACCACTCAATTATCTTTGGGGTGAGCCCCCATGTCCGTCCAAAGAAACTTCTGCAAGCCCACATTGTGCGTGTGGCTTTTCCAAGTACATTATCTATGTGAGTATTCCAGGTGAGTTTCGAGTCTAGAGTTACCCCGAGGCATTTAACTTCAGTGGAATAATCTAAGGTCGTGCCGCCTAACGAAATTGGATCCAAAGTTATATTTCGTTTTCGTGTGAACGGCACAACGACAGTTTTCTGTGGGTTTACATGTAAGCCCACAGCCACACACCAGCGTAGAACTATGTCAAGGGCCGACGTCATCACCTCAGTGATGGTAGATTCGAATTTGCCCCTGACTATGATAGTTAAATCATCCGCGTATCCGATAGTGAGATAACCGCGCTCATTAAGCATGGAAATCAGTTCGTCTACGACAAGGGACCACAAAAGGGGTGACAGAACGCCACCTTGTGGACAACCCTTTACGGCATTCACGCAAATGGATGTACTGCCTAGAGTTGAGTAAATATCCCGTCCACGGAGCATGGCGTCTATCCATGCAATGGTAGCGGGCGGGATGTCTCTGAGTTCCAGTGCTGTGGAAATGCACTCGTAGCCAGTATTATCGAAAGCCCCCTCAATGTCAAGAAACGCGCACAACGCGATTTCCTTTTCACTGAGGGACTTTTCGATTGTACTGACAAGGCTATGCAAGGCGGTTACTGTTGACTTACCCTTCGTGTACGCGAATTGCATACGATGTAGGGGGATTGACAGTTCCATCTTGTGCCTGATATGCAAATCAAGCAACTTTTCCATGGTTTTAAGGAAGAAGGAAGTAAGGCTAATCGGTCTATAGGATTTGGGCATATGTTCCGGCTTATTGCCCGCTTTGGGTATGAAGACCACATTAACTTTCCTCCAAGGTTGTGGTATGTACCCTAGGGTGTAACTTGCCCTAAAAAGTTCGATTAGCGGAGTTATTATGATCTCCAAGCTGTTTTGTAACAGAGCGGGGAAGATGCCGTCTACACCGGGAGCTTTAAATGGCTCAAAGGATTCTATCGCCCATTTTACTTTGTCCATGTCAAAGATGACCCCCGATAAACTGCGAGCCCGGCTTACGGGAACCCGTTGGGGCCTCGCAGTTGGGCAGGGGTCACCATCAGACAGTACGGACCCAGGGAAATGGGTCTGAAGAAGCAACTTTAATGTTTCTTCTGGACCTTCAGTATACGAACTGTCTGGTCTCAATAGAAGGCCGACGCCGTTAGCTGAGTCTTTGGAAAGGGCTTTGTGAAGGCGCGCCGCTTCCGGTAGAGACTGAATGCTTTCACAATGTCTTTTCCAGCATTCTCGTTTGGAATGCCTAATGAGTTTGTTGTACTCGGTGAGAGCAGTTCTGTACTCATCCCACCTATTGAAGCGCTTGGCTTTGTTGAACATCCTCCTAACTTTAGATCGCTTGCGGGCCAATTCCTCGTTCCACCAGGGTACTTTTCGCCCCGACTCCACCGAACGTGAAACGGTACTATCTCTGTAGGAGGAAGTTAAAATTTCATTGAGCTCCTCAGCTGCAATCTCAATTTCCCCTGTAGTGCTTATGGGGCTGACCAGTAGTTCCGCTTTGGAGCTAACTAGTTCACGGAATTTAATCCAGTTAGTTTTCCTTGGACAAAAAGTATCCGAGCGAATGTCGGATTGTCCTAGGATGTCAAATCTGATGTGTCTATGATCTGAAAGAGACACTTCGTCCGACACGTGCCAGTTCGCAATGAACCTGGAGAAGAAACCGCTAGCAAGGGTGATGTCGAGTACCTCTGCCCTTGCCGCAGTGACAAAGGTAGGTTTGCACCCCCTGTTCAGGACATTCATATGTTTACACATAAGATAGTCAAGAAGGCGCTTACCTCTGTCGTTGATGTCGCTGCTACCCCACACCGTGTGGTGTGCGTTTGCATCGCAACCGATCACATAATGCCGGTTTGTACGTCGACAGAAGTCAACGAGCTGCTGGACCTCGAGTGGTGGAATCTCAACATTGTCAGATGGGAAGTAGGCAGACGCAACTACCACTTTCTGACGACCGTTGAGCGTGGATACCTCCACCAATGCTGCAGCTAGATCTCTAGAAATAAAATTGGTTAGTGGCAAGTAGTTGACGCATTTGTCGATCAGAAGCGCCGCACGCGGACAACCCGCTAACCTGTCATATATCAACTTACCAGTTGTTGTGTTTAGACCGCAAATTCGGCCACGGGCCACCCATGGCTCTTGAATAAGCGCAATGGTGGCCTGTTTATCGGCGAATAACCTGCACACAGTGGCCGATGCTCCTATTGCGTGGTGCAGGTTCGCTTGAAGCACCTTAATGGCGCTCATGGTCCTGCGAGGATAGCGAGCGTTGGACAAGGCACTTTTGCTTGCCCTGTCGGGAACTGTTGCCTCCGTCCCCCTTTTGTTGACGCTCCTTTCGGTGAGAGCCGCTGAGGTTCCTCGGGCTAAAGAAGTCCAAGGACGATTCAGAGGGACTGTATCGCTTAACGTTCAGTCCATCGACAGTCTCAACAACGGGCCTGGAGGCTCCGTCGAGCAGTGAGCTAGTAGGCAGCTCAGAGGAAACTGTGTTTGATGCATTTGGAGTTGCATCACACTCTGGTTTGTTTTGTTTTTCTTTTTTTATTATTCATAGAAGCCCATGAATATCCGGGAAAAACAGTCACCGACGGCATCACCCGGTCTGCCGTCAGAAGTCTGGTTTAAAACTGGAGGTCGACAGGTATCCAGAGTTCGCATACTAGCGGCCAAGCAACCTCTTGACCATGCATCCCTCGGCGTATGCTGTTCCACCTTGGATTTAGGGTATGTTTATAAGGGAGATACCGCTCCCCGCCCGACCAAGTTTAGTCAGCGCTGATGGCACAGATAAGATTTTGCCAACAGCCTGCTTCCACCCGTCACCACGCGGAGGTAAAGGTCGCACTTCCTAGGGCATGACAGTTACGGCAAATGTACCATGGTGGTCCAAATGTTAGTCCCCCTGTCACACCTTCGGCTGACGGGCAAATAAATAAAATTCGTATAAAAACAACCAAATGTCTGTCCGCCTGTTTATTGATTATCTGACTAATGTTTAAGCCACACACATGAAATTCTGTAAGAATGTGTAGAAATGCTATAATTTGCCGGAGAAAGCGATGTGTCGTAATTGGCCAACTGGGGGGGGGGGGGGTCCACTTAGAGGCGAAATTAACATCGTCTGGTATTGACAGGGGATGGGGTTTCGTGGGAAAGGTAATGTTGAGTACATTCCATTTTTGGTATATTCTTTTACTTGAAGAAACCGGAACAAGGGAATTGGAATGTAAGATACTAATACATTTTTATAATGATGTTTTTATCCATCTGAAAGGTACCAAGAAGAGCCGGGGCCGATATTTACATACCAAAACCCTACAAAACCCTCGAATTGGGGGCGTTGCCCTCTAAATTCCGATTTCATTTGTCTATGCGGTTAGGTTAACCTAACCTAAAAGAAAGCAAATCCCCACGTTATTATTTATTTAAAAGTCCATGATAAATCTGGTGGTAAATTTTTAATAGAAAAATTAAAAATCGATAAAATGAGTGGTTTCCGTAATGATCGCATCTGAAAATATTGAAGTTTTGCCAGGAAATGTTGCACCGCATAGAAAAAAATGGACACCAATTACAGGAAAAGTATCAGTGTAAACGAGAGACTCACTATTACTCTACGATATCTCGCTACTGGCGATAGTTTCGGTAGCCTTTCAAATATGTTAAAAGTATCAAAATCAGTGATAAGTCGTACTAAACCAGAAGTTTGTTTTGGTTTTTTTTTAGTATTGGAGGATTATGTAAAGGTAAAACCACCCTTTTGTAAACAGCCCGAGAAAAATTCACCAGCCGCAAAACGTCTGATATGAACACTATCCCGCCAAAGCATTCACAGTTTCACATTTCGGGTATGTTTAAAAAAACTTGATTAAAATGGTTAATTTCTTTCAACACTGATTTGTGGGGAGCTTCGTGGCAGGAAGTGGTCAACTTCTTCCTTCGCTTTGTATTTTCCATTTTATTTTGTTAATTTACTTAATATTTCAATTCAATAGTTTCGTTCCACGATTTTTTGCAGTTCTTTCAAATTTTATGTTTTTATTTATTAAAAGCTTCCCGCGAAACAGCGTTGAAGAAAATTAACTAATTTAAGTATGTTTTATTGAACATACCCAAAATGCAAATGCTTTGGAGGGATTGTGTTCATATCAGTCTTCTATGCGGCTGATGAATTTTTCTCAAAATATCTTCAACAGAAGTCTAGTGTATTCTCGTGAACACTCCCATTCATATGATACCCATCTTGCCTATGCATAGCCTCCTTGCCAGAATTATCCTTTTATCTCTCCAAAGGATTCAAACTGACAATAATAGAATAGAATCACATTGCACTGAATAAATAAGCTTACGAGCTACTCATTTGCTTTCCATTTTAAACGGGAAGCCAAAAAGCCCCACGTTAACCCTTTAATCCCTTTACCCGCCTTGAGGCAGGTATCATAAAATCCTCATCATTGTGCTATTTGATTATTTTTGTTTAATTATAGTTAGTTATCCCGTTAGAAAATCAACAAACGATTATTTTTTTGTAAGCTTCGGCTAAAGAAGTCTAATAGCGTGTAATTTCTGATCATTTTTGTGAGAGCTTGCGAAAGTGAACAGTTGTATAAAATATTTTTGAAAAGTGCAAAAATAAAAAGTTAAAAAAAAAATTGTTTCCATTAATTGAATTTCGGTTGGAATTTCGGAGAGCATAGGTAATTAAGTTATTTCCACTATAGTTTATAACTGTGTTGTAAATTTTGAAAATCGGCGGAGTGATAACCGCCTACATAGAGGCGGGTATGCGGGTTAAGCGAAGTTTTGTGTGATCAAACCTTGATTATGTCATAAATATTTTCTTCACACTGTATCAATACATTTTGATATATATCTAAATTTATACTGTTACGGTTCACAAAATATTGGTTAACGCTATGTTTTATTTACATAGATTCATTTCAATTAGGTGTGATTTCATGGACATGGAATATTCCAAATCGTTGCCGAAGCCATCACCACTATTCGTCCGAAAAAGGCTGAGAGACATGACCTAGGCAGAACGAACTAAGAAGTGGGAACTTAACCGGATGACTGAAGAACAGCTTTAGGAGTTTCTGAACTTAGTAAGCGATGATGAAGATTTTGAAGCTGATGATAACCTATATTCATGTCGGAAAGAAAGGAAAGAAAAAAATATGACAAAAATGACTGTCCACAGATTATACGGGACCATAACAGTCATATTGGAAGTGTGTACCTTATGGACGGACTTAAGGTTCAATGCCATATCCGTCTGAAGACAAGAGAAGCCGTTACAAGGCTTTTTTACCATCAATAGATATAGCGACTGTAAGACCGACCGCACGTTGTTAGAATAGGAAAATGTGCCTAGATTTTTAGATGCATGTACCATGTGTGCATCCAAATAATAGAGACATGTTGATTCCAAAAAACGTGAATCCTGGATTTCGATAGTACATTGGGCAACGATTTTTAGGGTTTTGTAGTAAAAACAAAACCCTTATGAAATCGGTCAAATGTCTGTCCGACAGCCCGACGTCGGGCCTTGGCCGCCTGGATCATTGTCCTCCAATTATCTCGGTCACGTGACCGCGTCCTCCAATTTTGGGAGCCCAGCAGCTGCGCGGCGTCCACACCTACTGAGCTCTCCCAACGAGATCTCGGTCGTCCTCGCAGTCTCGCTCCGTCGACTCGTTCTGCATTCATTACTCTCTTAGGCATGCGATCATCGTCCATTCTTTGTACATGCCCTGCCCATTGAAGTCGTTGTAGTTTGACGATTTTCGAGACTTGCAGCTCATCGTACATTTCATACAACTCATGGTTGTACCGGGTGCGCCATCCATCTCGATCGCAAACAGCCCCGAAAATTCGCCGTAGAACGTTACGTTCAAAAGTGTCTAGCATGTTTTCGGAGGCTTGAGTTAGGGTCCATGCTTCGCAGCCATAGCATAGCACTGGTCGTATAATGGTTTTGTACACGCGGAGCTTCGTGTTTCTGTGCACATGCTTCGATTTCATTATGGTGAGAACCGAGAAAAAAGTCTTATTAGCTAACTGTATCCGTCGCTTGATTTCGTCAGTTTCGTTGGCGTCCCTTGATAAGTTGCAACCCAGGTAAATGAAGTTGTTCACGAACTCGATGTTGAGGTCCCCCACATTGATGCTTGGTTGTGCAGGTGTCCTTGTCACCGATTGCATCATTATTTTAGTTTTACCCTCGTTAATACGTAATCCAACTTCCTTTGCAGCGGTATCGAGCGTATGCAGAAGTTCTTCTGCGTCGGCCAATCTTCGGGACATGATGTTGATGTCGTCGGCGTACGCTGCTAATTGTGTCGACTTGATGAGTAGCGTCTTGCTGTTGTCCATATTCATGGCCCGAACAATGTATTCCAATGCAAGGTTGAAGAGCGTCGGTGCCAGTCCATCGCTCTGTTTCAAACCAGTGCGTGTTTCAAATAGATCAGTAAGTCTATTCTGGATCCTGACTTGTGAGACGGAGTTGGTCATCGTCATCTTTGTCAGTCGCACTAATTTTGCCGGTATACCAAATTGCAGCATGATGTTGTATAGTACTCCACGATCGATACTGTCGTATGCCTGCTTGAAGTCGACAAAAATTTGGTATACGTTTACGTTGTATTCCCAGCACCTCTGGAGTATCAGTTTGACTGAGAAGAGCTGATCAGTTGTGGAGCGACCAGGTCTGAAACCGCTTTGATATTCGCCAATGACTCGTTCTGCGTACGGTTTTATTCTATTTTCCAGAATTTTCGTCAAAATTTTAAAGGACGTACAAATTAGTGAGATGCCCCTGTAATTCTCACACCGCATTTTATCTTCCTTTTTATGAATTGGACAGATGATGCTTCTGCGCCAATCGTCTGGGATCTCCTCGTTCTCCCATACTCGCAGGAGTAATTGATGTATGGCATCAACTAGACTCGTTCCACCGAATTTTAGCAGTTCAGCTGGAATCTCGTCAGCGCCCGGCGCTTTATTTCGTTTTAGTGACCGCAAGGCGAGATCAACTTCCTCTACTGTCGGGGGTTGAATGGGTGGGCCTAGATCAACAATATCGTCGAGAGCTTCCTGCGTGGGGATGTTAGATGGTCGGTTTAGAAGCTCTTCAAAATAAGAGGCCCAACGTTTGTTAATACCATCGGTGTCGCTGATGATGTTTCCATCCTTGTCCTTACAAAGGCTAGTCCTGGGTTGGTAGCCGTTCTTGATTGTATTTACTAGTTTGTACGCTTGTCTGGTGTTTCTATTAGCTAAGTTTTCGTTTATGTTCAGCAACTGCTCGTCAAAGTATTTACGTTTCTTACGTCTAATTATTCTATTCGATATTCGCCGTAGCTCGTCATATTTTTCTCTTCTGGCTCTGGTTCCTCGTTGAATCCATTGTCTGCGGGCCTCGTTTTTCGCGTCAAATGAATTTTTGCATTCTTCGTCGAACCAGTCATTTCGCGCTCGCCGGGCTTTATATCCCACGACCTTCTCTGCGACATCCTTGATGGTACCCTTGAGTTCTTCCCAGAACCCATGGACGCCTGTGTTGCTGATGTTGTGTAGCATAGGTGATAGTTTTTCCTCAAGGGCTGTAGTATACGCCACCGCTTTAGCATCACTCAAAAGCTTATCAACCGCAAAGATTTTGGGAGGGCTGATTCTTGATTGGTGCACTGAGGAAATTCTACATCTGTAGGTCGTCTTCACCAGGTGATGATCTGAGTCGCAGTTTGCTCCTCGATAGGAGCGGACATCAATCACACTAGACGCCCATCTCCTGCAAATGAGGACGTGGTCAATTTGGTTGACGGTATGTGCGTCTGGAGACTTCCAGGGCTGCTTGTGAATGCGTCGATGCGGGAAACACGTAGAGCTTACGACTAGATTCCTGCTACAGGCGAAGTCGATAAGTCGCTGGCCGTTATCGTTACATTCTTCATGGAGGCTGTGGCCTCTAGTGGTCCCCCGGTGCCAACTTTCATTTCCGACTTTCGCGTTAAAGTCTCCCAGCAGCAATTTGACGTCGTTTGTTGGAAGTGAGTCGAAGAGAGTTTCAAGGCGGGCGTAGAACTCGTCTTTTACTGCGTCTTCTTTAACTTCAGTGGGGGCATGCACATTGATGAGCCAGAGATTGAAGAATCGAGTCTTGATGCGAATCGCACACAGCCGTTCATTTATGGGTTTGAAGTCAGTACTATGCGGTTTGAGGTGATTGTTCACTATAAATGCTACTCCAAACTCCTTGCGGCCCGATGGTTTGCCACTTGTAAAAATTGTGTGCGACTTTTTGTCATTAATCTCGCTGCCAAGCCAATCTGTTTCCTGGACTGCAGTTATGCTCAGTTTGTACTTTTCGACCTGTTGAAGGAGGGCCTTCTCGGCCCCCGGTTTGTTCAGGGAGCGTACATTCCAGGATCCGAAAGAATAATCCCTTAGCCGTTTGCGTGGTCGTCGTTGTTGATCCGTCCAATCCGAGGCTTTTGTTCCAGGTTTCTTGACATGGAGATGTTTTTGCAAGGATGAGTTGTCAGCACGTCGCTTAACCCCATTCAGGGGATGGCCGCGGAGATAGCTGCTTCAGATGGTTTAATTAACGTGCTGGAGCCCACACAACTATGTAGCAGGTCCAACTACGTAAGTCATTCCATCCTACTAGACCTGAGACGCTTAGGTGTTGGTCAGCCATTCAGGCTACAGCTGTCTGCCTTTTCCAAACTGTCTTATCGCTAAGACATTGGCCGTCAGCGAATTGATACACTGCCGTTACCAGGGGGCGCCCACGCGGAGGACTATGGAAAAGGTCTTTGCCCCCCCCCCCCTGCGAACGGCTACATATATGAAATTTTGTGGTAATATGTAGAATTATTACATTTTGCCGGAGAAAGCCATTCGTTGTAATACGCCGACTTTAAGGGGAGGCCCCATAGAGGGGAAATGATGTAGTATAGGCAAGTGGGGTATCATGAGAAAGGTTACACCGAGTACATTCCGCTTTTGGGATTTTCATCAAATTTGAAAAAAGGGAAAAAGAGGTAGAGGGGAAAATGCGTGATCCGAGTTTGTCCCCCCTCCCCCTTGCATTTCGAGACCGTTATACTTAGAAATGTGAAAATTTGCAGGAAAGCGGCATTTCACTAGCATAGAAAACTATAAATCGTAAAACTTTTATATCTCATCATAAAAGGTTAATAATAGTACATTTCTATAGTTGCAGTTAGCACACCCCTGCACCCCTTAAGCATACCCGAGGTCAAAAATATTGATGGTCAATGATAGCCAACGTCATTTGCAATCATATTTTTAAGTTTCATTACAATCAAATAATATTTATTGTAATAATAGTACATTCATTTAAAGTTAGGCATTTTGACACTATCCACACGAAAAATACACCTACTGGCCTCATACATACGTACATACGTATGTATAGGTATATACATATGTGTTAGTACTACTTTCATGTTGTTTTTCGTAGTGCGAGTTGCAGTTATTTAATTAATCGTTTTTGAAAGGGTAAAGATTGGCTTGGGGCGCTGTGTCGTAAGTGGCCAACTTTAACAGGTGGAAGAGGGAAGGTTCACACAGAGGCGAAATTAAGGTCAATTTTTTTTTCGACTGGTATAGGCAAGTGAGGTGTCGTGAGAAAGGTAATGTTGAAAACATTTCATTTTTTCGCATTTTCTTGGAATTTGGAGAAAGGGGCACAGTGGGGGAGGAGAAAATATTAGTTCGTAATTCGGCCAACGATATCCAACACCTTAGGCAATAATACGTTCTAAATTTCGTTACAATCACGTAATATCAATTAGCATGTAAAATGTAAGTGGGTAAGGCATTTTAGTAATGTTTTTTTTTATCCGTCTGAGTGGTATCAAGAAGGCGATATTTATATACCAAAACGAGCGGTTGCTACAAAACCCTCGGATTGCGGGCGTAGCCCTCTATATTCCGGTTTCATTTTTTTTGTTTTATTCGCAAATTTATATGAAACAAACACTGGCGCGACTGATTTGGTGTGTGGGATAAAGACTAATGTTGCTTGTTAATGAAATGTTGCCAATGCAGGGAATGTTTATGGGAATTTGATTTTTCCAATAGAGCTTTTGTTTTTGTTATGTAATATATTTTCCGTTGCAATTTAAAGGAAGAAATCAGTGCAATCGGTTGATTTTGATTATAGTATTGTGATTTGAAGTTTTTTTGGCCGTTTGTAGTGGTTTGATTGATTTGATTTATTTGGTTTGTGATAAAAATGGTAAGTTTTCTTTTCCCATTATGTCGGAGTATTGCTGCGCGACGGATTTCGTACTAAAAGCGGGATTTTCAACTCTTTCCTTTGCTAAGAAAAGAGAAATTATAGAATCGGATAGACCGAAGCCAGATCTCAGCTTAGAGTTTAAATTAAGAAATATTACGCAAAAATTCCATTTGGTTAACGGGAAGCTGTAAATTAAATAAGTTATTTTGCTGACAGTGTATTTTGTTCACGAATGAAAAATCTATTTGGAATAAAGCTGGATTTAGTGATTTGAATAATTTTACGGGTTCAGCAGGAAAGCATTTGTAATGAACCACCTGTAACGAACTATATTATGGTCTGGTAGTGCTGCTCCCACCAGCAGATCGAAGCAGCACCTGATGAGTAGTGATCTGTCGGTGGTACGAAACCAGAGGCCGAGGGTCCCATTACACCCGGACCCAGGTGCGACCGTGTGGGCGTCTGATCCGTCCGTCAACCATTCCATCCTTATCGACTGTTTTTTTATTCCCCCTTTTTAACTTCCCTGTTTGTGCTGTTTTCCCCAGGCCTATGAATTTTTGTTAATACGTAAAGGACAGGGGCAATGAGCGGCGAAAACCCCGCCCACATGCCCCGAACTGAGCTACAGCAAGCATAGGCCGTTGCTTAGCTCGTTGAGGGGCCTATTTCTTCGCCAGATGGCACGGCCCGACCTTCACGGTAATATGCTGCCTTAGGCTCCGTCCCCACGGGCATCTTCGGATGCCCACCAAACCGTCCGTTACACATTCAAGTTCCTAAAAACATCTTCAGTCTTTAGTTAAACTAGATAATTTTGGCTCTCAGCGTATAGAGCTTATGCTTAGTAACCAGGTGACAATATCTGTTAGTTTGCATAATAAAAAACTTGAGCGTAATCGTAATATTTCGAAACGTTTAATCGATACTATAATTTTTTTGGCAAAACAGGAGCTTCCTTTTCGCGGAAATAATGAAGACTCTTCTTCAAATAATCGTGGTAATTTTATGGAAACCGTAAATTTCTTAAGTTTGTACGATCCGATAATTGAGTCCCACATAGATTCTATAAAAGCAAATGCAGCATTTTCGGGTTTATCTAATAGAATCCAAAACGATCTTGTTTCCGCTATAGCTAATGTGGTTCGAAAAATAAAATCAATTTGGAAATAAAGGAGGCTCCATTTGTAGCTGTAATGGTTGACGAAACACCAGATGTTAGCGGTCGGGAACAATTAACGATGATTTTTAGGTATACAGTATCAAATGAGATTGAAGAAAGACTTATCGGATTTTTGGATGTAAGCGCTAATCGTACAGCTGCAGCAATAAGCTCTTACATTTTAAAACAGTTGGAAAAGTTTAATATCGATAAAAAATTAATTGCACAATGTTACGATGGCGCAGCAGTAACGAGTTTTCAAATTCGTGAAGTTCAGACTTTAATTCGGGAAAAACATAAATCGGCAATTTTCGTTCCATGTTACGCTCATTCACTAAATCTAGTATTGTCTAAAGCAGTTGAGTTTATTCCGGAAATTAAATTATTTTTCGCGCACATTAATAAAATTGCATCATTTTTTAATACATCTACTAAAAGGTCGAACATTTTTGCAAATAGGTATAGTAAGTCGTCGTTTACCATCGGTTTCCAAAACGCGTTGGCATTATCATTCGCGTATTATTAACGTTATATTTGAACATAAGCATGAAATTTGTACAGTTTTTTAGACAATTTCGAATGGTTCTCAACACTGGGATGGCGATTCCTTGACTTTTTCCGATATATACTTACAAAAATTCGCAGAGTCAGATTTTCAATTATATCTGTTAATTTTTTCAGAAATTTTTTCGAAAACTGATATTTTATTTAATATTATTCAGAGCAAAGTGGTAAACATTTCAAATGCAAGCCAAAAAATTATTGAATTTGAAAATTGGCTTGAAAATGACTTTTCTCAAAAGTTTGATAATTTCTATTCCACAGTTACAGCAGAATATCAGCCACCACGTAAGAAATGCAGAAATGCGATAGATCCTTTACAAAATTTACGGCGGATATTTCGGGAGATTATGGATGTTATTCTCCGGCAAATTCTAGATCGAGTCCATTCGTTTAATGATCTTTCATTATACCCTTCACGGATGTGATAGGGTATATTAACTTTGTCATGAAGTTTGCAACGCACAGAAGGAATCATCTCCGACCATATAAACTATAAATATTCTTGGTCAGTATGATGAGACGAGTCGATTAAGCTTTGTCCGTCTATCCGTCTGTCTGTCTATTTCTATGCAAACTTGTCCCTCAGTTTTAAAGCTATCGAGCTGAAATTTTGTACACAGCCGTCTTTTTATTGCAGGCAGTATATATGTCAGAACCAATGGAATCGGTCCACTACGTCATATAGCTGCCATAGGAACGACCGGTCCACGAGTAAAAATTCGTCTTTGTGAGAAAAACTTTTTTTTTTCTTAAGATACCTTTTTCAAATTTCACAAGAATCAATAGTATCTATAGTCAAATCACATTTCTGAATTTGGTTGAAATTGGACCACTTTATCATATAGCTGTCATAGGAACAATTGTTCCAAAAGCAAGTTTTTATTAGAAAAACTTTTTTATTTCTGAAGATATCTTTACCAAATTTCATATTGTTTAATCATTTTGATTACCAAACCATTTCGTTGAAATCGGCCTTCTATTTCATATACCTCTCATAGGAACAATGAAATCGGAACAAGTTTTACTAGTAATTTCAAAGTGGCAGATGCACCATAATTCATAACGAAGGTATGATACCCTTCATATCATACTTTCGGCAGATGATCCCAGTTTAGAGTTGCTTGAACCGAATTATTTTTCTAAACTCAAGTCAAATTTTCCCGATAAAAATTTTGACTCACTTATTGAATATCACGGTCAATTTTTCGACAGAATAAAGTTGTAAAATAAGCTAAAAGTTATTTATTCTTCAGATGAGTTTAAAAACGCGAATTCTAATAAAATTCTCGATTATTTTCAAAAACGGCCTTATGTCGCAAATGGTTGCAAGCAAGTTCATATTTTAGCAAAATTATTAACGTCAATTCCAGTCACAGTGGCAACTGCGGAAAGGTCATTTTCAACACTAAAACGCGTTCACACACTTTTAAGAAATCGCGAATCCCAAGAACGACTTTCGGATCTTGCTTTAATTGCCGTTGAAAAGGATCTTCTTATACAAATGGGAAGAGAAAACGATTTTTTTTGACAATGTGATTAATAAGCTTTTGCTTAAGGAACGGCGCATAGATTTGGAATACAAATGAATGGCGAAAGAATATTTATTTATTTCAAATACCCCTGAATTTTGTTTAGTCTTAATTAACATAATATTTATTTATCTTTTTTTTTTTATTCCGAATATATGTGCCAATATTTTATTTATATCTTTCCCGATTTCTTCCTTAAGGCTTAAAGCCGCTTGGTATAAATGGTTTTGTGACTGTCCGTATTCTATTATACAGTCCATTTTTGTTTATGCTAAATCGGGTTTAGGGCGTCCAACTGCTTGACTATGTAAAATTTTCACTGCACGTCACTGGTGTATCTACAACAAGAACCTCGCACAGACAGAATCGAATATCTTTAATTTTTTCTTCGTTTGCCGTTACACGGAACTGGAACTGGCAACATGAAATAAGCCATTTGGAAATACAGCATTAATGGATAACTTCGGCTGAAACCGAAGTAGCCGTGCATAGATTCTTTCGGTTTCACACTCAATGTTTAATTTCGTTTAGAACGAAGGTGAGCATGTATATGGCTATTTTCGCTTTACTTCGCATACTTTATTTCGGTTTGAAATTGTGCATAGCAAAAAAAAATGCTAGATATGCTAGGACGAAATGGATGCGAGTACATGTACAAAGATTGAAACGGGCTACCTACATGCGGGGGTTCGCAACGCCCTAGGAGCGGAGCTAGCCCAGCTCACTTCAAACCAAAATTATCCATGCACACTTGTGCGATACTGCGGGTTGTGAATTAACAGTCGCTTGTGTGGGCTTCGCTCGCTACGCTCGCTCCGCGCTTAAGAGATCACAACCCTCAGGATCGCACAAACTTGAATGCTCGCTTCGCTCGTTCTGGGTACAACAGTCCCATGTATGGGCTCCGCTCGCTACGCTCACTCCGCACTTAAGGGATCACAACCCTCAGTATCGCACAAAAACATGAACGCTCGCTTCGCTCGCTCTGGACACTGCATGGCTATTTTAATTTTTATCGCATGCCTTATTTCGATTTGAAACCGACATTGTCCATGCATAGCTTATTTCGTTTATTTTCTGATGAATACTTTCGTTTCCAAACAAAAGTATCTACATATATGGATTATTTCGTATGTCTTATTTCGCTATGGCTTATTTCGGTTCTCCCACGGAACTTTCATTCGTAAACATTTGGAAAGCCCCCAAAAAGCCACATTCATTTTTTTTTAAGAACAATTTTTTGTTCAAAATGTACCTCACACCAGCAAATTTTTGCTCAAAAATTTGCTCTTCAAAGTTTTGTTAGTCTGAAATGAAATAGAGATTCTGAAGAATGCCAATATCAGTTGCTTTAACGATTAGCAAGTTTAAGCTTAAGAACTACTAAATTTAAATCCTAAATATTTAAGAGGTGAATGCCTGCAACTGTTTACATAACCACCTTGGCAACCGCCAACATGCTTTAACGATTAAACGATAAACAAAACAAAATTTGACTTCGTTCAGTTCGGGACTCGCGCACAAGCGTCATGGCAATTGGGTTCTGGCTCGTGGATTATGGGTGAGTTGAATATCACACTTGGATTGCAGCGGATCGCGAAGCCATCATGTATAGTAGAATTGGATTGCAGCGGATCGCGAAGCCATCATGTATAGTACGAAAAGAACCCCACACACTACGGGTTTTGGCTCGGAATGGAATCATTTTCGCTTTTGGTTCAGTGTGTGTCCACTTAGGTTTAGTATAATTATTATCCTTGCTGTCATCTAACTAATTGATTAATATTGAGTTACTGTTTTTATCTTTCTAATTACTATGGTTTCTAAAAGCAGTGAATGAATCATTTGAAGGAGTTGAGATTAATGCGTAGATAAATGAACTTTGCAGATGATACTATCGTCATTGTATATTTTTGAAATACATCTGGTGGGTTAAATCCACCTTCAATAACTTCGCTTCTGCCAAAAAAATCAACCTACCTTGAACCTGCGTCTACAGTACAAATTCAAACATTCATACAAAAACGATCCCTTCCTAAGAAGCATGTCTAATTAGCATCCATTGAAAACGAACTACGTTCCATCTGAGAATGATTTCGAAAATTCAAAGGCAAATTCTGAATTTGATCAACCTTCCCTTCCCATTCCATTGCTGACATTAACACGTTACCGTGTCGGTTGACTGCAAAACACAATTCCACTAATTTTCTGTACTTCTCCATTAAAACCAACAATAGGAACACGGCCAACTTGAAAATGAGCATCCGCATCCCAACCCGACGCCGGTAACCATAAGCCATACCCTCGACACTTTGAGGCTGCGTTTCCTTACATGGGTTCGAATCCACTTTTCCATGGTTGTGTGAATGTCAAATGTCAGCATTTGACATGCATGTGACATATCAGTGACAGGCGAGCATTAATCAAATCCACCGGAATAGCATGAATTTGTTCACGTTGCTTTTTTATTTATGTGAGAGCAATCTTCTTCCCCTTTTTGATAAGGTTCCCACTTTTTAGGGAAGACTTTCAGGACAACTGATTTTCAAAGTTTTTGTGAGCGTCGTCGAAAGGAATGAATGTCAATGTACATGTGTTGTACGCACATCACATGAATGGTGTGTCTATGCATTCGTTCTTTGAGCTGGTTGCGAACTGGCGTCATGTTTATTTTCGGAGTCAAAAGTGAATCAAGATCGCAACCAATGGGAAATGGGCTGGACCAGTTTGAGAATTTGATAACATCAATCATGAATAGGAAGTGTAACATTACAAGATGCACCCCAGAAAAGTTGATACATTGTGGATTATGGGGGAAGGAATGAACATTAACACAGAATAAACGGAGTGGTACCGAAAATCGTAAAAGAAAGTTGAAGGAATGTTTATAATGATGCAATCAAACATTCATTTCGGAAAGGTTTAGTATTTCCGCACTAGATTTAATACGTGATTTGATTTTTTGCCCGGAAGCCTAAATGACAAAATAAAAGTTGTTTTCCACTTTCTATGTAACTATTAATCTCACGGATGTTGCACGTATCTCAAATCAAAGATGCTTATTTAATTGCCTGCAAGCTTCTTCCTGACAAGTTTTTTTCGTCGTATGAGATCTTTTCTCGATATTTGACAATATGCGTCAACAAAACGGAGATTTTCCGCTTTTCAGAAAGTATTTTTATGGTTTGAAGAGATTTTATCGGAAAAGCTTGCACGAACGGAACAGCTTTTTATATGAAAAGTTGTGAACAACTTTACATTTGCGTTTCGCAAAGTCAAATTTTTTTTTAAGAAGTTGGGTTTCTCCTTTTTATAAATTACACGAGCATCTGATTTATCACCGGGACCATCCGCGAATAGGGTGGAAGGGCCCTCTTTCAACAGGTCGAGAAATACAAACTGAGCATCACTGCAGTCCAGGAAACAAACTGACTTGGTAGCGAGATCAACGAAAAGAAATCGCACACAAATTCTGGACATAAAGAGTTTGAAGTTGCGCTCATCGTGAACAATCACCTCAAACCATACGTTATTGACTTCAAACCGACGTCAAAATACTGCTCGTAGACTTCAATGCGAAAATTGGGAACGAGAGATGGCATCGGGGAACAGGAGGACACAGTTTTCACGAGAAATGCAATGCGAATGGTCAACGACTAATCGACTTTGCATGCAGTAGGAACCTTGCCGTAAGCTCAACATGTTTCCCGCTTCGACGATTTCATAAAGAAACCTGGTAATCTCCGGATACACACTCCGTCAATCAGACTGACCATGCCCTAATATGCTAGGCTTCAAGCGTGATGAATTTCATCATTATCGGTCTAGGATCTCTAACGGACGGTTTGGTCGGCATCCGAAGATGCCCATGGGATGGAGCCTAAGGTAGCATAATGACCGTGAAGGTCGGTAGTGTCATAAGCAGCGGCCTATGCTTGCTGTAGCTTAGTTCGGGAGACGCGGGCGGGATTTCCACTGCTAGTTGCCCCTGTCCTTTACGTATCAACGAAAATTCATAGGTCTTGGGAAGACGGCACACACGTGGGAGGAAAAAATGGGGAATAATAAAAAAATGAGGCAATAATTATGGAATGGTTGGCGGACGGCGCAGACTCCCTCGCGCTCGTATCGTGGTCCGGGTTTAATGGGACCGTCAGCGTCGGGTTTCGTACCACCGACAGATTATTACTCATCAGGTGCTGCCATCGATCTGCCGGTGGAAGCAGCACTACTAGACCATTACAGGTCCCATCAGTGCACCAATCAGGAATTAACCCTCCCAAAATCGTTGTGTTTGACAAACTCTTGAAAGAAACTTCGGCGCAGGCCCTTGAAGTAATTCTGACACCTATACTTCACAACATCGGCAACACGGGTTTTGTGAAGAACTAAAAAGTTTTATCAAGAAGGCCGCAGACTAAAAGCTCGACGAGCGCGAAATGGCTAGTTTGAAAAGGAATGCTAAAAGTCACTTGACACAAAGAACGAAGTTTACAGATAATGTATCCACCGCCCAACTAGAGCTCAGAGAGATAAATATGAGGAGCTACGGCGTTGATTTTTGCCGAATAATTAGTCTTAAGAAACAAAAATTCTTTCACGAACAATTACTGAACATAAATGATAACCTAGCCAGTAGAAAAACCAGACAAGTGTATAGACTATTAAATACAATTAAGAACGGCTATCAGACGATGGGTATTTGGAAGAGCTTCTTAATCCCGACGACTTCATATACGTGGGTAGTAGCCTGTAGCCTGATAAGCTGAAAGTTTCAAAAATTGTCAAACTTCAATGTCTACAATGGGCAGGACATACAACAAACACAATGATTGGACGATGACCGCACGCCTAAGAAAATACTGAATGGACGACGCGTCGACGGATTAAAGCTGCGAGGAACACCGAGAGCTAGTTGGAAAACTCAGTTGATGAGGACGCCGATGAGGGCAAACTTAGGCCCCCATTTTTCGCCATTTTGGACGCTTCCGATCATTTTTTTTTTGTAGCAAAATGAATTTCTGATTCTTCGACCAGTATAGATTACAAAAACTAAATGAAACCGGAATATAGAGGGCTACGCCCGCAATCCGAGGGTCTTGTAGCAAGCGCTTATTTGTGTGTGCTAACTGTAACTATAGAAATAAACTATTGTTGACGTTTTCTGAGAAGATATGCAAATTCCACTATTTTCCATTTTATATGCTATTCGAAACCCACCTTCCCTTAAGTTTTCATAATTCTAAGTATAACGGTCTCAAAATGCAAAGGAAGGGGGGGGGGGGGGGGCAAGTTACGAACTAATATTTTCTCCTCCCCCACTGTTCGCCTTTTCTACAAATTTCAAGAAAAGGCGAAAAAATGGAATGTACTCAACATTACCTTTCTCACGACACCTCACTTGCCTATACTCGTACCAGTCGAAAAAAAAAATTAGACCTTCATTTCGCCTCTATGTGGACCCTCCCTCTTCCACCCGTCTAAGTTGGCCACTTACGACACAGCGCCCCCAAGCCAATCTTTACCCTTTCAAAAATGATTAATTAAATAACTGCAACTAGCACTACGAAAAACAACATGAAAGTAGTACTCACACATATACGTATGTATGAGTAGGTGCCATTAGGTGTATTTTTTGTGTGGATAGTGTCAAAATACCCAACTTTAAATGAATGTACTATTATTAAAAATTATTTGTTTGTAATGAAACTTAGAGATATTATTGCCTATGATGTTGGTTATCATTGGTCATCAATATTTTTGACCTCGGGTATGCTTAAGGGGTGCAGGGGTGTGCTAACTGCAACTATTGAAATGTACTATTATCAACCTTTTACGATGAGATATCAAAATTTTACGATTTATAGTTTTCTATGCTAACAAAATGCCGCTTTCCTGCAAATTTTCACATTTCTAAATATAACGGTCTCGAAATGCAAGGGGGGTGGGACAAACTCGGAACACATATTTTCCCCCTCTACCTCTTTTCCCCTCTTTTGAAATTTGATGAAAATACCAAAAGTGGAATGTACTCGATGTTACCTTTCTCATGATACCCCACGTGCCTATACCAGATGAAAAAAAAAATTTGACCTTCATTTCCCCTCTATGGGGACCTCCCCTTAAAGTCAGCCTATTGCAACGAATCACTTTCTCCGGTGAATTGTAATAATTCTACATATTCCCACAAAATTTCATATATGTAGCTTCAGCCGTTCGTGAGATATTTCATGGACAGACGGACAGACAGACATTTGCCAGATTTCATAAGGGTTTTGTTTTTACTACAAAACCCTAAAAAAGATACCTCGGGTTATTGTTTTCATTCTTATCCTCATCTTTCATTATCAAACATCCTAATAATTATCCGCTAAACAATATCCCTTACATACCTAGTTACGCAGATAAAAGCGAAAAAAAACTGCACCTTAACCCCCCTCCTCCTGCGCGAGCTCTCCTTCCACTCGCAGGGACATTTAGTATGATAAAAACCTTGCACCAACCAAAAATCACGGTAAGTTTCAAAATTCTCCAATTTTTTCATTCGATTTTCACTTGTCGCCTGGGGTATATGCCTTTGCGTAAAACAAAATTATTTGAGTGGGTTTCCAATATGTGTAAGTAATCCGCGTTAATGGAAGAAACCTGAACGGGGGTAGAAATAGTAGCTCATACGTAATTGACATTTTCGAGTAATCGACCTTCACAGCATGAGCGACAATTACATCAGTTGTTTGTTGCCTGTACAGGCAAAAAAAAACAACAAACGTGCAATATGCTCAAATTAAATAAAGGGCGATAACTGGTGCTTCTACAGTAGTTCGTCTTTTGCAGAGGGCATTTTGTAGTTAGATTCATCGCAATCTAAATTAATTTTACCTTTTGTTGTCGACATCGAGATGACTTGTTGTCATTCAGATCGAGAAATCTGAAGCATGTAACTAAGGACCGGATTTGTATGCAAATGCATATCTTCTTTGCTAACTTTTGCACTCAAAGTAATGTAATATCTTTACGAATCCTTGCATTTGGAAATACTATACCAAATTTTATACTGCATATTTTTGCATATTTGAGGGGTTACTGCATATTTGGCCTTTTTTCCCAATTTGTTATTTGCCCTCTAAAAAAAAAATTTATCAAATAAAGTAAAAATCAAAGGACAACTGCAATTTGAGCCGTTTTGCATCAAACATAAATCACGAGATTTTCATAGCATGATTTCGTTAGAAAAACTTATTGCTCACTCAGCTAAGAGAAACGTTCACGTGAAACGTGCTCATGGAGCGTAATTGTCCGGTGATTTTCTTATGCTTCGTTTACACTTGAATATTGAGCGAAACACGGAACATCGAAAAATTGCATTGAAAGAAAGATACCTTTCTGTTCTTACATGGCCAACATGAAGTCACGAGCATTTGAGTCGTTCCCATCGCTTGTTTTTCTCACTATTCACGTGTAAACGAAGCCTTATATAAAATCTATTCATGCTTCAAAGAAAAGCGAGACAAATTCACGGGTACGGATGACAATGACAATGTACTTGGGAAATATCGTTTCTCTCCGCTGTTCTCCGCCGAATGTTCACAATGAAACCGTTAAGCAAAGTCAGCGCCAGCTCGGCATCAGATTTCACTCTGTAGTCGCCCTAATGCCGGCACCACATTATGCGGGATTCGCCGAGTCACGAGCAAATGCTCGCCAAGTGGCGAGCGCCTCAAATATAGCAAACCACACTACTTGCAACTCGGCGAATCCCGAGCAAATTATCATAAAATAGCATGCACCTTGCTTCTCTTCCGTGGCGCGATTCATCTTCTGGGACAAATTTTCATTAGCTGGAACTGAAAATTTGTGATCATCGACCACCGCGAAAATGGAGGGAATTACAACCCAGTAATGAATGGTTCGTTGTTTGACAATTGTTCACAGTATCCGCAGCGTGTGGATACCACGAGTATTTGCTGGGCATTCATTGCGAGTTTTGTATCAGTGGTTTATAATTTGTGTTCCTTGGAACGCAATGCTGTTGATAAGTCTGTGCCACTAAAAAAAAAAGTAAAATAAAGTGAATTTTGTAATAATGCAGGACAAAGGTAAATAAAAGCAAATCTTCTTTTGAAATAAGTAGTACATACGTTTTTCTACTTTCATGAAGAGGCACCATCCACCATCTTCTCTTTTTTTGTTTTTTTCTCTTGTTTTGTTTTTAATAAAATACTAGCACAAGACATTACTACAAAAGTAGCGGAATTAATAACGACTTCCGAATCACTATCCATTACAGATTTATTAAATTCTTATTTGTCACAGTGCTAAACGAAAACTGGAAAATGCGTGCATCCGTTTCAAGGTTAACAGCTACTGAGTAATCAAACCACACTACCCGGTATTCGGCGAGAAACTTGCAAAAAAATTGCCGGCACCACATTATGCGGGATTAGCCGAATCACGAGCAAAAGTTCGCCAATTGGCGAGCATCTTGTACCAAACCACACTACTTGCAACTCGGCGAATCCCATGAAAATGATCGTACAAGATGCTCGCCAATTGGCAAACTTTCGCTCGTGATTCGGCGAATCCCGCACAATGTGGTGCCGGCAAGCACGAGCATTAAACTTGGTGTTGATATATTTATTTCTGTTTATCTTATACCTTACTAAAAAAAAATATGGCACGTGGGGTGACGGGACTGATCAAGTGCAGGCAATAACAAGGGCCGGCGAGAGGGGGGGGGGCGGAAGGGGGCGAAACGCCCCGGGCCCGTGTTTTTCTCGGGGGCCCAAAAATTTGAAAAATTGAAAAAAAAAAAACCTATTTCCGCACTGAGCTTTTTTTTTGCTCCTTGCCTTTTCATACCACTCTCACGCACTGAGCTACCGGCTGCTGGTCGCCATATATGGGCCCCTATAAAAGTTGAGTACCGGGCCCGGATTTTCTCTCGACAGCCCTGGCAATAAAAACAACAAGTATTGCACTAAAACGAGGAAAGGCCACCGGACTCGACGGTGTCCCTGCCGAACTTTATCAAGCAGCGCCAAGCGTAACTGCCGATTTGCTGCACCCACTTGTTGATAAAGCGTGGAATACAGAGACCTTTCCCACTGAGTGGAAGGAAGGTTTGATCATCAAACTTCCAAAGAAGGGTAGCCTCACAGACTGCAATAATTGGAGAGGCATTTGTGTGCTTCCTGCCTTTGCAAAGACAATAGCTAAAATCGTCCTGGAAAGACTAAAGGCCCACTTAGAAAGCACAATTGATGAGGAGCAGGCTGGTTTTCAATCCGGATTCTCCTGTGTCGATCACATTAACACCTTGCGAATCATCATCGGGCAATGCGCTGAATACGATTCTCCGCTTCACTTGCTTTTCATCGATTTCGAGAAGGCTTTCGATAGTGTGAACCGGGATTCAATATGGGCGGCCTTGCGCAGGAGAGGCATCCCTGAGAAGCTTGTGGCTATTATTAAGGCAACCTATGACGGCGCAAAATGTCGCGTTCTGCATAAAGGTAAGGTGTCGGGGGACTTTGAGATTCGCAGTGGAGTTCGGCAGGGGTGCATCCTCTCACCGATCCTATTCCTCATTGTGATCGGCGATGTGTTGCATGCAGCCCTATCCGGACTCGACAGAGGAATTCAATGGACTTTGACATCTTATCTACAACATCTTGACTACGTTGACGACATATGCCTACTCTCCCACAAAATCATGGATCTGTCCGCAATGGCGTCAGATCTCGAGAGGGAGGCAAGCAACGTTGGGCTAAAGATTAATACCAACAAGACCAAGGTTCTTGGCCCGCCGTTGCGAAAAGGAAATCCGACACCTATTGCCATCAATATTAATGGGTATAGGCAGCCTGTGGAGAAGGTGGACAACTTCGTCTACCTAGGTAGCATTGTTGCCGAAAATGGTGGTAAGGAGTAGGACATCGCTCGTCGTATCAACCAGGCTAAACGCGCATACGGCATGCTATCCAAAATCTGGCAGAGCAGTTATCTCAGCATCAAGACCAAGCTGGGCCTGTTTCGCTCCCTGGTACTATCAGTGCTTTTGTATGGGAGCAGAACATGGAGTGTTTCCGTAGGAGTTACCAGAAAGCTGCAAGGTTTCGTCAACCCATGTCTTCGTCGAATTTTAAGAATTTTCTGTCCCGAAACAATATCAAATGAAGAGCTAAGTCGGCGTACGGGTCAGATGCCAATCGACGAATTGATTCGAAGGCGAAAATGGCAGTGGATAGGTCACACATTGCGGAAGAGTGATAACTGCATTGCTTTGCATGCCATGAAATGGAACCCCATTTCCAACCAAGGCAGACCAAGAGGGGTCCTCGAATCACATGGCGTCGATCTGTGGCAAAGGAGTGTCAGGCACTGGGTAAGTCTTTTGGGGAGTTGCGCCCCATTGCTCAGAACAGAGTACGATGGCGCGCAGGAGTAGTTGACGCGCTATTCCCCGCTAAGGGTTAAGGCAAAGTAGTGGTAACAACACCTCTAGATGAGCCTGCGGCACTGTTCAAGATCTTTAGGACCTCCCACAGCCCAGTGTGTGTGAGTGGGTTACTGGGTATGGAGACCTTCGCCGAATGTAAAAAGAAAGTCCATACAAATTTAATTTCCATACACTATTGCCACCCAACTCTAACTTTCTCCAGATAGGTGTAGAAGAATGGATGTAAGCATTGCCATCTTAATATACAGGCCTCCGCTCAGCTGATTTTGACGATGATTGATTAAATGATGTCATTACTTACTTCTACGATTTCGTCGTAGAGTCTGTGGAAAATAATCCAGTGGTCGGCGACGGATGGCGGCGAGTCCCCGGTTTTTGTGCGTTCCGTGTTTAGTTTTCGTTTCCCGCGTTCATCTAGTGATCCGAAATGACAAACACGTGCGAGATGAAAATGCGTCGTGCGGTCAAAAGACGTATTTTTTCAAAAGTGAACTGTTCGGCGATACTCTGCGACTAATCTTCAGGGCTACGGCATCGACCAAATTGCTGCAAGTGTCTAGAAATTGTGTTTTTAGAGGACTAAACATGTGTCGTGTCGGGGACATCGTCGTGCGGAGTCACTGCCTTGGCAAGGCATTAATGACGTAAAATTGACGGCAAAATAGAAGCCGAATTCACCACGATCAGCTGAGCGGAGGCCTGTGTAATTAAGATGACAATGGTAGAACACGCTAGAAGCGCTACCCCGCTGGGCTTCTACTTCTGATGCGCAGTTGAGTGATCCCCGGGCGAACATTGTTCGTGCCAGAGCTCGACGGTTTCCGGGGACGAGCGCTATTAGGCAGTCCATGTACACTGTAGAGAAGCTCAGGGTTGCAAGTTGGAATTTCGGATCCATGAGGGGAAATACCGAAGAACTGGAGGACGTCATGAAACAGAGAAGGATAGACATTATGTGCGTGCAGGACACAAAGTGGCGAAATGACCAAGCCGACCGAATTCGTTTTTTGACGAGTTCCAAAAAGTACAAATTGTACCATAATAGAAACTATAATGATAGAAACGGAGTTGGCGTGATTCTGTCATCGGCTTTACTTGGCGGCATCGTGTGTATCTCGAAGATAAGCGACCGCTTGATGAGTATCAAATTGGTTACTTGCGGAAGAGTCTGGAACGTCATAAGTGCCTACGCTCCCCAAGTGGGTTTGCAGGAATGTGAAAAAGGGGCATTTTGGAGCGACTTAGACATACTGCTTCAAAGTATAGCAGATACCGAGCTGGTTTTTCTTCGGAGGGAATTTCAATGGTTATGGGGGTGAATCGAACTATGATTAAGAGGATCAACATGGTGTAGGGTACTCAATCTACAACCAGAAATTATGAAGGTGAGATTATCCTGACTATGTGCAGTTCACACGGTCTGGTCATCCTCTACACATGTTTCATTAAGAACCAAAGGCACCGGATCACATATAGCAGTGGAGCTCATGAGACGCAGATAAACTATCATCTGTGTCTAAATTTCATGTTACGTTGGGTGAAAGACTGCAAAGTTATTTTATCTTGGGTGAATCTGCGGTCACCCAGCACCGGTTGCTCTCGAGAGAATTTATTTTGATAGGAGGACCAAGACCTCAAGCAATCCCCAAGCCAGCCGAGAAAATCAATTGGCAACAACGAAAGCTTTGAATCTGTTGTAACTCCATTCATTGTTAAAATGGAGGAGTGGCCTCAAAGCAACGCCAACTGCGATGAGCTAAGTCCAACACAAATGTGGACTGCTTTGGATGAAATGTTAGTAGGTGAGGCTGAAAAGACACTGGAAGTTTCGAAAGGCCCACGAACAAGGAGAAGTGGTGATGGTGTAACGAAACTAAAGAAACATTCCAAGCCAAATTGAACGCATTCAAGGCTTGGACAATATGCAAGACTAGCAGTGAAGCCGAGAAGATTCAACTTCGGGAGATATACGATAAATGCCGGAACGAAGTAAAGCGAAAGGTGGCTCAGGCAATGGCGATTGCAGCCGAGAAATTCCATCAAGAACTAGAAGATCAGACTGCTGATAAGAGATCGTCATTGTATGAGAAACCTAAAAATGCCAGGATATATGTATAAGGCCGCAGCCCCAAGAAGAAGAAACGCTCGAGAGATTCAGGCGCCAAAGTACGTTGAAGACTCAAAAGGAGTACTACTGGTTGAAGATACTGCAATCTGTAGCAGAATGCGTGAGTACTTTGACGAACTTTTGAACGAAGAATTTCCGCTTGAAGCTGTGGAGCCACACACCACTGATATCGCTGATTTTTCAGTGGAGGAGGTTATGAAGGCAATGATGCAGATGAAACGCGGAAAGGGAATCGGACCGGACAAAATACCCTTGGAATTTTGGTTGTAGATGAATCAAGTTGTTGTTGTTGTAGTGACGCTTCGAGCTCGGATAAAAATGTGTGTCAAAAATTCTGATCATCCATGCTAGTATCCTCCTTTGTCTAGGTGGAAAAAAGCAGCTTGATGAGGTTCTCCCAAAACGCATTAGGAGTGGGGCTGCTGGACAATTAAAGATGTGCTCAACGTCGTATGGAGCAAGGCCACATGCTGGCAGGAGTTATGGACTTCACAATCGATGCAGGATAGTATGAATTCAGACGCGAGCACCAACCAGAACGAAGTTGAGCTAACGTGGTTCTGGTTGCTATTGGGAGCCGGGCTTCGCCTGGAGATATGGCAGGTGGTTGCGCATTCAATATCTTGTTCGGTTTTAGCTCGCGATCGAAGAAAGCATTTCTTCACTGTGCAGCGTAGTGATGGCCGACTTATAGCAGGCGTTATCGAAAGGAGATCTTTTAAATCCTTAGGCTTCCCTTTCCCGGTCCCTCATGCTGGGTCTAACGTGACGCGGTGGTGGGGTTTTGTCCATCAGGTGTGAGTTAGGATGGTCATTCCGATAACAGCCAACTAGTTACTGCTTGGTGAGAAGAGTTACGGGCATCGTTTTAGTCTCTTAACGCAGATGGTTCTGAGATGAAATAAGGAGGCAGCCTCTGACAGTGTTCTGACAGGTCTATAAGTTTTTCGATTGAATGTCGCATAAATTGTCTGGCCATATGGGAGCCGCATAATTGACCACAGATCTCCCGATGTATTTGTATGTCGTGAGTAGCCTCTCCTTATCTTTCCCCCAGGAAATGCGAGCTAACGCTTTGAGGACTTTGTTCCTACTTCTCATCCTGTTACAAATGGTTGATGCATGAGCCGAGGAGACACCACATGCTGCGAAGGGTGACACCGAGAATTTTTGAGTGGTTAATTGTGGAAATGTAGTCCGGATGGCGCAACGGTTAGCACGTTCGCCTTCAACGCACTGGGCCCCGGTTCGATTCCGGGGATTTACGTGTCGGACTATGAGCCCACTCAGCTGTTAAATGAGTACCCATTATGGGGTAAATAACTCGGTTGAGCGTGTTGCTGATCACATACCTCTGCACAAAAACCGTCACGATCTAGACTAGATTACACTACCAACATTTGACCAAAATTTCAAGGCTCTAGCTTCATTCTATCGAAAGTTATCGTGCGAACGGACAGACAGACAGACAGACAGACAGACAGACAGACATGGCTTAATCGAATCAGGAGGTGACCCTGATCATTTATATATATACATTGCTATACCTCCGGAGCCTCCTTTAAGGTGTTACATATTTCCGTCGTGACAAAAACAATATACCCTATACTAAAAGTCTAGGGTATAAAAATAAGATGATGCTAACTCATCTCGAGGCCATGGTTCAAATTGGACTGTCGCGCCAGTTATTTATTTTTATACCCTAGACTTATAGTATAGAGTATATTGTTTTTGTCACGACGGAAATATGTAACACCTTAAAGGAGGCTCCGGAGGTATAGCAATGTGTATATATAAATGATCAGGGTCACCTCCTGATTCGATTTAGCCATGTCTGTCTGTCTGTCTGTCTGTGTGTCTGTCCGTCTGTCTGTCTGTCTGTCTGTCCGTTCGCACGATAACTTTCGATAAAATGAAGCTAGAGCCTTGAAATTTTGGTCAAATGTTGGAAGTGTGATCTAGTTGGATGGTATTGAAAATGGGCATGATCAGGCCAAGAGAACGCCTACCTCCCCTACATATGTAAAATACATAAATGTATCTATAACTCCCGATTAAAGAAACATGAAAAGCTCTAGCTTTGGTAGATTACTCATGAGGGTAATCTCATACTCTCCTGGGAAAATAAAACTGATAAATTGAAAACTAACGGTAATTTTCTTACAAAGAACCCCGTATTACCCTACTTTTCAGGTTTTTTGTCTATAACTCCTGAACCAATTGACGTAGACACCTGATTTTTGACGTGTAACCTCGAAGTGAGAAGCTGCTTAAGATTATGTAAGTTGGGCATAATCAGATCAAAGGAACGCCTACCTCCCCTACAAATTTCCAAAAATTAAATATTACTTTAATTACGATAACTTTCGAAAAAATGATACTAGCAAGTTGAAAATTTTATAGAATGTTGCTAATAAGACCTGCTTTGTTGGTATTGAAAATGGGCAAGATCCGACTCAAGGAACCCCCACCTCCCCTACAAATGAAACTTCAAATAAGCGATAACTTTTGATAGAATGAAGCCAGCAACTTGAAATTTTAACCAGGCCGAAGCTTCGCTTCGGCCCGGAGTCCGAAGCGTATATACCCTAGACTTGTACAGACCTAGTGGAGATACCAAAAGTACCAATTGACAACGACCATATGCATTAAGAATGGGTCTCCTATATGGCCAGTTTATAGGAGAGGTTGGCACTCATTCATTAGGATCTAGAACATTCTCAAAATCAATTTACTAACTAACCCATTCTACAATATTTGTCGAATTTTTCAAGTCGCTAGCTTCATTCTATCGGAAGGTATTGCTTATTTGAAGTTTCACTTGTAGAGGAGGTAAGGGTTCCTTAGGTCGGATCTTGCTCATCATTGCCACCAACCAATTAGATCACCATACAACCATTTAAACAAAATTTCAAGTCTCTAACTTCACTCTATCGAAATTTATCGCTTATTTAAAGTTTCGTTTGTAGGGGAAGTAGGGGTTTCGTTGGTCGGATGTTACCCAGCTTTAATGCCAACTAACTCAATCTCACTTCGAACATTTGACCAAAATTTCAAGTCACTGGCTTCATTCCATCAAAAGTTATCGCTTATTTGAAGTTTCATATGTAGGGGAGGTGGGGGTTCCTTGGGTTGGATCTTGCCCATATTCAACACCAACTACGTAGGTCTTACTAGCAACATTCCACCAAATTTTTAACTCGGAAGTATCATTCTATCAAAAGTTATCGCTTATTTGAAGTTTCATTTGTAGGGGAGGTAGGGGTTGCTTGAGTCGGATCTTACCCATTTTCAATACCAACCAAGTAGATCCTACTAACAACATTTTGTCAAATTTTCAACTCGCTAGTGTCATTCTATCGAAAGTTATCGTAATTAAAGGAATATTGAATTTTTTTAAATTTGTAGGGGAGGTAGGCGTTCCTTTGATCCGATTATGCCCAACTTACTAGAACTCAAGCATCTTCTCACCCCAGGGTTACATGCTAAAAATCAGGCGTCTACGTCAATTGGTTCAAGAGTTATAGACAAAAAACCCGAAAAGTAGGGTAGTACGGGGCTCTTTGTAAGAAAATTACCGTTAGTTTTCAACTGATCGATTTTATTTTCCCAGGAATTTATAAGATTACCCTCACGAGTAATCTACCAAAGCTAGAGCTTTTCATATTTATTTAGTCGGGAGTTAGAGATACATTTAAGTATTTTACATATGTAGGGGAGGTAGGCGTTCTCTTGGCTTGATCATGCCCATTTTCAATACCATCCAACTAGATTACACTACCAACATTTGACCAAAATTTCAAGGCTCTAGCTTCATTCTATCGAAAGTTATCGTGCGAACGGACAGACAGACAGACAGACAGACAGACAGACAGACATACAGACAGACAGACAGACAGACATGGCTTAATCGAATCAGGAGGTGACCCTGATCATTTATATATATACATTGCTATACCTCCGGAGCCTCCTTTAAGGTGTTACATATTTCCGTCGTGACAAAAACAATATACCCTATACTAAAAGTCTAGGGTATAATAAAATGTTGAAAGTGAGATTGGGTTAGTTGGCATTAAAGATGGGTAAGATCCGACCTAAGGAACCCCTACCTCCCCTAGAAATGAAACTTAAAATAAGCGATAACTTACGACAAAATAAAGCTAGAGACTTGGAATTCTGGTCAAATGTTTGTAGTATGATCCAGTTGACTAATATTGAAAATACGTAAAATCCGACCATCGAAACCCCTACTTCCCCTACAAAAGAAACTTCAAATAAGCGATAACTTTCGATAGAATGAAGCTAGAAACTTGAAATTTTGTTTAAATGTTTGTAGGGGGATCTAATTGGTTGATGGAAATGCTGGGCAAGATCCGACTCAAGGAACCCCCACCTCCCCTACAAGTGAAACTTCAAATAAGCGTTAATTTTCGATAGAATGAAGCTAGCGACTTGAAAAATTGGATAAATATTTGTAGAATGGGTTAGTTAATTGAGTTTGAGAATGGTCAAGATCCCACTGAATGAGTGCCAACCTCCCCTATGAACTGGCCATATACATAAGAGACCCACTTTTAATGCATATGGTCGTTGCCAATTGGGACTTTTGGTATCACCACTAGGTCTGTACAAGTCTAGGGTATATACGCTTCGGACTGGTTTTTTAATTGTGGAAATAGTTTGACTATCTACCGCAATATCCAATTGTAGCCTCACTTTCTTGGTCCAGGTGGTAAAAGGAGTTGCAAAAACTTCGACGCTGACAGAGTAAGATTCTTGCTGATAAAGAAGATGTTGAGCTCTTCAATATATTTATCTATCTGCTCGCACATTTGGATCATGTTATTGCCGGCTGCCAAAATCAAACAGAACGATTTCAAGTCCGTCAGGCGGCGTCGGAAGTCCTGACATATATAGATTAAACAGAGTGGGAGATAAGACTGCTCCTTGGGAGACACCCTGTTTAATTTTCCTTAGTTTTAATTTTCCATTTCTAAACTCCGTGTACGACTGTCTTCCGACAAGGTAATTTGCGATCCACTTGATTATTCCCGACGGAAGAGATGTAACGCAGATGCCACACAGGAGAAACGAGTGGCTGACAGTGTCGAATGCATTTGACAGGTCTAAAGCCACTAGAATCCTTCGTTGACATGGACGTGCTTGGTTGAGCCCACTGCGTATTCCTGATGTTATGGCATCCAAAGCCGTAGTTATGCTCTGCATTCTTCTAAAGCCATGTTGATGATCGGCTAATTGTATTTGGGCGCATTTAAAGGCTGGAGTAGCGCTTTAAGAGTCTTGGCCTCAAGAGACCATAGTGTAATGGGACGGTATGATTCGCATTGCGTTAGTTTTATCTTTAGTTTTAGAATAGGGATTACCCTTCTTCCAAAACTTGAGGATGATAGACGATGAGATTGAAAGCTTAATCGTGGTCATTAAATAGTCAATTGTTGGCGTGTCAAGGTGTTTAAACATGACCATCGTGATACCATCAGATCCAAGGGCTTTGGAACTCTTTGCCCTTTTAATAGCTGTGGCAACTTCTTCGTATGAAAATTGAAGTGCCTTGTCAACAGAACGGTTGCGAATGGTCCTAGTGATGATGCGCTTAAGTCTATCAGGTGGTGGATGTTCGATGAACTGTTTATTGAAGCTGTTTGGACATTTGTTAGGATCATTGATCGTGGTGTTGCCGAACTGGATTGCAACAGAGCTTATTAACGCCAATTGTTAGATTGCAATTTTCAAGGTGAGAGTTCCATTTCCTTCTCCTGCGAACTGCTACTTCGTTATAAATACCAAGGTTTAATTCCTTGATGCGAGGATCATCCGGGTTTGTGCTGCGTATTAGGTCTCGTTCGTCTGCCAATCTGGATGCTGAAGTAGGAAAATTTTGCCGAACCTTGGGTATGCGACCAATTGGAATAAACATTGTAGCCGCTTCCTGGAGTATGCGTCTTACATTCCATTCGGCCACGCGCATGTCAGCAGGAGTTTGTAAGTCAGCAAAAGCTGCATTGGGTGAAGTTTTGAAGCTATTCCAGTTAGCTGTGTTGTAATTAATGAACGTGCGGTGATCAGTATACTGAAAGTTGGATGGTTAATTCAGCTTTATGAGGATTGGCAGATGATCCGAGGACAGCACCAGCACTGGTTCCCATTGTAAATCGTTGATAAGTCCAGCGCTGGCAATCAAGATATCGGGCGAGCTGGAACAGGTTCCAGTAATACGAGTGGGATTGTCGTCATTGAGTGGACAAATGTCTGATACATCATGTTGTTCAGCTATAGTAGCCCCTCTGGCATCGTTGTCAAGGTTAGAATGCCACAATTCGTGATGAGCATTGAAATCACCAAGAAGGAGGGTATTGGCCAATGAGCAGTGAGCTGATATTGACATTGTATCCCGAGGGACAGCCGGATACGAGTGGTAAGCATATGTTGTAGATTTCAATATCAGTATTGCCCGACTGAATGATTATGGCCCCCCTCTCCATGTTGTCGACCATTGTGATGTCAATTTCTCGGTACGATACTGAGTGGTGGATTAAAAAGCAATTCCACCACCAGCATTGGACACTCTATCCTTCCTGACGATGTTGTAGTTGCCATAGGAGTTGAGGGACCAGTTGGTGTTGAGTTTCGTCTCCTGAATGGCTCCGATCATGATGCGATGTCTGTCCATAAATGCCGATATTTCTGCGATCGCTGCAACCCATTGCAATTAAGCTGTACAAATGAGGTGGTATTGAGATTGGCGACCGGTGGTGCAGGGGTGAAGTTGTGTTGCAATGGAATCCTGTTGAAGATGCTGTTAACTGGAGTCATGGGGGACAGCTGGGAACTCGTTTGTGTACTATTTGATGGTGGTAAGCTAGTCATTTGTGCAGGGCCGTCGAGAGGGAGGTGCGGAAGGGGCGAATCGCAGCAGGCCCGTGTTGTTTAGGGGGCCCGGATATTAGAAAATTTTAAAATAAAAAAAATATCAATCTTAGAGGCGATAATACAAGTGTTTTCAAAGCAATTTCATTTGGAGATACCATTGTTCCTGATAGTCATATAATAGACTAAGAGCTGACGGTGGTTGAGTATGAAAAATTAGCAGACTCTTTTTTCGGGGTTGTAGGAGACTAGGAAAGTGCAGGGTGCCAACTGGAAATTGTGGTCGTTATCCTGATAGGGTGAGTTAAAGAACAACATACGATCAAGCTGGACGCGTTCCGAAAATCGCTCGCAGCTGGACAACTGGTAATTTTACAAAGTTTTAGTATGAAATTAGTTTGCCGGAAACTTTGATTAAAGATGAAAAATGTTTTGTAGCATTAAAATACCCTCACACTCACATCCCATAGGCAAGATGATGTGAGATGAGAGGAAGGATGGGAGGCCCGATACGAGAAGAGAATCAATCGTTAGTTGACAAACGATCATCTTAAAAAGTATCATATTTGCGAAAAAGTGATCGCTTCCCAGGAAAACCCAATAAAAGTTCAAAAATTTCTTCCAAACCTATTCAAAGGCCACAAAATTGCTGATACACCTGAATAAATGTAGAAAAAAGTTTCATTTCTTAAACCTCATCGCCAACTACGCGCTGGAAAAGCGATGCCCTGGAAGTTAAAATTTTATCGGGAAATTGAATGAATTGAATGAATTCGTAATAATGAAACATTTCATCTTATAGAGTCTCACAGGTTCGCGGATGGCAAATTTTGCTTCGAGTTATGGAGTTTTCTATTTAAGTTAATGGGTTTTTTGTTCATTGTTTACATACAAATGTGTTGGGAAATGGTGTTGTCTTCGAGTTTAGGGGTATTTTTAAATAAAGAGTTTCGAGTTATCGAGTTTTGACTGTACTTTGAAAAATTGGTTTCATCGCCGACGTTGTATGTAGATCACTTATGCCACCACTCAGTCGTTAAATAGCGAAAATGAAAAATGCAATTCAATTCAACCAATTTGTTGCCAAAGTACTTAAAATCCTAATTATTAGTCTCAATGGTTGCTTACAATTAGCTCAAGTTAGAAATAATTAATTTCGTGAACCACTTGAAACGTTTCTCCTGCTTTATTTTTGTTCGCAGATAGCTAGAAAAGGAGAGGGGCGGTAGCCCCGGGGGACCCACAAGCACCGCGACCAAGAGGGAGGTACATTGTGCTATAGTCCAGAAGTCTTGTACTACTACAACTAGTCAATTGCCCTAACCCATAGGGCATTGCGCGTCAACTGTTCCATATAGCCCAGTTGACGTTTCGTTGGCATAATCTAGTTTCGGAGAATGCAGTTGTTAGCATTAACCTCCTGCTCTTCCCCATTTAGCCGCTTACCTGCGACAAGTCGGGAGATGCTGTGGTTTATTATTACGCCCCGAACCATAGGGTGCAGATTGGAACCCGAAACGCCGATAGTCAGGCACGAGACTGATGCCTCAACGAACTGAGCTGCCCCAATACTAAATCATTGGTAACTTCGAGGATATTTTAAATAAATGCTCATGACATACTCCGGCTTCATTTGTAGGCGTACTTTAAGTTTTTTTAGTGGGTTGTTTAAAAGTCATATTTGTTGTTGCTATGCTGCACTGATTATTGCAAGTTGTTACTACGAGATGCAGGGCGGTCGAGAGAGAGAGAGCGAAACGGGCGATTCGCCCCGGACCCGTGTTTTTAGATGGCCCGGAAATCAGATAAATTGAAAAAAAAAAAAAATTATCACTACACATTTCATATGTTAGTTACTACAATATGGAATTTATGAAATCGAAATTATTCTTCATTAATACGGATTATAGATTTTTCTTATATTAGTAAGCCTGCCACTCTAGAGATGAATATGGAATTGACCGTGGCGATAGTACAGGTGTTTTCAAAGAAATTTTATTTGGCGCATATACTATAGTAGACTAGGAGCTGGCGGTGGTTGGGTATTAAAAATTAGCGTACCGCGGTTTTTTAGTGGATTTTTTTAGGGGTTTTAGAAGACTAGAAAAGTGCACGGCACCGGCTGGAATTGTGGTCGTTACCTTGTGAGGGGGAGAAAAAGAGCAACAGGCGGTTAAACTGGATGACTGGTAATCGTAGAAGGTTTTACTTAATCTCAAATTCTTCAGATCTTAATCCTCTATACAATTTTGCTTTGCAGACATATTTGCGAAAAGGTAAGGGTTTGCCTGGAAACTTCGATTAAAGTTGAAAAATATTTCCTAACACACTAAAGTAGACCCACAATCCCATATCCTGCACGAAAAGTATTGAATGTGAACTGCGGTTTTCCTTTTGATCCATCTTCAGGAGATGTAGGTGTAGGAGGGTAGGGAAATGCTGGATGTCGGCCAGAAAACTGTTTAAGAAAGTTCAGAAGGGAGATGACATTGAGGATAGGAGGCCCGACACAAGAAGGGTGATTCCCTTCTTGTGTTTTGCATCATCATCGTGGCGCGACAACCTGACGTCGGGCCTTGGCCGTCGGGATCATTGTCCTCCAATTATCTCGGTCCCATGACCGCGTCCTTCACTTTTGGAAGCCCAGTAGCTGTGCTGCGTCCACACCTACTGACCTCTCCCAACGGGATCTCGGTCGTCCTCGCAGTCTCGCTCCGTCGACTCGTTCTGCATTCATTACTCTCTTTGGCATGCGATCATCGTCCATCATTTGAACATGCAATGCCCATTGAAGCCGTTGTAAAATAGTTTGACGATTTCGAGACTTTCATCTCATCGTACAGTTCATACAACTCATAGTTGTACCGGATGCGCCATCCATCTCGATCGCAAATAGCCCCGAAAATTCGCCGTAGAACCATACATTCAAATGTATCTAGGATGTTTCCGGAGGCTTGAGTTAGGGTCCATGATTCGCAGCCATAGCAAAGGACTGGTCGTATAATGGTTTTGTACACGCGGAGCTTCGCGTTTCTGTGCACATGCTGCGATTTCAATATGGAGAGAACCGAGAAAAAAAGTCTTATTAGCTATATCCGTCGCTTGATTTCGTCAGTTTCGTTGGCGTCCCTTGACAAGTTGCAACCCAGGTATATATATGAACTCGATGTTGAGGTCCCCCATATTGATGCTCGGTTGTGCAGATAACCTTGTCGTCGATTGCATCATTATTTTAGTTTTACCCTTGTGAATGCTTTTTTTGCAGCGGTATCGAGCGTATGCAGAAGTTCTTCTGCGTCGGCCAATCTTCGGGACATGATGTTGATGTCGTCGGCGTACTCTGCTAATTGTGTCGACTTGATGAGTAGCGTCTTGCTGTTGTCCGTGTTCATAGCCCGAATAGCGTATTCCAGTGCTAGATTGAAGAGGATCGGTGCCAGTCCATCGCCCTGTTTCAGACCAGTGCGTGTTTCAAATAGATCAGTAAGTCTATTATTGATTCTGACTTGTGAGACGGAGTTGACCATGGTCATCTTTGTCAGTCGCAATAATTTGGCCGGTATACCAAATTGCAGCATGATGTGGTACAGTACTCCACGATCGATACTGTCGTACGTATGCCTGCTTGAAGTTGACAAAGTTTTGGTATACGTTTACGTTGTACTCCCGGCACTTCTGGAGTATCAGTTTAACCGTAAAGAGCTGATCGGTTGTGGAGCGACCAGGTCTGAAACCGCTTTGATATTGGTCAATGAGTATTTTCGCGTACGGATTTATTCTATTTTCCAGAATTTTCGTAAAAATTTTATAGGACTTACAAACTAGTGATATGCCCCTGTAATTCTCAATATCGCCGAGAGCTTCTTGTGTGGGGATGTAAGATAGTAGGTTCAGAAGCTCTTCAAAATAAGAGGCCGTTTGTTAATGCCATCGTTGTCGCTGATGATGTTTCCATCCTTGTCATTACAAATGCTACTTCTGGGTTGGTAACCGTACTTAATTGCATTTAACAATTTGTACGCTTGTCTGGTGTTCATATTAGCTAAGTTTTCGTTTATATTCAGCAAGTACTCGTCAAAGTATTTACGTTTCTTACCTCTAATTATTCACCATAGCTTGTAATAATTTTCTCTTCTGGCTCTGGTTCCTCGTTGAATCCTGTACGCCTCGATTTTCGCGTCAAGTGAATTTTTGCATTGTTCGTCGAACCAGTTATTTCGCGCTCGTCGGGCTTTATATCCCACGACCTTATCTGCGACATCCCTGATGGTACAATTGAGTTCTGCCCAGAATCCATGGACGCCTGTGTTGCTGATGTTGTGTAGCATAGGTGATAGTCTTTCCCCAAAGGCGGCAGCATACTCCACCGCCGTAGCATCGCTTAGAAACTTATCAACCACAAAGATTTTGGGAGGGCAGATTCTCGATTCTCTACATATGTATATAGATCGTCTTCACCCAATGATGATCTGAGTCGCAGTTTACTCCTCGATTCCTGCTGCAGACGAAGTCGATAAGTCGCTGGCCGTTGTCGTTTAGATGATCGTTTGTCAAATAGCGATGCCCAACACAAAGGGCAAAAGATCTATTCCATAGTCCTCCACGTGGGCGCCACCTGGTAACGGCAGTGATTCAAACCGCTGACGGTCAATCCGTAGCGATAAGAAATTTGGAAAAAAGCAGATAGCTGTAGTCTGAATGGCTGATCAACACCTAAGCGTCTCAATTTTAGTAGGATGGAATAACTTGCGTAGTTGAACCTGCAACGTATTTGTGTGAACTACAGCACGTTTATTAAACCATCTAAAGCAACTGTCTTCCGAGGCCATCCCCTGAATGGGGTTAAGCGAAGTGCTGACAACTCTTCCTTGTAAAAACCACTCCATGTCAAAAAACATGGAAAAAATCCTCCGATTGGACGGATCAACAACGACGACCACAGAAACGACTAAAGCATTATTCTTTTAGATCTTGGAATGTACGCTCGCTAAGCAAACCGGGGGCCGAGAATGCCCTCCTTCAATAGATCGAAAAGTACAAACAAAGCATTACTGCAGTCCAGGAAACAAATTGGTTTGGCAGCGAGATCAATGATAAGAAATCGCACACAATTTCTACAAGTGGCAAACCATCGGGCTATAAGGAGTTTGGAGCAGCATTTATAGTAATCACCTCAGGCCGCACATTACTGACTTGAAACCCATAAATGAACGGCTGTGTGAGATTCGCTTTAAGACTCGATTCTTCAATCTCTGGCTCATCAATGTGCGTGCCCCCACTGAAGTTAATGAAGACACAGTAAAAGACGAGTTCTACGCCCGCTTTGAGACTCTCTTCCGCTCACTTCCAACATCCAACAAACGACGTCAAATTGCTGCTGTTAGACTTTAACGCGAAAGCCGGAAATGAAAGTTGGCACCGGGGTACCACTGGAGGCCACAGTCACCATGAAAAATGTAACGACAACGACCAGCGACTTATCGACTTCGCTTGCAGTAGGAATCTAGTCACAAGCTCTACGTGTTTCCCGCATTGGCGCATTCAAAAGCAGACCTGAAAATCTGCAGACACACATACGTCAACGAAATTTTTCACGTCCTCATCTGCAGGTGATTAGCGTCTAGTGTACTAGATGTCCTCTCCTATCGAGGAGCAAACTGCGACTCAGATCATCACTTGGTGAAGACAACCTACAGATGTAGAATTTCCTCAGTTCACCAATCGAGAATAAGCCCCCCAAAATTTTTGCGGTTGATAAGCTTCTAAGCGATGCTAGGGAGGTGGCGAATACTACCGCCCTTGAGGATAGACTCTCGCCTACGCTACACAACATCAGCAACACATGTGTCCATGGGTTCTGGGAAGAACTCAAGGGTGCCATCAGGGATGTCGCAGAGAAGGTCGTGGGAAATAAAGCCCGACGAGCGCGAAATGACTGGTTCGACGAACAATGCAAAAATTCACTTGACGCGAAAATCGAGGACTACAGACAGTGGATTCAACGAGGAACCAGAGCCCGGCAAATAATTAGAGGTTAGAAACGCAAATACTTTGACGAGCATCATCGTGGCGCGAAAGCCCGACGTTGGGCTTTGGCCGCCTGGATCGTTGTCTTCCAAATATTTCGGTCATGTGACCGCGTCCTCCAATTTTGGAAGCCCTGAAGCTGCGTGGCGTCCACACCTACTGAGCTCTCCCAACGAGATCAGACGAGTTGCTGAATTTAAACGAAAACTTAGCTAATATTAACACCAGACAAGCATACAAACTGGTAACTACAATTAAGAACGGCTTCCAACCCAGGACTATCCTTTGTAAAGACAAGGATGGAAACTTCATCAGCGACACCGATGGTATTAACAAACGACGGGCCTATTATTTTGAAGAGCTTCTGAACCTAACATCTTATATACCCACACAAGAAGCGCTCGGCGATATTGTGTATCTAGGCCCACCCATACAACCCCCGACAATAGAGGAAGTTGATCTCGCGTTACGCCCACTAAAACGAAATTAAGCTGAACTGCTAAAATTCGGTGGAACGGGTCTACCTAATGACATACATAAATCACTCCTGCGAGTATGGGAGGACGAGCAGATCCCAGACGATTGGCGCAGAAGCACCATCTGTCTAATTCACAAAAAAGGAGATAAACTGCGGTGTGAGAACCACAGGTGGATATCATTAGTTTGTACGTTATATAAAAGTTTGACGAAAATTCTGGAAAATAGAATAAAATCGTACGCAGAACGAATCATTGGCGAATATCAAGACAGTTTCAGACCTGGCCGCTCCACAACCGATCAGCGCTTCACAGTCAAACTGATACTCCAGCAGTGCTGGGAATACAACCTAAACGTATACCAAATCTTTGTCGACTTCAAGCAGGCGACAGTATCGATCGTGGAGTACTGTACAACATCATGCTGCAATTTGATATACCTGCCAAACTTGTAAATAAATAAAATTAATAACTGGCGCAACATTCCAATTTGAACCATGGCCTCAAGATGAGTTAGCATCATCACATTTTCGAGATCATGACAGTAGGTCTTGAGGCGTGTGATCAGCAACACGCTCAACCGAGTTATTTACCCCCCCCCCCCCCCCCATAAATTATTACTCATTTAACAGCTAAGTGGGCTCATAGTCCGACACGTAAATCCCCTTTTCTATCGAAAACTACCGCATTCAGTAGAAATCGAACCGGGGCCCAGTGCGTAAAAGGCGAACGTGCTAACCGTTGCGCCATCCGAACTACGGCTAAATTGGTGCGACTGACAAAGATGACCATGACCAACTCTGTCTCACAAGTCAGGATCCAGAATAGACTTACTGACCTATTTGAAACACGCACTGGTCTGAAACAGGGCGATGGACTGGTGTCGACGCTTTTCAACCTAGCACTGGAATACGCTATTCGGGCTATGAATATGGACAACAGCAAGACGCTACTCATCAAGTCGACACAATTAACAGCGTACGCCGACGACATCAAAATCATGTCCCGGCCGACGTAGAAGAACTTCTGCATACGCTCGATACCGCTTCAAAAGAAGTTGTACTACCTATCAACGAGGGCAAAACTAAAATAATTATGCAGTCGACGACAAGGACACCTGCACAACCTAGCATCAATGAGCGGGACCTCAACATCGAGTTCGTAAACGACTTCATGTACCTGGGTTGCAACTTGTCACGAGACGCCAACGAAAATGACGAAATCAAGCAACGGATACAGTTAGCATATAAGACTTTTTTATCGGTTCTCCCCATAATGAAATCGAAGCATGTGCACAGAAACACGAAGCTCTGCGTGTACAAAATCATTATATTTTACGACCAGTGCTATGCTATGGCTGCGAAACATGGACCCTAACTCAAGCCTCCGAAAACGTACTTGACACATTTGAACGTAAGGTTCTACGGCGAATTTTCGGGGCTATTTGCGATCGAGATGGATGTCGCATCCGGTACAACCATGAATTGTATGAACTGTACGATGAGCTGGAAGTTTCGAAAATCGTCAAACTACAAAAACTTCAATGGGAAAGGCATGTCCAACGAATGGACGATGATCGCATGCCAAAGAGAGTAATGAATGCAGAACGAGTCGACGGAGCGGGGCTGCCTAGACGACCGAGATCTCGCTGGGAGAGCTCAGTATATGTAGACGCTGAGCAGCTACTGGGCTTCCAAGATTTGAGGACGCGGTCACGTGACCGAGATAATTTAAGGACAACCATCCAGGCGGCCAAGGCCCGACATCGGGCTGTCGCGCGACGGTGATGATCATGACAGCCGCTCTGCCACGGAGTACAAACGGCTCATATCTTTTAAATTGGAGGTATTGGTTCCACCAACCATTGTGCTAAACAGCATCTCTCTACCGTATTTAGCAAGGTTGAAACGCTTAGCATCCCAACTAGAAATACTATGGGACGACGTCTGAACGTACGGGAGGTGTATGTTGGCAACGTACATCGTCCGTAACTGGATGTAATTGAAACGTCAGCTACAGCTAAGCCACATGGAATAGTTGACGCGCTATGCTCCTCTATCGGTTAGGGCAATTGAGTAGTGGTAGTTTCCCTAATTACCGTAATTGTAACTAATTTTTCATACCCAATTGGTGCATAAACTCAACAGAACCTTTGTTAAACCAGGGTTGTGGCAGGCACAAAGCTGGTAACCAATTTTATTATTATTCTTTACATAATTCTCTTTCAAATTATATTTCATTTAGTTAAAAAAATACTAATCAAATAATTAAAAAGTTAAATTAAATCAATTGTATAAAAATGTACTATAGTTACAATGAATGTTCTTAAGGATGGTTGCGTCAGGATTTCGCTAGGCAGCCTAATTTTACTTTATGACATTCCTAATTATCTTTCATATGAAATGCATCTCATCAAAAAAAAAACAGAAATTTTGCAAATTTTTACAGTGGGATATTAGACTTAAGTACTAAAATGAAAATTGAATGCCCTGTATCTAATTTAAAATTCAACCATCAATACGTCAAAGTTCCTATGTCTACGTATCATTTATTTGCAATTATTTATTGATATTCATATTTATACTTCTTCTCCCAAGACTCAACTCGCATATTTCAACTAAAATCAATTCAGGAAATGTGCACATCATTCCCGTAAATTCCCCGAACAGATATCAAATAATGAAATAATTCACTCGTCAACTCTCAGCACGAATACTAAGCGGATGAAAAAGGAAAAACCGTGCGTAATGGGCTTCTGTCCTTCATGGAATTTATCCATACTCAATGAAAAGTCGCTTAACGATATATCATTTTTAATAGAGGCCATCAGGCAATTTCTAGCGTAGAGAGTGGGTGGATTGGGTCAGAGGTCAAAATGCGTAGAAGCTCACGATGTCAATGTGTGGCCGATGTCAACGGGTTCGTCCTTATAAATGTTACTCTTAGTTAATTACACCCTAGTTTAATTTTAGCCTTTGCTTTCGACTAGGGCCAGACTCGTATACTACTTGCCCTAATCCCTAGTGGGACATAGCGCGTCAGCTATTCCCATGATGTTTCGTTATCATAAACTGGTTTAAACCGATGCATGTTGCTGTATGTATATTGCGAAAATTCGGGAATAGGTTGTGCCTCTCATGACTGCCCCACACCACAGGGGAAAGACATCAGCCAACACTGAAGGGCTTGTAACGTCGCTAGCGCAAAAAAAAAGTTGTAATCTACATCCTTACCATCTAAAATGCAAGAATCCCATTACCATGACCTATGTATGTTCTGGTGCAAAGAACCGCGGCTACTACTCCTATATCCAATTTTAAAAACAAACATAAATTGTATTTCTACAAAGACGTTAAACAAAAGCATGCCATCAAGCATGTAGATGTCTTGACCTCCTGTTGAAAACATTGAAAAATTAACACTTCTGAGGTTTGGCATCACTCCTGATGTTGTTTAACGTTCACCATTTATTACCCGTTACTATCAATATCATGTAGCTGCAGTTGCGACTTTCGTATCCCACCACGTTGCCCCAGTGATTCAAAGTTCAATCACTTTTTCGTGGGCTATGTTGTCTCAAAAAATACAGCAAGTCATCACCATCATCATCGTCATGAACATCATTAAGAATAGTTTGACACGATCTAGACATGACATGTCATTTACACACTACGTGACGCAAGTTTGTCATTTTTCACTATGGTCGTTGTTGGTTTGGTTACTTTTCTCGATTTCGAGAATGGCCTACTACTGATTAGCGTTGTAAGTAAACAATGGAGGCTTGTTCGGTGTATGGCTTTCTTATTCAGCATCGGTGAATGTACCTACCAAAAGATTTATGGTGCAGAAGTCAGGCAAATTACAGGTTGTTCGCATTTGGAGTAGAAGGAAAGGCATGAGCCCAAATTGAATGGGAGTTGTTCATGTAGGTCAGGGAGAGGTTTGAAAAATGATAACATGTTGTTAAGTGGACGTTTTGGTTTATTGAATAGTGTCATCAATTGTTACGCCCTTTTATTTAAAAAAAAAAAATCAGGAAAATAAAGTTTTCTGGGAATTGAGTGAAGTGGGTCACTGCTAATCAACAAGTTTATCGCTATGAATAACCCCCAACAATCATCATTTTATTTGGTATTAAGCCCCACCCTTCTTCCCCCAGTTTCGTCCACTCTGTGCTAACCAAGGGTGGGATGACATTTTATGCCGAATAAAATGGTGATAGTGGGCCCATCCATAGCGAGAAGCTTAGATTAGCAGTGACAAACTCCACATACCTGGATTGTCAAAACTCAAATATACCTACAGGTTTCGTAGCAGCAATTTTTCGTGGGAATCAGCATCGTTGACGTAGCCTATGTCGAGACTTGGCCTCCTGGATACAGCTCCATCAGTTATCTTGATCAATCGAGGGCGTCCTCCAGTTCGAAAATCGTAAAAGCTCTCTGCAATCTGTATCAGTTGACTCCTCCCATCCTAGACGACATCTTCATTGTGGTCGATCTACTTACTACTATATGCCCTAACCCCTAGTGGGGCATAGCGCGTCAACTACATCCATGTGGCTTAGTTGACGTTTCGTTAGCATAAACTGGTTTCGGACTATCCAGGTATGCGGTTAAATAGTCAGGATGCACCATTAGGCGAAATACAGACTCAAGACATTTTCATCTCCGACCCGGACATGCAAAATAAACAAGCCTACTTTAGATTCACACTTGGCCAGGCTGCTGTCGCGACGATTCAATATCTATAGGCCTTACTGGAATGGTCAAATGACTTTTGAAAAATTATTTGCTTGGTACCACAAAATAATAATTAAAATCTAATTGATCTTCATATCTGAATATTTTAATCCCTACAATCTTATAAACATATATTTGGCATAAAAGATTCAAAATTCACAGTATAGATATAATGAGCGATCATATTCAAATTGAATGAGAAGTCTTAAGTCGCGATTTGACCATTGAAGCCTATGCTCACGGAGCGAAAACGAATCTAAAAAAAAATAATAATTATGACTGCCTATGCCGGGGATTTAGTTTGTAGGGGATATGGAATTCATATAGCCGGTTGGGTATGGACAATATTTTCTTTTTGGCAGAGTAGGCCAGTCAAATTAAATATTATTAATAATAATTAGGGAAAGATCTGGAAATAATTTTAATCCCTTTTAAAAATACTGAGTACATAAAAACTGAGTTTGCACGGTCGTAGATGGTGAGCTTAAATTTTGGAGGGCGAAAATCCGAGAAATTTGAGCCCTTTTTTAAATATTATCGTTATAAATCCTAAACGATGCCTCGGGTCGAACAACCTTGCAGAAGTTAATTAAAGACCGTTGAATTCTGCGTTCAATGCACTGCTCAAAGTTGAAATTCGGTTCAGTAGCGTAGTCAAAATCCATAGTCAAAAATGACAATTTCCGAGGCTCCCGAGAAAAATCACACTTTTTCACTTTTCAAGCTTACAGATCTTTGCAACGGATCCTCCAAATGGAAAAACTTCTCTGTAAAAGTTGGGGACAATTTAATTGTGAGCCTAACGTGGCCAATATTTTTCAATTCGGGCCATTTTTAGAGTAGCTATGAGCAAAAATTCAAAAATGAATGCTCATCGATTTATGCCATAAAAGCTCTATCTCGGTAAGTATAACAGCTAGAAGTTTTATTTAAGTCTCAAATTGTAGATAAATTACTACAATTAAATAAAGTTTACAAGATTTCTTGTGAGACCAATTTAAGAGATACTAAAAAGAAACAGGACAAGCCAAACAATTAGGCACATTTTCAACATGGTGGCGGGGTTCGTGGTGCTAGGGGGTAAATAGAAAACTCGAATTTTTAAGCAATGTACCAACTCGTGTATGTGAATTTCACCGACAAATCGGGATAGGTTGTGGCTTATTGTTACGCCCCTCACAATTGGGGTAAGACAACATAAAAATCAATGGCCACGACGGGATTCGAACCTCACCGGCGCGGCAGCAAGAAACATCAGAATGAAGCCTAAACGCACTGATCTACCGACTTATCCGATTAGTACTCGTTTTAAGGGGCATGGCCAGCCCATTCTAGATTCCGAAATTTAACGAATTTCGAGGTGCATAGATCGCGAACAGTTTAAGTCATACAAGTCATAGTTATATCGGATTCGCCATACGCCTCCTTCCTCAACTGATCCAAATATTTTCCGCAGGATTTTTCTTTCAAACGTATCGATTGACTTTTCTGACGCTTCTATTAAGGTCCACGTTTGGCATCCATAGAGCAGCACAGCTTGTATTAACGTTTTATATATGCGCAACTTATTGTTCTATTGTTCTACTTCATAGAACTCATACTGTGATTCGTCTTTTGCGTTACCGTCCTTTGAGATATCGCACTCGACCATCATTATGTTTGTCTCTTTGGCGCCGTTCTTCCAGATAGGGTCACACATTTATTTTTCAGTTCGTTGACGAAGCTGTACTGGCCAGTTCGTCAGCCTGTTCATTACTATTGATGGCAACATGTTACTCTATTAAGAGAGTCTACTTTCTTTAGTACTTTTTGGCAACTACTATATATACGATCTTATCTATATATTGAACAAAAATTTTAAGATTGAGTGTTGGTACGTAAATATTGTAATTACCACGCTTCATAAGTCTGCATCAACAACTCGATCTAAAAAATGTTGTACAATACTACATGGGCAGAAAAGTCCCGGGATTTTTCAATAGATGTCACCACTAGAAAATGAGCATGACTCATTTCGAAAGGCTCATCTATCACTAGATCCCAAGTCAGACAAAAATCGAAACTGGATCGATCCTGGATCGAATACTGTCTACTAAGGAATCGATGACTTTACTGGGGACACGTCGAAGACGTTTGTATGGGCATGGCTGCTTTTGCGATACCGAAAATGTGGAGAGGAATCTATCCAAAATCGATGACGGTAGTCGATGGAGAATCGATGGCTGTAGTCAACGTAGAATCGATACGTTGGACGAAACATGAGTCCATTATCGTACGCCTGAGCTCAGGAGCCAGTCTGCAGAGTGGCTAGAAAACCACGAAAGCCAACCAAAGCAGCCAAAAGACCAACGTTCGGCCGGGAATGTTATGGCATCCGTTTTTTGGGATGTGCATGGCATAATCTAATCACCGGTTACCTGCAGAAAGGAAGAGCAGTCACAGGCGAGTATTATGCAGCGTTATTGGTCAAACTAAACGACGAAATAAAGAAAAAACGGCCCCATATGGCGAAGAAAAAACTTCTGTACCATCACGATAACGTGTGACGGTGTCACACACCTCCTTGAAAGCGATGGCCAAATTGGACCAATTCACGGTTAAAAATTTTGATGTTAAATTAATAAGATTTCCGTATGCATATAGATCCATAAAAATTTCGGATAAAAATAATAAGATCGGATATTATAAATGGTATAGGAAACTCTTATAACTTCAATAGGACGTGTTTGTTAAGTTTTTATCGACAAAACACTTATTAAAGTTTTACGATAGAAGTGTAAAATATGGCAATCATACAGTTTTACACATTTTTATTACTAAATTTATACTATAATATATATCAGAAAAAAAGTATAATCTTTTAACAGTCTATTCCACCCCTGACTTTCATATTTTCTGAAATGTTCTCTAATGTTCTCTTTAAAGGACAAATGCTTGGGACATGCCTTCGCAGAATACATAATCTGATTTTTTTTTCTACGGAGAATTGAACCGCGGCCTGCTTCATCCATGTGCATTATAGAATAGTGCCCGTACCACTTCGGCTACTTAGAGTAATTCGAAAACTACGAATCTTGGGTACAAAACCTAAAACGGTGAATACCAATTTGGTATAACTTTTATATCAAAAAAGGATATATACTTGAATGAACGAGCGAATTTATTTATTTATTTATTTATTTATTTATTTTAAGAAATTGATATACAACGCATTATTTCTATATGTTTTTTCTATGAATCATACTGTCAAATTATAAAAGCGACGATATATATTATGTTCCTTATAAAAACTATAAATAAATGTTATCAAAATTTGAATTATATTAATTTTGTATAATTTATATAATATATGTTATCAAAAGTTTTCATAAAGTGAAAACATATAATATGCATATTATATTTTATGTTTTTCATGTCTTGTATACATGTATACAAGACATGATATACATACACGTTATACAAGAATTGGTATACTAAATAATACCAAAATTTCTAACCGTACGATTCGAATTGGTTGCTCATACACCGTATTCTCCAAACTTGGCCCCCAGCGACTATTATCTGTTCCCAAACCTCAAGCAGTGGCTCCAGGGGAAGAGATTCGGATCGAATGAGGAAGTCATCACGGAAACAGAGGCGTATTTCGAAGGCTTGGACGTTTCGTACTACAGAAACGGCATCGAAATGTTGGAAAATCGCTATACCAAGTGTATCGCCCTCGAAGGCAACTATGTTGGGGATTAAATATAAATAAATAAATAACTGGCGCAACAGTCCAATTTGAACCACGGCCTCGAGATGAGTTAGCATCATCTCATTTTCTAGATCGTGACGGTTTTTGTGCAGAGGTATGTGATCAGCAATACGCTCAACCGAGTTATTTACCCCATAATTGTTAGATTTGACATTTTAATATATGTACATTGAACGAACTCAAATCATAATGACAATGGCAACTACTTATACCTTTTTTTTAGTATTAGTTTACTCTTCATTGAATAAAGATCCATTACACATAAACCGGGCTTTTCAACTACAAAACCTAATAGGTTATGGGCCCAGGACCTAACGTGTAGTTTAAATCGTTAGTTAAAATACTTAGTACCGGTACATACTGAAATTATATAATTCGATCGAAGTAGTTCGGGTAATAAATAATAAAAGACTTGAAGCAGTACGTTAAAATGGATACGAAGGCGATGATTGAGCAGTCAATGGTGTCTCATCGATTGGATGGCGGCAATTTTCGCGCTTGGAAGTTTCATATTAATGCAATACTTCGGAGTCAAGAACTACTTGATTTAGTGGACGGTACGGATCGAAAACCAGATAAAAGTGATGCTGATAAAATGAAACGTTGGATGCAGCGCGACGGCAAGGCTATGGCGATTTTGTTTGCGTCGATTAATTCCGAACAAAGTTTGCACGTATTGGATTGCAAGTCAGCGAAAGATATCATGGACGTTTTGGAGAGTATTCATCGGAAAAAGAGTGATGTTCGAATCATGTCATTGTATGAGGACTATTTTAGTTTAAAAATGAATGATAACGAATCGGTCACTGCTTATGTGTCGAAAGTTCGCACGATTGCGTCAGAATTGGAAGATCAGGGTGAGCAGCTGTCGGATAATTTGAAAATGTGTCGAATTGTGAGTAGCTTAACACCGAAATTCCAGAATTTTCGAACCGTCTGGTATAATATTAAAGAGTGCCGTACTATGGATACATTGCTAGCAAAACTACAGTTAGAAGAGGATCAGTTGAACAAAGCCCATCGTGATGCGGAGCAGCATGCTGGCGGCGGAGCGGTTTTCAGTGCGCAGCATAAAACTGGAAATCGGAAGGTGCCGTTGAAAGACCGTAAAGCGAAATCGAAATGTCATTCGTGTGGCGAAATAGGCCATTGGAAAACCGACAACATGTGCAAAAACCATAAGAACAAAAAGAAAAGTGATTCCGAACATAAAAACGAGAAACCGAAGAAATACGTTGCCTTTTTTAGCTACGATGAAATTCTAGCTGCAGATTATAAAGATGTTTGGTTGGCCGATTCAGGAGCAACGCGCCATACTACTTTTCGAAGAGACTGGTTCAAGACATTTTCTTCGGAGACTGCACGGAAAGGCGTAAAAATCGCGAACGACGAGTTTTTGGACGTCGAAGGTAGTGGAACTATCGAAATAGAAGCATGGGTTAATGATAAATGGGAAATAAAAATTCTTGAAGATGTTCGATTTGTTCCGAAAGCCACAGTAAATTTATTTTCCATCAACCAACTGTCGAAGAAGGGCTTCGATACTAACTTTACAGATAGTGGATGTAAAGTTGTCGACAAAACTGGCGATGTGCTCGCGATAGGTTACATGGACTCCAATGATCTGGTTCGTATGGCATTCAAGCAGTCTAAAATTGACAACGTGTACTACGCATCGAGCAACAAGAAATCAGCGTGCTCTTTGGAGAAGTGGCACAAACGACTGGGACACGTAAATGTGGCGACAATCAAAACTATGTGCGCTGCTGGTTCCGTGAATGGCATGACTTTAAGCGATCTTAAGGATTTCTTTTGTGAAGAATGCCAATTGGGCAAAATGCATCGGGTGTCACATCAATTGAGCGAAACGCGTACATTGGAGAAAGGTGAACGCATTCACATTGACTTGTGCGGACCGATGGAGCAAACTGGAATTGGAGGTGCAAAATTTTTTATGCTTTTGAAGGACGAAGCGACGAATATGCGGTTTATTTTCTTCCTTAAACAAAAATCAGAAGCGCATAAGTACATGGATGATTTTCTGACACAATGTGAGAATGCTTGGGATGTTCGTATCAAATATATACGGTGCGACAATGGAAGCGAATTCGTAAATAGCGATGTTTCGAACCTTTTAGCGAAACGTGGAATAGTGATGGATCGAATTTCCCCGTACACGCCAGAACAAAATGGTTTCATCGAGCGAGACAATAGGACGGTTCAAGAATCAGCGCGTACTATGTTAATTGCAAGTGGTCTGTCTAAGTTTCTCTGGCCAGAGGCAGTTCGAACAGCAGTATACATCCTTAACCGAACAACAAACGCAAGCGATCCAAATCGGACACCTTTTGAGCGATGGTTTGGGAAGAAACCGCATCTAGATCATGTTAAAATTTTTGGTACAGCTGCATTTGTACACATTCCGAAGAACGTTGGTCGTAAAAAGTGGGACCCGAAAGCAAAGAAGGTCTACTTAGTTGGCTATGAGCCCACACAAAAGAATTTTCGACTTTACGACCCAGAATCGACGAAAATCATCATTAGTTGTGATGTAAAATTCAACGAGAATCTCATGCAAAGTGACTACATCGAATTTCCTGTCGATATCACCGAAAACGAGGCAACTGAGAACAAATGCGACGATTTGGTCAAAGACGAACCGGTTGCAAACTCACCGCAATCGATTTCAAACGGAGATCAAGATGTTAGTGTCAAGAAATTGCGTGTAAATCCCAAGCAAGTAGTTCCATACGATGCATCTGTTGGTCATTTGGCAATGTTTGTAGAACCTGAAACATACGAAGCGGCAATGGAATCGGAGCAGAACGCAGAATGGAAACTTGCTATTGAAGCCGAGCTGGAGTCGCTGTTAAGAAATGATACTTGGGAAATCATCCAAAAGCCGGACAATTGCAGAAACATCGTGGGAAATAAGTGGATTTTTAAAATAAAATCCCCACCTAATGGAATTCCAAAATTCAAAGCGCGACTAGTAGCGAAGGGTTATTCTCAGTGCAGCGGAGTGGACTACAAAGAGACATTCTCACCTGTAGTGCGCTACGAATCGGTTAGATGTGTTTTGGCACTAGCGGCTATATACGATATGGAATTAGTGCAATTTGATGTCAAAACCGCATTTTTAAATGGAATATTGCAAGAAACAGTCTACATGGAGGTTCCAAAGGGCATCGAGCACAAGAAAGGAGAAGTTTGTCGACTGAAGCGCAGTTTGTATGGATTAAAACAATCATCGCATGTTTGGAATTCAAGTTTTGTTGACTTTATGAAGGAATGCCGGATGATGCAGTCCCTTTCTGACCCATGTGTATTTTATGGCAATATTTGCAACGAAAAGGTAATTCTTTTACTATATGTCGATGATGGATTAATTTTATCGCCTAGTAAGAAATCACTTGATACAATGATTAAGAAATTGGAAAACAAGTTCGACATAACATTGGGGAAATCCGACTACTATGTTGGATTAGAGATAACACACGATCGAAAGGAAAAGACAATCAGCATTTGTCAAACAGCTTACATCGACAAAATTGTTCGCAAATTCAACATGGACGAGTCAAAATCGATCTCAACACCAGCTGATGTTGGTACATTTTTAACATCGTTTACGGACGACGACAGTGAGATACGGTTTCCTTATCGCGAGGCTTGTGGTTCACTTATGTTTGCTGCAACGATTTCGAGACCAGACATATCATTCGCAGTGGGAGATATTTGCCGCTTCATGCATAAGCCTGGTCAAATGCAAGTGAACGCAGTCAAGCGAATTTTTCGTTATTTGAATCATACGAAGCAGAAGAAGATCACATATGGTTCGAATTTAAATGTTTGCGAATTGGTTGGCTACACCGATGCCGATCATGCTCGTGACTACGAGTCAAGCCGTTCAACCTCGGGCTATGCGTTTTTGCTCGGAGATGCAGTCATTACTTGGAAGAGCAAGCTGCAATCTGAAGTTACCTTATCCACCACGGAGTCAGAATATGTGGCTCTATGCGAGGGGACTAAAGAGGCGATATGGTTGCGAGATCTGCTCAAGGAAATTGGTTTTGGTCAATCAGAAGCAACGAAGATATTTTGTGACAATCTGAACACAGTTCGCTGGGTCAAAAATCCGCAACATCATCATAGGACCAAACATATTAACAAGCGATTACACTACACTCGGGAAAAATGCAGCCAAGGATTAATCGAAGTTAGTCATGTGGGATCTGAAAACCAACTAGCAGACGTTCTGACGAAACCATTGCCAGCCATCAAGTTTGAATCGAATATTAGAAGACTTGGATTAAGCGATTAGTAAGGATTCGACTTATATATTTTTGATTTTGAATTTTTTTAAGAACAATTTCGTGAAGTAAATTTAAAGTCAATTTAAAGTTTCCTATACTAATCACATTTTTTGAATTGCATCATTTGATAATTTAATGTTTTCGTAAATTGAATTGAATTTGAATGATTAAAATGAGTGGGAGTGTTAGATTTGACATTTTAATATATGTACATTGAACGAACTCAAATCATAATGACAATGGCAACTACTTATACCTTTTTTTTAGTATTAGTTTACTCTTCATTGAATAAAGATCCATTACACATAAACCGGGCTTTTCAACTACAAAACCTTATAATAATGGGTACTCATTTAACAGCTGAGTGGGCTCATAGTCCGACACGTAAATCCCCGGAATCGAACCGGGGCCTAGTGCGTTGAAGGCGAACGTGCTAACCGTTGCGCCATCCGGACTACCATTATTATACTATAACATAACATATTAAACATATTAAATATAACTTTGCCCAAAAAAGCTTGTTAAAATATTGAAACATCCTTGCCATTGCTCCGCTCCTGTGTCCCCTCCCAGTTTAACCAAAGGGATCACCTAGGAAGCAAAGATGCTATCTTTGTACCCGATCAAGAGACAGGAAAACAAAAATGAGTTGGAATTTGTTGAGAATAACTCTCCCCCTGGAGGGGGCCCAAAAACGTGTTCGCCGGTTTCGACCGGTGATGCGACTGAAAAATGAGTTGCTGCAAATGTCACACGGCAATGTTTGCGATAAGCATACAAACAAAAATTACTCTAAATATTGAGCAAGTGTGGAGCCCGATATCAGAAGAACTAGTGGTAATATTTATGTAGTTTTTGTCTTATTAAAGGACAATCGGCAAACCTGGTTTAAATTTACACTACTGATAAAACCTATATAGGTATATCTGAACTGTGCACCAAATATGGGGTAACTTTTATTATGGCAGCAAAAGAAAAAAGGCAACTCTAAAAAGTTATAGCTGAAAGAATTTATTTGTTTGCTTAACTCCTTTTGTACTCATTTGGTATAATAGGGTTAAGATTATTAACTAATGTTAAGAAATCATGAGCACCACAGTCCTCGTGATGTTTTTTCAGGATAACCCGTTTTTCTGTTTCTTTCGCTTTGAGGAGTGTGCCAGAGAACCGAAGGGGCTTTCTTTTCTGTACGGCTGACTCCACACACATCTAGCAGTTGTTTGATTGCTTACTATTTTATAATTTTATGCGAATATTTTAAAATTTTGAAATTTTCGGTTATAATTTCGAACCATGTATTGTATTATAATTTACAGTTAACTTTTTTCTTACCGTCATATAAACTATGTTTTGTATATTCTTGGTCAGTATAAGGATATAAGTCGATGAAGCTTTGTTGGTTGGGTGACTCTCAGTGGAATCGGAACAAGTTTTGCTGCTAATTTCCAGGTGGTAAATGCAAAATGGTTGATCCATTCTGCTTCGCGTGAAGGGTATCATATCTTCGTTTTGATTTATGTTGCATTTGCAACTTTGAAATTAGTGGTAAAGCTTGTTCCGATTTCACTGTTCCTATGAGAGGTGTATGGAATAGTGGGCCGATTTCAACCAAATTTAGGATGTGATTTGGCCGTAAATATAATTGAATACTTTGAAATTTGGTAAAGATATCTTCAGAAATAAAAAAAAAAGTTTTTCTTACAAAAACCGCTGTATGATAGACAGACGGACAAACGGACAACATTTGATCGACTCATCTCGTCATACTGACCAAGAATATACGAGTATATAGTAGTTTATTTGGTCGGAGATGCATTCTCCTGGGCGTAGCAAACATCATGATAAAGTTTATGTACCCTATCACATTCGTGACGAGTAGAAAAACGAATGGGGCTCATGAGTCGGCAACCATTGTAGAGGAGAAAAGTAGCAAAGAAAAAAAAATACTACAGTTCCTCATTATTCAGATGATCAACAAAGTCCAGAGACTAACGAGGATTGCAGAGGCGCAACACTGCATTGCTTGCAATAATTCACTCATGATCTCTGAAAACAGTTAAGCATGTCAATGATAGAAACAAATGCAATAATGGTCGCAAAAATATCACTGGAAGTTAAAAGACAATCCTGGCAACAGAAAGGTACCCAGTGCTCCTCCGCACTTTGTCCGGACACCGAAAATGCCCCAAATGCAGGCAATTTAAAGCATTTATGGAGGCCCTAAGTACGTGGCTAGACCACAAAAGACAAACACATCACAAGGTTTGACTTGTTGGACTGACTTTAAAAGGATAATCTACTCTATAGGAAGGATGGGGGTGCTACAGAGGAAGCACAGCTACTTGAAAGGAAAATAATTGAAGTAAGGTGGCTCAGTCCTAAGCCTTAGAGCCTTAATGTGGTTGTGGGGTTGCAAGTCTGTGGAAGGACTAAAAAAAACCCGATGAGGTCCTTTTTAGAACAAAAATTTTTCATATGTTTTTGATTGGCTGTCGGATTGCCTTGTTTTGTGAACTTTTTGTGATGGTATCCTCACAATCAACTGATCCATTCTTGAAATAACAATTAACCTATCTCTTGGACTTAATAACTGGACTGATGATGGGTCCACGAAAAAAACGGCCCAATAGTCCTAGTTAAACGACGTCTTAAGGCAGGCAAATATTCGATGTCGATATGTCGAATGTATAGTCTCATAGAGTCAATCAAAATTGTCTCACGATTGAAGGGAATCAATTTGGAACCGACCGTGTAAATCATCATCGTTGTATGAAAATGACACTTCTTGTTTGTTTTTAAGAATGAAGCATTAAGATCCAGGTCAATTTTTCAAGCATTTGATGATCAACCATAATGCTTTTTTGTTTGTTAACACAAAATAATGATTTAAATTTCAATTATTTTAAATTCAAATAATTTTACCGTCCACGTCTTAAAATAATTAGCACAAAAGATCCATTAAGTTTTGACAGCATCTCGAGGAATCATAACTAAATTAAAGGTCGAGTTTTATTACCTCATATGACCATTATGTTTCGGACTAATATCACACGGGTTCTCACGATCCGAGGCTCGGAAGATCGACGACTGTCAAGCCTTGTTAAAGCACAAGGTTCAATGGTACTATCCTCATAGCCCATATATCCCCCTATATTTGGATTAAGGGGCCAAAAAGGGCCCCCCCCCCCCATAGTCGGTGCCTATGATTGTGAAATGAAGTGTCTACGCAGCCACTTTCATCGAATCAAAAAACGTCTGTGTATGGCCATCTATTGAAGATCAAAAAAATTAGGACAAGTCTTTTTTTTTCAAAACCCTTACTTTTCATTTCATCAACTTATTAAATCAACCTCTGACTTCAGTGTGTAATAACAACGCATCCCAAAATAGATTCTTGGGCAATTTCCGAGTCTCTGTTATTTAATATAACAATTATTACAATCGATCTAAATGTATAATTTCACCAATGTATAATTTGCTTTCAAAAATCCATTGCTGTTTGATTTATTCCCTACAAATCGCCGAGATGAGATCAGCAACGCCCACTTCTCAGATACTCGGCGTAGTTCGTCCGATCTTCATTCAGTTCTCGATGTATTCGCATCCGTTCGTATGTGTGCAGAAAATGTTGATATGCGGCAATCTCTTACAGGCAAACAAGATTGCATTTTTGTACTACATAATTATGTTGTTGTGAGGAAACGAAAACCAATCAAAGGACGATGTAGTTTAAAACCAGCAATTGCGAGGATGTAACCTGCAATTATCTGCAGACATGAGCAAGGCATTGTTGATTGTACACATGCCCAATCCACATCCACATCATGGAAGTTCTCTCTTCAGGGTTGCAGTTCACTAACTCTTTCGGCAAGAAACGTTGATCGATAACAGCTTTTCCTCTGCTTCTTTTTTTATTGCTTTATTCGATCAGATACGCAATTTCGATAAATACATTGATTTTCCTGATCGTTTCGAAAATGGCGCAACGAAGACTCAAAGTGATCCTCAAGGCTTCAACAATGATTGGTGGAAGGCAGCTTCATAAAAATGAATATTTCGCAGGAGAATAGACCAACTGAATGTCTTACCTGGGCATACGAGTACCAGTAACCTCGAAGCACTTCTTGTTATCTGAAATCAATTAACAAATCGATATACAGTATTGGAAGTGTGAATACTAATGGAGGTAATATAAAGCAAATATGTATTTCCGACCCAATAGGACGTTACAGTTTTCAAATCTCTAAACATTTGCGTTAATTAGTTTGATTGAGTGACAACTAAATGATCGACGATATATCAGACATGCCCATATGGAGACTACAGCTGAGTGCTGTGTGTGAATGATAGAACAGCTTGATAATCGATAATGACTGGCAATAAAATTGAAAAGATGTCATGGGGTTTAATTAATGGCGGGAAACCGTTTAGCTAACTCTTGGCAAACTGAAAATAAACTGCCAGTAATCTGATTGGCTTGTCTTGCTGGAGAAGATCGCCTGATAACTATGATCATGCCCATCCGTTTATTCTTTGCATCGGATCCCGGCAAACAATTTATATTTATGGACGACGCGTAAGATCGCGATCTCGATGGATTCGGGTAATGATTGAAATCTCTTTGAAGTAGATCATTGGTTATTTGTGGCCGCTTGTTGTTTGTTTATGTACCAAAATATTGTGGCTCTAACTGAATTTAAAACTGAAAAGGTGAAACATACGTAACATAAAACAAATATATATGTATACATATACATATAAGTCGACTTGCCATAAATTATCTCGACTTCGATTCTTTTGATCTTTCCTTGATCATAGGTAAGTGATGTCTTTTCCTGATGAAGATTTCGTATTAAGGGAACATTACGCTCAGCAATAAGACTAGATACATAGTAATGAATTTGAATGACTTTCTTATATCGTGTAGCGGACGGTTTGGTGGGCATACGAAGATACCCATGGGGACGGAGCCTAAGGTAGCGTAATTACTGTGAAGGTCTTGCCGTGCTATCTGGCGAAGAAAAAGGCCCCTCAACGAGCTAAGCATCGGCCTATGCTTGCTGTAGCTCTGTTCGAAAGACATGGGCGACGTTAACGCAGCTTTTTGCCTCTGTCCTCTACGTATCAATCAACTATCATAGGTCTAGGGAAGACAACAAAAACATGGGAGACAAAAATGGGGAATAATAAAAAAATAGAACGATAATGATAGAATGGTTGGCGGACTGCGTAGATGTCCTAGCGGTCGCATCGGGGTTCGGGTGTACTGGGACCCTTGGCCTCTGGTTTCGTGCCACCGACAGGTCATTACTCCTCAGGTGCTGCCATCGATCTGCCGATGGAAGCAGCACAACCGCACAACCCGACCAGAATATGGTTCGTTACAGGGCAGCTTCTACTCTGAGTCCTGCAAAGAAGTACTTGTAGAAGCTGAGGACAGAATGCGCTTCAAAAAGAGCAAAAAAATGAGCTGTGCTCCTGAGCTTGCAGGCAACCATTGTAGAGTAGAAAAATAGTTAAAAGAAAAAAAAATACTGCATCTCCCATCCAGATGATCAACAGGTTACACACAATCCTGAGGCCACCATAGGCGCAACACTGCATTTCTTGCCGTAATTCACTCATAAACTCTGTAAGCTATGCTGAGCACTTGAACACTTGAAAAATGCCATACTAGGCAATCAAAAGTTTTAAACTGACATGCAAGGACAATCCTGGCAAACAGAAAGGTATCCAGGGCTCCTCCGTGATTTGTCCGGACACCGAAGAAGCTCCGAATGCCGGTAGTTCACAGCATTTATGGAGTGTTTAGGTACGTGGAGAAACCACAAAAGACAAACACAGCATCAGGATTGCGTTGTTAAACTGACTCTAAAAGGATAATCTACTCTATAGGGAGGATAGAGGTACTACAAAAGAAAGCACAGCTACTTGAAGGGAAAATACGTGAATAAAGGGCTAAGTCTTAAGACTTAGAATAAGTAGCCTTAATGTGCTTGTGGGGACGCCAATCAGTGGAAGGACTGGTTCGTTTTAGTCCTTCCACTGGCGATTTTTGGTTTTGTTCTTTACCAGAAATGGGGCCTACCTTGGGCACCAAAAATTGAAGGTTAGGTGTCCGAAGATACCTGTGGGGACGAAACCTAAGAGAGCATAATAACCGTGAAGGTCGAGCCGTGCTATATTGCGAAGAAAAAGGCCTCCCAACGAGCTAAGCAGCGGCCTATGCCTGCTGAAGCTCAGTTCGGTAAATGGGGGGGGGAGTTGGCTCTGATTACTATGGACATGTGATGGGGAGACATGGTGTTGGGGATCGAAACGACAATGGTGAAAGTTTGGTAAAGTTCTGCAACTTTCTCAGTCTCTTCATCGATGGTACAATGTTGGAGCATAAGGACCACCACAAAATCAGTTGGTTCTCTGTTGATCGGCGCAGAACACAAAATCAGATCGACCACTTTGCCGTTAGTAAAAGATTCAAGAGTTGCTTCCGTGCGAAATAAGAAGGGTGCCGATATTGTGATGGAAGTATACCAGTATATTATGATGGCTAATGTTCGATTGCGTATTACAGCCGTGCGCCGCGCCGTCTCCTAGCGACGAAAGTTCTCAGGCGCCGCAAATTCAACTCCGCTCGACTAAAATATCCAGGGGTCCGACAACAATATAGCGACCATATTACACAAAAAGCAGCTGGGATAATTAGTTACAATTAATTGGTCATAGTTAGATAGTGACACAAATGACAATTGGGATGCCATTTAAAATGCGTACATTGATAGCGCTGATACCATCCGTGGCTCAAGCCCGGATTACCAGAATAAGCCCTGGATGTCCGACGCTTCTTGGCAGCGGATTGTTAAAAGAAAAGAACTGAAGGTTTATTTGGCTGCAGCATCAGACGACACTCAAAGCAGCATCGAACATCTTTACATCCAGAAAGCTCAAGAAGGTCAGCGTTGTGTGCGACGTTATACAAGAGTTTATGCGAATTCTCTTCTAGCCTCACCAGAAGAAACCGCAAAAGCAACAACTTTAACGCCGTATACAGTATCATTCAGGAATTTACAGGTGGTTGAAGGATACTGATGTAAAGCTACTTATCTTAGAGAAAAATGAAATGAAGTGGTGGAAAGCATACTTCGCCATGGTCTTGAACCGTGTAACCTCAGGTAAAGTTGCCTCTCCTGTATATAACTTAGCTATCCATTAAAATGTGCATATACCGTCCACTACCCCGAATAAAAAGGATTTAGTCGCTGCAATTCTTGTACTAAAACTAGGGAAGGTCGCCGGACTTGACGGTATCATTGTCGAACTTTATCAAGCAGCGCCAAACAGAACTGCCGAGTTGCAACACCCACCTGCTGATAAAACGTGGAATAAAGAGACCTTTCCCACTGAGTGGAACGAAGGTGTGATCATCAAACATCCGAAGAATGGTAGCCTTACAGGCTGTAATAATTGAAGAGACATATGTGTTTGTTTGTTGTAAGGCTTCCTGTCGTTGCCAAGATAACAAATAAAATTGTCTTGGAAAGACTAAATGCTCACTCAGAATGCACAATTGATGAGAGGAGCAGGCTGGCTTTCGATCCGGATCCTCCTGTGTTGATCACCTGAACACCGTGCAAATCATCATCGAGCAATGCGCTGAATACGATTCTCTATTTCACTTGCTTTTCAAATGTATCGGGAAGGATTTCGATATTGTGAATCGGGATTCTATATGGGCGACCTTGAGCAGGAGGGGCATCCCTGAGAAGCTTGTGGCTATTATTAAGGCAACCTATTTTAGTGCGAAATGTTGCGTTTTCCATAAAGATATGGTATCAGGGGACTTTGAGATTCGTAGTGGAGTTCGGCCCAGGTGCATCCTTTCGCTGGAATAGGATCCTCATTGTGTTCGGCGATGTGTTGCGTGCAGCCATACCCGGACCAAACAGAGAAATTCAACGGACTTTAACATCCTATCTACAATATCTTGACTACACTGACGACAAATGCCTACTCTACTACAAAATCATTGAGCTGTCCGGAATGGCGTTAGATCTCGACAGAGTGGCAAGCGAGGTTGAACTTAAGGTTAATATTATAAAGACCAAAGCTCTTGGCCCGCCACTGCGAAGAAGAAGTCCTACACCTATTGCCATCAGTATTAATGGGCAGCCTGTGGAGAAGGTGGACATCTACCTGGGTAGCATTGTTGCTGAAAATGGTGGTACGGAGCAGGATATCGCTCGTCTTATCAACCAGGCTAAATGCGCATACAGCATGCTGTGCAAAATCTGGCAGAGCAGTTATCTTAGCATCAAAACCAAGCCGGGCCTGTTTCGATCCCTGGTGCTGTCTGCACTTTTACAAGGGAGCACATGGAAAATTTCCGTAGGAGTTTGCAATGAACCACCTGTAACGAGCCATATTAGGATCTGGTAGTGCTGCTCCCACCAGCAGATCGTAGCAGCACTTGATGAGTAGTGATCTGTTGGTGGTACGAAACCAGAGGCCTTGGGTCCCATTACACCCGGACCCAGGTGTGACCGTGTGGGCGTCTGATCCATCCGTCAACCATTCCATCCTTATCGACTATTTTTTTTGTTCCACATTTTTACCTCCCCTGTTTGTGTTGTCTTCCCCAGGCCTATGAATTTTTGTTAATACGTAAAGGACAGGGGCAACGAGCGGCGAAAACCCCGCCCACATCTCCCGAACTGAGCTACAGCAAGCATAGGCCGTTGCTTAGCTCGTTGAGGGACCTATTTCTTCGCTAGATGGCACGGCCCGACCTTCACGGTAATATGTTACCTTAGGCTCCGTTCCCACGGGCATCTTCGGATACCCACCAAACCGTCCGTTACAAGTTACTCTCCCTACTTTTCGTCAGCTCATATCTTCGTCGAGTTCTAAAAATTTTCTGGCCCGAAACTATATCAAATAAAGAGCTTAGTCGATGTACGGGTCAGATGCCAGTCGATGAATTGACAAGGTGAAAATGGCGCTAGATATGCCATACATTGCGGAAGGATGATAGCTACATTGCTTTACATACCATTAAATGGAACCCCATTTTCAGCCAAGGGCGATCAGAGGAGGGTCCTAAAATCACATGGTGTCGATCTGTTGCAAAAGAATGTAAGGCGCTGGGTCAGTCATTTGGGAAGTTGCGCAGAGGTGGTGTGGGGGTCAGGGGCTCGCCCTGGCAGAAGGGCCCGGTTTGTCGGCCACCCTTGCCCACCCTTAACAAAATAACGAAAAAAGGATATGAAAGTTTTAAAAAAAAAATAAGTAAAGCCCAGAAAATTTTGTCATTATGAACATTTATTTTCGAGAAAACAATGACAAACAATACAGTTAAAATTAAAATGTATATATTATTTAAGTCACTAGTGTGAAAATTACGGTTAGGTAACGTTACGTGTAGAACAGTCAGTATAGTACTGGATTGGGAAATACAAAATAATGTTACATTAACAAAGTAAGTGACTGGGAAGTAATGTAGATGACATTGCAAATTCATTAATTATCACATTAGGGTCTAAACTTCAGGAACATTCCCTTTCAACATTCATGAACAGAAGAGACTCTAAAAGGCACTGGGTACGTATGTGTACAATTCGAATAGTGGAATATGCAGACTGTGGCATGGAAATTTTAAAGAAAAGTTTATAAGCGCATTACAAGCATCGATGACACTCTCCACACTTAGCCTTTATTCGTACATACGTACCACGTCAGCAACGTCTAAATCGGCATCAGTTTTGCCGACATTGAATGCGTTCAGAAGGTGGCAAAAGAGCAGAAACCGCTCGCGAGCAGCTCCGCAACTGCTCGCGATCAGCTCCGGAGCTGCTCGGTTTGGAGTCTGCTCCTGCTGAACGCTACTTCACCAGCTGACAAATCGACCAGCTGAAAGCTGACGATGACAATTTTAGACGTCAAGTGCCGAAAAGTGGAAAATACATGAATCCCACGCTGTCCATTACAAAAATCACGAACAACGAGATAACAAATTCAAAAGCACCCGAAAACCAAAGAACTAGAAGCCGAAAACGGCGAAAACACAACAACCAATTTGATAACTGTCAAAACTCTGAAACTCGCAACATGAGCGTGAGGTTGAAAAAGAAGAAGAAGAACCTGAGCACTGATCAGTGAGCAGAAATATTTCTTGCTCGGTGAAACTTGATCATGATCACCCGAGCAGAAGTTGCTCAGTCACTTCTGAACCCGCTCGTTCTGAACATGTTCGCTGAGCGGAAGTTGCTCAGTTCCTTCTGAACGCACACATTATCACCATCACCATCCGCAGGAGAAGACGTTCTGCACCTTGAGAAAAAGAGGACACCTTGATGCCCGCGTCAGCGACTCATAAATATCCAAGAAGCTCTGTGCGTGCCAAGCGTGCGTCAATCTCTGCCAATGACGACACCGTGTAAAGTGAAGGATCATCAATTGGCATTCTACTGGAAAATCTTTTGGGATCCAGCGTAGCGAGGTCTTTCAAAAGATCTTCGTTTCTATTAAGACGATCCGAAAGACCTTGAATTTGGTGTTCCAAAGTAACCAGAAAAGTGTTGATCCTGAATGATCCTTTTGCTTCACTAATGGGGTCATTTTCCCTCTCGGATTCGTTGTCCGCTGCGGCACGAGCTCCTCTTGAGCGCGAGTAGCGCTGCACATGAAGTCGCAACTAACGCATACAGTAGTGCAGCCAGCTTCCTCCAGCTACTCATTGAACAGATTGATGTATTTCACTGTTTCCTCAACAAAGTCGTCAAACTTGTCTCTCTATTCAGTTGCATTTGAAGTGACTGGATTAAGATGAAGGTGACCAAGTAGTCGATATGTGGGGATCGCAGTGCATTAGATACTGGAGTTGACAGATCGTAAATCTTGAGCATTATATTTGACAAAACAACCGTCTAAAACTTGTACTCACTACTCAATTGCTCTAGCCCCTTGTGGGGCATAGCGCGTCAACTGTTCCATGTGGCCCAGTTGACGTTTCGTTGGCATAAATTGATTTCAGAGAATGCAGTTGCCAGCATGCACCTCCAAACTTGTGCCAGTTACTGCTCTGAGATTCGGCAGTGAAACACGCCTTAGCATCAAACGAGCCGCAAGTCCGAATTTCTTCCACGCATAGAAAAAAATCGACCGATTTTGTCTTTTTGACGCGATCCATATCAATAGCTGACTTCAATGCACTTGGTTTGCTCCACCACTGTGTTTTGCCAATTTTTCCAAGACGGCGAAACTTTTGGTAGTTTTTTGGTCCAGATAGCCATCCGTTTGTACGAGTCCCCGAGGAAAACTTCACCACTTTCAACCAGGCCGAACAAAGACTTTGTTGCACTGCAGGACTCCGAGCAACTGGTTAGAACTGAATTAAGGCAGTGACCTGCACAGTGTATGAAATATGAAGTCTGGATTATCTTCTTTTAGTGTTGCTTGCATGCCCTTGAAGCAGCCGCGCATGCTGCTTGCCCCATCAAAAACGCTGTCATACGCTGGATTTGGGTTCCAATGAGACGCATTAACTTGTTTATGTCTGTTGACATAAATGTGACAAGTTTCCACTTTTCTTTGCAGCCAACTTTTGTTTTCGAGATATCTTAATATAGCCATCAATATGTGACTTTAAAATGGGATCGTACTTGGCTATAAGGAGCGCCAATTCTAAAAAATTACTATGATTGATAAATCGGCCGTGCTGAGTATTGATTCTCTCGCCCCTTTTGCCACGGTATGCGATACCTTGAGTGCCTATAAATGTACAAATATCAATAATTCTGCCTACTATGTCACCATGCTTTTTGATTTCCTTTTCGTTCAGGGACACCACATTCTAATCAATTAATGTAATGCAACGTCTTTTCTAGAGAAAGCTGCTATTTGAGCTGATACCGCATAGCGGTGACATGAACGGGATTCATGAATATCAATGGCTTTGTACGAATCTCTTCCACCTCTGACTGTGACATTCAAACCTGACACGAAAGGGGAAGTTGACCTACTATCATAGCACATATATGAAGAACAGTATAAAGAGTTGGTCAATTTGCAGTATGAAAGCCACATTTTCAGTGTCACTCCCACTGGTGCTGTAAAAAACTCTGGCCTGATCAAACGGCAATTTGACGGTAGGCTCTGGCGGCTCTATTGGATGATGTTTTGGAAAAGCCTTCTTCTCCGGGATAGTCGCATCAGCAGCTGGAAAAAATGTTTACTTTGCAAAATATGTGTTTTTAAGAAAAATGCATGGTCCACTATCAACCTTTACGTTGTATTGTTGCTGTTAACGTTTGGGTTTGAGTTGTCTTCCCGTGCAATACCAGTCTCAGTGTCTATATAGACATCACTGGACAAATGGACTTCATCGGTGTTCAACGATGGGACATCGTGAAGCGTACCCTCTTCCGAAACAACATCCCCCCCAAAGTGCTGCTATTGTACCCTTTACCGGGGCCAACACCGAGAGACCCTGATTCTGATTGCGAAGAATTGGGGTTAGGATTGGCAGTCAGAGGTGACTCTGAAAGAAGCCGCGAAACCACACCTGCAGAAAGCAACACGAGGCGCAATGCCTAAATAAAACGTTCTAGTAAACGAAAACAAAAGTAAGTGGCCGCCAATTCGTGTTTCTTGAAGTACATATGTTAATTTACTTGACTTGTGCTCACTATGTTTACTTTACTACATGTTTTGAATAAAAAATGAATGTTATTTTACTTTACTCACCGACCTGAAGCTTTGATTGATTTGCAGTGCAGGTCACCTTTTGCAACTTCAGTTTAGCCGCATTATGCCTATTTTGACTCCCAGATAGGTGCTTGTACGGCTCCTTTCCTCTCGTTTAGTCGTCACAGACACAGATTGAGCACTTGCACCACAAACTACGCCACGAAACGTCAACGTCCGCCCGGACTAAAACCTGATATTTTCTGCAACCGAATTCAAGACGTACTTCATATCTGGTTCGAGCGCCACGACAACTGCGGTACGGGCTTCGAAACCGAAAGTCCGGGTTCCGGTACCCGCGGTCGGCCCGCGGGTCCTTTGGGCCCGAAATCAATACCTGACCCTGGGGCCCAACCAGGATATCCCGGGTTCCATGTCGGGCCACGCCGCCTTTGGAGTTGCGCCCCATCGCGCAAAACAGAGTACGATGGCGCGCAGGAGTAGTTCACGCGTTATGCCTCACTAAGGAATAAGGCAAAGAAGTATGTCTCCGTTCATCGCAACCTGACGCGCGAAGACGCCTGCAATGGACGACCGCTGCCACTCGTAGCCGCTTATTTCCGCAACCCGGCTTGACGCTTGTGTCGCTGCAACATGTAGCCGCTCTATTACGCTTGCAGTGGACATCCGCGCTAATGATATCCGCTAGAGAAAAGGCATATCTGACCGAAGAATAAAGTCTATTTCCTTTATTCTTCGGTAGATAAAAAATAAAGTCTATTTCCTTTATTCTTCGGTCGTATATGCCTTTTTTCTAACGGATATATCTATATTAATTAAAAAAAATATACAATATATTTTTTTTTTTCGATATAAATTACAAGGAAAAATTGTACTTAATTCTAATTGAATCGGTTACAGTTATTTTTGGAAGTTTCGCCCTAACATTTCGCATGTTGTATAGTACGATTGGATGGAAGACAATATTTTAAATGGATGTTGACGTTATGGATGTACGTGCAATGCAGCCGTGCAATACTCGTACCAAGCAAAACTGTCAGAAAACACTTACAAATGTTTCTTTGCGTTATTAAAAGTGCGCTAATTGTCAAAGAATTGCAAAGACCTAATTTGTGTTTGCTGTGAACAGTAAAGTATGCTGAAACGAAATGCATTCATCGTGATAGAATGCGTCCTAATTAAAAAAATATTTCTTTCTACTAAAAATTTCAAATTTCTAGGAACACATTCGGGCACAATGTCCCCATTATTGTTCTGTCCACAACGAGCAAATAAAACGGGATAAGGCAATAAATAGATCATCAGGTGTTTAATCATCACACCTGTGCTCAAAATATTTTTCGCGAAATTCTTGTAGAACGTGTCGAGGTAGGCAAACCAAAAAAAGCTCAAATAAAAACGTAGTGAGGACACATTACTATTTCAACAAAACACCATTAAATGTTGACGATGGCTCATGCTCGAAACATGTAATCTTCCAAAAATGTTCTCATAAATCAAAATGGTTCTGGGGTCAAAGAAGGTATGTCCATATGTAGCTTCCTTAGTTCTCCATATATACCTACTTGCCATCGTTTTTTTTTCTGATGCCAAAAAAAAAGTAGAAGACAAACCATTAGTAACCGACCTACAATGCCGTAGAAATTGGCCGTTAGTGTTAAGACCTTTTTGTTATCTGGAAAGATATAAATACATGATCGCTTCAGATATCACTGGAAATCTGCCGGCAGATTAACCCTTTCATAGATGAATACCTTTTTTTTGTAGAATATGCTTGTACTTGATTGATTGAAGGAAATTTTGTCATAGAAAACAAGTACATGGTACTGTAGTCGCCATCACTGCGCTCTTTGCCATCCGATTATGGCATTAAACTATCTTGGACTTTACAATATCTGTAGAGTTTGTACCTATAAGGGTTAAATAAAATTATGAAAAACAAAGTCAATCAAACATTCTTAACATTCCTTCGTGTCCATCTATTCTCTTGCGACGAACTACGCTATGGCGATTTAAAACAAAATTGTTAGTCCCTCCTTCATTACTGATCCCTCGTCATTTGCTTTTCTTTCATCCAGTCTTGTGCACAATTGGATCTACATAACATCTTCACTTGAAAGACGTCAGTTTTAGAAGAAATGATCAAAACCGAAAGATGTTATATTATTCTTGGAAAATATGTATATAATTTGACCATGGTAGTACATACGGTAGGTAGTACGGCTAACCAAGCCAACATTTGGTAGAGGCACATAACGATGATCATCCTGAATGGCCAATAACACCAGTGCGTCTCAGGACATAGGCTAACGGTGGAGTTGCAATATAGTTATGAGAGCACCAACACGTCACACCCAGCTGAAAGATCATCAAAAAACGCGCAATTAAAATCACCATTGGAGCTACCTCTGTGCTATATAAAAAATAGCTTCCGGCGACTCTTAGGACACCTAAGGAAGCAACCCTTCCCCTAAGAATGGGTATGTGGGCTTGTAACCTGCGTACCTGAAATAAACTTACACTCTAAACATTAAACGAGCCTCGGATACCACGGACTGATTCACCTGCAATGACTTTTGGCTACAAACAACGGACCACAATCGGTTTTTGGAACGTTTGAACGATGCGTGGCGAGTGCCATAGTGCGAGGCTCACTGAAGTCGAACGGGAAATGACCGCATATAACATCGATATATTAGGACTGAGCGAAACAAGATGGCCTGGATCGGGATTGACTTTCTCACCAAGTTCCCAAACAAAACTGCTCTACTCTGGAAATGAAGACGATACGTCACCTCGAATGGCAGGCGTCGGAGTCCTGTTGGCTAGGGAGGGACGCCTATCTCTAATTGACTGGAAGCCAATCTCCGACCGTATCATTACAGCCAGATTTAAATCCAGGGTAAGAAACCTCACAATAATTCAGAGCTACGCCCCGACTGAACCAGCGGATCAATCAGCTTAAGACGCCTTCTACCACCAACTCGGCGACACCTTCGACAAGGCTCCCAAAGGTGACATAAAGATTATTTTGAGGGATCTCAATGCCAAAGTCGGGTCTGACAACCTTGGTTTGGAACACCTAATGGGCAATCAGGGTCCAGGCAACAGGAACCAAAATGGCGAGATGTTCGTGGAGTTTTGCAATTTTGCGAGGTGCTGATATTGGCAGCGATCACCAACTTGCTGTCGCAAAAGTGCGCTTTATATAGTGCGCGAACGGCAGCGATCCATCGACATCCAAATGCAAGAATCTTGCCATGTTTTAATGTGCAAAAGCTTAAAGATCCATCTTTAAGACGTGCTAATACAACCGGCTTGCACGAAAGTGCTAATGCACCACCTCCTTATGAGACTCCTACAATTGATGATAGATGGAACGTCACTAAGGACTCATTTATTTCGTGCGGCGAAACTTTTGCGGGCAGATTGGAGCGCGATAGAAGGCCATTCATTAGTGAATATATATGGTCTCTTATTTCGGCACGCAAGAGAATTAAAGAACAAATCAACTCAGCTACTGACGACGCAGTCAAAGATCAACGAAGAGCTGAATACCGTTCTCTTCAGAAAGGTGCGCAAAGAAGCGTAAGACGGGACAAACGCAACAACATCAATGCATTAGCGGAGAAAGCAGAGGAAGCGGCTTACCGTGGTGACAGTGAAACCCTTTACAAACTTATCAAGCCACACGTAAGGGTAAGCTTTCAGATCCCTTCGAGGTACATAACGGAGTGAGACAAGGCTGCATTTTGTCACCTATATTGTTTTTGATTGCCATTAACGACGTACTCTGCAGTGCGCTTCGTGAACACCAGAGCAAAGGTATCAGATGGAACCTGTTTGAATACCTTCAACACCTGGATTACGCTGACGATATTTGTCTTCTCTCAAATATATCGGATCATCTAGTTCAAATGACGGATGCCCTGCACCGCGAAAGTGGTATTGCGGGGCTCAAAATCAATGCTGCCAAAACTAAATACTTGAGCTTGGATCCAGGAAGACAGAGCGAAATTTGTGTTTCGGGGCAGACGGTGGAAAAAGTGGACAATTTTTGCTGCCTCGGAAGCGTAGTTACAGCAGATGGTGGAGCGGATGCTGATGTACAGTCTCGCATCAATAAGGCTCGGGCAGCTTTTTTCAGTTTGACTCCTTTCTGGCGAAACAACAACATCTCCAGGAGTGTCAAACTCAGGATCCTCGAAACCAATATAAAATCTGTGCTTCTTTATGGCTGTTCAACTTGGAAGGTGACCAGGGCGATAACAACAAGATTGCAAACTTTCGTGAATCAGTATCTACGGCGCATCTTACACATACGCTAGACAGAGATCATTTTTAACGACGACCTCTTGTTCATTACTGGCCAGGACAGGATAGACACCTGTATAAAAAGGCGAAAGTGGCAATGGATAGGTCACACACATCGAAAGGAGCCGGAAAACACTGCTAAACAGGGCCTCGATTGGAACCCACAGGGAACCGATGCAAGTCGCCGCGTTGGACGTCCTAGAAACACCTGGAGAAGATCAGTTGAGGTCGAGGGTAAGTCATTAGGCAAATCGTGGAGACAGTTGAATGCGATGACGGCGAATAGGACGAGGTGGAAAGTCGGCGAGGTTAAGGTCCTATGTCCCATAAGGGGTTGACAGGATCCAGAGAGAGATGGTACTACATACGAGTATTTCAGAATTGTTTCTGTTAAAGTAAAATAATATGAAATTCTATTTCAATTGTAAACATCGTATGAATATGTATACCTATCTAAATTACAGTTGAAGCTTTTTAACTCGAATCTCAAAGAACTGATAGTAACCTTCAAATTAATGCATGTTATTTTAGGATCATACTATGAAATTAAAACGTTGTAAAATACATACCTAAACAAATTTGGAAACTTTCATAGAAATGCAACTAAAACAAACACAACGCTTTCTTAAAAGTCCACGCACATACCGTGGTTGTTGTTATTGCATTTGCTTGAATGCACCCAAAAATGTGTGATCAACTCAAGCATTTGACTCAAATGCGTATAAATTCATGGTGGCTATATAAGAACAGAAAGGTATCTTTTTGTTTTTTTTTTAGCGCTTTTCAATGCAATTTTCCAACATTCTATATGTGGCGCAACGTTTACGTGTAAACGAAACATTATACTTCTTTTACACTAAGAACATATTCGGGCGCATTTATGAAAATACAATAACAACAAACACGGCATGCGCGTCGTCTTCCGCGAACGCGTCGTGTTTGATGTTATTATATTTTCCTAAATGCGCCCGATTATGTTCATGTGTAAACGAAGCATTATACATTCCTCTCTTTAAATTTTCATTTAGTCTATGTTCTTTTTTTAACATGTATAACACTTCTTTAGTGGAAAAGTATTGGACAAAAAAAAAACAGAGAAACCTTCCTACTTGTACTATCTACATACTTCCATTCCATATAACATTTAACTATTTTTTTTCTTTCTTTTTTCGTTGAACTTTTATTCTTATGGAGAAATTATGATAATTTCGTGGATATCTACCATGTTCGTGATACTTCGAATTAGCCATAGAATCATCAGGTAATGGCTTAGGTATGTAGTCACACGAATTTTAAATTGAGTAAGGACAGCGAGGCAAATGGACGTCAGTCAGGTTTGGCTTGAAATATGGACGCAGCTAAAATGTTTCACGCGATTCTAAATGATTAACTCGCGGGCATTTTGTGATGCTGATCTTTATATCTGATAGGACCATCAAATTAATAGACATCGTGAGAACATTTCCAGTTAGATAAAGAGTGATATTACGAGTATGCGAGGCTTTTGTTTTTCTGCAAAATAAAATTAATATAAAAAAATAAACAAACAAACGATTTCTAGTCAAGTTAGGAGTGGTATCCAAAATAAACGAGCGGTTGTTTTACTATTGATCCGCGAGGGACTGCGAAAAATTTACGAGCATGACGCCACAAATTCATCATCAACATCGTGGCGCGACAGCCCGACGTCGGGCCTTGGCCGCCTGGACCGTTGTTCTCCAATTGTCTCGATCACGTGACCGCGACCTCCATTCTTGGAAGCCCAGTAGTTGTGCGGCGTCCGCATATACAGAGCTCTTCCTCGCAGTCTCGCTCCGTCGACTCGTCGTCCGTTCATTACTCTCTTTGGAATATGATCATCGTCCATTCGTAGTACATGCCCTGCCCATTGAAATAGTTTGACGATTTTCGAAACTTCCAGCTCATCGTACAGTTCATACAACTCATTGTTTTCACGGATGCGCCATCCATCTCCATCGCAAACGACCCCGAAAATACGCCGCAAACCGTTGCGTTCGAATGTGTCTAGCATGTTTCTGGAGGCTTCAGTTATATTGCGTTTACACTATCCCCAGATTACTTCATCTGCGCCAGCTGAGATAATCTGCGACTGTCAAATACATACAATTTTGAACTCACCACACCCAGATTACGCTGCAGATGAAGTAATCTGGGGATAGTGTAAACGTAATATTAGGGTCCATTATTTCGCAGCCATAGCATAGCACTGGTCGCATGATGGCTTTGAACACACGGAGCTTCGTGTTTCTGTGCACATGCTTCGATTTAATTACGGTGAGAACCGAGAAATCATTGTCCTCGATTGCACCATTATTTTAGTTTTACCCTCATTGATATGTAGTCCAACTTCTTTTACAGCGGTGTCAGGCGTATGCAGAAGTTCTTCTGCGTTGGCCGATCTTCGGGACATGTTGTTGATGTCGTCAGCGAACGCTGCTGATTGTGTAGACTTGATGAGTAGCGTTTCGCTGTTGTCCATATACATGGCCCAATAGCGTATTCCAGTACTAAGTTAAGAACGTCGGCGCCAGTCCATTGCCCTGCTTTAGACCAGTGCCTGTTTCAGTAAGTCTATTGTGGATCCTGACCTGTAAGACGGAGTTGGTCATCGTCATCTTTGCCAGTCGCTCTAATGTTGCTGGTATACCAAATTGTAGTTTGATGTTGTACAGTACACTATGATTGAAGCTGTCGCATGCCTGCTTGAAGTCGGCAAAGATTTGGTATACGTCTACGTTGCATTCCCAGCACTCCTGAAGTATCAGTTTGACTGTAAAGAGCTGATCGGTTGTGGAGTCACCCTTTCTGAAACCGCCTTGGTATTCGCCAATGATTCATTCTGCGTACGGTTTTATTCTATCTTCCAGAATTTTCATAACTATTTTATAGGACGTACAGCCTAGTGATATGCCCCTGTAATTCTCGCACCGCAGTTTCTTCTTCTTCCTTGCCCTTTCATACCACTCTGCGGTTTCTGGTGTTGGCACTTCGGCCATTCTGGCGGAATAATCTCAGTTTCCTTCTGCAGGCAGCTCGGTCTTGGATCGTATCATCGGCAAGATTAACGCGTTTTTGTTGCTTTTTCATCTGATCGATCGACGTGTGTTTCCGTCTGCCTCGGCGTTTGGGTCCTGCAAATGGAACATTCGTTGATAATGCTTTCATGACAGGGTTCTCAGGCGGACGCCGTAGAACGTGACAATACCAATCCATACGCCGATCTTCGAGCTTTTCAGTGATCGGTTACTCAACAAACAAGCTGCCTCGGATGTGGGTACTTTTGATGCGATCCTTTTAAGTCACACCGGCTGACATCCGTAGCATTTTCATTTCAGTCGCAGTCATTTTACTTTTTCACACCGCAGTTTATCTCCCTTTTTGTGAATTTGTCAAATGATGCTTCTGCGACAATCGTCTGGGAACACTTCGTCGACCCATATTCGCTAGAGTAATTAATGTCTGGCATCAACTACATCCGTTCCTTCGAATTTTAACAGTTCAGCTGGAATCTCGTCAACTCTCTGCGCTTTATTTCGCTTTAATGACCACAACGCGAGATCGTCTTCCTCTACTGTCGGGGGTTGTATGGGTGGGCCTAGATCAAAAATATAGCCGAGAACTTCTTGTGTGGGGATGTTAGCGGATAGATTCAGAAACTCTTCAAAATAAGAGGTCCATCCTTGGTTAATGCTATCAGTGTCGCTGATGATGTTTCCATCCTTGTCCTTACAGAGGCTAGTTCTGGGTTGATAGCCTTTTTTAATTGTATTTACTAGTTTGCACGCTTGTCATTTGTTCCTCTTAGCTAAGTTTTCGTTAATATTCAGCAACTGCTCATCAAAGTATTTACGTTTCTTACGTCTAATTATTCTATTCGATATTCGCCGTAGCTCGCCATATTTTCGTTTTCTGGCTCTGGTTACTCGTTGAATCCATTGTCTATAGGCCTCGTTTTTCGCGTCAAGTGAATTTTTGCATTCTTCGTCAAATCAGTCATTTCAAGCTCGCTAGGCTTCATATCCCTTCTCTGCGACCTCTTTGATGATACCCTTGATTTCTTCCCAGAACCCATGGACCCCTGTGTTGCTGGTGTTATGTAGCATAGGTGATAGCCTTTCCTCAAGGGCGGCAATATACGCCACCGCCGTAGCATCGCTCAGAAGTTTATCAACCGCAAAGATTTTGGGAAGGCTGACTCCCGATTGGCGGGCTGAAGAAATTCTACATCTATAGGTCGTCTTCACCAAGTAATGATCTGAGTCGTAGTTGGCTCCTTGAGAGGAGCGGACATCTATTACACTAGATGCAAATAAGGACGTGATCAATTTGGTTGATGGTAGCGTGGAGATTTCCAGGTCTGCGTGTGAATGCGTGGATGTGGGAAACAAGTAGTCAGGTGTGGGGCTCCTTTTAACCAGAGCCGCGCGAAACTGTCTCTTATCCTGGGAACCGGTCTCTGACAGGGTCTTGACCGCCAGATTCCGGACCAAAATGAGGAACATCTCAATAATACAATGTTATGCCCCTACTGAACCCGACAATGTCTTGGCAAAAGACTCCTTCTACGAAGAACTAAACGCCGTTCAGAGCAGAACACCTAAAGGTGACATTATAATGGTTATGGGTGATTTGAATGCGAAAGTTGGCGCTGATAACTATGGGCTCAGACATGTGATGGGGAGACACGGTCTTGGTGATCGTAATGACAACGGTGAAAGATTTGTAGAGTTCTGCAACTTTCACAGTCTCTTCATCGGTGGTACTATGTTTGAGCATAAGGACCACCACAAAATCAGTTGGTCCTCTGTTGATCGGCGCAGAACACAAAATCAGATTGACCATTTTGCCGTTAGTAAAAGATTCAAGAGTTGCCTCCTGGACGTGCGAAACAAGAAGGGTGCCGATATTGGGATGGGAAGAGACCATTATCTTATGATCGCTAATGTTCGATTGCGTATTGCAGCCGTGCGCCGCCCCAGCGACGAAAGATCCAGGCCCCGCAAATTCAACACCGCTCGACTAAAAAATCCAGCTGTCTTACAACAATATAATGACCATCTTGCGCAAAAAGCAGCTGAGATAACTAGTCACCCAGATAGTGACATAAACGAAAACTGGGATGCCATAAAAAATGCGTACATTGATAGCGCAAATACCATCCTTGGCCCAAACCCGGATTGCCGGAATAAGCCCTGGATGTCCGACGCTTCATGGCAGCGGATTGTTGAAAGAAAGGAGCTGAAAGTTCGTTTGGCTGCAGCATGAGACGACAATCGAAGCAGCATCGAACTCCTTTACAGTCAGAAAGCTCGAGAAGTTCAGCGTAGTGTGCGACGCGATAAAAGAGTTTATGCCAATTCTCTTTTAGCGTCAGCAGAAGAAGCCGCTAGAAGTAACAACTTAAACGCCGTATACAGTGTCATCAAGGAGTTTACAGGTGGTCGTAACTCCTGCCAACATCCGGTGAAAGATAGTGATGGAAAGCTACTTATCTTGGAAGAAGATCAAATGAGGCGATGGAAAGAACACTTCGCCGCGGTCTTGAACCGTGTAACCTCTGGTGAAGTTCTCCCACATATAGATAATTTAGCTAACCATCAAAATGTGCGTATACGGTCCACTGCCCCGACTAAAGAGGAAATAGTCACTGCAATTATTGCACTAAAACGAGGAAAGGCCGCCGGACTTGACGGCATCCCTGCCGAACTTTATCAAGCAGCGCCAAGCGTAACTGCCGATTTGCTGCACCCACTTGATGATAAAGCGTGGAATACAGAGACCTTTCCCACTGAGTGGAAGGAAGGTTTGATCATCAAACTTCCAAAGAAGGGTAGCCTCACAGACTGTAATAATTGGAGAGGCATTTGTGTGCTTCCTGCCGTTGCCAAGATAATAGCTAAAATCGTCCTGGAAAGACTAAAGGCCCACTTAGAAAGCACAATTGATGAAGAGCAGGCTGGCTTTCGATCCGGATTCTCCTGTGTCGATCACATTAACACCTTCCGAATCATCATCGAGCAATGCGCTGAATACGATACTCCGCTTCACTTGCTTTTCATCGATTTCGAAAAGGCTTTCGATAGTGTGAACCGGGATTCTATATGGGCGACCTTGCGCAGGAGAGGCATCCCTGAGAAGCTTGTGGCTATTATTAAGGCAACCTATGACGGCGCGAAATGTCGCGTTCTGCATAAAGGTAAGGTGTCGGGGGACTTTGAGATTCGCAGTGGAGTTCGTCAGGGGTGCATCCTCTCACCGATCCTATTCCTCATTGTGATCGGCGATGTGTTGCATGCAGCCCTATCCGGACTCGACAGAGGAATTCAATGGACTTTGACATCTTATCTACAACATCTTGACTACGCTGACGACATATGCCTACTCTCCCACAAAATCATGGATCTGTCCGCAATGGCGTTAGATCTCGAGAGGGAGGCAAGCAAGGTTGGGCTAAAGATTAATACCAACAAGACCAAGGTTCTTAGCCCGCCGTTGCGAAAAAGAAATCCGACACCTGTTGCCATCAATATTAATGGGCAGCCTGTGGAGAGGGTGGACAACTTCGTCTACCTGGGTAGCATTGTTGCCGAAAATGGTGGTACGGAGCAGGACATCGCTCGTCGTATCAACCAGGCTAAACGCGCATACGGCATGCTGTCCAAAATCTGGCAGGGCAGTTATCTCAGCATTAAAACCAAGCTGGGCCTGTTTCGCTCCCTGGTACTATCAGTGCTTTTGTATGGCAGCAGTACATGGAAAGTTTCCGTAGGAGCTACCAGAAAGCTGCAAGTTTTCGTCAACTCATGTCTTCGTCGAATTTTAAGAATTTTCTGGCCCGAAACAATATCAAATGAAGAGCTAAGTCGGCGTACGGGTCAGATGCCAATCGACGAATTGATACGCAGGCGAAAATGGCAGTGGATAGGTCACACATTGCGGAAGAGTGATAACTGCATTGCTTTGCATGCCATGAAATGGAACCCCATTTCCAACCAAGGCCGACCAAGAGGGGGTCCTCGAATCACATGGCGACGATCTGTGGCAAAGGAGTGTCAGGTACTGGGTAAGTCTTTTGGGGAGTTGCGCCCCATTGCCCAGAACAGAGTACGATGGCGCGCAGGAGTAGTTGACGCGCTATGCCCCGCTAGGGGTTAAGGCAAAGTAGTACGACCAGATGCCTGCTGAAGGCGAAGTCGATAAGTCGCTGGCCGTTGTTGTTACATTTTTCATGGAGACTGTGGTTTCCAGATGTCCCCCGGTGCCAACTTTCATTTCCGACTTTCGCGTTAAAGTTTCCCGGCAGCAGTTTGACGTCGTTTGTTGGAGTTGAGTCGAAGAGAGTCTCAAGGCGGGCGTAGAACTCGTCTTTTACTACGTCTTTTTTAACTTCAGTGGGGGCGTGCACATTGATGAGCCAGAGGGTGAAGAGTCGAGTCTTAATGCGAATCGCACACAGCCCTTCATTTATGGGTTTGAAGTCAATAATGTGCGGCTTGAGGGGATTGTTCACTATAAATGCTACTCCAAACTCCTTGTGACCCGAAGGTTCCCACTTGCAAAAATTGTGTGCGATTTGTTGTCATTAATCTCGCTGCCAAGCCAAATTGTTTCCTGAACTGCAGTAATGTTTAGTTTGTACTGTTCAACCTGTTGAAGGAGGGCGTTTTCTGCCCCCGGTTGGTCCGGGGAGCGTACATTCCAGGATCCGAAAGAATAAAGTCGTTTGCACGGTCGGCGTTTTAACGTGCTGGCGTTCACACAACTATGTTGCTATGTTGCTGCTAAACCTGAGACGCTTCGGTGTTGGTCAGCCATTCAGGCTACAGCTATCTGCGTTTTTTAAAACTGTCTTATCTCTAAAGCTTGGCCGTCAGTTGTTTGGCTTAGCCGCTACCAAGGGGCGCCCACGTGGGGGACTATGGAAAAGGTGTTTCCAACCCCCAGTTTAAGTGTCAAAAATCAGTTCTCTACGTCAATTGGTTCAGGATTTATAGACAAAAATCGTTGGAATTAGGGTAAGAGCTCTTTGTAAGAAAAGTTCCGTTATTTTTCAATTGATTTCATTTTCACGAGAGATTATAAAGTGACCGTTTCTAGTCATCTACCAAAGTTAGAGCTTTTCACGTTTTTTTCAATCGAAAGTTATGGATACATTTAATTATTATACATATGTAGGGGAGATAGGCGCTCCCACGGCTGAATCACGCCCATTTTCAATACCAGCATACTGCGAACATTTGGTCAAAATTTTAGGCCCCCAGCTTCATTCTTTCGAAAGTTATCGTACGAACGGACTGACTGACAGACAGACTTGGCTAAGTCAAATAAGGAGTTGTCCCTGATCATTTATATATTGTATGCTAACTACCGTACCGATGGAGGCTCCTTTAAATTGTTATACCTTATACGCTATCCCTTATAAAATCTAGGGTTTAAAAATGTCCCTTTTCGCCCTTAATGGAGACGCCCGCTTAAATTTGGCCTATTACACCGAAAAGCTTTGAGCCATAAACTATAGGAATTCTCGTATTCTTACCAAAATTAATTCATGTAGCTTTAGCCGTTCAGGAGATATTCTCTGCCCAAGCGGATAGACATTTCACATAATTTCAATCTCGTTGCAGATTCAATATGATCTGCAAATAGCCGTGTTCGATTTAAGCGGACGAAGATGCAGAGTGCCAGAATGCGTTGGTTAGGTTGGTTTAGATAGATGGTCCTGAACGCTCAAAGCACACATAGACCCCCACTGGATCCGTTGTTATACCCCCAGGTACAGCAACTAACTCAGTCATCAAACGAGCCAGAGCTGATAGTGAAGCGATGAAGCCGATCAATTTTGCCTAGCTGCATTATCTGGTATTAGCCCTGTCATACGCCAACGCTTTAATCACGAATTTTCAGGCTGCTATTGGCATCCCAGTACTGCACAATCGCTCCCAGATCTTATTAGTCGTACCCGCCCGAGCCAGTTCGTCAGCTTTGCAGCTACCAGAAAAGACACTATGACCAGGTATCAACCGCAGGGTAATGTTGAAAATTTTCCCATCTCCAAAAGAGAACTGCGACAATATGACACCGTCCTTGACGTAACGAAGACAGAACTGAGCAATTTAATCGCTGGTTGACTATCGACGAGATTATAACATCCCTAGCAGATATAACATCATGCGTAAGTCAGGTTACCGCCTCGGAGAATGCAGTAGCCTCTGACTGAAAAACGCTACTGTGTCCCGGGAGGCGGAGCGACAATCCAATATGCAGCTTCTCAGAGTATACACCAGCCCCTATCTCTGTCTTAGAGAGAGCCGTCAGTGAAAAGGCTAATAACATCAGATGCCAGATTAACGTTCTGAGGCCACTCATTCTTCGATGGGATCAGGCTTGTAAATACCTTGTCTAACAGATATTTCGCTGAGGTGTAGTCCGTCTCTACGGGAATATCAGTGTTGGTCAAAACATTCGAGTGACCTGTGATTAACGTGATCCACTGTCCGGTTTCACAATGGCGAATAGCAGTGTTCACCATTATATGCTCTGCGAAGATACCTAAATGATGCAAATTTAACAGTACACCCAAGGCAGCGATCCGAGTTGTCCTTAGGATCTCGTGATGTCAACACATGCTGATCTTAGGACCTTTTCCAACAGAGTTCTGTTATAAACGATGCTGAGTGCCGTCGACCAGACGACAACTCTATGCATCATTATGGGACGCAGGGAAAATAATGGGGGGGGGGGGGGGGGGGGCATATTCGTTGATTCATACCCGAATATACATATAGGTTTTACATTTTCCAAATATTCAAACACCTTGATTTGCTGTGATCCAATTTCAGAGCTAGTGCAGAGACCGGTCAGCCGTTTTGTATAGCAATTGATCCTTGTCCCGATAAATCAAATACGACTAATATAAACAACGCTGCCTGTCTAAAACCGATAATTTCTTTAAATTTAACTCCGCTGAATATATGTCTTTTTCATATTTAATAATAATAGTTGTATTCCGCGGATAGCCGAAGCAGACCACAGTCGTGTTGCTGATAATGGGCGGAATACTGCCCGAAATGCATCTAGATATTTCGGCTCGAATAAATATGCGAACTCAAATTAATGGTGTTTAATTTAAATTTATTTTCTTTAAATTAGTAAATAGTGTGGAGTTCGCGCATATCATTTCGGTTTAACCATTCAGACCACTAATATTTGGGTTCCTTTTCGCCCCCTCCCGGTCATCAGTGAATTCCGAATGTCAACTGATAATTGCCCACCTCTCTCTTCATCACTCAGTCCCGTGTTGTTGCTAGCATTTCTTTAAGGCTGAGTTCACTCATGGTTTCCACACTTACGGTGTGCTTGCCCGTGATCCTTAACCTCGTGCTAGCCAGTGCTGGACATTCGCACATAATGTGTGCTGCCGTCTCAGCCTCCTCCAGGACCCCCTCTTGGTCGGCCTTGGTTGGAAATGGGGTTCCATTTCATGGCATGCATAGCAATGCAGTTATCACTCTTCCGCAATGTGTGACCTATCCACTGCCATTTTCGCCTGCGTATCAATTCGTCGATTGGCATCTGACCCGTACGCCGACTTAGCTCTTCATTTGATATTGTTTCGGGCCAGAAAATTCTTAAAATTCGACGAAGACATGAGTTGACGAAAACTTGCAGCTTTCTGGTAACTCCTACGGAAACTTTCCATGTACTGCTCCCATACAAAAGCACTGATAGTACCAGGGAGCGAAACAGGCCCAGCTTGGTTTTAATGCTGAGATAACTGCCCTGCCAGATTTTGGACAGCATGCCGTATGCGCGTTTAGCCTGGTTGATACGACGAGCGATGTCCTGCTCCGTACCACCATTTTCGGCAACAATGCTACCCAGGTAGACGGAGTTGTCCACCTTCTCCACAGGCTGCCCATTAATATTGATGGCAATAGGTGTCCGATTTCTTTTTCGCAACGGCGGGCTAAGAACCTTGGTCTTGTTGGTATTAATCTTTAGCCCAACCTTGCTTGCCTCCCTCTCGAGATCTAACGCCATTGCGGACAGATCCATGATTTTGTGGGAGAGTAGGCATATGTCGTCAGCGTAGTCAAGATGTTGTAGATAACATGTCAAAGTCCATTGAATTCCTCTGTCGAGTCCGGATAGGGCTGCATGCAACACATCGCCGATCACAATGAGGAATAGGATCGGTGAGAGGATGCACCCCTGCCGAACTCCACTAAGAATCTCAAAGTCCCCCGACACCTTAACTTTATGCAGAACGCAACATTTCGCGCCGTCATAGGTTCCCTTAATAATAGCCACAAGTTTTCCTGCGCAAGGCCGCCCATATTGATTCCCGGTTCACACTATCGAAAGCCTTTTCGAAATCGATGAAAAGCAAGTGAAGCGGAGAATCGTATTCGGCGCATTGCTCGATGATGATTCGCAAGGTGTTAATGTGATCGACACAGGAGAATCCGGATCGAAAACCAGCCTGCTCTTCATCAATTGTGCTTTCTAAGTGGGTTTTTAGTCTTTCCAGGATGATTTTAGCTATTATCTTGGCAACGGCGGGAAGCACACAAATGCCTCTCCATTTAATACAGTCTGTGAGGCTACCCTTCTTTGGAAGTTTGATGATCATACCTTCCTTCAACTCAGTGGGAAAGGTCTGTGTATTCCACGCTTTATCAACAAGTGGGTGCAGCAAATCGGCAGTTACGCTTGGCGCTGCTTGATAAAGTTCGGCAGGGACACCGTCGAGTCCAGCGGCCTTGCAGTGACTATTTCCTCTTTAGTCGGGACAGTGGACCGTATACGCACATTTTGATGGTTAGTTAAATTATCTATATGAGGGGGAACTTCACCAGAGGTTACACGGTTCAAGACCGCGGTGAAGTGTTCTTTCCACCGCCTTATTTGATCTTCTTCCAAGATAAGTAGCTTTCCATCACTATCCTTCACCGGATGTTGGCAGGAGTTACGACCACCTGTAAACTCCTTGATGACACTGTATGCGGCGTTTAAGTTGTTACTTCTTGCGGCTTCTTCTGCTGACGCTAAAAGAGAATTCCCATAAACTCTTTTATCGCGTCGCACACTACGCTGAACTTCTCGAGCTTTCTCACGGTAAAGGAGTTCGATGCTGCTTCGACTGTCACCTGATGATGCAGCCAAACGAACTTTCAGCTCCTTTCTCTCAACAATCCGCGGCCATGAAGCGTCGGACATCCAGGGCTTATTCCTGGTGCCAAGGATGGTATCTGCGCTATCAATGTACGCATTTTTTATGGCATCCCAGTTTTCGTTTATGTCACTATCTGGGTGACTAGTTATCTCAGCTGCTTTTTGCGCAAGATGGTCATTATATTGTTGTAAGACAGCTGGATTTTTTAGTCGAGCGGTGTTGAATTTGCGGCGCCTGAATCTTTCGTCGCTGGGGCGGCGCACGGCTGCAATACGCAATCGAACATTAGCGATCATAAGATAATGGTCTCTTCCCATCCCAATATCGGCACCCTTCTTGTTTCGCACGTCCAGGAGGCAACTCTTGAATCTTTTACTACTGGCAAAATGGTCAATCTGATTTTGTGTTCTGCGCCGATCAACAGAGGACCAACTGATTTTGTGATGGTCCTTATGCTCAAACATAGTAACACCGATGAGGAGACTGTGAAAGTTGCAGAACTCTACAAATCTTTCACCGTTGTCATTACGATCACCAAGACCGTGTCTCCCCACCACATGTCTGAGCCCATAGTTATCAGCGCCAACTTTCGCATTCAAATCACCCATAACCATTATAATGTCACCTTTAGGTGTTCTGCTCTGAACGGCGTTTAGTTCTTCGTAGAAGGAGTCTTTTGCCAAGACATTGTCGGGTTCAGTAGGGGCATAACATTGTATAATTGAGATGTTCCTCATTTTGGTCCGGAACCTGGCGGTCAAGACTCTGTCAGAGACCGGCTCCCAGGATAAGAGACAGTTTCGCGCGGCTCTGGTTAAAAGGAGCCCCACACCTGACTCACGACGACTACCGGTAGCTTTACCGGAGTACAACATTACAGTGCTGCCCATTGGAGAGATAAATTCTCCACTGTTCGACCATCTTATCTCACTAACTCCTAAGATATTTAATTTGTACCTCAGAAATTCACTTTCTAATTGAAGAAATCGTGCGTTCTGGGGACCTTCTGATCCATTGTCCAGGAGAATACGTACATTCCAGAATCCAATCTTTGTCATTGTACGATAGCCAAAAGTCGTAACGGTTAAGTCAGTCCTTATCCGAGGCACAGTTGACGTTTCGTTAACATATAAAGATTTCGGATAGTGCAAGTTGCTGGCATACACATCATGTCTTTTGATTGTCGGTTTTAACGACAGGCCCTCAAAGGGAAAGGCCGTGGTATTCTTTTTTACACCCCACACCACAGGGAGACCTCAACCAAATCATCGCACCGTCACTAGCGGCTTGACGTTGGTTAGCAATAGTCAGTGACCACTGCCGTTCCAGGGGGCGCCCATGCGGAGGACTATGGAAGAGGGTTTTTTTTCCCCCTTTGACCTTCCAGCAGGTGGTGCAACGTATGCAACAAGCCAAGCATATCTGCTTGGTATACGAACACATATTCTCCTAAACTAAGCGCATAGGCTAGGTTTAACTGTTCAGAGTACACCCCCGTCCCGCTTTCCAGTCTATTAGGTTAGGTTAGGTTAGGTTAGGTTAAGGGGCTGCCATGAAACAACACAGCACACTTAGACCTCTCATGGGTCCATTGTGATACCACCAGTAACAAAAACACCTCTCTAAGAAACCAAGGTTCCGAAGCAGCCTGTGCTGGCAATGTAGCGATTGAGCTGTATCACACTAATATCCTTGAGGTCCTCCATATCAAAGTAGAACCAGGAGCCCAGGAATTTCTTCCTCCTGATGGCCAGTGCCGGACAGCGACATAGAAGGTGCAAGACACTCTCCTCCTCATCCACATCCTCACAACTCCTGCAGTAGTCATGATGAGGAAGACGGAGCCTCCATGCGAGCTCACCAATGGGGCAGTGCCCTGTGATAGCCCCCACCACTCTACCAATGTGCTTTCTATTTAGTGCCAGCAAAGAGGCAGATCGGCTAAGGTCGAATTTCTGCCAAATCATTCTCGTCGTTTGGCAAGTACGACTATTGAGCCATCTGGTATTTGCCCTATCCACTGCCACAGATTTAATTGCCACTTTGCATGATGCAATTGGCATTCTAATGTCATGCCAATTGCATCATCGTCTATTAAGGAGCCATCAGTAAAAATGCTGATATCATTGTATTGTACATACAAGTACACTCATTGTGTATGTTGCCATCCGTAATGTGAGTCTTGTGTAGTCTTTCAACTACCTACGTTTACTCATGCCTTCTACCGGCATTGGAGTCTCCTTGACCTCATCGTGTATAGTGTCTACGATACACTTATGACCGCTGCTAGTTCCAAAGTGATGCTACATAGCATCCCTTTCCTTACGTATTGCTGAAAGCGCCGCCGTTTTCTTTATACTCGTAAATAACCTCAACGGCGGCAGTCCATATTGGCCTATTCGGTATTGAGATTTCAGTACCGGTTCTTGATATTTTCAATTACCGTTACAACAAGCGGTATCTCGGTACTCACAGATATTCAATACACGGCATTCCATAAAAAAGACTCGTTTATTGCCGAAGTGAAGGTTTTTTAGCGAGTCAAAAGAATACCTCAAGGTGGGCATCCTCGCACTACCTTACCCCGTATTCTGGCACATCCACTGCTATGATTTATCGCCCTCTTATTTATCCACTTAATTATAAAAGAATCAACCCTCAGTCAGGGCGTTTCTTAGTTTGGTAAAGTAGATTTTATCAAAAGCACCCCCTATGTCCATAAAAGCAGACATAGCGATCCCGCCATTATTAATCTCGCTCTCTGCAACTCTAACACGTTCGTGTAGAGCGGTTTCCGTAGATCTGTCTGCTCTATAAGGATGTTGGCAGCTACTCAGAGGACTAAACGTTAGCATGGTGTTTTCCAGGTAGTCCTTTCCATTGTTTCAACAGGAGTGATGTAAGGCTAACCGACCTGAAGGAGTTTGCTTCTGTATTATCGTTTTTTCGCGGTTTTAGCAAGAAAACCACCTTAGCTTCCCTGCATACCTTCGGGATGTAACCAGTTAAAAGACAGGCGACGAATATATTCCGAATCCTATCTAGTAGAGCGCTCATGCCCTACTGTAGTAGTGCCGGGAATATTCCGTCCATTCCAGCCGTTTTAAATGGTACAAAAAAGTTAATAGCACTTTTGGAACCATTTGGAGTTACTATTTTCTCTGCTTCTTGTCGACTCCCCCACCTGCTCCTTTGTTAGTTTGGCAATGGTTGTTTTGACTTGAAACTTTCAGGAAAATGTAGCTCCATCAGCGACTGCAACGTTTCTTCCACTGTTGTCATGGTACCACAAACAAAATCATTGATTCAATCAGAACTTCCAATAAAACTATGAAGTTTGACACCATCAACATTTGCTAAATCATCCATTTCATGCATATTTGGTAGTCAATCTCTCTCTCTCTTTTTATCCTTGTGTAGTTCCCAAGAGTGAGAGTCTCTCTCCCTCATGTAACGATTAAAGGCTTTCCTTGTGTCTCTTTTCATAGACTCGTAGTAGTTGCCTACTCCACCATGTTATTGGGTCCCTTTCGTCCACTACTGTGGAGAGACAAGCGTGTTCGAAAGTGCGATTGATAGTGGAGCTCAGCTGTTCTACTGTTCGCTCTACCTCGACTGTATTCCGAGGTATTCTGCCTTGAATATCCTCAACTTGTTCCAATAAATATGTCTCGTACTTAATACGATGGGAATTTTTTGGCACTTTTATACTTTGCGTTCGCTACTCCGTTTTCTGCCATACAGAATTTCTAGCTAGATCGCCTGTCCACTACTCTCCAATTCTAAACTCTTTCAAGCATACTAACAGAACTTAGGATGTCAATCACCTTAGCCCGTGCATCCACAAAGATGGGAGCCACCCCTACCAGCAGATTGTACCTTTCCACAAATTCGAGCTGTTCCTGTCTGGGAATGTCGTCTGTGCTGCGGCACATAGTGTTGTGTGCATTGGCATCTGAGCCTATGATCAGGGCCATATCTCTTCATTCACAATATCTTACCAGATTTTCTATTTCCTCTGATGGAGGTGGTTCTGGTGCATCATAAAGGAGATATGCTGATGCAATTAAGAATGATCCTGCACCATTGCCGATCATTTCTACTGTAAGAGCAGGCGAGCAGAGATGCATCATTTGTACTGCACGTATTCCGCGACGTACCAGGTCCTCCTATGCATGGTACAGATTAGCGGTTTGTTGTGACAAACCCCTAATTTTATTATGTAAAATCCAGGGTTCCTGTATCAAAGCTATGTCCAGTTTTTCTTCCTCAAAGCATCTCGTCAACATCGCTGATGCTGCTTTGCTGTGATGAATATTTAACTGGCGCACAGTTAGTGTTTATTTGTGCAGGCCCGCCACCATCCTTGATAGACTCTTCCCTGCGGCATCATCTACCCACGCCCCAACTTGGACTTTCAGCTCACCGGTCATTCCTCTTTAATTTCACGATGGCTTGATCAAGACCGCAGATGAGTCTCCCCCTGCGTTCTCAATAGCCTTCGCGTCCTCCCTTGGACACCATACCGTGAGCATCATGCCCCCTTCTCTGCATTGCCAAAACTTTCCTCGTGGATAACCCTCCACTTGGAGGAATCCTTCACGCAACCATATTGCCTTTGCAGCCTCTTCAGAATGATATCCTTACTCTCGGTACAACCATGAGCAAAGATGATCATCATTACCTCGTCACGCAACGCATGCAGGGTATCCACCCTCAGTTTGGCACCTTCCCATAAATTGTTTTAAATTGGGTTTGCTGAGTGCTGCTAAGCCAGCTTTTGGTCGGCTGGTTCTTACACGTGATGGTAATGAGTCCGTTGGCCAGTTTGGCATTGCCAACAAATCCTATATCTCCAGCATCTTCACTGAGATTTTCCAGGGCACACAAGAGCGACGCCTTGAAAGCGTTCAGGTGTGTCGTCCCTAAAGTCCCATCCAGCGACAAGTCGGTGATACCCAGGATAAGGTCTCTTCCTGCCACTTGTGCAAAAGATTGCTTTCCCTGTTCAGTTTTCCCTTTCTTGCTTGCCTTCGGCCTCTCTGTAATGTTTCCACTACCGCCCGGTCGCGGGCTCGCAGCCGACTCCTCATGCGAGAACTATTTCCTTTCGACGCCTCCTGTTCATCCTCTGCTTCTCACTTTTTGTGATCCGCTTCGATTCGGAGTCGGCACTTTGGTCGTTATTCGGAGTACACGGTTATCTGAACTAACTTCTCCGCACCTTCTGGCGCATCATTGTCCATTTGAACAACGCCTCTCTTCTCGTCTGGAGCTCCTTCTTCAGAAATTAGCCTCTTCAACCCTTGCGAGTCGTCGCTGCCCCTCTCCTTAGAATTCCTCCAGCCGATCTCTCCAAGAATATCTTTATTAAATTCCATATCTTGATCTTTTTTGATTTAGGTTTGGGTTGCCCGTTCTCGGACCATAGCCGGGGCAAATGCCAGCGTATTCCTTCTCGCTACTCCCCGCCCCTTTAGGAACATCATGGCGATCCGGCCGTCCTTTCCTTTTTTAGTGCCGCGAAGCAGACCCCTTCGCGACCTCCTGAAAGTTTCGTAGGCGTTCATGCCACTCTGCGCCTGCTACCCTTGATGCCAATTAAGGTTTCTCCCCTAGCCAAACAGATTGCTATTCTGTAGACCGCAGTTCACCAGGTGCAAGAAAGAAGCAAAGTGAAGTGTTGGATCCGGAACCCCGCAGGTGAACTTTCACCTCAGTCACCAGCTCCAACCTCACACCTAGTGGACGTGTCACCTATGCAGTGAGTTTCATATGCACCCCTCTGCCGACGTAGGGAGACAGTTTACACTGCCCATCCAATTGGTTATTTCACAGGTCTGTGAAATTAACGTGCTCCGATAGTGATGACCATTTGCGTCCCTGGTCACCTTCCCACGATGGGCACGGTCGCATAATAGAGAGTTTTAGCAAACCGCTTGTCGTTTACGTCTATGAGTGACGGAAAGATAATGCGCGTGTGCACGGAGTCTGTTGTCGTTAAAAAGAAAGAAGAAGATGTCGTAATACGACAAGCTGACCTGTTTAACGTTGTCGACAAACTTGTTTGACGTTGGCAAAGTTATAGGTACTTTTCCGGCACTCAAAGACGTAAACGACAAGCGTTTGTACGTCTTGCTAAAACTCTCTAATACCCCGGAGATTTAGGACATCTGACACTCCGTACGGGCTACCTTTGCCAAAACGTTAGAACACGAGAGTTGGTCAGGTGGGGAGTGTGTCGATTGTTTACTTATTCCAGAACGGCGGTACTCGCGTAATGCGATAGTACACGCAACTGGCCCCATAGCTCCTCAGCCTTGCTGTTCGTGAAATTACCAGCAGCCACCACGCGGAGGTGCTTGCCTGCGAGTTCCCCCACAGACCTGACCGCCTTTCATATTTAATACTTTAAAACTTTCTTCAATTCAATTATATATTGTTCTATATACATATGTATATTATACATTGTGTTCTTTCTTGATCCTTGCACGTATGTACATATATATTTTCCACTTTCAAAGTGGTAACCAACTAAAGTATACTAAGCTCATTTGGAACTGCCTCTCTCGCACATTTTGTTGAATCGATCAAAATTACCGACACGTTCACGTGCTACGAGTACTTATGTTTAATGTACACCCAGATGTCACTGTAGACGCATTAAAGCTAAACTCAGCCGCTAATTTTCTTGGCTCGACGGCGGGCACATGCCCGCTGCTCCATCGGCTCGTCTACGTAACGGTGTAACTTAGTAACCTTCAAGCCACAATGGTTACCGATCAATTATAATACACAACTAAAACAAGTCCCTTTGCGATTGCGCTTTGTACTGTTATCAGCTAAGGATATCAGTTTTTATGAATTATGAATTGTTCCATCATTCTCGAATTCTTAATAAAATTCACCATCACACAGTATAATTGAGTTCACACCAAACCAGCAGCCGAAAGTCATGCAAGGACATTGACAGTTTGGTGATGCCAAGAACAACCCAACTCATATCTCTACTCTCGAAAATGCTACAAATCATCCCAAGCATTAGAACCATCACAAAATGATCTTGTCAGGAGTTATTTCTCAAGATTTATGACTAGAAATCCATTCTCATGGCCGTACTACTTCATTCTGATAGCGGCCACGACTGATTTTTTCTGTGTATTATTTCTCAAGGCTTTGATTGAGTCAAATACAGTGTTTAGGAAGTGACTGTGTGTGCTCAATCTTTTCCGCAGACGTCATCCTATTGTTAGGAGTTGACAAATTTAGATGACACCAAAGATAATTTTAAATATTTTCGACGCGATCTTATGAGCAGCCTCCCAGCTCAGTGACAGCGTGGATAGTCGGTAAAGAGGAATGGCAGGTGTGATGTTTTGATGACGGCTGTTTAGATTTCACTCGAGGAAAACATCATTTTTCATTAAGGCAAATTAATGGTTGAGCACTTTATTAAAAGTGATGATGATATATTATAAATTAGAATGTGTAAAAGTAACATATTTTTAGCAGGTCGAAAATATTTCGACTCCACAAATGCAAGCAATGAAACCTAATAAACCTAATATGAAAAAGACAACTAACACGAGTATTTGTCATAAAACTTATTATCTAAACAATTTCGCGCGTGCCCTTCACTAGCCATTAGTAACTATGTATGTACTATATTAATCTTCGTAATTTCATGCCCGATAAAGTTAAGCTGTAGGCTGAATCTTGAGCTAGACGTTTAGGATTGATTTTTTCATTGCATATTTAATTAATTAAACACACATAATGTTAAATCTTTAATTTTATTATGGAAACTTTCAAGATTTTTGCCAACTTTACTAGAGTTAGGGTTTGTCTTTTATCAGTTAAAATCATCTTAAATGCAGAAAATTTCTGCTGAGACATAGATTTATCTTTGCACTAAAAATTCGCTATGGTCCCAGGTAACAATGAGAATTTGGCCTAGGAATACACAAGATCTCGCTTGACTCTTGAATTTGTCAATAGTTACTATGTCGATTAACTAGGCGCGCTTTTGGCAATTATCCCGGTCAAGTGCAGTTTAAGCGAACTCATTGCGCAAAAAAAATTATGTTGCTGACCCATATAATTTAGTATGCGTTTGATATAATCTTGACTAAGTTATAAGTGACTGTCTAAGTGCCACCACCCACTGTCGATCTCGAACTCGAACGCGAACCTGGTACAAGTGGACCGTTAAGTGTGTGTGTGTGTCAGAGGACATTTGAACCAGGTTCGTGATCGAGATCGACAGTGGGTGGTGACACTAATCTCAATGTTCAATAAAAAAACATAAAAAAATATTAAAAATATATTTCATTCTAATATATGTAGCAAGAACAAGCTTTAAACTTTTCAAATGTAACTGTGTTAAAGGAAACTAATTGATTTCAAACAGTTCCCTAATATTTTTACGAAAACCATTTTTCGCATTAGACCGTACATTATATCACGCACTATCTCCCCTCCCCCCTCCCCATTAGACTACCTATTAGACGGGTTTATTTCGGTTGACAACCGGAGGAAAGTTGAAGGCATCCTCACCGTTAATTTCAGTAGTGTTATGAAAATGAATATAAAGTTAGCGAAACCATTTCCGCAGATTGAGTCGGAAAATGGGCAATAATTTTCCGCTAATTATTCGCTAATTATTTGTGGAAAAAACAATTTTGTAGATGTTCATTAAAAAGAAATTGGAGTTTCCCTAAATTTATATAAAGTCAGCGAAACAAACGGTGAGAAAAGTCACCACATAAAATAACAGTAAATCAATAATTTGCCGCTAATTAGTTGTGGAAAAATCGATTTTGCCGTTGCCATTTTTAAAAAAATTTGTGTTTCGCTAAGTTTATATGAAGTTAGCGAAACAAACGATGGAAAGGATTGTCATATAAAATAAGAGTAAGTCAATAATTTGCCGGTAATTTGTCACTAATTACTTGTGGATAAATGGATTTTGACGTTGTTCATTAAAAAGAAAATTTGGCGTTTCGCTAAATTTATATGATGTTAGCAGATCAAATGGTGAAAAGAGTTACCATATAAAATAACAGTAAATCAATAATTCGCCACTAATTTGTCGTTAATTAGTTGTGGGAAAATCAATTTGGTCGTTGTTCATTAAAAAAAAAATTGGTGTTTCGCTAAGTATGAAGTTAGCGAAACAAACGGTGAAAAAGGTTACCATATAAAATAACTGTAACTCAATAATCTGTCACTAATTAGTTGTCGATAAATTAGTTTTCTCATTGTTTATTCTTTAAAAAAATCTCGTTAAGTTTATACGAAGTCACCAAATCAAACGGTGAAAAGGGTTACCATATAAAATATTTTATTTTTTAAAATTTGTCGCTAATTGTCGTTGTTAATTTAAAAAAAAAATAATTTGTATTTTACTCAATTGCTCTAACCCCTTGTGGGGCATAGCGCGTCAACTGTTCCATGTGGCCCAGTTGACGTTTCGTTGGCATAAATTGGTTTCAGAGAATGCAGTTGCCAGCATGCACCTCCTGCACATCCATGGCCACGAACGTCGTCGTGGACGGGATTCGAACCCGAAACGCCGGTAGTCAAACATGAGACTGATGCCTCAACACACTGCGCTAGCGGTCGCCCCAATTTGTATTTTTATTTTTATTTTTTTTATTTTTATTTTTTTATTTTGCTCAGTAAGTAATAAACCTTGAAATGTATTATAAAAGAAGTAAAAGAACAGTAAGCATAAAATTTGTCGCCAACTTGTCGCTGCTGAAAGGTATATATCAATTTCCCCATAAATGTAATTAGTAATGTAATGTATAGGTGCGTTTTTCTCGTACAGAACAGAGTAGAGCAGGTTAAGTGGTAAAAAAACGATCGAGATCAAATTAGGGTAGCGAACACGAAAAGGGGGCATGTATTTTCTGGGAGTGTGTATTGGTTTAGTTAGAATTCAAATGTCAACTCAAATTTCAAGAGAAAACTTAAATACTTACTGTCACCATACACTGTCGAACTCGAGCTCGAACATGGGACAAGTGAACCGGTTTTCTTCACGTTTATGTGAAGTGTGTGTGTGTGTCTTGACCTAATCAGAGGACATTTGTACCAAATTCGTGTACGAGTTCGAGCTCGACAGTGGATGGTGATACTTAGGATTTAAGTTTTCTCTTGAAATTTAAGTTGAAATTTGAATTCTATCTAAACCAATACACAGCAAAATTATTTTGTATGTTTACTATTCCATATAATTATATAAAACGAACATTTTATTGACAGGAAATGAACTTTATGTGCTTCCCAAACTGTAACTGCTCGTAAACTTCGCCACCTTTGCCGCCTGCATTTCAAAACGCTGACTGCTTAACCGAGCAGCATTCTTGCACTGATGTTATATCCATATCAGCTCAGATCAAATTTTTTGTGTAATTGTGTGGTCTTAACCTGCTCTGCTCTATATAAATCTTGAAAAAAACGCGCCTAATATGATGCCTACTACATATCATGTTGACGAAATATACAAACAAATACACGGGAAGGTTTTTAGTTGTAGGAAAATCGATTTTGTCGCGGGTGCTTTTTATAAATAAAACCGAAATATTGAAAATAGGACCTATGCCTACTGTGTGGGGAAAACACATAAATTAAGCGAAGACAGCCACATTGACATACGTGTTATCACCATATATCGTGATCATGTATCGCAGTTCAGCTATAAGACCGGCCGCAAAATTGCGACGTAGGCAGGGCAGCCCGCGCAACGCACACATAGCATTGTTGTTGTAAAATCCGATTTTTACAATTGCTACAACAGCAAGAGGAGGGCGGACGTTATGGTGGTGGAGAAAGTGAGCAATGCTTAGGTTCGTCCAAGTAAATCTCCACCACTCCAAAGTAGCCTCTGCTGCTATTCTTCCTCGCCTGACTCGTAGTGAAGAAACGATTGTTTTGGTACAGGAACCCTGGGTGTCTTGTGATCCTGTTAGAGTCCTGGGGTCCCCTGAGTATACTGTCTTCTATGTCAAAGACTAGGGTGGGCCCCGGTCATGCATTCCCGTTGCAAATACCGTCAAGGCTTTCCTATTGTCTAATTCTAGTATCAAGGACAATGTTTTAGTCTGCCTTGAACTCAGAGGTGTATTGGATTGCATCGGCATACATGCCACACGACAGTGAAGGTGCTTTCGCTTCCATCAGTCTGAGAGAGGCCAATGCAAATACAAGAGCAGCAAACATTAACATGATTATATGCTGTGATTCCAATGCACAGCATGATGTCTGGAGAAGCTCGGGCACAAATGAGATAGGCGAACAGCTTCTTGGATATCTTTTGGATATTAATCTGTTAATTTATAACGTTAGCCGTAAGCCAACGTTTGTAACAAGCAATAGGTAGCAGGGGCTGGATATTTCCTTCCCATCGGGAATCGCGGATTAAAGACTGGAGAGTATCGCCGGACCACTCATTCTCGGATCACCGGCACCTTCAGTTCAGTCTCGCTGAACGCCCTAAGCCAACTGTTCTACATACAGAAGTGTTCTGGTTGAGAGGCTACCTTCACTGCCAAGTCAGCCATCCAGCAGACACAAACTGGAGGACATTGCCAACTCTCACAGGTGCCACGAATGTGAGGGCCTCTACATCATGATCTATAAGCAAGCATAGAGGTAAGAAAAACCAGCCTGGTGGAGTACAAAAATCTCTGAACTTAGAGCTGCGTGTAGGAAGGGTTTCAACAGGGCTAAGGCTTCCAGGCTGGAGTCAGATTGGAACTCGTATAAAAAGCACCTGAGATGCTTTAAGAAGGAGCTAAAAGCATCTAAACGCAACTCATGGAGGAGTTTCTGCGAACGAATAGAAGGGCACTGTGAGACTTCTCAATTTCGTAAAATTCTATTGTCAAATCGTTCAGCGCCAAGTTTCCTGACGGATGCTGGAAGTTTTCGAGCAAAGATACTATTGAGTATCTTCTTGATATGCATTTTCTAAGCAGCTCGACTGCTGCCTCATCTGAGGCATTCTATATGTGTTACTCGACGCCCTGCGACAGCGCATCTATACGCTCTCGAGAGAAGATTATGTGGGCGATATCTAGTTTCGAACCTTTTAAGTGTGCTGGACCAGATGGTATCATCCCGGAAGACTTACAGCAATTCTCGGATATTTTATATCCTTCGTTAGAGAGAATCTTGAAGGCCTGCCTGGAGCTAGTCTATGTTCCTCGCAGCTGGATGGAGGTTCGGGACGTTTATATCCCGAAAGCGGGTAGAAGTTCGCAGCTTTCAACAATGTAAAGCCTTGTGCAATCGTTGAGGTACTCTTGAGCCTGCAGTTTGATGGTTCGCTTTGCGCATTTGTCAATACGTTGTTAAGATCAAGACTTATTCATGCAACTATATATTGTACATCGACGACATCCAGGTTTATTTGTAGGGGGACCCCCAAAGTGTATTTATCCTCTCTTCTCTGGAATCTGACTGTCAACATAATGCTAGTGGATCTGGAGAAGATTGGGTGCAAAGTTATTGCTTATGGGGACGACATCGCCGTCAAGGGAGGGTTTCGTGACACCCTTAGCGGTGTGTTGCAGAATGCTTTATCCATTCTAGTGGAGTGGGCTAATTAGTGTGGCCAGAAGGCCAACCCAGATAAAACGGATTTTGTGTTGTTCGCTAGAAGGCACACGATTCCCCCTATTGAAACTCCTACCTTGGAGGGAACAAGACTGGCTTTCACTGACAAAGCCAAATTTCTAGGTCCCATTTTGGACAGGAAGTTACAGTGGAAACTTAGCGTTTTAGAACGAGTAAAAAAGGCTACTCGTGCGGGGGGTCATAGGTAAGAACTGGGGCCTTCAGCCGAAAGCGGTATATTGGATCCACACAGCGTCCCATATTATTGTACGGTATCTGTGTATGGTGGACAGCACTAAGGGTAGCGGCCTACTGTGGTCTGCTGGAGAAGGTGCAAAGGTTTGCCACGATGGCCATCACGGGGGCATTTAAAACCACCCCGTCAGCCGGACTTGATATGATACTCGGCTTGCTTCCGATGGAAATTTATGAAGAACAACTGGCAGTAAACACGGCTCTGCACATTCGTGAAGCGGGACAGTGGCGTGCGCTGAATAAGGGGTACTCCACTCTACAAAACGACTAGGATCTCCCCACAGAGATGGACTTCATACCTCCAAAATACCATTTTGGTAGAAATTTCACCAGTTTGATTTCGCCGAGGAGTCGATGGATGGGAGATATGCCCTTGCCATCGGGTCTCATGGCCATCTATACAGATGGCTTTAATGCCCGGTTCACATTATTCCAGTAACCAATCCAGTCCAGTAATCCAGTCCAGCGCTGGACTGCTACTGGAATAATGTGAACCGGCACTGGACAGCAATCGAATCCAGCAATTCAGTCCAGCAATCCAGTCCAGTGACTGGATTGTCGGTCTACTTTTTGATTCCAGCTCGCCCAGAAATCATTGTTACTATAGTTACCGAATCAACAACACACTCGCCGGATTACTGGACTGGAATCATGTAGACGATATGATCCAGTCCAGCACTGGACTGGATAGCTGGACTGGATTACTGGACTGGAATAATGTGAACCGGGCATAAGACCGACGAAGGGATCGGGGTTGGCATGTTTTCTGAAGGGCTGGGAATTGCCCTTTCAGTCCGTCTTCCTGATTTATGCAGTATCCTATAGGCGTAAATTTCAGCGATCTCACTAGCTTTTTCCTGTTTAAGCAGTCGGGTTATCACTGCGACGGACATCGTTATTTACACGGATAGTCAGGCGGCTATTCGCTCACTCGAATCCGTCTTGATGACATCAAAAACCATTAAGAGCTTCCGCTCAGCACTGAAAGAGTGGGTGGCTTCTTTAACATTATCCTTTGTTGGATACCGAGCCACAAAGGTTTTGAGGGAAACTGCGCAGCAGATGAGCCGGCTCGAGGAGGCAGCACTGGGGAGTTTGACGTAAGACTAAAGGACATCCCAATGCCTTTTGCTATATGCAAAGCGGCGATAAAAACCGCTGCTGTTAGCAAAGCAAATACAAGATGGCTCAATGAGATGACATGCAATACAACAAGGATGATTTGGCCAACACTGGATACCGGCCGCTCTGCTTTCGCTGAATAAGAGACACATTGGCGAGTTGTTGGAGTAATTACAGTGCACTGTGCAATCGGGGAGCATACCAGGAGGCTCAGCATTCCCCATCATGACTTCTGTATGAGTTGTGGAGATGAGGATTGCATCCTTCACCTTCTTTGTCATTGTCTGACCTTGGCTGGTAGTAGAAGCAAATTTCCGGGTTCTCGGGTCTTCTATGACCCTGATGCCCTTAAAAATATGTGCGGCTCTAGGCTAAATCACTACATTAACATCATAGGCTGGTTCAATATGTAGGTCTCTAATGGAGATGGTTTCTTTTTTGGGTGGTATCACAACGGATCTTTTGGAGGTCTAAATATACTGCACATGACGCAGCAGCCCCTAAACCTAACCTAACACATTAGACAACGCATCAGACAAGCCATTAGACCGCCCATTAGACCACCCATTAGACCACGCAACACACCAGCCAGTAGACCACGCATTAGACCGCCTATTAGACCACGCATTAAACCACTCATTAAACAACGCATTACCAACCATTAGACCACAGATAAAACCAGTCATTAGACCACGTATCAGACCAGCTATTCGTTTTCTATAACTATGCCCTTGATTGTCAAGTGTATTATGAGTAAGAACCTAACACTACCAAAATTTATCAAGTTTATCAACTTTTTTAAACCGTGAATGAAAGTGCCATATAAGGACAATCGACAAGGACAGTCACTTTCACGTTAAACTTAACTCGATTACTCGAAGTCAAAATCTAGGCTTCGTCCTAATTTACGCGAAACTATCTATGCATCTGAAATTTGTATTACCGTACTCCAAATGGGGCTTGAATTACGAGCGCATAGTGTTCAATAACGAAAATGGATGGATATAAATTTTAATAACTAGATGCTATATCTAAGAAGTCTCCCCATTGTGACAAAAAACAATTTTGTATCATACAATAAGGTATAGGATACAATTACTGAAAACAAATATTTGCTGTAATACGTGGTCTAATGGCTGGCCTGGTGCGTGGTCTAATGCGTGGCCTAATGGGTGGTCTAATGCGTGGTCTAATCGGTGGCCTAATGCGTCGTCTAATGGCCGGTCTTATGCATGATCTAATGGCTGGTCTGATCCCTGGTCTAATGGGCGGTCTACTGCGTGGTCTACTGACTGGTCTGATGCGTGGTCTAATGGGCGGTCTAATGCGTGGTCTAATGACTGGTCTGATGCGTGGTCTAATGAGTGGTCTAACGGCTGGTCGGTCTAATATCTAAAAACCCCTTAAAGTCCGAAGCGTATATACCCTACACTTGTCGCTAGCTTCATTCTACCGAAAGTTATTGCTTATTTGAAGTCTCACTTGTAGGGGAGGTAGAGGTTTCTTTTGTCGAATCATGCGCATTTTCAATAACAATCAATTAGAACCCAGTACAAACATTTGGTCAAAATTTCAAATCACTAGCTTCATTTTATTGAAAGTTATCGCTTATTTGAAGTTTCATTTGTAGGGGAGGTAGGGGTTCCTTGGGCTGGATTTTGCCCATCATTGCCACCAATCAATTAGATCATGCTACAAATATTTAAACAAAATTTCAAGTCTGTTGCTTCATTCTATCGAAAGTTATCGCTTATTTGAAATTTCATTTGTAGGTGAAGTAGAGTTTTTGTTGGTTAGATTTTATTTATTTTTAATATAAGCCAGTCGAATCCTACTACAAACATTTGACGAAAATTTGAAGTCGCTAGCTTTATTTTATCGTAAGTTATCGCTTATTTCGGGTTTCATTTGTAGGGGAGGTAGGGGTTCCTTAGGTCGGATCTAGCCCATCTTTAATACTAACTAACCTAACCCTACTTTAAACATTTGTCCAACATTTCAACTCGTTGGCTTCATTCTATCAAAAGTTATCACTTATTTAAAGTTTCATTTATAGGGGAAATAGGCGTTCCTTGGGTCAGATCTTACCTATTTTCAATCCCAACCAATTTGATCCTACTACAAACATTTGACCAAAATTTCAAGCCTCTAGCTTCATTCTATCGAAAGTTATCGTGCGAACGGGCAGGTAGGCAGACAGACGGTCAGACAGACAGACAGACATGGCTAAATTGAATCTGGAGGTGACCCTGATAATTTATATGTATACATTGCTATACCTTTAAGGTGTTACATATTTTCGTCGTAACAAAAACAATATACCCTATACTATAACTCTAGGGTATAACAACTGCAATGGCTTCACTCGTTTCGCTCATAAGTTTGCACTAATTTCTGTCGTTTTGGACATTTTTTTACGGTCATGGGGCTTCGAGAATGCCACCTTTCATCTCAGCGACCTCAGAGACCATTGGTTTGACACTAATTTTGGTCGCTTTCGACATTTTTTTGCAACATCATACCCCGCGTTTATTTGGTGTCATATCGGCACTTATTCCAATTTGTATGTCCTCAGTTCCGATTTGATCCAATGCTGTTCGGAATCGGAATAGGCATACCAATGGATTTGCCACGTGTGAATGTCTTTAATGTCTTTGAAGATCAGTCACAGTTCATGATTTGCTCCTGGAATGTTTTGCAAACGCTGATCCACGCTGATCTCTTCGTTGTCCATGAAATAAATTTGCAAGAACTTGTAGTCTTGGTCAGGCAGCAGTAAAGTGAGCTCATTTGATGGTATATCTGACCCTGTACTTTAAGCGCTGGCATTAATCTACCCTCGTTAACAACTTTTTTTTGCTCCGATCGATGTCATTTGGAAGCAAGGTTTGTACTACTGATATTTGGGAGGAAATGCTTTGAGAGGGAATCTCATCCAAAACGTTTTGAAAGCGCTTCTGGTGGCTCCATTATTGGGAGCAGTTGAACTGGAACCTGGAATGCGGCTTTCACCAAATCTCTGCATTGATTTTATCTCGCAACTGATTCAGCGTTTCTCGATGAAGCAATTCTTATTCTTGTCCTTTGGTTGTGCACTTCGCGTACCTGCGGTGTTTCAGCAACTGTACAGCGAACACTTCCAACACGCTGCTGACGTTTTTCTGTCGAGTTTGTCCGTCTGGCTGCCCTCACCCTTTCTTGGCATCGGTGCTACTTCCTCTCTGTATTCGTCCCATTATTCTGAACTTTTTCGTGTTTTCTGCAGTGTCACCATACATCTTATCGTTTTGAAAACATATATTCGACCGTAATTTCGGTCATTATGGACATTTTTTTCACGATGTCTTAGCCGCGTAAATGGATGAAGTTGGAGTTTTGGGAATGCCACAATTCATTTCAGCGAACAAAAAAACCATTATTTTAACACTAACCTTGGTCATTTTGGAGATTATTTTTAACGTTCACTCACTCCATATGGGGTGGTCGCTGCGGTCAAATCGAAAAATTCAAAACGCTAGAACCTATTCTGTATCATAACGGATATGTTTATGAAATTTTCATGGAAAATAATCGAGCCGTTTGGCCGAAAAAAAAACCGAACAAACATCAGTCCATTTTTATGTATAAAGACTATTGATTATGGCCCGGTTTCTCAATGTCTGGTTAAACTGCCAGTTAGCTATCCGGGACACCAAATTAAACCTCACCATATGCAATGCTCCAAATATGATAACGCAACAGAAACTCCTGCTAATGCAATACAAAAATCAGCAGATTTTCTTGGCGGAATTCTATGTCTGTAACGACTCTCAGCATTAGTATTCGGCTGAGTTGGTTTTAAATCCTCTTCTAACCAGACCTCTGTTCCTTATGACCAGTTTAATTCTCTCATTTGAATGTGAAAACGTCAACAGCACGTCTGTGCACCATGTATCAGCTTTTTGGAATTATCGTCCGATATATTTTAACTGGAGGATGGATACCATTTAGCTTTTATCTATAGGATATACTTTAACCAGACATTGTGAAAACGACCGTATAAGATAGATTATACTCGTATATACAATATATGTAGTTGAAAGCACACACACCCTTGTTGAATTCGACAAAACCATCTATACAGCCCTTGCGTTACTGTCTGGTTCGCTGTATTCCGTTGGATGTAGAGTAGCTTCACTTTATCGAAGAGGGTAGTGCAACCGTAAAATCTAATCACTATTATGAAGTGTTGAAGGATTTCTTCAAGTCCACTAACTCAGAACGATTTTTGTGTCCATAGGCCTGGACATAGTCAAATAGAAATTTCTAAAAAGCTGTTTGAAAGGTGACTCTTTTCTTTTCGTGTCAATATCGTATGGACCACTTCCCGATCGAGTACTTCTGAATGCTATCGTGAAGAAGCTTCGACCATTCCACATATGCTGAACAACTGCTTCTGAAATTAAAGGATGCGGTCACCTGACCGCGACAATTGGACAACAGCAATCCAAACTGCTAAGGCGAGTTGTCGACAGGACCGGTCAAAGGCTAAGCCGAAGCAGGTGGCCGCCTGGGGCACCCGCTCTGAAAGGGCACCGAGGAGGGCGCCAAGAGGTAAGCCAAGTTTGAGAACGAATTTTCCTAATTTAGAAGTGAATTCAATATAATTCAATGAAGTTATAATTGAAACATATTTAGTTCGCACGCGAACAATTCAATTTCACACCCTAGACTTCATTTTCCGGTGAGAGTGACGTATCGAATCGACGATCATTTTTATGAAGCGAAACTGGTTGGTGGACAAAAGTGGCGTTTAAAAAGACACTCGCAACAGCCTTGGCTCGAGCGCCCGCCACCAATGCCATCGATTTTATATGAAATAAAATCTCTTTTACAAAAGTAGCGCTTGAAAAGTCACTCCCATCAGAAAAAGGGAGCCCAAGTTCGAAATTTGTAAACAATTTTTGAACCGAAACATGTAGATACTATTCCAATTTATAGGAGAAACCATTTTTAAAGAAAGTTTGGAGAGGGTCACCAAAATGTCGTTGCCCGCGCCTTAAGTTCGAATTTGACCGGCCCTGGTTGTCCAGCCACAATGATAATTATTTCAAATGTTGTGGTCCTTTCTGCCATAGCCTGTAAACTAAATAGAGTTCAGCATTACGGCTGATAACTTATACCAAAATATATACATACTAAGTCTTTATTTCTTTTGTGAATTTGATTACATTCCCAAAAATTATGAAACAAATCACACAACACGTAAAAATAAACATTTCATTCATATTCTTCCCATCTGTACCTCGACCTCAATGAACAATTCGATAAATATTAAATGTGGCCTTTTCTTGCACTTGTGAAAATCTAATAAATCGCAAAGGCCATAATTTTGGCCACAAATTCATTGAAATTCCTTGTGTGGGATGAATCAACAAGATCAGAAAATCACATAATCCCCTGCCAGAAAACGAGTTGACTATTCTCATAAATTCATTCGCTTCAGGTACAGTTCGAAGCGAGTAAACGAAACCAAATCCAATGAAATCGACAAAACCCTGTGTAGGTGACCAAAAACTTCAATTTACGAAACACAAAAGGCAAATTGACTTTTTCACAATAAATCCTGAAAATCCGTTTCACTGAGGCGACCGAGTTCGACAGTTCCAGTGGACGTTCCCAAAAGAAGAAATGAAGGAATTTCCCTACACGCTGTTCACCTCGAAATCGTTCAATTTAAGGACGTCGACTGCGGTCCAAAAGAAAAGATGCAAAGATTCAATTGTTAAGAAATTTATGTCAACCGATTGTTAGTCGATTTAAATTTTAATCTGCTCAGGACTTGAAGGCAGGTCCCTGAAGACATTGAGCGGCACATTCATCGCCGTGAATGTATGGCAGGTAGGAATTTATGGTCGGGTACCTACGAAATTGGATTGCTTTGAATACAGTTTGGTAAAATGGTTACATACGGGGTGGCAGTGTGGTGTTTTTATCTAAAACTTCACTTACTCCTTCTCGAAAAAAAATTATTCGGAATCAAATGAATTGCAAAATTTCAGTCATATACTTGAATAAGGTAAGTTCGAGCTTATGGTACATGGTATAAAAATACCTAACTAACACAACATGAATCAAATAATAAGTGGAGACGCGGGAAATGGTGCAAGTAAGTAGAAAATACGTAAATATTTTTGATAATTTTCTAGTTGAACAACTTTCTTCTTAAGTAGTGCCCTTTTTCTTTTCTTTTTTAAATGCAGTATTTTCCATGCCAAATTTTCCAAAATTGCGGAAGGTCTGATCCGTCTGACAACGCTTTTTACGTATATGTACTTACTTACTACTCTAGTCAAATAGCAAATTTCATATACAGCCAATATGTGATTCGATCTCTTGAGCTTGTCTGATTACATACTTCAAACACTGTGGCGAAATGTCACGGTGGTTCCGCTTGTTGCTTAGAATTCGCCGAGTTACCTAGTAACCGTTCTAGTTAACCTCTATCACAATGGATCTATGCTCGGGTCTAAGTGAGCTGTTATAGTAACCCTTCTAAGTCTACTATAGCTAGTTGCGGAACTGTATTTCGTATTTACTAGTCTGTATTCTTATTATTTATTTTAATACTATTACATTCACAATAGAAAATAATTTGTAAATGCAATAAAAACCAATAACAAAATAATCTTAAATTTGTGGTTTAAGGAAAATTTAAATATTACATATGTATTTATAAGCGGCGGTTTTCCTAGAATTATATTGCGGAAGGTAACGAGGATGCTTTAGCAAGAAGCTAGAACTGAAGAGCCGACCATGTGATGATGATTATAAGCTCCATCGTTTTTTTAAAGTTGAGTCGAGTAATAAATCCCCGATGGTATTATAGTCGAACCCGTCGATCTGTCGATATCTTCCATGGTAAGATTTGATAAAAGTTTATGGATATAAATATGTGATACTGACCATTCACCTCCCCATCATCACTGCTCGACAATCTAAAGAAAATGTAATCTATGATAATCATCATCATCGTGGCGCGACAGCCCGACGTCGGGCCTTGGCCGCCTGGATCGTTGTACTCCAATTATCTCGGTCACGTGACCACGTCCTCCAATTTTTGAAGCCCAGTAATTGCGCGGCATCCACACCTACTGGGCTCTCCCAACGAGATCTCGGTCGTCCTCACAGTCTCGCTCCGTCGACTCGTTCTGCATTCATTACTATCTTTGGCATGCGATCATCGTCCATTCTTTGTATATGCCCTGCCCATTGAAGTCGTTCTAGTCTAACGATTTTCGAAACTTCCAGCTCATCGTACAGTTCATACAACTCATGGTTGTACCGGATGCGCCATCCATCTCGACCGCAAACAGCCCCAAAAATTCGCCGTAGAACCTTATGTTCAAATGTGTCTAGCATGTTTCCGGAGGCTTGAGTTAGGGTCCATGCTTCGCAGCCATAGCATAGCACTGGTCGTATAATGGTTTTGTACACGCGAAGCTTCGTTTTTCTGTGCACGTGCTTCGATTTCATTATGAGGAGAACCGAGAAAAAGTCTTATTAGCTAATTGAATCCGTCGCTTGATTTCGTCACTTTCGTTGGCGTCTCTTCACAAGTTGCAACCTAGGTACGTGAAGTCGTTCACGAGCTCGATGTTGAGGTCCCCCACATTGATGCTCGGTTGTGCGACGACAAGGACACCTGTCGTCGATTGCATCATTATTTTAGTTTTACCCTCGTTGATACGTAGTCCAACTTCCTTTGCAGCGGTATCGCGCGTATGCAGAAGTTCTTCTGCGTCGGCCAATCTTCGGGACATGATTTTTATGTCGTCGGCGTACGCTGCTAATTGTGTTGACTTGATGAGTAGCGTCTTGCTGTTGTCCATATTCATAGCCCGAATATCGTTCTCCAATGCTAGGTTGAAGAGCGTCGGTGCCAGTCCATCGCCCTGTTTCAGACCAGTGCGTGTTTCAAATAGATCAGTAAGTCTATTCTGGATCTTGACCTGTAAGACGGAGCTGGTCATCGCCATCTTTGTCAGTCGCACTAATTTGGGCGGTATACCAAATTGCAGCATGATGTTGTACAGTACTCCACGATCGATACTGTCGTATGCCTGCTTGAAGTCGACAAAGATTTGGTATACGTTTACGTTGTATTCCCAGCACTTCTGGAGTATCAGTTTGACCGTATAGAGCTGATCGGTTGTAGAGCGAACAGGTCTGAAACCGCCTTGATATTCGCCAATGATTCGTCCTGCGTACGGTTCTACTTTCCAGAATTTTCGTCAAAATTTTATAGGACGTACAAAGTAGTGATACGCCCCTGTAATTCTCACACCGCAGTTTATCCCCCTTTTTGTGAATTGGGCAGATGATGCTTCTGCGCCAATCGTCTGGGATCTCCTCGTCCTCCCATACTCGCAGGAGTAATTGGTGTATGGCATTAGCTAGAACCGTTCCACTGAATTTTATAGCAGTTCAGCTGGAGTCTGTGGCCTCCAGTGGTCCCCCGGTGCCAACTTTCATTTCCGACTTTTGCGTCAAGGTCTCCCAGCAGCAATTTGACGTCGTTTGTTGGAAGTGTGTCGAAGAGAGTCTCAAGGCGGGCGTAGAACTTGTCTTTTACTGCGTCTTCTTTAACTTCAATGGGGGCATGCACATTGATGAGCCACAGGTTGAAGAATCGGGTCTTGATGCAAATCGCACATACCCGTTCATTTATGGGTTTGAAGTCAGTAATGTTCGGCTTGAGGTGATTGTTTACTATAAATGCAACTCCAAACTCCTTGCGGCGCGATGGTTTGCCCCTTGTAAAAATTGTGTGCGATTTCTTGCCATTAATCTCGCTACCAAGCTAATTTGTTTCCTGGACTGCAATAATGTTCAGTTTGTACTTTTCGACCTGTTGAAGGAGGGCCTTCTCGACCCCCGGTTTGTTAAGGGAGCGTACATTCCAGGATCAGGCTTTTGTTCCAGGTTTCTTAACATGGAGTGTTTTTGCAAGGACGAGTTGTCAGCACGCTGCTTAACCCCATTCAGGGGATGGCCTCGGAAGATAGCTGCTTCTGATGGTTTAATAAAAGTGCTGGAGTTCACACAACTATGTTGCAGGTCCAACTACGCAAGTTATTCCATCTTACTAAACCTGAGACTCTTAGGTGTTGGTCAGCCATTCAGGCTACAGCTATCTGCCTTTTTCCAAATGTTTTATCGCTAAGACTTAGCCGTCAGCGGTTTGAAACACTGCCGTTACCAGGGGGCGCCCACGTGGAGGACTATGGAAAAGGTCTTTTGTGCCCCTATGATAATAGTCGGGCCCAATATTTCAACTTCGGAATACGAAGGAGGACTACTTTACTCATTTTTACTAATTGGCCCTAATCCATAGCGCGTCAACTATTCCATATGGCAAAAACCAGTTACAAACGATGCACGTTGCCAGTATGCACCTCCTATAGTTGAATACCACACTTATGTATAGTCTTCTGGAGTAGGTGTCAACATGCTTATAGAGCAAGCAGATCTACGGAAACCGCTCTACACGAACTTTTTAGAGTTGTAGAGAGAGAGATAAATAATGGCGGGATCGCTATGTCTACTTTTATGGTCATCGAGTTTGCTTTTGATAAAATCTCTTTTACCTAAGTAATAAACGCCCTGACTGAGCTGGGGTTGATTCTATTATAATTAAGTGGATCGACTATGCTTAAGCAGAGGGCGATAAATCATAGCTGTGGATATGCCAGAATACAGAGTAAGGTAGTGCGAGGATGCCCACCTGGAAGTATTCTTTTGCCTCTACTGTGGAACATCACCGTAGACAGTCTTCTCTGGAAGCGGGACTCTATGGGCGTACATCTAGGATACGCCAATGACTTGGCTCTTACAGTTAGTGGAAAATTCATGGACACAATTCTTGTTTGCATAGGACAGGCTCTCAAAGTAACCGAAGAGTGGCGTAATGAGCAAGAGCTAATAATAAACGATAGTAAATCAAACACTATGATTTTTACTCGTAAGAGGAAAGACATAGAGATATCTCCCAAACCGCATGGTTCGGAAATTAAGGTGTCCAAGGAAGTGAAGCATCTAGGGTTTACCTTAGATGCGAAACTAACTTGGAATGTTCACGTTGATGAGAACATCCAAAAAGCGAAAAGGATTTTGAATCAATGTAAAAGAGTGTGTCCTCGTCGGTGGGGAATTTCACCTAAAACGGCACACTTGATTTACACAATGATGGTAAGACCCATTCTAGCCTATGCATCAGTGGTATGGTGGAAAAAAGGAATGCAGAAAACCACAAAGCGGAAGCTAGATGCATGTGTAAGCATATGTGGTGGAATGCACACCACACCAACGCGAGCAATAGAGGCATTGCTGGGAATGCCGCTGCTAGACTTAGTTACAAAGAAAACGGCAGCGCTTTCGGAAATACGTATGGAAAGGGATGCCATGTGGCATCACTTTGGAAATAGCAGCGGTCATGGGAGCATCCTAAACATTATACATGATGAGGTCAGGGAGACTCTTATGTTGGTAGAAGGCATAAGTAGACGTAGGGTAGTTGAAAGACTACACAAGACTCACATTACGGATGGAAACATACACTATGATTGTATTGTATAGGTATGTACAATGATGGCTCTTTAATGGACGGGAAAGCGGGGGCGGGGTTTACTCTGAAGAGTTAAACCTAGCCTGTGCGCTTCGTCTAGAAGAATATGTGTCCGTATACCAGGCAACAAGCTAAGTATCCCTGGCCTGTTGCATGCGTTGCACCACCTGCTGGAAGGTCAGGTGCAGGGGAAGAAAATCCTTATTGCACTGGACAACCAATCGGTGATCAGACGCGTGCAGCAGACGATCTTAAACTCCAAATTGGTACTAGAGTGTGTCCGAAAGTTCAACACGTGTGTCTCAGAAAATGAGGTTACACTTGTGTGGGCAAAAGGACACATAGGTCCAACAGGAAATGAGGCGGCGGATGCCCTAGCAAAACAGGGATCTGCGGCGACTTTCATTGAACCAGAACGCAGAGTTTTTCTTGCTCATCTGGCCAAGATGAAAATCGAGGAAGATGACATTTTGTCTGGGGGAGACTGAGACGGCACAAGGAGCACAAATGAGTCATCCAACGGTTATTATGATCAAAATATAACCATGGTCATATAACGATATTGTCAAAGTCAAAGCAGTGTTTTTCTTAGTTTGTCAATTTTTTCTTTTTGCCTGGTTTATAACAACGACTTTCTGAAAGACAACTTAGTTATACTTCAGCTATTTAGATAATTATGGCATGTTTCTGACAAAGTAGTTAGATTTACAACTGAACTATGTATTACTTTAGGAGGGAAACCACATTAGGAAATCCCAGAAATCCAATTTTTTTATAGCATAAATTGTTAGCTTAACAATCCAAGAACACGCTGCCAAAATTTCAATGCGAAAATCGCATTCGTTTAGTATAATAATAAATACTGTACCAAACGAAAAAAAATTTCGACCTTCATTTCCCCTCTATGGGGACCTCCCCCTAAAGTTGACCTATTACGACGACCCGCTTTCTCCGGCGAATTATATTGTAGTAATTCTACACATTCCTACAAAATTTCATGTATGTAGCTTCAGCCGTTCGTGAGATATTCCATGGACAGACATACATTTGACCGATTTCATAAGGGTTTTGTTTTTACTACAAAACCCTAACTAGTGGATTCGATGCCTCGACGTTTAGAAGCAGTCATAGCAGACAAAATATTAATATAATATTAATTAAATTAGTTATTATATTTTTGTACTGAAATATTTTAATTTAATCAGCTGTACGCTCAATTTTGTGTCAATGAAAATCTGAATATCTGTTTAAGCTAAAACATTGTAAAATCAATTGTCCAAATAATTGCTTCTATAATTGTAAATTATTGTAACGTGCAAATACGAATTTGCAAACATGACAAAAATAACCAATCAATACCTTGTACTTGTACTTTGTACTCATACTTATTAATTCTTGTTAACTGATCAATACCTTTGAACTTATTGTCAGCATTCTATTTTACTAAAGTCAATAACCATCAATAGCAACGTAAGTGATATTTGTAAATATAAAGAAATCAATCATGTTCAATAAACACATTACATTATTATAACGTATACAGCTTGTATCGTTTATTGTTGTTTTGTCATACTGCAATCTCTTTTCGAAGGTTTGCAAAGGATCCACAGAGATAGGTAATAATTTAAGAATTATTATCAAGCGATCCCTAATACATTTTTTGGTCCGTCGAGCCATCCACAGGTCGCTGCATACATTTTTTCGTGGACTTGGAATCATTTTTTGGTTCATCGATAGCCAAGCGAGTTGTGGAGAATATTCATTGGGAACATTTGGAGATACCTGCACTTGGACTTAGAGTTTGTGGATTTGAAGACACTACCAGTACTTGTGGAAGTCAGTGCTCATCTTTGTATTTGTGTAGCAGCTCGAATATATTGGCGGAGTTCTCGTCTCGTCGTTTGGATTTCGCGTAGCAGCTCGAATATATTGGCGGAGTTCTCGTCTCATCGTTTGGATTTCGTGTAGCAGTAGCAGCTAGTACATACATATTTGCGGAGTTCTTGGCTCATCGTTTGGATTTTGGCAGCTGGTACACATTGTTGGAATTCTTGTCTCATCCTCATCCTGCGGATTTCGTCAACTAGTACAGTGGATTTGCGGAAGCGACGTTCCGGAGCTTACATCATTGGTCTTCTTGGCCACTGCGTTGCGGAAGTAGGATTTTGATTGACGACTTCGAAGCGATCAGCATTGTTGTTGGTGGCACACCTCCATCTTGACAAGGCTCATCTATACCTTCAGCCTTTTGGACTTGAACGTGGGGAACGAATTACCGTGCGTGGGTGCGTGAAGTAAACGAAAATGACGTACAACCCAGGACAAATTCAAAAACTCAACCTGGAGGGAGTTAAGAAGGTAATTGATAACTTTAAAAAAGATGGTGCTAAGAGGCATATTTCCGCTGAGTATTTTGAAGTTCGTATTGAGCGAATTCAAGATGCCTGGAAGAAGTGCGAAGTATCACACCTTGCGACACATCAGCATTGGGCTCACAACTCTCAATTGTTGAACGAATACTTATTGGAATATGAGGAGACTGAGAACCAGTATGTAGAGTACTACACACTGTTTAAGCAAAAGCTAAAAGAATTTCGAGGGGGTATTACTAACGTTGTTGTAGATAGGGTACAACAACCACCCAACGATTCCTTAAAATTAGAGAGAATAAAAATTCCCACTTTTGATGGGAAATATGGAAAGTGGTTCTCGTTTAAGGATCTTTATAAAAACATGGTGCACGACAATGTGCAAATAAGCAATGTGCAGAAATTGCAATACTTGAGAAGTTCCCTCAAAGAAGATGCATTGAAAGTTATTGAACATTTGTCAATCACGGAGTCCAATTACATGCATGCATGGAAATTGCTGACAGACCGATTCGACAACAATCGTGCGATCGCCCAGGAAAGTTTAAAACACTTTTGGGAGATTGGTATTTGTAAACCCGATGATCGCACTGGTCTGAAGCGAATGTTGGATACAACCAACCAGCTTCTGACTACTTTTGAAACACTCAAAGTCGATTCTTTCGATTTATTGGCGGTCTTTATTTTAAACAATAAATTAGATCCCGAGTCTCGAAAGGAATGGCAGAAACATATTGGGGCATCAAATGAAGTGCCCAAGCTAACAGAATTTCTTAAATTTATTTGTGAGAAATTTACCATTCTGGAAGCATTGAATGCTTCTCAGACCCAAAGCAGCAAGGCAAAGGCAATTGCAGCAAACATCGTTAGTACGAAAAAGCAAACCTGTCCAAAATGCAAGGACAATCATAAGCTTTTTGAGTGTTCCAATTTTAACAAACTTTCATTGGAAGATAAAAGAGGGTTTGTTAAAGAAAAAGGGTTATGCTTTAATTGCCTAAGCAAAGACCATAAAGTCTATGAATGCAAGTCGAAAAAACGATGCAAAAAGTGCGATAAACGGCACAATACAAGTTTGCATATCGGTAATGAAGCTAGTGCAAATAAAATAGAAGAAAAAAAGTTCACCAATCGTGAGGAATATGCCGATTCAAAGGTAACTCAATGTAATCACAGTAACAAAAAATTGTGTAATATTCTGCTGGCAACAGCAGTTCTTAAGGTGAAGAATTATTGTGGTGATTTTGTGGAATTGAGAGCTCTTATAGATCAAGGGTCTCAAAATTCTTTCATAACAGAAGAAGCTGTTAAAATATTGGGATTGAATAGATCAGATGGTAGATTTGTGGTATCTGGTATCGGTGAGTCAACAAAGGTCACAAGAGGCCGAATTGACCTCGAAATTCGGGAAAAATGGGCCATGAAAACATTTAATGTGATGGCATTGGTGTTGGGTAAAATAGTGAGTCCCTTGCCAAACACACCAGTAGACGTTAGCAGTGAGCTAAAAGTATCTAAGATCGACTTGGCTGATCCTAATTTCGAGATCCCTTCTAAAATTGATATCCTCCGAGGTGCTGATATCTATGGCTATTTAGTATTAACCGGTCTACGCCGTGGTACTCCAACCGCACAGAAGACAAGAATTGGGTGGATACTTTCTGGGCCTACATCAACTTGTGATACTAGCAAAATTGTAAGTTTGGTGAGCAACACTGAACTTAACAATCAAATTCGTCAATTTTGGGAACAAGAAGAATTGCCGTCATCTAAGATTTTAACTGAAGAAGAGAGCCAAGCTGAAGAACACTACCTACGAAACACTGTTCGCAGCGAAAATGGTAATTTCATTGTGCGGCTTCCATTTAAGGAAGAGCCACGAGTAACTCTTGCTCCATCCGTTGTAGATGCGATTATTAGGTACGATCGACTTGAGAAAAGTTTGATGAAAAAACCAGAACTTCAAAAACACTATAATAAGTGTTTGAATGAATATCTCGTATTGGGTCATATGGAGGAGGTGCCCGCCGAGGAAATACATTGCAAGCCATCCTATTACATGCCACATCATGCAGTAATAAAGGAACACAGCACAACTACTAAGGTTCGCGTCGTTTTCGATGCATCGCATAAAACGTCTTCGGGAAAGGCGTTGAATGACATTCTTTTGGTTGGTCCGACAATCCAAGACTCCATAGTAAACATTTTACTTAGATGGAGAACACATAAAATTGCTGTAAAGGCTGACATCGAGAAGATGTACAGGCAGATTATCGTCGATTCAAGAGACACGGATTTCCAACGAATTGTGTGGCGTCCATTTGAATCATCTCCTATCAAGCATTACCGCTTGAAAACTTTAACTTTTGGTACATCCTGTGCTCCATTTATGGCGACAAGGACTTTGAAGCAGTTGGCTTGTAATGAGCAATCCAGATACACCAAGTATACAAAATATTTGGAAGAGGATTTCTATGTAGATGATCTTCTGACAGGAACCGATACTGTAGAGGAGGCTATCGAGCTACAAAGAAAGTTAGTGGAGTTATTGAAAATGGGAGGTTTCAACCTGAGGGAATGGATTTCCAATAACGAGGAAATAATGTCACAAATTCCTATGGAAGAACGTGGAACCTGCAATCCATTAAACATTCAATTACCGGACACGGTAAAGGCCCTCGGTTTAGAATGGCATCCGTTGAACGATTTCTTCCAATTCACTATAGCTACTCCAACCACTATGGCTGTTAGTCCAACTAAGAGATCAGTAACATCCAATATTGCAAAATTATTTGATCCTTTAGGATGGCTGCAGCCTACCATTGTGATTGGAAAAATTTTCATACAGGAACTATGGTTGTCTAAGCTTGATTGGGATGACAAACTTACTGAAGATCAACAAGTGAGATGGGATCAGTTCTCGAAATCATTAAAAACTTTAGAAAAAATTCGAGTACCTAGGTGGATTGGATCCTCAAAGGAGGATTTAATCCAATTACACGGCTTCGCGGATGCTTCTGAAAAAGCTATGGCTGCTGTGGTTTATGCGAGAACGTTAAATGCTCCTGTACCACAAGTTTTTTTGCTTGCAGCAAAAACAAAAGTGGCGCCGTTAAGATCACAGTCGATTCCAAGACTGGAATTGTGGGCTGCATTAATGCTCGTTAAACTGATGCAGCAGGTACGAGAAGCTTTGATTGGAAAAAATATTGAACTAATCCATTACTGGTCGGATTCAACAGTGGTCCTTGATTGGATTGCTGGTCACCCATCTCGCTGGAAGACGTACATTGCGAATAGAGTCAGTGAAATTCAGGCGTACACTAATGTCACACAGTGGAGCCATGTTCAATCAAACGATAATCCTGCCGACATTGCTTCTAGGGGAATTTATCCTTCCCAGCTTATGAATAATATTCTATGGTGGAACGGCCCTGACTTCTTGCGTCAATGGGTAATAGATATGGCACCAAGAAATTGTATCGTTGAACAAGATATTTCGGTATCAGCGGTAGAAATTCAAACTGACGCCGAAATACTCACCCGATTTTCTAGTTATACAAAACTTTTAAGAGTTGTTGCTTATTGCAAACGATTTGGCCAGAAAAACCGACCATCCTTCTTGACAAGTGATGAATTGAAACATGCATTGTATACATGTGTAAAAATCTCGCAAATGCTGTATTTTGGAGAAGAAATACACAGTCTCAGGAAAAACAAAATATTGAAAGGTTCATCTAAATTGATACAACTTTCCCCGTTTCTTGATTCTGAGGGGATCCTCAGGGTGGGCGGGCGTCTACAGAAAGCAGATCTTCCCCTTGGGAAAAAACATCCTATAATAATTTCGTCAGAATGTAATTTAGCGAAACTGATAGTAGCCCACTTCCACTTTAAGACTTTACATGGCTCGAATCAAGTAGTCGTTTCGGCAACGAGACAAGAATTCTGAATTTTACGCGTTCAGAACTTAGTGAAATCATGCATTCATAAATGTGTCACTTGCTTCCGACACAATGCGCGCACAACACAACAATTAATGGCATCGCTCCCGAAAGCCAGAGTAACACCAACCCGTCCATTTTTATCTTCAGGACTGGACTTCGCAGGACCATTAACTGTTAAATGGTCCAGTGGTAGAGGCGCGAAAACAATGAAGGCTTATATTGCGCTATTTGTATGCCTTTCAACTAAAACGATACATCTAGAGTTGGTAAGTGATCTTACATCAACTGCATGTATAGCTGCAATTAAAAGATTTGTTTCAAGGAGAGGCTTATGCAAAGACATGTATACAGACTGTGGAACAAACTTTGTTGGTGCAAACAAGGAATTAAAAGGGGAATTTGATTTGATGATGCGCGAAGCTCAGGAATATATAGCCAACGATGGCATTAATTGGCACTTTAATCCTCCATACAGCCCGCACTTTGGTGGCTTATGGGAGGCAGGTGTTAAGTCTGTAAAAAGGCACCTTACTAGCACTATTGGGGACACAAAATTAAATGTGGAAGAGATGTATACTTTGCTGGCCCAAATTGAAGCCTGCCTCAACAGTCGTCCATTGGCACCCGTTAGTAACGATATCAATGATGATGAAGCGTTGACTCCGGGACATTTTTTAATAGGTGAATCACTAACAGCTGTTCCTGAAACTATGCCAGATAAAAGCCATCTACGAAATAAATGGAAATTGGTACAGCGCCTATCTGCAGATTTTTGGGAAAGGTGGCATAAAGAGTATTTAACAAAGCTTCAAAAGCGCCCCAAGTGGTTGAAACAACATCAAAATTTCAAGGTTGGCCAATTAGTTCTGGTAAAAGAAGAAAATTGTCCATCAACCAAGTGGCCGCTTGCAAGAATTATAGATGTTTCACCTGGAGCAGATAATTTAGTTAGAGTAGCAACTATCAAATTACGAGGGAACATAACGAAACGATCAGTCGTGAAGTTATGCCCATTGCCTATTATAGAAAACGATGAATCCGAAACAAATGAGAAGGATAAGGAAGACAATTGTATGAGAGATCAACAGACGGCTCGAGGCTCAAAGAGAAAGGGTCTCACAATTTCAAATCACGGGAAAATGTATTTTCCTGCTATACTATTCAGCATAATTCTGACCATATTTGCTACACCCACGAAAGCCCTCGTGAACATTACTGCTTTAAACAGTGGATTTTATGTCGAGAATATTGGTGAAGCCCATATGATCAAAGGTTTCTTGAACGTTAGAGTCACGGTTCCTTGGAAAAACTTTGACAATGACGAATCTAGTGCTAAAGCGGTTCTATCCGACATGAACAAGTTATGCGCTTCCGGTTCATCAATAACCAATGAAATTCATTGTACGGATTTGAATCAACACCTTGGTGAACTTTATGATGAAATCCTACATAAACTTAATATCATACGTTTCACAAAACAACGTGTGAAACGTGGATTGTTCGGTAATGTTCTGACTGCATTATTCGGGGTTAATGATGAAATATATCATGATGTAGAAGATTTATCGGTTAATCAAAAGACACTTATACGCACTATGGGTCACAACTCCAAAATTCTCCTTAAAGCTACTCAAACACTGAACGTTACTGATACAAGAATAAGGAACCAATTGAACAGATTTAACGATAAACTAACAGACACCATAAAACGTGTCAACCAGTTCAACCAGTGGTACATTGCAACAGACCATAATAAAATTAACGTTCAATTTCTTGGAACATACCAACGAGCTTTGAACTATTTAGAGGAAATTAATAAAAAATATACAGAGCTTTTCAACGCGATTTACTCTCAATATAACATTTTTGGTATAGTTAAACCAAACGAATTGTTACAAATTATTAACAAAACCGAATCGATCATTTCACCTTCTTTGCAAGTATTACACAGAATGATAGGCAATATGGAGGTCCAAAGTACGTCGGATGAGATTTCTATTGTTGGACATTTACCAATCACTGATATTTTCACATATGATTTAGTGAAGGCTACTGCAATTCCAGAATATCAACACGACAACATTTTTGCCATTGCTGCGGTGTCAGCAGATATTATTGGGATAAATTTTGATCATCAACTTTATTATAAAATATCTGAACAATCATTTAAACAAAGTCTTAGAATTGACAATCATTTATACGTCACTGCACTAAATTCATTATTTGATATGCGAACCAAACCAGATTGCCTTTTAAATGAAATATTCGACTTGCATGAAAGTATAACTTGTCCAGTTCAGACTTTCAAGTTAAATTTTACCCTGTGGAAGCAACTCCATGAAGGAAGTAAATGGATGTTTACAGCACCAAAATCTGAATCTGCCGATTCAATTTGTAATGGGACCCGTCGCCAAATTATCTTAAATGGAACAGGCGTCTTATCAGTACCCCCAGAATGTGTAATAATCACTAAAGAATTGATCTTGTCTGCAGAGCGACAAGAGTACAGCGATGTTATGGAAGTTTTCTCTAAGCCAAAACCGTTAAATAAGTCCTTGGAACCCGGTCATATTCAAACGTTGAAGACTGTGGGAATTATAAGTTCTTCAGAGTCGTTTTCAGACCTCGTTAGACAATCTGAAGAGTCTCAGCATCATTTGACGATGACTTCTTGGAGGGAACTTCATCCACACCATGTAGCACTATTAACTTCTGGAATCACTGGGCTAACAATTATTGTAATTTTAGGAATTTCATTCATCATATTTAAAAAATTAATATATGTAAAATCTATAAATGCGAAATGTCAAGCTAAATGGTATGACCCAAGCCCAAAAGATGTAAACCAAGAAGAATCCCAGGTTTAAAACCAATAATTTCATAAAATTGTGTTGTTTTCGTACATGGAGCCTTTAAGTTGAATTTATGTATTTTAATTGTAGAAAAAATCATGTAAAACTAGTACTCAAATACGATAAGCTTAATCAATCTTGTACTAAGAACTTATGTATATGTATTCTGATAGAATTAGGTATTTGATTCGTAATAAGATTCATAAGCACCTTCTAGATATTTAAGAACTAATAGTTCTTGGTGGGCGGTATGTTTAAGCTAAAACATTGTAAAATCAATTGTCCAAATAATTGCTTCTATAATTGTAAATTATTGTAACGTGCAAATACGAATTTGCAAACATGACAAAAATAACCAATCAATACCTTGTACTTGTACTTTGTACTCATACTTATTAATTCTTGTTAACTGATCAATACCTTTGAACTTATTGTCAGCATTCTATTTTACTAAAGTCAATAACCATCAATAGCAACGTAAGTGATATTTGTAAATATAAAGAAATCAATCATGTTCAATAAACACATTACATTATTATAACGTATACAGCTTGTATCGTTTATTGTTGTTTTGTCATACTGCAATCTCTTTTCGAAGGTTTGCAAAGGATCCACAGAGATAGGTAATAATTTAAGAATTATTATCAAGCGATCCCTAATACAATATCTTTCATTTATTATATACCTATATTATATTCATTATATTGAAAATGGTTGAATATGTTGACTCTAATGTTGCTGTTTTGTACCAATAAAAAAAAATATTCAATAAAACGAAACAGTAAGTTGAATTATTTAGCAATTAGTGATTTTTATATGGGTGTACGCTCAATTATGTGAATAACTGTATGTATCTAGTTTTAGTCTCCGTACGAAGTTTTTGTAAAAGGTAAAGGAATCCCTACATTCTTATCAACGACAAATGCAGATATTGGGCTTATTCATAACGCAGAACAGTTGTAATCACCCCGCTCCACTGAGCTGCTACGTAGCTACTCCTACCCCTTCGGACCATATTTTGTACTCTAACTAGGTGTGGATCTTGAACCTTAAGGTGCGTTCACACGTGGCAAATATTTAGGAAAAAACGACAAGTATTTCGCAAAGAAAGGCAAATATTCGCAAAAATAGTTGTTGCATGCATGAACTGATAATATTTTCTTTCTATTTTAGGTCATATGAATAAGCGACAACACAGCTTTGTCAGAATAATCTACTTGGACAAATGTTGCTTCAAAAATTTGGATAAATACAGTAGCCGCTCGAAAATTAGAAAAAAAAAGTTTTGGCCAATTCTAATTTCCAAGATTTTCTAATTTCCAAGCGGTTTGGAAAAATGTCGAAAAAAGTGGTCCGTAAGTTAATGTAAAAAGAATCGTTTTAAGGTTTTATGTAAGTTTGTTTATTAAAAGGTAAAAGCATATAAATGAAACATGAAGCAAACAATTATGTGGTGAAAAATTCACTTATTTTTGATTGTCTTTTGCCAACATTTGCTGACAAGTTTACGGCTTTGTCGCGAATATTTTAAATCGCAAATATTTTGGATGCCGTTACATAATTTTCTTTAGACCAGCAAAGCAAGCGATTGGAACAATTAATTGCCTCTGCATGGGAAACGCGGGCATCAACCTCCTCGTCGTCAGAGTCGCAACTGTTGGTTGAAATTGAATTTTCATCAACTTTGTCACCATTCCACTCTTCGAACTCGGGGGACGTTCCTTCCTACATATTGTAAATAAGGGACCTTTACATTGTCTATTGTATAGTTTGAATTTGTCGTAATTTACCTGTCCCAGAAGTTGAAACAATTCTATTGTCTCTTGCCGGAGCCTTAGGTTAGCCAGGGGATTATTGTCTTCCTCTTCAAAATCGCTTTCGTAATTCACATTCACACTAGCGGAATCTAGTATACCCATGATCTTTCTCCAACTCAAGAGGCGAAACTCATGGCAGTCGTTTCAAGCTTTCCTACTTTTTCTGCTGAGGGCTTAGGACGTACAAGTCTTGTACAACACGTCATCGATGTCGGCGGCAGCAGGCCAATTAAGCAGAGACATTTTGCAGTCTCCCCCACCATCGAGAAGCACCTCTTTGCAAAAATTGACAGGATGCTTGCAATGGGTGTCATTGAAGAGTCCACCAGTCCTTGGTCTTCGCCTGTCACCCTTGTAGTGAAGCCCGATAAGGTCCGGATGTGTCTGGACGCTCGCAAAGTGAACGACGTCACGGTCAAGGACACTTATCCTTTGCCTCTGATCGATGGTATACTAGGTCGACTCCCCAAAGCCGAGGTTATCTCGAGTCTCGACCTAAAAGACGCCTTTTGGCAAATACCACTCGACCCGGAGTCAAGGGAGAAGACGGCCTTCACTGTTCCAGGTCGGCCATTGTTTCAATTCGTAACGATGCCATTCGGATTGTGCAATGCTCGCCAGACCATGCAGAGGCTAATGGACCAAGTCGTTCCAGCTCATCTGCGCCACCAGGTTTTCATTTACTTGGATGACCTGCTGATAATTACGGAGACATTCGAGGAACATTTTGAGATCCTCCAGGAATTGGCTCTTTGTTTTCGCAAGGCCGGTTTAACCCTTAACGTTGAGAAGAGCAAGTTCTTCATGAAGCAAGTTCATTATTTAGGCCATATAATTGGGAACGGAACAATCAAAACAGATCCGGAAAAAGTCCGTGCTATTGCCGAATTTCCAAGGCCGAGTTCGGTAAAACAGATGCGTCGATTTCTCGGATTATGTGGGTGGTACCGTCGATTCGTGCCCAACTTCGCGTCATTGTCAGCTCCGCTGACAGACATGCTTCGCAGAGGACGTTTCACTTGGTCCGAGGAAGGACTGAGGGCTTTTGGGGCTTTACAAGATAGCTTGTCGTCTGCTCCCGTTTTGCATAGTCCGGATTTTGCAAAACTTTTCGCTATCCATTGCGATGCGAGCCAGTCTGGCATTGGAGCAGTATTAGTTCAGCTAAACGATGACGGAGCTGAAGTCCCAATAGCCTTTATGTCGAAAAAGTTCAACTCGGCTCAAAAAAATTATTCAGTCTCTAAGCAGGAATGTCTGGCAGCGGTGCTGGCGATTAAAAAATTCAGTGCGTATGTCGAGGGACACGAGATTTCGGTTATCACCGACCATGCCTCGTTAAAGTGGTTAATGTCCCAACCGGACTTAAATAGGAAGTTACCGAGGTGGGCGTTAAAGCTACAAGGCTTTAAATTCATCATTAAGCATAGGAAAGGGAGCCAAGATGTGGTCCCCGGCACGCTCTCCCGTGGATACTCAGCTGACGCCCTCTCGATAGAATCCTTGGATTTAGACACGACCCTTGAAATTGACTTGTCATCGCCCTGTTTTAAGTCTGACTCTTATATCGCATTAATTCGACACATCCAAGAAAACCAACACCGCCTTCCGGATCTAAAGGTTCTGGACGGATTTGTATACCGGCGCTCGGAGTATGCGACCGGGAACGAAATACAGGAGGAGGACTTATGGAAATTATGGGTTCCAGAAGGCTTAACGTCGACCTTAATTGCACGCACGTATAATCATCCACTATGTGCGCACGGAGGATTAGGAAAAACACTAAGACGCCTCAGGACTTCTTACTTTTGGCTGAAAATGTCAGTAGAAGTGAAAAATTTCGTGAGCGCGTGCATTAAGTGTAAGTAGACTAAAGCCCCAAATGAAGTTCTTAGACCTCCCATGGGGAATCTTGTCGTTCCTGAGCGCATATTTCAGCGCCTGTACGTCGATTTCATCGGGCCATATCCACGATCTCGTTCCGGAAATATCAGGGGCAATCGTTTTGTTCATCTATCGAAATTTACCCAATTACCCAAACGTGACAATTTCCGGTAGCAGATTTCTTAGAACATTATGTACCTATTTAACAAGAATGTAACGGAATGCATTTCATTGTTAAAAAAGGGAAAATGTAAAGTCACACTTCTTACGCTTGAAAATTAGAACAGTTTATTCTAATTTTAGAGCGGCGAATGTACATAATTCGCTTGTTCTAATTTCCAAGCAATTCTAATTTCCACGAGTTCTAATTTCCGAGCGGCTACTGTATTTTCGACATGAGAGCTCACCTTTAGTATTTCAGTTCACAGTTATTGCATGCGTCGTTAAATGTTTGTTTGTTTTCGCCGATCGAAAAGTGGAAGTGCGCCACTTCTTGCGTTGTATTTCGTATTGCACAAAATTTCCAATTTGAGTCGCAATAAAAAAGTATTTTTGTTGGTTTTGCGATTGTCAGCTGTTTGTCAAAATCATTTATCATTTTAATTCTGGTGTAGCATCCGCATCAATAAACCATTAACATACTTCAGGTAGCTGCTCCAGAATATATCCTAAACATGTTCTGCGTTATGGACTGAGCCCATTTTCATTCCTTTTAAAAGTGTACTTACTCGTAGAGTAAATGGTAAATGCATTCAGTTCAATCACGCAAGCACTATAATTTTATTACCATCATTTTGTGGTGCCGCAAAACTAGCGAATATCAATGAAAACATTCTATCACAAGCAATTACGCTATCCGCTTTCCAGTGCTCACTTACATAGCTTAAATTACAGGACGTACTCGTATCTGCAACGCTAATATTCACTTTATTTGGGAAAGGCGACAGCTTGTCAAATGGTTTTCATCTGATGTCGTTTCCCATAATAAAACTACAAATAGAAAATTCTGTAGATTTATCGACATGGGCACTGAAGTTTTCGGTGTGTCATGTGAGCGAAAGGACACGAGGAGAGTTCCCTCCAACTGATAACAACCAATTCGAGTGGGTAATCGGCTCCAACATCATTAAATATTCGCTTAAAGCTATAAAATGAGACTGAAATTGTCATTGTTATCCATTTTTCGATTATGGTCGTAAATTATGAAATCGGCTGTTTATCAGCTTGTAATCGATAGCAGAGCAGACTTGTTATATTCAGTTTACGATTCCAGGTCGCTATTAACATTGCATGGACGACTGTGATGCGTACGTATATACATATGTATATGAGTAATAGGTGCCTGTAGCGCCCAGGGAGTGAGATTCACCAACCAACGACAAAATTAAAATGCAGTAATTTTAAGTTTTGGCAGAAACATACTAAAATACATACATATATTTCAACCCATAGTGTTTTGCAACAAAAGTTGTATATTCCCTTGCACAAGTTGCACGTTTCCCCTTCGTTTAGTTTCTTTCGATATTTAAAATTTAATAAAAGATAATCTTATCACCAATTACAAAGGATTTCAAATCAAGATTGTCATCAATTGTTAGTAAAAGGTGCCATTATCGTTTCCAGTCCACAATCATAGCAAGAATGCAGCACGGTTTCTATGACCTCCTGCACTGCATCCTTATCCTGCTTGAGTGTTGTTTGTTGTTGCTTATAAATCAAGCCGCAGTGACAACTAGAGTCGTCTCCGAGTTAAATGAACAAATAGTTGTTCCCATAAAATGATACCTTTTCTTTTCCTGAGCGTTTTTTTTTTGTTCAGTTTGACGCCCATGGAAGTCTGTAGACATCCTGGACTCTTGAACAGTCTATTGCCGCCAAGATGAAGGCCATTGCGTTTTCTTGCTTCAAAGTGAATGCCGTGTGTCATTTTGAGGGTAAGTCTTTAAATAGAAATTTTTATTTTTAACCATAGCTAATCGGTTTTTCAAATCAGGTATCCTGGCATAAGTAACTCATATTCGGAGTATTTTTTGTAGTCATTTGTTTCGTGCTCTGAAATGAGTAGTTCTCAAGGAGAATAAAATCCATATTGATAGAGGGTGTACTAAAATTACCAGATGAATAAAAACGAGGAGTTCACTAATTTTTGTTTTATTTCTTAACGCAGTAGCTAATACAGGCAACTTAAATGTTTGACTACAGTTGGCGACCTCAATGACGAATAACTTAAGAACACTCCTTGTTGACCGGGCGACGCAAAGTGGTTCGCGTCTTTGTGGGTTTTCTTCAGCTGCTATGATTTCGTACTCCCCTTCCATACGCAAGGGGACGAGCTGAGCCCACGTGTGCTCTGCTCGCTACGCCAGCTCTGTGGCATAAGACGTTAGCATAGCACCCTCAGTATACCGTGCTAGAACGCTCGCTCTATACGATACAGCGGTAAAACCACTATTAGCCTAGGCGCAAACCACGAGGAGTCGCCCGGTGAAAATCGATGGCTTTATTATTGATCATGGACCCACTACATAACCTCCGACAGTAGATGAAGTTGATCTCGCCTTGCGGTCACAAAAACCAAATAAAGCGCCGGGAGCTGACGAGACTCGAGCTGAGCTGTTAAAGTCCGGTGGAACGGGTCTCCGAATCTGGGAGGACGAAGAAATCCCAGCCGATTAGCGCAGGAGCATCAGCTGTCCCATTCACAATGTCGCGCTCGGTGGCCGTGATCGTTCGGTCACCGTTCTACGATACTAATCTAGAGCTCGAAAATCAAATCTCGGCGCGATAAAAAAAAACTGCATTTGAGTACTAATAGAACTCTCACAGTACTCCGAGCTTGTCAGTATAAAAGACGGCGCGGATAGGAGGTGCATGCTAGCAACTGCACTTCCGAAAAGTAGATATCCTATTGTAACGTCAACAAGGCGTAGAGTAGCTAGAGATGTTGTCGCGCCCATGCCCCTGGAGGGGTCAAGGCAATAAGAGAGAGAGAGAATTTGGTATACCAGCCAAACAACTAGGACTAACAAAAGTGACGATGACTAACTCCGTCTCCCATGTCAGAATCCAGAAGAGGTTGGCTGATCCTTATGAAACACGTACTGGTTCGAAGCAGGGCAATGGACTGGCGCCGACGATCTTCAACCTAGCACTTGCATACGTGTAATGGACAGTTTGATGGCATCCGTGGATGTCCTTTACGTATTAATTTGGTATTTGGTATACCAGCAAAACAACTACGACTAACAAAGGTGACGATGACTAACTCCGTCTCCCATGTAAAAATCCAGAAGAGGTTGACTGATCCTTATGAAACACGTACTGGTTCGAAGCAGGGCAATGGACTGGCGCCGACGATCTTCAACCTAGCACTTGCATACGTGTAATGGACAGTCTGATGGCATCCGTGGATGCTAGTTGGGACGGAATCTAAGGTAGCATGGTAACCGTGAAGGTCGGTGCCATCTGGCGAAGAAATAGGCCCCTCAACAAGCTAAGCAGCGGCCTATGCTTGCTGTAGCGCAGTTCTGGCGACGTGGGCGGAGTTTTTGCCGCTCGTTGCCCCTGTCCTTTACGTATTAACAAAAATTCGTACGCCTGGAGAAAACAACACAGATAGGGGAAGAAAAAATGGGGAATAATAAAAAAAATTGAGCGATGGAATGGTTGGCGGACGGCTCCGAAGCCCCCACACTTGTGTCAGCGTCCGGGTGTCATGGGATGCTAGGCCTCTGGTTTCGTACTACCGACGGATCATTATTCATCAGGTGCTGCCATCGATCTGCCGGTGGAAGCAGCACTACCAGACCAGAATATGGCTCATTACGAAAGTTTTAGGCTGACGTGAAAGGACATTCCTGGCAAATAGAAAGGTGCCCAATGCTCTTCCGCGCCTTGTCCGGACACCGAAGTACCTCCAAATGCCGATAGTTCAAAGCATATATGGAGGCCTTGGGTACGTGGCTTCTCTCTGGGTCCTGTCCACCCCTTGTGGGGCACAGGGCATTAACCACGCCGACTTTCCACCTCGTCCTGTTCGCCGCCATCGCATTCAATTGTCTCCACGATTTGCCTAATGACATACCCTCGACCTCAACTGATCTTCTCAAGGTGTTTCTAGGTCGTCCAACGCGACGACTTGCATCGGTTCCCTGTGGGTTCCAATCGAGGGCCTGTTTAGCAATGTTTTCCGGCCCCTTTCGGAGTGTGTGAGCTATCCATTGCCACTTTCGCCTTTTTATAGAGGTGCCTATCCTGTCCTGGCCAGTAATGAACAGGAGGTCGTCGTTAGAAATGAACTCCGGCCAGCGTAGCGCCGTAGACACTGGTTCACGAAAGTTTGCAATCTTGTTGTTATCGCCCTGTCACCTTCCAAGTTGAACAGCCATGAAAAAGCGCAGATTTTATATTGGTTTCGAAGATCCTGAGTTTGGAACGTCTGGAGATGTTGTTGTTTTGCCAGAAAGGAGTTAAACTGAAAAAAGCTGCCCGAGCCTTATTGATGCGAGACTGTACATCAGCATTCGCTCCACCATCTGCTGTAACTACGCGTCCGAGGTAGCAAAAATTGTCCACTTTTCCACCGTCAGCCCCGAAACACAAATTTCGCTCTGTCTTCCTGGATCCAAGCTCAAGTACTTAGTTTCGGCAGCATTGATTTTAAGCCCCGCATTGCCACTTTCGCGGTGCAGGGCATCCGTCATTTGAACTAGATGATCCGATATATTTGAGAGAAGACAAATATCGTCAGCGTAATCCAGGTGTTGAAGGTATTCAAACAGGTTCCATCTGATACCTTTACTCTGGTGTTCATGAAGCGCACCGCAGAGTACGTCGCTAATAGCAATCAAAAACAATATAGGTGACAAAATGCAGCCTTGTCTCACTTCGCTATGTACCTCGAAGGGATCTGAAAGCTTACCCTTGTGTAAAACGTGACATTGGGCTCCGCTATAGGACTCCTTAATGATGGATATGATTTTATCTATATACCTCTATATGTAAAGCCTTCCAGATGTATTCCCGGTCAACGCTGTCAAACGCCTTCTCGAAATCGATGAACATGAGATGTAATGGGGATCTCCACTCTGCGGATTGTTCAATAATAATTCGGAGGGTGTTGGTGTAGTCGCTACATGAAAAGCCCTCGCGAAAACCAGCCTGTTCATCGTTCAGTGTACGGTCAACTGTTTGCTTGATCCGGTTTAAGACTATTTTTGCCATGAGTTTGGGGCCTGCGGGGAGGAGGCAAATTCCACGCCAATTATTACAATCCTTCAGGTTACCTTTCTTCGGGATCTTAATATTGACGCCCTTCTTCCATTCTTTAGGGAGAGTTTCGGTTTCCCAACACTCTTGGATAAGGGGGAGAAGAATATCCGCAGTAGCGTTGATATCCGCCTTAAAGAATTCCACCGGAATTCCATCTAACCCCGGGGCTTTACCCGCTTCCATCGATTTAATAGCCACAGTTAATTCCTGGCTCTGGCTATTTGCGGAATATTTTCTACTTCTAGTGAAGATGAGTTCGAACGTCCAAAGGTGTTGTTGAGGACCTCAATGAAGTGCTCTCTCCACCGTCGCAGTTGGTCTTCATCAGTGACCAGTAGAGACCCGTCCTTATCTTTCACGGGATGTTCAGCTGTAAAAGATTTGCCAGTTAATGGCTTGATAAGTTTGTAAAGGGTTCCACTGTCACCACGGTAAGCCGCATCCTCTGCCTTCTCCGCTAATGCATTAATGTTGTTTCGTTTGTCCCGTCTTACGCTTCTTTGCACGCCTTTCTGAAGAGAACGGTATTCAGCTCTAAGTTGGTCTTTGACTGCGTCGTCGGTGGGTGGTGCATTAGCTCTTTCGTGCAAGGCGGTGGAATAAGCACGTCTTATGGATGGATCTTTAAGCTTTTGCACATTAAAACGTGGCAAGATTCTTGCATTTTGAGGGCGATGGATCGCTGCCGTTCGTAAGCCTAGTTCGAATGTTCCAAAAACCGATCGTGGTGCCTTGTTTGTAGCCAAAAGTCGTTGCCGGTGAATCAGTCAGTGGTATCCGAGGCTCGTTTAATGTTTCGAGTGTAAAGTTATTTCAGGTACACAGGTTACAAGCCCACATACCCAATCTTAGGGGAAGGGTTGCTTCTTTAAGTGTCCTAAGAGTCGCCGGGAGCTATTTTTATACCCTTCACGGATGTGATAGGGTATATTAACTGTGTCATAAAGTTTGCAACGCACAGAAGGAAGCATCTCCGACCATATAAACTATATATATTCTTGGTCAGTATGATGAGACGAGTTGATTAAGTTTTGTCCGTCTGTCTGTCCGTCCGTCTGTCCGTCTGTCTGTCTGTTTCTATGCAAACTAGTCCCTCAGTTTTAAAGCTATCGAGCTGAAATTTTGTACAGAGCCTTCTTTCTATTGCACGCAGTATATATGTCGGAACCAACGGAATCGGACCACTACGTCATATAGCTGCCATAGGAACGACCGGTCCAAAAATTCGTCTTTGTGAGAAAAACTTTTTTATTTCTAAAGATATCTCTTTCAAATTTCGGATGAAACAATAGTATATAGCTTAATCATATTCACGAATTTGGTTGAAATCGGGCCACTACGTCATATAGCTGCCATAGGAATGACCGGTCCAAAATTTCGTCTTGGTGAGAAAGACTTTTTTATTTCTAAAGATATCTTTTTCAAATTTCACAAGAGTCAATAGTATCTATAGTCAAATCACATTCCCGAATTTGGTTGAAATTGAACTACTTTATCATATAGCTGTTATAGGAACGATCGTTCCACAACCAAATATTTATAGCAAAAACTTTTTTATTTCTGAAGATATCTTTACCAAATTTCATATTATTTAATCATATTGACTACCGAACCATGTTCCTTGGTTGGTTGAAATCGGCCTATTATTTCATAAACCTCTCATAGGAACAATGAAATCGGAACAAGTTTTACTACTAATTTCAAAGTGGCAAATGCACCATAAGTCAAAACGAAGATATGATACCGCTTCGCGTGAAGGGTAGCATACCTTCGGCAAGCTTGTTTTTATATAGCGCAGAGGAAGCTCTCCAATGGTGTTTTTAATTGCGCGTTTTTTGATGATCTTTCAGCTGGGTGTGACGTGTTAGTGTTCTCGCAACTATGTTGCAACTCCACCGTTCGCCTATTTCCTGAGACGCACTGGTGTTATTGGCCATTCAGGATGATCATCGTTATGTGCCTCTACCAAATGTTTTGCAGTGCAAAACTCGGTTGGCTTGGTTAGCCGTTCCAGGGGGCGCCCACGCCGAGGACTAAGGAAGAGGTCTTTGCCCCCCTCTTTGGGTACGTGGCTTAGACACCATGAAATAATCCATTTCGAAATTAGCTACTGATGGACAATTCCGGCTGACTCCGAAAGTGGCCATGCATGGCCTCTTTCGATTCGCATTCAGTGTTCAATTTCGTTTCGTTTCACAGTCTCTTCATCGGTGGTACTATGTTTGAGCATAAGGACCACCACAAAATCAGCTGGTCCTCTGTTGATCGGCGCAGAACACAAAATCAGATCGACCATTTTGCCATTAGTAAAAGATTCAAGAGTTGCCTCCTGGACGTGCGAAACAAGAAGGGTGCCGATATTGGGATGGGAAGAGACCATTATCTTATGATCGCTAATATTCGATTGCGTATTGCAGCATAACTAGTCACCCAGATAGTGACATAAACGAGAACTGGGATGCCATAAAAAGTGCGTACATTGATAGCGCAAATACCATCCTTGGCACAAACCCGGGTTGCCGGAATAAGCCCTGGATGTCCGACGCTTCATGGCAGCGGATTGTTGAAAGAAAGGACTTGAAAATTCGTTTGGCTGCAGCATCAGACGACAATTGAAGCAGCGTCGAACTCCTTTACCGTCAGAAAGCTCGAGAAGTTCAGCGTAGTGTGCGACGCGATAAAAGAGTTTATGCCAATTCTCTTTTAGCCTCAGCAGAAGAAGCCGCTAGAAGTAACAACTTAAACGCCGTATACGGTGTCATCAAGGAGTTTACAGGTGGTCGTAACTCCTGCCAACATCCGGTGAAAGATAGTGATGGAAAGCTACTTATCTTGGAAGAACATCAAATGAGGCGGTGGAAAGAACACTTCACCGCGGTCTTGAACCGTGTAACCTCTGGTGAAGTTCCCCCTCATATAGATAATTTAGCTAACCATCAAAATGTGCGTATACGGTCCACTGCCCCGACTAAAGAGGAAATATTCACTGCAATTATTGCACTAAAACGAGGAAAGCCCGCTGGACTTGCCGGTATCCCTGCCGAACTTTATCAAGCAGCGCCAAGCGTAACTGCCGATTTGCTGCATCCACTTGTTGGTAAAGAGTGGAATACCGAAACCTTCCCACCGACTTTAAGGAAGGTTTGATCATCAAATTTTCGAAGAAGGGTACCCTCACATACTATAATATTTGGAGAGGCATTTGCGTGCTTCGTGCCGTTGCCAGGATAATAGCTAAAATCTTCCTGGAAAGACTAAAGGCCCACTTAGAATGCACAAATGATGAAGAGTAGGCAAGCTTTCGATCCGGATTCTCCTGTGTCGATCACATTAACGCCCTGTGATTCATCATCGAGCAATGCACTGAGTACGATTCTCCGCTTCACTTGCTTTTCATCACTTTCGAGAAGGCTTTCGATAGTGTGAACCGGGATTCTATACGGGCGGCCTTGCGCAGGAGAGGCATCCCTGAGAAGCTTGTGGCTATTATTAAGGCAACCTATGACTTCGCGAACTGTCGCGTTCTGCATAAAATTAAGGTGTCGGGGGAGTTTGAGATTCACAGTGGAGTTCGGCATTGGTGCATCCTCTCACCGATCCTATTCCTCATAGTGATCGACGACGTGTTGCATGCAGCCCTATCCGGACTAGGCAGAGGAATCCAATGGACTTTGACATCTTATCTACAACATCTTGACTACGTTGACGACATATGCCTACTCTCCCACAAAATAATGGATCTGTCCGCATTGGTGTTAGATCTCGAGTGGGAGGCAAGAAAGGTTGGGCTAAAGATTAATACCAACAAGACCAAGGTTCTTAGCCCACAATTGCGAAAAGAAAATCCCACACCTATTGCCATCTGCATTAATGGGGAGAAGGTGAGCATCTTCGTCTACCTGGGTGGAACTGTTGCCGAAAATGGTGGTACGGAGCAGGACATCGGTCGTCGTATCATCCAGGCTGTCCAAAATCTGGCAGAGCAGTTATCTCAGCATCAAGACCAAGCTGGGCCCGCTTCGCTCCCTGGTACTGTCTGTGCTTTTGTATGGGAGCAGTACATGGAAAGTTTCCGTAAAAGTTAACAGAAAGCTGCAAGTTTTCGTCAACTCATATCTTCGTCGGATTCTAAGAATTTTCTGGCCCGCAACAATATCAAACGAAGAGCTAAGTCGGCATACGGGGCAGATGCCAATCGACGAATTGATACGCTGTGTAATGAACCACCTGTGATGAAATATATTATGGTCTGGTAGTGCTGCTCCCACCGGCAGGTCGAGGCAGCACCTGATGAGTAGTGATCTGTTGGTGGTACGAAACCAGAGGTCGAGGGTCCCATTACACCCGGGCCCAGGTGCAACCGCGTGGGCGTCTGATCTATCCGCCAACCATTCCATCCCTATCGACTAATTTTTTTTATTCCCCATTTTTACCTCCCCTGTTTGTGTTGTCTTCCCCAGGCTTATGAATTTTTGTAAAGGACAGGGGCAACGAGCGGCGAAAACCCCGCCCGCATCTCCGATCTGAGCTACAGCAAGCATAGGCCGCTGCTTAGCTCGTTGAGGGGCCTTTTTCTTTGCCAGATGGCACGGCCCGACCTTCACGGTCACTATGCTACCTAGGCTCCGTCCCCACGGGCATCTTCGGATGCCCACCAAACCGTCCGTTACAGCTGGCTAAAATGGCAGTGGATAGGTCACACATTGCAGAAGAGTGATAAATGCATTGCTTTGCATGCCATGAAATGGAACCCCATTTCCATCCAACCAAGGCCGACTAAGAGGGGGTCCTGAAATTACATGGCGTCAATCTGTGGCAACGGTGTGTAGGGCGCTGGGTAAGTTTTTTGGGGAGTTGCGCCCCATTGCCCACAACAGAGTACGATGGCGCGCAGGAGTAGCTGACGCGCTATTTCCTACTAGGGGTTAAGGCAAATTCGTGTGTATACTGAACTGGATGACTTAGCTATTGTTGATAATAGCAAACGTCATCGTTTTATTGGGAGTCCTTGTTGGTTGGATGATTAGGACTGTTAGCTAATGATTCTCTGGTGGCAACAGAGCAAACCCTATTGCAATCCATGTGTGCTGTGGTAAGCACAGCACCCCATGTGTCTATCCTAACCTTGGTACGAGGTTTTGTTCGTTCATCATGGTACACTTCTCTTAAATAAGGAATACATTGACGCTTTCAATAAATGATTGCCTTTTAAGGACCAAAATTTGAATATTTCGGGCCCCTCCAATCTCGATATCTAGATCCACCACTGCTGTAGTTCTATGATATCTTGAAAAATAAATTATTGTTCTGTGTGTTTCACAGACATGATGTTCTTTCATTAAAACGTTTTGAATACTGCAAATTAACAGCAAATTGCACGAAACTGCAATCAGTTGTGATTGCTATGCAGGAACATGGACGACAAATCTTTTCCTCTAAAGTCAACGTTCGGCTAAATGCAATACACGGTCGAACGCTCTAAACATGGGAGAAAATTTCAATCCAAAAATTACATGAACTACGGCGCTAACATGACTTACATCAAGCAAAATTGTTCCATGCGCCAATAACACAGAATCCTAAAATGCTTTTGGGATCTGAACATTTTCGAGAAGATCAGCCCGCGAACACGGTTTTAATTACACGTCCAGCACCTTGTCACCTTTTAATGGTGCAAACGCTCGGCCAGAAACAAATTTGATGTTTTTTTTTTCGCTTACTTGTTCGTGGGTTCTAAATAGGTATTTCGTGGCCAGTGTTACCACACGCGACTTTTTATTTTTTCAGAGGTCTTATTATAATATTAATATTTCACAACTTCAAGTGCCAACATACATACATATGATGAATTTCGTACATGTAGTTGTTTTCTCCTTTATAACGCCGTAAGTGGAAAAATACGAGTATCATTTTTATCTTATTTCGACACATTGTCTAAGAAAGCCATAATCATTTTCCTCATATCTTATAAATATGAAAATAACTATAATACACCTGCGTCGGCTGCCTTGTCCATCGGACTCACGATTACATCAGAAGGCTCTCATTCTTCTTGCACACGAAACACTTTATTTGAGGTCTCCTCCAGAAAAGCAACAGACAAATTTATGGCAACTCTTTGCATGTATCTAGTGAAATACATGTGAGCGCACACGAACTTTTTAACATTTAACGGCAGAAGTCTTCAATGAGATTAAAGATTCATGTAGTTCAGTTTTTTATTTAGTTTTTTCCCCATTTTATTTTAATTTTCTCAGTTGGATTCTGTATCTTTTTCTTTCATTTCCGACCGCACAATTTTATTTTAAGTCTGCATGACTATAACATACTTAGGATTTAGGCCCCTTTTCAACGACTGATTTCGTCGTCTTATGGGAACTGATGTTAATGAGATGATCTCCCTAGTTTTCCAAGAATTTACATGGCATTACACACGCTGACACCTTCAGATGGAAATTACTTAACTCAGCCTGTCATATTGGGCATGAAAAGGCGACCTCATCTGATCCCTTTTAGGCTTAAGGAGAGTAAGACCAAACAAAAAAAGAAATAAGCAATGCCGCCACAAGCCACTGTACGTTCAGAAGTACATAATTACATTTCTAAATCAAAAACGATATGCGCACCTTACTGGAGGTACGCCGAGTGTCTCCATGCATATTTAGAACCAAACTATTGTTAAAATATCAGTAGTTATTAATTTTAGCAAATCACATTTCTTCTAAACAAAACAAATCAGAAATGTCATTGGCGTAACTTCGCCCGGACCTGGCGGATAAGTTGTCCCGGCGGCCAACAACAGACATGAGATTCACGCTTCTACGCAGTGAGCTACCGGCGGCCGCCCGCTTTATCAAACATACGAGTATATGGGGAATTTATAACAGGACGGTATATTTCATACAAATTATACAAACTCTTCAAAAAAAAAATAATATCTAGCAATATTTTAGGACTTTTTATCTCTATTTTTATACCCTAGACTTATAGTATATTGTAAGGTATATTGCTTTTGTCACGACGAAAATATGTAACTCCTTAAAGGAGGCTCCGGAGGTAAAGCAAAGTTTATATATAAATGATCAGGGTCACCTCCTGATTCGATTTAGCCATGTCTGTCTGTCTGTCCATTCGCACGATAACTTTCGATAGAATGAAGCTAGAGCCTTGGAATTTTTGCATGATCAGGCCAAAAGAACGTCTACCTCCCCTACATATGTAAAATACTTAAATGTACCTATATTTATAACTCCCGATTAAATAAACATGAAAAGCTCTGGCTTTGGTAGATTGCTCGTGAGGCTAATCTTATATTATACTTTCTGGAAAATTAAAATAGATCATTTTTCTTTTTTTGTCTATAACTGTTGAACCAATTGACGTAGACACCTGATTTTTGGCATGTAACCCTGAAGTGAGAAGCTGCTTGAGTTTTAGTAAGTTCGGCATAATCAGATCAAAGGAACGCCTACCTCCCCTACGAATTTCAAAAAAATAAATATTCCTTTAATTACGATAACTTTCGATAGAATGACACTAGCAGGTTGAAAATTTGATAGAATGTTGCTATCCGTAGTAAGTCCCCTACAAATGGGACTTCAAATGAGCGATAACTTGCGATAAAATAAAGTTAGTGACTTGAAATTTTGGTTACATATTTGTAATAGGATTCAGCTGGCTGATATTAAAAATACGTAAAATCCGAACAACCAAACCAATACTTCCCCCCTACAAATGAAACTTCAAATAAGCGATAACTTTCGATAGAATGAAGCTAGAGATTTGAAATTTTACTTAAATGTTCATAGCATGATCTTATCGGCTAGTGGCAATGATGGGCAAGATCTGACCCAAGGAAGCACTACCTCCCCTACAAATGAAACTTCAAATATGCGATAAATTTCGATAAAATCAAGCTAATGACTTGAAATTTTGGTCAAATGCTTGTACTGGGATCTAGTTTGTTGTTATTAAAAATGCGCAAGATTTGACAAAAGAAACCTCTACCTCCCCTACAAGTGAAATAAGCAATAACTTTAGATAGAATGAAGCTAGCGACTTGAAAAATTCGACAAATATTTGTAGAATGGGTTGGCTAATTCATTTGGAGAATGGTCAACATCCTCCTGAATTAGTGCCAACCTCCCCTATAAACTGATCATATAGGAAACTCACTTTTAATGCAAATGGTCCTTGCCAATTGGTACTTTTGGTATTACCACTAGGTCTGTACAAGTCTAAGGTATATACGCTATATAAGCGAAGCTTCGGTCTGGCTTAATGTTTTATTATGTTGGCTGCTCAGTAGAGCGTATTACCACTATGAGCCCGAATAACAGCGTAAATTTACCTAGGCATGCTTATTATGAGACTCCTAGGAAATTTTCGCCCATTCGTCCTTCAGGGCTTGTTCCAGCTATCGTAAAGTCTGAAGAGCGTTGGAACGTGTCCTGATGTGTTGCCCCAGTTGGTCCCATAAGTGTTCAATGGGACTTAAATCTGGGCTGCACGCAGTAAAAAGGGTGTGTATTATTCGCAGTGAGAAATTCATGCACTATTTTTGTAGTATGAGGGCGGGGTCCATCTTTCATCAAAATGAAATCCTGTCCCCCAGCACGTGATCTACCAGTAACATACTCAATTACCATACTTAATTAAGTCCTTATGGGGCATAGCGCGTCAACTGCTCCATGTGGATCCTGCTCCCCCATTTAGCCGCCTACCTGCGACAAGTCGGGAGATGCTGTGGCTTATTATTACGCCCCATATCACAAGGGGGTTTCGAACCCGAGATGCCGGTAGTCAGACATGATGCCTCTGCGTACTGAGCCACCAGTCGGCCGCCCCAAAAGCTTAGCACTTCGTCGGTTTATCACTGAGCTGTCAGATACCATTAGCAATCACAACTAAATCACTCTTGTCTTTGTCATAATTTCCTTATCAGGGATCAATAGTTCCTATAAGATAATGTAGGGCTGCCACCGTAGATTTTCCTTTTGAATAAGCAAATTGTGGTCGATGCAAAATATTCGAACATTGCATCAACGTCAAGCTACCTCTCAATGGTTTTAAGGAGGAAAGAAATTAGGCTAATCGGTCTGTATGATTTCAGTAAGTCCTCGCGCTTGTTACCATGTTTGGGTATAAAGAACACATTAACCTTCCTCCATTGATTAAGTATTGTAACGGACGGTTTGGTTGGCATCTGGAGATGCCCGTTGTGACGCAACCTAAAGTTACATGATGACCGTGTAGGTCGGGCCGTGTCATCTGGCGAAAAAAAAGGCTCCTCAACGAGCTAAGCAGCGGCATATGCTTGCTGTTGCTCAGTTCGGGAAACGTGAGCGGGGTTTTCGCCGCTCGTTCTTTACATATTAATAGAAATTCATAGGCCTGGGGAAGACCACACATACAGGGGAAGTAAAAATGGGGAATAAAAAAAAATGTGGCGATAAGGTTGGAATGGTTGATCAGACGCCCACGCGGTCGCATCTGGTTCCGAGTGTAATCGGACCCTCGGCCTCTGGTTTCATTCCATCAACAGATCACTATTCATCAGGTGCTGCTTCGATCTGCCGGTGGGAGCAGCACTACCAGACCATAATATGGTTCATTACCAGTGGTTCATTTCAGTATATAACCCAAAGTATAACTTGCTTCAAAAGGGCTAATTAGCGTAGTTATTATAGTATCTATGGTAGATAATTCTGTAAAAGAGCAGGAAAAATACCATCCGCTCCAGGAGCCTTAAAAGGCTCAATGGACTCCACTGCCCTTTTTACCCTTTCCTTATCGAAGCTCCTCCCTGATAGGCTGTTTAACTGCTCGAGCGCCGATAGTTATCAGTCATGGGCATCGGAGTGTAGCCTCAAAGAATAGATCCGGGAAAATGGTTGCGGAAAATTCCTGTTTCAGAAAAGTTAATAGAATTCTCTCTATTCGATTAAAGAGAACTTTCACAAAACCCAAAAAATTTCCGCTTTAGGACCTACTAATCCCCTCGCGTGGGTTGTAGGTTCTTACCTCCTAAAGCGGAAATGAACTACCTATAGCGGAAATGCCGCAATGAAAGAATTTTAAGGATTCTCTCTAAATGCAGAATTCTCCTAATATTCGTGAAACAGGAATGTTCCATGGTTGTGAAGTAGAAGCTCTAGAGTTTCGTCTGCGCCAACAATATAACTTACTCAATTGCCCTAACCCCTTGTGGGGCATAGCACGTCAACTATTCCATGTGGCCCAGTTGACGTTTCGTTGGCATAAATTGGTTTCAGAGAATGCAGTTGCCAGCATGCACCTCCTGCACATCCATGGCCACGAACGTCGTCGTGGACGGGATTCGAACCCGAAACGCCAGTAGTCAAACATGAGACTGATGCCTCAACACACTGCGCTACCGGTCGAACAATATAAGACCCATCTCATGATTAAAACAAGCCGCCTCCTTTTGTGGAGTTCTTGAAAAGAGCATTCTGAAAACGTGTCACTTCTAGCGCAGATTGAATGTTTTCACAGTGTTTCTTCCATCATTTCCGATTGGATTGCCTAATCAGTGAGTGTGATCCTGTGCTTAAAGCGCTTTGCTCCGTTAAACTTTTTCCAAACTTCAAAACGTTTGCTGGTGAGTTCTTCGTTCCACCAGGGCACTTTTCGTCCTGCCCTAATATTACGTACGACCGAACTGCCCCTAGAGGATGGAGTCAATACTTCGTTAAGCTCAAACTCGTCTAATGAACCAATATCACAAATTAACGAGTCAACCTGTACGCTGACTAGTTCACGAAATTTATGCCAATTTGTTTTTTTTTTACACAAAGAGTTGCTGAGCTACTACTTGACATGTCAAACCTCATATGTCTACCCATATAATATGTCATCATTACTTTCACAGACATAACATAGACATCATTACTTTCGTTGCCGACTTTTTCTGCCTCGGTTGAATAGGTTAATGGGTGCACATTTTGGGCTCCATTCCATAGACTTCTGTTTGGTTTTCCGGGTAGTACTTATAAAACTAAAATTCCTCATTTGTGACGGATGATTTTATGGAAGGTGCTACACTTACTTATAATCTTTAAATTTGATAAGAAAATATTTGCCACATACCGACGCATGCTTCTTTTTTGGGTTCCAGAGAAAATATGTGATATCCACCGTGCAGATTTCTCGCGTATCGCGTTGTCCTGTGAGATTCGTGATACGATCATGGCATTCAAGCCTAAATCGTCAGCGATCAATTGTTACATTAGTCTTGAATCTGCATCAATTTTGAACTTCACAAGAGCAACATTTGGGTGTCGGTAGCAGATTTCAGGCGATGGAAACATTCACTGGGGATGCTGCATTCAATCCATAGGCAATTTGTCATTCGTCAAATATTTTTATTGGCTTCAAATTACGATGAAAACTATAGAGAATGACAAATTGAATTTCTTGCTGTGTTGGCAGCTCTACCGACGTTTCTTCTTCAATTTCACATTTACTCTACTCTATTTGTACCCCAATAAAATTTTCTAGATAGAATTATTTTTTTTTTGCGTTCCTTTCAAGAAATTTTTAAACTTAGCATGATTTTTGTTTGATACTATGAGTCAATCATACTAAAAGTCCTCACCGGGGGCTCCACCGCCGAGCGGGAGGTAATAGGGTAGGGTAATAAGGGGTTAAGGAATTTTTTTCGGGGTTTCGCTTTTATCTCTGCAACTATTATGCTAACAAAAAACTTGCTGAGACAAAGTTGAAGAGCACAAAAAAATACATAAAAACCATTCAAGTCACTTTTCCGTATCTTAAATAGTTTTCAAGATAATCTCACTTAGAAAACAGTTTTTGTCAAGTTCTTGTTTGCTCCGTCAAAATATCACGGTTTCTGCAATGTATTTCATAAAATAACGGTTAAAATACTGATCGCACGAAGAAAATAATAGAGATCAATTTTATCCATAACTAAACAAGCTTTAGTTTGAGTTAAGTCAGATGACCGTAGATATGATAGTTAATTAGAAACCTTATTGCTAAAGAAATGACCTTAACGAAACACAAATTGCTTAAGAATTTCTAAGGCATGTGTCCTGCTGAAAAGTTGTCTATTCCTTTTTAAAACATATAATATAAAGCTTCTCCATACGTGTAAGCTTTTCCGACAAAATTCTGTTCGAACCTTGAAAATACTTCCCGAAAAGCGACAACTGTCCGTTTTGGTGATGCACATTGTGAAATATCGAAAAAAGTTTAATTTGAGATGCAAGCAACGTCTGTAGGACTAGCAGTTAATTTTACTTTTTATACCCTTCACGGATGTGATAGGGTATATTATTATACCCTTCACGGATGTGATAGGGTATATTAACTTTGTCATGAAGTTTGCAACGCACAGAAAGAAGCATCTCCGACCATATAAACTATATATATTCTTGGTCAGTATGATGAGACGAGTCGATTAAGCTTTGTCCGTCTGTCCGTCTGTCTGTCAGTTTCTATGCAAACTAGTCCCTCAGTTTTAAAGCTATCGAACTGAAATTTTGTACAAAGCCTTCTTTCTATTGTACGCTGTATATATGTCGGAACCAACCCAATCGAACCACTATGTCATATAGCCATAGCCATAGGAACGGCCGGTCCAAAAATTCGTGTTTGTGAGAAAAACTTTTTTATTTCTAAAGATATCTTTTTCAAATACCACAGAAATCAATTTTATCTATAGCTTAATCACATTCATGAATTTAGATGAAATCAGACCACTACGTCATATAGCTGCCATAGAAGCGACCGATCCAAAAATTCGTCTTTGTGAGAAAAACTTTTTGATTTCTAAAGATATCATGTTCAGATTTCATACTAATCAATAATATTTTTAGTTAAACCACTTTCCCGAATTTGGTTGAAATCGGACCACTGCGTCATATAGCTGCCATAGGAACGACCGGTCCAACAATTCCTTTTTGTGAGAAAAACTTTTTTATTTCTAAAGATATTGGCTAAATTCATAACACACATCGGAATCGCAACATGCTGTGGCAACAGTATCGAAGCAGCATTGCAACACGTTGTTGTGTTCTGAACTTCACTCGCATCTAGTCATCCACCAATTGTCAAATTCCCAGCTCAAAACTGACTACTGTCGAAAAATCGTACATATGAATATGGCAGCGCGAGTGTCATTTCAGGATTGTCATCATATGCTGGTCCTAGCCAGCGGAGAAATTTTTGTGATGTAGAAAATGACATTTTTCACAGCATGTTGCGTCCATCAAAAACTTAGTGGAGAGAGTTCATAAAACAAATTGGCAACAGTATGCCAACTGTTGTGTGATATGAACTTATCCATTGTTTTCAAAATTCACAATGATCAATAGTGTCTTTAGTGAAATCATATTTTTGAATTTGGTTGAAATCGGACTACTCTATCATATAGCTGGCATAGGAGCGACCGTCCCAAAAGCAAGTTTTTGTCAGAAAAACTTTTTTTTCTTTCTGAAGATATCTTTACGAAATTGCATATTATTCAATCGTATTGACTGCTAAGCCACGTTCCTAAATTTGGTTGAAATCGGACAACTATTTCATATACCTCTTATAGGAAGAGTGAAATCGGAACAAGTTTTACTACTAATTTCAAAAAGGCAAATGTACCACAAAACACAACGCTAGCCAAAGGCTAGCTTCTTTTCGTTCAAGCTAACAAATTTGTGGATTAAATTAACAAATTTTCGAATCAAAATAACAAATTTGTGAATCAAATTTACAGATTTGGAATTCAAATTAACAATTTTACGAATTACGTTTTCTCCAACGATTTTTTGGTATCAAAGATAAAATTTTGTTTTTTAATAATTATGGGGTACCGCCTAGCACGTGTATTTAAAATGAAGAAGAAAAAATCCTTATAAGATTGGTAGAAATAAAATTCCACTAAAGACAGATTTATAAGTTACTTAATACTTATTGATGAAAGAAAAACAACAAAACTAAGGTAGTTGATTTTTTTTTGGTAAGTAGGTACCTTTTTATAATATGACAACCTTAAAAAAAATTCAATAATGTCGAAAATTTTCTTAATTTAAATTTATATTAGACCAAAAAAATATGAATTTTAAATTAATTTGAAAATAAAAGGATAAATTATCACAAAATTTGTCCCGCAGCAGCAGCAGGGAGTACCATCATCATATCTAGGGCAAAATTCCTGCAATCTGTTGTTGTTATCGATTGCACTCCCTCTTCAATCAAATTGGCTAGAACGTGATCTCGTGAATTATCGGCAAGTGCTTGGCGAACATAACTCTTCACGTTCGCAAATACTTTCTCGATAGGGTTGTGCATCGGGAAATATGAGGGCAGAAATTGTAATAAAAGTCCTGCACGCTATATAATGTCTTTAACCTCCGAAGCTTTGTGGATTTGAGTATTGTACATTATTACCAATGCCCCCCCCCCCCCATGACGCATCGAGCTTTCGCATCGAATCTCGTAGGAACGTGCAGAATCCCTCCGCGTTGCACGTTGAGTTGGGCAGCACATTTACATGAATCACTTCGTCATTCGTCATGGCAGCAGCAAGACTATTATTTAGCCCGCGAACAGTGGGCACAACCAGGGCCGTCGGGAGGGGGGTGCGGAAGGGGCGAACCGCACCAGGCCCGTGTTTTTTAGGGGGCCCGGAAATTCAGAAAATCGAAAATAAAAAAAAATAATTTTTATCATAACACATTTTTTTTTTAGTTAATATCTACAATATGGTATTTATGGAATCAAAATTATTCTTAATTAATACATATTATTGCTTTTTCTTATATTAGTAAGCCTGGCACTTAAAGAGACCGATATGGATTTGACCGTGGCGATAATACAAGTGTTTTCTAAGCGATTTTATTTGGCGTTGCCATTATTCCTTATGGAGCCCCATAAAAGTTAAGTCCCGGGCCCGGATTTTCTCTCGACGGCCCTGGGCACAACAACTCGAGCATGAGTATTCCGACTCGACCGAGCATGTTTTCTTCGTAGATTCAAATTAAACCCGACTTCTTCAATAAAAATCACTTTGGTACGTGTTTGTTTGCAACATCTGTATATCCGTTGCATATTCTTTCCGCAATGCTATCGTTCGATTAGCATTGACTCTGTCGAGGTGAAACGGTGCAAACTTAAGGGTTATCTTAAGCTAGCGTAAGCCTGCATTTATTGTAGAGGTGCTTAAATCCGTCCCAGTTTGACATTGGACTTTCTTGAGTGTGACACCTGGGTTGATCTCTACAGCATTTTCGATCTCTGTCAAAATTTCATCCTTTCATTTCCGTCACCTACAACCAGCGCGAACTTTCGCCTGTATAGTACAATCATCTTGACCATATTTCCGGAGGGTAGTTGCAGCTGTATTTGTTTTTATTTTGGTGGCTGCAGCTGCCTCTTTTATTGATCCTCCATCCTCATAAAATGATATAAACAGGTGCTTTTGCTCTGCGCTTATTTTATTTTATCTTCCCCTCCGGCATCGTTGCTGCCTGCTTGGATTCTGATATGGCTGCTCCCCTCCTCCACCTCATCACGAGGTAAGTCCTTTTTCTGCACCTGCCCAACTCCTTGTTCTTGGCTGGTGGTGATTCATGAGAGGAAATCGAAGACGCATCATTATTTCGCGGATCGTAGTCATAGCCTAATTGGATACAAATGGAAATTGAATGTAACCTATGATTCAGCCTTTCAATCTCAGAATTCTGGAAAATCGGTACAATTATTTAAAAAAAAAAATACCTGATGCAGAACTGAAATCAGTTCCGCTTGCACTCATTTCATAATTTCTATTAAATAAATTTATTAAATAATGAACAATGCAACTCTACGCTAACAATAATCCTGTCCTGATTATTCTGCAGTTGTTTTAAAATGATTTCTAAAAGTACCGCTAATGTATTGAGTTACGGCGGAAATATTTGTTTTTGCATTGTAATTCAACAATATTCATAAATAGTATAGTTGGAACGCTAAGCGATTTGACCTTGCAAAATATGATAGTGAAATGCCGTTTGGTACGATTATTGGTGGGCGCCATACATTCATTTTGAAAGATGGAGCCATCTTGGACCTCGCGGCAGAGCGCCAGTACGGGCGAAAATCCGGGAAATTTTAGCCCTTTTTTAATATTCTCCTCTTATATTTTAAACGGTGCTTCAGATCGAAAAACTTCATAGGACTTAAATTATAGAGCAACAAATTCTACATCCAATGCATTGCTTAAAGTTAAAATTCGGTGTAGTAGTATAATCAAAACCGATAGTCGAAAAATGTCACCTTTCGAGGCCATCGTGGAAAATCATACTATATCGCTATGCAAGTTCACATATCTCTGAAACCGATGCGACAAATGGAAAAACTCATAAGACAAAAGTTGAAAATATTTCTATTTGAAGTTTAACTAGCTCAATACTTTTAACAGCCAGTTTTTAGTGTAGTTGTGAGCGAAAATTCATAAATGGTTTTTTAGTTATTTATCTATCTATTATAGCTCTATCTCGATAAATATAACAGCTAAAAGTTTTGGTTTACCCTCAATTCGTAGATACTTTAAACTTGTTTATCAAATTTTTGCTAAGTTTTTTATGAGACCAATTTAATTAATTAAATAATTAGTTAATTAAATGATTTAATTTCTTCCATAATTTCGAGGTTCAAGCAGCTTCAATGACACATTAGGCTGGTTTCTCATGTATTTGGTCATTTTGAGTCAAATGAAACCAACCAATATTCCATACGACTATTAGTTCAAAAGATATTAAGTTTTTTCCAGATTTTGTTATTAATTAAATGAGCTTTTTTATTAAATATGTACAATGAAAAAAAAAAGCTTTTGTGCCAGTTTTAGGATAGTCTCTATATTTGGTCATTTGGAGTCGAATAAACCCAACCGCAATTCCATATGACCATTAGTTCAAAAGATTCACACTTTTCCAGATTATTTTATTAGTAAAATGTGCTTTTTTGTTAAGTAAGCTAGAAATATAAAGCTTTTATGCCAGTTTTAGGCTGATTTTTAATGTATTTGGTTATTCTGAGTAAAGACAACCGTGATTCCATTTGACCATTATTTTAAAAGATATTCACATTTTTTCAGACTTTTTTATTAAATAAGTAAGCTTTTTTATTAAATAAGTTGAAAAAAAAAGGTTTGATGCCAGTTTTAATCTTTTTCCTAGTGGATTTGGTCATTCTGAGTCGAATGACATAAAAGGCATACAAAAGGCTCCATCTCTTAAAATGGGACCGACTAGCATTCGTACTAAACGGCATCTCTCTATCATATTTTGCAAGGTGGAATCAATTTATGTCGCTTACCGTCCCAACTACATAGTATGTTCCCCACTCTGTGTTGAAATAAAGCTAGAATCATTTCAACGGTTTCACAAATGTTTCGAAACTAAAAAAAACAACATATTGCTTTTTTCCGGTTTGAATAGGATGTGTGGGGAACATAAAATAGAAATTGGAACAATGCATGTTGTATACATACGTATCGTTTTGTTCCACAAAAGTGTTCAGTATTCTTCAGAAACATTTGTAGGTATGTTTACTAAAGGATAAACCAAAGTTTACCGTTTCTATTTATTTTTGAATGACAAGTGTGAATCATAAGCCCCAAAAAGGATTCCAGCCAATATAGCTCCGCAAAAAACATGTTGAAGAAAATACTGAATTTCTAGAACCAAATCTGTTCCAGAAACGCTTGTGCTAAAAGTATGAGAGTAATTGATAGCTGCAGATAATAGTAAAGCTATTATTTCCATACTCCTGAATTATTATTTGGTCTCAAAATTACATTATCCTGGCTTGTTTGTAACAAAGTTGTCTGATTATTTTAAGCAAATTTTACTTTACAGCCTACGTTTTATGTTATTGGAATTCTTGCCATTCTCACGAAGTTTTTTTTGGCGCATTTTGATTATAAGTACTATGCAATCAGCATTTAACCATGGTTGATATGAATGCTAATTTCTTTCCTAAATGTGTTAATTTGATTCGCAAATATGTAAATTTGATTCGCAAATTTGTAACTATGATTCGCAAATTTGTTATTTGGATTCGCAAATTTGTTAATTTCATTCACAAATTTGTAAATTTGAACAGAAAAAATTATAGAAAATCTAAAAAAAAACCAATTGGCTTAAATTTACCCTACCGGCAAAAAAATGCATTGATCTGTCAATAGCTTCTAAAGTATAGAATATTTCTCCCAATTTGGTATAAAAATCTTATCAATATGTAAAAAATATTCCAAGAAACAGCTGTACTAAAATTGGAAAATTTTCTTCAAAAGATTAAAAATCTTTATTTTGATATTGCATTTCGAACAAAGAATTTACCTCTCGCGATAAGTCATTAGATTACTTTGTCGATAAATTGATTAGTTTTAAATTGAGATATTTGAACGGGAAACTAGCATCGTCTGTGGACCGACCCTCCACAAAGCCGCATTGATTGTCATCCAACCGTACAATCTCTTTCAATCGATTGCAGACAACTCGCTCGTAAGTCTTCAATGTGTGAGATGTTAACTTGATTGCCCTATAGTTGTTGAGCTCGCGTGTTGTTCTTATAAAACGGGAGAAGGAAGCTTTTCCTGAAAGCGTCAGGCATCGTTTGCCCCCTTTTAATTTTGTTGAAAAGAACGGTGAGCCATCTAAGCCCGACAGTGATATCAGTGGAGTTTGGCTCCACAGATTGAAAAGCTTCACGCGAAAATTCTTCGTTCAAAATCTCGTCAAAATACTCACGCATTCTGCTACAGATTGCTGTGTCTTCAACCAGTAGCACTCCTTGTGAGTCTTCAACGTACTTTGGCGCCTGAATCTCTCGAGCGTTTCTTCTCCTTTGGGCTTCCTTCTGTGCATTGCAAACTTCATGACAAAGTTAATATACCCTATCACATCCGTGAAGGGTATACAAAATTAGTCTAACTTTTAAACAGTTCAATATACTCATTTTAATGGAAATCTTATTATCTATAATACAAGGAACCATCTCCGACCATATAAACTACATATATATATTCTTGGTCAGTATGATGACACGAGTCGATTAAGCTTTGTCCGTCTGTCCGACTGTCTGCTTCTATGTAAACTAGTCCGTCAGTTTTAAAGCTATCAAGCTGAAATTTTGTACAAAGCCTTCTTTCTATTGCACGTTGTAAATAAGTAAGAACCAATGGAATCGGACCACTGCGTCATATAGCTGCCATAGGAACGACCGGTCCAAAAATTCGTTTTTGTGAGAAAGATTTTTTTAATTTTTTTAAGATATCGTTTTCAAATTTCGCATTAAGTATCTATAGTAAATCATTCCCGAATTTGGTTGAAATCGGACTACTCTATCATATAGCTGTCATAGGAACGACCGTTCCAAAAGCAAGTTTTTGTTTAAAAAAAACTTTTTTATTTCTGAAGGTATCTTTACGAAATTGCATATTATTCAATCATATTGACTGCTAAGCCATGTTCTTGAATTTAATTTAAATCGGCTCACTATTTCATATACTTCTCATAGGAACATTGAAATCGGAACAAGTTTTACTACTAATTTCAAAGTGGCAAATCTACCATAAAACACAATGAAGTATCATATCTTCGGCAAGCTAGCCGAAGGCTAGCTTTTTTTTGATAATTAATATGATCGATTAATTTATAGCGCAATTATTGTACGATCTCCTATATAAAATGATACAGCTAAATGGTCATCATTATTGATCATGGATATCTTGTCAAAATTCAGGCTTACCTCAAAGGCAAGAAATCCATTTTCCATAGCACTCCCATTTGCTGACGCGTACGCTTACAGGTAATCTCTTATACGAGTATGTCCTTTGACTCTGCAACCTTTCACAATTTCAACCGTTTTTTCAACATCGCATCCCATTAAAAGGAAATGTTTCCATTTCTGACCTTTAAGTCGCATGAAACCATTGTAGAGAGATTTCTCGTGTTTCTGTTTTTTGTCAGGTTTTCCATCCTACGTCCTTTACAATTTGAAAATGAGATCAAAATCGACAAAAGCATTTGCCGTGGAGAGAAAGAGCGGAATAAGTGATGCATAGCTGAAAAGGTTCAAGTCCTTTTTATCAAAAATCGCCTCCTGTTCTGTTCAAGCGAAAATGATTTATGAGATATTCCTCCTTTGTCTCTTTTTTTCTCATCCCCATTCCGTGTTTGATCCTTGAAGTCATTGTTTAGGCTGTGTACAACTGTGTAACTGACTTTGTGCCCTATTAAGGGATTTTATGGCAGGTTTTTAATTGAAATTGCCTCGAACAGTGCAAGGACTGTGTTCGGAAAAAAAAGTCCAACGCAAGGCCAGAGAGAGGAAAAGGGACGAACATTAAAAAATGAAAGTTTCTTGTCAAGGTGTAAACGCTTCTGGCTGACACTTTTTGTTGTCTGCCTTTTTCAGCATAAATAATTAATGCAGAGTGAAATCTGAGAAGTGACTGTTCACTGTTGGATATTGTTCAGGTCGTTCAGGTCTTTATTACTGTTTTGATATTTCCATGAGAATCCATTTCTTTCTGTTTGGAAAGCTATCGAGATACAAAATGCAAACAAACCATAAATCATGGTAGGCGTGCGTTCAACAATTGATTGTCCGCATCGAGTCAGTTTCCAGTGTGTTGACTACTTAATTCAAGAAGTACGTCTTGAAAAATGATCATTATGATAAATTGATATGTTATTTTCTGGTCCTATCAGTTCACTTGTTGACTTTGTTTGTAGTATTCATTAGCAACGTCTTAGCATAATAAACAGCTAGAAGCTATGGTCGTCAGGATATCCTACACATTTGATGCACGTCAGACAAGTATAAAATCTTAATCAACTTGTTCGATTTGATGTTTATTGTTAGGCGTTTTATCTTAAATAGAGAAAAGTTCTTTATGTTTTAAATATGAAAGAACTTATTTCAAGCATGCCGAGTGCAAGAAATCTTTATTAGTATTAGAACGGCGCTAACATTTTCTAATTAACTAGAACAATGTCATTGGATTTGAAGTGATTTGATTAGCAAGCACAGGATATACCTAAATGAAATATTGATTAAAGAATTTTTTGTCAATTATAGATACAGTCACTTCCCAACTTACATCAGTATTTCGTTCCAAGGGAACTTACGTACGTCGAGATTCTACGTAAGTAGAGGTTCGTTCTAATATGCATAGCGATGTTGTGTTAAATGTCAACAAAATTCAGAAACTCGGTTTTAAATAATATTTATTAACATCTGTTACGAGAGACAAGGCGAGGTGCCACTGCATCCCGTGCAACCATGAGGCGAGGCGCAACATAGATGCACGTATATACACGGCGTGTGTGTATCTGGCGTACGTGACTGCTGGCGAGTAGCGGACTATGCCAACGGGCGATGAGACACTTGTTCTCTGGCGGTTGTTGCAGGCGGTTCGAGTGCGAGTTGTTATTCACTTTTGGCGGATTATTAATAAAAGGCGAATGTAAAGGGCGGAATATAATTGGCGAACAATAAAGGCGGATAATCCAAATCAAGTGTTTGTGTTTTAGTAAATTTGTGATAACAAATCAGAAGTGGGATTAGAAATCCATGTGCGGGAAAATAAAAGTACAGTTAGGCGATTTGTGGTGACTAAGCGAAGTGTTGTTGTTGGCGCAACACAATTGCGATTTTGTGGCAGTGGCGAAACATTGTGAATCGGCGGCGGGCGTGTAAGACAGATTAGTGGCGAGTGTGCGAGACGGATTTGTGGCGAACTTTTGTGGTTGGTGACGGACTTTATTGAGTGAGGAGGAAAATGGCGGGCGTGGAGGAGGATGTAGAGTATGACAGTGACGAAACGTTAAAAAATACCAGTGGTGGCGAAACCGAATTGGCGGGTGTGAGTGGCGATGATGGAGCGGATGTGAGTGTGAGCGCGGCGGGCGCAAGTGCGAGCGAGACGGCGGTCGGTAGTTCGGGAGGGCGATTGGCGGTGGGCGAAGAAACCGAGGCGATCGTGAAACGACTAATGGCGAGCGGGTTGGCGGATCAAATCCGTGAAACCATCGAAAAGCAAACGGCGATTGTTTTCGATGAGTTGGCGAGCGGATCATCGGGATCCAGAGCAACAGTGGCGGCGGGGCGATTGCCAGAGGCGGGGTCACGGATGATGGTAAGCGGCGACATCATCGATCCGTTTGACCCAGACGATCCCGAATGTAGCGCTATCCAGTGGGTAGCAAGAATAGATCAGCTGGCGAAAGTCCATGGATGGACAGAGGAGGCGAAGACTGTTATCATGCAGCAGAAGTTGTCAAAGGCGGCCAAGAAGTGGTTTAATCGTCTAGATGACTACGACTTGACATGGGCGGAATGGAAGGCGAAATTGATCGGGGCGTTCCCAATTAGGCGAGATTTTGCGGCGATGTTGGAGGAATTAGTGGCGAGGCGTAAGCAGGCGGGCGAAACAATGACGGCATATTATAGGGCGAAGCTCGAGTTGTGTGCGAGATGTGGCATAGGCGGCGGAAATGCAGTCTCGTGCATAATTCGTGGGCTGCCGGAGGAGTTGCGGGCGAACGCGTACTCCGCAAAATGCAGTTCACCGGAAGAATTGTATAACCGGTTATTGGGAAGCCTTGACGCATATCCAGGCGAAATGGCGAGAGTTCAACGAAGTTCAATAATGGCGCGCGCAGGCGATAGGCGTGTAATGGCGGGAACGAGAGGCGAGCATCGGGCGAATTTGGCGGAACAGGCAGTAAGGTGCTATAACTGCCAAAGGCGTGATGGCCATATGAGCCGTGATTGTCCTTATCCTAGGCAGGATAGGTGCATCAAATGTGGCGTATCTGGACATAAGGCGAGCGAATGTCAAAATGCAAGGGCGTATACAGGCGAAAGATACCAGGTGAGATTAGTTAGTACTAATATTGAAGAAATGTATATAAGGCGAGGAATTTTGGCGGACGGGCGTTGTGTGGACGTATATATTGACACAGGGAGTGTGTGCAATATTGTGTGCCTGAAAGTTGGTAGGCATATAGGATATGAGATACAACGGGTACCGGTGGTTTTTCAAGGTTTTGCTGGCGGAATAAGTTTCTCTTTGGGGGTGGCGAATTTTGTACTTACTATCGATGGCGTTGAACTGATAATTGAGGCGGAAGTGACTCAGTGTGATTTGGGTCCTATTGAAGTTATTCTTGGACAGCCGGGAATAAATGCTTCAGGTGTGGTGCTAATAGTACAAGGCGGACAGGCGAAATTAATAAAAACGGATCAGACGTTGCTTTTGTCACAAATGATGGGCGATTTGGAAATTGAGGAAAATAGAGTTCAGGTGTTGTTGGGCGAAGACATAAATATACCGGCGGGGCATTCAGTATTGGCGACTATTGAAATAGTGGGCGGGCATTTTGGGAAAAATATTACTATGGCGGCTAAATTTATGAATTATGGAAAGGAAATGGTGGCGATACCAGCCGGAGTGTTCAAATGTGGCGAACTGAACACAGTGGTTTTATCCAACTTATCAAGAGGCGCGGTGAGTTGGGTAAAAGGAAGATTCTTAGGGCGGGCGGAATATCTGAATGATGACTCAGTGAAAACTGTGAGGATTGTGAAGTCTCAGGAGATTGATGTTGGCGAATTAGGCGACACAGACAGACAAAAATTGAACAACTTATTGGCAAAAAGGGCGAACTGTTTCTCAACTGGCGATGAAGATTTGGGCGTAACAGATTTGTGTCAGATGGAGATTAGGCTGAATTCTGATCGGTCTGTATATTATAGGCCTTATCGTTTGTCCTATACTGAACGGGCGTTGGTGCGTGAGCGAATTGAAAGTCTATTGGCGGGTGGCGTCATCCGGGAATCAAATTCAGAATTTGCGAGCCCTGTATTGTTGGTTCCAAAGAAAAATAACGAGGTGCGACTGTGTGTCGATTATAGGGCGTTGAATGCGATCACGGTGAAAGATCGATATCCATTACCTTTGATCACGGATCAAATAGATAGACTGGCGAATAAAAGGCGATATACTACCCTAGATTTGGCGCAGGGGTATCATCAGCTTCGTATGCATCCTGATTCTATTGAGAAAACGGCGTTTATTACACCAGATGGGCAGTATGAGTATCTTCGAGTACCTTTTGGATTGGCGAATTCTCCGGCGGTTTTTCAGCGTATGATTAATAAAATGTTGGGCGACTTACGACATAGAGATGTTTTGGCGTATATGGATGATCTGTTGATTCCATCCGAAGATATAGAGTCTGGACTGGCGTTGCTAGACACAGTTTTGGCGTTAATTGAGGAGGCGGGTCTCAAATTAAAATTGAGTAAGTGCTCATTTTTGAAGGAGCAAATTGATTATCTTGGATATGAAGTAGGCGTAGATGGCGTACGACCGGGAACAAGGAAAATAGAGGCGGTTCTGAAATTCCCAGTCCCAACGAATGTACATGGCGTGCGACAATTTCTCGGATTGGCGAGTTATTTCCGAAAATTTATAAAAGGGTTTTCACTCTTGGCGAAACCGTTAAGTGATTTAACTAAGAAAGAGGTGATATGGCGTTGGGGTGATGGCGAACAAGAGGCGTTTGACAAATTGAAGGGTTTATTATCTGGGCGACCTATATTGGCGATATATAATGGCGAATTGAGCACAGAACTACATACTGATGCTAGTAAATTTGGTATAGGCGGAATCTTGCTTCAAAAACAAGAAACAGGTGAAATGAAACCGGTGTCATATTTTAGTAGAACTACAAGTATACAAGAACAGAAGTACCATAGCTATGATTTAGAGACATTGGCGGTCGTTGAATCAATTAGACATTATAGGGTATACTTGGTGGGCGTACATTTCAAAGTGGTGACTGATTGTTCGGCGGTAAGGGCGACTTTGCTTAAACGAGATTTGGTGCCTCGTATAGCAAGATGGTGGCTGGCGATACAGGAATATGACATGGAAATTGAATACAGACCAGGCGATAAAATGAGACATGTAGACGCACTAAGTAGGAATCCAGTTATGATGATAGGAATGGGGGAGGCAGATTGGTTTTTAACAGTTCAGTTGCAAGATCCTTGTACTCAGGAAATTGTGGCCGCGTTAACTACTGATACTGCCAATACAGATGTTAGGAAAAGCTATCGACTAAAGAATGGGCGTTTATATAGGATAACATTGAACGGCGATAAATTGTATGTTCCGAGAATGGCGAGGTTCAATTTGGCGAAGAAACATCATGATGACATAGGTCATCCAGGATTTGAAAGGTGTATGAAACTTATTGGCGAAACATATTGGTTTCCTAAAATGAGGCGTTTTATTATGAAGTATGTGAAATCTTGTCTGCAATGTTCATTTGCAAAGGCGAATTATGGTAAAGGCGAAGGCGTTTTACATCCCATTGAGAGGCGACCTATTCCAATGGACACGGTGCATATTGATCATGTAGGGCCTTTTATGAAAAGTAGTTCAGGACATTCTTATTTACTCATGATGGTGGATGGGTTTACAAAATTTGTATGGGCGAAACCTACTAAGTCGTTGCGATCTAACGAGACTATTGACAATCTTAGAGGCGTATTTGCTGAATTTGGGTATCCTCGTCACATTGTGAGTGACCGAGGTTTGGCGTTTACTAGTAGGCTGTTTAAAGACTTTCTGGCGGAGAAAGGGATTAGACACTCACTTAATGCTATTGCTACTCCAAGGGCGAATGGTCAGGTAGAAAGACAGAATCGAACCATAATTGAGGCGTTGGCGGCTAGTGCAACAGATGAAAGCAAATGGGACAAGTGTTTGCCTGAGGTGGTGTGGGGCATTAATAACACTGTCAATGCGACTACACGGTTTTCTCCAGCTCAATTAATGTTTTCTCATAAGTTAGGCACTATGAGTGATTTGACTGCGAATAATGGCGCCACTGGAGTACAGGCGAAGGCGGAGTCGCGGGTGAAGGCGGAGGCGAGGTCTAATGGTCCGGGCGAGGCGATTTGTCATATTGAAAAGGCGGAAAGTGATCACTATAATCAGAAGGCGTTGGGCGATAGGTGTAAAGACAGTACTGCAAGGCGATTGGCGAATAATGGTGATACTAGTGTCGATGCAGCTGAATTGGTGGGTGACGACTCATGCAATTTTGGGCACATGGCTAGTTCTGGTGTTGATGCAGCTGGGTCTCAGGATGACGGTTCTGACGATCTTGGGCACATAACCAGAGAGTTGTCTTCGTATAAATTAGGTAAATCAGTTGATTCTAGGCGGACTGATGATGAGTTAAAGGTGCAATTGGGCGATAGGCGAAAAAGGGCGTATGCAAATATTAATAAGACCGCACAGCAAATGAAGGCGAGATATGACAAAAGGCGAAAGGTTGCAACCGAGTATAAGAAAGGCGATTTGGTGTTATGGCGACAGGCGGCTACAAATGTTATTGAGAGTGGTGTGAATAGGAAGTTAGGAAATAAATTTGATGGGCCCTATAGGATTAATCGAAACTTAGGAAATGATAGGTATCAGATAGAGGCGATTAAAGGCGTAAGAGGCTATAAACGTTTCAAGGCGGTAGTAGCGGTGGATGCATTAAGGCGATATGTGAGTGCTAATCAAGGCGAAGTGGCGTCTGAGGATGATGAGGCGAATGATGAAGTATCGCGGTTAGATTTGATTGATTTATTGGAGGGTAATGAAGAGTAACTTGGCGATTGGCGATTGTATGGTGAAACGAAAGTTTGGTGTAACTATGGCGATCGATAAATGGCGTATAAGGTGATTTTAAGGCGGATAAGGTAATTTCAAGGCGATTGGCAACTGCAAGTTGGCTAAAAGATAAAACAATTGATAATTGGCGAAATGGGTGTTTCATGGCGATTGATAATTAATGGGCTAAATGAATTTATGATGATGTGAGAATGACAGACTAGGTGAATTCATGGCGACTGGTGATTGGCGAATAGAGTTAAAGCAGAACAATTGGTAATTGGTGACAGAGTATGGGAATTTCTAGCGATTGGCGAACTGGGTGATTTTATGAAGATCAATAATTGGCGGATCAAGTAAATTTACGGTACTTAGTTATTGGTGAAGTAGGAGATCTCATAGTAGTAGGTAATTGGCGTATTAGGTGAACTCACGGCAAATGATTATTGGCGGATTGAATGAAAATTGATAATTGGCGAATAGAAGAATTTATGGCGATTGGTGATTGGGTGATTTTATGTAAAACTGATAATTGGCGAATAGGAGAATTTATGGCGATTGAAAACTGGTGAATTAAATGGAAGTTGATAATTGGCGGATTATGCGAATCTGTGGCGATGACGACTGGCGAATTGGGTGACTTTATGTAAATTGATAATTGGCGGACTATGTGAATTTACGGCGATTGGTTATTGGCGAAGTGGGTGTGTTCATGGCGACTGATGGTTGGCACGCTTGGTGTGTTGTTTATGGCGATTAAAAAAAAAAAAGAAAGAATATGGCATTTGGCGAATTGAGTGATCAAGCTATTGGGCGAGGTGGGCGTAGCATTGACAATCAATAAGGGCGTATCATTGAGGCGATTTATGTTGAATTTGGCGAATTAATTAACTATAGGCGTTGTAGAATTTTGGCGAATTGGGCGAAGTTAGGCAAATAACTCAGTGGCACAATAATTAATGAGGACATTAAATTTTTCAGGAAGGCCGAATGTTACGAGAGACAAGGCGAGGTGCCACTGCATCCCGTGCAACCATGAGGCGAGGCGCAACATAGATGCACGTATATACACGGCGTGTGTGTATCTGGCGTACGTGACTGCTGGCGAGTAGCGGACTATGCCAACGGGCGATGAGACACTTGTTCTCTGGCGGTTGTTGCAGGCGGTTCGAGTGCGAGTTGTTATTCACTTTTGGCGGATTATTAATAAAAGGCGAATGTAAAGGGCGGAATATAATTGGCGAACAATAAAGGCGGATAATCCAAATCAAGTGTTTGTGTTTTAGTAAATTTGTGATAACACATCATAGTAAATTATAAAATTAATCAGTACTAAAACGTAAAGTGAGCAACTAATATGCATATTTGGTTTGATATCGTACCACAAACTTAGCTAATAGCTGAAAGACGAACCTATTTCACAAAGTACCGAGTGACCTAAATATGCTAAGATGCTACGGGAAAACTCTCACAGCACAAGTCGACTTCCGAAGCCCTAAATCTCAAAAGACTGACCACGGATGGCACCTCTTACAAAGAAAATTGTCCCCTACTGGGGCCAGCATGAGAGCTCCGTGGTGAAACACCGAAATTCCTTGCTTGAGAAAATTAACCAGACAATTGTTCCACGGAGCTAAGGGCAATGCTGAGGATTTATATCGAACTACTTTAACTGACTACAACAAAAATATTAGGGCTGCCTTCTGCTAAACGCAGTAGTCCGGATGGCGCAACGGTTAGCAGGTTCGCCTTTCACGCACTGGGTCGCGGTTCGATTCCTACTGAATGAGGTAGTTTTCGATAAAAATTGTGTCGGACTATGAGCCCACTCAGCTGTTAAAATGAGTACCCATTTATGGGGTAAATAACTCGATTGAGCGAATCTGAACGCATTTCTGCGAGGGCGTACAAAATACCAACATAGCTGCCAGACTCCATCGTGTTCTTCTGGTCAAGGCTATAATTCAGTAAGCACACTTAAAAGAACGGATATCAGCATGACAGAAGACGCCGGTAGCACAGATCCGCACTTTTCGGGGTGTATTACCGAACACGAAGACAACCACAATTTAGACAATCAATTTATGCCCGCAGAGCCAGCCAGACTAACTCCTACAATACCTCCTTCATAAATGAAAGTGGGGGACTATTGGTACATTCATGTTCAAATCGACAAGTACTTACCCAACTTTTCGAGTTCTCCTTCAAAGAGACAATTGTCACTGGTTTTATACCTCCTAAGCGTTATCAGATGCCGCTTTCCTTTGGGCAACATTCTCAGGTATTGGCGGGCAGTAAGAGTGGTCTTCATTCCAAAAATTTATAGCAGACCTATGGATAACCCTACGTTCTATCTGCCAATCAGCCTTACAACTTTTATGCTAAATGCAATGAAAAGGTGCCTGCGAGTAATCCGCTTCACCAAAAACAATTTATCTATCGATCCTGAAAATTTACGGAATACGTTCTACACAACTTTTTTGGTGACACCGAAGCGGCTTTCATCAACACCACTTTTGATTCCATCAGCGCTCCTCATAGAAAAAGGAGTCGACACTCCCACCGCATTCTGAGTGAAACGAATGCCTTCTTCAAGAAGGGTCATCATTCGCTGAAGTGAAGTTAAAGCTACCACTCTCACAACAAACCTCACTCGAGGTTGCCTTCAGGGAGGTGCATCGTTGTAGATACTCTCTTGTGGAGATTATTCTCGTTGAGATTTTCAACATAAGGATACGCGGGTGACCTCATTATCGTCTGGGGTAAATTTGAAGAAGTTCTACCCATTACGGAGAGCGTTGCACGTAGTTCGTAGCTCAATCCTTCCTTGCACTCCGTGAGAAAGGTCTTTATATTCCACGCTTTATCAACAAGTGGGCGCAGCAGCTCGGCAGTTACGCTTGGTGCTGCTTGATAAGGTTTAGCAGGGATGCCGTCGAGTCCGGCGGCGTTTCCTCTTTTTAGTGCAATAATTGCATCGACTAATTTCTTTTTAGTCGGGGCAATGGACCGTATACGCACATTTTGATGGTTAGCTAAATTATCTTTATGAGGGGAACTTCACCAGAGGAAACCCGCGGAGAAGTGTTCTTTCCATCGCCTCATTTGATCTTCCTTCAAGTCTTCAAGATAAGTAGTTTCCATCACTATCCTTCACCGGATGTTAGCAGGAATTACGACCACTTGTTAACTCATTGATCACACCGTATACGGCATTTAAGTTGTTACTCCTTGCGGCTTCTTCTACTGAGGCTAGAAGAGAAATCGCATAATCTTTTTTATCGCGTTAATTCCTCGAGCTTTCTGCCGGTAAAGGAGTTTGATGTTGCTTTGAATGTCGTTGACTGATGCTGCCAGGCCCGTGCGCACGGGGGGGAGATTAATCACTTGGGCAGCGACAGTAACCCGTATAAGTGTGTATTGTTGTAACGCGTGTTATTAGCCTGCCCTACACCGGATAGATTCGCATAAAAAACTCACCAATAGAAAAGTTCAATAGTCCATAGTACCACCGATGAACAGACTCTACAAATCTTTCATCGTTGTCGTTACGATCCCCACGACCGTGTCTCCCCATTACATGTCTAAGCCCATAGTTATCAGTGCCAACTTTAGCATTCAAATCACCCACAACCATTTTAATGTCACCTTTAGGCGTTTTGCTCTGGACGGTGTTCAGTTGTTCGTAGAAGGAGTCTTTCACCAAGACATTTTCGGGTTCAGTTTGAGCATAACATTGAATTATTGTGATGTTTCTCATTTTGGTCCGAAACTTGCCGGTCATGATTCTGTCGGAGACCGGATTCCAGAATAAGAGCCAGTTTCGTGCGGCTGTGGTTAGGAGGAGTCTTACACTTGACTCACGACCAATACCGGTAGCTCTACCGGAGTACAACCTTACAGTGCTGCCCGTTGGAGAGATAAATTGTCCGCTTTCCAATATCTTATCGCACTTACTCCTAAGATGTTTACTTTATACCGCAGAAATTCACTCTATAAATAAAGAACTTTTTGATCCATTATTGTCCAGGAGAGTACGCACATTTCAAAATCCGATTTTTGTCGTTGTACGATAACCAAAAGTAACCCTTGAGTCAGTCCTTATAAGAGGCATAGTTGCCAGTTCGTTAGCATATAGAAGTTTTCGGATAGTAAAAATTGCTGGCATACACATCCCGTCTCCCGTGTGTCGGTTTCTACGACAGGCCGGCAAAGGCCGCCCCGCACCACAGGAAAATGTTCAGCTTAACCAAATCATCGCACCGCCATAACGAGCGGCTTGAGTTGATTAGCAATGATCAACGACCACTGCCGTTTCAGGGGGCGCCCACGAGGAGGACTATAAAAAAGAATATTTGCCCCTAATTGTTAGGGAGTATGCAGGCATAACTTGGCGCACCAATCGCCGCATTGACCTCTGGATCTTTAAAGCGATTGTTAGGTTAATTATTGAATAGGGAGCAGTTGTTTGGTGGAAATGAGCGACCACCTCCTCCGCTGGTAGGAACACCCTCCCCTAAATACAAAGTTTTGCATGCTTACAGTGTAGCAGGACACGACTATACCGGATAACATATTGGATAAATATATAATAGGTAACTATATGTTTATTTTGGAGGAGCTAAACCTTTGATTTCGTCCCTCTCTCTCCTGTTAATCGCCATCGCGTTTGAATTTTTTTTTGGGGGGGGGGGGGGGGGGGGGGGGGGGGGGTTTCAACTAGATATGGCGCCTGAAACCCATGGAAGGGAGGGCAAGTTCGCGCGGGCCACAACACCTGGGTCCCCTATAAAGCCGTTTACCAGCTGCAGGCTCAACAGACTGAATGGGAAGAGGATCTGTCCTGATTGAACGTTTTTCCCATTTATTGATATATTTTTGGCCTTCGTGCCTTGTTACTTTGGCTGATGCAGCCCCATGTCCCTGGACGGGACTTTGTTGTTTTTGAGTCTTAGGGAGTTTGGTGCATATGCACCACCATTCCGTTTTCTCTTTTGTTTTTTTTTTAGTGTAATGGTGGGCCGTTACTTTATTTTGTCTTCTTTTTTTTATCTCGGGCAGACGTGCGATACTCCCTTGTACATCCATGGATGAGGCCGACGACTGCCGTGTACTACCCACCCCAGTACTTCCGACAGCTGAGCTGGTCTGCCAGCGCAGGTCACGGGTGGTCATCCGAGAATGGTTTTTCGACACTTGGTGTCTTTAGGCCTTCACGGCCATACCAACCCTCGTCCTCCGGTAACCATTACTACACATGGCCAATGCAGCCAGCTTTTGTAGCTTTCCAAGCATATTACAGAACGCCGCTACTCTGAGTGCAGTCCACCACACACTAATACTATAAAATAATATAGGGCGTACCACAGCTGTATACAATATAACCAACATACAGCTTTCGGCTGCAGGTCCCAGTTCTTGCATATGGTTTTCCTACACGAGTAGAGTGTCGTGGGAGCCTTTTTCACCCGTTCTTCAATATTAAGCTACCACCTTAACTTCCTATCAAAAATGAGACCGATAACTTTTTGCTTTATCAGTGAAAGCCAGTCTAGTGACCTCCAGGGTAGGGGGTTCGATTGGAGGGATCGTGTGCCTTCTCGTGACGAGCACAAGCTCCGTTTTATCCGGGTTAGCTCTAACACCGCACCGTTAGAATGAATAGGGCATTCTGCAACACACCGCTGAGGGTGTCAGGAAACTTATCCGTGGCTGCAATAGCGGTGTTATCTGCGTACGCAATGACTTTACACCCAATCTTCTTCAGATCCAAAAGCAGTCCATTGGCCGCTAGATTTCAGAGAAGGGGAGACAGTACGCCCCCGTGGGGGTTCCCCTGCAGACATAGACGTCTGTACATAGACGATGTGCCTAGGGTAGTATGAATCAACCTTAATCGTAGAAGCGTGTTAATGAGCATACGGAGCGACTGAACAACCTGCAGGCTCAGAAGTGCTTCAATGATCTCACTTGGTTTAATGTTATTAAAAGCGCCCTCGATATTCATAATGACAACTATGACGTAACCCTTTTGTTCAAGGGATTACTCAGTAAAACTATCCAAAGTGTGCGGAGCCGTATCCACCGATCTACTCTTTCAATAAGGATGTTGTGATGCAGATAAAGAGCGTAACGGAATGGTGTCTCGCAGATAGCCATCAATTAGTCTCTCCAGCAGTTTCAGTAATGTCAAAGATAGACTAATGGGTCTGAGGTCAATGCGGCGCGCACACTAACTTCTTCCCGCTTTCGCGATAAAAAGAACCCGAGCTTCCATCCAGATTCGAGGGACATAGAACAACTCGAAACAGGCCTTCAGGATACCCTCTATCCAAAGATATAAAATATCCGAACATTGCTGCAAGTACGCCGGAATGATATTACCGGGTCCAGTAGATTTAAAAGATTGGAAGCAAAAGATCGCCCACATAACCTTCACTCGAGAAAGGATAGATGCGCTATCACATGGCGCTGAGCAACAAATGTAGGACTCCCCAGATGAGGCATCAATCGAGCTGTCACGAAAATGCGTGTTATGCAAACACCCGATTCCCGATAGTCTCTTTACTCGAAGACGTTCAAGATCGATCTGGCTTTTGTAAGAAGCTAGGCGTAATGGATTTCACGCCATCATTTTACGAAATCGCGAGGTCCCGCAGGGTCCTTCTATTCTTTCGCTCCTCCATGAGTTGCGTTTAGCTGCTCTTAACCCTTTCTTCAAACAACTCAGATATTTTTTATAGGAGTTTCAATCTGACTCTTAGCCTTATTGAAACTCTTCCTACACGCAGCTCTAAGTTTGGAGATTTCAGTGCTCTAACAGGCTAGTTTTTCCTTACCTGCATATACGGTAGTGTGACATGATCCAGATACCGCTGCGTTCGTGGCACCTATCAAAGTGTTAGCCATGTCATCCAACTCCTGTCGGCTAAAGGGCTGACTTGGCAGTAAAGGAAACCCCTCATCAAGAGCATCCCGATACAAAGGCCAATTAGTCCTTCTATGATTAATGGTCAGTTAGTTGACTCGCTGCAGGACGTTCAGCCAGGCTAAACTGAAGATGATGGTCAGAAAGGGAGTGTTTCGACAACACTCTCCAGTCTCTAATCAGGTGTATGATATCCTCCGACGCAAGAGAGGTATCCAACACCTCTTGCCTGTTTTTTAGTAATAAAAGTATGCTCGCAGCCTACATTGCATAGTGATAATAAGAGATGTTTATTCTTCACTGTCCACCTTTTTGTTTATTTCCTTTGTTTCTTCATCGACCTTTCGAACTATATGTGCATCACAGAATGTTATCTACTAATTTCTACATTAAACCAGTGAAAATGAAGAACGAAAACTACATTGCATAGTATCAGATAAGTGCCCATGATGTATTCTAGAGGCAATTCGCCTCGCTCATTTGTGCCCGAGCTACCCCAGACATCATGATGCGTATTAGAGTTGCAGCCAACAATCATGCTAATACTTGCTACTCTTGCCGCTGTAATGGCTCCACTCAGAATGACCTAAGGAGCGCCCTCATTGTTGTGGTTCGAATCGAAATTTGAGAAAACAGGCAGTTGCCATTATGCATCTTGCACAATTGTCGCAAATGTCAAACATTGCGCTGAGCTAGAAAAGCGAGTAAATTTTATGCTGTTTAAAAGGGAACGCGCTAAGCTCCAGTGCTTAGCTCAGCACAAGCGTTTCTAGAGCAACTTACCACGCAGCACTTAGCGCTTCTCAATGCTGTTGTCTTAGGAACGCAGTCATTGTTCACTGTGTTTCTAAAATGACTGACAGCAGTCTTTTGTCCTCGACGACGGGGATTTACAAGTGTGTACCTTTTTTCTCTCTCTAATTGCCTTGACCCCTCCAGGGGCATGGGCGCGTAAACATCTCTAACATTTCTATGTATTGTTGACGTTTCAATAGCATATCTACTTTTCGGAAGTGCAGTTGCTAGCATACACCTCCTATCCGCGCCGTCTTTATACTGACAAGCTCGGAGCACTGTGAGAGTTCTATTAGTACTCACAGGCAGTTTTTGATCGCGCCGAGATTTGATCTCCGAGTTCTAGATTAGTATCGTAGAGCGGTGACCGAACGATCACGGCCATCGAGCGCGACCTTTTTTGAACCCACTCATATGTTGAAAAGTCCTGCAGCGCCAGTTATTTAATTTCGTTAAGATAAAGTCAAAATCGCACTTGGTACTTGCAGATTCGCCTCAGTGACTAATGTTCATAAATTATACAGGCATGATGTGTGTCTATTTGTAATCAATACAAGCGTAATGTCTTGATTACATATTTAAGAATTGCTCACTCATACGTGTTACTAGCATACCGTCTCAAACTCGAAAATACCAATAAGGAATTATTGCCTTCATTGACAACGTAGGTCCTGCCACAAATAGCCATTGTTTCGGCATGGAAAAATGCGCTCTTCTTGAGAAAACAATTTTCAAAGTCGGCGATTGCACTTCACTGACGGTGGCTTTACCTCTGATCATAGCGGAACAGAAACCCCTATGCCTTTTATAAAATGGTCCTTGATCAATCTTTTAGGCAAAATAACAGCCTTTTGTCTAAAAGAACCCATACGTCCATTTCGATGTTGGCTTTGTCGTTCAGAATGCATAGTCTTTTTGGTCTTTCAGCTTAGACTCGAGATTCAAAGTATCTTTCACTGACCGATTCCTTAGATATCACATTAAAAGATCTCTTTTGTTGTTAGCGTTTTTTATCTCATTTGATATTGTACCAAATCGGCGGCCGCTACGAATCACGGGTATAAGAAACAAAGATTGTTCGTCTGTCTGTCTGTCTGTTGTGTCGTGTCTTTGAAACCTAAACACAATCGCTCAGCATTTTTTCGGGAAATTGTTTCCAACAAAAGTATCTTTAATTTAGAACGACAAGCAAATGATCAGATTGTAGGGAGATATACGCTCAGAATCTATGTGTGTGCATCAATGCACCTGGTTCTGTTGTGATTATTAACAGAGGATCTCGGGCAAAGATTGATGGGAACATTTTCCAAGTATTTCGGGTGAAAGTGTTACAGTTTATCTTTGTTTATCCGATGTTGCTTTGGAGGTCTATAATTTAGCCGATCTGTCAATAGAATGATCAAATGCTCGATTCTGAAGCATATCACAGTAAAAACTCAGTTCGATTGAGCGATTGCCTTGACTTACTCAATGAAGGGACATGATCCCTGGGAATTCTTTGTGTATATAGACATCATGGAATGCTTTAAACTGCAGAGTGGAATTAATATTTTGGGTCTATGGTGCGAACCTGCAGGTGATTGTATAATATGTTTATTTGAGTGATTTGATTATCAACGCAGGATATAGGGACGGCTATTTCGTATTGTAATAAAATCGTTCACATTTTTACAACTAGCCATGACATGATCCGTTAATTTTGCGGACCATGGTTCGCGGACCTTACGTTGTGACGTCTGACTTTAGATGAGCAAACCATAGATCGTTCTCGATATAGACTAGGCCCTGACAAAGATTGAGTATGCAAAATTAGTGGACCTCCATTGTATTGTCTATTGTATTGATTCTTGTTTAAGAGGTGTGGGAGACTAAGAAGGTGCAACGTGCCGGCTGAAAATTGTGGTCGTTATCCTAGGAAGTAGTCCGGATGGCGCAAAGGTTAGCACGTTCGCCTTCAACGCACTGGGCCCCGGTTCGATTCCGGGGATTTACGTGTCGGACTATGAGCCCACTCAGCTGTTAAATGAGTACCCATTATGGGGTAAATAACTCGGTTGAGCGTGTTGCTGATCACATACCTCTGCACGAAAACCATCACGATCTAGAAAATGAGATGATGCTAACTCATCTCGAGGCCGTGGTTCAAATTGGACTGTTGAGCCAGTTATTTATTATTTTATCGTAGGAAGTGGGATTAAAAGGAACAACATTCCTAGTTTACGGCCGCATAGTGGCTCGCGTCTTTGACTAATAGTGGGTTTCCAATTGAGATGATTTTGGACTCCCGTTGCGTGAGCTAGGCGGCTTAACGGGTTGCAACTCTCAATATATCGCCTTAGAACGCTCGCTTCGCTCGCTCCGTACGCTGCAGCGGTAAATTCACTATTAGCCAAGTCGCGAACCACAATTCGTCATCCCGTGAAATAGGAATATACCTAAAAGGATAACAGGCGTTTAAGCTGGACACATTCCGTAAACTGCTCGTAGCTGTACTACCGTTAATCGTGGAAGTACCTACTTAGTGTCAAATTCTTCAGAAATTAATCTTCTACAATTTTGTGTCAAAGTGACGCTTGCCTCGGAAAATTCGATCAAAGTTGACAAATATTTGCTAACCCACGAAACAATCACACACAATCCCATAGACAATGATGTATGTGAAATGTAATGTGTAAAGGTACCATTAGACGATTCGTAGGACCTACAAATTTTCGTAGATTTCTGCGATTTTTCTGCTACAAATTGTCTACGAATCGTGTAATGTGAAAATTTCTTAGCTACAAATGTTTGGAGAAAGAGTTTGTAGACGATTTGTAGATGACCGTCTACAAACGTTTGAAGGTGATAAATGCGGCTCGTGTGATGGCAAATGTATTTTATATTTGTAGGTTGATTGACATCCGTAGATAGATTTGGAGTTTGTAGATGTATGAAATCTTACATATACGAACTACAACCGTTTGTAGATGTGTCAATTCTGATATTTGATGTTATGGTCGCTGTCGCACTTGTCATTTCATAAAAATAAAATTATACGCGTTTTACATTGATATATTATTGTATATTTGAGTGTTGTTTGTAAAATGGATCCGAATGAAGCAATCGCGATGGTTTTGGGACTGAATTTGTTGAATAGCAGCGATAGTGATAGTGAAAGTAAAGTGGAATTGCCACCGAAGCGTCAACGACGTGTTTGGTCAAAGAATTGGGTTCTTCGACGAAAACAAGAAGGATTTTGTCAGAAGTTGCTCACTGAATTGCGGAATGAAGAACTGGAATTGTATCATAATTTTGTACGCATGACTTCGGAACAATTCTTCTGGCTTTAGTGACTCCACTTATTAAAAAGCAGAACACGAATATGCGCGAAAGCATTTCACCAAAGGAGCGACTTGTATTGACGCTTCGTTACTTGGTCACCCGCGGGAGCTTTGAGTCTCTGAAATTTTTATTTCGTATCCCGCAGCCGACAATCTCTTCCAGAAGTTTTAGATGCTATCTACAATGTACTTGTGTGCGAATATCTTCTACTAAATATATTATTTACATTAAATTTGCATTTGTTTTCAATAATAATATTCATGTATAGATACCAAAAACAACAACAACAACATCAAACTGCCTGCAAACTAAATAATTATCCTACAAACCGTCTAATGGTTGAATATATTTCCTACAAACAGTTGTAGACGAAATATGCACAATATGGTTTGTAGAAGTGTTTGTAGGTCTACAAACTACTACAAATCTACGAATCGTGTAATAATAAAATTTAACGCCTACAAACGTGCTACAAGCATTTGCAGTTCGGAGGCAGTTTGAAGGGTTTGTAGATCTACAAACGTTTGTAGATCCTACGAATCGTCTAATGCTACCTTAAGACGTTCATCGGATGGTGTTTATGGGGAAGGAGCCGGAAATTTGCCAAAGTAACCGCGATGGTCCGGCGGCGCTAGAAGCGAATGCTCCACAGCGAGCTGAGCGGCGGCACATGCTTGCTCCAGCTTAATTTCGTGAGATGTAGGCGGGACAGATATCACCGATGACATATACATATCATGCGCCTTGAGGATGGACAAAACAACGAAGGATAAGGCTGGGTCCCATCGAAAAATTCAAAATTGAATGCAATGGCTGTCGACCGGCTCATGCATGTCACGCTCCGAGTCCAGATGACCCTTGGCTTCTTAACGCAAGAAATATAAAACCCGACCATTAAAGTTCCGTGGCCAGCAAAAACGTCATGAAGTTCTCACCTCATGTTAAAAAACCTGAAAGGGAGAATAGTAGGTAATAGGCCTCAAAGGAAAACGCCGTGGCCTCAGAAATTCAACCATAGTACAATTTATTCAGTAAAAAAAAAATGAAACCGGAATATAGAGGGCTACGCCCGCAATCCGAGGGTTTTGTAGCAAGCGCTTATTTGGGTATACGAGTATAAATATCGGCTCCTTGCTCTTCCTGATACCATTCAGATGCATAAAAAAAACATAATTAAAATGTCTTACTCGCTTACATTTTACATGCCAATTCATATTACGTGATTGTAACGAAACTTAGAACATATTATTGCCTAAGGTGTTAGTTATCGTTGGCCATCAGTACTTGTGACCTCGAACGTATTTAAGGCATGCAGGGGTGTGCTAACTGTAACTATAGAAATAAACTATTATTGACCTATTCTGAGAAGATATACAGATGCCATTATTTTCCATTTTTTTTTCGGAACCCACCTTCCTGTAAGTTGTCATAATTCTGCAATAAGTATAACGGTTTCGAACTGCAAGGGAAAGGGAACAAGTTACGAACTAATATTTTCTCCTCCCCCAATGTTCCCCTTTCTACAAATTTCAAGAAAATGCGAAAAAATGGAATGTACTCAATATTACCTTTCTCACGAAACCTCACTTGCCTATACCAGTCGATAAAAAAAAATTTACCTTAATATCGCCTCTATGTGGACACCCCCCCCCCCCCCCCCCCCCCCCCCACCCGCTTAAGTTGTATTAGTCAGCGCCCCAACCAATCTCTACCCTTTCAAAAATGATTAGTTAAATAACTGCAATTCGCACTACGAAAAACAACATGAAAGTAGTACTCACACTTATGAGGCCGGTAGGTGTATTTTTTGTGTGGATAGTGTCAAAATGCCTAACTTTAAATGAATGTACTATTATTAAATATTATGTGATTGTAATGAAACTTCGAGACGTTATTGCCTATAGTGTTGGTTATCATTGGCCATCAATATTTTTGACCTGTAATGCGTTTAAAGGGTGCAGGGGCGTGCTAACTGCAACTATAGAAATGTACTATTATTAACCTTTTTTGATGAGATATCAAAATTCTACGATTTTTGGTTTTCTATGCTAGTAAAATGCCGCATTTCTGCAAATTTTCATATTTCTAGGTGAAACGGTCTCGAAATGCAAGGGGGGGGGGGACAAACTCGGATCACATATTTTCCCCTCTACCTCTTTTCCCCTTTTTTCAAATTTGATGAAAATACCAAAAATGGAATGTACTCGGTGCTACCTTTCTTATGATACCCCACTTGCCTATACCAGATTAAAAAAAAAATCATGACCTTCATTTCCCCTCTATGGGGACCTCCCCTTAAAGTCAGCCTATTACAACGAATCGCTTTCTCCGGCGAATTATAATAATTCTACATATTCCCACAAAATTTCATATATGTAGCTTCAGCGGTTCATGAGATATTTCATGGACAGACGGACAGACAGACGGACAGACGGACAGACGGACGCATGACCGATTTCATAAAGGTTTTGTTTTACTACAAAACCCTAAAAACAAGAGTAGCAGCCAATAAAAATCGCAACAAAAGGAACCGAAAATCAACATGGAAGCTAATATAGACAAAAAATGGAAAGAAGAGAACTAAATTGAAAAAAAAACCTGCATACTGCACACTTAACCGGAGTCCTGAACTAAAATAGCTGCAACTTGCATGTGAACATACCTTTATTTGACACAAGTGCTTTACCACCAGAATCAAAATTAGTAAAGAGGTACAAAGAAAGGCAAAAGGAAAGGAAAGGAAAAATGAAAATAAAGAATAAATGTGAAAATAGTGCCATCAACTTATGATTCGTTTCGTTAGCGATATACTGTTCAAACTGAACATTATTCATTTCATCATCATCGTGGCGCGACAGCCCGACGTCAAACCTTGGCCGCCTGGATCGTTGTCCTCCGATTATCTCGGTTGCGTAACCGCGTAGTTGTAGTTTGACGATTTTCGAAACTTCCAGCTCATCGTACAGTTCATACAACTCATGGTTGTACCGGATGCGATCCATCCATCTCGATCGCAAACAGCCCCGAGAATTCGCCGTAGAACCTTACGTCCAAATGTGTCAAGCATGTTTTCGGAGGCTTGAGTTAGGGTCCATGCTTCGCAACCATAGCATAGCACTGGTCGTATAATGGTTTTGTACACGCGGAGCTTCGTGTTTCTGTGCACATGCTTCGATTTCATTATGGGGAGAACCGAGAAAAAGTCTTATTAGCTAGCAAACTGTATCCGTCGCTTGATTTCGTCAGTTTCGTTGGCGTCCCTCGACAAGTTGCAACCCAGGTATATGAATTTGTTCACGAACTCGATGTTGAGGTCCCCCACATTGATGCTCGATTGTGCAGGTGTCCTTGTCGTCGATTGCATCATTATTTTAGCTTTACCCTCGTTGATACGTAGTCCAACTACTTTTGTAGCGGTATCGAGCGTACGCAGAAGTTCTTCTGCGTCGGCCAATCTTCGGGACATGATGTTGATATCGTCGGCGTACGCTGCTAATTGTGTCGACTTGATGAGTAGCGTCTTGCTGTTGTCCATATTCATGGACCGAATAACGTTTTCCAGTGCTAAGTTGAAGAACGTCGGTGCTAGTCCATCGCCCTGTTTGAGACCAGTGCGTGTTTCAAATAGATCAGTAAGTCTGTTATGGATCCTGACTTGTGAGACAGAGTTGGTCATCGTCATCTTTGTCAATCGCACTAATTTGGCCGTTATACCAAATTGCAGTATGATGTTGTACAGTACTCCACGATCGATACTGTCGTATGCCTGCTTGAAGTCGACAAAGATTTGATATACGTTTACGTTGTATTCCCAGCACTTCTTGAGTATCAGTTTGACCGTAAAGAGCTGATCGGTTCTAGAGCCATCTATCGTCTGGGATCTCCTCGTCCTCCCATACTCGCAAGAGTAATTGATGTATAGCATTAGCTAGACCCGTTCCACCTAATTTTAGCAGTTCAGCTGGAATCTAGTCAGCGTCCGGCGCTTTTTTTCGTTTTAGTGAGTGCAACGCGAGATAAACTCCCCCTACTATCGGGAGTTGTATGGGTGCACCTACATATATCAACAATATTGTCGAAAACTTCTTTGTGTGGGGATGTTAGATGGTAGGTTCAGAAGCTCTTCAAAATAAGAGGGCCATCGTTTGTTAATGCCATCGGTGTCGCTGATGATGTTTCCATCCTTGTGCTTACAAAGGCTAGTCCTTGGTTGATAGCCGCAAATAGTATAGATTCCACAAGAGTTATCACTCCATAGAAGTTTCGCCGGGGGTTTTTGTGTTTGCACACTTATCTGGGAGCACCATATGAACGTCGACTTGTGAGCAGGGATATTCCGCAAGGTGCTCCCTCCCTCACTCTGGGACTCTGTTTTCAATATACTGCTTTAGAATCTGAAAATCTTTCTAATTAATCACGCATAAGCGCATAACTACGTTTTTTACAGCTTTGTAGTAAAAGGAAAACCCTTATGAAATCTGTCAAACGTCCGTCTGTCTGTCCATGAAATATCTCACGAGCCGTTGAAACTGCAGGCATGACATTTGGTGGAAATATGTGTGGGTGGTCCCCATAGAGGGGAAGGAAAGGGATTTTTTTTTATTTCTACTACTTCTTCTTTTCTTAACATCGGCAACATTGACCTATACCGAATTTGTATGCAATCGAATCATAACTTTGCCCGTTCCCGATACATTTTATTATTTATAGTTTTTGTTCTAACGAAAGGGTCAGATATTTCCGGGAAGCCATAATGAACAAAACTGTACTACTGCATAAGCTTTGAAACAATTTTGTAAATACATGTATGTGTTGGGCTTGTAAGGCTCTACATTTTAATATTACATTCTTGAGGCTGCCACAGGTTGCACATTCGATAATATTTCGTACCGTATATGCCGTCTAAAAGCACTGCCAAAAGTACATACTAACCCGTCTGGGCTGCCGCGATCACCAGATTACCGGGGGTCCGGATTATAGAGGCTCTACTGTAGTCATTTACTCCTTTGAATCCTTAGAAGTTGATTATATAGCACAAGGCGGTATATGTATAAATATTGTGATATATAGTAAATATGTAAATTTGGGTCGAAATCGCGAGCATGGAATGTCAATTGATCAAATCCTTTAGCGTACAATCGACCTCAACTAAACATTTGTCCCGATAGAATGAACATCGCCATTGAAAAAATAGGAAGTGTTTGAGAACCTGACTGATTCTAAAGTTGCACTGCATCTATACACAGTTAAAAATCTCGGACTTTTTTTTAAACCTGGTCTTGGACTATCAGCATTTTTAATCATTTTAATTCTGCAATCTAAACTCTTTCAAAGTTTTCTTCTATTTTAAACCAAATTTGTAATAAATTCTAATACAATGAAAAGTTTACTTCTATTTTAAACCAATTTATAATAAATTCTAATACAATTAAAACCTTTTTGTGTTCTTTTTGTTTTCGCATTAGTTTCTAATCCAAATGTAATTAAAATGTAAGCCCCACAAAGTATATTTTTCGATTCTCAGGTCTCAGCATACCCACTCGCAGTCAGCTCAAAATATTATGCTGCGTAGCCGAGTGGTCTAGGTCGCAACTCTACAACACGGAGTTCACAGGTTCGATACTGCGCCACGGCCAAAAAAATTTAAAGATTCGCTGGCTAACCTGCGAATATACTTAACAAAGGATTTGGAAGTTTAGAAAACAGAAGAAAAAAAAAACGAATGGAGAAAAAACTTAAAGGGGTTAAAAAAATGCAGTAAAATTAATATTTTTCATAGATTCTAATATCTGTAGATTAAATTTTAAACCAACAATTTGATTAAAAAAATAATATAAGTAAAGTTTAATATTTAAACCAGTGAAGTTTACGGAAGCAATTGTAATACTTTCATTTCATTAAAATCTAATACAATTTTGGTGTCGTCATATATGTAAACCGAGTTAGCATTGATAATAGACCAGGGTTTTTAACTGTGTACATAAAATAAAAAATGGGTTATTGTAAAATGGGAGAAAATCAATTTATATATCTCGCCTTGTTGACAAATATAAGTTATATTGTATATTAGTTTGTTTTATTATTAAGGTAAACGAGCGTATTAATGTTTTATTCATGTAATTCATAACTAGTACTATGTCACCAATCAACATTAGTCAACTTCATACTTTTTCCAACCTTTTTCGCACCAGATACCAGGTACCTAAATCTTCACATATTGCTCATAAAAAATCCATGATATAAGAATCCTAAAAAATCGCAGATTAACTTTATTATTGGAAGGTCAATAAAATCTCCCCACGTATCCAGAATCCTTAATTGGACATCATTAAAAACAGTAAAAAATTGGTAAAAATAAGTCATGCCAGTATTAAATTCAAATCCAAAGACGACCATTAATTTGGCTTTATGTGATTTTGACGTGATTCCTGTTTTAACATACACACTCTTTTTTCTGTAGCCATCAAATATTGCTATGTAGGTAAAGTATAGGTATGTAAAATTGTGAGGAATTTAGGATCATGGTGACTCTGAAATTGATTTCCCATCAAGCCTAATAAAATATATAAATCTTTTCATCTTAACATGGAGAGGCTCCATCCAAGATATTATCGCTATTTTTAATAGTCATAATGGAATCTTCTTTAGTCACCCCAGTCACATTTTTTGTTATGCCAATATTTTCCTTCAAATGGAACAATCAAGGAAGACAAACGGCGGCATTGTTTGGTTACACCTTGGGAGTGTTTCCTTCTTTTTAATTTCTGCACATCTTTTACAATAGAATAATGCCACCAATTGACGCATTGATGTAAATCCCAAGTCATAATGCAATTTACTAGCGAATTGACTAAAAGGTGTACAACAAATAATGCATTTCGACCATCAACTGTTGAATACGTAAATAAATACTTGTACATATTTACATAGTTTACCGAAATGATCAATGTCCAAAAGGAAAACTAAAATTCTTATTCACAATTTTTTATAATTTGGAATTTCATAAATTATCAAAGCTGTTAAAAGAATCATGGAGGATTTTATTTCTTGGTCATAAACGACATAATGACACAGCTAGCAAACTGGCGTTTTGTTAGGGAGGGGCACGACAGCATTTAATTATTTGAGCACCTCATCTCCTATAAAATGATCTTTTACGATCAACAAATCGACTCTTTGATGATCTGATGTAGACTATATTGTCGGGAAGATTATCTTATTTCCCATCATATTGAAGATATTGAAGCTTTATTGTTCTTGGGCGACTGATGTTGCGCGTTTACATATTGTCGATATGTGATGGTCCATCCTGGGAAGACATCCCAGGGTGTTTTAGTGGAGAATGTCGTTTTAAATCTTTGTAAAGCGGTTGCGATGGCCGCCAATATTTTTCAACAGCTTAAGCTGGAATGGTTTCATGTATTCTTTTTATTGTATTAGGTATTTTTTTATTGTATTATGAGTTATTCTTTATAAAAGAAAAGATAGTTTTAGGTTCTAATACTGGGGATTTTATAGACCATGTGGATAGGTCAAGCCTTAAGCCGCCTCAAAACCTTACAAAAATTTTACAAAATATTTGAGACAATTTCTGCACAGACTGCGAATAATTTCCCGTAATATGTTGTACAGTAATGCTGATGATATTTCTGTATTCATCACGCATAAGCGCATAACTAACTTTTTAGGGTTTTGTAGTAAAAACAAACCCCTTATGAAATCGGTGAAACGTCCGTCTTTCTGTCTGTCTGTTTGTCTGTACATGAAATATCTTACGAACCGCTGAAGCTGCTATACATGCATGAAATTTGGTGGAAATATAATATAGAAGTGCTATATTTCTCCAGGGAAAGCAATGCGTCGTAATAGACCAACTTTTATGCTTGGTATGACAAATGGGGTATCGTAAAAAAAAAAGGTAGATACCGTCGAGTACATTCCATTTTTGGTATTTTCTCCAAATTTGAAGAATGGAGAAAAGGAGAGGAGAAAATATGTGACCACAGTTTGTCCCCCTTACTTAGAAATATGGAAATTTACGGGGAAGCATAGAAAACGGAAAATAATGGAATTTTGTTATCTCGCTAGAAAAGGTTAATAATAGTACATTTCTATAGTTGCAGTTAGCACACCCCTACACCCCTAAGCACATCCCTAGTCAAAAACAAATTTAAGGTCAACGATAATCAACACCACGTAATATTTAATAATTGTACACTCATACTTCTTTATACGGCCTAGATTGGTTTTGAAAATTTTGGCCGTAAAGTGAAGTAACGTATAAGGAATACATAATTTTCATACAAATCCATATTAATAACAAAGGATCGGTTCCAATTTATTGAACAAATATAGTTTTAAATTCATAATGGGACAAAAATATCGAAAAATCAAGTCATTACAAAGACTTAAACATGATGACAAATCTGAAAAATAAAAATAAAATTAATAAAGGCAGACTAAGATACCCAACTGGTGGGCACGGCGACCATCTATTGTGCCATAGCCTTTCCTAATCCTAAAGACCGTCAACCAACGAATGAATGAAGGCCAGCAGGTCCTTTGTAGCAGCACTCTTAATGGCAGCGGAGGTCAGGAAGGAATCTCCAAAAAAAAATAGAAACCTGAAGCGAGCAGTCGCGAAGCATTCGTAGAGAAAGTGTTTGGTGGACTCAATTCTCTAGGCAAAGCCAGCTTTCCGTTTCAGTAGACAGGACCATTTTGTTCAAGTGATATCTATCCCAGTGGGGCACAGTGTGGTAATCAACGATTACCCTCAACTCTTCCCAGGCTAGCTTCTTTGAAACCGTAGAGATTGATAAGATTTTTGGGTTACCGCAGACCTGGGATTTTATTGTAGTACCGCAGCCTTTCATCCGGAGACCATTCCCTCACCAGCGCTCTGGCTTTGGCCCAGCTCAGGCCGCTGTAAGTATCATACTTTGTCGATGTTCAAGTTCAAGTTCATCTGCAGCTTGGTTGCCAAGAATGCCCCGATACTCTGGTACTCAACATAGTCAGCCGATTGTTGTTTCACAAGCTTCGATTAGAACTTATGCGAAGTAAGCGCCTTAATGGCTGCCTGACTGTCAGTACAGATAGCGATGTTAGCGCCATTAAACCTCTTGTACAAAATTTCCCTGGCGCAAGCCTCAATGGCTTGGAAAACGCTGGGCGAAATGCCCACAACGACTGGATTCTGGATCCTGGTCTTCGGTCCAAAGATTCCAGCACCAACTCCATATCCCGTTCTAAATCTAAAGTTATTTCCGAGACCTTGACGGACTTACCTTGTAAAACTAACGAGTATATGTTATATCTTACCTGTCGTTTGTTTGCCCGTGGAAAAAGATCAACTTGTGTCATTCTAGCGCTGCGTTTTTCTTCGGGGTCGGTTTAGGAAGGATTTATATTCTTGCTCCATGAGATTAAGGGCTTTATTTAAATTTTTATATGCTAATATCTTTTGCGTAAGTGGCTCTTCTATATCGTGATTTTTGATTGGGCTGATGTTAACTGTGCATCATTTGTTAAGGGGGTACTTTCAGAATTTAACAAATTAAACACATCGCGATCCTCAGAATCTTCAAAAACCTATTCTCTGCTTCTACACTTAGACTGGTTTGACAAATATTGGGCGCAGAATCAGTGTCTTTTTCTTTACTTTTTTGACTAGTTCAAATAATGTAGAACCTCACATATTTTGGCCGTTTATCGAATCAATGTACGCCGTAAATCGAAGCTGCGCCACAATTCAAAAAGGCTGTTATAGCGAAACGACATAAAAAGAGGGGCCGTATGAAGAAGTTTAAGTGTACATTCATTTAAGGTTAGGCATTTCGACACTATCCATACGAAAAATACACCCACCGGGCTCGTGCATAGGTGCGAGTTGAATGTTGTTTGTGGTGCCATATGCAGTTAGTTAGTAAATTAAAATTATTTATTTACAATCATTTATTACTCATTAAATTCTTTCTAAAAAATAATTAAGTACTATTTGTATTGTCATTCAAAAGTAATAACTACTTTTACGAAAAAATAATTTTAATTCAATAGTAATAGTAATTGTAACTCAAAATTAATTACTTTTCAGGCAAAGTAATTGTAAATCAAAAGCTATAATTACAATTTAATTCTATTCAATTACTGTTTAGTTGCTTTTCACAAAAAACCCAAAGTAATCAATTAGTATTTATTAAATAAAAATTTTGGAGTGATTAAAATCAAAATATTTAATTACTTTTCGTAAATAACGCAAAGTAATTAATTACTATTCATTAAAAATAAAAAAAAAACTGTTGTAAGCCGCAGTAATTAAATTTTGAACAATTACAGTCGAGAACGGATAAATGCAAAACGCTTAAGTGCAAAAACCGCATTAGTGCAAAATATATGAAAGCTCGGTGATTTTTCACCTAGGTATTTTTCATATGGTATTGCATCTATAACTGCAAAATGCATAAGTGCAAAAAATGCTTGAGTGAAATAGAAATATATGGCATGCCCAACATAAACACATGCGAATTGCAACGGATGAGTGCAATGGTTTTTCGCATGCGCAAATAGGTCGACAAAATTAAGCCAATTCTTGTGCCTTAGAGGAAGTAAATATGAAAGATTTGGAAATAATTTTAATCCTTTTTATAGATCATACCTAGGTAAGCTTAACTTTTTGTAGGTAAAAAAAAAAAATTGGCGCAACAGTCCAATTTGAACCATGGCCTCGAGATGAGTTAGCATCATCTCATTTTCTAGATCGTGACGGTGTTGTGTCTTTTGTAAAAATTGAACCCTTTTTTAATGTTTTCCTTATAACTTCAAACCGTTGCCTCAGATATTAAAGAGCGTTGAGTTCTGCATATTTCGGTTCAGCAGTATAGTCCAAATCGATAGTCACAAAATGATAATTATTGAGGCGATTCGAGCTTACAGATCTTTGAAACGAATGCTAAAAATCAAAAACTGATAATATAAAAGATGAAGATCACTTTATTTCAAGTCCAAAGTGTCAAAAAATTTTTAATTCGACCCATTTTTAGTGTGGCTGTGAGCAAAAATACAAAAATATTGTTTAATGATTACAACGTTAATAGCTTAATATCTAGGTAAGTATAACAGCTATGAGTTTCATTTTAGTCTTAAATTATAAATAATACAGTCCATATTAGAAATACTTCACAACATTTTTTTTTAATTAATATTTAAATTTTTAATTATTTTTTAACAGACTAATTTAAGAGATATTTTGTAATAAAAAACCAAACAAGCCAAACAATCAAGCAATTTTTTCATGATGGCGGTGCCCGCGGTAGTATTTTATGCTTTGTAAAATCGCCGACCGTACTTGAATTAAAATAACTCAAAAACAACACCAGGCAGAACACAGAATTGCAGCTAGTTTCTTACTTTAATAACGAAAAATAGCCTGTGGAAGTTAAATAAATTGTTTACTAGATAGAGCCCAGAAAAATAAAACAAAATGTGTGCATAATAAAAATCATGCTGTAATCCTACTTTTCTCAAGTTTTCACCTAGACATCATATTAGTTTTATTAAAAAGAAAAAAAAACCCTGTTTTGTTGTAAATAAATTGTGATAATTTTATATAATTTTAAATTTATTTTAAAAAAAAGCACTTGTGCACACATATTTTTTATTTTCCAAAGCTATATTCAGTACGAAGGAAACAGCGGCTCTCAATACTCTTAGGATACATCCAACCTCCGATGTATGCGGTATTGATATTGGTCACATGAGTATGAAACAGATTCCTGACAAGCAGATCTCCCTAAGATCAGATTGGATGATCATGCTTCGGTAATAAATTCATAGCTCTCATCCCATATCCCTAGGTATGGGAAAATTACAATCTCTGCCCAGATGTATCATGTGGTACACCGATGAGTTTGAAACTGAACAGGGAGTTGGTGCGGGCGTCTTTGGATCCAACCCAAGGGACCTAGCGTTTTTAAGCTGAGCACCATGCTATTGGAGTCTGCGCCAGGGTAATTCCGGAAAACAATAGCCGGGCAGCCATGAAGGCTCTCTCTTCACATACTACTACTATTAGTCAATTGCCCAAACCACTAGCGCGTCACCTGTTCCATGTGACCCAGTTGACGTTTCGTTGGCATAAACTAATTTCGGAGAATGCAGTTACCAGCATGCACCTCCTGCTCCCCATTTAACCGCCTACCTGTGACAAGTCAGGAGATACTGTGGCTAATTATTGCGCCTGCACTACAGTGGGAAGACAACACTAACATCCATAGCTACGTCGTCGTGGTTTCGGGACTCGAACGCGAAACGCCGGTAGTCGGACATGAGATTGTTGCCGCTCTTCAAACTGGTGATTTGTATTGTATAATTATTAAAAAGTGAATATCCTTCAAGGTATGTAATTATAATTGAAATTGATAATGCATGGCCATGGGAGAAGGTCTAATGTCTGGCAAATCGTCAACCAACTATTTTTGTATTGGGTGCCAGGTCACCGCGGTATTGAGCGAAATGAAGCAGCGGATAAACTTACAGGCAAGGCTCATCATCAGATTTTCTCGGGCCGGAACTCTTTCGTGATCTGGGCTTAGCTTCAGCTAGGGCATTCATAACGGGTAGGATAAGAGCACTACTGCGAAAACCTTACAGGACTGCGGCAAAGAAGTTAATAAGACCCTTCGACTTCGTAGATATCACCCACATGAGCAAAACCGACCTTAAAATACTTGTGGGCTACCTATCAGGAGAAATTTCATCTAAAAAAGGCAGGTTTGTCTAACGAGACGGAGTGTCGACTTTGTTTAGGGGCGATTGTGCGGGTGAGGTCAGTTCACCACGTGCCCTGCTGTTATCAGGAAAACCACTGCAAAAGACATGCTAGCCTTCGTACGAGTAGAGGATGGCTTTTTCCTTTAATAATAAAAAATAGACTATGGGACAATAGACCTCTTTTTATAGCAGTGCCAACCTTTAGGGTGAGTAGTCAATATTTTCTTATTTATTTTTAATTTTTACTATGAGATAATAGCTACGATTCAGTATTTACTACAATGTTCTACCTGCTGTAGTTTTTAAGTTATTATGTTTTCATTAAAGTAATATTGGGTTCACACTAGGGACCAGATCAATTCGATCTCGAAAATCAGGATGTGGTGAGTTTAAATTTGTATTGTATGAGCTGAGATGGAGTGCTTTGACCGCAGAGAGATTGAAAAAAAACTTCAAGATGTTATACTTACCGGAATACAGCTATTAAGGTTGCAATCGCTAAACAGATATTTTTACATTTTTGATTAGATTAGATTAGATAATAGCTTTATTGAGTGATAGAAAACAATGTATAAAAACAGGAGGATCTTAATTTAAGAGTTTAGACAAAGTCTGTACATCTATGGTAGGGAGAGTTATTACAAAGAAAAGATGGATTTTTAAATCAAATTGGAAGAAGATATTTAGGAAAAAATAGCTTAAAACCTATGGTAGAAGTAGAGAATTTACATACTAACTTAAAATAACTTACAACTATCTTACATTTATGAACCTAGCGCAAAGGGATCAGTATTTAAGAACTGACAGCCAAAGGAGCAATCAGGGGGTTGTCTGAGGCCGCAAGGCGATTTAGAAATTTAGAATGAATTATGTTGCAAGTGGTATAGATTTGATCAATATTTGATAATAAGTGTAGAGAGTGGGTGGAGTAGTAAAAGGGTTTGTTTAAAATAATCTTCAGGCATTTATTTTGCAAAATTTGCAATTTGCGTTTGCGAGTGAGCGCACACGTGTTCCAAATAGAGCAGCCATATAATATGATGGGTTGCATTACTGATTTGTAAATTAGGAGTTTGTTAGAGGTGGAAAGTTTGGATTTTCTGTTAATAAAAGCGTAGTTAGCACGAATACTATTCAGAATTTTTGAACTTGTTGTGTCGGTATGTGTCTTCAATGTAAGCTTCGAGTCGAGGTGGAGACCTAGGTATTTTAGATCTTTAGCCCAAGCAATTGCTGAACCTAAAACATTTATTAAAGGGGTCGGTAGGTGTCTCCTAGCTCGTCTTTTAGAGAAGAAAGTTGCTTGGGTTTTCTCGCTGTTGACTTGGATTTTCCATTTATAACAGAATTTTTTTAATTGTCTTAGCTGGAGTTGCAGGATGTTGACGATGGTATCTGGATTGTCACTGCTGGCGTAAATTGCTGTGTCGTCCGCATACATGGCGATGTGGTAGTCGTTAACTAAAGGAAGGTCGGACATGTATAGATTATACAATGTGGGACTTAGAACCGAACCTTGGGGGACACCGGCGGGGACATTACGAGCATTAGATAGACTACGTACTTTGACACGGAAAGATCTTGAAGGTAAAAATGATTGGATGATTTTACAAAGGTAAATTGGAATTCCAAACTGGACTAATTTGTGGGTAAGACCATCATGCCACACTGTGTCAAAGGCTTTCTCAATATCCAAAGCAATCAACCCGGTAGATTGTTAAGAGTTAAAGCCCTGCTCTATGTGATTGACGACTCTATGTAGTTGGTGGATTGTCGAAAGTCCGGGTCTGAATCCGAATTGGAAGTTGGGAATTATTGAATTATCTTCAATTGATTGTTGAAGTCGAGACAATATTACCTTCTCAAAGATTTTACTCAGCGTAGGGAGTAGGCTTATTGGTCGGTAATTTGTTGGAAGGCTAGGATTCTTACCTGTTTTGAGAATGGGTATTACTGTCGCGTTTTTCCAAGAGTTCGGGAAGTAATTTAGTGTCAGGCAGCAGTTGAAAATATACGAGAGTAATACTACCGCTTTTTTGGGTAAGTTTTTTAGTAGAGCGTTGGGGAGACCATCCTCTCCAGCGGACGATTTAATTTTTAATTGTTTAAGAATCGCTCTCAGCTCGGACGGACTACAGAATTTACTAGGCGAGAGATCAGAAGGTAAGTTAGCGAGAGTTGTGATGGTATCGTTCACGCATGCAGTAGTGAAAGGGTCATTAGTTTGAGCAGTAAGAGTGTGGAAGGAGTAAAAATTTTCCGCCAAAAGGTCAGCTTTGTCAACGTCAGAGAAGGCCCAAGAATCGTCTGCAAGCCGTAGGGGTGGAAGGGAGCGGGATTTGTTCTTGAGGCATTTCCGTAGTTGCCCCATTTTTCGAGAACCCTTATCTAGGGAAGATAATATATTGTTCCAGCGCTCGTTACGTATTTTCAGAAGATTGGAACGAATCTGGAAGTTAAGGAGGTTTAAGAAGTTCTTTAGGTTCGGTGAGCGAGTTCTTTGCCATTGCCGACGAATATTGTTTCGGTGGCGGATGAGAGCAGTAGTAGTATTGTCGGCTACCGGTACTTGAGTAGTACGAGTTATTTTAGGGGTTGCCAAGTCTCGAGCAGTTTTGATCTGATTGGTGAAGTTGGAGATGAGCTCGTTTATTTGATCTTCGCTGCAAATCCGTGATAGGTCATTATCCAAGAGTGTAATGTTCCTGTTGAGGAAATCGCGAAATTTTGTCCAGCAGGTTTTCTTGTAATCGTACGAATAGTTTCTGGAAATCACCAGGCTTTTATCAACAATGAAGGAGACTGGCAAGTGGTTTGAGGAAAGTTCATTCAGGACAAGGGGTTGGGATATAGGTAACTCACCATTACTAATTATCAGGTCCAGTGTTGAGGGATTGCCCCTGGGGGGATAACAGGTGGGGCCGTCAGGAGCGTGGATTAGAGTGTTGTGACTAATGGTTAGATCGTAGAGAATCTGGCCGGCTTTGTTTCTGGCGCAATTCCAATGACAATGGCGTGCGTTGAAGTCACCGCAAATTATGAATTTGGATCTGTGGCTGAAAAGTAGTTTCAAGTCGTCTTTAAATAGTTGTAATTTAGCTGAGTCTAATTTGGTTCCGCTAAAATAGACGGCAATTAACGTTAAATCTATATGGTCAATTTTTATAGCAACATTTTCGATAATTTTGGTAGGAAAAACTTTAAGCGGTGTAAACTTGATGCCCTTCCTGATAAATATTGATACACCTCCACCAATTGCATCCCTATCATTTCTTACGATATTATAATCCGCATTCTTAAGATTGTCGCTATCCCTAAGCCAGGTTTCGGAAATACAGAACAAATCAATATTATTCTCGGCTAAGAATCTGTAAGTTTCCTCAAATTTGTTGCGGATGCTTTGTGCATTCCACAGTAGGCATCGGATCTCGCTTCTATTTGTAAACATATTTAGTTGCGACTTCAATCAATACATTGCACTGCTCGAAACGAGTTTTGCAGTTGGAGAGTCTTAGAATGATCTTACTGAAGAGATCCATCAGCTCTTCGGCCGAGAATAAGTTAGAGTCCGAGCATGGGAGTGCGGTGGTGTTAGTGAAATTATTATTGCGCGTGACAGAACTATAAGACATCTTATTACCTAGTACATTAGAGTTGTTGCTTAAATTAATGTTGTTGTGTTGGTCGAAGCTAAAATTTTCAACGGGAAGATTTGGGAAGTTGGTCGAGTTGAATGCTGGAGTTGAGTAGGATTTATTCGAGTTATTTTGACGCATCCTCGTGCGTTGTGCTAGTTGTGCTCGGCGCTTTAACGCTTCTAGGCGATTGGGACAAATCGTGCTATTGGCAGTGTGGTTACCGCCACAGTTTGCACATTTTATCTGAGCCAAATCCTTTTTGGTACATTCAGATTTATTATGCGCTTCTCCGCAAATGAGACATTTCGATGGAAGGAAACAAAATGATGTTCCATGACCGAATTTACACTAAAAATGGGCCAAATATTTGCCACGACAGACTTGAAATCTTCAACTTATATTTAGTCAGTTTTTTTGTACCTGCAGAATCGAAATTCCACTAGTACATTGGAAGCAGAATCTCTTTAGTTTACTCCCTATTAAATTTTTCGAGCCGAGGCACCGTTTAGAAGAAAAATATAAAAAAAGGTTTCAATTTCACAGATTTTCATTTGGAAAAAGTTAAGCTTAGCTTATGCGACTGTGCAAACACAGTTACCATCTATTCAGAATCTATAGAAAGTATTACAACTATCATATTTCCAGATATTTCCCTATTCCCTATAAGACACCAAATTAATTCAAATTTGCTGGCCTATCTTTGCAACGGATAAGTGAAAAAAAACGGATAAGTGCAATCAATTTCACTGCCAGAGGCGATTGCACTTATCCGTTCTCTACTGTATTACTTTTCGGAAAGTGCTATTGGGCCGTTTTGTTCGTGGACCTATCATCAGTAAATTTTTTTAAAGTGCAAGAGATACTTTTATTGTTATTTCAAAAATGGGTCATTTGTGAGGATACCATCACAAAAAAAAATCGCACAACAAGGCAATCCGACAGTCAATCAAAAATGTATAAAAAGTTGTTGTGCCCATGTAGTTTAACCATTTCTGAAAGGGGAAAAGTATAATGGGAGAGGAGGGGAGGAGGAAAGGGCTAAGCTGGTCGCTGACTCTACTTTCTATAATTATTCACATGATTTTTACTTTTATTTTTTATGCAAGTTCACAATTTGCAATGTCATATTAACATAAATAGTTAGGCATCTCGAAGAGTAGAACAGTTCATCTCGTATACATACATATCTATTGTAACTATAATACAATACAGCTTCCCGTTTAAAATTATTACTTTAAGAGGTTAGACCAGGAAAGTTAAACTTTTGATGATGATGACGAAAGAATAAAGCAAAGCTGGAAATGATTTTAATGCACTAAAGACATCTTAAGTAAGACTTATATAAGTTGGCGACAGTTTCTAAAATATGCGTTATTTGTGAGAGCCGAAAAACCGCGTAATGTTAGCACTTTTTTCAGTTTTTATATTTTATAATATTTACTTCGGTTTAACCCAATTTTAGTGGTTCAACAAATAAATACTACGAAGAGTTTATAAAATGAAAAGCCGTTTAAGCTATGACAAAGTAAATAATTATGTAAAAAATAAATGGACTAAACCTTATTCTCCTGTTTTTGATGTTCTTTTGCGTTTTGGAGAATATGGATGACTAAACATCTATTTCTATTTTATCTTCAGGAAGGGATCTGGAATTATATCGACTTCTTCGCCGTACGGTGCAGCCTCAAACAACATTTCGTCCTCAGTGATACAAATTCTACCTGTGTGTCCATGGCAGTAGGGGGGGCGAAAACTCCTCTTTCATAGTCCTCGGCGTGGGCGCCCCCTGGAACGGCAGTGGTCACTGACCATTGCCAACCAACGTCAAGCCGCCAGTGATGGCGGTGCGATGATTTGGTTGAGGTACTCCTGTGGTGTGGGGTGTAAAAAAAATACCACGGCCTTTCCCTTTGAGGGCCTGTCGTTAAAACCGACAATCAAAGGACAGGATCTGTATGCCAGCAACTTGCACTATCCGAAATCTTTATATGCTAACGAAACGTCAACTATGCCTCGGATAAGGACTGACTCAACGGTTACGACTTTTGGCTATCGTACAATGACAAAGATTGGATTCTGGAATGTGCGTACTCTCCTGGACAATGGATCAGAAGGTCCCCAGAACGCACGATTTCTTCAATTAGAGCGTGAATTTCTGAGGTACAAATTAAATATCTTAGGAGTTAGTGAGAGAAGATGGTGGAACAGTGGAGAATTTATCTCTCCAACGAGCAGCACTGTAATGTTGTACTCCGGTAAAGCTACCGGTAGTCGTCGTGAGTCAGGTGTGGAGCTCCTTTTAACCAGAGCCGCGCGAAACTGTCTCTTATCCTGGGAGCCGGTCTCTGACAGAATCTTGACCGCCAGGTTCCGGACCAAAATGAGGAACATCTCAATTATACAATGTTATGCCCCTACTGAACCCGACAATGTCTTGGCAAAAGACTCCTTCTACGAAGAGCTAAACGCCGTTCAGAGCAGAACACCTAAAGGTGACATTATAATGGTTATGGGTGATTTGAATGCGAAAGTTTTCGCTAATAACTATGGTCTCAGACATGTGATGGGGAGACACGGTCTTGGTGATCGTAATGACAACGGTGAAAGATTTGTAGAGCTCTGCAACTTTCACAGTCTCTTTATCGGTGGTACTATGTTTGAGCATAAGGACCACCACAAAATCAGTTGGTCCTCTGTTGATCGGCGCAGAACACAAAATCAGATCGACCATATTGCCATTAGTAAAAGATTCAAGAGTTGCCTCCTGGACATGCGAAACAAGAAGGGTGCCGATATTGGGACGGAAAGAGACCAATATCTTATGATCGCTAATTTTCGATTGCGTATTGCAGCCGTGCGCCGCCCCAGCGACGAAAGATCCAGGCGCCGCAAATTCAACACCGCTCGATTAAAAAATCCAGCTGTCTTACAACAATATAATGACCATCTTGCGCAAAAAGCAGCTGAGATAACTAGTCACCCAGATAGTGACATAAACGAAAACTGGGATGCCATAAAAAATGCGTACATTGATAGCGCAAATACCATCCTTGGCCCAAACCCGGATTGCCGCAATAAGCCCTGGATGTCCGACGCTTCATGGCAGCGGATTGTTGAAAGAAAGGAGCTGAAGGTTCGTTTGGCTGCATCATCAGACGACAATCGAAGCAGCATCGAATTCCTTTACCGTCAGAAAGCTCGGGAAGTTCAGCGTAGTGTGCGACGCGATAAAAGAGTTTATGCGAATTCTCTTTTAGCCTCAGCAGAAGAAGCCGCAAGAAGTAACAACTTAAACGCCGTATACGGTGTCATCAAGGAGTTTACAAGTGGTCGTAACTCCTGCCAACATCCGGTGAAAGATAGTGATGGAAAGCTACTTATCTTGGAAGAAGATCAAATGAGGCGGTGGAAAGAACATTTCGCCGCGGTCTTGAACCGTGTAACCTCTGGTGAAGTTCCCCCTCATATAGGTAATTTAGCTAACCATCAAAATGTGCGTATACGGTCCACTGCCCCGACTAAAGAGGAAATAGTCACTGCAATTATTGCACTAAAACGAGGAAAGGCCGCCGGACTTGACGGTATCCCTGCCGTACTTTATCAAGCAGCGCCAAGCGTAACTGCCGATTTGCTACACCCACTTGTTGATAAAGCGTGGAATACAGAGACTTTTCCCACTGAGTGGAAGGAAGGTTTGATCATCAAACTTCCAAAGAAGGGTAGCCTCACAGACTGTAATAATTGGAGAGGCATTTGTGTGCTTCTTGCCGTTGCCAAGATAATAGCTAAAATAGTCCTGGAAAGACTAAAGGCCCACTTAGAAAGCACAATTGATGAAGAGCAGGCTGGTTTTCGATCCGGATTCTCCTGTGTCGATCACATTAACACCTTGCGAATCTTCATCGAGCAATGCGCTGAATACGATTCTCCGCTTCACTTGCTTTTCATCGATTTCGAAAAGGCTTTCGATAGTGTGAACCGGGATTCTATATGGGCGGCCTTGCGCAGGAGAGGCATCCCTGAGAGGCTTGTGGCTATTATTAAGGCAACCTATGACGGCGCGTTTTGCATAAAGGTAAGGTGTCGGGGGACTTTGAGATTCGCAGTGGAGTTCGGCAGGGGTGCATCCTCTCACCGATCTTATTCCTCATTGTGATCGGCGACGTGTTGCATGCAGCCCTATCCGGACTCGACAGAGGAATTCAATGGACTTTGACATCTTATCTACAACATCTTGACTACGTTGACGACATATGCCTACTCTCCCACAAAATCATGGATCTGTCCGCAATGGCGTTAGATCTCGAGAGGGAGGCAAGCAAGGTTGGGCTTAAGATTAATACCAACAAGACCAAGGTTCTTAGCCCGCCGTTGCGAAAAAGAAATCCGACACCTATTGCCATCAATATTAATGGGCAGCCTGTGGAGAAGGTGGACAACTTCGTCTACCTGGGTAGCATTGTTGCCGAAAATGGTGGTACGGAGCAGGACATCGCTCGTCGTATCAACCAGACTAAAGACGCATACGGCATGTAGTCCAAAATCTGGCAGAGCAGTTATCTCAGCATCAAGACAAAGCTGGGCCTGTTTCGCTCCCTGGTACTATCAGTGCTTTTGTATGGGAGCAGTACATGGAAAGTTTCCGTAGGAGTTACCAGAAAGCTGCAAGTTTTCGTCAACTCATGTCTTCGTCGAATTTTAAGAATTTTCTGGCATTGCTTTGCATGCCATGAAGTGGAACCCCATTTCCAACCAAGGCCGACCAAGAGGGGGTCCTCGAATCACATGGCGTCGATCTGTGGCAAAGGAGTGTCAGGCACTGGGTAAGTCTTTTGGGGAGTTGCGTCCCATTGCCCAGAACAGAGTACGATGGCGCGCAGGAGTAGTTGACGCGCTATGCCCCGCTAGGGTTTATGTCAAAATAGTATGGCAGTAGGTACATATTACGGAGCATTTGACTCCAGCTTTTGTGCTAGAAGAAGCGGTTTTACATTCTTTCTTACAGTTGCGGAATATTGTACAATATTTAGCAGTTCCTGGGGAGCTTTGAGTTGGAATGTTGAAACTGTCATTAGATCATTTTCGGTTGTGTTCCATCCCCACTGGTTTGGATGAAGAACCGTTAGTAACAAATTGCTCATATTCATCATATTCAGCAGGAGTGAGTTTTTTTTTTATCAAGTACTTGCATACCCTGTAAATATAATTGGCTCACTTTGGTTTAGTTGAAGTGACCACTTGCCTGAAAGTAAGGTATCATAATGGTTTCGCTATGCAAATCACAATTTCCAATTCTTTCGGTTTCACTAAATTGTTTGCGAATGGAAACCATACGAAAATATTGCACCCACAGTTTATCTGTCGGACCGTTTTGCTCTGAGTTAGTCAATTGCTCTTTGAACTTTCGCATAAGATCATCCACGTTGGGGTTATTTATATCAAATTTGTCAGTACCTAAGTCGTCGATGGAAGACAATAGTTATATACTCTTCTTATCTGAAATAGCCATTGTTGAAAAAATTGTTTACCTATTGCAAGCTGATCCAAAATATGACATCGTACAGCTCTAAAATAGTAGTGACCAGACATCATAGTTTTTGTGGATGCTAGTGCAAATGAAACATTAAATAAATCCTGCAAACTACTGCCACTCTAAGTCGCACAATAACTGAGCCCAACTCACTCTCTGGTCCAGAAGAAACGATCATTTCTCTTGCTTTTTTGTAAAACGGCTGGTCAAAGGTGACAAAACAGCTTTTTTGATGTTGGTATGGTAAGAGGGGCTGCCGTAGTCTCTTAACAGCTTACTTAGACTAAAAGAAGGTCCCTTGTGTTGCCCTGGAATTGTATAATTCCTTCCGTTAGCTAATAGCGAGTCGCAGGAGTCGACCCACATCTGCATCAGCTAGGTCTCCTAGATGTTGCTCTATACATTTTTAACAGCTGTTTTGGGGGACCCTTCACTAGTTTTTTATGTATCAATTAGGGCTTCGTAGTTTTTATTTGTAGAACGACTTAAATTGAGCTAAATTATGAGTATGACATGTTACTATCAACAGCCAATAAGCAACTTGGCTTCATAAGAAGACGTGCAAAAGAATTTAAGAATATTTGGGCTATCAAATCCTTATACATATACCACACTTGTACGCCCTATACTTGAATACGCCTGCGTAGTCTGGAACCCATTTTACGAGTCACATTGTGATAGATTCGAATCTGTTCAAAAACAATTCGTTCTATTCGCATTGATAGATCTGTATGACCCCTCTGATTTTCTTTGTCTCCCATCTTACAAATATAGACTTTCTCTTTTGAGCCTGACGACTCTTACCTCTAGAAGAACCTTGCTCTCTGCATGTTTTACTCTTGACTTTGTTAGCGGGGCTGCTAACATCGATCGTATATCGAACAAAATCGCGTATAATGATCAAATTAGACGAACTAGACATATATCTCTCTTAAAAGAATATCAACATTCAACCGTATATGGTTACAACGAGCCTATAAATAGGTGCTGCAGAGCTATTAACTCTCTTAGCGTCCATTTTTCTAAGTTGGTTTTCAAACAAAATTTGATGAAGTCCCTTACAACATCCTAATCCCCTCATTTTCATTCCCTTCTGCACTAATACCTTACATACAATATTAATAAGTAAGTGATTTTTGAAATGTAAATGTACCTTGTTTGGTTTATAAATAAATAAATAAATAAATTGTAATAAATATTATATTACATAATATTTAGTTTTTCCAAATTTGTAGTAATATGATAAAATACTGATTTGGGGGAGCAACTTCAAAAATAACTATTAGCGGAAATTCAGCGCTACGACTACTCCTATTTTCTTTATATCTATGCATAAGATTTGGCCAACATGAAAATTTTACCCAAAATTTGATGCTCTACAACTTTTATTTTCTGGCATTTTTTTTAGAGTAGTCGTTTTTGAGGTTCACGAAGATAACCTACTTTTCAGCCAAGTTGGTAAAAATGGTCGATTTTTGAAGATGAATTGTGACTAAACCGCTAAACCAAAATTAACAGTCAAGCAGTTCATTTATTAGACGTGAAATTTTAATTTTGTTCTAAACAAATTTTATGTAGGATGCTCTGTTTTTCAGTTTTAAGAAAAAACTAAAAAAGTGCCAAAATTACGCGATTTTTCGACTCTTACAAATGACGCATAATTCAGAAACTGTCGCAAACTTATATAAGTCTTATTTAAAATGTCCTAAGTGTATTAAAATTATTTCCAGCTTTGCCTTATTTTTTCGTCAGCACGGTCTTTTTTGGTTTAATTTGCTTGTGCTAGGTTAGAGATAGAGTCTTTGCGTCTTTTTTAGGGTTTTGTAGTAAAACAAAACCCTTATGAAATCGGTCATGCGTCCGTCTGTCTGTCTGTCTGTCTGTCTGTCTGTCCATGAAATATATCACGAACCGCTGAAGCTACATGCATGAAATTTGGTGAAAATATGTAGAAGTACTATAATTCTCTGGAGAAAGTGATGCGTTGTAATAGGTCAACTTTAAGAGGGGGTCCCCATAGAGGGGAAATGAAGGTCGAAATTTTTTTTTCGTCTGATATAGGCAAGTGGGGTATCGTAAGAAAGGTACCGTCGAGTACATTCCATTTCTGGAATTTTTTTCAAATTTGAAGAAACGGGAAAAGAGGTAGAGGGGAAAATATGTGGTCCGAGTTTGTCCCCCCCCCCCCCCTTGCATTTCGAGACCGTTACACTTAGAAATATGAAAATTTACAGAAAAGCGGCATTTCACTAACATAGAAAACTAAAAATATTAGAATTTCAAAATCTCATAAAAAAAGGTTAATAATAGTACATTTCTATTGTTGCAGTTAGCACACCCCTGCACCCTTTAGGTACACCCGGGGTCAAAAATATTGATGGCCAATGATAACTAACACCATAGGCAATAATGCCTCTAAGTTTCATTACAATCATGTAATACTTAATAATAGTACATTCACTTAAAGTTGGGCATTTTTACACTATTCATACAAAAAATACACCTACCGGCTTCGAAGGTGCGAGTACTACTTGCATGTTGTTTTTCGTAGTGCGAATTGCAGTTATTGTTACATATTATGGTTAATAAATTACATTTATGAAAGGGTAAAGATTGGTAGCGGGCGATGTGTTGTAATTGGCCAACTTTAACGAGCGGGGGAGGGGTGGGGCGAAATTAAGGTCAAATTTTGTTTATCGGCTGGTATAGGCAAGTCGGGTGTTGTGAGAAAGGTAATGTTGAGTACATTTTATTTTTGGCATTTACTTTAAATTTGAAGAAAGGGGAACAGTGAGGGAGGAGAAAATATTAGATAGTAATTTGTCCCCCCCTTGCATTTCGAAACCGTTACACTTAGAAAAATGAAAACTTTCAGGAAGGTGGGTTCCGAATAGCATATAAAACGGGAAATAATGGAATTTGTATATCTCCTCAAAATAGGTTAATAATAGTTTATTTCCATAGTTACAGTTAGCGCACCCCTGCATCCCTTAAACACGTCCGAGATAAAAAGTACTGATGGCCAAGGATAACCAACATTATAGGCAATAATATGTTCTAAGTTTCATTACAATCACTTAATATGAATGGGCATGTAAGATACTATATGATGGGTCAGACATTTTTGTTATGTTTTTTTTATCCATCTAAGTGGTACCAAGAAAAGCAAGGAGCCGATACTTGCGTACAAATACAATATAAGTGCTTGCTACAAAACCCTCGGATTGCGGGCCTCTATAGGTATATTCCGGTTTCATTTATGAATTGGCATGTAATGCTGTTTTTACACGCTAGACACTCCAGCTGTTAGACCGTCCATTAGACCGCCCATGAGACTACGCATTAGACCGTCTTTTAGACCGCGCACTTGACCATCCGTCGTCGAGCTTTCGCGCCACGATGATGATGATGACTTGACCGTCCATTAGACCGCCAGTTAGACCACGTATAAGAGCAGCTTAAAGTATCTTTATAAAAATCAAATAGCTGCTCTGATATGTAGTCTAATAAGCGGTCTAATGTAGACCTACATAGACGGTCTAAACTATACTATCAAACTTATCTCAATTTTGAATGAAAACTTTGTCCAATTAAATTAACGGGACATACACCATGTTTTCTTACGCGGCCATTTTCTGAGTGTAGAATCATGCTGCCTAAAGCGGAAGTTGACGCACGCCTTAAAGTAGATTACCATTTTGAATTGTAGTCTGAAAACATGAGTAATGGACCAATTTTCGAAAGGTGGCCGTCATTTTTGTTTCGAAAATTTGTTTTGATATTTTCAAAATAACTATACATATTTGTGAAGAGTTATTTGAAATTTTAAAAACAATGCCCGAACCAGATTGAACGTAAAATGTAGCAGCAGCGGCAGCGAAATGTCAAGTAAGAACGATGCATTTCCCTTAAGTGACCTAGATTGAACGCCCCGGCACCGACGGCGGCAAAACCAGATCTGCCGGTGCTGCCGCATTCAGCGTTAAATCTGGTTCGGACATAACGGTTACAGTGCAGAATAAAAACAAAAATTGAATGGTCTCACATTCAACCGCCTCATATCAGCTGAGCAGCAGTCAGCCATTTTTAAAGATGTTATTTTGACAAAAGAAGACCAACCGGCGATTTAGGGGAGCCGAGAAGACAAGTTTTGATGGCGGAGCCGTTTCTAGTTGGGGCGGTAAGCGATTTAACCTTGAAAAATATGGTAGAGTAATGGCGTTTAGTATAACTGTTGGTGGTCCCCATACAATCATTTTAAGAGGTGAAGCCACCTTGGACCCCGCGGCAGAGCGGATGTGCAGGCGAAAAAATAAAAATTTTAGCCCATTTTTTAATATTCTCCTCATAGCTTGAAAAACTTTGTGGACGTAAAGGGCGTAAAGTGCACTGTCAATGTCAAAATTTGGGTCAGTAGTATAGGCATATCGAGGAGCAAACTGCGACTCAGATCATCACTTGGTGAAGACGTCCTACAGATGTAGAATTTCCTCAGTGCACCAATCCAGAATCAGCCCTCCCAAAATCTTTGCGGTTGATAATCTTCTGAGTGATGCTACAGCGGTGGCGTATACTACCGCCCTTGAGGAAATACTATCACCTATGCTACACAACATCAGCAACACAGGCGTTCATGGGTTCTGGGAAGAACTCAAGGGTACTATCAAGGATGTCGCAGAGAAAGTCGTGGGATATAAAGCCCGGCGAGCGCGAAATGACTGGTTCGACGAAGAATGCAAAAATTCACTTGACGCGAAAAACGAGGCCTACAGACAATGGATTCAACGAGGAACCAGAGCCAGAAGAGAAAAATATGACGAGCTACGGCGAATATCGAATAGAATAATCAGACGTAAGAAACATAAATACTTTGACGAGCAGTTGCTGAACATAAACGAAAACTTAGCTAATAGGAACACCAGACAAGCGTACAAACTAGTAAATACAATTAAGAACGGCTATCAACCCAGGACTAGCCTTTGTGAGGACAAGGATGGAAACATCATCAGCGACACCGATGGCATTAACAAACGTTGGGCCTCTTATTTTGAAGAGCTTCTAAACCGACCATCTAACATCCCCACGCAGGAAGCTCTCGACGATATTGTTGATCTAGGCCCACCCATTCAACCCCCGACAGTAGAGGAAGTTGATCTCGCCTTGCGGTCACTAAAACGAAATAAAGCGCCGGGCGCTGACGAGATTCCAGCTGAAGTGCTAAAATTCGGTGGAACGAGTCTAGTTGATGCCATACATCAATTACTCCTGCGAGTATGGGAGAACGAGGAGATCCCAGACGATTGGCGCAGAAGCATCATCTGTCCAATTCATAAAAAGGAAGATAAAATGCGGTGTGAGAATTACAGGGGCATCTCACTAGTTTGTACGTCCTATAAAATTTTGACGAAAATTCTGGAAAATAGAATAAAACCGTACGCAGAACGAGTCATTGGCGAATATCAAAGCGGTTTCAGACCTGGTCGCTCCACAGCCGATCAGCTCTTCTCAGTCAAACTGATACTCCAGAGGTGCTGGGAATACAACGTAAACGTATACCAAATTTTTGTCGACTTCAAGCAGGCATACAGTATCGATCGTGGAGTACTATACAACATCATGCTGCAATTTGGTATACCGGCAAAATTAGTGCGACTGACAAAGATGACGATGACCAACCCCGTCTTACAAGTCAGGATACATAATAGACTTACTGATCTATTTGAAACACGCACTGGTTTGAAACAGGGCGATGGACTGGCACCGACGCTCTTCAACCTAGCACTGGAATACGTTATTCGGGCCATGAATATGGACAACAGCAAGACACTACTCATCAAGTCGACACAATTAGCAGCGTACGCCGACGACATCAACATCATGTCCCGAAAATTGGCTGACGCAGAAGAACTTCTGCATACGCTCGATACTGCTGCAAAAGAAGTTGGACTACGTATCGACGAGGGTAAAACTAAAGTAATGATGCAATCCACGACAAGGACACCTGCACAACCGAGCAGCAACGTGGGGGACCTCAACATCGAGTTTGTGAACAACTTCACATACCTGGGGTGCAACTTGTCAAGGGACGCCAACGAAACTGACGAAATCAAGCGACGGATACAGTTAGCTAATAAGACTTTTTTCTCGGTTCTCCCCATAATGAAATCGAAGCATGTGCACAGAAACACGAAGCTCCGCGTGTACAAAATCGTTATACGACCAGTGCTATGCTATGGCTGCGAAGCATGGACCCTAACTCAAGCCTCCGAAAACATGCTAGACACTTTCGAACGTAAGGTTCTACGGCGAATTTTCGGGGCTGTTTGCGATCGAGATGGATGGCGCATCAACCATGAGTTGTATGAAATGTACGATGAGCTGCAAGTCTCGAAAATCGTCAAACTACAACGACTTCAATGGGCAGGGCATGTACAAAGAATGGACGATGATCGCATGCCTAAGAGAGTAATGAATGCAGAACGAGTAGACGGAGCGAGACTGCTTAGACGACCGAGATCTCGTTGGGAGAGCTCAGTAGGTGTGGACGCCGCGCAGCTGCTGGGCTCCCAAAATTGGAGGACGCGGTCACTTGACCGAGATAATTGGAGGACAATGATCCAGCCGGCCAAGGCCCGACATCGGGCTGTCGCGCCACGATGATGATGAGTATAGGCAGAATTTATAGTAAAAAACGTCGATTTTTGAGGATTACGAGGAAAATTACACTTTATCACATTCTAAGCTCATAAAACTTTGAAACGGATGTTCCAAATAAAACCGAAATATAGAGGGCTATGCCTGCAGTCCGAGGGTTCTGTAGCAAGCGCTTATTTTGGCATGTAAATATTGGCTCCCTGGTCTTCTTGGCACCACTCAGATGGATAAAAACACCATAACTATCCGTAAAATGCCTTACTGACTAGATTTGTATGTATAGGTATACGAGATAAACTATCCTACTCTTCGTGATGCTCAATCATTCATGTTAAGGCGACATTGCAAATTTGAAACTTGCATTAAAAAAAAATTGAGTCAGCGACCAGCCTACCCCCCCCCCCCCCCCCTCCTTCCCTCTCCCGTAAATTTTTACCCTTACAGAAATTGTTCAATTACAATTCGCTCTATGAAAAACAATATGCAAGTAGTACTCGCACCTATGCATGAGGCCGGTCAAACTACAACGACTTCAATGGGCAGGGCATGTACAAAGAATGGACGATGATCGCATGCCTAAGAGAGTAATGAATGCAGAACGAGTCGACGGAGCGAGACTGCTTAGACGACTGAGATCTCGTTGGGAGAGCTCAGTAGGTGTGGACGCCGCGCAGCTGCTGGGCTCCCAAAATTGGAGGACGCGGTCACTTGACCGAGATAATTGGAGGACAATGATCCAGGCGGCCAAGGCCCGACATCGGGCTGTCGCGCCACGATGATGATGAGTATAGGCAGAATTTATAGTAAAAAACGTCGATTTTTGAGGATTACGAGGAAAATTACACTTTATCACATTCTAAGCTCATAGAACTTTGAAACGGATGTTCCAAATAAAACCGAAATATAGAGGGCTATGCCTGCAGTCCGAGGGTTCTGTAGCAAGCGCTTATTTTGGCATGTAAATATTGGCTCCCTGGTCTTCTTGGCACCACTCAGATGGATAAAAACACCATAACTATCCGTAAAATGCCTTACTGACTAGATTTGTATGTATAGGTATACGAGATAAACTATCCTACTCTTCGTGATGCTCAATCATTCATGTTAAGGCGACATTGCAAATTTGAAACTTGCATTAAAAAAAAAATTGAGTCAGCGACCAGCCTACCCCCCCCCCCCCCCCCCCTCCTTCCCTCTCCCGTAAATTTTTACCCTTACAGAAATTGTTCAATTACAATTCGCTCTATGAAAAACAATATGCAAGTAGTACTCGCACCTATGCATGAGGCCGGTAGGTGTATTTTTTGTATGGATAGTGTAAAAATTACTAACTTTAAATGAATGTACTATTATTAAATATTGTGATTGTAGTGAAACCTAGAGATATTATTGCCTATGATGATGGTTATTATTGGCCATCAATATTTTTGACCTGGGGTGTGCTTGAGGGGTGCAGGGTTGTGCTAACTGCAAATAAAAAATTTTTCGATGAGATTTCAAAATTTATATCGGACGGTTTGGTCGGCATCCGAAGATGCCCGTGGGGAGCCTAAGGTAGCTTAATTCACCGTGAAGATCGGGCTGTGCCATCTGGCGAGGACAAATGCTCCTCAACCAGCTAAGCAGCGGCCTATGCTTGCTGTAGCTCAGCTCGGGAGATGAGGGCGGTGTTTTCGCCGCTCGTTGCCCCTGCCCTTTACGTATTAACAAAAATTCTTAGGCCTGGAGAAGACAACACAAACAAAGGAGATAAAAATGGGGAATAAAAAAATAGCCGATAAGGATGGAATGGTTGGCGGGCGAATCAGACGCCCACACGGTCGAATTTGGGTCGGGGTGTAATGGGACCGTTGGCCTCTGGTTTCGTACCACCAACAGATCACTACTCATCAGGTGCTGCTTCAATCTGCTGGTGGGAGCAGCACTACCAGACCATAATATGGTTCATTACAGATGGTTCATTACAAATTCCATTATTTATTGTTTTCTATGCTAGTGAAATGCCGCTTTTCTGTAAATTTTCATATTTTTAAGTATAAAGGTCTCGAAATGCAAGGGAGGGGGACAAACTTGGATCACATATTTTCCCTTCTCCCTCTTTTCTCCTTTCTTCAAATTTGAAGAAAATTCCAAAAATGGAATGTACTCGACGGTACCTTTCTTACGATACCCCACTTGCCTATACCAAACAAAAAAGAAATTTCGACCTTCATTTCCTCTCTATAGAGACCTCACCTTAAAGTTGACCTATTACGAGGCATCGTGTTCTCCTGAGAATTATAGTACTTCTACATATTTCCACCAAATTTCATGTATGTAGCTTCGGCGGCTCGTGAGACAGACAGACAGACGGACGCATGACCGATTTCATAAGGGTTTTGTTTTTTTTTAACAAAACCCTAAAAACTGATTAAATAAAATATAATTCGATGTCCAGTCTAAAGTGTCTACGTGCTCTATGATACTAAGCTAGCTCGGAGTTCAAATCTCGGCGTGACCAAAAACTACCTGTCTAATAGAACTCTCACAGTGTTCCGAGCTTGTCACTATAAGGACGGGGCGGATAGGAAATGCATGCTAGCAACTGCACTCCCGAAAAGTTGATATGCTATCGAAACGTCAACAAGGCATAGAAATGCTAGAAATGTTGACGCGCCAATCCCCCTGGAGTGGTCAAGGCAATTAACAACAGTCTGACGTGCCAAAAACTTTTCAAATTGGCTCGTTTTTAGTGTTAGTTAATAGCTCTATCTCGGTAAATATAATAGCTAAAAAATTTTGTGTAGTCTCAATTCGTTTGTTTAAAAAAGTTCGCTCTGTGCGAAACAGTGGTCGCATTGAAGACGGGTTTGCAGCCATTTTAGAAGATAAATGCACTCGAAAAACGTCTCTGTTTTAATCAATTTCTTTCCCAGCTTGGAGACGTACAGAATACGGTTTTTTAATGAACCATATTCTGGTCGTGCTGCTCCCACCGACAGATCGACAGCTACACCTGTTGAATAGTGAACTGTCAGTGATACGAAATCAGTGACCATGGGTCGCATTACACCCGGACCCCGATGCGAGCGCGAGGGCATCTGCGTCTGCGCTGTCCGCCAACTATTCCATCCTTATCGCCTCATTTTTTTATTATTCCCCATTTTTGTCTCCTGATTGTGCTGTCTTCCCCAGAACTTTTAGTAATGCATAAAGGACAGGGGCAACAAGCGGCGAAAACCTCGCACACGTCTCTCGAACTGAGCTAAGGCAAGCTTGGGCCGCTGCTTAACTCGTTGAGGGTCCTTTTTCTTCGCCAGATGGCACGGCCCTACCTTTACGGTCATTATGCTACCTTAGGATCCGTCCCCACAGCCATCTTGGATGCCCACGAACCCGTCCATTACGATTTCTAAATATGCTTCCGGAGACCCTAACGGCCGTCATACCTGTTCCTTCCTTCATAATCTCCATCATTTTGATACGTTATGTTTTCATCCGGTACGGTTCAATAAGCTTTACATGAAACTTTATTACATTCTCACTGTATCTTGTTTACAACTGGTCGCATTAAATAAAATTGCCAAGGAAAAATATACAATATCTGCGTTCAGCGTTTCTTTCATAAATTCACAATCAATCCCTGAGCCATGAAATCGCAATCAAGTACTTAATCTTCGTTGGGGATCCGCACACACATGTGGCGCGGGTATGGTAACGTATCCGATTAGCAAGAAAACGATCTATAGGCAAAGGCAACCTGCGAAAAAATTACAAAAGTAGGAAATTTGCAATAAAGCACCGCAATGCAACAGACGGTAGATACTGCAAGATACAATGCACATCTTCCAGCTCCCTTGATAAGCATGCAAATAAATTTTTTAAGACGTGCCATAAAGCAATGGGCTTGTGTATGGAATGTGCGAAAACATATCAAATTTCATGCAAGGTAAAGATACACTTATCTGGACGATCTTGGGAGATCTCATGGTAGTGGGTATTACTAATTTGGCTTACATTTCGGAGTGCAAGATATCCTGTGGCATTGCACTCGAAGTCGAAATAGTTTGCAAGTGGAGGGAGATTGAAGGAGAAAAAAAACGTTTCTTGTTAAACAGTAATCAAAGTTGAATCGTCGTTTGTATGGTGGTGTATCGAAGTTCGTGCTACTGCAGTTCATATACACGTCAACAGTTAGCTTTTTTTTTATTTTCATGAAGTGCAGTTTATTGCGATTTGATTGCAACATTTCTAATACGAGTAGCATTCACAAACAGCAAAAAATTAAAGATCCACTTAAAAAAGTTGACAATTCTTCCAGCTGATAAGAATAAGGAAGCCAAGATTACCGTCTTGGATATAAGTGTAGGTAAGTGTAAAATGTATAATACATTTGTAAAACTTTATTTCTAACATAACGGTATATTTCATACAAATTTTACAAACTCTTAAAAAAAATGATACAAAGTATCTACACTGCATGCAGATACATCGGAGCATGGATATGTCTTTGGCTACCGACTGCGTGGAACTTGTTGTGTTGAAGATATCGACGTAAGTTTTATAAAGATCCCAGTATAGTTATACTGGATGAATTCATTCGACAAAACACGTCCCACGCTTTCGGTAGGCATAAGATGTACCGATGTATCTGCATGCAGTGTAGATACTTTGTATCATTTTCAAGACATACCGTCCCGCAAAGTGTACAGGAGAATACAAATTAACCCAACCGTTGCCCCGTGTGTGGATCAAGCGATCATACACTCTACATATTTATATGCGCCTGTGCTTCGTTAGTACGTCAATCCGCGATCGATCGCGTCAAGCCACGGTCTAGCTAAACACACTTACTATTACAATAGATACTTAGATAGTACTCGTCTAAGTCTAAAGACGGTAAGCGCGACAACACAATTTTATTGCATTAACGTTTACGTTATCCGCGCTGCACAAACTGCGTCATCTGCACTATTCTCCTCACTAAATCAGAATTGTGCACTGTTAGTTCATATATCATCGATCGTGATAGTACGCGGTATGCGCGATACAAGTACGGTCGTAAGTTCCTTACATCCAGGGGAAAAACACGTTGGTGACCTTGGTGACACTGATTTCAGTCGGCTGGATGGGATTGGCCATCACAAGAAAGGGGTGGGTCCGCCGCGGAAGTGTAGTCCAAGGTCCGTGGAGCAAGCATCTCTTTCGCATTGTCGCCGATGACGAAGCAACGCCCATCCATTGAACTTCTTCGACTCAACCGTCTCTCGTTGAAGCTATTTCCCGACCTACCCCAACGATTTTCTTACTGAGTCAAGTTAGTGACTAATTGATGAAAACAAAAAGATTGCTGTGAAGGAGGAGCCATAGCGCTGTGCACGAGTGAGGGAGGCAGGTTGTCTGGATGTGGCTGGTGTTGTGAGCAAATTTGAATCACGAGGGGATGGCAGTTGAATGATGTTGACTTGTTTTATGGGTGCCTGGTTGTTTAGTCAGTTCATGATGCGAAGTTTTTCGATTTTCGTGAGTTCCCTTTGATGACTGACTCGGATTGACTGAGGATCGGCCACTACATTCATAGAACTCGGAAAAATTTTCAATGGGCTTGTTTCCTCTTCTGACCCCCGAGTAGAAAAACAGACATTTCGTGTGACGGACAGATTTTTAGGATGACCCCCAGCTATAAGACATATCCATGTCAAAAAATAATACCTATCTAGCAATATTTTAGGACTTTTTATCTCAATTTTTAATGTTTTATTCTGCTTCATCGGCTGCTTTAAAGCGCATGTTGCCACCATGAGTTTAGGTTCTAATACACAGATCAAGTATAGGCGATCGCGTATAGGCGATCTCGTGTTTTTTAACCCAGTCGCGACTAGTGTTTACACGTATGTAAGTCGGGTTTACGTGGACGAAACGTCAGAAATTTGTATAGAAACGAATTTTACTGACGCGGACATAATGCACAAGTCATTGTTTTTACACGAGGTGCGTTTACGATTCGACAGCATACGTGCGAGTCCTGAAATCATCTGTTTTAATGTTTTGTTGTTGGATTCATCGACTCATCAGCAGCGGATGAGTACCCGTCGGGACCAGTAACAGATTGTCGTTAACCCGTTTACTGTTTACACGGGACGGGTATCTTACATTTGACGCGCTCAACGAGTTTACGCGTCACGTGTATTAGAATCTTTTGAATAACAGCCTGAATTCGCTTAGGCATGCTTATTATGAGATGCCTGATACACATACAATCATCTACACACAAATGCTTGTAAATACTCGTATATCGAAGTATAATATTCAGGCAAAAATATACCTTAGTCTTCAGCCAAAAATTTTCTCGAGCTATTAGATGACTGGCAAATTTACTATCAATCGTTTAGTGTCAGATTCCACAAATGCCTTAACCGTAATTATAATTTCAATCTTTTCAATTCAGATACTAATATGCGTATCTGATCTGATAGTTTCTTTCTACATCACTACTTTATTGAATAGATTGACAGGCCACTACTCAATGTTTCGAATTAAGCAAATGTGAATAAAGTCATTTGTATAGATTGTACATTTTATTCCTTTGTAAAGTGATCCTATTGTAAAAGTAAAACGTAATGGATCTTAAACATGAACATAAACAAATTTTGCCTTATATAGTAAATACCGAAGCCAGAATAACAAATTAAAGTATGTACATACAAATATTGGCTGATGTTGAGTTTTGTTAGTATGAACATACGACATACGAGTATACTCGTATATCGATAAAGACAAAATAACCTATGATCTACCTCTAGCCATAAACTATAGTATTAATTATGTAGTTTTTTTTTGTATCCAAAAATTATCTTCAGATTTTAGTATGGAAAAACAAAAAGAAAAACATATTTTCCATATTTAGTCCACCAGCTTATTTTCTGAGCGCAATCTAAACATTGATTGGGTCAATACTCACATTTGGTTCTGGAAATGGAGAGAAACGGCAAAAAAAACTGCTTTGAAATTTCATTTTTTTTTGCCTGAGAACTGTATAAACTAAGCTTTGGGAACAAAACGGCATCTATTTTACAGTGAAACGTTACTATAGGCGTGTTTTTTGCGTAACCGTGAAGGGTCCCTGCCCCGGTTGCGCAAAAAAAAAACCCTCTAGGGTAGCATCCAGTTTAAATTCTGAATCGTCAAGTTGTCTACCCGTCAAGTGGTGCACCTCATATATGGTGAAAATAAATTAAAAATTCGAATTCAATTTCAGTTTGATTATCGGATCGCTTGTTTATTGCGACGGCGAACGTTTAAAACCTCGGCGTACCGCTCTAGCTTAACAAACATAATTCAAACGAGTTATTTATCAGTGACAGCTACAAGTGCAACTCTATCCAAATGGGTCGTGGGTTCGATCTCCAGCAGATTCTTATCTTTTTATACCCTAGACTTTTAGTATAGGGTATATTGTTTTTGTCACGACGGAAATATGTAATACCTTAAAGGAAGCTGCGGAGGTATGGCAATGTACATATATAAATGATCAGGGTCACCTCCTGATTCGATTTAGCTATGTCTGTCTGTCTGTCCGTCTGTCTGTCCGTTCGCACGATAACTTCCGATAGAAGGAAGCTAGAGCCTTGAAATTTTGGTCAAATATTGGAAGTATGATCTAGTTGGTTGGTATTGAAAATGGGCGTGGTCAGGCCAACAGAACGCTTACCTCCCCTACATATGTAAAATAATTAAAGGTATCTATAACTCCCGATTAAATAAACATAAAAAGCTCTAGCTTTGGCAGATTGCTCGTGAGGATGATCTTCTATTCTCCTGGGAAAAGAAAATCGATCAGTTGAAAACTAACGGCAATTTTCTTACAAAAAACCCCGTACTACCCTACTTTTCGGGTTTTTTGTCTATAACTCTTGAACCAATTGATGTAGACACTTGATTTTTGGCATGTAACCCTGGGGTGAGAAGCTGCTTGAGTTCTAGTAAGTTGGGCATAATCAGATCAAAGGAACGCCTACCTCCCCTACAAATTTAAAAAAATTAAATATTAATTGATTTTTATAATGGTCAAGATCCTCTTCCTGATAGTTGGTATTCAAGATAGGTTAGATCAGACCTAAGGAATCCCTACTTCCCCTAGAAATGAAACTTAAAATAAGCGATTACTTACGACAAAATAATGAAGATAATTGAAGATACGTAAAATCCAACCAACGAAACCCCTACCTCCCCTACAAATGAAACTTCAAATAAGCGATAACTTTCGGTGGACTGAAGCTAGAGACTTGAAATTTCGTTCAAATGTTTGTAGCATGATCTAATTTATTGGTGGCAATAATGAGCAAGATCCGACCCAAAGAACCCCTACCTCCTCTACAAGTGAAAATTCAAATAAGCGATAACTTTCGATAGAGTGAAGCTAGAGACTTGAAAAATTCGACAAATATTTGTAGAATTGGTTATTTAATTGATTTTGATAATGGTCAAGATCCTCCTAAATGATTGCCAACCTCCCCTATAAACTGGCCATATAGGAAGCTCACTTTTAATGCATATGGTCGTTACCAATTGGTACTTTCGGTATCACCACTAGGTCTGTACAAGTCTAGGGTATATACGCTTCGGCCTGGTTTCCTTTTTATTTTGTTCTATTGATATTTTTAGTAAATCTGTTGAAAATGTATTATTTAATAATAGGCATGGGCCTATCAAAGCAAGACGTAATAGGCGTGTTTTTTTGGGAATTTATCGCGTGTAGGGTAAAATAACACACGCGTTACACCAACAACATTAACCGGGATAGATTATTTGGGTGGCTGCCCTACACGCTATAACCCCTCAATAAATTCCACATGCATGACACAACAGATGGCTCTTGTGTGGTGTAGAATGTAATATGTCGATGTTGGCACGCTTGTGTCACTCAGCCAAATTCATTGGTAAACTAATATTACGTGTTGCTCTGATGGGCCCATGCCTATTATTAAATAATACATTTTCAATAGGATTACTAAAAATATCAATGGAACAAAAAAAAAGGAAAAAAAAGATAAGAGTTTACTGGTGATCGAACCCGCGACCCATTCGGATAGAGTTGCACTCCCAACTAACAATTTTGTTCTTATAGAGATCTTCAAGGATTTTATAAGAACTACATTTAGTTTCAGCAAAGACTTATTGACTTGCAAATGGTTCTGATAGAAATCTTACACAGTTAAAAATCCTGGTCTATTATCAATGCTAATTCGGGTTACATATATGACGACACCAAAATTGTATTAGATTTTAATAAAATGAAAGTATTACAATTGCTTCCGTAAACTTCACTGGTTTAAATATTAAACTTTTCTGGCATTATTTTTTTAATCAAATTGTTGGTTTAAAATTTAATCTACAGATATTATAATCTATGAAAAAATATTAATTTTACTGCGTTTTTTTTCCTCTAAGTTTTTTCTCCATTATTTTTTTTTCAATTTTCTAAACTTCCAAATCCTTTATTAAGCCCATCGCAGGCTAGCCAGCTAATCTTTAACTTTTTTCGCCATGACGCAGCATCGAACCTGTGAACTCCGTGTTGTAGAGTTGCCACCTAGACCACTCGGCCACGCAGCATAATATTTTGAGCTGACTGCGAGTAGTTATAGTGAGACTTGAGACTCAAAAAATATACTTTGTGGGGTTTACCTTTTAATTAAACTTAGATTAGAAAATAATGCGAGAACAAAAAGAACACAAAAAGGTTTGAATTGTATTAGAATTTATTACGAATTTGGTTTAAAATAGAAGTAAACTTTGGAAGGGTTTAGATTATAGAATTAAAATTATTAAAAATGGTGGTAGTCCAAGACCAGGTTTAAAAAAAATACCGAGATTTTTAACTGTGTAAAGAACGTTTCTAGCCAAAAAGTGGCGTATGAAATTATGAGTATAAAGTATTTTAAGAATTCTTCAAGTCTTCTTGACAGCTCTAACTAGAGAACTTATCAGAAAGATATCAGTAAAAGTACGTATAAGTGATTTACAGTAATCTGCTATACATACATAGATCACCTTTTAGAATCTTAACTAAGAGACAAAGATTTCTATTGGTTTTCAGTAAGTAAATTTTGTGCTTATTGTAGCATTAAGTGGAATTCATGATACTTTTGGAAGTTCTCTATAAAAATACGAATGGAGTTGAAATTCATACTTGTATTATTGGTCTGATGCACTTTTTCACAGTGGATTTTGTCGATTTGATAGTCAAATTTTCTCTGCGAAAGAAATTTTTCTGATCAAACGCTGCACAAAACTCCCAAAAAAAACGAATCCCTCTCGAAATTTAGCATACATGTACATTTAATGTTCATCATGAATTAAATGTACTTTTTGCATAGTAGCTAATAGTGGCCTAAAATGTATTAAACACGTTCTTATTTTCTTGTCAGACCCTAAGAAATACATTTAAAATGAAAATATCCAAAGTCACCAAAGTATTGAAGAAATTAATTTCTGGCGCAATAATTGCTATAGCCAAACAGTCGAAAAATATGGCGGTTCTCTCAATCTCTATTTTAAAGGACTTGTGTGTTTAGTTAAGTTGGTTGCTCCCATAAGTAAATTATAATAACTTCTTCCTATTAAACGTTTCTTCAAAATTGCAATTAAACTATATCTTTCCCTACAACCTTCGCCTGACTTCTTTAAGTATCAGAGTGTATAGCTTTCTCATTTAAAGCCGTTCTACTCATCTCTATTTAAGCTAAAATATTACAACCCTGAAACAGGAATATATTCTTGATCAAGCTTATTATACAAGCAGTACGAGAGTTGGCAAACGGCAATTATTCCCATAATGGTTTTAGTTAGACCTACACTGCATTAACACTTAGAATGGTCTAAAGCAAAAACTTTAAGAGGATCTTTTCTAATAACACACTTGCAAAAATTACTTTTAAGGCTATAATCTGAACAAAATGCCTTTAAAGTTTTCATCGAGCTTCCAATCTGCACTAAAGACTTTTTACACGTCTTTTCTTTTAAAAGTTACAACAGATTCAGGTATTAGTTTTACTTTTTAGCAGAATGCCTAATAAATATCTTTAACGTTTAATACCGACATTATAAGAGTTTTGGTTCTCACCTCAAGAGCAAATTGTTAGTTGGGCTTGTAGCTGTCACTGATAAATAGCTCGTTTAAATGATGTTTGTTAAGTTCGAGCGATACGCCAAGTTTATAAATGTCCGCTGTCGTGATAAATAAACGATCCGACAATCAAACTGATATTTCATTCGAATTTGTAATTTATTTCCACCACATATGAGGCGCACCACCTGACGTCACACTTGACAACTTCACGATTCGGAATTTAACCTGGATGCTGCCCTAGAGCGTTTTTTTGCGCAACCAGGGCAGGGACCCTACACGGTTACGCAAAAAAAACACGCCTAATATTAGTTTACCAATGAATTTGGCTGAGTGACAGAAACACAAGCGTGCCAACATCGATATATTACGTCCTACACGACACCAGAGCCATCTGTTGTCATGCATGTGGAAATTATGGAGTGGTTATCGAGTGTAGGGTAGCCAAACTACTAAGCTATCCAGGTTAATGTTGTTGGTGTGACGCGTGTGCTATTTTACCCTACACCCGATTATTCCCCAAAAAACACGCCTTATGTTAATGCTTTCTCTCAGAACATACGTACAGTGCTGGAAAAAAAGTTGCTCAAACTATTTTATTCCCTTTTTCGCAAAAATTCTTCGGAGTAGTTGGAGTTACAGTGTTTTATTGGCTCAGGTTATAACAAATTATGTGTATCCTGTCTAGAAATAGTGAAAAGTTTAGAAATAAGTTCACTTACTTGGTGATAATAGCGTAATAAGCGGAAAAGTACAGTTTGGGTGAAAAAATGGCAAAAAAAAGTGCGAAAAACTAAAGCAATATCTTGGATTTGGCGCGGGACAATCGAACTATTAGCGAAAGAAGTGAAAGACTGGATACTCCTGAAATTCGAAGAAGTTTCAGAAAATGGACCTCATCGATCGTAAGAAAGGCTTTAAACGATTAGGAGAAAGCAAACCCCTTTTTAGATCACTTCTTACCGCTACAAGGCCATCCGAACTGGCTGAAAACTTCATTTGGCTTTAGAGACGACCTGTTTCTAGCAACATGTTGCAAATCTCATCAAGTTTCTTGAAGAAAAAGCTTGTAAGAGCTGGCTTACATTCGTTGGAACCAGTCCATAAGCCAGTCTTTCTGTTTCAAACAATTTACTTGCAAATACTGGAAAATGAATTGGAGTATTGTGCGTTAGCGATTCACAGCCGTTGGTCTTCCTCAAATTTTCCGCCGGACACAAAATCTCCCGCGCCAACATGTCGCTTAAATTTCAACTACCTCGGAATTATTGTATTGTTCTCCATCTTTCAAATCTGTGTAACATGCTCCTGAGCCCATTTCAAACATTTTAGCCCAATGTTTTAATGGAAAGTCTGGCTTACCGACTGGCTTCCACGTACGTAAGCCAGCTTTCGCATCAAACTTTGCTAAGATGTGCATATCCGTTGCTAAAACTAGATCGTTCCTAAGGCCAGATGAAGTTTTGAATCAGTTTGGATGGCTGTGCAATGGTAAGAATGGGGTCAACTGGGGTCGTTCTCCATGATCGTTCAAAGCCTTTCTTCCGTTCGGTGGCGCCCATTTTCCGGAACTTCTTCGAGTACCATTTCACAGTAAACTGCACAACATTCATCCTTTCACTTACTTTTTAACTAATTTTTGAAGAAAAAATCAGTTATTAGACCCTCCCTCGCAAAATGTTGTGGACACGATTACAGTCGAACGGAAGTCGTAAGTGAAATGACACTTTTCCAGTTGATAGGTGTCAGCAGGGAGCCGGCTGCTATTGAAATCCAGCAGTATCGATCGAGCGGTTAAAAAGTTACAGCTAAATAACGGCATAATTTTATAAACAAAATAACTACGTAACGGAAAAAGCTAGCTCAGCGAAACTTACTCAGTTGGTGGATGTTGCAGAGGACTGGGCTCTTATCTAATTTCAGAGAAACGCATCAAACGGTTCAAAAGTTACATCTATATAACGGCTAAATTTTCTAAGCAAAATAGCTCTATAACACAAGAAGCTAGCTAGGTGAAACTTTTCTAATTGGTGAACGATCGTCAGAACTGGGCTCCTATTTAATTTCAGCATCATCAATGAGTCAGTTCCAGAGTTACAGCTATATAACCGTAAAATTTTGTAAACTCAATTAATTTATAACGGAAAAACCTAGTTGAACGAAACTTGTCCAGTTGGTGAAAGTTAGTGAGGAATAGCTTCCGGTGGAGTTTCAGGAAAATCCACGGTTCAGTCGCTAGGTTACAATAACAAAAAAGCTAAAGGTAATAAGCAAAAATGTACCTACATGAAAGGCATTTAGTTGATGAAGCTTAAAATGAAACCGGAGATAAATAAATTCATATATAGGTATTATAGTAAAATCAATTGAACAGTTAAAAAGTTTCATCATCTGAAAATATCGCCCGCATATCGAAATACATAATTCTGCAGCTGCACCTGGTACTAACAACTGCAGTTAGGTATCCCACTCATATCATAATTATACATAAACTCATAAATGATCCCGAATTAGCCCATATCAAAAATCAGTTCCTCTGGCTTCACTGCCCAGGTGTCTTTTTCTTTTAATCGCGCCAAAATCAAAATATTGCTTTTGTTTTCCGCACTAACTTCTTCCTATTTTTCACCCAAACTGCACTTTTCTGCTTATTACTCTATTATTACCAAATGAGTGAATTTCTCTCAAAACTTATCACTATTTCCAGTCAGGAAAACTTGTTATAACCTAAGCCAATAAAACTTCATCACTCTAACTACTTTGAAGTATTTTTCCGAAAAAGCTTTTTTTATACCCTAGACTTTATAAGTATAGCGTATATTGTTTTTGTCACGACGAAAATATGATCCAACTTAAAGGAGACTCCGGAGGTATAGTAATGTATATACTCGTATGAATGATCAGGGTCACCTCCTGATTTGATTTAGCCATGTCTGTTTGTCTGTCCGTTCGAGGATGACTTTCTAGAATAAAGCTACAGCCTTGAAATTTTCACATGTTGGCAGTATGATAGTTGTTTGGTATTGAAAATGGACAAGATCAGGCCAAGATAACGCCTACCTCCCCTACATATGTAAAATAATTAATGTATCTATAACTCCCGATTACATAAACATGAAAAGCTCTAGCTCTGGTAGATTGCTCGTGAGGGTAATCTTATACTCTTCTGGAAAAATTAAATCGATAAGTTGAAAACTAACGGTAATTTTCTTACAAAGAGCCCCGTACTACCCTACTTTTCACGTTTTTCGTCTATAACTCTTGAACCAATTGACTCATTTGTATATTAAAAATGGGCAAGACCCGACTCAAGGAAACCCTACCTCCCCTACAAATGAATCTTAAAATAAGCGATAACTTTTGATAGAATGAAGCCAGCGACTTCAAATTTTGGTTAAATGTTTGAAGTGAGATTAAGTTAGTTGGTATTAAAGATAGGCCAGATCCGGCCCAAGGAACCGCTACCTCCCCTACAAATGAAATTAAAAATAAGAGATAACTTTCGATGAAATGAAGATAGTGACTTGAAATTTTGGTCAGATCTTTGTAGTAGGATCCAGTTGGATAATATTGAAAATACGAACAATCCGACGAAGGAGACCCCTACTTCCCCTACAAATCGATTGCTTTTGCGGAATTCTGGTTAAATAATTTTACGTGTCGTAATATTAAGGCCGTTTCCTCACTTGTCGGTACGGTAGCGGTGCGGGATCGATATGCTCGGTATACGCGGTACCAAAAGCTTACCGAGCGCCTATATTTCAATGAGTGTTCCCTGATTGGCTCGGTCCCTCCCCGCATCCGCGACTATCGAGCCAATCAGGAAACACTCATTGAAATAAACATTTTTCGATGATTTGTTTAACCTTAAACAGTTGGTCGGTTGTTGAGCGGCCAGGCCTGAGGCCGCTTTGATACTCGACAATTATCTGCTCATCAAAAAGCTTTATTCTGTTTTCCAGAATTTTGGTCAGTATTTTATAGGACCGGTTGTCGCAACGGTTAGTACGTTTGCCTTCTACGCACTGGGCCCTGGATCGATTCCTACTGAATGCGGTAGTTTTCGATAAAAAAAAAGGGATTTACGTGTCGGACTATGAGCCCACTCAGCTGTTAAATGAGTACCCATTTATGAGGTAAATAACTCGGTTTAGCGTGTTGCTGATCACACACCTCTGCACAAGACCGTCACGATCTAGAAAATGAGATGATGCTAACTCATCTCGAGGCCATGGTTCAAATTGGACTGTTGCGCCAGTTATTTATTTTATTTTATTTTAAAGGACGTACAGACTTATGAATTGCCTCTATAGTTTTCACACCGAAGTTTATCTCCCTTGTTGTGTATAACTTCTTCCTGCCAGATACGTAGAAGCATTTGACGAATGGCGTTCAAAAACTTCGCTCTATCAGATTTAAGTAGTTCCGCTGGGATCTCGTCTGCGCCCGGCGCTTTGTTAAGTTTAAGCCATTTTATAGAGAGATTAACTTCTTCTACTGTTAGGGGCTGAGTGCTTGGTGTTTCGTCGATCAAAGCACCATCGATTATGGCTTCTTGTTCGGGAATGATGTTTGCGGGACTATGAAGCTCTTCAAAATAGGACGCCTATCGTCTGTTGATACTATCGGTGTCACTGATGATGTTTCCATCTTTGTCCGTACAGGCTTGTCCTGGGTCGAAATTCATTTTTGATGTTATTTGTTAGTCTGTAGGCGTGTCTAGTGTTCTTACTAGCTACGTAATTATCTATATTCAGCAACTGCTCGTCAAAAAATGTTCTTTCCTTTCGTCGTAAAGTTTTATGGGATAATCGCCGTAGCTCGTCATATTTTTCTCTCTCGGCTCTTGTCGGTCTTTCGATATATTGTCTGTAGGGTTTGTTCTTAGCGTCTAAAGATTCCTGGCACTCTTCGTCTAACCATCTATTTCGCGCGCCGGGCTTTGTGTCGAATAACTTTTTCAGCCACATCTTTTATTGTGTGCTCATCTTCACAGCCATTCATTTTTGAATATATGTATAACTTCTATGAGATCATGTTTCCCTTGTTGATCCATTGACATATTTTATGCTAGGACAAGTTACTTTATTGAGCTCTGATCTCTAGTCAAAATTGGCAAAAACCATTAAGTCTGCAAGAAGCAATAAAGTTGACCGTTGACACAACTGGGTTGATAAAATATGACAAAATCAGTGCGCAGCCTTATTTCATTCGCCCTTAGCAAAGAAATCCTGTGCGACAGCAGCTTAAGTCTTTAGCCGTATCTATTACGCTTCAAGCCAATAATGTGTGTGTCTGTTTCTGTTGAGCACATGGTCGCAAACCTGTATCATTCTCCGAAACTAGTTTATGTCAACGAAACGTTAGCTGGGCCACAGTTGACGCGCTATGACACATAAGGGGTGAGCGGCCACTAGATGCAGGCGAAATTTAATCGAAATTATGAGCAATGTAACTGTAAGTGTCACCATACACTGTCGAACTTTATCTCGAACCTGGTACAAATGGCCTCTGAACAGCTTTAGACACACACTTCACTTAAACGTGAAGAAAACCGATCCACTTTTACTATGTTCGAGATCGAGTTCGACAGTGTGTCCTGACACTTGAATATATTAGAGAGAATTCAAGAAATTTTGAGACCTGATTGGACTGCCGCCATAAGTATGTAGTACATAACTTTTGGGCGACCGGTAGCGCAGTGTGTTGAGGCATCAGTCTCATGTTTGACTACCGGCGTTTCGGGTTCGAATCCCGTCCACGACGACGTTCGTGGCCATGGATGTGCAGGAGGTACATGCTGGCAACTGCATTCTCCGAAACCAGTTTATACCGTCGAAACGTCAACTGGGCCACATGGAACAGCTGACGCGCTATGCCCCACAAGGAGTTAGGGCAATTGAGAGAGACGGACTTAAAGTGTATACTTCATGACCAAAGCTTGACGAACGTAGAATCGTACTGCCAAAGGCAGAAATCAACACCGTTGATATTTCAAGTTAACAAGTTGATGTAATTGATGTTGGCCTCAATTATACTGGATAGTCTTCCATAAGAAAAAAATGCAGCCATATTCAATAATATCGTTTATTTCAGGAAACACTTTAGTTTGTTTTTAAACATTTAATTTATAACAAAAACAAGCTAGCCTTCGGCAACCTGTGACTTATGATGCATTTACCACTTTGAAATCAGTAGTAAAACATGTTCCGATTGCACTGTTCCTATGAGAGGTACATAAAATAGTGCGCCGATTTCAACCAGATTTAGGATCGTGGTTTACTCAATTGCCCTAACCCCTTGTGGGGCATAGCGCGTCAACTATTCCATGTGGCCCAGTTTCGTTGGCATAAATTGGTTTCAGAGAATGCAGTTGCCAGCATGCACCTCCTGCACATCCATGGCCACGAACGTCATCGTGGACGGGATTCGAACCCGAAACGCCGGTAGTCAAACATGAGACTGATGCCTTAACACACTGCGCTACCGGTCGCCCAATATCAATGGTATGGATATAGGATTTGTAATAAGTTTTATTTTCAATGTTATATACACTTCGATGGAACGACTTAAAGCCTTCACGGCTCCTAACAGAATGTGACTAGGTTAACCGGAAAGACTTACCGCCTTGACGGCTCTTAACAGAATGCGACTAGGTTAAATGGAAAGACTTACCGCCTTGACGGCTCTTAACAGAATGCCCGGAATCTACTTTTGACTGACAGTTCAGCCATTTCATGGAATCACGCAACGATACAGCTTCCCGCCGTATTGTGGCGCTCGTGCCGTGATGCCACTTGTCATTTTAAAATTCTCAAATTTAATATACTACAACTCGGCCATACCTGACAATTGATCGCCCTCGATCACACAAGCTTCGCAAAATATAACAATTGTCCTAACATAATAAACTGAACGAATGACTATTTGGCCGAGGACATTACGGAAGTTACATTTCACTAATTCGATTCAAACGATTTACAAATACGTTCTGGGATTTCGCGGAAGATGTAAACAAAATGAATTTAATTTATATGCTTTAAAACTCTTCTAAATAGCATTACGGAATGACGCATACAATGATTTTCTTAAAAATAATCCAAATAGCCGTGTACTTCAACACTGGAGCGATGCGACGTAACGAATTATCAAAATTTCAATCGTAGCAAAGGAACGTCGCAACAGAATAAAGCAATCGAACATGTGAGCTCCATAAACAACCTCATCGCAGGTATAACTCTCAGGAATATGATGACAGCTAGGGCTTCCATGTACAATTTCTTCAACTGGGCCACTGTCGCTGTTCGGGGAAATTCAATGCCCTTCCCCAACAACAGGTCTGTTAACTACGACCGAGTCAACTGATCCATACGGCAATAATTGACTCGACACTCAAAACGGAAGAAGCGATGCGCAGCGGGGCGGAAGAGTCGACGAATCCACCAAAATCGATGCAATCAGAAGTGTGGAGCGACGCACACAGCACAGCAGTGGAAGAACTCGTAATTGACGTGCGGAATATGGAAGAAGAGAGCGGGATCAACGGATGGAAGAATCGGTGCCGGAAGAATCGGTGACGGGAGAATTGTCGGCAGAAGAATTGTGAACGGAAGAATCGGTGAAAATCGCTGTGATCGGAAGATGAGGGCAATGCACACCCCAGCGAAAGTCTTTGGAAGCGAAGTACGAAGTCTGCAATCTTGTGGGATTTCAATAAGCGACAAGCTCGTATCGACGAATTCGCACACATGATCTCAACGGAAGCGTACACATGATCATGTCTGAAAGTAGTCCTCAAAATAAATATATTACAAAACAAAATACCTAATCGGAATTCGGAGCTTCATAATTTATCAGCGGGGTGATTTAACGGGATGAATTGCGTATGATCGGTATCGGAGTCAGCAGAACGGGTGGCGCAAAGCACGTGTCGGAGTAGCCCTTGAATTGCAGCATATAAATCTTGGAAGAAATCGACAGGTTCAGCACATGTCGGAATAGTCCTCGGATAACAGCGTAAGAAGCTTGATGAAATCGACAGAATCAGCGGAGCCGGAAGAGTCACAAGCCTTTTATCGGAATTCTTTCTCACAGAATATACAGAAAAGTTTTCTAATTATCGGAGATTTATCACGAATGAACTGAGTTTTTAGAAATTTCAATTTGAGAATTGCACTCAGTTATTGAATTACTTTAACACGCAATGTAGTTTGTTGGAACCGGTTCGTATTCCACGGAGTCCACCGCTTAAATCCGGATGCGCACAACACGTGTCGGAAATCAAAACGGAATCATTGAGTACCGTACGGCATTACGGAAAAAATATCGCATTCGGAATTACGTTGATTTTGCGATGTACATTTCATCAAAGTCACATCTCATTGAGTTTTAAAGGCTTTGATATCAAATGGTATTCGCGGAAAGTATATTAGTCACTTATGCATGGAACTCTTATGGATTTCATTTTAGAAAAAGCACAGCAATTTAAAATCGGATTTAGCACGCGACGAAATATTATATTTCTAAACGAAACTATCAACTACTGTACGGAGTAACGGAACGGATTAACGGAGCAAATATTTCTTTTCACATGCGAAACACACTTTTATATCTCTCACATTTAACTCGTAGTAAACTTTGGAGGCTTATTCCGCAATAAGTAGTCTATAATCAATACGGATTCACTAAATTTTCCCGGATTGGGTTTGTGACACTGTCTATCCATCAAATTGGATAGTAAATAGCAGTGACGTGCACTCGTAGTAAGCAATTCCAAACTGCTTGACTTACCGAAATAAGCAATTCAATAAAAAACTTTGCTTACACCAATACACATATCATCATTTCAGTCAATGTTTTTCTTTAAGCTGAAGAAAACATATTATCATTCAAATATTCCTTTACACATTCAAATTCTGATCCGCGCCTTCTTTTGGTTAAAAAACATTCGTTCAATTACTTTAGATAATATTCAAACCTCCCACATTTTGCACACCATAGACACCAAACTTAGAATAGGAAAATGTGCCTAGATCTTTAGATGCATGTACCATGTGTGCATCCAAATACTAGAGACATGTTGATTCCAGAAAATGGGAATCTTGGATTTCGGTAGTACATTGGGCAACGATTTTTTTTTGTTTTGTTCGCAAATTTACATGAGACAAGTCAAGCACTGGCGCGACTGCTTTTGTGTGTGGGATAAAGCCCAATGATGCTTGTTAATGAAATGTTGCCAATGCAGGGAATGTTTATGGGAATTTGATTTTTCCAGTAGAGCTTTTGTTTTTGTTATGTAATGGATTTTCCGTTGCAATTTAAAAGAGGAAATCAGTGCAATCGGGTGATTTTGATTAAATTGTGATTTGAAGTTTTTTTGACCGTTTGTAGTGATTTAATTGATTTGATTTGTGATAAAAGTGGTAAGTTTTCTTTTCGCATTATGTCGGAGTATTTCTGCGCGACGGATTTCGTACTAAAAGCGGGATTTTCAACTCTTTCCTTTGCTAAGAAAAGAGAAATTATAGAATCGGATAGACCGAAGCCTGATCTTAGTTTAGAGTTTAAATTAAAAAATATTACGCGAAAATTCCAAATCGAAACGTATGAAAAGTACATTTGGTTAACGGGAAGCTGTAAATTAAATAAGTTATTTTGCTGGCCGTGTCTTTTGTTCACGAATGAAAAATCTGTTTGGAATAATGCTGGATTTAGTGATTTGAATAATTTTACGGGCTCAGCAGCAAAGCATTCAAGTTCCGAAAAACATCTTCAGTCGTTAATTAAATTAGATAATTTTGGTTCTCAGCGTATAGAGTTTATGCTTAGTAACCAGGTGGCAATATCTGTTAGTTTGCATAATGAAAAAGTTGAGCGTAATCGTAATATTTTGAAACGTTTAATCGATACTGTAATTTTTTTGGCAAAACAGGAGCTTCTTTTTCGCGGAAATAATGAAGACTCTTCTTCAAATAATCGTGGTAATTTTATCGAAACCGTAAATTTCTTGAGTTTGTACGATCCGATAATTGAGTCCCACATAGATTCTATAAAAGCAAATGCAGCGTTTTCGGGTTTGTCTAATAGAATCTAAAACGATCTTGTTTCCGCTATAGCTAATGTGGTTCGAAATAAAATAAATTTGGAAATAAAGGAGGCTCCATTTGTAGCTGTAATGGTCGACGAAACGCCAGATGTTAGCGGTCGGGAACAATTAACGATGATTTTTAGATATACAATATCAAATGAGATTGAAGAAAGATTTATCGGATTTTTGGATGTAAGCGCTAATCGTACAGCTACAGCAATAAGCTCTCACATTTTAAAACAGTTGGGAAATTTTAATATCGATAAAAAATTAATTGCACAATGTTACGATGGCGCAGCAGTAATGAGTTCTCAAATTCGTGGAGATTTTAATTCGGGAAAAACATAAATCGGCAATTTTCGTTCCATGTTACGCTCATTTACTAAATCTAGTATTGTCTGAAGCAGTTGAGTTTATTCCGGAAATTAAATTATTTTTCGCGCACATCAATCAAACCGCACCATTTTTTAATACATCTACTAAAAGGTCGGACCTTTTTGCAAATATAGTAAATCGTCGTTTACCATCGGTTTCCAAAACGCGTTGACATTATCATTCGCGTATTATTAACGTTATATTTGAACATAAGCATGAAATTTGTACAGTTTTTGAGACAATTTCGAATGGTTCTCAGCACTGGGATGGCGATTCCTTGACTTTTTCCGATATATTCTTACAAAAATTCCCAGAGTCAGACTTTCAATTATATCTGTTAATTTTTTCAGAATTTTTTTCGAAAACTGATATATTATTTTATATTATTCAGAGCAAAGTGGTAAACATTTCATATGCAAGCCAAAAAATTATTCAATTTGAAAATTGGCTTGAAAATGACTTTTCTCAAAAGTTTGATAATTTCTATTCCACAGACCAGAGGCGCCGACTGCTAGAAAATATTGGGGGGGCACAACAACTTTTCATACTGACGGCCGGATTGCCTTGTTAGGTGATTTTTTTGCGATGGTATCCTCACAATAAACTGACCTATTCTTTAGATAACGAATCAAAGAAGACGCAGCTTTCCCAAACTACAAATTTGTATTTCTATTGTATATGTATTTCGGGAGCGACTTACCCCCTTCTTCAGTACAAAAGCTACTAGGTTTGTAGCTACTAGGTAGGTAGCTTTTGTACTGAAGAAGGGGGTAAGTCGCTCCCGAAATACATATACAATAGAAATAAAAATTTGTAGTTTGGGAAAGCTGCGTCTTCTTTGATTTACTTGACAACTACAGACGTCGGGCAACACCTAACATCTTTAGATAACAAATACGTTAATTGTTTCACTGTAAAAAAAATTAACTGATGGTGGGTTCACGGACAGAACGGCCCAATAGCCCTAGCTAAGTAAGTCGACGTCTTAAAACGGGTAAATATTTGATATCGATACGAATGTATAGTCTCATACAGTCAATCAAAATGGTCTCACGATTGAGGTGAACCAATTTCTTCGTCAAGTCTCGAGTTGTTCGACCGTGCAAATCATCAGCGTTGTATGGAAATGGCGTTTGTTGTTTGTTTTTAAGAATGAAGCCAATTTTTCAAACATTAGTAAATGGAACCAAAATGCTTTTTTGTTTGATAACACAAAATAATGAATTAAATTTTAATTCAATTCAAACTCAGATATTTTTACCGTTCATGTCTTACCGCTTAGTTATATTGTGCGTGAAAAACGTCCTCAAGACGCAGCCAACGAAAATCATCTTTTCAGCCTGTTATAGTTAAATCTTCTGTCCGCGTTCGTTTGACACATTTGAACTGTGAAAAATTGACCTTCTAACAAAGTTGCAACATTTTTTTTTTAATTAAAAGTAGAAACATGCACTTACAAGGGCATAACAGTAATTTAGAACAAAATAAATAGTCGCCCACATTTTTAAAACACAAGCATATGTGAATTGACACTTCGTGGCGCTTTGATTCCAACAAAGTTGAACTCGTCTTCGTGTGCCACGTATTGTTCGCGCAGAGTATACTTATCGCCATCTGAAATACATTGGTTCAACTTTATTTGACAGCAGAAGTCGTGTTCGTTACGCGCACTATAATCCCAGCCCTTAATATCATTGGCTGCGTTCCTGCGAGCGGATCAGGGTTTGACAATTCTCAAATTCTCCTCCATTTGCTTTCCCCTCCGGTAAATTTAGTACAGACAACTGCCACTTTTGGATCTGACAATTTCCCCTCTGGATCTGAATATTTTTCCGGTCAATTTCTAAAATCAGCAATTTTGACAGTTCCCAGATGTCACCAAAGCAACATAGCCAGTCATCCGTTAGCCAGCGTGCAGGACGTGTTGCGAAGTGTTTAGTGGTAGTTTACTGCGCCTTTAGCCTACAAACCTTGAATAGGAAGTCGTCCTATCGGGGAACTGTTTGTTCGAAATAATTTGCATGTCTGGGTCGGTTTTCGCGCTCAAACCCGTCCAACAAACTCCAATCGTTTGTCATGTTGTTATCCATGGCAACGCGCACTATATTTAGTATGCTTTGCACACTATTTACAATTTGGATATCACCGAAATCATCCAATCATTCCGCAATAACTAAATTTTCCATTTTGAAATTAAATACTTGACAGATCTTTTTTGACAAGACGGCCGTGTATGCCGTCTGTGGGAATATTTCTCAGATCCAAAAATTGACAGTTGTCTGTACTAAATTTACTGGAGGGAGAAGCACATAGAGGAGAAAACAGAAAAGTCAGATCCATATCAGAAGGCTTTCAGGACCGCGCCCATTATAATACATTAGTACAACAGATCCATTTGACAGTATCTTGAGGAATCATAAGCAAATTGAACGACGAGTTTTAATACGTTCCTGTGGCAGCCGGTTCTTCGTATCGGAACGACCCGTTTTTCAACTAATACCACACGGGTTCTCATGATCCGGGGCCCGGGAGATTGACGGCTGTCAAGCATTGTTTAAGGTGCATTACTATTAGGCACACGATCGTCGTACATTATTCGCGGTTAGCGATCAAGCCATATAGCCCGGAGCACTATTTGTATGTATCTTTTTGATCGTCGCCTGCGATCGACACAAAGTGATGCCTAGCAAAACGCACCTTAAAGCGCAGAATTCAGTGTACAATCTTCATATATATGTCCTTTCTTCCTTCCCTATTTGTCATAGCTAAATACGTGTTTGATTGTTTGAACGAAGATGTCGAGTGAGGATCGCTTTTCTTGCAAAACGATATCTGTGCCTGAAATATTGGGGGGTCGTTGCCCCCCCAATATTTGGATTGAGGGGGCAAAAAGTGCCTTGCCCCCCCATAGTCGGCGCCTATGCCACAGACAGCAGAATATCAGCCACCACGTAAGAAATGTAGAAAGGCGATAGATCCTTTACAAAATTTACGGCGGATATTTCGGGAGATTGTAGATGTTATGCTCGGGCAAATTCGAGATCGATTCCATTCGTTTAAAGATCTTTAATTTTTAGAGTTGCTTGAACCGAATTATTTTTCTAAATTCAAGTCAAATTTTCCCGATAAAAATTTTGACTCACTTATTGAATATCACGGTCAATTTTTCGACAGAATAAAGTTGAAAATGAGCTAAAAGTTATTTATTCTTCAGATGAGTTTAAAAACGCGAATTCTGATAAAATTCTCGATTATTTTCAAAAACGGCCTTATGTCGCAAATGGTTTTAAGCAAGTTCATATCTTAGCAAAATTATTAACGTCAATTCCAGTCACAGTGGCAACTGCGGAAAGGTCATTTTCAACACTAAAGCGCGTTTACACATTTTTAAGAAAACGCCAACCCCAAGAACGTCTTTCGGATCTTGCTTTAATTGCCGTTGAAAAGGATCTTCTTATACAAATGCGAAGAGAAAACGATTTTTTTGATAATGTGATTAAAGAGTTTTTACTTAAAGAACGGCGCATAGATTTGGAATACAAATAAATGGCAAAAGTCTGTTTATTTATTTCAAATTTTTAGTCTTAATTAACATAATATTTATTTATCATTTTTTTTTATTAATAATATATTTTTTTTGTATTCTGAATACATGTGCCAATATTTTATTTATCCTGATTTCTTCCTTAAGGCTTAAAGCCACTTGGTATAAATATTTTTGTGACTTTCCGTATTCTATTATACAGTCCATTTTTGTTTATGCTAAATCGGCTTTAGGGCGCCCAACTGCTTGACTATGTAAAATTTCCACTGCACGTCACTGGTAAATAGCACGTAGCGGAAATTGATTTCCAATCAATGCGTAATATAATTCACATAACCGGTAATTAAATCACGTGTCTTTATGTCAGAAAGGGCCATCGTATCGGATTGGCGATAACGGAACGGAAAAATGCTGTTTCGCGTTAACGGAACAAATGAGAGCACGCTGAATGCTAGCACGGTGTCGGATGGGCAAACGGATTGCGATCCCACTTCTGAAGTTGTAATAAGTTTTATTTTCCATTTATTATAAAAGTTTATTTCTCAATGTTATATACACTTCGTTATGTCTTTATAAAATACCCTGACTTAAATCCGATGGAACGACTTAAAGCCTTCACGGCTCCTAACAGAATGCGACTAGGTTAAACGGAAAGACTTACCGCCTTGACGGCTCTTAACAGAATGCGACTTGGTTAAATGGAAAGACTTACCGCCTTGACGGCTCTTAACAGAATGCCCGGAATCTACTTTTGACTGACAGTTCAGCCATTTAATGGAACCACGCAACGATACAGCCTCCCGCCGTATTGTGGCGCTCGTGTCGCTGAGTGATGCCACTAGTCATTTTAAAATTCTCAAATTTAATATACTACAGATTAATATTCGCTGGGTCAGAACTTCATAGCGATTGACATCGCAATGCTCCAACGACACCAACACAGACTCTCTATTCGGTTTTTACCAATGATACACCTAGCCATTTTTCCAGTCCGTGCTGTATGATTATTCCAATTTAGTCTTCAATGAAGCACACTCGAACTTTTTGTAAAAATTTAATTTGTCCACGTAAAAAAAAAAAACGATTTTAACTCGCGGGCCGGAGTTTGCCGACCCTTGGTCTAGAGTATAAAATAAATAACTGGCGCAACAGTCCAATTTGAGCCACGGCCTCGAGATGAGTTAGCATCATCTCATTTTCTAGATCGTGACGGTTTTTTGTGCAGAGGTATGTGATCAGTAACACGCCCAACCGAGTTATTTACCCCATAATGGGTACTCATTTAACAGCTGAGTGGGCTCATAGTCCGACACGTAAATCCCCGGAATCGAACCGGGGCCCAGTGCGTTGAAGGCGAACGTGCTAACCGTTGCGCCATCCGGACTACGTATAATAAACTATTTTATTGTCTAGGGCTTAATATATCATTTTATAGGGAATTTTATGTGATTTGATTCGTCATTGCGACATTTTTTGGTAGAATCCATATTTTCCAAAATAATCAAGGATAACTAAAGAAAGACTTTTGACCCCCTCTCCCCTACACTTGCAGACCCCCTGTCATCAGAGACTTTTGATCACATATTCAGGGGACTGTCGCCAACAATTTTGCCTAATTTCAAAACTACACGATTTTTTTTCCTCCTTTTCGCTCGTAGCCTGGAGTATTTTCTGAATACCAAACTTATGTACATATGTATTAATGCATAACTATTCATCTAAAATTGATCGGCGTAACCAACCACGCCGCGAAAAGTGAAAAATGAACTATGAACGCAAAAGTCCCATAAATTACGAATGACACCTCCAACAACAATGACAAGATGGTAATACGGCGTCCAATTAGAAGGAAATTTACCATGCAACAGTTTAATAGTTCATTAACAGCATTTCCAATTTATTTATAGCGATTTCATACTAACGCCACCGACGAGGCTCCAGGTCGAGCTCTGTAAGTGAGCTTGAACACTTTACGAACTGCATCGTTGATTTGCAAATACCTGTCCATGAGCATCCTGCAGCGGTGCTCTCAAGTGGTGCAAAGGTATGTTGTTTGACTTGGATACATGTCATATATATGTAGATATGTGCATATACAGACTTTTGTGCTAGGATCAAAGCCTATAACATGGTCTACACAACGCTGTAGTGTAGACGATATGAGAAAATCTGAACCTAATCAGCTGAAAATTAGAATCGGATAGCCGGAATGTTTCTGAGCCTGTGAATTTGTTTTAATGTGACTTGGTTGACAATCGCTTTTCAATTATTTCAGGATAAATTTATATTAAAAAAAAATAAACTAAAAAATCTATGGTTTTAGTTTATTTGCTTTCAATTAAATTCTGGACTGACTTAAGTCCGACTGTGTAGAAGTTAGTACCGTTTTTTAGAAAGTTATGAAAGCTGCTAATATACATATGTATGTATAGCGGGTGTGTATACATATACGAGTATATCACGTGAAAGGAAGCGCTGAGACAGGCTACATACACGTTCATTCACCACCCACAGTAAAATTCCACTTTAACTCTGCCATTCGCCCTACGGGACTACTGCTAGGTGTTACATCTTAGGGCTGGGTATCGCTAATTAGTGATGCCTCCTTAGGGCTTCGGTTGCGCCTTTGCCTTCCGGAGTTCCCTGGTGTATCTGGCAAACTATGTAGCTCACTATGTTCAGTTCCTTTGCCGATGCAAACATACTTGCCACTAGATTTTGTTTAATGATTACACTATCTAACGTTTCTCCTAACAAATTGATCATTAGCCTATCTTGTCCCATTCTTAAACAGAATTAATTCTTTCAGACTTGAAAATGATCACTTAGGTGTTGAGGACCAGGGATGACGTGTCATAACGCCACTACCCCAAATGATTTTTTGGCGTATGAACAATATCGGTATTTCATGCGGTAGAACAAGATAAAATGAAACCGAAATATAGAGGGCTACGCCTGCAATCCGAGGGTTTTGTAGCAAGCGCTTGTTTTGGTATGTAAAAGTTGGCTTCTCGCTTTTCTTGGTAACACTCAGATGGATTAAAACACCATAATTAAAATGTCTTAGCCATTACAGTCTGTTCCATAAGAAAGGAGGCGCCAGTATTTCGATAGTTATGTATCAAAATATTTATTCCAAATTTTTTTTTACAGTTTAATACAAGTAAAAAGCTTCGGCGTAATCAATTAGTAAACAGTGTAGTCAGCTTCAGCATTCATTCAGCCTGGCACCTTCGAGGCATGCTTTCAACGAGATTTTTAGTGTAGCTTGTTGGAAGAGAACGCCAAATCTTTCCAATCTCCCGAGAAAGCTGCTTCAAATTGTAAACAGGCTTTCCAGCAAGTTTACTCTTCATATTGGCCCAATTTCAAGCATTTTCACTGCATTCAAATTTTGCGTGTAAAGCCGCTAGCAACCAGGAGAAGCACCCCTAAATATTTACTTTTACCGGATGTTTGACAGTGCTCTGAACGAAATCGGTACTGCTTCTCAACCAGGCACGCTTCACTGGAACTCACGCCCAAAAAGTTGCTTCATCCGAGAAAGTAGTTTTCGACCAATCGCGATCCTTGTTTTCCTCCGCCCAGTTCGAGCGTTTTTCCATGTGGGTTGCACTGAGAAGAGGTTTCGAGCTCGTAGAACGGTATAGCAGCTTGGTTTCATGTAAACGTTAGCGTGTTAAGGGTGATATGAACTCCCATTCTGGCGAGTTTGACCTTGGCTTCGCGCAGGCGCAGAGTGGCATGACTACTGAACATCTGCACTATCACTTTGCCGTGTTTGCTGGAAGTCGCTCTTGTTTTCCCACATTCAGGAAGATCACCAAGATCGATGGTACGATCCCGCAAAGAAAAAAAATTGGAATATTTTCAATTCTACTATTAAAAACCACGCCTCGTTTACTGTGGAACAGACTGTGTTAGGCAGAGACCATACCCCAACTAAAAAATACTTTTCGAGAAGAAATTCGAGCGATATCTCCTGGAAACATGAAAAAATCATGGAAAACGTTTTAGAAAGGGCCAGTAAAATTAAATATTATTAATAATAATTAGGGAAAAATCTGGAAATAATTTTAATCCCTTCTATAGATACTGAATACATGAAAACTGAGTTTGCACGGTCGTAGAAGGTGAGCTTAACTTTTGGAGGGCAAAAATCCGAGAAATTTAAGCCCTTTTTTAATATTATCATTATGACTACTAAATGGTGTCTCGGGTCGAAAAAACTTGCGGGAGTAAATTAAAGACCGTTGAATTCTGCGTTGAATCCACTGCTCAAAGTTGAAATTCGGTTCAGTAGCGTAGTCAAAACCGATAGTCAAAAATGACAATTTTCGAAGCTACGGTGAAAAATCATATAGTTTATCACTTTTCAAGCCCACAGACCTTTGCAACGGAAACTCCAAATAGAAAAGCTTTTTTGTAAAAGATGGAGATAATTTGATTTTAAGCCTAACGTGGCTAAAAGTTTTCAATTTAGGCCATTTTTAGAGTAGTTATGAGCAAAAATTCAAAAATGAATGCTCATCGATTTGTGCCTTAAAAGCTCTATCTCGGTGAGTATAACAGCTAGAAGTTTTATTTTAGTCTCAAATTGTAGATAAATTACTCTAGTTTAATAAAGTTTTACAAGTTTTCTTGTGAGATCAATTTAGGAGATACTAAAAAGAAACAGGACAAGCCAAAAAATTCGGCACATTTTCAACATGGTGGCGGGGTCCGTGGTGTTGGGGGTTAAATATAAAACTCGAATTTTTTAACAATGTACCAACTCAAATAATATATCAAAAATCGAAACTACCCTAATTAAAGTAACCAGTGTTATAACATTTTGACTGACCAAAGTAATTTAACCTTTGCAGAATCACCAACTTTTTTTTTAATAAAAACGCAATTACTCAAAAACTATACCCGCTAGCATATTCTAGTAAAGAGTGAACCCTAAAATAGAAAATAGCCTGTAGAAATCAGATAAACTGCTTAATAGATAAAGCTCGAAAAAGTAAGAAAGATATGTAGCCCACGATCAACATTTTGCCGTTTTATCTTATTTTTCTCGAGTTTTCACCTACATATAAATCTAATTTTATCAAAAATAAATAATCCAGTGCTATACGACCTATCAGAGTCCGATGTCGATGACGCAGCCAACTTAACGGTGCTGGAGTCGGGTAAATTGTTGTAAAGATGATCCGGTTCCTACAAATCAATTTACACCACTCTAAAGCGGCATCGGCTGCTCTTCTTCTCCGATTAGCACAAAGAGGGGAGGATATAGTTTTGATACAAGAACCCTGGCTCGCTGACGATCTTATCAGGGGCCTGGTGTATCCGGATTATACACTTTTTTATGTTAAGTACCAGGGCAAACCCCGGTCGTGTATTCTTGTAAAGAAAACGCTTAATGCGTTTATGTTATCGGAACATAGCGATAACGATACCTTCGTGGTGTGCCTGGAATTTTGTGATAGGCGGTACTGGCTTTTCTCAGCATATCTGCCTTATGATTTTACAGGTATGCTACCTCCGGATAATTTGAAAAATGCTATAACTTTAGCCAGAGAAAAAAAAAATGGCCTCATTATCGGTTCTGATTCCAATGCGCATCATACAGTATGGGGCAGAACGTGGTGAAAAGCTATTCGACTTTTTATTAGGTTCGAATCTCCTTATCAGCAATTCAGGCTGCGAACCTACTTTTGTCACTAAAAATAGGCAAGAAGTCTTGGATCTATCGCTTGTATCCAAAGATATCGAGCACATGGTACGGGATTGGAGAGTTTCGTCAGATCACTCTTTCTCCGATCACCGCTATATTCAATTTACTCTAGACGAAAGAGTGAGACCGAAATCCGTTATCTTAAATCGTAAAAGAGCAGATTGGTGCAGATATCGTGAAACTGTATCGGCGGTGCTGACGCCACTACCGTGTCAGCCCCGCAACAGTGAAGCGTTAGATAACATGGTTTACACACTAACGGGTGCTCTAAATGTAGCCGTGTCAAGGTCATGCCCTGTTAGCAAGCAAACACGTTATAAGAAGCCGGTCTGGTGGAACTCTCAGATTTCTAGTCTACGTACCTTATATAGGAAAAGTTTCAACAAAGCGAAACTCTCTAGGCTGAATGCAGACTGATTAGCTTACAAAAGGAATCTTAATGCGTACAAAAAAGAACTAAGATGGGCTAAGCGTAGCTCATGGCGGCTTTTTTGTGAGCGTACCGAGGAAACGAGCGAAGCCTCTAGGCTTCGCAATATCCTATCAACAGATCCACCGATGCCTGGTTTCTTATTAAAAGACGACGGATCGTGGACGGAATCGAGTGAGGAAACCATAAAGCATACCATATTTGGGAATGCCTCGACGTGCTCAGCAGCTCCCGGATTATCTGCTGGTATTCTCACAGAAGAGAAAATTTTATGGGCGATCTCAAGCTTTGAATCGTTTAATCGTTTAAATGCTCGCATGCGCACCCTAAGGATCTTCGGCCCATCAGCCTCTCATCGACTCTCCTAAAGGTCCTAGAGAGGTTAATTGATATGCATTTACGCAGCAGTATTTAACCCAACCTCTTATCCACTTCTCAGCACACCTACTGGAAAGGGAGGTCGGTTGATACAGCTCTGCACTGTTTGGTGAGTCGCATTGAGAAATCACTTGCCTACAAGGAATACACTGCCTTTTTGGATATCGCAGGGGCTTTTAACAACGTGCGACCGGAGGTAATAACGGACGCACTCGCTAGTCTAAGTGTTGACGCTTCGCTCAGCAGTCTCATTAACCTGTTGTTAACATCTAGGGTTATATACATGTGTCTGGGTGAATCGTCGGAACGAAGGCTTGTAAGTAGGGGCACTCCCCAAAGTGGCGTTCTCTCACCTCTTCTCTGGAATCTGACAGTGAATAAACTACTCCAGGATCTTGAAGCGGTGGGATGTTAGGTCATTGCCTATGCTGACGATATTGCCATAGCTATCTCGGGTAAATTCCCTAACGTTTTATGTGAAATAATGGAAAATGCACAGTCGATTCTTGTACTCTGGGTGAATTATGCTGGAGTAAGCGTAAATCCGGACAAAACGAAAACTTGTTCTTTTCACTAGGCGTAATAGACTTCCTGATCTTACTCCCCCACTGTTAGAAGGGACGAGGTTGGTATTCTCTGATAAAGCAAAGTTTCTGGGAGTAATCCTGGATAGAAGGCTGATTTGGAAGTTCAACATACAGGAACGAGTGAACAAGGCGCTGTACTCTTGTAAAAAAGCCATCGGAAAAAGATGGGGCCTGCAACCTAAAGTTGTCTACTGGCTGTTCATATCTGTAGTGCGTCCCATACTATTGCATGGTGTGATTGTTTGGTGGACCTCACTACATATAGCAGCTCATTACAGCCTTTTGGGAAAGGTGCAGCGACTAGCCTGCATAGCAACGACGGGGGCGCTTAGAACGACACCAACCGCGGCTCTGGAAATGCTGCTTAATATACTACCACTTGACATTTTTGTTGAACAAGTGGCTGCAAACGTGGCCATTCGACTTCGAGAAACATGTCACTGGGACGCGTCAACTGCCGGTCACGCGGCTTTTCTCAACTATGTGGATATCCCTCTATCTACCGACTACACATCTCCAAAACTTGTATTCGGTAAGAATTTTACAATCCTCAACTCTCCCCGTAGCCAATGGGCGGATAATGATTCCTCCGAAATGGACTCTATCGCATTCTTTACGGATGGGTCTAGTAATGGCGAGGGAGTGGGTGCGTGGTTTACTCCGAAAGTCTATGAGTAAACATCTCCTTTCGATTACCGGATCACTGTAGTGTCTTACAGGCGGAGGTCGCGGCAATATTAGAAGTCCTGGTATGGCTTGGAACGTCACATTGTAACTTCAACGGATATCATTATCTTCACAGATAGCAGGCTGCAATTAGGTCTATTGACTCCGTATCTACCTCATCTAGACTGGTAGAAGAATGTCGCTCGTCCCTTATTGAGTTAGGAAAACTCTTCAACATTGTGTTGTGTTGAATACCTGGTCACATCGGTTTTGCTGGTAACTGCATGGCTGATGAGCTTGCTCGTGCAGGGACAAGGGATATTATAGCCCAAGCAGCACAAATGTTATTGTCATATAAAAAGTCATAATAGCATTGTTTAAACGTTTGCCAAGTGATAAATTTACCATTTTTGCCTGGTTTCTATCCATATGGTTATAAACCAGGCAAAAACCTGTCTGGTTTTTAAAAAAATTATTAAAAACCAGGCAAAAGCGGTAAATTAACCATTTAGCAAACGTTTAAACAACGCTATTATGACTTTTTATATGACAATAACATTTGTGCTGCTTGGGAGAGGATTCTCGCGTAATCAAAATGCCTATTGCTTCATGCAAAAGCATTTTAAAATCTGTTGCCGTTGATAGGGCTAATTCGAGATGGAGTACCATAGGCACCTGCCATATAACCAAGATGATATGGCCTAGTATTGATCCTAGGCGATCGTCCAAGCTTCGGTCAATGGATAGAAGGCTCATCGATGTGTTGGTGGGGGTGATCACTGGACACTATCTGATTGGCGAGCACGCTAGAAGGCTTCGGCTTCCTCATAATGACTTTTGTAGAAGTTCCGATGACGAAGATGAAGAGGAAAGTACTTCTCATCTTCTGTGTGCCTGTCCTGCCTTGGCTGTAAGGAGAAAGGCGATTCTGGGATGATCTAGAAGACATGGATGTCTACAGACTTCTTCGTTTCATTGTCAGCTCCGGCTGGTTCAATGTTTGATTAATTTTTATGATAGTTGGTTAATACCTTGGGTATAACAACGGACCCATATGTGGTCTAAGTGTGCTGTGTGCCTCACGGCAGCCCTTCTAACCTAACCTAACCTAAATATTTTCATTTTAATTATTCCAAAATTTTGATTTAATAAGTACTAATTAATTACTTTGTGTTTTTTTTAAATAAGTTAAATATTTTAAATTTAATTAGCCCAAAATTTTTATTTAATAAATACTAATTAATTACTATGCACTTTTTGTGAAAAGTAATTAAATAGTATTAAATAGTAATTATTACTTTTTAATTACAATTACTTTTCCTGAAAAAGTAATTATTTCTTTTGAATTACAATTACATACTCTTACCGAAAAAAAAAGTAATAAATAGTATTTAATTGTTTTTTAGAAAGAATCGTAAATAAATAAAAATAAATAAATAAATAATTGTAATTAAATAATTTCAATGTTGCAAGGAAGACTAGATATCGCCATGCGCATGACGGCTCTCTGAGTTTCTATAATACATTCTTTCTTGTATGAAAACTTTTTTTTTAGTTTTTGGCTTTTATTTCTGTAGCTATTAATCCTAGTAAAAAAACTTTGTGGAGCGAAATTAAAGATCTCTTTCTTAAATACTATAGTTTTCGAGATAATCTTATTCAATGGCTCCCTTGTTCTCACGAAGTTTTTAAATCATCGTTTTTGTGACGTGTCTCATCAAATAACGAGCAAAATACTACCACGAGAAAAATGTCCAGGATGGATTTTTTATAACTAAATGAGCTTTAATTTGGGGTAAGTCATATGTCTGTAGATATAGTAAATATTCAGAAAAAGGAAAACAACCATTCTCGAAAAATGGATTGCGATTGTTATCATTAGGAAGAAGTGTTCCGGAATGTTTCGTTTTTCGATAGCTATCTGCTGATTTTTGTTGTATATTTTCCAATTGTCCTGTTTTCAGTTGCGGACTTATCTTATCTGAATAAAAGCCCTTCCAGGCAGGCTAGGGGAAAATACCTCTTCCATAGTCCTCCTCGTGAGCACCCTCTGAAACGGCTAACCAAGCCAACCACCAACACCAGTGCGTCTCAGGAAATAGGCTAACGGTGGAGTTGCAATATAGTTTTGAGAACACCAACACGTTACATCCAGCTGAAAGATCATCAAAAGAACGCGCAATTTAAAACACCATTGGAGAGCTACCTCTGCGCTATTTAAAAAGTAACTCCTGGCCACCCTTAGGACACCTAAGAAAGCAACCCTTCCTCTAAGATAGGGTATGTAGGCTTTTAACCTGCGTACCTAAAATCAATTTACACTCGAAACATTAAACGAGCCTCGGATTCCACGGACTGATTCACCGGCAACGACTTTCGGCTTCAAACAACGGACCACGATCGGTTTTTGGAACGTTCGAACGATGTGGGGCGAGTGCAATAATGCAAGGCTCACTGAAGTCGAACGGGAAATGACCGCATATAACATCTCTATATTAGGACTAAGCGGAACAAGATGGCTTGGATCGGGATCGACTTTATCGCCAAGCTCCCAAACAGTGCTGCTCTACTCTAGAAGTGAAAACATTACCTCTTCTAGAATGGCAGCCGTCGGAATTCTGCTGAACAAAGAAGGATGCACGCCGATCTTTAATCGATTGAAAGCCCATTTCCGACCGTATCATTACAGCCAGATTTAAATTCAGGGTAAGAAACATCGCACAATAATTCAGCGCTCCGGCCCGATTGAACCAGCGGATCAATCGGCTAAGGACGCCTTGTATCACCACTTGGCGACACCTTCGACAAGGCTCCCAATGGTGACATAAAAATTATTATGGGGGATCTCAATGCCAAAGTCGTGTGTGACAACCTTGGCTTGGAACACCTAATGGGCAATCATGGTCTAAGCAACAGGAACAAAACTGGCGAGATGTTCGTGGAGTTTTGCAACTCTCGTCAACTCGTTATCGACGGTACCTTGTCCAAGCACAAACGATGCCATTTAACAACCTGGGTTTCTCCGGATGGCAGACCAGAGAAGCAGATTGACCATATAGCCATTTCCAAAATATGGAGGAACTGTCTCTTAGACGTCAGGTCGAAGCGGGGTGCTGATATTGGCAGCGATCACCAACTTGTTGTCGCAAAAGTGAGCTTACGAACGGCAGTGATCCATCGCCCTCAAAATGCAAGAATCTTACCACGTTTTAATGTCCAAAAGCTTAAAGATCCATCTATAAGAAGTGCTTATTTCACCGCCTTGCACAAAAGAGCTAATGCACCACCACTTTATGAGACTCCTACAATTGATGATAGATGGAACGTCGCTAAGGACTCATTTATTTCGTGCGGTGAAACTTTTGGGGGCAGATTGGAGCGCGGTAGAAGACCATTCATTAGTGACTCTACATAGTCTCTAATCTCGGCACGCAATAAAATTAAAGAACAAATCAACTCTGCTACTGACGCAGTCCAAGATCAACTTAAAGCTGAATACCGTTCTCTTCAGAAAGTCGTGCAAAGGAGCGTAAGACGGGACAGACGCAACAATATCATGAACACTATCAGATGGAATCTGTTTGAATACCTTCGTCGTCGTCGTGGCGCGACAGTCCGACGTCGGGTTTTGGCCGCCTGGTCCAATCCGAGGCTTTTGTTCCAGGTTTCTTGACGCGGAGTTGTTTTTACAAGGACGAGTTGTAAGCACATCGCTTAACCCCATTCAGGGGATGGCCTTGGAAGATAGCTGCTTCAGATGGTTTAATAAACGGAGTTCACACAACTATGTTGCAGGTCCAACTACGCAAGTCATTCCATCATAGTAAACCCGAGACGCTTAGATGTTGGTCAGCCATTCACGCTACAGCTATCTGCATTTTTCCAAACTGCCTGATCGCTAAGACTTGACCGTCAGCGGTTTGAAATACTGCCGTTATCAGGGGGCGCCCACGTGACTATGAAAATGGTCTTTTCCCCCCTGCCTTTGAATACCTTCAACACCTGGATTACGCTGTCTATATTTGTCTTCTTTCAAATAGATCGGATCATCTAGCTTAAAATACGGGTGCCCTGCACCGCGAAAGTCCCAATTCGGGGCTTAAAATCAATGCTGCTTAAACTAAGTACTTGAGCTTGGATCTAGTAAGACAGAGCAAAATTTGTTTTTCGGGGCAGATGGTGGAAAAAGTGAACAATTTGCTACCTTGGAAGCGTAGTTACAGCAGATGGTGGAGCGGATGCTGATGTACTGTCTCGCATCAATAAGGCTCGGGCAGATTTTTTCAGTTTGACTCCTTTCTAGCAAAACAACAACATCTCCAGACGTACTAAACTCAAGATCCTCGAAGCCAATGTAAAATCTGTGCTTCTTTATGGCTGTTCAACTTGGAAGGTGACCAGGGCGATAACAACTAGATTGCAAACTTTCGTGAACCAGTGTCTATGGCGCATTCTACACATACGCTAGCCGGAGGTCATTTCTAACGACGACCTCCTGTTCATTACTGGCCAGGACAGTATAGACACCTCCATAAAAAGGCGAAAGTGGCAGCGGATAGTTTATACACTTCGAACAGGGCCGGAAAACATTGCTAAACAAGCTCTCGATTAGAACCCGCAGGAAACCGATGCAAGTCGCCGCGTTGGACAACATAGAAACACCTGGAGAAGATCAATTGGGGTCGAGAGTAACTCAATAGGCAAATCATTGAGACAGTTGAAGACGATGGCGGCGAACAGGACGAGGTGGAATGTCGGCGTGGAGCCCTATGCCCCACAAGGGGTTAACAGGATCCACAGAGAGAGAGAGAGACAGACAGGCTTCGAACCAACGACCCCTCGATCGGTAAGACTTGCTCTCTACTCATTGATCCATGCCAATCGCTCCCTTTTGCGTGTCAGGAAGTATCCTTAATAATTAACGAACGCAGTCAAATATGTAACTGAACTCTAACTACAATAATATGTAGCTAACTTCACAGCTCCGATGGTTGACTTCCGTCTCTCTTAGTTAGTCCACCCCAGAGTACGGACGTCTTTATTATTTTATCTGAATAAATCGGTTGACTATATTCCCCAAGTGTCTTTATTATAACAAACAATCGTAACATTTTGGCGACGAGAAAAACTTATGGTGCGTATATATAGAATTTATTAATAAATTTTCGATTTTTATTGAAGCAAAAATAATAAGAATCGGGGCAAGTCAAGTCAGCCATGAATTACGTCGGTTCTATTGAACCTTTTCTGCCTGGAGACGATATAAGCGAATAAATCGAACGTATTGAGGAGTTTTATAAGTGCAATGGTGTAGAAGACACCAAAAGGTCGTCACTTCTCATTACTCTCATTGGGCCGGAGGCGTATAAAACACTCAAGTCTGTGGTGGCACCGGCGACGCCAGCGTCAAAATCCTATGCCGAACTGGTGTTGGTTTTGAAGAAATTATACGCTCCAAAAAAGCTTACCATTGCCGAGCGTTTTAAATTCTACCGTAGAAACCAACAACAGGGCGAATCAGTCACGGAATATATAATAGGGCTCAAATTGCTCGCCAAAGATTGCGCGTTCAACACCTTTCTGGATGAGGCTCTGCGCGATAAATTTATTTTTGGGCTTGTGAACGCTAAATGGCAGAAAAAGTTGTTGGAAGAGGATTCCTCAACTTTTGAGCAAGTTTGCAACAAGGCCTTAAGTTTCGAAGCGCTTCAAACGCAATCTTCCAATATGAAGCCATCACAAATCCACTTAGTATGCAACAACAAAAAGGGGAACAATCAGCAATCGTCAACATCACGTCATTCCAGTCATCAAGACGGCAAATCAGCCAGCAAAGATCCCAAAAGTCAGCAGAACTCGTCAGCACAAAAAGGGTCTTTCATCTGTACACGGTGTGGAAATAACTACCATAAAACTCAGTGTCCAGCATTAAAAGTCACATGCAATGCATGTAAGAAATGAAACCGGAATATAGAGGGCTACGCCCGCAATCCGAGGGTTTTGTAGCAAGCGCTTATTTTGGTATATAAATATCGGCTCCTTGCTCTTCTTGATATCACTCAGATGGATAGAAAAAACGTAATTAAAATGTCTTACCCACTTACATTTTACATGCTAATTCATATTACGTGATTGTAACGAAACTTAGAACATATTATTGCTTAAGGTGTTGGTTATGGTTAGCCATCAGTACTTTTGACCTCGAACGTGTTTAAGGCGTGCAAGGGTGTGCTAACTGTAACTATACAAATAAACTATTATTGACCTATTCTGAGAAGATATACAAATTTCACTATTTTCTATTTTATATATTTTTCGAAACCCACTTCCTGTAAGTTTTCATAATTCTAAGTATATCGGTCCCAAAATGCGGGCAGGGGGGGGGGGGGTCAAATTACGAACTAATATTTTCTCCTGCCCCACAGTTCCCCTTTCTATAAATTTCGAGAAAATGCGAAAAAATGGAATGTACTCATCATTACCTTTCTCACACCAGTCGATAAAAAAAATTTGACCTTAATTTCGCCTCTATGTGGACCCCATCCTCCCCCCCCCCCTCCTGGTAAAGTTGGCTAATTAAGACACAGCGCCCCCAACAGATCTTTACCCTTTCAAAAATGATTAATTAAATAACTGCAATTCGCACTACGAAAAACAACATGAAAGTATTGTAGTACTCACACCTATGAGGCCGGTAGTTGTATTTTTTGTGTGGATAGTATCAAAATGCCGAACTTTAAATGAATGTACTATTATTAAATATTATGTGATTATAACGAAACTTAGAGATATTATTGCCTATGATGTTGGTTATCATTGGCCATCAATATGTTTGACCTCGGGTACGTGTAAGGGGTGCAGGGTTGTGCTAACTGAAACTATAGAAATGTACTATTATTAACCTTTTCTGATGAAATTTAAAAATTCTAGAAATCTAGGTTTTCTACACTAGTGAAATGGCGCTTTTCTGTAAATTTTCATATTTCTAAGTATAACGGTCTCGAAATGCAAGGGGGGGGGACCAACTCGGATGACATATTTTATTTTCCCCTCTCCCTCTTTTCCCGTTTCTTCAAATTTAAAAAAAATTTCAAAAATGGAATGTACTCGACGGTACCTTTCCTATGATACCCCACTTGCCTGTACTAAACGAAAAAAAAATTTCGACCTTCATTTCCCCTCTATGCGGACCTCCCCTTAAAGTTGACCTATTACGACGATTCGCTTTCTCCGGCGAATTATAGTAATTCTACACATTCCGACAAAATTTCATGTGTGTAGCTACAGCCGTTCGTGAGATATTCCATGGACAGTCGGACAGACGGACAGACAGACATTTGACCGATTTCATAAGGGTTTTGTTTTACTACAAAACCCTAAAAAAGGTCACTTCGCAAAGATGTGTCGCAATAATACAAACAAGGTAAACCGGATTGATATTCAGCCTACTGAGAGTAAAGAAAGTGTCGGCACGATCAACGAGATTCTTCCAGCATCAGCGAATGCAATTATCAACAATGTGAGAGCGAATCGTCGACTTATCATTCCACTATCAGTGAACGAGCAAGTCATCAATATGGAAGTAGACACGGGAGCATGTAAATCTATTATAAGTTACGTAGATTATTGTAAATATTTTAAAAATGTAAAAATTCACCCTTGTTTAAATAGTTTACAGGTTGTAACTGGCGAACAATTAAAAGTTTTGGGAAACATTGAACTAAAAGTCTGGAGATTGGATATGGACGAGGTTGGCGCATCTCTGGAATTGACCGTCATAGATACTTTCAACGAGTTTACCCCGATATTGCGACGATCGTGGCTTGAAAAGTTAGCACCGCAGTGGAAAACATTATTATCCGGAAATTTTTTGTCCAGTAAGTCTATAAATCAATTACCTAATGAAGATAGTGTTGTGAATAGGTTAGGAAATCTAACGAAAAGTGAAATAGTGTCTCACTTAAAATTGCGTTTTCCAGTTGTTTTTTCTGAAAACTTGGACACACCTATCAATAAGTTTAGTACAGAAATTAGTGTCAAAGAGTCATTTGTGCCAATTTTCCATAAAAGTTACACTCTTCCGATTCAATTAAAGGAAAAAGTTGAGTGCGAACTAAATCGTCTGTGCAGTGTTGGGATTATTTCTCCCATTAAACACGCAGAAAATGCAAGTCCTATAGTGGTTGTGCCCAAGAAAGATGACACCATACGAATATGTGTTGATTTTAAAAAAACTGTCAACAAATTTATTAAATTGGAGCATTACCCACTGCCTAGAGGTGATGAACTTTTCGCAAGTCTATCGAACTGCCGATGTTTTTGCATAATTGATCTCACAGGTGCATATCAGCAAGTTGCTGTTTCTGAGGCATCAAAAAAATATCTTGTCATTAACACACATAAAGGACTTTTTGTTTACAATCGTCTACCGTTTGGTATCGCTAGTGCGCCAGCTGCTTTTCAAAGTATTATGGACCGTATTCTACTAGGAATAGATAAAGTGGCAGGTTATTTAGATGACATTATAATTGCCGGTGATACAAGATCTAGTTGTGAAGAGAAGTTGTTAGAAGTTTTATCCCGATTAAATAAATACAATGTCAGGGTTAATTTGCAAAAATGTGTGTTCTTTGCGACCGAAGTCGAATATTTGGGTCACATTTTGTCATATAATGAAATTCGGCCTAGTCCTAAGAAAGTCGAAGCAATTATCAGTGCTCCTTCACCCAAAGACATCACACAATTGCAAGCATATTTAGGGCTTTTAAACTATTACAGTCGGCTTATGCCCAATTTATCAACAGAGTTGAATGATTTGTACGCGTTATTGCGTAAGGATGTGAAATTTGTGTGGTCAGTGAACTGTGAAAAGGCTTTTCAAACAAGTAAAGAGTTGCTTCTAAAAAATTCTGTTTTAGAGCTATATGATCCAGACAAAACAATAATAATTTCCACAGATGCTTCACCCTATGGAATAGGCGCAATTTTATCACATCTTAGTGATGGCAGTGAAAAACCTGTTTTATTCGCTTCACGAACATTGTCAGCTGCTGAAAAAAATTATTCACAGCTGCACCGGGAAGCTCTTGCGATAATTTTCGCTGTTAATAAATTCCATAAGTATATATATAGAAAAGAAATAATAATTCATAGCGACCATCAACCTTTAAGGGAGATATTTAACCCAAATAAGTCTACGCCTGCCGTTGCAGCAGCTAGGTTACAACGTTGGTCCATTATTCTGTCAATGTAAAATATAAGTACAAAATAATATACAAAAAGAAGTCTCAAATGTGTCATGCTGACGCGCTGTCCCGTCTTCCATTAAATGAAGGTGAAACTGGCTCGGAAGATTTGATTATAAATTCATTCAATTTGTCTAAAGAACTACCTCTAGACTTAGAACGCAGGAGAAAATCTTCCGAGAATCACCCGATAATTTCAACAGTCATAGCATATGTACAATCTGGTTGGCCGTCCAAGTGTACAATTAAAAATCCAGATATTCTCTTATTTTACTATAAATTAAATTCGCTATCCTCTGAAGATGGTTGCTTGTTCTACGGCAACAGGATAGTGATCCCGGAAGAATTGGAAAAAGGAATACTTTCTCTAATTCATTCTGATCACATAGGCGTAAATCGAATGAAATCTATTGCTAGGTCGTATATTTATATCAAAAATTTGGACGAGAAAATAGAGCAACTGGTAAAAAATTGTCTGGTTTGCCAGCAGACACAAAATCGTCAGAAATCCATCACTGTTAATTGGCCTAAGTGCAATAATCCATTTCAAAGAATCCACATGGATTTGTTTTACTTTGGAAAGTCTGAATTTCTGATTATTGTCGACGCCTATAGCAATTGGCTTGATATCTATCAATTAAATAGATCCACAGCAAGCGTAGTAATTAAAAAATTAAAAATATTTATAGCAAATTTTGGATTACCAGGCCAAATATGTCGTGATAATGGCCCACCCTTTTCTTCCTTTGAATTTATAAACTTTTGTAGACAAAATGGTATTGATGTTATTAAATCGCCACCATATCATCCGCAAAGCAATGGTTTGGCTGAGAGATATGTTGGAGAAGCAAAAAAATCTTTGAAAAAATTTCTTATGGACACCAAATTTTCAAATTTAGATATAGATGAAAAAATAAGTCAATTTTTATTCACGTGTAGAAATGCGCCAACCACATCTACAAACCAGTCGCCATCAGAAATTATTTTTAAAATTAAACCTAAGATACAGATAAAAATTAATCAGAAAAAGTTGCCTCAAATAAAACAAAAATCAAGTGAAAATTGTAATTTAGAAAGAAAAAGCGTAAATGAACAAATGAAACATTTTAAAGAGGGGGAAAAAGTATTGTTTGCTATACACGACCACAGTTATCTTAAATGGATACCAGCGACAGTAATTAAAGCCATTAGTCGGTATGTTTATGAAATTTATGTTAATGGTTCTCGACGGATTGAGCAGTTTTCACAGATTCGTTCTTCAAAATTGGAAGATAAATTTCACCCATCATTAATGAAAACGTCACAATCTATGATCGAACCACGAACACCAAGAGTTGGAAAAAGAAAACATAAGAGTTATTCCAAAAAAATTTATGTTAAAACTCGCTCATCTGTTAGGTTGCGATCAATGAAGAAAAAATAATTTAGTATTGTCAATTTATTTAATGTTCTAGGATTATCATGAATTATAGATGCCACTCTGAAATTTGTAATAAATACATTGTATCTAATGGATTATACTAATGAATTTTAATGTATAAGACATGATGTAAATTTATATTGTACAGAGAATGAAGTCAAAAAAGGGAGAAGTGTCAGGAAGTATCCTTAATAATTAACGAACGCAGTCAAATATGTAACTGAACTCTAACTACAATAATATGTAGCTAACTTCACAGCTCCGATGGTTGACTTCCGTCTCTCTTAGTTAGTCCACCCCAGAGTACGGACGTCTTTATTATTTTATCTGAATAAATCGGTTGACTATATTCCCCAAGTGTCTTTATTATAACAAACAATCGTAACATTGCGGAAAATTGTGCAAATATAATATAGCCTATAATGAATGTCTACACATGGAACTCGAGTTCAGAAAGACAAGCTCGGATTACATTTATGATGCCTTATACTAGTTTCAGCGCGCTCGATTTTTTTTATAGTATTGCGCAATTTCATCAATTACACAGATTGTATAGCACACGGCAACAATAGCCACTACAACAACGTTTTCGTCGATACTAAATCATCCATTAGTTCAGCATAATTTCCGTGTCAATAAGAGTCGACCACTACGAAATGCTTTCCACGGAAAAACATTTTCCCTTAAAGACCAGAATGCATTTTATCTTCGGGCCAGCAGGACAAATTGCCACCAATGCAAACATCGTTTTCCATCAATTGGTAAAAAACCGTTTTCCGATATTCCCACGATAATTTAAAGTGAAATCGCATCACTCACGGCCACTTGAATTTCGATATCCCAACCAAAATCTGAAAAAGCCAAAACCGCATCGCAATGCATTTTCCCTCTGCATCGTCCTTCGGGCCACCTTCCAACCTCGCCCGTGGTACATACGTTCGTGTGTAGAGGCTGTGAAAAACGACCCGAACTAGGCGCAAAGTAGGAAAACCAAATCGGTGTCGTACATCTTCCTGATTCGACATAAAAAATTGCTTGTTATGGCATCACTGTCACATTTCGGCAAAATCATTAAACCAACGCCATAAAAATTTGTTCCCCTGTGTGCCGACGACATAGTAAGGGTTGAAGCGCAGTAAGAGGAAGCAAGGGATGAATGCGAGGCGCAGTTAACGCGACTCGATTCACCTCGCAACTTTGCCATCCTCAACTCAGTGTGAATACTCGTCCCCGTCCTTTCGTACCATAATGCATTCCGGCAATACTGTCCGGCCCACAAAGCGAAGGGTGAAATACATCCACTGCCCAGCCAAAATGTTTAGCCGGGCTCCGCACCATCCAACACTGACGACATGATGGTAATTTACAGCCATTTTGAGTGATCATCACCCGGCCCAGGGTGAGACCAATTGCAATTCGATGAGTTTTTATTGCTGCTGCGTCCCCTCCGTAATGCACATTCAACAACCTTTCCCTTCTTCAATCGGTACCCTTCACAACGGTCTATTTCCGTCCCATTCTGGCTCGAGGTTGCTAGCATCCCTTATGGTGTCGTCACACGGTGTATGAACTACATCTTAGTCGCGCCACATTCCATCTCACGTGGCGGGGAATCAATCATTCTGCAAAACTGCTGCCGCGCTCGCCATCTCCTCTGTGTTCCATCATTCTTATGCACGAAGCACACCGCCATATGCTTTTGATTTATTGTCGACCTTGTTCCGTGCGTAACCTCTGTCGACCAGGAGAAATGCCGTGCATTTGTGTGCGTTTCGTTGTTTTGGCTTTTGCTTTCCTCGCATTCTCCATTTCTTTCTGTTACGTGCATAGGTCGGTTGAACACATGGGCCCATGGGCATCCGACACCGACATGCATTCCCGTTTGGCTTCCATGCACAGCTGTCCATGGACGACGACTATGAGGAGGTGCAGCACTTCATCGTGTGTTGGGCGGGTGAAAATTTATTGTCCGAATGATGTATAGCTGTCTCTTTTATGAATTGTTTGCGGGGCTGAAGGTAGTGGGGCCATTATGCACTAATGCGCTTGTAGGGGAAAGACGACGGAGTAAGCATTGAGTGAGCTTTTTAATAAATGCAATTTTTGAGTGAAACTCGTCGTCGTTTGCGTCAGTATAAAACGGAGAGCGACATTCACTCATATCGAGTTGAATATTGAAATATGGAAACTATTTCCATATTTCATCAGGGGAATGGATGTGCATAGGTAGATGGTAATGTGTAGACTTGGTGTAGTTGTTTGTATTTAAGAATATAAGGCAAGAACATTTTCATGTCCATAAATGCGAAATGTGCAGCATACATATATTCGGAGGTGAAAGGAATTTCCTACGTAATAATAATTTATTCATGATTAAAAAATGATATTCTTAGTTCATAATGCATTATTACGAAAAGGATCGTATTAAATATGTATTTTATAATTTTCAAAGTTCATAAATATATGTACAGTTGTGTTCGTGAAAATAGTAGTGCAGCACCTCACAACATTAAATATTCATGTTTCGAGATACTGGACATTGCAAATTGAGCACGTGTTCATATTTTTCTAAGAATAGCATGCAAAGAAGAGAATAGCGATAAGATCCCGTTAGTTTTGCATTGGTTTGGGTAAGTTTTTGATCACTTTTGAGTGATGCACCGAAATTTGGCTGTTCATTGAAATAGTAGTGCTCGTTGTGAGTGGTTGAAAAACAATTATAATAATTGATTAGTACAACAAAAAACGTCAATAGTAAGTGTAATTTAGCAATGAATATTTTGATGATTGATATTCATTGTGTTTGTAACTATTTTTTTATTCTAGTGGGCAGAGGAAAGCATTGCACGGCTGAGAAAAGAGATTTAATAGTTAACCTTAGAGCAAAAGGCAAAACGTACAAGGAAATTGAAAATATTCTTAGCTGCACACCTACAATGATATTTAACGCGATTAATTATAAAAAAAAGGCCAGAAAATCGTGGTGGGAAACGGAAAACAACCGCTGTCGAAGATAGATGCATTGTGCGCTTTAGCCAGATTCGGCCGTCATCATCCTCTAAAGTTATCAAAAATGATTTAAATCTGTCGGTTAGTGATGTTACAGTCCGTCGTCGTCTAATTGAGCACAAGTTAAATGCCAGAAGTCCTAGAAAGGTACCCCTTTTGACTCGGAAGCATGTGGAAAAACGGCTTAGATTCGCAAATACTCATCTGGTGTGGCCCGCCGAAAAATGGCACAACATATTGTGGACAGATGAAAGCAAAATTGTTTTATTTGGTGGAACAGGCTCTAGGCAGTATGTACGACGTCCACCAAACACAGAATATAATCCTAGGTACACCAAGAAGACAGTTAAACATGGTGGCCTAAGTATAATGATATGGGCTTGCTTTTCTTACAATGGCGTTGGTCCTATCCATATGATAAATGGTATTATGGACAAAAATGTTAATACTGACATACTAAAAAACACAATGCTACCATATGCCAGTTGGAAAATGCCTATAAAATGGACATTTCAACAGGATAACGATCCGAAACATACTAGCAAGCTCGCGAAAGATTGGTTTATATCCGAGAAGATCGATGTGATGCAATGGCCACCTCAGTCCCCAGATCTTAATCCGATAGAAAACTTATGGGGAGATGTAAAACGGGTTGTGGCAACTGCAAATCCTTCAAACAAAGCACAGCTTTGGCAAGTGGTTCAGGAATCATAGTCTCAAATTCCCTTGAAGCGTTGTCAGGACCTTATCGATTCCATGCCCCGCCGGTGCGAAGCCGTTATTAAAAATAAAGGATATACAACTAAATACTAGACTTTTTTAAATATTAAGAACCTGTAAAATCAATTTTGAATAAAGTTATACAGTTTTGTTTTCCCTTTCATGTAGCCACTACTATTTTCATGAACAAAAAAATTTTGTTATATTGTTTTGTTTAAGCCGTGCAGACAAATAAACCTTAGTTTTTAATACAAAATTACATGGATATTAATTAAAATATGTACATATATTAAAATTGTTAGTCTAGTTTTTCTTTAAAATGCTGGAATGCTTTCTTAGTGATTCCAGCTTTAATAGCTCTATTTCGGTAAGTATAGTAGCTGAAGTTTTGTTTTAGTCTCAATTTACAGATAATTAAGTCTTGTTCAAAAAGTCTTTGCTTGATAGCTTGGCTCGATAGCTTAGGTCATAGTTACGCTTTTTAGGGTTTTGTAGAAAAAATAAAACCCTTATGAAATCAGTCAGATGTCAGCCTGTTCAAAGAATATCTCAAAAACAGCTGAAGCCACAGGTATGGAATTTGGTAGAAATGTGAAGGATTTTACTACAATTTGTGTCATAAGGCTTTTCATTAGTGGCCAAATTGCAGGGGGGGGGGGGGGGGGGGGGGGGGGGTAACCATAGAGGAGAGAGTTATTCGCCGCTTAAAGCACATAAATGAAAATTTCCAGGATGGCGGCATATAATTAGGATAGCGACGTTAAATATCCAGGATGTTGATATCCTTAGGAAAAAGTTTAATAATAGTATATTTCGATAATTTCATTTACTACTCTCTGCATATCCCGTAAGTGACATTAAGAGAGAAGTAATAATGCCAATCTGTTAGCAAAGGGTGCAGGTATCTTGTTATAGATAAGTACAATTTGCATGTACATAGTCATAATTCATCAACTAATCAAGAATAAAAAACAATAAAAATTATTTTTGTCTGCTATTGCCACATTGTGCACCGTCGAGTCAATAAGCGGATAGATTTGAAACTGATTTGTTTTGTGTTTCGTGACAAGTGGTAACGTGTTACAGTTATCAAAAGCGATAGTGCGTATGATAGATGCTGGTTGTTATTTGATGAGTTTGAGGAACACCTGACAAGGGCATCCCTTCAAGCCATAAAATTCTAGAAGGCTGTGGAAACGCAGGAACATATTCCATCTCCTGGAGATTGGGGGTGGAAACTAGAAGGAGAACGTTGGCTCCCATTATGGATAACAGCGCCGGTTGCTGCAAAGGCATGTGCCACCCTTCAGCGTTGCAGGTGCAAGATACCCTGCACGAGTAACTGTGGCTGCAGGAAAAAAGTGTGTCCTGCACAAAGAGGTGCACCTGCAGTTCTGAGTCAGCCGCTGTAGGGTAGCATAACATACTTATTGTGTATTTACAACGCTTCATCTTTGATGTTTCCTCAATGAAGTAAATTATTCCTTCATTTAAGTTTAAGTTTGAAAAAAATCCGGAAAAAATGCGAATATTATTGTAACTTATGACCGCATGGAATCGCGGTTGCCTTCATTCGGCTCAGAATACAATTAAGAACGGCTACCAACCCAGGACTATAGCCTTTGTAAGGACAAGGATAGAAACATCGTCAGTGATACCGATGGTATTAACAAACGATGGGCCTCTTATTTTGAAGAGCTTCTAAACCGACCATCTAACATCCCCACACAAGAAACTCTCGACGATATTGTTGATCGAGGCCCACCCATTCAACCCCCGACAACAGAGGAGGTTGATCTCGCGTTGCGGTCACCAAAGCGACATAAAGCGCCGGGCGCTGACGAGATTCCAGCTGAACTCCTAAAATTCGGTGGAATGAGTCTAGTTGATGCCATACATCAATTACTCCTGCGAGAATGGGAGAACGAGGAGATCCCAGACGATTGGCGCAGAAGCATCATCTGTTCAATTCACAAAAAAGGAGATAAACTGCGGTGTGAGAATTACAGGGGCATCTCACTAGTTTGAACGTCCTATAAAATTTTGACGAAAATTCTGGAAAATAGAATAAAACCGTACGCAGAACGAGTCATTGGCGAATATCAAAGCGGTTTCAGACCTGGTCGCTCCACAACCGATCAGCTGGTGCTGGGAATACAACGTAAACGTATACCAAATCTTTGTCGACTTCAAGCAGGCATACGACAGTATCGATCGTGGAGTACTGTACAACATCATGCTGCAATTTGGTATACCGGCGAAATTAGTGCGACTGACAAAGATGACGATGACCAACTCCGTCTCACAAGTCAGGATCCAGAATAGACTTACTGATCTATTTGAAACACGCACTGGTTTGAAACAGAGCGATTGACTGGCACCGACGCTCTTCAACCTAGCATTGGAATACGTTGTTCGGGCCATGAATATGGACAACAGCAAGACGCTACTCATCAAGTCGATACAATTAGCAGCGTACGCCGACGACATCAACATCATGTCCCGAAGATTGGCCGACGCAGAAGAACTTCTGCATACGCTCGATACCGCTGCAAAAGAAGTTGGACTACGTATCAACGAGGGTAAAACTAAAGTAATGATGCAATCCACGACAAGGACACCTGCACAACCGAGCAGCAACGTGGGGGACCTCAACATCGAGTTCGTGAACAACATCACATACCTGGGGTGCAACTTGTCAAGGGACGCCAACGAAACTGACGAAATCAAGCGACGGATACAGTTAGCTAATAAGACTTTTTTTTCGTTTCTCCCCATAATGAAATCGAAGCATGTGCACAGAAACACGAAGCTCCGCGTGTACAAAACCATTATACGACCAGGGCTATGCTATGGCTGCGAAGCATGGACCCTAACTCAAGCCTCCGAAAACATGCTAGACACTTTTGAGCGTAAGGTTCTACGGCGAATTTTCGGGGCTGTTTGCGATCGAGATGGATGGCGCATCCGGTACAACCATGAGTTGTATGAAATGTACGATGAGCTGCAAGTCTCGAAAACTACAACGACTTCAATGGGCAGGGCATGTACAAAGAATGGACGATGATCGCATGCCTAAGAGAGTAATGAATGCAGAACGAGTCGACGGAGCGAGACTGCGAGGACGACCGAGATCTCGTTGGGAGAGCTCAGTAGGTGTGGCTTCCGAAATTGGAGGACGCGGTCACGTGACCGAGATAATTGGAGGACAATGATCCAGGCGGCCAAGGCCCGACGTCGGGCTGTCGCGCCACGATGATGATGATATTTAATAAAAAAGCTTCCTTAACTAATCCAAAAATGTGGAAAAATGTGAATATCTTTTGAACTAATGGTCGTATGGAACCACGGTTAATTTTATTCTACTCAAAGTGACTAAATACATTAAGAACCAACCTAAAACTGGCATTTTTATTTTCAACTTATTTAACGAAAAAGCTCATTTAACTAATAAAACAATCTGGAAAAATGTGAATATCTTTTGAACTAATGATCGCAAGGAATTGCGGTTGGTTTCATTCGACTCAAAATGATCAAATATTTTACATTAGGGACTATCCTAAAACTGGTACAAAAGTTTTTTATTTTCAACATATTTAATAAAAAGGCTTATTTAATTAATAACAAAATCTGGAAAAATGTGAATATCTTTTGAACTGATAGCCGTATGGAATAGCGGTTGATTTCATTTGACTCAGAATGACCAATTACGTTAGGAACCAGCCTAAAATGTCATATAAATTGCTTGAACTTTGAAATTATGGAAGAAATTTAATCATTTAATTAACTAATTATTTAATTAATTAAATTAGTCTGACAAAAAAACTTTGCAAAACTTTTATAAACAAGGTTAAAATATCTACGAATTGACGCTAAACCAAAACTTTTAGCTGTTATATTTATCGAAATAGGGCTATTAAGGCTCAAATCGTTAAAAAACCATTTTTGCATTTTCGCTCAAAACTACACTAAAAACGGGCCGATTTGAAAAGTATTGGGCACGTTAAACCGGAAATTAAAATATCTTCAACTTTTACTTGTACGATTTTTCATTGGGAGTATTCGTTACAGAGATATGTGAGCTTGAAAAGCGATATAGTGTGATTTTTATCCAAAGCCTCAAAAAGTGACGTTTTTCGACTACCGATTTTGATTATACATACAATACTATAAAACCAAAAATTGGGGCGACCGGTAGCGCAGTGTGTTGAGGCATCAGTCTCATGTTTGACTACCGGCGTTTCGGGTTCGAATCCCGTCCACGATGACGTTCGTGGCCATGGATGTGCAGGAGGTGTATGCTGGCAACTGCATTCTCTGAAACCAAGTTATGCCAACGAAACGTCAACTGGGCCACATGGAACAGTTGACGCGCTATGCCCCTCAAGGGGTTAGGGCAATTGAGTATAAAACCAAAATTCAACTTTGAGTAATGCATTGGATGTAGAATTTGATGCTCTTTAATTTCAATCCTTAAGTTTTTGATCCGAGGCACCGTTTACAAATTATTAGGACAATATTAAAAAAGGGCTCAAATTTCGCGGTTTTTCGCCCGCACAGCCGCTCTGCCGTGGGGTCCAAGATGGCTCCATCTCTTAAAATGAATGTATAGCGACCACGAACAATTATACCAAATGGCATTTTTCTATCATATTTTGCAAGGTGAAATCGCTTAGCGTCCCAACTAAACCTATGTGCGCCACTATCAAAGGGTTCCCTTTTGTATCTTTGGACATCTCTTTCTAGGTCCCTCAGGTCGCGCCTGACATGTCGGAGCGGCGGCGTCTCGTCCATGAGGTTGAAGTTTGGGTGCTGATCACTTCGATAGCAGCCCACCAGGTATTGCTTGGCAAGAAGCTGGTTGTGGTCCCTTAAAGGCATCATCCTGGTTTCCTGATGTAGATGGTCCGGGGTGAACATCAGGAGACAGCCAGTAACAGTACAGAGAGCGGCGTTTTGGCACGTTTGAATCTTCTTCCATTGTGTGTCACAGAGATTCTTCTACCACACAGGAGCCGCATAGTTGGCCACTGATCATCAGACTGCTTTATACGTGACCAGTAGAGTTTCTTTGTCCTTGCCCCAGGTACTACCGACCAGGGCTTTGAGGATCTTATTCCTACTTCGCATCCTGTGGCACACAGTTGAGGCATGGGGTGATGATGTGGTCATGCTATCCAGCGTGACTCCTAGGATTTTAGGATGGTTTATGGTAGGAATAGGATAATTCCCGATCGAGATTTCAAGCTGCATCTTGACCTCCTTCGTCCAGGTGGTAAATAAGGTTCTTGTTTATGAAGAACGAGCTTAGTTGTTCAGGATAACCATTGATGTTTCTGCACATATCCACTATGTCGTTCCCTGTTGCCAGAATGGAGCAGTCGTCAGCGTAGGAGATGATGTCGATCCCTTCGGGTGGTGTTGGGAGTCCTGATAGGTATAAGGTAGGAGATAGAACTCCTTCTTGAGGTTCACCTTGTTTAATCTTCCTAAGCTTTGATTTGCTGTTCCTGAATTCTGTATAGGATTGCCTGCCAGCGAGATAATTGGCAATCCATTTCACTACTTGTGTCGGAACCAATGAACGGTTGATGTCAGCAAAAGCGCTGAATGGCTGACATTGTCGAAGGCCTTCAACAGGTCGAGCGCCACCAATATTGTTCTATCACAAGGTCGAGCCTGGTTGAGACCATTATGGATGTGGGATGTAATGGCATCCAAAGCCGTGGTCGTACTGTGCATGCTTCGGAAGCCATGTTGGTGATCAGCGAGCTGGATTTGGGCAGTAAGAACAGGGTGGATTAGTGCTTCAAGCGTTTTGACAACTGGTGACAGTAGAGTTATTGGACAATAGGATTCGCCGAGTGTCGCTTTCCTCCCAGGTTTCAGTATTGGGATGACTCACCTTTTCTCCAGATTTCCGGAACGATCAATGGGGAGATGGATAGATTATACGTAGCTGTGAGATAGTTGATGGCTGGCAGATCGAGGTGTTTGAGCATAGTCATTGAAATGCCATCTGGTCCCAATGCATTCGAGTTGTTCGCCTTCCTTATAGCTGCAACTACTTCGTCCGTGGTGAAAACAGGTATGCTGTCTGTAGTTCGGTTGTGTATCTTTCTACGGATTGTACACTTAAGTCTGTCTGGTGCAGGGTGTTCAATAAATTGTTTATTGAAACGACTTGCGCAGTGGGTAGGGTCACTTGTTGAATGAATATTCACCGTACTGAATGGCGACGTTCCCTTTCTGTTTTGGTGGTTTGGAGAGGGCACGGACTGTCGACCATAACTTGCTTAACCCTGTGGTTAGATTGCAGTTATTCAGATGGGTGTTCCATTTTGACCTCCTGTGTTCGGCTACTTGTCTTTGGATCTCGCAGTTCATCTCGTGAATTCTGGGGTCGTCCGGGTTTACGCTCCTATTGCTGCCTCTCTCGTCTGCCAATCTAGCGGTTGGAAAGTTGGGCCGAATTTTCAGAATCCCTGCAGGAATGAACTTTGCAGCCGCTTTGTTCAGGACTTTTCTTAAGTTTGATTCGGCTGTGCGAACGTCGGTTGGCGTTGGCAGAGCGAGGAATTTAGCGTTGGTATAGGAGGTTCCAATCAGCCTTATTGTGGTTGACAAACGTGCGGTGTTCGGAAGATATGATGTTTGACGGTTTGTCAAGCCTTATCACGATTGGTAAGTGATTTGAAGATAGTGTTAAGACCGGCTCGCATTGTGTTTCATTTATGAGGCCAGCACTAGCAATCGTGATGTCTGGAGAACTGGAACATGTACCGGCGATGAGAGTGGGAAAGTCGTCATTTAGGGTACAGAAATCGGAGGCATCAATCTGTTCGGCTATTGAGATACCTCTGGCGTCGCTGTTAAGGTTGGAGTGCCAGCGTTCATGGTGAACATTGGGGCGACCGGTAGCGCAGTGTGTTGAGGCACCAGTCTCATGTTTGACTACCGGCGTTTCGGGTTCGAATCCCGTCCACGACAACGATCGTGGCCATGGATGTGCAGGAGGTGCATGCTGGCAACTGCATTCTCCGAAACCAGTTTATGCCGACGAAACGTCAACTGGGCCACATAGAGCAGTTGACGCGCTATGACCCACAAGGGGTTAGGGCAATTGAGTAGATATTGTAAATTTCGATATCAACATTATCCGATTTTAAGGCGACGACGGCCTGCACTTCCATGGTGTTATCATTGCTAGTGATATCGATTTCCCGGTATTGCACGGAATGGTGAATAATGAAGGCAAGCCCTCCTCCAGCGTTGGTCAACCTGTCTTTCCTGACAATAGCGTAGTTGCCATATGAGTTGAGGGACGAGTTGGAGTGCAGTTTCGTCTCCTGTATGACTCCAACTTAGATGCGATGTCTGTCCATAAATGATGCGAGTTCGGCGATCTTGTTCTGCAACCCACTGCAGTTGAGTTGGACGAGTGAGAGCGCATTGAAGATGGCAGTCGGAGGTGCAGGCGTAAGATTGTGTTGGGAAATCCTGTGAGAACTGTGGCACCACTGATTGCAGCAATTACATATCACCGTCATCGCGATTGGGTGCAGCACTCTATCACATACACAGCAGATCCATGGTCCTGGGTTTCTTTCAATGCCGGCGCGGAGAAGTAGCACTGAGAGCAGTTGCGCCGAGATGTTTTGCTCCCAGTAAACATAAAAAAAGACGATACGAAGCATATAACATACAAGCACACTTTCCTTCTTGCATTGAAGCGAAGGTGTTTGGCAGCTCTTGGCCGTTGTGAAACAGGTCGGTCCGGTGCGTAGAACCGGCTGCCGCAGGAACGTAGTTATGATATAACAAAAAATAAAAGGACTGTCTTTCGATTTTTCGAGTGAGACCCCCCCCCCCCCCTTAAGATGATACAGGCTCTTGGTCAGGTAGTATAGGGCCTGCTACGATGACTCCAAGCGGAAATTCGCTGTTTGTATGATAGTTACAGAGTTGTTCAAGAAAATATTTTTTTTTTATCCATTTATAACTGAGATATTTTCACCATTTTTTACCAACATGACCAGAATGACATGGAAAAATTTTTAAGCTTAAAAAAAACTATAATTTTTTTTTCGACTTAAACCCCCCTTAAAGATCACCATAAAACACATCTGCCTTACAGACTTCACTAGCTGTGGTCTAGTGGCAGTAGCCATCGCATCGGCCTACCTCTCCGGGAAGGTAGGCCGACATACTGACATACCATCTTCGAAAATACGTAGGCTCGCCGATTACTGCATGGAAAAACAACTACCACTACTGATCGGTTGTGATGCGAATGCCCATAACACAATTTGGGGCAGTACCGACACAAACAGCCGAGCTATGAGTACCCACCCCCCACCCCCTTTCCACAATTTATTTTTAACGCAAACTATTCAGTAAATATATAGGTAGTGTACAAACAACGTAAATAATACTACGATTCTATTAGATACTACTTTTCTTACGGAAAAGTGGAAATGATGTCCTTTAATATAGAATAGTTTTCAAATCATGCTTAAGGAAGCATTTAGTTACACTAACAACTACTCAAGTTGTTGTAGCTTGTAGTTGGAAATTCAAATGTTCACATATACTTCATTTTGACGATTTTCATTCATTTAAAATTTTGTCACCTATTCAAATATTAGTGGTGAGTTTTCTAAATGAAGTAAAATCATCGAAATGAAGTATATGTGAACATAACATTAGTTCAACTGCAAATTTCCGATACCAACGAGCTTGCGCTATAAACTACAACTTCGAAATTCAGACTTTTCGCGCTTTTTACGAGTCCAGTTATTGTTGCGTTTGGACTAGGTATATGGCCTCATGGTCTTTGTTTTCATTTTATGCCCGAGACTTTTGTTTATCTATAGAAGTGCGCGTGAAAGTGTATGTTGCAAAAAAAATCTTTTTAATATTCAAAAAGAGGGAAGATAGCGCTTTGGCGCCCTACCAGCCGTTGCGCCCGGGGCAACGACTCCCCCCCCCCCCCTTCCTCCTAGCTACGCCACTGTCTTCAAGAACTTGTTACCAGTCTAGATTTAAACATTTTTAATAGAGGAAATAGCCCTACTTTTGTCACTAGGAACAGGCGGGAGGTCCTTCACATTACGTTTGGGACTTAAAACATCTTACATCGGATACAGAATTGGCATGTCTCGGAAGAACCATCTCTGTCCGATCACAGGCACATTTGTTTTGACATAGCCACATCAAACGAAGTCAAAACTGGAAAAGATATTCGGTCTCTCTGCGTGAGAAACTCGATCTGGTGGACATTAAAGTCTCAGAGTGGCTCAGTTTAGATTCCCTGGTATCCAACGTATCGGAGGCAATAACATCTTCCTATGAAGAAAATTGCTCTCTAAGTAGCTCTACTGTAGTAGTAGTCCGGATGGCGCAACGGTTAACACGTTCGCCTTCTACGCACTGGGCCCCGGTTCGATTCCTACTGAATGCGGTAGTTTTCGATAAAAAAGGGGATTTACATGTCGGACTATGAGTCCACTCAGCTTTTAAATGAGTACCCATTCACGGGGTAAGTAACTCGGTTGAGCGTGTTGCTGATCACACACCTCTGTACAAGATATACCGTGACGATCTAGAAAATGAGATGGTGCTAACTCATCTCGAGGCCATGGTTCAAATTGGACTGTTCTGCCAGTTATTTATTTATTTATTTAAGTAGCTCTACTGACTCTAGAGGCGTTCCATGGTGGAACTCTGAACTCTCTGCGCTATGAAAGAGTACTAAAAGACTTTTCAATAGAGCGAAGCCTACTGGTGAGTGGGAACTGTACCGAGCCTCGCTTACACTCTACAATAAAGGTGCCCGCAGTGCCAAGAAACGCAGTTCGATTAGATTCTGCGAAGGTGTAGATAATACCAACAATGCTGCCAGACGTCATCGTGTTCTGGCTAGAAAAGGCACCAACCAAGTCAACACCCTAAGGAGACAAGATGGCACCATCACAGAGGATACCGGGAGCACAGGTAAATTGCTTCTTGAGACCATTTTCCTATGTGCGTTAGTCTAGATGAAGATATCAGCTACTCGGTCGACATGGGAGTGCGCTAGGAGGCATCCCGCTCTGGCTGGAGTATTGCCGAAAATATCTCCACATACAATAAAGTGAAATGGGCCATTGACTCCTTTGACCCATATAAATCTTCGAGCTTTCTTTCCAACTCTGTTACAGAAAGGAAAGGATATACTAATCCCCTATCTGCTAAGTATATTCAGAGGTAGCTTTGCTCTAGGTTATATTCCAGATCCCTGGATTTCGGTTAAAAAAGTCTTCATCCCAAAAATGGGCAATCGTCCCAAAGATGACCGCAAATCATATAGGCCTATCTGCCTGACCTCCTTTATGCTTAAGTCTATGGAGAAAATCCTTGATGCCCACATAAGGTCCATACTTCTCACAAAATTCCCGCTACACTGTAAACAGTTTGCTTACCAGTCAGGTAAATCCACTTAAACTGCTCTACACTGTTTACCCGCGAAACCACTATGACTCGGTATCCAGAATAGTGTGATATTGAAAAAAACGCCCAACTCCATGAGGGCTAGGCGACAGTTTATGATGGTTTTCGATGTGGTCCGGACAGATTCGAGTGATCGAATTGCAGTCTGGCTATCGTCTCTCGCGGTCACGACATGATTTCCCAGTCAGGTCAGAGCTTCCGAAATAGCCGAAACCTCCGCATGTAAAACACTACAGAAGTCGGGAAGACAGGTTAATCCCCAGTCTCTCCGAGGTCCGAGTAGATACCAACCCCAACTCTGCCAACGGCTCTAGAGCCATCCGCGTAGATGGCCATGGAGTCGGTGGTCGGGAGCGTGTTATCAGACTTCTCAACGGAATAATAACACCAAAAACGTATTTCGTAGAAGTTTATTCAGTCTCAGTCTCAGTCTCCACGGGAAGATTCAAGTTGCTCAGTATAGTCGAGTGTCCATAACTCAGCGTGCGTCACTGGCTAGTTTCGCGAAGGCGTAAAGCCGTGATTGCCGGCAATTGCTCGCAGCAAATATCCAACGGAAGCAAGCCGAGCAGCATGTCTAGCCCGGCTCCCCTCCAGTGGAACGCTCGATACGAGGAGTCGTGTGTCTTCTAGTGAAAAGCACAAGCTCCGTCTTAGCCGTTTAAATTCCAACGCCGAGAAAAGTTGCCCACTCTGTTAGAATGGAAAGAGCAATGACCCGCTGAGGACATTAGAAAACTTACCTGTGAGAGCGATAGCAACGTCATCCGCGTATGCCATAAATTTGCATCCAATTTCTTCCAGTTTTACAAGCAGTTTGTTGATTCCTCTGCAAACATCCCTACATATACAGTTGACGTACGCAGGGTAGTGAGTATGTGCCGAGATGTAAGTAGCATATTAACGAGTTTCCCAAGTGACTCATCAACCTGAAGGCCCAGGAGTGCCTCAATAATAATGCTAGGTCTAATATTGTTGAAAGCACCCTCGATGTCCAGGAAAACAACCATCGTGTATTCCTTTTGATCAAGAGATTTCTCAATGTGACTGACCAGAGAGTGCAGCACCGTGTCTACCGACTTACCTTTCCAATAGGCATGTTGCGACATGGATAGAAGGAGTGACGGGATGGTATTCTGCAAGTGGATGGCAACCAGTCCCAGTAGTTTCAGCATGGTTGAAGAAAGACTATTGGGTCGGAGGTCGTGTGGGCGCGCATGCAAACTTCAACCCGCTTTCGGGATAAAGACCACCCGCAGATGCCAGGTACGTACACCAGCTCCAGGCAGGCCATTTGGATTTTCTCTATCCATGGATATACAATAACCAAACAATGCTGCAAATCAGCCGAAATGATGCCATCTGGTGCAGCTGATTTGAAAGGTTCAAAGCTGGAGATTGTCCAAATGATCTTTCACAAGGCGCTATGCGTCAAGTGGTGAGATCCCCAAGTGAGGTTCCAACCGAGCTTCCTGGGAAATGTGCGTCAAACAGACACTTGATTGTTTCTTCAGACGAAGACGTCCATGTCCCTTCTTTTTTTTTTGTAGGAACCTTGGCATAGATGGGTTTGACACCAGGATTTTTCGAAATCTAGAGGTCCTGCATGACCCTTCGATGCGTTCGTAAAAGCCCTCCATGCCTTGCGTTTGGTTCCCTCTAACTCTTTTTTTAAGGAGTTCAGATGTTTTTTGTAGGAGTGCCGGTCCGATTCCATCCTTGAAGCCTTAGCCTTAACTCTCAGCCCTAAGTTCGGAGATTCTAGTGCTCCACCAAGCTGTTTTTTTTTTCTTTCCTACGTGTGACGTGACCGGACACATCTGTCAGCTTATTTACCATATCGTCCACCTCCTGTTCGTTGCAGGGCTGATTTGGTAGTGATGGTAGCCTTGCACAATACCTAGGCCAATTTCTCCTTCTAAACGGAAAAGTTAGTGAAACTTCTGCAGAAGCATCACGGCTAAGGAAGGTCGTCTCCAAAAATGCGACTTCACCCTCTACGCTAATCAAAGGAAACGGTGGATGGACAGAGAGTAGTATGAATGCACTGGAAGTACTCCTTGCTACTCATTTTCCAGACTGTGAAAGCCCGCTCATCCATCCACAGACAACAACGGTGAAAAACAATACAAACCGCAGCAACATTTCAGGGTTCATTACGGTCGGACTCGTAAAATGGGTCATATACTCCCTTGACCCACATAAATCGTCTGGACCTGATGAGATCATATCTGCGATGCTGCAAAAAGCTGCGGACTTAATAGCAATTTGGATTGTCGCTATCTCCTAAGGCTGCATCTGAATCGGATATGTGCCGCACGCCTGGTGAGAGGCTAGCGTTGTATTCAGACCAAAAACTGGTAAAAGCAGTCACGGCAACCCAAAAATCACAGGCCCATCAGTCTAAACTCATTTATGTTGAAAACCATGGAGAATACACTGGACGGGTATATTAAAGAATCGCTCGAGCCCGGCTATCTATTAAATTAAAAAAAAATACTTAAAAGGGAAATCAGTGGAAATGAATTTGCATGAAGTACAATAGTTTCCACCATTGCAAATACTCTGCATTACAAAGAATATACAGTCGGTAATTTCCTGGACATAGCCGGAGCCTTCAATAAATGCTTTTTGCAATGCTGGGGTTAATAAACCATACGAATATGAATCGCATCGCTGCTATCTAATAGACTCAGATAGTCTGCCTGGGGCAGTGCTAAGGCCACTAAACCAGCCAGAAGAGGAACTACACAAGGAGGAGGGGGTGTTATCGTCACTTCCGGCATTTGCAGATTTGCAGACGATGTAGTAATACTGGTATGTGGGAAAGTTAGAAACGTACTATCGGACCTCACAACAATGGCTCTAGGTAAGCTACTGAAATGGGCAGGCAAGATAGGGCTAAGTGTAAAGCCACAAAAGGCTGAATTGATTTTCCTTACAAATGCAAGACTTCAGCCTTCCAAGGATGGGTGTCACCGAATTGACATTGACGACTCATGCAAAGTATTGCACTTAATGTTGATCCCTGACAGTAAACTTATTTAGAATCGCAACATCGAAAAACGAACAAAGACCGAATCTTGCACTAGAATCCTCCTCCAAACATACTTTTCCTAAAAAAAGGTAATACGTATATTAATAAGACCAACACAAATTTTCAAATTTGCGATTTTGTCAATAGAAGGCGAAACTACGGCAACCAATTCGCTTCCATAAAACCCAGAAAAGTGAACTTTTAACGTTGTGTTCTATTTTCTCAATTACGAATATCTGGAAGATAAATTTAATTTGTTTTGTAAATTTTTTAATGTGTTTGTCATCACCATTTTTAAGTAAATAGCACAGAGACAAACAGGGTAAGCCTGAGGATAGTGTTTTGACGCCCCCAGTCGTTGCGCCCCATCCTTGCTACGCTTTTGCGCTCACCGTATTGTGTATTTTGCTTAATATGCTGGGTGGGCCATCTTAGTCCTCCTCGATATTCAGCCCCTCTAGCATAACCTGTGCGTCCCGCGCTGGAACATCTGCTTTCGACTGGGAGCGAAATTTTTGACTTTGGCATCCTGATGCCAAAATGGAGTTCGCTTCGAGCAGCACAAGGCTTTATTCGCTGATGAGAAGGAGGAGAGGAAGGCAAAGTTATTGGAATAAGGTTCCTTCTCCCCGAGGTTGTTGTCCAAGCTTTTCTTTGCCGAAGGAAAAAAAGCGCAGTGATTCGCCGTATGGATAATTTATTTGACCGCTTTGATGAATGATATTTCATTCATTCGGGATGTTTTAAAATCGACCTGTAGGCGTAAAAATAACATCCGTACAGAAAGCATTTTATTACATCGAAAAAGAACTGCCATAATGACACACCGAATCGGTGAATATTCCCTGGGTAATTTTTTACTGTGTCATGTACACTAGTTACATAGTTAAAAACATATTTTACGCATTTCTGCCTAATAACTAAATCAACTAGCAATGTCAGAATTCAACCAACACATTTTATTTCATTTCTTACATTTAGAATAAGCAAATGATAAAAAGAAGGAAACATGAAATATTTAACCAAATTTTCTGGGAATTTATTAATATTCAATGATATAAGAGTATTTGAATTATTCGAGAAAAATGTCTGACATGATGAAATCATGTTCTGGGAATATTCGGAACTAACATTAAGTACTAAATTTATCATTTAACTTAATCATTAATATATTCATTAGAATGCAAATTTCACCAACTCCGTCGAGAATGTTTGAAAAGAAAAATGAACATTTAATTCAGGTCCGTGTCCACGGTTGATATTTGGAATCTTCCAAATGAATTTTACATTCATCAGTAGATGTGTACTTCTATAATTTTTTTTTGTTTAAGTTGGAATTTGGTTATTTTGATTATTGTTTTCGGATCTGAAATTTGGGCGAATTTATGAGCCCATATCTTTCGGAAAAATGTGATACGTCTCAATTTTTAACAGAAGTATTCCATTTGTCAGTATGCAGTAGATAAAATTATGCAAAATGTTGGAGAATAGCGAACAGCATTTAGGCTACTTCTCTAGAAATAGCTTCGAAACCGTAGGCTAATAACTTTAATCAGTTGTTGGTTGGCAGATGAGTGTATAGCAAACATTTTATTTGAAAATGAAATTCTATCAATGCAAATAAAATATATATATTCAGTAGAAGGCGAGTTTTAAATGATTATTTTTGCTCACACTTCCATAAGTTTTTGAGATTGTTTCTTCTACCGATGTAATCGTAGAAGGCGAAACTCTCTGAAACCTAGAATCGGAAGGTTCATAATTACCTCTAAATCTGCCCTTTTGTACCTTGGAGACTGATTGACCCAAAGCTGAACTTCGGAGAGTTTCTAATTATTTAAATAAGACACCGTTGTTGAATGATTCTGCCCAAATTTTAGTTGCTGTAGTAGTATTTGAGGGCCCGGATCACCTACTGTTCTATCGTTTAACATTTGTTAGAAAACGTAAAGTAGTCCCAAGTTATTACTCTAGGTATCCGAAGCGGTACGAGTACGGTTCTAAAATTGACATGACGATGAAGACTGTGGTTCAATTCTCAGTAGACACATAAAAAAACTTGCGGGAGTAGCTACGCTGAAGAATATCAGGTACAGCCATGTATCCTAGACCCAAATTGGCAGAATAATAGGTCCACAATTTTTTTCTTTTTTTTTCTTCCTTTCTTATTCCATCATTTATATGATGGTTGGTTGGTATAACTGGTGGCTGAGGCACGACGACAATTAGCACAGAAAGCGCCGTATTGAAGTCACAAACCTCGTGAAAATCTATTATTTACTGATGATCAGGAGGTGTTAAGATAACTAGATCAAACCGGATGATTTCAGGAAGTAAAGAAACTCCCCGATCCTTACCTCCAACAAATCCCCTAGCTTGCCAAGAAACCCCTTGCATTGGGTACAATGTCCGGTCCTAGCATGGCCCGGGCAGGGCATTCGCAAAGGACAAAGGGAGTGAGTGATGGTTTCTTTCTCATCTTTATCGTTATCATCGAATTTGTGGGAATTCGGCAATACGAATTGTAGGGGATACCTAGCAAGATTGCGTGATCCCCGATAAGCCAATGTCCCGTAATGACCGCCGTGAGCCTTTCAACATCTCTATGTGATTTGTTCATAAGCTCAGATGTTTTTCCCTCTCATGAGAGGACCATATCTTGATACGGTGCAAGTGAGGTAGTGTGCGGAGATACTGCACTCGGCAGAATGCAATGAATGAGAACTCAACCTTTACCTTGCCAAAGAGGATTGACCTTCCCCTCCAAATTCCTGTGACCAGAAGCCAAGAGCAGGGGAATATTGACCAGTCTGTCAACTCCTCCCCACAGCGCTCGACTAGCTCGGAGGATACCGAGTTCAGTGCCTTGATAGCGGCTTGGATGTCTGAGCAAATGGCGACGTTGTTGTTATCAAGTATAGATTTGAGAGTGTGGCAAGACTTTGTAATTGCGAGCGTTTCCGCCTGGAAAATGCTGACATGATCTGGGAGGCGATAACACTCCAAGATGTTCGGTGCGTCCTTCACCACCTCGCCTCCCCTCCATTCAGTCCTGGTGGAGAATTGGCAAGAGAAGTTTCTTCGAAAACTTCAGTTTGGGATTGGTGAAGTCGGTTTTTACCTTGGCCATAATTCGTGGCGGCTGGTTTAGGATGTCACTATGGCCGTACGGTTTGGCAGTCCAGCCTCCTGACTCTTTGAGCCTGACTGCACTGCTCGCCACTAATTAGATAAGGAAGTTGATAGATCGAAGGTGCCGGATCACGTTTAACGCTTCCCTCCAATATGTTCACAAGACACCTGTAGTACCAAGACATGCCGTTCTTTGCACCCTGCCAAGTTTTGCTACGTTCTATTCTTTAGCAAGCACTGGCCACCAAACTAACGGACCCATATGTAAGAATCTGATGCGCTAGTGCAGTGTACACCCAAAGGAATATACATGGTTTAATACCTCACCCTCTTCTGAAGGTTTTCTTCTTGGCGTAGAAAGCTATGCAGGCTTCCTTCGCCCGTTCTTCAACATCTAACTTCCAGCTGAACTTCGTGTCTAAAATGATACCTAAATATTTTATGCTTAGCGATAATTGGAATGGCCCCCTGAAGTGTCCCTCTGCATAAAAATTTGGTTACGTGGGTAAACAGCGTGAATTATGCTAGATTTTAGTAGAGTTACTATCCAGCAGTCGATCTCTGCCTCGACTCCCAAGTCTGATAGGGCATCGTGAATGCACTCTCTTTCTCGAGGAAAGTAGAAAATGGTTATACTGAAGGCTCCGCTCGAGGGTGCGCACCACCCTGTGGATAACCGTTTCTGTGGATCTACCCTTGAGGTAGGCGCGTTGCGACTTCGAGAGAGGTTAGCTATCCAGAATTTTTCGGATGTGGAAGTCTTTTGTACGCTCTAGCGTTTTTAGTATTACCGGCCTAAAATCCTTCGCAATTTCATGTCGTCGCTTGTATACCTTCGTTATGAATACAACTCGAACCCGTCGCCGCAACTGGGGACGTGGTTGAGTAGGAGACAACCTCTGAAGAACACAGCGGAGATTCGACAGTAGATTTCGTCCACTAAGGATGGATTGGAATCCTCGTTGGACTGGATTCTGCTAATCCTTGATGTTATAAAAAAATTGGCAGAAGTACTCCCACGCTTGGACTTTAGCCGGCCTAATAGCTTATTTATATATATATTTTCGTCAAAGTTTATGTGGCTGCTCGGTAGGCGTGTGCTCACGGTCTCCACTCTACGATGTTACCTTTAAAGAGACGGAGGTTTCTCGGCGCGCTAATAAAAACTACCGGTGGATACTACGTACAAGAACTCCCACAGCATTCCTTGTCACTATAAAGACGGGTAGGAGGTGTGTGCTAGGTACTGCGCCATCCGAAAAATATATGCTTTCGAAAAGTCAACAAAGCATAGTCATGTAAGAGATGTTGACACGCCTATGTCACTGGAGGGGTAAGGCAATTAACTTTGTCGCTACTAGAACCTGGGTTTGTTCCAGATATTGAAGATCCCCTAGTTAGTTTTCCGTACATGGTGGAACGAGACTTAAGACTTAAGCTGGCAGACAACCAAAACTTTTTTTCATTTTTCAGTCAAAAACTATTCATTGCATTTAGTACTAATTTAGTACAGGTGAAAAAAGTAATTACACTTGTTTCACAAAAGCTACGGTAGTTTCTCCCGTTTAAGACTTAAGCTGGCAAGTCTGTGCGATACTGAGGGTTGTGATCTTTTAAGCGCGGAGCGAGCGGAACCCACACAAGAGACTGTTGATTCTCAATGTAATGGATAGTCACTTGCATAACTTTGATTCGCGAAAAACACAACTTCTGAGTATTTTCTTCCCGAGTCGAAAGGCTGTACTAAATTAGCACTAAATACAACAAGGTGATTTTGACTGAAAACAAGGAAAAATGTTCGGTTGTTTGTCAGCTTTAAACTTAACAACAAATAGTTTATGTCTAATTTTTTTTGCACTACCGTAGCTTTTGAAAAACAAGTGTGATAAATTTAATTATAATATTGTTTTGTCCGGAAACTCATTTCGCTAACTTTCAAGGGATAACGCTGTTATTGAAAAAAAAATTATGGTGGCGTTAGCCAAGATTTTTTTTGCCATTCGACAGCTGATACTTCAAGCTACAATCAGTCACAAATTGGTGGTCTTTTGTTTACAAATCTTTATTTGCCATCGACTTGAACGGGCGATGAAAAATGGGTTGTTTACGACAACGTCGTGCGAAAACGATCTTGGGCAAGCGAGATGAACCTTCACAATCGACATCAAAAGCAGGTATCCATCAAAAGAAGGTTATGCTGTTTGTTTGGTGGGATTTCCAAGGTGTTGTTTATTTTGAGCTGCTCCCAAGGAACCAAACTATCAATTCAGATGTGTACTGTCGCCAGCTAGTGAGATTGGACAAAGAAAACAAGGAGAAACGACCACAACTGGCAAATCGTAAGGTTATCATCTTCCATCAAGAAAACGCCAGACCCCATACATCTTTGGTCACTCGTAAAAAATTCTTGGCATTAGGCTGGGAAGTGATGCCTCATCCACCGTATAGCCCTGATCTTGCACCATCAGATTACCACTTATTCCGTTCACTGCAGAACCATTTAAATGGAAAAACATTCGCCTCGGATGAGGCTGTCAAAAATGAGTTGATTCAGTTTTTTGCTTCTAAAGACCACACTTTCCTCGAGCGCGACATTATACAGCTGACTGAAAGATGACAAAAGGTTATCGAACAAAAGAAATTTGAAAACCATGAAAAAGAAACGAAATTACTTTCCGGAAAACCCAATAGTTTTTTTCGCCTGTATTAGCACTAAATACAATAGGTAGTTTTTGACTGAAAAAAATTAAAAATGTTTTCACTGTTAGACTTAGGACTTAAGCTAGCAGACACTCCGTAACTTATTAGAAAAAGAAATAATTATATTTCTCGACTGTACGAAATTAGCACTAAATGTAACGAGCAATTAGTGACCACAAAAAAAAATTGTGTTTTTGAAAGTGTGCCAGCTTAAGTCTTAAACTGGCAGACACTAACGTAACTTTAAAAGTAAAGTGTAATAAATTTTTTTCGACTGTACGAAATTACCACTAAATAGGCCCGAATTTAGTACACTTCTTTCAATTATGTCTGCTACTTTTGCTCTGCCAGCTTAAATGAGCTAATATTATTTACTGTGCAGTAGCTAGTTATAAAATCGGGCGGCTGTCGGCTAGGCACGGATGAGCTTCGGTCTTTCTGGTTCTTATTCAGAATGATCTTACCGAAAGTGGTGGTAGGCCGTCTCTACAAAACTACTCCGACCATCGCTCTGTAAATCAAAGGGCGGGACTTCTGCCCTGTCGATATTCCGCCTACAGATGCACATTGATTTGATTATCTTCCTGAGATTGTCTTCACGTAAACCGTAAAGAAGCTTTTTCCCCAACTGTTTCTGGGAAACGGTTTCAGAGCAAGAGGCAAGACCAAAACGTTGATTCCTAGCACATTTTTTGTTTGCTTCGTGTTCTATTGCGTTGCTTCGACAAGCTTCAAATAACCATTCTATTCCATAAACATTTTTACAACTTTTATTTCCGACAACCGCTGATTCAACTTTTTGTTTTTCAGTTTCTTTTTTAAGTTTTTTTTTTTTAAGTTTTTTTTTTGTGGATCATTTGTTATGTTGTAGTCCGGATGGCGCAACGGTTAGCACGTTCGCCTTCTACGCACTGGGCCCGGTTCGATTCCGGGGATTTACGTGTCGGACTATGAGCCCACTCAGCTGTTAAATGAGTACTCATTATGGGGTAAATAACTCGGTTGAGCGTGTTGCTGATCACATACCTCTGCACAAAAACCGTCACGATCTAGAAAATGAGATGATGCTAACTCATCTCGAGGCCGTGGTTCAAATTGGACTGTTGCGCCAGTTATTTATTTTATTTATTTGTTATGTTAATTGACTTGACCCCTCTAGCGACATGGCCGCGTCAAAATCTCTTGCATTTCTTTGCGTTGTTGACGTTTCGATTGCATATCTACTTTTCAGACGTGCAGTTCCTAGCATGCACCTCCTAATTGCGCCGTCTTTATACCTATACTGACGAATTCGGAGCGAAGTGGGATTTCTATTAGTACTCACAAGCAGTTTTAGTTCGCGCTGAGGATCGAACCTCCACTTATTAGAACGGTGATAGAACGAACACGGTTACCGAGCGCGGTGGATCATTTAGCGCTCCGAGATTTATATTTCTTCAGGTTATGTTATATGAAATACTTAACGAGGAAAAGTTTTTCCCTAAAAGGTTTTTTTATTTCTTCAGTTTTCATCGGAATTTACTTATTTATTTATTTATTTTCGCAACAATTGTGTTATTTTCTGTCCTACTTGAGCAACCTTATCGGTGAATTTGGTCGAGTATAATGACAGAGCCTTTCCAGGTTAACAGGAAATAGAGAAATATAATTAAAATCTCGGCTAATCAAAAGATCATACTCCGTTCCTATATTCTCAATCCTAATCAACTTCACCTTTTGATAAATCGACTGTATTTCCCCAATTCGGTCAGCATTAGTAGCCAACCTTAAAATTATTTACCCTCAAATCAAAACCGAAATTTATCATTTTTACGCACAGCAATTTCGCAACGTTTTTAATATCTCGCAATCATCAAACTCGACGCTGACATTATTGATGTCACCTGAGGCGGGACATGCCTTTAATCTTCTTTATCGCGAACGAAAGCGAGTAACCTTTCGGCTTTTTGGCTGTGATTTTTATTTACTGATTATGTCACATCGAACAACACCCACCATTGATAGGTGGTGTGGCTTCTATGGTACTGATTGCATAATGGCACTCCATAAGATCCGAATTCCTCACCATCGGCAAGGCAATGTCATTGTGACATTACAGGATCCACAGTCGAAAAAAAAATATTAAATGAAGCGTGTGGAGTTGACAATTTGTTCCCCCAGACTCACTTGAATGCTATCTGTTCGCGATGATGGACAGACAGATCAACAATTTGCGATTTCGGCGGTATCCTTTTTTGTTGCTCGCCGCAATACAATTAGCTGCGACCTATCAATAGAAAACAATCTGAAAAACGACGTAAAACCGATAAAATTGGAAAACATTCTTCCTCAACTTTTCTGCGTCTTGAGTAAATATGAAACCCCGCCGATTGAAATCAATGAATTGAATAAATGGATGAACACCGTTCATATTTTTATCGGTAACAATTTAATAGACAAATATTTACGAACAATGAATGGAGTATGATAAGGCGCTAAGTACTAGTAATTGTTGATTTTTACAACTTTGAAAATTTAACTTTTAACTTTAATAAAATAAATAGTATTTGAAATGCACAAATAGATACATGTATTTGTGACAGGAGTTTTGCAATTCTTCCTTTTGGTTACATTTTAGTCCGTTGATTAGCAACCAATTAAGTTTCATCCAAATCGTTTGCCCTTAATTTATTTCCGTTAAATGAAACTTACCGTGTTGTTAGGTTTGAAGGGCTGCCATAATTGGCATAACACAGGTAGACCGTTTATTGCAGTTGTACTTGCGGTGTCACGTGATATGAGCTACAGATATTTTCACGGATAGCCAAAGTGTAATTAAATCCCTCAATCCGGGTCTGATACATCAAAGGCCATGGCGAAATGTCACTTAATCCTTTTTTTGGGCACTGCGCAAATGCGAAAATAGCGAATCCAAAAGACCCTCAACCAGCCTGATAAACGGCAGTAAGTCCTTTGGAAGATCGCTTTTAACGCCAGCGGAGCTCACGATGGTATCTCCAAGAAACAAGAATCTGGAATGAGTAACTGCCGGGTATTCGCAGAGGAGATGTTTGGTGAACTCAGTCTCCTCCAGGTAAAGCCGGTATTCCGTCTCAGTGGACAGTCCCATTATGTTGAGGTGGTATCTCACCCAGTGGTAACCAACCATTATGCTCAGTCGAGCGCTGCACAAGCGGCTGTCTTCTTTAAGACCGTATGGGTTTATAAGATCTTTGGACTGCCGCAAACCTGGAAGAGTATCCCAGTGACGCAGTCTTTCGTTGGCAGACCATTCCCTCACTAGTGACCTGGTTGTAGCCAAACTCAGACCGCAGCAAGGACCAGGCCGGGCCGATTTTTACAGGGAAGCCCGGATTTTGAAATCACAACAGCTTTTGTTAGGCCATTAGTATACATGATAAAACTATTCTTTTCTTTTTGTTGCATTGAAGCCGCTGGTGTTATGGAGCCATGATAGAGTGGTTGTGTACCACGCTGCTGCAGCCCATGGTGACGTACACGACGTACGCTGCGCTTGTGTGGTGGCCGAACACTCAACAATATTCTGGTTTAATAAAGTATAAGAAGCTACAACGCCTTGTCCGCCTAGGTATCACTGGAGCTACGCGCACTTGTCCAACACCAGCCCTGGAGGCAATCATTGGACCTATTCCGCTGTCTGTATTCATTCAAGAATCAACAGCTCTACATGGTCTTAGAATTCGTCTAACCTCCCACGCACGTAGCGGAGACAGCGGCCACATGAGTATTCCGAATCAAATTGTTGACGTACAGATCTGCCTAAGACTAGATTACAAGATCACAGAGGTTTCCTTCGGCAGAAAATGTTCAGCCCTCATCCCTGATCGCACTGAATGGGAAAATGACATCCGTTGTTCAAACCCTAGATGTATTAACTGGTCCACCGATGGGTATAAAACAAAACAAGGTGTTGGTGCAGATGTCTTTGGACCGAACACCAGGATTTCGATTGTAATGGGAATCTCGCCCAGCGTCTTTCAAGCTGAAATCCACGCCATTGAGGTCTGCGTAGGCGTGATCTTGGAAAATGGATTTCGCGGCGCTCACATTGCTATATACTCTGACAGCCATGCTGCATGAAGGCGCTATCCTCCTATACTATCTCTTCGAAGCTGGTAAAGGAGTGTTTCGAACTCCTCCAACTGTTGGCAACCAAAACTAAGTTTTCTTGTGTTGGGTGCCAGGTGCGGATGAACATGCTAGACAAAGATCATCAAATCTTTTTCATTGACCAGAGCCATGCTGCGTTGTGGGACCTCAGCCAAATTGCGGATCAGCGACTGGTCCGCACTATTACGCCATATAAGGGCACTTTTCTAACGAGTAGGGCTCATCTGGGACTTCTAGTGGGGTACTTATCAGGCCATCACTTGGTCAGGTATCACCTAAACAAGATGAGCCTGTCCAGCGAGACTGAATGCCGTTTCTGTCTGGAGGTCGTGGAAACAACCAAACATTTCTTGTGCGAATGTCCCGCTATCGCGCGTTATAGGATGTCATTCCTCGGACAGGCTACCATCAGCTCTGCAGATTTCAGGTTGATTCCTGCGAAATATATAATGTCCATCATTAGGAGGATGGATGATCTTTTGACAACTTAAGGGACTACGACATAATCGATTTCTTATGGCCGCAGTGCCTACCCGTTGGGTCTGTAGTCCGCTGTATTATCTATCTGTCTATCTATGGAGTCATAAACTACAACACATTCCACGGTCTGGACTCGACTTTCACACTTGGGGCCCCCAATTTTATATAGATTGTCGTTTATGTACTCGTACATACATATTTTTTACAAACGAAGAAATGAACAGGCCTAGTTTATCGCTAATGTTATGGGCGCCCACCACAACACATGACATGTAGTGGGGAATTTAGAAACGAGAACATCGTGTTGGTTTTTGGATTGGGTTTGATGACTATTGAGCAAAGATAAACCCGGAAGTTGGTGTATCTGATCTTATAGACAAACAAATCGGAAGGTTCTACTTCTCGTAAAACTGCAAATTATTATTATTATTACTGCACTGTGGCCGTAAGCGATATTTTGTGCCATAGCCTTTTTTAGTAGGTATAAAAAACTACCCTCTACTAACCTAACAAGAGCCAGTATGCCGTTTGCGGGGTACTCTTGATGACATCGGCGTTTATAGTTGCCTTTCCAAGAATCAGTTTCCTAGACTGATCAATCGCCGGGCATTAACAGAAAAGGTGTATAGTGGATTTTTTGGACAGACCCATAATGTTGAGGTGATCTGTCATCTAGTGGTAACCCGAGAGGTATCCCACGAACAATCTCAAGTCAGCCCCACTTAAACGGGTGCCGTCGTTAAGATCGAAGGGATTTATCAATTCTTTAGACTGTTGTCATTACCAAACCCAATAAAATGTTACTCGGTTGGTAGTTGCAAGATACTGAAGGACTTTTTTTACCTACCTCGAAGAAAGCATATGAGATGACAGGGCCTTAAACATTTGGCATATGAACAGAGACCACCATTTTCCCATTCGTTTTGATATGAGAACCGAGAATTTTTCTTCCGTGGTCAAGTAATCTGATCTCATGCAGATATGTTTCAGAATGTCCGATAACCGCCTCTAGGACCGATGTCGGATAAGTTCGCATGAATCCTTCAATATCGCTGTTTGGCTTGGGGCCGTATCAGCATCAAGTACAACTTACTTGATTTCAACCATGTCATTTTCGGAATGAGAGTCCTTTCGAAGAGGCTCTTGCGGGTCCTCATGATTCATGTTGCTTCGCATATCACATTCTCAACATGGTTGTTCCAATTGAGCCGCTTGTCGAGCATGATTCCTAGGCATTTAACTTCGGTGGAGAGCGCAATAATCGTCCTGCCCAGGGAAACTGGATCCAAGTTCAGGTGTCTTTTTCGTGCGAATAAGACCAGGACGATTTTCTATGGGTTGATGCTCAGACCTATTTCAGCTCACCATTGTAGGACTAAATCAAGAGCAGCCTCTATCACCTCGGTGACGGTTGTATAAAATTTGCACCTGATTATAATAGTTAAGTTATCAGCATAATCTATTGCTTGATAACCACGTGCACATAGCCTAGAGAGCGGAGCAAGAACCTATCTTGAGGAAAGCCCTTTAAAGCGTTCAGTGCTGAGAAGATTTCGCGTCTGCACAGCACGGCATCAATCCACTTGATAATAACTGAAAGTAAATCGCTGAATTCAAGGGCTCTGGATATGCTGTCACAACCGGTGTTATGGAAAGGACTTTCAACATTAAGGAAAGCACACTGAGTAATTTCTTTGTCAATTAGGACTTTTTCAAGCCTTCTTTCAATATTATGTAAGTTCGCCTTTCGCGTATGCGATCTGAATCAACAAAAGTATTTCGATCGTTTTCAGGAGAATCGTTGTTAGGCTAGTCTGTGGCCTGTGGTCCCACCACTAAGTATCGACATCCAGGCATAGTGCATAATTAAGTGCTAATTAGCTCCTCTATTTTAAAACTAATTGCTCCTGCCGTTGCTAGTATGTTCTATAATGCGTGTTCGCACGTTACTGCACGATTCAAAGCCGAAAAAAGACAAGAGAAATTTATAGTTAACAACCTCAACCGATTCTGATAGTAAATCAATATTCATATCACCCAAAATAATAAAATATTTACTATTAACATTAGACAACATATTATCCAGTTCTTCAAAAAGAAACAGCCTTTGGCACATCACTTTTCGGAATAAGTTTTTTTGCTTTCTCATTAAAGCCATTGTCAGTCAAACGAAAAAATGGCGTACGAAAGTCTATCAAAGTTCAAGCGTGTCTATTGGGAAACCGTAAGTATGTACCTATGTATGTTGGTCCAGATCCACCAAAGCTGAAAAAATGTGCAAATGAATATTCTTAAGCTTCGTTTAGACATAAACACTGAGCCAAGCAGCGAATATTGCGTTCACGTCTCCACGTGAACACTGAGCGAAACACGGAACACGGGTGATATGTACCTAAATACAATAATTTGAGTTTTAAACGCACTGTTTGATGTTGAGAATTACTGCGAAATAAATACGTAATTGCTTGAACATAAGCACACTCTTGGTTTTTATCGAGAATAATTGTTTAATTATGGAAATTAGAACGTTTGGCATTTGATATGTTCAGTTACTATAAGTTACATATTACTTATTTGCAAATTTTCTCATCAAATGCAGTTTCAAAGTGCAGTCAACGATTATAACTATTTGCCAATTATCATGTCTAGCACTAACAAGAACAAATGCGAAAACCGTTTATTATAAAGGCGGATACAGTTGCAGTATTTTATTACAAAGGAGTACGGGGCTTTAATTCATTAGAGTAAATATGACAACTGATATATACAGGGTTACTGAGAATTCGACGTATTAATTGCAGCATGTTATTGTAGAGTTAAAATGCAACAAATTAAACCTACAAATGTTCTACGGAAATTCAATGGTAGTTCAGATACATATTTAGATTATCACATTACTAAAAACAAAATATCCGAAAAACTACGTTAGCTAGAACACTCAAATAAAATGCTAACCACAGCTACTACTCTGTTCTAATTAATTGCTATTGCTCGGTAAAATTATAATTTTTAAACTTTTTTTTTTCACCACCTTTTTCCTGAATTTTTTGCGATAATGCAGTAATACATGTTACAAAAATTAATTCCCTATTTTTATTTTATTATGATCAAATCGTGTTAACATCATTTTAACGTAATTTCTTAATTTCTAGCAATAACAGCCCTTTGAACGTAGGAAAACAGGCTTTTTTATGCGTTGTAACGAGTATAACTGTGGCAGTTGTAGCCGTTTGAACAAAGATCGATTATGTACGATAATAAGATAATGAAAATAAAAGGACTAACTATTATAATCTGAGTGTAACAACGGCGGACATTTACACATCGCAAATATTAAAATCAGTAAAGGCCGAAATACATCTAGACGTGGACGGACGGACGTATTTTGTTTCGGGTATTATCACGGGGTCAGGGGCAGACGTGCAAGATTTCATTTGAGCTCATTTGTTTTAAATTTCATTAAACGGCAATCAATTGTTTCCCCTTGGATCGCTCACGAAACAACATTTTTCAAAATGCCATTATGTTTATAGATGCGGGACGTTGCGAAGTATGCTACTTCCTCGAGGCGAACATTTCAGAGCTTACCACTCACTGATCAGAAACTCACTGTTGCTAATGGGGAATTAGATCTTCGGAGATCTACAATGATGATCCAGTATAAATTATGTATACATCGTGTTTGTCGACTTTTCGCGGAGAGCAATGAAATTTGTAAGCGGTTATAGAATTTGCATAATTTGAGAAAACGTTCATACGTTGAGTGTGCATAATTGACTGCGAATTAGAATAATTGATCAAAATGATGATTAATTGTAAATTGCTGTCCGTCCGTCCGTCTACATGTATTTCGGACGTAAAAGAAAAGTACAATAAAGACTACTCTACATTCTTTGGAACCTGGCGGTCAATGGTCTGTTTCTGAGACTGGAAGAGTTTGGATTTAATGTGACCGCCTAAGCCGACGACGTTACCATTGCTGTTTCGAGCAGATTCTCGGGAGTCCTTAGTGAGTTGCTGCAGAATGCTCTATGCACTCTCACTGAATGGGCAGGCCATTGTGGCCTTGGTGTCAACCCTGGTACGATGGAACTTATGCTCTTCACCAGAAGACCCGTGCTACCTCCTGTTGAGCCTTCATCATTGGATAGCAAGAAACTACTGCTACTACTTTGAATTAACCCCTCGTGGGGCATAGCGCATCAACTACTCCTGCGCGCCATCGTACCCTGTTCTGGGCAATATGGCGCAACTTCCCAAAAGACTTACCCAGCGCCCTACACTCCTTTACGACAGATCGACGCCATGTGATTTTAGGACCCCTCTTGGTCGGCCTTGATTGGAAATGAGGCTTCATTTCATGGCATACAAAGCAATGCATTTATCACTCTTCCGCAATGGGTGACCTATCACATTTGTTTTCAACTACATTTACGATTTTTTTGGCCATCTCATTTGTCCCAATCAACATGGTTTCTGCAGAAAAAAATCTACAGTCACCAACTTAGTTGAATTTGTTGACTATGTTTCCAAATCTCTCAATAAACACCTCGACGTTCATGTTATTTATACCGATTTCTCCAAAGCCTTTGATACAGTGAATCACAGACTTTTACTGGATAAATTATTTGGTCTTGGGTTTCCTCCTCACCTTGTGTCTTGGCTCTCCTCCTACCTTCTCAACCGTTCCTCTCAAGTAGTCTTCAAAAGTCTATTTTCTTCTCCCTTTTGCCCGTCGTCTGGAGTCCCTCAGGGTTCTATTCTCGGACCCCTTCTCTTTCTGTTTTTCATCAATGACCTACCACCGCTGCTCAGTTGTCTTTTTTTGCTTTATGCCGATGATTGCAAGATTTTCACTACCATCTCTGACTTTAGTGATTGTTTTGCTCTACAAACCGACTTGGACTGTTTGTATTCTTGGTGCATCTCAAATGACCTACATCTGAACATCTCCAAATGCTCGGTCATGACTTACTCCCTGAAATCTTCTCCAATTTCGTTTCCTTATAAAATTAATTTCCTCCCTCTACAATACACTTCCTCATTTAATGATCTCGGCGTTATCTTCGATTCCAAATTAAGATTTACTGAGCATTACTCCTTCTGGAGCTTTCTGGATTTGTTTTGCGTTGCTCGGGTAACTTTCGTTCCTTACGCACTGGTGTAAACCTATTTGTTTCACTTGTCCGCAGCATACTTGAATATGCCTCAGTCGTTTGGTCCCGATTTTTTCGGCCATCTCATTTGTCCCAATCAACATGGTTTCTGCAGAAAAAAATCTACAGTCACCAACTTAGTTGAATTTGTTGACTATGTTTCCAAATCTATCAATAAACACCTCGACGTTCATGTTATTTATACCGATTTCTCCAAAGCCTTTGATACAGTGAATCACAGACTTTTACTGGATAAATTATTTGGTCTTGGGTTTCCTCCTCACCTTGTGTCTTGGCTCTCCTCCTACCTTCTCAACCGTTCCTCTCAAGTAGTCTTCAAAAGTCTATTTTCTTCTCCCTTTTGCCCGTCGTCCTAATTTCCTCCCTCTACAATACACTTCCCCATTTAATGATCTCGGCGTTGTCTTCGATTCCAAATTAAGATTTACTGAGCATTACTCCTTCTGGAGCTTTCTGGATTTGTTTTGCGTTGCTCGGGTAACTTTCGTTCCTTACGCACTGGTGTAAACCTATTTGTTTCACTTGTCCGCAGCATACTTGAATATGCCTCAGTCGTTTGGTCCCCTTCTACCTCAGTATCAACTGAAGCCTTACAAACCGTTCAACGTAAGTTCACCAGATCATCATCATCATCGTGGCGCGACAGCCCGACGTCGGGCCTTGGCCGCCTGGATCATTGTCCTCCAATTATCTCGGTCACGTGACCGCGTCCTCCAATTTTGGGAGCCCAGCAGCTGCGCGGCGTCCACACCTACTGAGCTCTCCCAACGAGATCTCGGTCGTCCTCGCAGTCTCGCTCCGTCGACTCGTTCTGCATTCATTACTCTCTTAGGCATGCGATCATCGTCTATTCTTTGTACATGCCCTGCCCATTGAAGTCGTTGTAGTTTGACGATTTTCGAGACTTGCAGCTCATCGTACATTTCATACAACTCATGGTTGTACCGGATGCGCCATCCATCTCGATCGCAAACAGCCCCGAAAATTCGCCATAGAACCTTACGTTCAAATGTGTCTAGCAAGTTTTCGGAGGCTTGAGTTAGGGTCCATGCTTCGCAGCCATAGCATAGCACTGGTCGTATAATGGTTTTGTACACGCGGAGCTTCGTGTTTCTGTGCACATGTTTCGATTTCATTATGGGGAGAACCGAGAAAAAAGTCTTATTAGCTAACTGTATCCGTCGCTTGATTTCGTCAGTTTCGTTGGCGTCCCTTGACAGGTTGCAACCCAGGTAGATGAAGTTGTTCACGAACTCGGTGTTGAGGTCCCCCACGTTGATGCTCGGTTGTGCAGGTGTCCTTGTCACCGATTGCATCATTATTTTAGTTTTACCCTCGTTAATACGTAATCCAACTTCCTTTGCAGCGGTATCGAGCGTATGCAGAAGTTCTTCTGCGTCAGCCAATCTTCGGGACATGATGTTGATGTCGTCGGCGTACGCTGCTAATTGTGTCGACTTGATGAGTAGCGTCTTGCTGTTGTCCATATTCATGGCCCGAATAACGTATTCCAGTGCTAGGTTGAAGAGCGTCGGTGCCAGTCCATCGCCCTGTTTCAAACCAGTGCGTGTTTCAAATAGATCAGTAAGTCTATTCTGGATCCTGACTTGTGAGACGGAGTTGGTCATCGTCATCTTTGTCAGTCGCACTAATTTTGCCGGTATACCAAATTGCAGCATGATGTTGTACAGTACTCCACGATCGATACTGTCGTATGCCTGCTTGAAGTCGACAAAGATTTGGTATACGTTTACGTTGTATTCCCAGCACCTCTGGAGTATCAGTTTGACTGAGAAGAGCTGATCGGTTGTGGAGCGACCAGGTCTGAAACCGCTTTGATATTCGCCAATGACTCGTTCTGCGTACGGTTTTATTCTATTTTCCAGAATTTTCGTCAAAATTTTATAGGACGTACAAACTAGTGAGATGCCCCTGTAATTCTCACACCGCAATTTATCTCCCTTTTTATGGATTGGACAGAAGAGAAGTTCACCAGATCCTTATTGTTTAAATTTAAGTTACCATACCTTCCATATCCTGATCGCTTGAGCTTACTCGAAATGTTGTCTTTGCGTAAAAGGAGAATTTATCTCGACGAATGCTTTCTCTTTAAGATTTGCCAGGGCCTTTTACTTTCATCGCTTTCTGAAGACATCAATTTCCGTCTCCCTTCTTATGACACACGATCGGTAGCCATCTTCGAACCTCCCAATGCCCAACTTTCTGTTTATATGAACTCTCCATTACCTAGGACCATGCGTAATTATGATAGACTAGGTCTTGGTCCTTTACCCAATTCATTTTATACTTTTAAACGCTTACTGTTGCTTAAAGTATCATCACATGAATTAAATGACTGAATTAGCCTAAAATTAACTATTTGTGATTTATATTTTTCTTCTTCTTTGATACTTCTGTTAATATTTTATCTAGTTTTTATTTTTCAGTTTTTCTTTTTTTTTTTAATTAACTGACTGAATTAGCATTGAATATTTGAAATTTATGTTTTCCTTTATTATACCTCTGAAACTTCTGTTAAGATTTTTTCTATTTTTTTTTCTCTTTCTCTGTTTTAAATCTTTTTTTCATATTCTTTACTTCTTCTTATTATTATATAATACTGTATTATTGGATTCTATCCTGTTCAGTTAATAAATGAAATAAATAAATAAATAATAAATTTAAAAATATTCTGCAGTATGCCAATAGATCGCGTCACTAAAGCGGTATTTTAGAAATTTGGATGAAAAAGCGGATCTGCCAATGCTGCACTCCAAATATAATTCACTCAAGGGGAATGCGTGCATTCTAAGATACAGCCGACTGTTTCTGTATGCAATGAAATTCCTGCATTACTTTCAATCGAAAAACATATAAGTATTTCTAAATGGAATAATATTACATTCAGCTCTAAATTCACTCTCAAATTTGGCTTTCCTCGTGGCGCCCTTTCAGAGACGGCACCCCAGGCGACTGTCTGTTTCACCTTAGCCTTTGACCGACCCTGTGAGTTAATATTAATACATATGTATGTGGACATACCTATATAAAACAGATTTTTACAAACAGAAGAGTTTCTTACTGAATCTGGTATCAGAAGGTAAAGCGCCGACTGCTTTTTCTAGCGAAATATTGTCCAATACGAAACCACCTTTATACATCTAATCAGCATTACATGCGTTCGGTTTTTAATCAATCTCAAAATGGATTTGCACGTTACACTACGTTTTCGAACGACTCGAAATCGCGAGATTTCGACCAGCTGACACCGAAATCCCGAAAGCGTCTATGCTGATACTACTAAGGATTTCATTTGGCAACTAATAAATTATTAACGGCTTTTACGTCAACGGCTGAAATGATCCGTTATTATTCGACATTTTATTTTACATTTTTTTATTATTAACTGTCATTGGTATTGGAAATCAATTGGATTAGCATTGGAAACTTCGCACTTTATTAGCTTATGGGCCATTGCCGTATCACATCAGGGGCCCTATCATGTAATTCGATTCGTATCGAATTGCTATCGAATTGATGAAAATGGTATCATGTAACTCGATATCGAATTTCACTTTCTGAAATTCATCGAATATTCAATTCGATTCAAAAATTTCGTATCACACAATTCGATTGCATTGGAAAATTTTACATTTACAATCGAAAATTTTTACGATAATAAATCTTGAATTCGGATAGTTCTCGCAGATGTTATCGATTGTGTTGGCGATTTAAGTATGGTTGTCTGTGTTTGTTTTAATTAAAAAAATAAACTCAACATGTTGGTACGCCAACAAAATGTGCGAATAAATAGAAGGCGATCCTTTTTTACTGGTCATTAAGCTTATAGTTCTTCCTTGCTGGGTCCGCCATCGGTGTTTCTCCTGTTCCGCACATTTTTTTCCAACATATTTTTTTGTATTTATTCTTGAGTTCAGTCCAAACCTAAAGGTGCGTTTAGATTTAGTGAAACCACTCGCGAAACTGATGCACGGGGAAACTGACCCGAAATTCAGCCGTGGCCAGTCTAAGAATTTCGGGTGAGGAACACGTTCACACTACGCGCAATTTTGCCTCGCGCATCAGTTTCGCGAGTGGTTCTGCTAAATCTAAACGCACCTTTAGGTTTGGACTGAGCTCAAGGATAAATACAAAAAGTATGTTGGAAAAAAATGTGCGGAGTAGGAGAAACACCGATGGCGGACCCAGCAAGGAAGTGTCGCATTCTGAGTGGATATGAGTTGTTAAATGCTAGCGCAACTATAGAGCCTGAAGGACTGACGTTCGATGAAACTGTATTTTCTGTTAACTTTTATCTGTTTTTATTGTGTTTCACTTGATCAATAAATTAATTATATTTCAATTTTTTATCATAAAAAGAGCGCATTATTAGATTCTTTATCGGTACGTTGTCTCTTCTTCCTATCGTTTCCTTCATTTTCGAAGTGCCAAATTTCAAATCGAATGAAATTGTATATTATAATATTTTGCAGCCCACAGCAGCTCTTTACAATAATGTTGCTTTCATTAGCGAATAATGACGATCTCTTTCAAAAGACATCTAGAATGTGCTTTCAGCAGCCAATTGATTCTTTCGATGACGTTTATCGCATCGGAACAGGGCCGTTGAGAGAGGGATGCGGAAGGGGAGAAACGCCCCGGGCCCGTTATTTTAACAAAATTTAAAACAAGAAAAAAAAACTCGGCCAGTTTTGTAAAAAAGGGAAACGAATCAAACATTGTTCAAGAATGGAGAAAGTATAATTCTTCAAAATGAGCATAAAACTTTCAATATTACAACTTGCTTTATATAACAATTTTTAATTTCCTGTTAAATTTTCGATAAACTCCTGCAAAAAATACATTCAGGTTAGGTTACTCGGTCTGCACTCGACTTGCTCCGATCACAAAGATAGTAACACCAATAATCTGGGTCGGTGCAGATACGAGGGTCAAGCCTCGGAGTCGCGTCGAGTGTACTGGTATATAGTTATACTACATTATTCAAATTACTCATCCTATGACAGATGCTCGTGGCAGAACTAGAACCCGACGCCGCTCGAATTAGAGACCAACTCTCTACTCATCCAGCCACCACAACTCTCGTTGAGTATTTCGGTGAAAAATTTAAAAAAGCTACAGCTACTTAGCTGATGACGTCGTGATGAATTTATCAATTACTTTCATAAAATATTTCATCAGCTCATGAACGACGGATTGGTTAGCAGCGTATCTTCTACAGAATATTGGTATGACTTGATGGAATCTGACTTATTTATTTGGGATTATTTGAGAGACAAAATGTACACAAATAAGCCCCAAAGAATTCAGCAGCTGGAAGGCATTGTTTTAGAGCGATAGACATAGACATAGCCAATGAAAGTAAATTTTCTTCAAGTGCGTCTTTTTTGCAAATTCGGCCTGTGATTATTTAAGCAAGTGATATTATTTTTAATTATACTTACATTAAAATGAAACCGGAAAATAGAGGGCTACGCCCGCAGTTCGAGGATTTTGTAGTATCCCATGCCAATAGTAGATGAACTGTCCTACTCTTGGAGATGCTTAACCATTCATGTTAAAACGATATTGCAAATTGCAAGCTTGCGTAAAAAATATTGATAATAAATTGTTCGAATAATTATAGACAGTAGTGTCAGCGCCAGCATACCTCCCTCCTCTCCCAGCAATCTTTACCCTTTTGAAAATGGTTAACTCCAATTCGCTCTACGGAAAACAACATGCGAGTATGTTGTACTCGTAGTACTAGTATGTAGTACAAGAGACCTGTTATGTGCATTTTTTGTATTTATGATATCAAAATGGCCAAATCTACATGAATGTACTACTATTAAATATTACGTGATTATTCCGAAACTTGGAGACATTATTGCACATGGTGTTGATTATCGTTGGCCATCAATATGTTCAGCCTCGGATGAGTTTGAGAAGTGCAGGGGTGTGCTAACTGTAACTATAGAAATATACTATTATTAACCTATTTTGAGAAGATATCAAAATTCCATAGTTTTTTCGTTTTCTGTGCTAGTTGAAAGCCACCTTCCTGTATGTTTTCAAATTTCTAAGTATAACGGTCTCGAAATGGTAAGGGGGTGGGACAAATTATGATCTGGTATTTTCTACCTTTTTTCACCTTTCTTCAAATTTGATGAAGACGCCAAAAATGGAATGTACTCGGTAGTACCTTATCATGATACCCCACTCGCCTATACCAGATGAAAAAAAATATTGATCTTCATTTCCTACCTCCTACCTCCCCCCTCCACTTCTCTCCCCTCCCACTTCTGTCCCACAAATCTTTACCCTTTCAGAAATGGTTAGCTCCAATTCACTTTATGAAACCCAACAAACAATATTCAAGTATGCAGTACTCAGGGCCGTCGAGAGGGGGGGGGGGGGGCGGAAGGGGTGAAACGCCCCGGGCCCGTGTTTTTCTCAGGGGCCCGAAAATTTGAAAAATTGAAAAAATAGAAAAAAAAAGAAAAAAACCTATCTACGCACTGAGTTTTTTTTTTGTTGCTCCTTGCCCTTTCATACCACTCTAATGCACTGAGCTACCGGTCGCCATATATGGGCCCCTACAAAAGTTGAGTACCGGGCCCGGATTTTCTCTCGACGGCCCTGGCAGTACTCATAGTACCTACCTATGTAGCAAAGGCCGGTTATGTGCATTTTTTGTATGGATGGTGTCAAAATTTGAATGAGTGTACTGTTGCGAACCACGGCTTTGTCGAGCCGCCGTCACTGCAAAAAAAATTATTTTTGACCAGAGGGCTTACGGCTCGGTGGCTCAAGTCCCGGCTAGACCAACGGAGGTCGTGGATTATTGAACCAAAGCACCCTGGTCCTTGTTAAGCCACCTAAAAATCGACATTTAAGACAAGAGGGAAGGAATTAGGGAAGGGAAGGAATGTGCCCATCCTTCGGGACACGGAAGAACCCAAAGTGATGAAAGCGATTATCTATTGTACACATTATATTCTATACATTCTATATTAAAAAAATCAAACTGAACAATAAAAATTTGAGAAAGAACCAATAGAATAAAAAAAATATTCCAGTAAAATGAATATAACTAATAACGAGCGAATAATGAAAAATAATTGAAAGATTGGAAATAAGAAAGGAAAGCATTTTAGTGGAATGTTTTAGAAGTGACGACACGGTGGTGAAAAAAAGTGATTGTTTATCAACTATTGAATGCGATTGAACAACCTTAAACTGTGTTCTTAAATTTACGCATTGAAGGAATTCATGAAAAATTTAACAATAAAGTGCTAATCTTTATTTACACCCCGTGTGTCACAAATACTAAAGTACAGTGGTCTACTTCATAATTTTCCTCGGTTTTTTTCTTCTTAAATTTGTGATATTGAAAAACGAAACAAGCGACTCATTGAAATTTATAAACCTTTGTCTCATCGGAGCTTATACGAGTAACATTGGAATTAGAAGTCGTGGCGGAATACCTCCCCGAAAAGGATTGATGGAGACGGAAGCAATAAGTTTTTTCTTGTTCAATATTATTGGTTTTTTATTTTAATTTCACTGAATTCGAGTTAAATTTGAAAGTTGTAGTTTGAGTTTATCGTTGGAGCGCCAACGAAGGACGATCGAGCATTCAGCGTTGGAGAGTAAATTCAAGGTTAGTTTTTTCTTCTTAGTCTTTTGATGCCAAATTTCCTTTTTCGACATTGATTTTTTTTTAATTTTTTATTGTTAATTTATAAATATTCTTTGAAGTTTTTTTTGTTCTTACTTATATTTTTTTTTAAATATAAAATTTATAATAATTAACTAAATCTCTTACTTATATTGGGTTCTTCCGTGTCCCGAAGGATGGGCACACTCCTTTCCTTCTCCTAATCCTTTCCCCCGTTGTTTTATGTTTTATTTAAGGTGGCAAATCTATAGGGCCAGGGTGCTTTGGCTCAATAATCCACGACCTCCGTTGGTCTAGTCGGGACTTGAGCCACCGAGCCATAAACCCTCTGGTCAAAAATAATTTTTGTTGCAGTGACGGCGGCTCGACAAAGCCGTGGTTCGCAACAGTACTACAATATTATTAAATATTATGTGATTGTAATAAAACTTAGACATATTATTGCCTATGATGTTGGTCATTGTCCATCAATATTTTTGACCTCGGGTGTGCTTAAGGAGTGCAGGGGTGTGCTAACTGCAACTATAGAAATGTACTATTATTAACCTTTTCTGATAAGATTTCAAAATTCTTTTAATCTAAGTTTTCTACGCTAGTAAAATGCCGCTTTTCTGTAAATTTTCATATTTCTAAGTATAGCGGTCTCGAAATGCAAGGGGGGGAGGAGGACAAACTCGGATCACATATTTTACCCTCTCCCTCTTTTCCCGTTTCTTCAAATTTGAAAAAAAAATCCAAAAATGGAATGTACCCGACGGTACCTTTCTTATGATACCCCACTTGCCTGTACCAAACGAAACAAAAACTTTGACCTTCATTTCCCCTCTATGGGGACCACTGGCGGATCCAGATGGGGCCATGGGGGCCGTGCCCCCCCCCCCCCAATCTCAAGAATTTAACTTGAAGATTTACTTTAAAACAAACACTTGAAATTTTTTTTAGGAAATGCCAATTTTTATTCATTTAAAGTTCTTATGTACATAAGAATAATCAGTGATTGGATTTATTCATATGTTTTTATTTACGTCAGATAAGGAGATTCACACACCTTAATTTTTGTCGAATCACTAAGTAGCTCCTCTAAAACAAATTGTGGTGTAGTTTTGATTTTTTACACAACTATGTAAATTTGAAAAATGATGTCACGTCGATCACATTAAACTGTTTCAATTTCAATTCGTCACCTTTGTAACGTAAAAGTATTAAAAATTACAAACTTTTCTAACAGTGTAGTTTGGGGTGGTGATTACTAGTATGGATTTTAAGCTCAGAAACAGTAGTGAATACTGCACCAAAAACTGCGCTCTGATCACAAAAACTACCCAAAATGAAGTCATTGAAAAATTGGCAACATTAATAGTTTTAAAATATAATACCTACATAGTTGAGAAAATGAAGAAAGTAAAATTCTACGCTATTATCGGCGATTAAACGACAGACCTTATAACAAAGGAAGAACAGTTGGCCCTATGTGTTCGATACTTAGATATAACATACTATACATATAGGTACATAACTCCACAATGAGAGAAAATTTCCTTGGATTCATTCATTCATGTCAAATCGACTGTTGCGAAGGATCAAGAAAACGATTACTAATTAATTAGTTGATAAAGGCTTTTCTTTGGAAGATTTGCGCGGTCAAGGATACGATGATCAAGTAAAGTGTTAAATAGTAAGTAGTAAGCTAAGTGAAATCGCCGTAGATATATTTAATAGGTACAGAAAAAAAATAAAAAAGGAAAAAACAACAAATTCTGCAATACTCTACTTTGTCTAATGTTTGAAGCATTTCTAACCTGGACAAATTGCAGATACGGAAAAGCCTTATGTGCTCAATGTTTGAAAATTGAAACTCGAATATCTTGGCGATGTTTACATTCTTATAATTAAATTTTTAAATAAATAAATTAAATAAATTAATTTTTCGAACAGATAATTGATTCTAGGTTTCGTTAGTATTTTATATCCAAAGGATTGTATTATAAAGATTATAAAAACAACAATTTACAAGATCGAAATAATTTTTTTTTTGTTAAAGAATTTGTGCATTAATGAATACATAATTTTAATATTTAGTGATACCGCCCTTGGCTGCAATTACAGCCTCTATGCATCGATGCATGCTCTCTATGCAGGCTTTAGCGTTTTCCTGCATTTTGGTGTTATAATGTCACTCTCTGATAAGTTTCAATTAACTGGCGTTTGGTGGTGATCACTTCTTTGGCGATCGCCCGTTTGGTGAGCTCCCACATGTTCTCTATGGGGTTCATGTCTGGTGAGTTTCACGGCCAGGATAAAACCGCTATATTTTTTCGGCCAGGAATGTCGTGACACTTCTTGTTTTATGGCCCGGAGCCGAATCGTATATAAAAATGCAGTTTTTTGTATTACAGAACCATTCCTTGAGCTCTGGGATCAATCGAGTTTCCAGGGCACGCTTGTATTGATCCTGCCTCATGGTTCCCTCCACGATGAAAAGGCGCCCCATATCCTTGGCCGAGGTAACAGACCACACCATAACACTAACTGGGTGTTTAACCATCTCTACAAGGCAGTGTGGATGGAACTGGTAAATAAACCATTGACGGCTATTAAAAAGAAGTCTTTACACGACTCCAGTCTGCAACATTCATATGCCAGTGCTGTTTGACCCATTGCAGTTGCTTTTTCTTTATGGCCTCGGTGAGCTGCGGTTTTTTCATAGGATGACGACCGACCAGACTTGCTCCAGTCAACCGCCTTTGGACTGTTCTCTTCGAAACTCCAATTCTCTCATTGTTTATCAATGTCGTTAAACGAGCCACACGATTTACTTTACGATTCTCAATGCAGACATCTCTGATTTTTCTATCAGTACGGGGAGTGGTGACTTTTTTCCTGTCACATTTTCCTGCACGATTCGCCTCTAAGAGCTTGTTTTGATCCGTTTTTTTGTTTTGTTGACAACCGGCTTCGAAACACCCGTTATAGCTGCTATCTGCCAGTGAGAACGTGTGAAGTGCAATATTGATGTCTGAATTTCTCGACATTTGCGGTGAGACGTGTCAGAATTCTTACCCATACTAGAAAGTAACGGCTTTGAGGCTACCATGAAAACCAGCTCACAAAAAGTGAAATTCTCTCATCATGGTTGAAAAAAAGTTATTCAATACGAGATATTACTCACGTTTTAACTATTGCAGAATAGAAAAAATTGAGAAAAAATTATTTAACCCTGCTTAGATAACGTTATTTTTTGTCCTTATAAGATAACCATACGTCTGGGAGACGTATCGTGGTATTTACGTTTAAAAATATATTAATTGGAATCATAGTGAAATGAATTGAGCTTACATCATATATTTAATTGTTATAGGTACACTTCACGGATGTGATAGTATTAGAATTGTTATTTTCGGTCCGCTGAGGTATAGCATTTTCAATACTGGAACGCAGAGTTTTGGATAACGTGGTTACATCTAGCCTTTTCTCCATCCAAGGCGTTGTTAGATGTTGAAAGTGCCTTCATAAACTCCTTCCTACTAAGCGGTTTATTGTTAATTGAAGTTGCATTATGACAATAAATTATATATGAATTTATTATTTCATCAGTTAGAAAAATATTGAAGCATGAAACGGGATCATATAGCGATTTGCATGCCCGAGTCGGACCTCTTGCCGTTCGGACGATATTTGTTGAAGATATCCTACCAGGATTCTTTCCCTTCGATGTGGTCCAACAGTACTTACTTTTGCTCTTGATGGTGGGCCGAGATACTGTAATTATGCGGCTATCTATACTCATTTCTGACTCTTCCATATCAAGATTCTCATCTTCTGTGCCGGTCTGAACATCATCTTGAAGTAATGCGTCGTCTTTTTCGCTGTTATTTTCCGATAAATTCGAATCGTCAGAAATATTAAGCAATAGTGCAGCAATTTGGTTGTCATCTAACCCCTGATTTCGGGCCATTTCTTCAAATGCAAAAATATATAACACTTTCAACCTGTAAAAAAATAAGACAAAACACTCAAGGTGTAAGGTGCACAAAAGATAACGATACGTCTCTTGGGCGTATGACATAGCGATAACTCTGCAAACAGCTACCTTACCGCAAAAAATCAAGAACCACCGTCAAGCTGCAGCGAATGACTGAGATAAACAAAAATAAGAGCTTGCTATGAAAATCGTACTGAGGCGGAGAGCGAAAAATGTGAAAAGCATACGTCCCTCAGACGTACGTTATCTAAGCAGGGTTAAATCCATTTTAGGCGAAGTCACTGCACAGCACTTGTCAACAAACAACAACCAAATGAACACTTACCTTACTAATTTAATAGAAAATACAGATTTCCAGCGTTAAAATTTGGAAACAACTTGTCAAATATATTAGTAATAGTACCAGCAGCAAAATTAAATAAAATAAGCTTATGAAAGCTAATTGTTTTACTCAAAAAGAGATTTTTAATCGAAAAATACATTATTTTGTATACTGTCCCTAATAATATGGCAACCCACTGTATAATATGTGTAATAATAATAGTCACGTTCGATTCACCAGATCAAAAAACGCTTTCATACAAATCGGTAGACCGGTCTATGAACTGGTCTCGTATGGGATCTCGTCATAAAGTTGCGACATTGCATTTTGTTAAGCTGATGGCACGGATGGAAGTGCAAGTGAAGGTCGCCATGCACGGCCCACCAAACGGCACACAACACCGTCAAATTGTTTCCAACTTGTCAACTGTAAGACTTCGGAGGCACGAACTGACATTTGAGATCTAGACCGTTTCTTTCGGTATCGGACCGAGATCGAGTGAATCGAACGGGGCTAATATGGCTAAGTAAGCTATAGTGAATATTAAATAAGATATTCAAATTCTTATTTAAAACTACCGCTCGTGAGATATTCCATGGATATTTGGACAGACATTTGACCGATTTCATAAGGGTTTTGTTTTTACTTCAAAACCCTAAAAAGTACAAAAAATCTTAAAAAACAGTTAAAAGTATTTGAAATCGTCAGCAAATATGAGACATGAATAGTTGTTCAATTCCGGGCCGGGATTTTCTCTCGACGGCCCTGCCCCGGAATGGTTCTTGTTAAAGCGTGTTTCACGACTTCCTTCAGCAGTTGAAAAAACGCACTTATCTACCCGAAATATGAGGAGGAACCTGTAGAGTTGATAATTTGCTTCAGCGTGGCGTTCCTTATTATTGTGCGTTAAACATACAAGTTCGATGATGGATCAAGTGCACAGTTAAAAATCTCGGTATTTTTTTTAAACCTGGTCTTGGACTACCACCATTTTTAATAATTTTAATTCTATAATCTAAACCCTTTCAAAGTTTACTTCTATTTTAAACCAAATTTGTAATAAATTCTAATACAATTCAAAGTTTACTTCTATTTTAAACCAATTTGTAATAAATTCTAATACAATTCAAACCTTTTTGTGTTCTTTTTGTTCTCGCATTAGTTTCTAATCTAAGTTTAATTAAAAGGTAAACCCCACAAAGTATATTTTTTGAGTCTCAAGTCTCACTATAACTACTCGCAGTCAGCTCAAAATATTATGCTGCGTGGCCGAGTGGTCTAGGTCGCAACTCTACAACACGGAGTTCACAGGTTCGATGCTGCGCCATGGCGAAAAAAGTTAAAGATTAGCTGGCTAACCTGCGATGGGCTTAATAAAGGATTTGGAAGTTTAGAAAATTGAAAAAAAAAATAATGGAGAAAAAACTTAGAGGAGTTAAAAAAACGCAGTAAAATTAATATTTTTTCATAGATTATAATATCTGCAGATTAAATTTTAAACCAACAATTTGATTATAAAAATAATGCCAGAAAAGTTTAATATTTAAACCAGTGAAGTTTACGGAAGCAATTGTAATACTTTCATTTTATTAAAATCTAATACAATTTTGGTGTCGTCATATATGTAACCCCAATTAGCATTGATAATAGACCAGGATTTTTAACTGTGTGGATCTTATTATCGTCAATTTTGGTGGATCGGCAGGAACAATAAATTCGAGAATGGAGCAACTAATTATGCACTAATGCATCTCGTAATGTTCTGCTACCAACAATCGTATCGCCGCGTTCATCTTCACCATCAGATAAGCGTCCTGCTGTACTCCATTATATTGACATATTTTCTACACAATGAATATATATGATTCAAAGAAGTAATATTATAACGGACCACTTGACAAATTAGAAAAGCAGAAATTGTGAAAAAATAATTTTTAATTAACTGAAGTTATTTTAAGTTAACTGTCAAACGTCTAATAACTTATTAAAAATCCTCGTATTTGACAGGGAAATTTTCTCACCGCATCAGGCAATGCCATTTATTCGATACGAACGAGTTACATGATGCGGAATTGCAAACGAATCGGATTCGATGGTCGAATTATCTTTCGATACGAATCGAATTACTTGATAGGGCCCCAGGATTTCAATCGCGATTTAAAAAGGATTTCATGGTGCTCTTGCCAACTATCAAGATTTCATTTGGCAATAAAATGTTGCGAAATCCCGTGGATTTCAAGTGATTTCGCCGAAATCCCATTTTACGAGATTTCGAGTCCAGCGTAAACGTAGTATTATGCAGATACAGAAGAAACAGGAAGAGTAGATTTGTAAACGCTAGGGGAACCCGTTTCCTCTGAAACCCTACGAGTGTTCTTTTCTTTTACTTGCGCAAATTTTTCAAAATTTCAAATCTGTGAAGAATAAAATCCCCAGAGTTGTAGGCCCTCTGAAGACGGAAGCTTCCGCATTCCAAGGACCGGGATATATAGCCTGCACGCCGGCCGACCCTGCGTATACACAAAACACAAATTGATCTCCAAAATTAAGTTGAGTTTCCAGAAACTTCTTCTGGTTCCCACTAATGAACTGGTCTTCACCTCACCACTGCCTGTCTAGTCTAAATAAATTCTATTACTACTGGCATCAGCGATTTTTTTTTATTTCCAGTCTGAATGCAGAAGTAAGTTTAAAGTGTTACTTGTCTGCATTTCTAATCTGGATAATAACGAAAGTAGATCTTTAAAACAAATGGAAATGATTGTCACTATTCAAATGCAAAACTAGAAGCGTCCATATAACGTTCGTTTCTCGAGACTTCCGTGCAATTTAATTATACAAAGTCAGGTATAGGTTTTTCTTAAGCGCCAGGACAAGAAATTACGAATAATTGCTCAGAAATGAAAAAAAAATAAACATTGCAACTGTCCAACAAAAATCGCCATTGTTGTCCGCGAGGACGCACAAATCAACTTCTTTTTCAGTTGCCGATTTGAACCTTTGAAATGCACCGCCCCGTAAGAAATTCAAAAAAAGAAAGAAAAGCTCCTAGCACCCGTCGTTTTCGTTGCCAGGAATCGACTCCAGAAAGTCGTCGCCAGGAATCGAGCGACTCTCCCTTTCGGTCGCACGGTAATTGATGGCACTTGCGGTTTCACGCCGTCTCATTTTACCGGCGGCTTGACAAACTCCATATCGCGAGCCGGATGCATTCCTGTCGTGTCAAAATGCAGCCTGTGTCAGCCAGGATCGCTCTACACACCGCTTACACACATGACACCGCACACAGGCTTGCAAAACACACGCGACTTGAACTGAAGCTCGCCTTCTCCTTTACGAGAGAGCATCAGGAGTACACACACCACTCCCCTGAAAGGAACATCGAAACGCGGCGAATTGCCAACAAACGCAGCGAAGCGAACAGTTACAAAAGAAAAAAATCGGACACCGCTCCTGTTCGTACTCCGGTGAAGGTATAGGATATTGTCCTTGGCGGAGAAGATTCAAGGAGCTTCTAAGTCCGACACATTTCACTCAAGCGACATTCTCAAGAAGCAGCGCTCGAGACATTGCTGCCGTGAAATGTGGCGCGATGCATTGAGACATGACACGAATCCAAAGTCCTGTCGACGAACGCCCACGATGATTGGACGTGTTCGCATCCTGCCAGGTTTTCCTGCTTCAAGGCAGCCTTGTCCTGCGCGCTCTTTGCCAAATACATCCGTCAAAAGCTCGTGGTCCGCCTGACACGACGACGACGACGACCGGAGCTTGACGTAAAATTTTTTGTCACACCGAAAATAGTCCTTCGTCCTTGCCAGAGCCAAAATTCACCGGCTATCTGCTCTAGCGCAACTTTCCCCCTGGCGACGACATCGAACAAACGACCCAAGAAGAAGAAGCAAAACAAATCGTAAAACGCACGTACACGAATGCACGCCGGCACAAACACTAGCGCGGCAACCGGACGCATGACTCGGTGCGCTCTGGTACGCTGTGCACTTGCTCCACGAGTTGGTGACGACGGGCGCTGTTAAACGAATGTGCGGCGGTTACCACCTTTTTACACCTACAAGTGGAGCCGTAAATCATTTCGGCGTAAGCGAATGGAAGGAAATTTGGCGTCGACTATGCGATTTTGATATGTCCCACCGTCTAGTTTGACGAACGCGCCACTACGGCCATCCTTGTCGTGCAGATCGAGTGGCTCTACTGAACGTGGCCCGCTTGAAGGATGTCTGATGGAGCGAAGTGGAATTCGCGGCGCGGAATGAGTGATTGGGCCGCAATTTCCATGATATCACGAAGCCGACGATAATGATGTCTTGCAAGTGCATTTGAAATGCACGGCACAGGTTGCCAGTGAAAACTAATTGTCCTGCTCGCGAGCACGGGAGTAATACGAAATGGGCGGGGCACCTATGCGCAATGGTATACTCACCGGCCCACACCAGTGGCGCGGTGGGCCAGGCCGGAGCAAGTCTGAACAACATGCGATACTGTTCGTGGGCGGGGCGAGGCGCCCGGGGCGGGGTGTAGTGGAATGATGTTGGAGCACGTAAACTTTTCCTTTCTGGGCGGGCTACGGAGCGCCGGGGTGGGCCGAATGTTTAACGAATTGACAGAGAGGCGTACTACCAAATCCGTCATTCCTTCGCCGGGCAGACCGAACACGGCAAAATATGTCCGACCGAGTGGCTTGCCTCTTTTTTTAGCCGCCGCCGGTTGAGTGACTGACTGGCTTCAGTCACCACTACACGTACGGGATGGGTGCGCGCGGCACTTGCCATTGGGCTTGTGTGACGTACATGTGCCGCACGCCATACACACAATCCGTGTGGCCGGCCCATTTTGGGTGTGTGTGTCGCATTCGTGCACTGACGTTGACGCGCGGCTTCATACGAACGACCAACGAACATCTCATACATTTTACCCCCGCCAGGTTTCACTGTTCACAGTGATTGACATGCCAGTGTGTATTTGCCTTCGAAACGCGTACGACGTGTAGAACGATTTTTTATTAGGTAGATTCACGAGCGCCCCCATTTGTAATAAAAATAAGAAAACAACATTTTATGATTTTTTTCCCAAAAAATCCATTTTTTCTGTTCGGGTCTTTCGCTCCGGTGTCGAACGTCGTCGTTTGTGTCGTCGTCGCTCTCTCCAGTCCAAACCGCGAATATCATTAATTTCTCGTCGTCGTCATCGTCACTGTCGATTTCGAACCACCAACCAGACCCCGCACGTAATTTATTATTTTCATTCGCCCGGAAAAAAATGAAAATAAATATCAACCAATAAAAAAGGTCAAAATAGAAAATACAGTGCTGGTGCAAAAGTTTTGTTTTTAGTTTTTAACGCTTCGGATTTTGTGCGTGGGAGACTTGCGATAAAAATTGAGGAAACGTGTCGGGTCAGGACAACGATCGCCAAGTGGTATGAATTTCGGAAAAAGTATTCCAGAGTTATCGTCAAGGAATGTTGCACTGATATCGGGTCGTCGCGCCGTATTCCCGGCTCAACACACAGCAGCGGCATAAAAATAATCGCACGGACCGAGCAAGAGCCAAGAGCAGAATAAGAATCACGGCACGTCGGTGTGACACGAAAACCGAGACGGAGGGAACGGGAGTGCCCACCCAATTCAATTGACAGAAAGAGAGGAAAAACAAAAGAAACGCGAATAATATGCTGTCGATCCTAGTGCTGGTGTATCATCCAGTGTGATTGTTGCTTCAACCCTGCACAAGCATCAGCTGTTTAGAAGTTTCAGTTGATCATTAATCACCGTCACCCTTGGACGTCGTCTTCCGTACAACCGGACAGACGGAGCGCGAAACGGTTCAACCCCCTTTCTGTTCCTTGTGTCGTCGGCCCGCCGTCGAATTTGCGCCTATTCTCGCTATCGAAACATAACGGGCTACTGGAGCGCCAGATTTTTTTTGTTCCTTGACAAACGCAAAGTCATTCAACTTGTATACGATTGCTGTCTGTGTCCTGTGCGTGCACAATTTACGAAGAAATTATTTTGCAAGGCTATTGCGGCGAGCCGAGGAGCTTCAAAGGCGCCAAAACGTTCCAGAGCACGGGTTTTTGAAATCGAAACGAGTCTCGATTTGAACACGCTTCGATTTAAAAATGGTAGACCATGCAGTCGAAAAGTGTTGCAACTGCATCGACCACGTTTTTAATTAGCGCGCCGATCTGTTCGGTGCGTCTAGACACTTCGCGGACATCGATGAAAATCAGTTACAATTATTTCCGGGCCAAACATAAGTCGACTGATAATTAAGCGGCGAGTTGATTTGTGACACAACAAAAAGTGCATTATCCTTTTTTCTATCTTCCCCTCTCTGTCTCACGCTGTGTTCTTTTCGAATTCTTTCGCGGGTGCGTGTGTGTGGTTTTCGCGTCGGTACAGTTTGTTAATTTCGCGGTCGTGCGGTGCAAATATTACATACAAATATCCTAGAACGTTTCTTTGGACGCATAAAACACTTGTTTATGTCAAAATTGTGATTTGTCTCTTGGGTCAACCAACCCATCAACTGTTATATAAATAGATTACACATACCTCCAGTATACGACATAAATTTGCAACAGCAACAATACGAAAAGGAAGGCAAGATCCTTGAAATTCAGCAACATAACAATCCACTCTTCTCTGTATACGGCTTAATTAAGAGTGTAAACAATCTATACGCATATATACATATATTTACATAGTTTATATCTACAATTTAAAATATAATAGTGAAACCAAATTTTCCAAACAAAAATCTTAATAATATAAATATTATAAATATGAAAATCAGATCTAGTGTTCCCAAGTAAGATTCATAAGTGCAAAAGTGTGAGCAACCTCCAAGAAAAAGAAAAAAAAACGAAACAAAAATAGTTTTATGTGATTTACTATATAATCGTTGCAACGTCGGTGCATTTTACACAGATATATTTATTTATATTGTCAAAAGAAGAAGAAAATATTGTTTATAAACGCGAATATTCCGTTTAACCCGATTCGTTCGCGGTTGACATCCTTTTGATTTTCGTCAAATTTGTGTGCTCGCCTTAAAAAGTGGCACAAGTCGGGCTGGAAATAGCTCCCAGAGCATTGATGGCTCAACCTAGGGTAAGTACAGGTTTTTGAATATTATTGTTATTTGTGATACTGTGTTATTGACTCGGGAATACGGTGATAGTGCAGTTTCGAGTGATAAAAAGGGATATGTAGTTCGTATTTAACCAGAAAGTCCCCTTCTTTTGCGACACACTTCCACTTCTCTCGTCATTCAGTATGACTTTCTTATGTTTGTTTAATTTATCAAAAAGGATAGAAGCTAGATTTTTGTCACCTACGAGTATTTTCAATACTTATTTGAAAAACATTTGATCAATATGACGTTTTTATTTCCATTTGTAAGCTTTGTGGATGTCATTCATGAATTAAAAATTATATCTGGCAAATGTCCGCCACGGCTCCTCTTGCAGGCCACCGTTCGAGGGTCGTTCTCACGGCCGTTGTGAATGTTGCTCTCTTGAACTGTGAGCGGTTTAGAAAAAAAAACAATAAAATACATACGTTATAAACTCTTTTAGCCGAAATACTTTTAACCGAACCGAAATGACCGAATAGTGTTTTGTACTCTAGTGTCAATTCGGTATTTCTCGTGTGCCGCATGATTTATTGTCACTTACTTGGTAACAAGCACACTTTACTTTATTTAAGCTGGAAGTTTAATTTGTATCATTTCCTTCATATACTTTAGCTTACGCTATATTTATTATTTATACGGTTCTTTATTTATTAACCGAAATTTTGGTTATCCAAAACCATTCCCGTCCCCTTTACTTCGGTTAACAGAATTTCTGCTGTAGTCCAATGGTGTTAGATTTCACGATCCGTCCTTTAGCATGTTTCGACGGTAGTCGCTTGACCGCACTCATTTTCTAAAAAGTATGCAATTGTGAGCGACAAATTTCTCAAAAGCCGTCGGAATCTCGAATCTCTGTTATTGGAGGAAATGTTTTTGGGACAAACTTGAACTTCTTTAATCCGAAAAATTATTCTGGCTGGCTGTTTTGCTCTGGAAAGTTTTCAATTGTTGAAAAACTCCTCGTTTTCTGTTTTTTTTTTTTTTGAGAAAAAAAGGACGGCTATCCATCGCTCATAAAACTAAAAAAAAAGTTTTGACATACGTTTACTTACAGACTGTAGCTGTCCTACGACACTTCAGTGATACAACTAAAACAAATCTGCTTCACCGCGACATATCTTTGAAATAGTCCAAACGACAAATGTTTCATCTCAGCAGTCAGTCAAACGTTTCTGAGAAAAGAAGCATTGAAATGAAAAAATGTTATCCTTCTGGCAGTTTTTTTTTCGAGTTGTGCCTCCCTATTGCACAGCACTTTCGCCAGCCAAAACGCAATCCAATAATTAAAAAGTCGGAAAATAAAGAGCCGTTAAGAATTCTTTAAATTTTTAAGCAATATACGTACCAATAGGTTTCTAGCATCGAAAAAACCGTAATTTCAATTGTGTCAAATTAGCGCAACTGGATTGTATAAATCTCAGTTTATATTAAATTTTACCTTAGGTCTCGCTGCTTGAGTGGCCATTCCACAGTCAAACAATTTGACGCGTTTGACATCAAATTGGTGGCTATTATACAATGGCTAAGTTCATAAGACACAACGGTTTGCATACTATTGACAATTGTTATTGTATTGTTTCATGAATTCTCTACAGTGAGTTCATGGTGTAAAATATGCCATTTCCTCCATCACTAACATTTCTCCGCTGGTTAGGACTAGCATATGATGACAATTCAGACACTTGCGCTGTCGTATTCATACGATTTTTCATCAGTAGTCACTTATGAGCTGGAAATTTGACAATTTGTTGAATGACTAGATGCGAGTGCAATTCAGAACACCACAAGTTGCTGCAAAGCTGCTTCGATACTGTTGCCACAGCATGTTACGATTCCGCTGTGTGCTATGAACTTAGCCAGTGTGATTATTGTCAACCTTTTGATGAAAATAATACTGTGTCAAAAATTTGACACTTCGAAATACTATTCGTTTTTTTTTTATCCATCAATTTCATCAAATTTAAAGTCACCTCATCACCCCATTTTAAAGTATCAAATAACTCTATGAAATCATTTTCTTCATTTCAAATCAATATTATTGTCAAGCGATTGCATTTTTTTAACACCAGTAGTACAATTTTTCTCCTTTTTTTTAATTTGCTTTCCTGCTATTATTGGCCCCTAATTGTATGTTCGATTTAGCTTTCTCAACTGAAGTCGGATTATCTCGATAAAAGGATAACTTCCTCTTTAAACGTTTTGCAATCAATCTTCAGAATCCATTCCTCGAAGGTACACCATTATTCACACGACTTTTTGTTGAATTTATAATCAACTGCAGGATTTTAAATATTTGAAACAATTAGGCTGCTTACTCTTCTCTGTAGCCAGAACTTTAACTTTTCGCAAAAAAAAATCTTTTAGTGCATTTTTATTTAGAAATTTGACGATCTACCTAAATTTTCCACTAGACGATTTTTATTCTGTCGAATAACTTTTTGTCAACTAAGCATCCCGTTCATTACTAAAGGCTTGTTCGGATTAGGCTAGTAATTTAGTCAAGTGGCGAGAAATTTAGTAGTTAAATATGTCTGAACAGCGGAAATTTACTCGATTAGTTTAGTAAGTGATTCAGTCGAATCAGTCCATTTCGTTCTATTTTTTCGGGCGAGTAGTATCCCAGTGGTTGAAGTGTCAACGTGTTTTATTCTGAGAGTATGGAACATGTAATACTCATACTACTCAATTGCCCTAACCCCTTTTGGGGGGCATAGCGCGTCAACTGTTCCATGTGGCCCAATTGACGTTCCGTCGGTATAAACTGGTTTCGGAGAATGCAGTTTCCAGCATGCACCTCCTGCACATCCATGGTCACGAACGTCGTCGTGGACGGCATTCGAACCCGCAACGCCGGTAGTGAAACATGAGACAGATACCTCAACACACTGCGCTACCGGTGGCCTACCTTCTTCAATCCCTCGTCTGTCAAATTGAATGACTGACAATTGCATTTTTGTTGGGGTTTCACAACATTTTTTTTTCATCGCCTACTTTCTCCTATAAGTTGGTGCTCCCCCGATTGCGGCATTGAAAATCACAACAAATGTCACAGTGTGTAAACGGGTACCAAAAATGTTGTCTTATGCCCGTTCTTCATATAATCATCATATTCTCCGGTTTTATTAGTCGAATTCATTAGTTGTTTTAAAAATGTCACGCTGGAGCGAAGAAACGACTGTCAAATTCGTTATAAAATATATAGACTGCGAATGCTTGGGGAATATCAAGTCCACAGATTAAAAACTCAAGCAAATGAAGCAATCCGCGTATATTGAATTGCAAAATGCAATTAACGTACCTGGTGAGAAGGAAATCTAATTGAAACGAACGTAGTGCGAACAATTTTTTTGACAGTAGCGAGTATTTTAATTATTTAATTATTGGCTAAAGCCTTCAGGTTAAATTGTAATGCAGTTTCCAATAAATAAGTAAACTTTCTCAACATAAATTTTACATGTGGAATCTAATAATATATCTACTCGTATTTTTTGACATTGTTCAAAATTCTTAATTTCTGTTAAGAACAAGTTCTACTGAGTTCATAAATTTCGCATCATTTTGTTCATCAGGGAAAGCTTGATTTTTGTTAAAGAGTTTAATACCTAACGGTGACCGGAGCCAACCGCTTAGATAGGATACCGTCAGTGTGCCTAACAAAGTCCAAAGGACGTATGTAAAAGGTTGAATAAATTGTATCTGGTTTCAGCAAGTTTTATGTTAAAAAACGATAAAAATATTTAACCGCAAACTCCATGGATTTTATAATTCAAAATTAAAAACATCTTATCGACATTGCTACAATTGTAGCTGTTTTTGCTGTTCCTAATAGAAAGTAGTTTGAATACAGTTTGTTGTGCAAATTTAGTGTATGAAACAGTGTTCAGCTAATAAACTCATTGGCTCTATGAAAGTGTCCTCAGCAATCTCATTTTTTACCGGTCCTTTTATTTCTCTAATCGTTGATGTCTGAATCATTCCCCCGTTATTATAGTAAAATAGTGTCACTGCCGTCCTTTTTGAATTTACAAAACTCAAAGTCCGCGCCAAATAACAAAAAACTATTTTCAGTGCAGTTTTTCTTTATAACGAATCCTACATTTTCTAGGAAATGTTAGTTTTTCTTTTCACAGTATCACAAAAAAAAAATCAAATATAGTTTTGAATAAGTTCGAAAAGCCTTTCGGTAACCGAAGAATTGAGAATGAATTTGGTGGACAGTATGCCAGGTCCACCAAATTCATTCTCAATTCTTCGGTTACCGACCTCCACGCATCGATAACCGCAACCTTCAGATGAAACACACTTTGATATTGTCGATTTTCTCAGTAAACTTGACGCACTAATGTTCCCCAAAGATTTTCTATAGGGTTTTGATCAGGGGAGCAAACGGGCCATTCCACAACATTGATACCATTTGATTGTAGCCAACTTTTAGTAAGACGACTGGTGTGAACAGGCGCATTATCCTGTTGGAAAATCAGTTCTGTGTCGTGTCTCTTTTCCAAAAAAGGAGCAATTTATCTCTCAGAACGTTGACATAATCCTGCGAAGTCATTCGTGTACTCGGAAACGCGAAATTAACTGTTCTGTCAGAGCAAAACGCTCCTCACATCATTAAGAAACCTTCTCCGAAATTTCTCTTAGAGAAATATCGAGGTTCCTTCCGCAGAACCCTTCAATAATTATTATTTTAAATTCGTCTGGACTGTCAAGATTGAATTTTTTTTTCATCTGAAAAAATCACATGAAAATGGAAAATTAAGAAAGTAGAACAAAACAGAAGTATCGCAGTAGTGAAACACTTTCCAGTTTGTCTACAAATTTTTCCTTGCAAACGCCATACTAGCATGTTTATGCCGAAGATGTAATTTCGGCATCGTAAGGAGTTTTTGTCATTAATTGCGTTTCGACTGTCTTAAAACTCTACTTATTGTAATAGATTTAGATACATACTTCCACTCTACTCTTCGTCTATCGTCAATCGTCAATAGTTTTTTCATAGAGTTACTCGCGGAATTTTGGGCCTCAAGTTTTCTTCTTCCTGTACCTATTCGTTTTGGTTATTGGCGAAATTTCGGATGACTCTGTCCGAAAGCCCCAGTTTTCGTCCGATTTCCCGATAACTCAATTTTTGATCCAAAAACGCTAAAATTTTGCCTTTTTGGCTTCGCTCAGATACGCGCCACGTGGCATTTTGTTCGTAACAAAACAAAAAAAACATAACGGTACTGTGAATGAAGTTCAATGCATTCGCATTTTCTTCGCAGAAAACAAAAAAGATGGCTATACTGCATTGTGCAAATGTAGTGCGGCTATAGTTATGACACACTAACAAAATAAGGAACATGGCGTAAATAAACCAATTTAAGGAATAGATAGCTCCGATTTGGCAAAATAGAAGTTAAATTATATCGCTTTAATATGCTGTAATTAGTTTCATCAAAATATCTCATAAAATACTAAAATTATCGGAATATGTGATGCGGCTATAGTTATGCTACGCAGTGTATATGCATTTTAAAGTGATTTTATTAGTTCTTTGGACGGCAGTCAGTGTATATTGTGTTCAAAGTGATAGTGCAAAGTTTCAAATTTTAAATACATTCCTAAACGGCGCGCCTTTCTCCGTTAGTGTCAGTTTGTTCCAAAAATAAAATCGTCTGCGATCGAGTGCATTTTAGAAAATTCTTTTAGTTAAAAAAGTAATCTCAAATCCTCGAACGCACGTTTGCAACATAGAGCCACCAAACTATGTACATATATCGAAGTATGCAATTACATTTTTCTCCGTTTCATCCTATTTTTGGAACAATTGTACATTCTTTCACGACACCTATCGTAATTTCCATTTAAGCAAAAATACTCGAATAACTGATGACTATCATCGAACAGATACATGTGTATCTTTTTATTAATTAGCCAAAATTGAAGTTGAGAACAATGGCACAAACAAATTTGAGTCTATTTCAACATATGTAGTATGCTGGAATCTTACACAAATACCATGTTATCATTATCAACATTAACTCAAGAGTCTCTGTCCGGGCGATTTTTAATCTGTCCTTAGCTATACTCGCGAGTTTCAACGATTAGTTATGAGCATACACGTATTTTTTATCTACGAAAATTATAATTTTTCGGTGGTTATATCGGGGACACAGTTGTCGATTGCAGTGTGCGATAGGTTAACAAAACCCAGTAGCTTATCAGTGCAAATTACGGCAGTAATTTTATTCCCTTTTTGAATGCAAAGATATTTGCGTAATTTACAGATGATTCGATGTACTATACAGAATATTGTGACTTGTTCAATTAGAAAATCGATTCTGTTTTCTTTTTATCAGATTTCTCCTTTACTGGGGGAGATAAAAGTCGACAGACTAGGATTGTTGAAACATGAAACGACTTAAATGGTCTTAATTTGCAACAATGTTATCTAGAAGTTGATTAATTTCGTTGAAAATATTAGGAAAATAATAATAATAAAAAAAAGAAACATGATTTAAACACATGAATTTAGAAAATCCAATATTACTCGAATCCAGTCAATGTTTCTTGTTCGTCAAGTCCTTACGTCGGCGAGGTCACGGCGTTTTTTTGTTTCACCTGATAGTGTTTCTGTCAGATACTTTATAAGCACGTATCATATCAGTCAGAATATTCATATTCACTCAGCAAAAAAATCAACAAGCTCTTGCGTATGCGTATATTATCGCATTCTAACAAGAGCGGTCGGTAAGTGCATTAAGAAAACATATTTAATTCAGATTACATGAACGATCGGTGCGGCGCTATTATTATTATACACTTTGTTCGAAATGTTTGCTAAACACTTGTGATGTGTTAGCATTACTTTTCCATTTGCTCTGCTGTATAAATTGCAGTTTTTTTTGCGTTATCTACACACGAACAATTGACATAGTATGGAAAATTGATATGTAACGAAAATTAAGAATCGTCTCGAACTTTTTCCTTTTTGGATCTTTCTTTTTCTCCAAAAATCCAATCATTTTCCAGGATGACCTCAATCATCATATAACAATTGGACGAATATGTATTCGCGCCATGTTTTATCCGCGATCTTAATCATAATAATACAGTTCGCCTATCTACGGCGACCAAAGCACATTTAGATACGAAAACTACATCGAAATGTAAATACCATTAATATGAGTAAAATCCTAATATATTTGCCATACAATCAATCAGTGTCCGGCGGATCGATGGGAAATCTAATTCCCGAATGGACGACACCAAAAAACAGGCGGGGAAGATATTTTGACATTCGATATGAGGCTAACTTGTCATTTTCTTAATCTCGCGGTCTACGAGTATAAGTTGCCGAGTATTCAATAATGTGTCATTTTGGTATATATGGAAGATTTCGGTTTGAAGACTTGAAGCAGCCGCTTCATTTGACTCCTAAGACTTCACCAATCACGTACTTGAGTGGATGATTTTAAGCTTTTTTTTTAGGTTTCGATCGCTCCTCAGCTGAAAAACCTTTGACAGTTGAACATAAGTGTCTCTTTTGTTCCGTCATATTGGACCACTTCGCTTTCAATTGTACCCATGTTTTAGACTCTACTCTCCAACAGATTTGTAAATGCACGTACGATTGTTTCGTATTGTGTGTAAAAAATGTGTACGAAAGTGTTTACTCAACCTGTCAAATGAAAAATAAAAAAATCCCTATCAGCCGCATATTCGATGCGATGATGGTGTGATCATTCATTCGCCTACGACATAATATGGCGTCCTCAGTGTTTTCCACTAAGTCTGGCTTGCATTTATTGCGGTTACTGTATTAAAGTATATAGATACGAAGATGTATTGGTTGAATAAAAAAAAAATTGAATTATTTTAAACTTTGTTACGTGAGAATCTAATCATTTTTGTCACGTTATGTGACTCTGCGTTAGGCTTGTGTGTTCGTATTTTTACTAGAGATTAAAATTGAGTAATAAAGGGACTTAACCGCTAATTTTGGAATTTGCTTGAAAGATCAATGAGTTTTTTTTTAGATGGCTGTGATTAGGTATGACACAATGAATTTGGAATTTTGTATTATATCTTAAAAAAAAAGTAGAGAGTACGAATAATTGGATTAGTCAAATCAACCTAAACATTTAAAAGGATAAAGCTTCGTTTTCCAAGCTGCAGAATTCCGCTGCGTCTTGCCGAGTCTACTACTTTCAGCCTTGTCGTTCAGGCTGCAGAATACCGCAGCGTCTTGCGGGATAGACTGCCTCGAAAGCAGTCTGTTTCGCAAAAGGCAGCGGTATCTTGCAGCTTCGAAAATAGGAAAACAAGGATTTTCAGGCAGTTTGTTCCGCAGCACGCAGCGGAGCTCCGCAGCTTGGAAATAGAGGCTTAGTGCATGCCTGTAATTGTCATATTCTCGACAAGTTTTCAATCATTAAATGCGTTGAAAATATATGACCTGTGTATCTAGGCCCTAAATATTCAAATTAACATTTATTAATTGAAAAGTCATTGACTGCTGTCGCGGTGGCTAATGAAGTCGAATAGTGTCTTCTCTCAAATAACTATGCCAACAGAAGAATCTTTGGCTCAAAAAAAGATTGAAAACTGGTTATATGTATGCCTTGTTATATGCAAATAGTCATTATGTTATACATATATACTTAATTTATACCGAAATATATTTATTAATTTATGCTACTTTCTAGTTTCTTGGAAAATCTCTGAACGGAATTGCCCATAGGACATTTACAATATTTTTTTGCGACGCTGCTAAAATGTTGGGCATATGTCTTTTTTATATAAAAAATATGATTTTGGCAATTTAATTTCGGCCTTTTTCTGATTTTTGTAAGACATACGAGTGTACAAGTGTTCCTTTTCTAGTTTTGTTTGAATATAACTGGCACGAACACAATACCCTGTTAAAAGTGATTGTTTACAGAGTACACTACAAAAGCAAAAGTCAATTTTGTGCTCTGATTTGATAGGCTTCTTCAGGAAAAAGATCTTTTATACACACAGAAGTCACAATGAGTCACTCTTAACATTTTTTAGAATATATTATTTGTATATTCCTCATTCTATTCATGAACGATAATAATCAGTTAACGACAAACAATATGAATGATTCGCGAACACGATTAACTTCTGTTTATGGAAAATTCTCTTTCATACTTTTAAGGTAATTTCAATGCTTGTATGTCTGCCTTTTTTTGTTTAAATTTTAATTTGCAGTAGTTTCTTTGAGTCTTTTTATTAACAATATTTTTTATCGTTGCTACCTCGGATGCCGGGCCGATGCTGTTTAATCAGCAAATACAAAACAGCCTTTGAGTCTGAATTTGTGTGTATGTACAGTGATTATCTTAAAACTGAAATCTTTTCTGAAAACTTTGCTAATGATAAATATTATATTTATGCATAAGCGCTTGTAGGTACGTTATACGGATATGTACTATATTATATATACATATATCTAGATATTCTTAATAGGCTGATGCTGCTGCACTGACTTCAGTTTCTTTTCAGTAATAATTATGGTTATGGGGAAAAGTGTTTGGCTTGCTTGGAGAGTTTCAGGAAGACAAGTTTATGGTGTTTTCGTTGTCGCTGAGCCGCGCCGCGCCGTATTGTCGTGCATATGGTGTTTGTATGACTCAAACTCTTGACTCCTGTAATCTCACAATTATCTTTTATCTTATAAACATAATACACCTGTATGTATAGTAGTAGGCAAAGTGTAATCATCCATATTGTCTTTTCAACAGTGAAAAATAAATAAATCTATGCTATTATAAAGATGTTTGACTGCATCATGCTGTGATTTCTCTTAGCTCGTATCACATATGAGTACATATACGCATTTTACATTCTAACATATATGTACATATATATACAATATATTTATATATCTGACACAATTTGGCATATTAAAAATATCCAAAGCTTCGAACGGCGTTTGAGAAAAATATTCAAAAGAGAATTTTATGACATTCGAACCGTGCGTTGTACCTTTCCTTAGAAATTGTGTAGTAAAAGTGTCTAACAGTAGCCGCGCTATTGTAATTATTTGAATTTCATATTTTACAGTTGTTCTGAAAATATTGTATAAATTTTAATTAATTGCATTTTTACTCTTTGGTTTTGTTGTCGGACACACGGTATGTGTGTGAAGAATTACGACTATTTGAAGAAGGTAGATAAAGTGGAACGTCGTATAGATGGAGCCTCCGATACAATTTCTGGCGCCTCTTCAGGCATTTTATGTTTGCAATTGTTACGGGTTTATGGGGACGACGACGATATTGCTGTAGTTGGATGAAAACAGTCAATGAGAGCATTTTCCAGAAAATTCGTTTCAACCTAATTTGGTTACAAACAAATTTACTTTTTTCTTAAGTACATACACTATTCTTTAGATGACGAGTTTAATAGTGTAGCATGCTCGTTTCTTTGCGATTTCGCGTAGAAAATAGTTGTATTCAAATAGCGAAACCAAAATGATGCGGCCCTATAATTTCGGCGTACTATCAGCTTCAGTGCCTTAGGTCGCAGAGAAGGCTAGGAAATTTTTTAAATTTGTTTTTTGAAGTTTGGTCGATTTCACAAACGATAGAGAATTAAACACTGTCAAAATCCAGTCAATACAACATTTCACTCACAACAACAATTCCTTTGGTTCTCAATCTTCTCCGATGTAAATGTACGAAAAACAAAGTCATTCACTAAAAATTAGTTTATTTTGTCGCAAGTGGTTTTCCTTATTTCTAATGCCCGGTTAACATTATTCCAGTAACCAACCCAGTCCAGTAATCCATTCCAGCGCTGGATTGCTACTGGAATAATGTGGACCGGCACTGGACAGCAATCCAATCCAGCAATCCAGTCCAGTGACTGGATTGTCGGTCTACTTTTTCATTCCAGCTCACTCAGAAATTATTGTCACTATAGTTACCGAATCAACAACACACTCGCTGGACTACTGGACTGGAATCATGTAGACGATATGATCCAGTCCAGCACTAGACTGGATTGCTGGACTGGATTACTGGACTGGAATAATGTGAACCGGCCATAAAGCGGCTATTCCACAGTCAAAACAATTTGACGCATTTTTCATACTTTTTTTATATCAAACTGGTTGCTATAATACAATACGAATTAATGTGATTATTATCAAACTTTTGATCAAAAAATTATTACTATTACACTATTATGCCCGGTTCACATTATTCCAGTCCAGTAATCCAGTCCAGCAATCCAGTCCAGTTCTGGACTGGATCATATCGTCTACATGATTCCAGTACAGTAGTCCGGCGAGTGTGTTTTTGATTCGGTAACTATAGTGACAATGATTTCTAGGCGAGCTGGAATGAAAAAGTAGACCGACAATCCAGTCACTGGACTGGATTACTGGACTGGATTGCTGGATTGGATAGCTGTCCAGTGCCGGTTCACATTATTCCAGTAGCAATCCAGCGCTGGACTGGATTGGTTACTGGAATAATGTGAACCGGGCATAAGTAAAAAATTTGACACAAAAAGTAGTCAAACGTAAGCAACCGTAATTTTTTTTTTGTGTGTGCAAGTGCCACCTATCCGATAAATGCATCTAAAAATGGTAATATCAGTTGGCTTTCCAGTTGTCAAATCGTCCATTGATTTGCTTAGCACCACTGGCGGATCTAGAAATCGACTTTGGAGAGGGTCCGACTTATTCAGCTTTTGGTTCTTAAAAGGCACGGTGTATTGAAAGCGCAGATGTATTCCTTATTGAAAAGAAGCATGCAATGATGAACCTACAAAGCTTCGTACCAAGGTTAGGTTGGATAGAAAGGCTGCTGTACTTACCACAGTACACATGAACCGCAATGGAGTTCGTTCTGTTGCCACCACGGAATCATAACCTGACAATCCTAATCATGGAACCAAAAAGAACTCCTAAAATTAGCTAAATCATCCAGCTCAGTGAAGAAATGGGTTCGAAGAAGTGTCTTCTTTCTTCATGGCAGAGAGATAAGGAATACATTCCTCTTTTCCCTCGTCACAACTGCTTTCAATTATGCAATTCTCACTGATGACTCCCACAACAGCTTTGTTGGAAGGTATGTTTTATCATGTATCCATCTAGGAATGGTCCTGCTAATCGCCTTAATCGGCATCATTGTGGCTTCACAGTAGACCTTGGCCGTGTGGAATCACGCTTTCGTAATTGCCTGAAAAGCACTGCAATATTCACTTAGACTGAAGGAGAGGTTTAGGTAAGCTCATCCGAGAGAACTTAAACCACCTCAATGTCAAGAAGTAAAGGTTAAACAGATTGATGAAAGCAGCAGAGAAGTATAGTCCTTAGAGAACCACAAAAAATCAACGCAGGCCTGTCTTTGAACCATCCCTAGCAGGCTACGGTTAGCCCACATACGTGTAAAATTTCGCTTGTCTGCTAAAACTAGGCTCGACTGAAAGTATCCTGTACTCGAGAAGAGAATAGGCTCTGTTCGGATTAACCTTTGTTGTGAGAGCAATACAATACTAAGAGCACACAAATATGGCGACGGCAATGTCATCCGCATGAGCACAGATACGCGTTGCATGCCGATATTTTTAGATTCTAAAGCAGTATGCGGGTGGGGTGGGCAATATTGCCAGAGAAATAGTACTTACAGTATGTTTGAGAAAAATGGTACCAATAGAAATGGCCTATCTTTAACCGTTACCAAGTTATCACTCTTCTTGTGATTGTCACAAAAAATCTTGACTTTCCGACCAAAATCAAAATTTGCCACTGTTTCGATCATTTAATCCGACATTTGACCTCAATTTCTGAAAATACATAAAATTTGATTTAAAACGACTTTTTCTCGGCTGCAAAATTCACCGTTACCTCAAAGATACAACTGTTCAAACTTTAAAGACATCTCAAAATCGATTTTTCACCAAAAATTCAAAAAATACTTTACAACAGTACTTTGATCTGACAAATCTGCAAATTTGACAAAACTTGTTCCAATGTGTTGGTTTTCCATTTATTTCGCCTTTGTATTCGCTTTTTGGAAATTATTTTCAAGTATTTGCTCGAATCTTCCATGACCAAGCTCTATATGCTAATTATTTAGAAGAGGGCACCCATGGCTCCCCTCTTGACCCGCCACTGATTAGTACTCCATATAACTACCAAACTATTTTTTTTCACAGTGTTTTTGAAAATCCTTTTCTTTTTTGAAATCGACACATTTCTTATTTGATGCGTCCTTTTATGAAAACTCGTCATTTGAACAATGAAATTGGAAATTTCGAGAGGAGTTGACATTTTTTTTACTTTCACGTTGATTTCACAGTCCCGCTGGCGCAACGGCTAGCACGTTCGTCTTCTATGCACTGGGCCCCGGTTCGATTCCTACTGAATGCGATAGTTTTCGATAAAAAAGGGGATTTACGTGTCGGACTAAGAACCCACACAGCTGTTAAATGAGTACCCATTTGGGGTAAATAACTCGGTTGAGCGTGTTGCTGATCACACACCTCTACACAAAACACCGTCACGATCTAGCAAATGAGATAATGCTAACTCATCTCGAGGCCTTGATCCAAAATTGGACTGTTGCGCCAGTTATTTTTATTTATTTTTTTTTCGATTTCACAGTGACATTTGGAATGACGTTCACATTGATGTGTGTATGTTACTAACAAAATGAATTGGTCATTTGCCAACAATTAGCAATTCACTGAATGATCATTCGGGTGCATCGTCTGTCCGTCGTCAGGTATAATATTTAGGCCTGAGTATATACAACTTCGTACGAAAAAATTCTACAAATCTGCAAATTTATTAAAAAAAAAACAGATAAATCAAAATTCGTCTTGCCGTCGGCAACATATCATATCCCCCCGCAAACGCCAACTATCGAGAAACCTTCAATTATTTCAATTATCACTTTAGATCAAGACCACTAAGTTATTCAATCATACTATAAAATGTTCACCTAGGTGAAAAAAAAGATCCAGCCGCTCTTGCTAGACACATTTGCCGTCGGCGAAATTTAAACATTGCATTCAAGCAACTACAGCTAAACGCGAAAGTATATGTCCACATCGTATCTATCGTATCCGTAACGTGTTAAACTGAATCTGACATGCCCAACTAACAACAAATAAAACTGCGAGTAAAAATAATCATTTTTTATATTATCATTTTTTTGTGTACCACCTTCGTGTTTCTGGGCAATTTTCATTGGACGCGTTCGGCACAAAAACAGCATTTTTGGATATTGTAAATCGCATCGCTTTGTTGTTGCTTATGTCAACGCGCCATTTCTATCGAGTTGTTGTTATTGTTGTTGTTGTTTCCTAGTTTTACTCTAAGGTGTACATGTTATTTTAACATTAAGTATGGCGCATAAAGATATGACCAAAACTTGTATAGTGCGAGCTTTCGATGGTTTGGTGGTAACCTTGTCCACAAAACGAAAAAAAGTATAAAAACTCTACATAGCCTAGAAAAAGATATGAGCAATGACTGCGAAAAGAATATGGTGAAAATCTCGCAAGGAAACTCGATGGAGTAAAAGAGGAGGAGGAGTTGTAGGACTTAAATATTTCGAGGTGTCCACATTATATTTACAAGTTACGATGACGATTGTTGCTAGTCGTATGACGGTCTCTCTACCTTTTTCTTCTAAATCTACGTACATAATTCCGAAGCACTTACATAATGGATACCACCGATGGGAATAACATTTAGAAAATCTAGCCGAAAAGCACGTTTTTTTATAGATGCCTTTATGTTGATTAAAGTGTGTGTCTATAGGTTTATATGTGTACATGCTTATTAGTTTTTATGCAAATTTCTGCTTAGATAGATTAGATGAGATAGAGTATGGCGGCACCGGTAATGGTGGATGTACTTTTTTTTGCCTGTCATTTCTAGTCAAGTGTACCGAAACGTACAAATCAGGAAATGTCATGGGAATTGTATATGTTAAGTCCCAAGAATATGAACTGTTTTTGTATCTGAAACATTAGACACACAGATTTTAGATAAGCTTAATTTTACGCCACCCATTTATACATTTCGGATACAAACGAACTTTTTGACAGCCTTAATGCAGAACTTCGGAACGTTTTGCGAACGTTTATAAAAGTTACATGGGACGCGTATGTTCTTGGAAAATTCTAGGTTAGTTTTGTATTAGTTGGCTATGTAAAAGCATAGTCAAGTAAAATACCTTCCTTGCAAGCTAGGTAGGTGGGTAGGTAGGTACAGGGGCTGCCGTGAATAACCACAGCACATATACAAGTAGACACCTTTTGGGTCAATTGTGATACCACCAAGAACGCTACTCCTTATCCTATACCCGAGGTACCAAACCAGCCGGCACTGGCAACAAAGCGATTGAGCTCAATTGTACTTGCACAATACCCTCTAGGTCGTCGAAGATAAAGAGTCCTAGAAATTTCCTCCTAGAATTAGCTAAAGCTGGACGGACAGGTGAAGGACACTCTCCTTCTCATCCGCATCTTGACAACTTCTATAGTTGTCGTGATGAGGAAGACGAAGCCGTCTCGAGAGCTCGCCGATATACCAGTGTCCTGTAATGACCCACACTACCCTACTAATATACTTGGAATTCAATGGGTGCAGTGTGGCAGAACCCAGAACGGTTATGATCTGGTTGGTTGGTTAATGTGGCTGTTTCCTCCTCCGTAGGAGAGAAGCCCAAGTAGCGGAAGTTATGCGCCATTTTGATGCCGATAACCTTAGTTGTCGAAATATCTCTGTGGCAATCGTGGGGAGTGCGCCTCAAAGCCATCCGGAGTCCGATCAGAATTTCCTTCTTCGAGGCATTCTTGGAGCTCCGGCAGTGAAGATTGTAAGGAATGCCCAATCTGGCCGCGTCCTCATCCACTGGCCAATGTTCCGTCGTGATCGCTGTAGCCCTATCTGAGCGGGTTTTATTCAGAGTGGCATTTGTTCTACGTGCATCGTATAATGGCCACAGTTTCTTGGATGTAGTACATGTTGTCAGTGCGCTCCATCTATCGCTACCTTGTGTCATTTAATGTGTGTGAATTTCCCCTCTTAAAACACCAAGGTGGCGTGTGAAGAATCATCGCGTACGATCCGTGAAGTGCAGAGCCCTGCCTCGCCAGTTGGCCGGCCTTTTCATTTCCCACTACATGCCTATGTCTTGGAACCCATAGAAAGGAAATTCTTAAAAATTGGTCTAGTCCAACCAGCTCCCCGCGGCATTGTTTAAGTATTTTCGATAAGGTTGTCACTGACTCTAAGGTCTTAATCGCAGCTTGGCTGTCTGTGGCAACTCTCCTAGTGGTGCGTTTTACACACCTCCCTTTTTGCCAGTACTTCAGCCTGAAATACACTTGCACAATCTGGGAGGCAAAAGGGAAATCCCCGCACACAAATCCACAAGCCAGTTTTGAGCCATCTGCGGTCCGGGCGTTTCACCCTCGTTCCATTCCGATATCGTTGGGATCCCGGTTGATAAGTGTTTTCAAAGTCTAATTCAGTGGCGATGAAGTCCGTAGCAAACATGTCTCGTACTGCAACAGGTCGAGACGCCAGTATACAACTGTGTCCATTACTCCTTTAGTCTAGCCATGCTACATGTGGCACTGGATTCTATTTGTAATTCTAGAGCTAGAAGGTGTAATATGGCGTTTAGTGCGGCCGTTGAGCAGGAACGCTGAGCGCCTGTGACTGCGATACATGCGGCTCTTTATACTTTCTTCAACAGGTTGAGGTTGTATTTTTGACGAAGAGGTGGCCACCATACCAATGCTTCGAATGTGAGGATTACAGCTGTGTACTTACAGCCATAGAATCATCTTTGGCTGATGACCCCATCTTTTGCCGCGGGCTCTCCTGCAGGAATAGAATGCTATGTACGCCTGCTTTATACGGTACTCAATGTGTATCTTCCAGCTGAGTTTGGAGTCGCGAATGACTCTGAACAGTTAACGTTATACCTAGTTTAAAAAAAGTGGCCATTAAGTTGTGGGAATTTAAACTCAAATATTTTTGTCTTTGTGGTACAAAGGGCTAGTTCGGTTTTACCTGGACTCACACTTAGTCCACATTCGACTCATGATGTCGATCATTAAGGAACTTTCCCGAAACCGGAATTATCACATCCTCTACGTACGCAATTACCTTCGCTCCTGGAGCTTCCTGCTTCCCAAGGAGTCCGTCCATCGCTATTATCCACAGCAGGGGGGGGGGGGGGGGGGGTCACCTTGCCTTGGGGCGTTACCCTGCATGCGTATCTAGTGGCTTGACAATCTCCAAGCTCCGATACAAATATTCTGCTTTTTAGCATCGCTACTATCCAGGTTTAGTAGCTGTGTCTCTACTCCAAGCTCAGAGACTTCAAATTCAAGACGATAGGGATCTAGTCTAGGCCATATCATCCCAGTTGTTTGACAAGTGCTAATGCTGAGCTATCTTGCATTGTAATGCGAAATCAGCGGACTTGATTGTCATTTTACAAACCGTCCTAGGCGATTTAATGTAGTTAAGATTCATATCAGTGACTTCGATTGCCCCTGGTTGGCAAGCTCATCAGTCATGCAGTTGCCCCTAACACTACTGTGGCCTGGAATTCAACAAATAGTAATATTGAAGGAATAGCTAATTTCATTGTAATATCACGAAAAGTTATGATATGCCTTCCCAACCAGGTCAAGGCCTTCAAGATCGCCGAAACCTCTGTCTGGAAGACGTTACAGTAGTTAGGAAGATGAACGACAAGTTGATGAGACCAAGGAGTCGGGTGAAATGGATTGATCCCTAGAGGAATCAGGCTAAAATAGTTGGTGCCAAATTCAGTCATAATCAGTCTCCGCAGGAAGATCCAGACTAGTCACTGCATTATTTTGATAGCGGAGTGACCACTGTCTACTTTCGCGAAGATGAGGGCCGTGTTCGACACCAGTTATTTGCTAAAAATATCCGCCGGAAGCAAGTTGAGCAGCATGTCCAAGCCCGCCGACGGAGTAGTTCTCAAATCCCCTGTTGCGGCAATCGCAACAATTCTTTGCACCTTCTCCAGCTGGGTGCAATAAGACGCCACTATGAGTGCCATCCACCTGATGAATATTCCGTAAAGTAGAAGCACGTGCAACCGCTGTCTCTAAACAGTACACCACTTTTGATTTAAGGCCCCAGCTCCCGTTCTAGAATATTAAGCTTCCACGTCAGCTTCCTGTCGAAGATGAGTTCGAGAAACTTAGCTCTGTCAGCAACAACCAGCCTCTGGCCATTCAGTAGAGGAGTCTCAACACGGGAAATTTTAAGCTTTCTAGTGCAGAGCACAAGCTCCCCTTTGTCAGGGTTTACCTCAACGCCACATTTACCAGAACCAGCAAAATCGTCTGCATAGGCATGTCACTAAATCTGTTCCAGTTATAAAAGCAGCGAATTGACTGCCAAGTTCTTGTAAACCAATCCGGAATATGGAATACGTTTGAGCATTTACAATTTTAAGAGATGCAATAAGGTGATATCGTCACAGTCTTATTTTTATCGATTAAAATCGATATATTAATTCACAGCTGAATCATCTGGATGCCAGCGAAAGCACATTGAAACATGCCCAGAGCTCGGTTGGATCCGCAGACATACTCACATACTCCCTTGTGGGACATAGTGCGTCAACTGTTCCATGTGACCCATTTGAGATTTCGTTGAGATAAACTAGTTTCGGGGAATGCAGTTGCCAGCATGCATCTCAGCACACACGATTAAGGGCGATTTACACGCTACCACTACCATCATTTTGCATGCAACGATATCGAAACGCTGTTTTCATGCTACGACTTAACCATAGTTTTGCATGCTACGATATCGTTCTAAATATCGTTACCGATCACATCGGAGCGTTTTCGTTTACACGCTCCGATATGATGACAACACCATCGACGGCGATATCGTTGCATGCAAATCGACGGATAAGTCGTAGCTTGTAAACAACGTTTCGATATCGTTGCATGCAAAATGCTGGATAAGTGGTAGAGTGTAAGTCGCCCTTCAAATGAAATGGGTTACGACTCGACTCCAGGTACATAAACTTTTTGAAGGCTAGCTACCGTTAGGATAGGAATGTATGCGACGACTTCTCTCTCTCTCTCTCTCTCAATTGCCCTAACCCCTTGTGGGGCATAGCGCGTCAACTGTTCCATGTGGCCCAGTTGACGTTTCGACGGCATAAATTGGTTTCGGAGAATGCAGTTGCCAGCATGCACCTCCTGCACATCCATGGCCACGAACGTCGTCGTGGACGGGATTCGAACTTGAAACGCCGGTAGTCAAACATGAGACTGATGCCTCAATACACTCCGCTACCGGTCGCCCCATGTGACGGCTTACAGAAGCAATATTTCACCAGAGAGAATCAGACTGAGAGAGAAGATAAGATAATGGTCTTATATCTAATTATTTTGATTTATCGCCAAATTCATACAGTAATGAAATTACGTTTTCATTATGAACATTCGTTATTTACGTTTCTAAACCACAACTATCTATACTGTAGAATTGCATCCAATTATTTCCAAATCCCATGAATAAATCTCCGAAACACATACGTAACAAAAAAGTGCAATTTCACTTTTATTTTCGAACCTCAGTAACTAATCCAACCTTTAAAAAAAGCAGAAAAAACTGAGAATATAAAAGCAGGACATGGACCAGTCCTGCCAACCAGATTTTAACTGCAAAAACTAAAAACAAAACAACTTTTCCCTTTTGCGTTTCACATGTGACTAGTTTTTCTCTTTAAAATAGAATTAAACCTAGATCGCAAAAAAAATCTAATGTTTTACCCCGTAAATAACAAAATCACCAAACAAAATCCATTTAAAAAATCTTTTTTTTTTGTTCGTTGGTATTGAGAACTGCTCAGATCTTTATGTTGTGTTAGTGTAATAAAAATGGAGGCTAAAAATTGTTGAATAGCACTGCTAATAGCAATTGAACGTACATACGTACGTACGGACATTCGTCCGTATGTTGGTAGCCCTAGGACCATGGTAACATGATCCCCATTCGGAAAGGATTTGTGCTTGCAGGTATAATGGTGGGGATGCGGTCATGCATGTACTCGGACAATTCAAATAGCGTGGAGTGTGGAATGCCATCAACTCACCAAAATATACCGTGAAGTTTGAATGATTTTTTGGGACGATAAATCCCTGAAAAACGCATTTCCATAAAAACACTTTTATGTAAGTTAATGCCTTAAAAGTAAAATACCATTGAAAGAATTGTTTAATTACAACAATTATTTGCTTAGGCGGACTAATTTCTTAAAAGAAATAACCACGAGAACACAAAATTCTTTATACTCACACCTTAACAAGGAAGCTAAAAAAAATGACGTTAACATAAAAAAATGACATAAAAATGAAAGCCTTTGGAAACTTCAAAGGTTGCCGCCCCCCGGAATACGTACATCTCACTGAATGAATGGGTGGGTAAATTTAGCCCCAAACTTTTGTTTTGAAACTGTCAAAACCACGCAGACCAAGGGCAGCCTTGTAAAACTATATAAAATGCCGGGTATCGCGCAGTATGGGTACGTACACGAACGTATATCCAGATGTATCTATAACAGGAACCAGTTTTATATCGTATTTTATACCTTCATATGAATATATATGCAGGCCAGTTATATAGGGCTCGGAAGCAAGGATAATTTCCAAGTTATATGGGAAAAGGCAGGCAGGGTCATCTACTGCTGGATGACTGTGCGCTATTTCTAAATATTTTGCTTCCTTTTTGGAAGAAGTACACACAGTACTGGGGTGTTCCAAACTGCTGAACTGAATATTCTGAATTGAATTGAAAAACCACCTATATTTTCCATAGTCCGCTCCATCATAGCGATTTGTATAGAATGCCAGTGAGCCAGCCAGCCAAAATGACTGGCAAATATTGAGTAGAGCATGAGACACCACGAACGATTTTTTTTGTGTCCTTTCTCCCTGCCTGACTATACGAGTATGTACATATGTATATCCATTTGAAGTTGCCTGCCACGATAGTGGATGTAGTGGTGCCGAATTATGTTTGCCTTGCAACGTTTGCTGCAATAGTGGCGACCTGAAGTGGCGGCAGACATTGCGGCCTAAATATTATTCCAAATTTCCAGATTACACGTACATTATACACACACACACACACACTAGTGTAATATGGAAAAACTTGGTTGTCATGTAATTTCGTTGTCGCCGTCCATATTAAACATGAGCTAGGACTCCCCAAAAAAAATGGAGCAAATTGTGTGAAATCCAGCATACATGCTCAAATATAATAGTGTTGTGGAGTAAATAGATGCATGATCATCAATCAAATGCCATTCTCTGTTTGCTTACACGTTTGTGCGTACAGAGTATGTTGAAATTTTCATTCTTTATTCATCCATATTTCCATTAAGGACTTGCTGTTTGGTAGTATGTATTCATAGACTACAGTGTTTGTGCATTGAAAGAAGTGGCTATTTTTTTAAGAAAACTGAGCGTATTGGGTGCCCCCCAATGAATCAAGCTAAATGTCGCAGGATATTGTCTCCTGGAAAGACGACTATCTTAAAATACCCCTTAATGTATCTGTGTAAAGTGAGAATGGAAAGAATGGCTGGATATGGATAAGTAACGCCAAATAATATTATCTGGATAAGTTGATTGATGATCACTGGTATATATAATAAGATTAATATATAATGCGAAACGTTGTCTTCATCGTAAAATAAATAATTAAATATTGCTGGATAGTGAATATAATTCTTTATTAATATTATCTGGATTCAATATGCAGTTTCATCGATCCTTTTTTATTACTGGACGAAGCAGATTCTGTTCTTTATTTCTTGCTTTCGTATAACACTGGTTAATGAAACAATAACATTCCTGACTTCGAATGTGTGTACTCTTTACCAGGGATCAGCAACCTTTTTAGGACAGTAAGCCACTTTCAAAAGAAATATGTTTGGGCCGCACGGTAGAAAAGAAGTTTGGTGACAAGATATCGTCTGAAAAAATAGTCGGGGTTCCCTAGGAAGAGGTAGACGCTTAAAAAATCAATCGTAACTCAACAACCCCACATCGTAGACAACTCTTCTTCCTCTCAAATTGTCCACTTTGTAGACCTATATAATTTTACTTATAAAGGTGTCAATTCACAATCAATTAACTGACGATATTTCCACAGGAAAAACGGATGATAAGCCTACAGCTCATTCACTGTCAGTTTCATACGGACGAGAATTTTGCAGGATTCACTGACGAAAATCTTGTATGGAAAACGAACGCAGGAATTTGAAGCGCTATCGAGAAACTGTACAAATAACTGACGGCAAATTGAAGTGCTGACGAGAATCTGTAGAAACCACTGACGATAATCTGAACTTTTTCAGGAAAAAAATAAAATTGTTTCCTCAGAAAACTCGATTAAAGTTGGCAAAGGAAATGCGGAACTACGATGATTTTGATTAGATAGCAAAGGAAGTGAACCAAATTAGTAAAACGTTAGGCCTTCTCACTTCCTTCCACTTCCACTTCCTTCCAGCTGGTAAATTCACTGATGCCCGTGGCCATGCGAATTTACCAATATAATCAAGTTCTCTTGCTAACGACCAGGTAGCTCAGCTCGTATGAGAAAATTTTGCTGCTCGTTGGCGTGTGGACTACCTGCCAAGTAAATTAATTGTGTGTAATCATAGTCTAGTTGCTAGTGAAATCGCTATGAATATCCCGCTAGATCATGCTAGTGCGTTTAAAATATCGACGCAACCATTTCATGCGGGAGTAGCTAATGCAACCTACAGCTAGTTGGCTAGACCACAACAGCGCTAGCTGACTCGCCCAATGTAATCGACCCTTAGTATGCATTTTGTCAGATTTTCCCTAAAAAAAATAATCTAATTTCTCTTTTTCATCTTTCGCATCACTGACACTCCCATAAGTTTCATTCCAAATAGTCAGACTAATTCTTTTGAAGTATACATTGAAATTTGACTCGTTTCGGTGGAACCTCTCAGGTCAACAATTTCGGTCTGTCATTTCGCATTATCCAAATATCCCAATTTTATGATTTTTTGCGTAGAGTGTCCTGAACCGAATGGCGTTCGAATCAAGTGCACTCATTCTTTGGTGGCTTTGACAACGACTGCCGCCGCTTTAGAAATACCCAAATGGTCTGTCATCGAATTTTTCCTTATAAGTTGACTATTGCCTACTACCATGCATAGACCGAACATTAAGCAAATGAGCTCAGTGCGTAAATGCATCAGTCTTATGTCTGACTACCGGCGTTTCGGGTTCGAGTCCCGTCCACGACGACGTTCGTGGCCATGGATGTTTGTGTTGTCTTCCCCCTGTGGTCCGGTGCGTAATAATAAGCCAACTTGTCATAGGTAGGCGGCTAAATGGGGGAGCAGGCATGCTGGCGACTGCATTCTCCGAAACTAGTTTATGCCAACGAAACGTCAACTGGGCCACATGAAACTGTTGATGCGCTATGCCCCACAAGGGGTTAGGACAATTGCGTAGAGTGACTAACTATTCCTTGTGTCAGCAATAAAGTGCTATTTTGGGGTTATGTATTAGAACTATGAGCAAATCTTTCGGCCCTTTTCCTCTAGGTCTGTTTTGGACTCCACATATCTCTAAAACCTACAACTGTATACTTGTGCACATTAAACTTGAAAATATATAATTGGTTATATCCTGGCGGGCCGCACAAAAACGTATGAAGGGTCGCAGGCGGCCCGCGGGCCTCTGGCTGCTAACCCCTGCTCTATACAACAACATCCAATGTAGCGAGGTCACCAGGATTTCTTGTTTTTTTTTTGTTAATTTTTTCGCGCAGCCTTTCTCACCCCATCATGTTTTCATCGTAGAGTCTGAATGTTTGTAACTGTATGTATTGTATTTATGTATCTACTCTACATATTTTGAACGCTCCACTCACTATACCCAAGTACACAGGACGAGGTCATATATCTTCCACGGACTAGTGATTTCTAATGGTGGCTTCAATTTTTCGTTTGGAAGCGAAAGATGAGAGCATTTTTGTCTGAATTGTTCCTGGAACTTGATGTGGAATAGCAGCATTTCTCCCAGTGACAAGAACATTCTTAAAAAAAGGACATGTTTTTGGTACGAGTAGTAGTGTGTAGTTGTATGAGTAGTTATTCCTTGCATTGACGCCATTACACAAAATGAAAAAATACAAATCGAAAAGCAGACAAAACGACGCGACGCGGAGGGCGGAGCGTCCAGTGAATGACTATGACATTTTTCTTTCATTTCATTAGAAGTCGATGTGTCATCTCTAAGTAGATTGATGGGAGAATTTGTGAAAAAAAACGGATATTCCGATCTGACTATTCTGACTACAAAAATCCTTAGAAATTTAATGTAATTGTCAGTCTGATGCTTTTGCCCAGTGATCGATTCACAACTGATCCAATCATTCACAAATACTATATATAGCGATATTTTGCGTTTGCTTGGACTAATTAAGAATTAAATATCTATTTTTCGTGGATTAATGGAGCTGGGAGTAGAATCAGATTATCCAGCACGGGGGCCGGTGTATCCGATTCTCCAAAGAATTGATTTGTTCCGAACTGATCATCAAATCAGATTGTTTTCAAGGTCGAAATATGCCGAAACAATCGACCCCCGCAATTATCAAACCTTTTTTATATTCACTACAACAAGTTTTGCTGAATGTTAATAATCTATACGCTGTCAAACGTTTTGGCACAACCTGCTCGCGCTGTGATTCATTAGCATTTTGAATAGAAAAAAGGTCGTTTCTATTTGGCTTACGCATAAATCTGTTTTTCGAGAGTATCTCAGTCGTTATGTCTATGAAATCTAATAACAAAATGCGTGTCTATGTGCATACTAACATAAAGACGCGCAATGTATGTACAATATCGGCGGCATATGTATTATAGCAAACTGCTGAGTGTAGTACACTCGTATGCGATCTTACGAGGACGTATACAACATCACCAACGCAAATTACTTATTCATGAGTATGTGACATTATCAGGAATAATAGATCGTGAGAGCTGTCAACACATCGTGTTGGGAGTAATAGATACATGCTGCTGATGTATACATTTTGTGTACTCTATGTAAAATATTGACAATTGCCACAAATTCTGCATGTCTGTCAGTTTAGGCCGATTGGGCAACCGTCGAGACACAATGCAGAACAAGCCGCAGAAAAAATATTCATCACCTCTTTTGAATGAACAACGCGGAATGCATAAACTGGATCGTTCGTGCTGTCAGTTGCGTTTTCGAGTTTGTAAAAATTTGGCAACTGACAGACATCGCATTAGGATTAATGCATTCTGTCCTAGCCGAACTCAAGTTTCAGTTCCAATCCAGTCGAAAAAATGTCGATCGCCTTTTCAATATGTCAATGGTCGGTCGACAAACCTAATTTCAGTTTTTTCGCCTTTCACGGTAACAAAACAAAAAAAACGACACGAAAATTCAAAACAGATACATACCTTACTTTCGATTTCAGTTTAGACAACTTTATTTCTTTATTCCGGTATAGTTTTCATTTTTTTCAGTGGTCGATGGTGATCCAGAATTTGTTTTGGGTCTTTGACAAAGTGATCTATTTTAAATTCGTAAGGCGAACAGCAATTAAGATGATTTCATTTCAAAAGATACACTCTTTGGTTTCGAGTATATAGTTTGGGTTTTAGAATCCGTGAACTGAAAATAGTCGAGCCTATTGGAATTTTTAATGTCAACGAATACGCTAGTATGTCTGAAGATGTTGTCTGACATTAACGTGACCAGTATGTATACAAATCAGGGTTCGTCGAATTCATTGAACTTCATCGGCTGATTGTATAATGCTGAGTTTCGACTGCGAACTAGATCTCTCAATTATTCGACATTTTGATATATCTTTTATCGAATTTGTACGAATTTTGTACTTATTTGCATTGGCGGTAGAATTGGGTCAAGAGTATATATGGTGAAACAAAATAAAACTGTATCTATGTATTTCGAGAGGTGATGTTTGAAGTCAAAGAATTTTAAAATTAACGCAATTTATTTTTGGCCTAGGCTAGGTTAGGCAAAAGGATTATTTTAACAGCACATTGAAACCGCAGCATAGGTCCATTGTGATACCCTAGGAATACTATCAGAACCAGTTCCCAATTATTAGAACCATACGGAGTTAGTTATGAAATGAAAGAGTTGCTCCATCTCCACCTCTGCTAGCTCGTTAAGATGGTTGTAAAAACATTCTCCAAGAATTTATTTTCTCAACCGTGCTAGAGCAGGGTATTCGCAGAGCAGCTTTCCTCCTCATCATCCTCACAACTCCTGCAGAAATCATTAAAAGGAAATCGAAGCCTCCTAGCCTGCTTACCGATAAGACAGTGTCCAATGAGGGGACCGACCACCACGACGATTTGGTATTTATGTAGGGACTGTACTTTAGTATATCGGCTGATGTCCAGCCTAGGCCAAATCACTTTAACGCGATTAGTCCATCTTAGGTTGGCTTCCCTGATCGTAGCCAATTTTATTTTGGATTTCACTAGGGAAGCGACATGGCGATGTTACTACTGATCTGCTGGACGAGCCCATCAGCCCTGCAATTACCAATAAAGCCACTATGGCCCGGTAGCACAGCATAATATCCAAAAAGCCACCCATTTCCGCGAGACATGCTAGGCACTCCGATATTGTATTAGACGTACAAAACCCGGAATCAACGGACTCAACTGGCTATCCGTATCCGTAAAGACAGGCCCGGCTCCATATGTGCAGACTGTGCATTTGAACAGGGTGTCATTACCTAGGGGCGCGAAAATCTCAATTTAATTAATTAAATGTTTCCTTTTTTAAATTAAAAAAATCGGCTTAAGGTAAGGTCTAAACAAGTTTGTTTTTGGTTTTTCATTCACAGATAAAATCTTACTTAACCTTCATTAGGCGCCGAATATTTTTGTGCCTTTGCGACCATTCTTTGATTATTTTCAGTGGTAAATTTTCACTACTTCGTCGAATAAAAAACCTTAAGGTAGGATTAAAATCGTAAAAACTTTCGGTTTTCGTGCCTTTTAAATAACGGTGCCATGCGTCTAGTCGATCGCTCGTGTCGGCTTTATTAACAAGATAACATCACACTGATCCCACATTGGGCGCGAAATATTTTGAGACATGTTTGACGTCTTATGGACTATTTTGGCTGTAAAGTGTCAAAAACGTCTGAAGCAAGCTAACAGAATGAAAAAAAAACGGCCATTGGAAAACCAATCCTCGTCCCTACAACTGATACACGTACCTCCTGACGACTTTTGGGGCATTGGGCTTGGTTTAGCCGCGTATTTTGCCTAACCCGTGAAGTGAAAATGTGGACCTAAAAGGTTATCAAAGTTCGGCAGCGAGACTTAACATAGGATGCAAGTTGACACAACGCTAGGAATGGTTACAACAAACAAGAAATGGAAAAAATGGCTGGAGTTTGTAAAGCCTTTGTGTGCGTGAAGTTAAAATATTGAAACTGAACCTCGGAAGTTATCAAATGGCGCCCAATGTAGGACCCAATAATTTACCGTTAGAGTCACCCTGGGACCGAAAGCAACCCTAACGGGACTTATAGACTCCGGTTAATTTTTCTTTCTCTTTTAATCCTTATTCCATCCATGTACCCTTTTCTTTTCCACCCTATCTCCCAACAGGCAGTGCATATATTGTTTTGCACAATTGCATTCTCCGAAATTAGTTTATGCTAACGAAATATCAAATATCAACCACAAGAGGTTAGGGCAATTGAGTACACTTTCTATATAGATGCCCTTTGGAACTACCAGTGTCCAATCCGGGGACATCGATAGTTGTTTTCACCTTTCTGTGGTAGGTACTCACCTTCAATAGCTCTTCATTTTATCAAGCCAGATTTCGTGAGGTGTCTTTCCCTGCTTATCTTATTTTTACGGTCAAGGGAGAAAGGGAATTACATTTGTAGGTGCCTGTAATATGGACACCGACTTTCAGAAACCAAGGAACAGGATAGGTAGCTCATCAGCAAAGAATTAATCTGTGCTTTCACGCATTCGGAAGGGAAGGGCTGGCTAAAAGAAGGCGTCAGAGGAGAATTAAGTGAGGAGCGATTTTAACGGGTACTGACAATTCGAAGCGGACCCTTATGCGTATGTCTAATATTATATGTATTTATAACGGTTATGTTAAAATGTCACTAGCGATTTTTCATTAGATGAATAAGGCGCTAAAATAGTTAAGGCCGGCAATGTGTAAAGATAGTGATTTACATTATATAGGTAGATATGACGTGAAGTCCCAGCCAAGTTTTCGTCTCTTTAATCGCGAAGACTTCCGTCTGAAGAACAATATTTAGGTAGCCAAGAAGAGAGATGAGGAATTAACTCTTTAGAGTGTGCTCCAGCACCCACACCATAAGCAATCTTAGAACCGTCTGTGCATATTTTCAGCGAGTTCGGTAAAAGCAGACCGCCCATTTCCCACAGGTTTGTGTGGCTCTTTACGAACGCTGGGATATCTACATCGTTCAAGATCGTCGAGCAATCGGTACCTGAGGTTGTTCATCTGTATTTCTCCCGATTTCGAATGGCTGAGTTTATCGTCATTTGGTTCTCAAAAATATTCAACGGCAACAGGTTAAGCATTATGTCTATGGCCACAGATATGGGTTTGCAGTAGAGCTCCACTAATTGCCAAGCAAGCCGTTCCTTATACTTTGTCTAGGAAAGTCATCATGTAACATTAAGGAGCGCAGGAGTGCCACATATAACCAGAACAATACCTTGGGTTTCAGGCCCCAAGTTTAATCTATGGCCTTCCTACAGAAACGAAGCGCTATAGTGGCTTTGTTCGTGCGCTTTTGAATGTTCGATATCCAATTTAGCTTCCTACCCAGTATAGGGCTAAGGAAGTTAGCAGGTTACTAGGTCTTCTTTTTTTTAATTTCCTTGACCCCTCTAGGGGCATGTGCGCGTCAACATCTATTGCATTACTATGCCTTCTTGGCATTTCAATAGCATATACTCGTAGATTTCGGATGGCGCAGTGTCTAGCATGCACCTTCTATCCGAGCCGTCTTTTATTAGTGAGCTTGGAGCGCTGTGGGAGCTGAAATAGTACCCACAGGCAGTTTTTTGATACGCCGGGGATCGAACCCTTGTTCTCTAAAACATCGTAGAGTGGCAATCAAGACTTCGCGGCTAACGAGCGTAATTGGGCAGTATTGGTCTTACTATGTCTTACTTGACATAAGTTAAGAGGCGATACAGCAAAGTAAATGTTTAGTCATCTTTGATTCCGTTATCTCAAATCCCCCCTACTCACCCACGTTTTCTTACTGCAACTGGTGACTCTACGTTTCACGATAGTTAACAGTTTTTTTTTCCATAAGTTCCTCATTTAATTGGACCCTTTCGTATGTTCTAATAAGAGGTTAGGTTAGCTAATTATATGCCCTTGAATGTGTGTACCCTATCTATTGAATTTGTGACGCCAGTTTGTGCTTTGTTAATCCATATTTTACATTTATAAGGCCCTTCATATTTAGTATTGATAATTTTCTTTTCTTATTTGCAGTATGACGATGGCCTGCATGGCTACATGGACTCGGGCGCAGCAGCAGCAGCAATGTACGATCCACATGCTGGACATAGGCCGCCTGGATTACAAGGCCTACCACCACACCATTCACCACACATGAGTCATGCAGCGGCAGCTGCTACAGTTGGCATGCATGGATATCATTCGGGCCATGGTACACCTAGTCATGTATCACCAGTTGCTAACCATTTAATGGGAGCAATACCAGAAGTACATAAACGTGATAAGGATGCTATATATGAGTAAGTGCCAATTTGTATTATCCTCTTGTATATAGCAATTTTCGCATATACCAACTTTGCGTAAACTTACTCCCCGCAAATCAGTGCCCATTGATTTACGTATACGTAACTCGCCAACAAGATTCAAAATCCTATACTTTGTATCTTAGTACGTCCTCCATGTTATTCTATAATGGCAATAAATCATTGGGAAGTTACTAAGAGAAGGCACGTTTCAAGATAATCATAGTCCCGGCTAACCGCACCAGAGAAAATGACTATCTTTAACTTGTTCGCACCGTTTTAAAAGGTGCGCGCATTCAATGGCGGAACATTTTATGTACGATGCACCCTCGTGTCGATATATAAATTTTTTTTTTGTGGACTCTTTTAAGTAGGTTACCACCTACCAATTTTGGAAATAATGTGAGAAGTACCGTGTGCGACCTCTAGGAAAGTTACAATTTTATCCTTGAATTATTTTCGTTCAATTTTGTTTTGGTTGGCTGGTTGCACATTTAAGTGAGGCGTCTGATGATAGTACCCTTCACTGAAATCGATGCAATTATGTATCCAAATTTATTCAGTCGCTCTCAGTATGATCGATACTTTTTTCGATCCTGTACCTATCTTCCACGTTTGCTACAGGTCACTTCAATGATAAAGCTAGCATTTTTTAAATAATTTGGTAGGTGATACCGTCATTGCTGCCCGCATATCCTTCTTAGAACATTCATCATTCAGTCCCACTTCTCCGTTCGTTGCTCGCATTTACACTGATCCTAAAGGGAAAAGTGACATATGCACCTTTGCAATCAAGGTATCGTCCTACATTCTGGAAAATTTTGCGGAACGAATGCGCTGGGGTCATGGGAAAATCATCTGTTCATTTGTTCAACCTTTCCTATTGTTTAGTTTTACTACATTCGATATATAGTACATTCGATACATATGCGTATCTAAATGTACGTATGGTCAATTCCATATAAGTCACAGCATACTTGCTCCTATATGTGAATGTCTTGGTTCTTGGTGGATTTTATGCAGAATATAATTTGATAGAGAAAAGGCCTTAGGGTTCGTTCACATACTACGAATTATCTGTTTGTAGCATATTGTGTAGATACAGGTAAAAATGTGATGAGAAATATGCATCACCGGTAGTAGACACACTGTTGATGAAGAACCGGATACCAGACCAGACATTATCTACAACGACTACAAAAGCGCAGCAAGCAAGTTGAGTGCAGTGTTTCTGGACTCTCTGCAAAAGACGAAGACAAGGAAGGCTCGTGTTTTGCATATCTGAGGCAATTACCATCTAACTAACATCAATTTTGCGTTCGGAAAGTTTAACTTTGAATACTGTAATATCCGTACGGACAAACATACGTATGTAAGTGCACGCTCATATTCTTGACTTTGTCTTTTGATGATGATCGGACAGGTTCCTTGTGTTAAGGTGCGTCTATGCATATCGTATCAACGATGGACTCATGATTAATGTGATTGACACACTCGTAATGTGCCAGACGGGTTTCAGTAATATGGGATTGAACTCATTTATTTGTGTTTAATAAATGAGTGGAGGCCAATAACTGTCGAAAGGGCCTTCTTTACCCCATTTCCCTCTGCATTCGCGAATTAGGCTAGTTCGCTGTAATCTCACCCTTAATATGAAAGAAAATACCGTAGAACTGTAAAACTTGAGAAATTCCTCACATATTTTTTTCTAATGTGTGACAGTTAACAAATTGACTGGTCGTTTTGTCGATCATTTTCCACGATCGCGATCACAATCGGGCGACTAGAGCAAAATAATCATTTTGAAATTCAAGCGTTTTTACCTTGCGGCGAATTTCTTTTCCATCTACAACTTGTATATCTATCTATTAACGTTTGTGCTAGTAAAAGTGAGATACATAGATACTGTTGGATAGCTGTCAGTAGATACGGACATTGGCAAGCAGATAGTTCCCCTGGACAGTACAATTAAACGTCGTTGGTGCCCGGTGGCTCTTTTCAATTAGAATTTCAAATGATCTTCACTTGCCAGGAACCAAATCAGACGAGCGAGAAAAACGATCCAGCCGGTGAAAGAATTGACTCTGGGAAAAAGAAGTGTATAAAAGGTGCAGCAGCAGCAACAAAAGTAGTTGTTCCTTGACGATCTAACAAAAGGCTGCGCGCACTTGGGGCCCTGCTTCTTTGTACAAAGAATTTCCGAATTTTAATGAAATTAATTTGTTCGTAGCGGTGATCATGATCTTCACGGTTCGATTGTCATGGTCAAACTGACAAATGTTGGCCATTCTAGTTTTCTACGGTCATGGGTTAGGGTTAGGCATTGGTTTAGAAACTTTAATGGAACTTTTTTCTTTTATCGGCCATCAACCTTAAAATTGAAATATACATATGTGTTACAGTGGTGCTATGGTCTGCTTAAATTTGATAAAATTTGAAACCCAACCGAACAAAGTTAGGGGTTAATTTATGTCTTGAGATTGTAATTAGTCATTGCTTTTTCTGAAGAGGTCAAGGCTAATGAAAGATCGCCCCGTTCGAAGAAAGAGAGAGAAAGTCCTTTTCAGATATATGTACATTTTAATTGGATTCTCGTCATAATAAAGCCAAGAAATTTACCCATTATAACGATGTTAGACAATGATTTTTAATTTATATTGTTTTTATTTTTATTCCTTTCCGTCAAATTGGGAACTTTTATTATTAATATTTACGATGATATGAGTACATACCTATATGAACACAAAGTAAAAGGGGCAAAAGATTGAAAATCATTTGGAAAAATGCAGTTTGTGGAATTGCCTAATAAATAAAACAACCATGTGTGTCTGGCTCATCAAGTGATAAATTGCTGGTTATTATTGTTGCACTTAAAAAGAAAAATGTTTGGGTTTATGCGGTTGAAAGTAATGTTCATTTTTCGACATGTTTATGAACGGGGCTTCTTCTTTTTGGAGTATTCATCAATGCTACGTTTTATTACATATTTACGTAATTCAATTGTTCCGTGTAAAATGTGATGTTTTTCGGTCTTCATTCTTCTAAAGTTAGTATTTCAGACACTGGTGTATGAAAGTACCGTCATGCCATTTTGATCATACAGGCCAGGTTGTCGCAAAAAGATGACGTCATAATAAGCAGTAAAGGACTTTTTGCACGTCAGATCAACCAGCCGCCAGACCATGCAGCAGAGCAGTCATAGACCACCCATTATTCCGCCTATAAGATTATACTTATCACAACAGCCATTAAACTACGTGTCAGACCAGCCATTACTACTCATTTGCCTTAACCCCTAGTGGGGCATAACACGTCAACTATTCCGTGTGGTTTAACTGACGTTTCGTTGGCATAAACCAGTTTCGAACTATTCACGTTGCCAGCATGCACCCCCTGTTCCCATTTAGCCACCTATCTGCGAGTCGGGAGATGGATGTTGTGGCTTCTTATTATGACGCCCCGCACCACAGGGGAAGACAACACAAACAACCATGGCCACGAACGCCGTGGACGGGACTTAACTCGCAACGACTGTAGTCAGACATGAGACTCACGCCTCTATGCAATGAGCTACCGGTCGCCCCGACCAACCATTAGACCACATATTAGATCAACTCAATAAGTGGTTTAATGCTTGGTCTAATGGCTTATCTAATAGGTGGTCTAATGCGTGGTCTAATGGCTGAAATAATAGGTGGTCTAGTGTTTGGTATAATAAGTGTTCTAATGCATGGTCTAATGGCTGGTCTTGAAGGTGCTCTAGTGGCTTCCACACGGATTAACTGTATAAGTGTTGTCACCGCCATTGTGTCAGACTAGGATATTTCGTGCTTTCCTTGTTTAGAGTCAATTTGTTTTCTGGGTAAAATATTAATTGAATCGCATCTAATTTTCGAGCAGGAAAAAACCGGAACGCCACTGTTTGACGTCATAACAATTTTGACCAAATTTGCTATATAGCAGGCCAGCCTGTATAGTCACTTTCCAAATCCAAAATTATTAAAATAGAATAGTTTATCAGTGTCACGACACACCGTCGAACTCGAACACGAACCTGGTACAAGTGGACCGGTTTTCTTCACGTTTATGTGAAGTGTGTGTGTGTGTGTCAGAGGACATTTGTACCAGGTTCGTGTTCGAGTTCGACAGTGTGTGGTGACATTTATACTGTATTCGTATGACAGCTATACGATAGAGTAGTCCAATTTCAACCAAATTCGAGAATGTGATTTGACTAAAAATACTATTGTGTGAAATTTGAAAAAGATATCTTTAGAAATAAAAAAGTTTTTCTCACAAAGACGAATTTTTGAACCGGTCGTTCCTATGGCAGCTATATGACGTAGTTGTCCGATTCCGTTGGTTCCGACATATTTACAGCACGCAATAGAAAGAAGGCTTTGTACAAAATTTCAGCTCGATAGCTTTAAAACTGAGGGACTAGTTTGCATAGAAACAGACGGACAAAGCTTAATCGACTCGTCTCATCATACCAAGAATACCTATATATAGGTATACCTATACTATAGGTATATAGTTTATATGGTCGAAGATGCTTCCTTCTCTGCGTTGCAAACTTCATGACAAAGTTAATATATCCTATCACATCCGTGAAGGGTATAAAAATAGTCTAAGTTGGAGGCAACGGACCAAGTGTGCCCATCCATAATGTTCATCACTTTGGCGAATGTGCTGTGCAGGAGTATAGTATGTTGTTTTAAGCAGATGATAGAGTCGTTAACTGAGAAAGATATCACTTTTATACCCGTATATGTACAGTTGATTCGCTCCTAAACTTGCCGTTGAACTCAAAATTATTATCTCATCTACGCTTATGTCATCTGCGAACAGTTTGAGATCGTTAGCGCAAATTTTTCATGCTGGTCCATGGTTCTATTGTATAATATTGTAGATACTCTAAATACTACAATATAACATTCCGTCTGGTACTCCCGCCCATCCCGGTAAAAAAAAATATTTGATTTTATTTTCATCAATCTATTCCTTATACCTTTCTACCTTTATCAAATAAGATAGAATCAAATCAGAAGAATATTGTTAAATACCTGCAATGGCTTTCGTTTTTCTAGTCTCCTTCTCTGGCCACTATTTTGTAGATGGTCGTATGAAAGAACGAGCCCCTAAGCGAACAAGAAAAAGAAAAAAAAAACCTTTTGGAAATCCATAAATCATGACTGATCGATATGTCAGAGATCATCTTATTAGATTTTTATCTTTAGATGACTGGTCAACAGACAAATGATTTCTTTGGAATTTATGATGTATTTTGGATTTCATCTATACCACGCATGCCAGTTTCCACCTCCTATTGGTTTTGTTATGTTGATATGGAAATTTGGAATTGTAAGGCAGTGTACGTTCGTAACCAATTGAGAGGGAGGTGGAAGAGTTGTATTCTTACAAAATTTGAGCCTTTGCTGATCAAAGTAATGTTATAGTTACATGGCGATAGAACGTCTTGGCATGGAGATAAGACTTTTCGCGGTATATGCTGTACGAGCAACATAACATAATCCGGTGAAATATCATCATCATGATTGTCCTCGTTGTCATTGTAATCGCACTATCATCATCGTGACGATGATCATTACTATGATGGAAATCAAGATGATGATCACCACCATCGTGGTATCAGTGACATTTCAGATCGTCACATTTATATGGTAATTATTTAGACGTGATCGACGCCGTGAATGCCGGCATTTTAATATTCCAAAACACAAAACAATTTATAGGCCACCGCTGATGTATGTTAGTATGTGAGTCTATTGGTCGTCAGGGTGTAGGCAAGCTAAAAAACAAAAAGCAAACCTTAACTGCTACAGTGTTTGGGATTCCAAATATATTTCATATTCTTGTCTTTTCGAGTTATGTCACTGATTAGATCTCAATTTTTTCAAATTGACGCCGTTGTATTAGACGCTTTTCGGATACTAATTAGGATGAATCGTTTCGTCTATGAAGTTGGGCAAATGTTTTCGTTAGGGTTTCGTGTCTTACCACTTCCGAATGAAATGAATCAGGTCTGTTTTGTCCAAATCAAGCAACCTGAATTCGCAATCTCATGCGTAGAAGAAATATTTGCATTTGACATTTTCTCAATTTTTACTTAATTCAAAATTCTGTTTTATCGATCTATAAAAGGCATGCTGACCCATAAATACACTATATGATACAATGCAAACTGCAATTACGTTGGGGTATACCCGTGCCCAATAGACATTTATGTTTGCAAGGCTTCTGCTAAAATGGATTACGAGTTCCAACAAACGAAAGCCCACCTGCTTACCTTGCCATCTAAGGATTTTCATGAAAAATCGGTCATCCTGTTTTTATTAAAATCCTTTTCATATGCATATGCGTCAGTTGAGATGATTTGAATAGTCGCCATCATGGTATGGTTACCACATGCCTTTAAAATTCTACCCTGAAGCTATGGCGTGTACAATTTTCTGAGGCTTTGCATCAGTCTGTAAAAGAATGGATCATGGTTTTTTGGTTAATTTATGCTAATTTACTGCTGCTGCTATTATGGTAGTTGGGACAACCGATTGTGCCTTTATAAACGCATACCTTGCAATCGACTAGAGGCCATATAGAGATTTCATCAACTTGGAGATCAAGAAGAACGGGTTTTGCAAAAAAAAAAAAAATTATGATTTCTTCGTGATTTTTCTTAAGACTTCCTACCGCAAATATGGTTGTCAGAGATTTTATTGTATCGTCTTCATTCATGTGTTTCGAATGTTTGTATATTTTTTATCGTGGGTGCCTGATCCAGACCTTCCGAGTCCTGTATTTTGGAATATTAAATACGTTTTGATGAAATTCAATGTCAACCTTTAATATGCATTGATTTTGCAATCGATAATTCCTGGAAACTTGACGGAACAAATCAATTCAATGACCTCAGCAGATTCTATACCCATTTGAAGAGCCTGAAATTAACGCCATGGTAATTTCAATTTTGCACAATTTTTTCTGATAAACATTGCAAATATAACATAGATAAAATGGGAATACAAATACATACATATATATTCCTTTGGATTTCCAAGAAAACAAACTTCCAGATTCACTGAATCGTCTGCCACTTCCCTGCTGCTTTTTATGTTTTTTTTTTCTAAATATTTTTTTTTTTTATTTTTTATTTTTATCCGAGCTAAATTTATATATACAGGAGATAGTTGACAAATAGATACGTATCGGAAATTGTTCTGCTTTTAATTGAACAAGTTTTCATTCAAGGAGGATACAAGAAGCTATAAATTCAAATAAAACACAAAGAAGCATCTCCCACCGATTGTTTCTTAAGTTCGGTCTTTTGAGTGTATTGTTTGGATTACTTATAGACGAAGCCTTTATTTTGTTCGAATTGATGTGTTGAAAGGAAAGTGTGTGAAAATGCTTTGATTTTTTTGTTACGTTCTTCCTTCTTTTTGATTCTTAATTCAAGTGGGAAAACATTTAACTTCCGAATGTGCTTACCAGTGAACTTTTGTTGAATACATATTGTTTGTTTGTTAGACCCGGCGAAGCAAATGTTTGATCAGATAGGTACACTGTGGTGATCAATTTAGACTTGCTTATAAATGTCGAAATTATTGCGACTGTCAAATAAACTAGAACGTTCTTAGCGGTCAAAGATTGCCTAAATTGCAAAAACTTCTTATGTATTTTAGATATCTACGAATATGTCCATTATCTTATAAAAGATCAGTTGAATGAAGTTGACATATCCGTCATTACAAAGCTTGTATTTTTTCCATTTTCACCAACTTTAACAATGCACCAATAAATCTGTCAGAACTAAAGGCCATAAAATATACAAAATATACATACATATAAAATTGGGAAAATCACCGTTTTTTACGTATTTCATCAATTAACGGGTTAAATATTAGTCCCATGTGAAAAGTGGTAAGGATAGATTTTTTCATAATTAAATAAGCTTTAATTTGAAGTAAGTCAGATATCCGTAGGTATGCTAGTTACGTAGAAAAAAGGAAAACCCCATTTTTTTATAAATATCTGTTTTTGTCTTTTTACTAAGTATCTATCATAACTACGGGCATCTGTCTTATTTCAGATTAAAGCCTATTAAAAAGAAAAATAACTGCCGCAACAGTCCATTTGAACCAAGGCCTCGAGACGAGTTAGCATCATCTAATCGTGACGGTGTGTTTTTTGTAGAGGTGTGTGATCAGTAGCACGCTCAACCGAGCTATTTACCCCGATCAAAACTTTGATTCCCGTCAAAGACTTCCGGTCTTCCGGGGAGATCGAAAACTTAGATTCATAATAAGGCCACAACCATATAAAATACAACTTATCAAAAAATCAGTTCCACCCCATTTGATGCGAGGTAAAATGTCTGTCTACACTAGGGTACAACAAGATTGACCATAGTCCTTCGGAAAATGACATAAACGTATTTTATGCACTTTTAATGGGCAACCCGCATTCGTAAAAAATGATGCCACTAAACATAATAAGTACCGAATAGCAATATGGTAGTTGTGTGTATATGTACTATAGTACACAATACTCTGTTGAAAATTTAAAATGCTGCCATGATTCTAGTGCAAGAGATATACATTCCGAAAGGGTTGGAGAAAAAACTCTGGTAATTTTAATATTGTTTTACCATCAAAATACTTTACCAATATTATAATGGCAACAAATTTCTAAATTTACTTCCATCATACTCCAACGAATCTATCGTTGCAGTTTGCGATCAGGTTACCGCTTTCTTATTATGCAAAACGGCTAAGCATTGATGACCATTCGTTGACCAAGCCGTTGTGTATCTTACTAAGTACTGGTAGTTAAAAAGTTTATTTGGCGGTTGTATTGTATGTACGTCATATGTGCATAATATGCGACTTTAATATGTACGAGAAACAGTTTTTAAGAAGGCCTTTAGGCCAACGTCAGAAGCGGTAAGGCTTCGTAATTATGCGCTCCTACTCACCGCAACCGAAGGCGTTAGCGCTACAAAGAAAGCCAAAAGCAATTTAACGTAAATGTTTAATGAGGATCGTAAAATTTCAAATACTATAGAATCCAATTCAGGAGAACTGCGTGTGGTTATGGATGTCAAATTAAAAATTTAAGGAGAATGACATTTCATTCCATTCAACATAAATCATAGGCATCGATCAATTGGGGTTGGATTACAGCCGAGTTTTTCGAAATATTTTAAATACAGGAGATGTATAGTACAATCCTCTTCAGAATTTTTACCAACAGATTCGTTTTTTTTAACCACTTATATTTTTAACTTCCACCCACCCGGTAAAAATTGTTTTATTATTTTAATTTGATCGTGAGTTGTTTTGAGAATTAGTAAGAGTGCAAATTTAATTCGTCTAATATATCCCGGGTTAACTCTATTTGCGCGCGCTCTCTGTGTCTTTTACATATGAACTTACCCACCCCTTTCCCTTAAGGGGCTTTTTATGTCTAACAAATTTTAAACGATAACCTAACAAGATGACATTAAATAGGAGACTTTTTGGATTTAGCTATAAATTCCAAATAAGATTTCGTCTAGCAGCTTTTAACGAGGCACTCACGAATCTCGGTGTCTTTTTCTACTTTACATTCAAAAATGCCAGTCCGGATGTAATTAATCGGCGACTTAATTCGTGTTTATGCTAAATCTTGGCATGGGTGTGAATATTTAAATTTTTATTGGCGCTTTTACCGGTGGACAAAAAAAATTGAATCTATTTTTATGAAGGTAATAAGTCATTGTTCAGATGGAAATCTTTTGCTTTTGGAAAATGTTGACAGTTGGCAGGGCGATCGCCGAAAACGCAGTGCAAATCTGAAAATAGTCACAAACTGTCAACGTGCAAATTTTCAGCAAAATCGATTTTAAACCATTCCAATTTATTAAACAATGAAATATATTTGCAATTTTCGAGTGGGAATGTGTTCTGTTCACTGCATCCACTCGTTGCTTTGTTCGACAACTAAATGGAAAATAATTGAAAAGGCTTGCTTGCGAAAATCGAAACAAAAAAAAAATAAAACTAAGTAAAAAGTTGCTTTAATAGTACACAAATAGGATTGAGCTTTGTTATACTCTCGGATGGAAATTTTTTTTTTAGAGAAAACTAGCGTTAAATTCACAAGGCGAGACCAGCTAAAATTGGCCATTTATTACGGGTCCGTAGATATGTTGACGCAGTTCCGAGTCTAATGATAAAAATATTTAAATTTTTCGCTGAGTAGCAGCTATGTAGCATGGAATGTATGGCGACGACGACGTTGTACTGTGCGATGTCAAGCAGGTCCGCGACTTTTACGTTTGATGCGATGATTGTAGGATGTATTGGATAGGATGGTTGATGGGTGAGTGGGTGGCGCGACCAGCTTGGGAAACATACACACATTTCGAAAATCTAGCACGATGGGAGGAAGCACCATGCTTTTATCAAAGAAATGAATCTTTTACGCAATTTTTTTTCTCTCGCAAATTTGATGAAGAATGATAAGAAAAACATTGTAATGGAACAACTGTATCTAGGAACGGTTGAATAAGTTTTCTTGAGCAAGCAATTCACGTCGTTCAAAATACACATTTTACTCATGGTGACCGCTCGGAATACAGAACGGATATAACGAACTTCCAAGGGACTCCCGATAATGTTTGTTATATCCGAGGTTCGCTATAAATCGATCAGCAGAATTTCAAACATTTTAAAACCAAATCTAAGGTACTTTTCAGCATTTGACGTGGTCGGTGGCCGTGTGGTCACCGTCACCGCTCTACGATGCTTCATCTAGAGAGACGGAGGTTCAATCCTCGGCGCGTTAATAAAAAAACTGCCTGTAGGAGCAACTAGAACTCCCACATGGCTCCGAACTTGTCAGTGTAAAAACGGATAGGAGGTGTATGCTAGCAACTGCACCATCCGAAAAATATATGCTATCGAAACGTCAACAGGTTAGGTTAGGGTTAGGTGGGCTGGGGCTGATGCTGGGGCTGATGCTGGTGCTGGCAGGTCCTCACCCAGCACACATAGCCCATCATTTGGTTTTGCTACCAACAAAGTAACCTAATTAAACCTAGTCACCAAGCCAGTATGTGCTGGTGAAAAAGCGAAAGAGCTGTGACACTCGTATTCTTAAGGTCGGGCAAATTTCGAAAAAACCAAGAACCGAGAAAATTATTCCGCCTCGCAGTCAAGGCCGGACAATGGTAAAGAAGATGCAGACCGCTCTCCTCCTCATCCTCATCCTTACTACTTCTACAGTAGTTATGATTAAGACGAAGCCGTCTCCTGAGCAGCTCCTGCAATAGAAATACGGAGCCTCCAGCTCACCAAAAGGACAGTATCCTGTAATAACCCCCACGACACAACCCTGCCAATATGCGTCCTATTCAGTGAAAGCAGTGTGGCAGAGCAGCTAGGGTAAAGTTTCGGCCAAATCAACTACGTCGCTTGGCACGTGTTGTCATTTATCCACCTTATATTTGCTCTGTCAACCGCAATGATTTTAATTATACCTATAGTTTTGCACGTTGCGATTGGCATTTTGATGTTTAAACGATCTCCAGCCCGGCTTACGGAGTGGTCATGATCAGCGCAGCTAGCCTTTGTATCTTACCCAGTAATTTATAATGAGCCGTTACTCGAAGTGCTGTCCACCACACACAGTAGTATGGGACGTACGACAGTCGTATATAACCAATATACAGCTTTAGGCTGCAGGCCTCAGTTATACCTATGGCCCTTTTGCACGAGTAGAGTGTGATAATAGCTTTATTAACCCATTCTTCGATGTTGGGCTTCCACCTTAGTTTCCTATCTAAAATAAAACCAAGGACCAAGGAATGGATAGGGCATTCTGCAATAACCCACTGAGGACATTAGGAAACTTACCTGTGACAGCGATAACAACGTCATCTACATGCGCAATGACTTTACACTCAATTTTTTCCTAGTCTCAGAAGCAGTCTGTTGATCCCTACGATCCAAAGGAGGGGAGATCCCCCTTGGGGTGTTCCTCTTCAGACACCCCTACATACCGACGATGCACCCAAGGTAGTGTGTATACGCCTGAAAGTTAATAACATGTTTACGAATTTACAGAGCGACTCATCGACCTGTGACCTCGAAGTGCCTCAATGATCAATCTAGGTCTGATATTGCTGAAAGCACTCTTCCAATGGGCATGTTGCGATGTGTATAGAAGGAGTAGCGGAACGGTACCTCACAAATAGATGTCCACCAGTATTTCTAGTAGTTTCAGCATGGTTGTAGAAAGACTGATGGGACGGAGGTCGTTTGGTCGCGCATGTGAGCTTCTACCCGCTTTCGGGATAAAAACCACCCGCACGTCCCTCCAGATGGGAGGAACGTACACCAGCGTCAAACAGGCCGTCAGGATACACTTAATCCATGTGTATACTATATCTAAACAATGCTATCAGTCCGGCCCAGCCGATTTAAAGAGTTTAAAGCTGAAGATCGCCCACATTGTCTTTCCTCGAAATACGATAGATTCACTGTCGCATGGCGATGTGCGACACGTAGAGAAAGTTCCAAGTGGAGCAGCAGCCGAACTTCCAGGGAAATGTATGTCAAGCAGGCATTCGATGGTTTCTTTACTCAAAGACGTCCATGATCCATCTTCCCTTTGTAGAAAACTTAGCATAGATGGATTGGAAGCCAGGATTTTCCTAAGCCTAGAGTTCTCGCAGGACCCTTCGATACGTTCGCAGAAGCTCCTGCATGCATTGCGTTTGACACCCCTTAACTCTTTCTTGAAAGAGCTCAGTTGTTTTTGTGGGAGTGACAATCCGACTCCAGCACTAAGGCTTTTTTGTTTAACGGGCATCGTAATGCAAGAGATGTTGACGCACCCATGATCCTGGAGGGGTAAAGGCAAGCAACAATTTCAGCATTTACTTTATTCTCATGAAAACAAACTATAGAAGATAGTATGAATTCAACTTGCGAGTAATTTTAAATTTGTAATATAAAATTTTTACGAGAAAAAATCTGTTTTATGCATATCGTTGGTTTTTAACATTGCATTTTAGCGTGCTCCAAGCCAAGGAAGCGTAGAAAACTTAGCTCCGCAGGCACAGGAACCGCTACATAGCAGCTTAATGGAGCAAGTAGCTCCGTATAGGTTGTCGTTACATAGCTGCTCAGCGATATGAATGAGCCCGTTGTCTTGCGATCATCGCGATATGGGATATACTTTTAAAAAACTACAAAAATACATTCGCAATTCTTCGAAACGTAAAACCGTTACAAGTTCCACTAAGTTCGACTAAAGCCGTGCCGATAGTTCGTTATAGCTGACCACGAGAAAGCCTTAAAGCCATGAAATTGGTACGTTATAGCGGGAGTCGTTATAATCGAACACAAGTATGGTTATTTTAGGATTTGAAAGGGTAATTATAAATTCGTTCATAACAACCGATTGTTCGTTATAGCCGACTTTCACTGTAATTTTAACCAGTATTACAAGGACACTCGAAAATATATTTTCATCGTAATGAACCCTTGGAATGGGAGCTTGAGCATTGAAAAATCGACTTCGATACGAACATTTTTCCTATATGCTTTCCTGGATGTCTCACTCGAATGAAACGCGTTCCTCTTCTACACACTCTTATAAAAACAGAATCTCAAAGAAAATCTATCATACTGTCTCCCGAAACAACTCAACTTTTTATGATAGCACGTGCTATTTTAAGATCCATCTGTGTAACCATTCAACAGTTTTAATTATCATTCACTCCATCCGACATTCTTTTCAATGCCCCCTTTTACAACTTTGCAGCATAATTTTTACGAACTAACTAATTATCCCTTTTGGTGGTCCTCCGCAACTTAGCTCCATTTGGAGCTCACTCTAAATTTACCGGCCTTCTCTGCCATTATGCGTGCGTGGAAAGTCGTTAAAAACGTTCGAAAATAGGCCGCCACACTGGGACGTTGGAAATGTCTATACTCTATGGATATGATCATGCTGATCAGCTTCCATATAGATACGCTATTTCTAAATCCATTTTCAACCACCACACGCACCAGAAAAACAACAAATAAGTTCCTACACTCGTATATGCGTGAACGTGAACGACGAGCGCGGTGAGCCAAGAAAAAAAAACTATCAGAATAATTCGAAATGGGTACTTAAAAAGTCGTCTCAGTGAAACAGCATCATCATCGTCGTTATCTTGGTCTTAGAAGTACTTAAGTATTTTACGACTGGCAACACTTTTACTTTTTATCATTTATTTTTTCAAAAAGAAAGAATCCTACAAATTATGAGTGAACTGTTCCACGGAGGAGATTTTCGGAACGAAGAATGCCCAGGAATCGCATCTCATTGAAACGTTTTGATGGCACCCTATGAAGGTAGCCAAATAGGCGAACCAGATATTTTTCACCGTAGCGACGTTACGTGCCTGCTGCCCTCCGCTGTGAAGCGCCGGGCGTAATAAACGCAACCATTCAAATTTGCGTTTATTGTCAGCGCAATGATTGATCCTCATACATATGTGGCATTTGTACCACCACCGACGAGGCTCTTCCCGTTCCAGGATGTATGCAATAAAATTTAATGTCACCCAACTCAGACACTGTCTACTCTGCGGGATTAGTTGGGCACTTGATTTGATAATCTTTCTAGAAATAACATTACCAAATAACTTTAAATGATGAACTTTCAAATAATTTGCCGCGATTAATTCAATTTTCTTTTTTTCTTTTCTAGGCATCCACTTTTTCCACTATTGGCGCTCATATTTGAAAAATGTGAATTAGCCACGTGTACGCCACGGGAACCTGGTGTGCAAGGAGGTGATGTGTGTTCGTCAGAATCATTTAATGAGGATATAGCAATGTTCAGTAAACAGGTGAGTTTTTTTTGGGTGCTGTTTTTAATTAGTCAGTGTTTGAAATTTAAGGAACATAGCCGTATAATCACACAATAGTGGTGGGGTATCACGAGGTCCGTAGCCGTCTTAGCCCTACATCGTATGCAATTCGCTTACACTTGTCAGAACAATCGAAAAGTCCCTCAGTGACAGGGAAATCGCGTTGTGTGCTCTTCTTGACATTGAGGAGGCTTTCGATAATACCGCCTACGAGTACATATCCGGAACACTAGAACTCAAGAACATCCCGCCCGCTTTCGTTGTATGGACTGATGCCAGTTGTCCACAAGATGGCGTTCTTTTACCCCTTTTCGTGGTCCCTTGCAGCTGATTTCTATGCTTAATGAGCGCGGTTATCTTACTAACGGATTCGCCGATGATTTAAATACCATAGTCAGGGGAAACGAATCTACCATCACTGAGGTGATGGGGTCGGTACTCGACAAACATAGTTCTACCCTTGTGTGTTGCTTACATGTTAACAGAAAACTGTCATTGTGCCGTTCACGCGAAAACTAACATTGGAACCAATCTTGTTAGGCGGCACGACCTTAGATTGTTCCACTGAAGTCAAATGTCTCGGGGTAACACTAGACTCGAAACTTACCTGGAATACTCACATAGATAATGTAATTAGCAAAGTGCACAATGTAGGCTAGCAGAAACCTTTTCGGACGGACATGAGAGCTCAGCCCAAAGCTGACAGTGGTTATATTATCATGCTGGCGCGGTCCATGGTGACATACTCTGTGCTTGTGTGGTTGCCGAAAACTCAACAATCTATTTTACTGAAGTGCAACAAGCTTCAACGCCTTGCCTGCCTTGTCATTACTAGAGCTATGCGTACTTGTCCAACGTCAGCCCAGGAGGCAATCATTGGACTTACTCCGCTGCATATATTTCTTCAAGAATTAGCAGCTCTAAATGCTCTTAGAAGTTGTTTAATTTTCGACGTATGTTGTGGAGAAAGAGGTCACATGAGTATTCTGAATCAAATTCTTGACGTGCAGATCTGATTGAGATCAGATTACATGTTCACGGAGGTTTGCTTCGTCAGAAAATTTTCAGCCCTCATCCCTGACCGCACCGAATGGGAAAATGTCACTCCCTGTCCAAATCCTAGATGTATTAAGTGGTTAACTGATGGGTCTAGAGCAGAACAGGGTGTCGGTGAAGGTGTCTTTGCACCGAACACCAGGATTTCGAACGCAATGGGAGTCTTGCCCAGCGTTTTTCAAGCTGAGATCTATGGCGTTGTTGGAAACGGGACTTCGCGGCACTCACATTGCTATCTACTCAGTTAGCCAAGCAGCTATAAAGGCGCTCTCTTCGTATAACATCTCTTTAAAACTGATGAAGTGTTACGAACCCTTTCAACTGTTGGCAACCAAAAAAAAATGAGGAGAACGAGGCTGCAGATGACCTTGCTAGATAAGGATCATCCAATCGCTGTCATGGACCTGACTCTTTGTGTGGCCAAACTGCGGTTCACATACTGGGTCGCGCTATTACGTCATCAGTGATGTAATAAACTTTCAAAGCTGCGTCAATCAAAGGAGCTGATAATGCCCTTCATTCACACGCGTACTACTGAAATGCGTAGAACTCATGTAAGACTTCTAGCGAGGTACTTGTCTGGCCAATTTTTAGCCAGATATTACCTGAAGAAGATGGGGGACTGGATGCCGTCTCTGTCTGGACGACCGACGTGGAAATGACCAAACACATATTGTGCGAATATCCCCCCATCGCCCGTTATAGGATATCAGTCCTCGGGCAGACTTCAGGTAGATTCCTGCTACAGGCATACTATCCTTTATGTATTGTATTAAAGTTCTTGCAAATGTACAAGTGCGAATCATTTTCAATTTAAATTGGAATTGTTTGTGACACTTGGTTCCATTCTGCACACCAACTTAGTATGCGTCTGTAGCTTAGCTCGGTAACGCACCGGGCATTTTTTTGCTACTCGAAACACGGTCTCTACGGTTCGCGCCCCGCAACGGGACCAACTATTTTTTATTCTCAAATTCCCTCTGAATTAATTTCTCCGAGCTTAGTGGTTTCGTATGGATAGTAGCACTCATCAGGTCTTGCATCTTTGCAGCTATCCATGTGCAAGACGACCACGAAAGTGTGAGAATTCTGTTTGTATAAGCCGTGAAGGCGTCATTTTACTTGAAAACTCGACCGTGGAGGTCTAGATGGTGTGAAGCACTTATATTAACTCACTAGAGGGGTGGAGAGAGGGTGAGAAGTGGAGATATTTGTTCCCTGGCAATTTTACTTTATGTATTAATGTTCTTGCAAATGTACAAGTGCGAATCATTTTCAATTTAAATTGGAATTGTTTGTGACACTGACACTGTGCAGAATGAAACCAAGTGTCACAAACAATTCCAATTTAAATTGAGAATACTATCCTTTATTAGAAAGGTAGACGGTCTTTTGACTTAATTGGCTACGGCACAATAGACCTCTTATCTATCTTATAGACCAAGAATTACTTTCATTCGATAGTAAAACTTTTTACTAGTCCAATACTTTAAGCTTATTCAAACTACATATTCGCGTATTAGAGGTGTGTTTATTTATTTTTATTGATGTAATGTCAAAACGAAACGTAAAACACTTGTGGGTGAAGGAGCTCTTTTTTGATCTTTTTCTGCGAAAAAAAAAGACATTGTCTCCTTGCAAATAATGTCGTAGTGCGTTGTCTACTACAATATTTTTACCTGTAATACTTATTATGGTAAACAACAAGGGATGTAGTACTACTCCTGCTGTACATTTCCGTTCTCTTGCTTTCAAATCAATATCCTGAAAGGGGTTCGACCAGGCACACAGCATTGCATGCAAAATTAGTGATAGGCGTTGTAGTGTCATAAAATAGATCCAAAGAACAAATAGTGTCCTTGCTCTCAAACATTTGATACACAGTGACTTTATAGCCCGTATATATGCACTATTTTCATCTAGCACTGTCAAACATACCGAGAACTGTTTATAGCCACCTTAGGGGAAAGCAATTTATTGCTGGGTAATGGAAGAGTGAAGAAGTTGCACACCCGCAAGGACATTGTGTCACAAAAGTGGAAAGTCTATAAGTTGAAAATCATCCATGGTTGACTCCGGTGGGCGATCGGTCACACAAGGCAGGTTATTTCATTTACGTGTTTGTAAAATTTAATCACTCCGCTTGTGAACAGAGTCCTTTTTACCTGGCGCTTTGGGAAAATTTACAATGCCTGTCGATCATATCTGTAAGAATACTATGCATCGCATCGAATAGCATGCAGTTGTGCATATGGATTTGCTACCTGTACCATTTCGTTTCGACTCTGATGACAATGTCAATTCGGAAAATGTTATCTGCACAAACCACGCATCGAACAAAGATCTTCCAAGAAGGTTAGACGATTAGAGAAACACCTCCTAGATATGCTTAAAGAAGCGACAAAAGGTCGAATTGGTTCCGAATAATTGCAAAACGGATGACCTTCATCCGTTCATTGCTTTATTTCATGAAACATATTGGTTTTGGAGTTCAGGTCAGCATTTTAATTTTTTGTGTGCACATACGAGTATGTTTCAAGAACGGATGTGACAAGAGCAAATTAATTAAAACCAGGCTGTAGACAATCAGATCTACACTGTTATGAAGAAGAACCAATTTACGAAACTCATATGAGGTACACTCATATGTGGCTAATGAACTACATTATGCGACTCATTGAAACGGTTGGCACCACTCCATGTAGTGAACAAACCCACTGCTATTTTTAACTTTGCACTACTCTTACTCTAGAGTACAAATCACGACCATGTGTACAGTAGTCATCCATATAATCTTGGAGATCTAACTCCTCTTTTATTAAGCATGCACGACGTTCAAAAAAACGAACTGAAGAAGTAGTGAATTCAGAGCATGAGTCCAAGAAATTAACCACATATTACAGTATGATGCGTGTGTGTGTCATACTCGCATTTTATGATGATGTTGTTGATCATCTCCACAGACATTCACTGTCCAGGATATAAGATGATCTTAAGAGACCTGGGCGAGTCCCAAAAGTCACACCATAGTTCAGATTGACAGTGGGAAAGACTCCGATTTTGCAGAACAAGCATCGCAGTTCTGCAACCACCGCATCATCGTCGTCGTAGTCGTGATCATCATCATCATGATCATAATCATGATGATGATCATGGTGACGAGCGTCTCATCACCAGCAACACCATATCAATCCTAATAATTTATTTGGATCAACTTCTTCTATCTGTCCGATTCCAGGCGTCAACTGTGATTGTGCATGCCGTGGAATTTGCACCGAAAAGCAATAGTAGACAGGAATTTGTGGTGATGTGCACTTTGAGTGAAAAGGCTGTAGGTCCTCCGAAAGTCATATATATATAATATACATATAAAATATATATGTATGTACTTCCAAAAAATATATGTCAATGGCATGCTTTTTACTTGGTCAGAGTCCTAAATCATTCTTAAAATATGCATTCAGAAAGAAAAAGGAAATATGCGAGGCTGTTCAACTTAACGCTGTCGTGAAGGAGGAACATGCAGATCCACGCGAAATCTCCAAGTTGTGATTGAGATTGCTACCAAAACTGGTGCATACACACATGCAAGTCAGGCGAGAGGAAATTATGCATGAAAGTAAAGGAAAGCTTGCACGGAATGCACATTTGGCAGGGTGTGATCTGCATTTAAAATCTTAGTGGAGATCAGATAAAGATCTTTAAATATGCATTTCCACTGTTTTTCTTGGCAAATTACGAAGAACAGCTTTCTATAAATATGTGGCGCAGAGAAGATTAATGAAGTGCAACATTATGACTTCAGAAGATTCGTCAGAAGAATCGTGTGGTCTAGATTTAAGGCCCATTGTTCATGTTGAAAATTTGGTAGGGAAATGCTTTCAGAAAGGTTCCTTAGATAATGAAAGGAAACCACCCCGTTGTTGAATTGATGTATGATAAACAGATCAAGTGTGATGTAAATTGCGTTGCACTAATCCCATCAACGATCATAATGAATGAAAATGTTTAAAAGTGTTACATGCTCTGGCCTGATGTCTCCAATGCAAGGCTGCGGTTGGTTGATTTCGAATGAATTGCCGTTGTGACGTCTCATTAATTTTGTCACATGAACACAAAACAGCAGAAGCTGCAGCACACCCAACGACAACACCACAATTGTCAACATCTAACGAAATCGTGTGTAAAACGTTGCATATGAATGCAATCCACTACAGGCTGAAGTTGTATTGTTGAATAAAATTCACGCGGCATGCATCTATGACACATAGCAATTCCTGTAATTTCGAAATCAATTCAACATTCGACTTTGCTCTGGCTCTGAGGGGTTCCAAATACGTTTCGATTCTTCTACATTCACCAAGAACACAAGAAAAAGAAGCAGCGTTCCTCTACAGAGATTTCATTCAGAAACTTTTCGGACAATAAATTTTAAGATTTATATTGCACGAAGAAAGTGTCACAGCTTCAAATGAATGAGCAATGGTCACCCCAGAGCATATGTGACAGATTAGATTATGACAATAAGATTGATGCATTCTCTCACATGTAATTAATATTTTGAAATTTATAAACAAGTAATTCATGAAACTCCTAACGGTATTTCATGAGACTCTGCAGGCCAGCTTTCTATTTGGATTCTCCTGTGTCTATCACATTGACACCATGTGAATCATCATCGAGCAATCCGCTGAGTACAATTTTCCGCTTCACTTGCTTTTCATCGATCTCGAGAAGGCTTTCGACAGTGTGAACCGGGATCAAATATGGTCGGCTGAGGCATCCCTGAGAAGATTGTGACTATTATAAAGGCAACCTACGATGGCTCGAAATGTCACGCTTTGCATAAAGATAAGATGTCGGGGCACTTTGAGATTCGAAGTAGAGTTCGGTGGAGGTGCATCCTCTCACCGATCCTATTCCTCATTGCGATTGGCGATGTGTTGCATATAGCCCTATCCGGACTAGACAGGGGAATTCAATGGACCTATACAACTTATCTACATACAACATCTTGACTACGCTGATGACATATGCCCACTCTCTCACAAAATCATGGATCTGTGCGGAATTGCGTTAGATCTTCAGAGGGAGGCGAGCAAGGTTGAGCTTAAGATTAACACAAACAAGACCAATGTTCTTAGCCTGCCGGTAGTTGCCGAAAAGAAATCCTTCACCTATTGCTATCAATATTAATGGGTAGAGTACGAATTCGCGCAGGAATAGTTGACGGGCGATGTCCTACTAGGGGTTAAGGCAAAGTAGTAGTAAAGGTCGGTTTCTTATTGTTCAATTAAACTGCCGATTAACTTACCGGGACATTAGTCTATGCTAGCGTTAAACTACCGGTTAACTTAGCAGGCCTAAGGATATGCAACGCAACGCTCAAAATAAAACAATACGCTGTAGCAAAATCAGCTGTTTTCTAGGCGGAGTTTTGTTTTGAGTCTCTCAGCGTTCATTTACGGCTGAGTTTGTTCCAAATCCTCTTTCATCTAATTAATTTCAAAAACTCTGTCCTTTATGGCCAGTTTAATTGCTCTCATTTGAGTGCAATCGTAAACAGTTCAGCAGCCGGAATTAGCTGTTGGGGCTTATCGTTTCATTAAATGTTTACCGGAGAATAGGTGGCGGTTGGCGTTTATCGTTACGTTGAACATTAACCGTATAATCAGAAGTCGGCCGTATGATGAACAGAAAACTTTAATAGGTATGCGTTTATGTTGGAGCTGCGATACACGATTAAATCACCGCTGGGAGTAGCTCTTATATTTGGTAGAAAGAAAATAGTGAATAAACATGCTGCTCCAACAAGCTCAGCTCAACTGAAAAGCAAGTATGCATTTTCTTCGCTTCGCTATCGCTGCTATCATTTATTGAAGTTCCAAGAGAACCGCAGCCTTAGGAGAAGAAAATAGCAACATATTTTTATAAAATTCGATAAGTTTTACATTTCTTCATATTAAACCCTTACGGAAATATTGATAGAATTTTGAAAATTATTAATTAACCATCGACTGTTATCTAGAGTAGAGTGATTTGACCTATCAGACGAGATTTCAGCGGCACAAATCTGGGTTTAATAATATTAGAATTGCTTCTTTTCTCCCCGGCTTCCAGTTGATACGGCTGTGAATGTGTTCATCGATTCGATCAAAACCGAATCAAGAAAAATCAGGACGAGTCGCGATACTGACCATCTCACCTCATCGCACTCCATAAAAATGGTTAGGAACATGAAGTGGTCTACAACGCTTCGTAACCCCATATTGCGAATTGGAAATTGTTGTTTTAGTTGGTTAATTAGGTTAATTTCTTCCAACAATACAAACATGGAGAAATACACCCCCGAATCTCATATCCAACAACTCCAACACTCAGAGTGGCCCTACAGGCATGAGAGACTGTGTCGTAGCTTTCTTGATCACATTTTCATATGAAGCATAATCCCACAGCAGCGGTGGGAAACCGCAAGTGGGCAGCGTGTCAATTGTCCACTCTGAAGGCTATTCAGAAAGAGTTTTACTGCCCTGTAGTTATCCTACAACGTTTTTAATTAATTAAAAACTCGACGAATTCGACAGAAGGCCATTTCGAAATGTTTCACATCCAATAGACAAGTTCACTGATCCCAAAATACCGTCTGAGACTTTTCGCGTGCGGTTTTAAAGAAAATTCCCAGCTTTACTATTGATATTCTTAACAATGAAAACATCTCGATTTAAGACAATAGCGAACCTAATATCTTCTTTCATGAACATTTCGGCAAAAGCTTTAATCCATGTAAGGAGGTTCCAAGTTGCCAAGAGACAGAGAGAGTCATTCTTTTCGTCGAACAAAAGTTTGAAAATTCTTAAATAAATCGTCTGGAGCATCGACGCAATCGATTTTCAATAGGTCATTAGTGTATTGGCCACAGAATGTCTGAGGATCTGTTTTATGTAAATCTTTTATTTTGCTCTTGCCATGTACAATTCAATTTAGCCTTTAGTCAACACGATCACATAAATTGTGGTGAACCCTGATTTTAAATGCTGACCAGACATGTCTATAGTTGCCCCAAAAACTGGATAGAATATCTTTGATAATGTACCCACTCCACTTTCTAGTTCTATTGATTTATAATATATAACGTAACTAATAACTTAGGAATTGTGGCGGACATACAAGGAATTTATTGAATTTATGGGATTAAAATTCAACTTTACTCTGGTACGTAAATTTCGTCTACTGATAACTTTTTCGAGACTGTAGACGTGCCAAGCAAGCTTATATATTGTATCTCAACTACAAATATGATGAAATGGATTATCTGTAAAGGTCCTAACTAGAAAAAATATTTGTATAATGAGTGATACATCTATTTCGGTGTTTCTGGAACACACACAAAAAAACAGGGACTCAATCGAAATGCCAGAGAATCTTTCATATATGTATGTACCTACATATATACATATATATATATTTAAAAAAAAAACAAGGAAAAGATTTGGAATCACGACGGGTGAAAGAGCAATGCATTTTAAAAGTGATCATAAATTCTTAAAGTTGTCACAGTAAGTCTCTTACAGACACTGAAGACCGTGTGGAATTAGTTAATCTTGTCGCTTGTTTTTGGTGAGGATCATTTTTAATGAAATAAATTTCCTTACTTCTTTTACACTGCTTCGTTTTTTTTTGTTCGTCTTATTTTGTTGAAGTCTTTGAGCATCATCGTCATTATTGGGAAGCTGTTGTCGACCCGACTCCACCAAACAAGCCCCAAGACATTTTTTTTGTTGAATGTTTCTGGGTTCATTTTTGTTATTCTCGTCTCGCATCTGACGAGAAAAGTGATCGCACCCAAAAGTGAAGATCACTGGATATTCACATATACGAGTATATGTATATAAATATAAATTCATTTCTTCATATCTTGAGGGTCGCGTTCAATTAAAAAATAACTTCTGTCACATTTGTCACATCTGGATGGAAGTCGATCTGTGTGGAATAAATACAGTGAACCTTGTCCAAGATGCACAAGATCTTTTTGTAGACATATGCAGGCAAGGGCGAGAGACAAATGTGATATCGGTGCCTTGGCTGTGACAGTATGCTGGGTATCTCGCATCACCCCGAAAAATCACTATCAAATTTCCCAAATATCGAGACGATTCCTTTTAATACTCGTCTCCTGTTGGTTCCTATCACACACACATCTTGCCTTACTGCCGATGGATGCGTATTTTGCGCCTGGTATCTCGTTCGACAATTTATCTAAATTCAAGGCACTCGAGTCTTATGTCAGTGTCGAGTCCCTTCGACGAGTAATATGATCAGCTTACATATTTGGTGCATATTATACCACAGGATAATAAGGGCTCATCGCTGTCGGCCGGGTCCTATTTCAGGCACAGCGATAGCTGCTTTAGATCCGACTGTAAATAGGAAATCTGCATCTTTGAGCGTATCATCTGTTTGGGATGTGCCAGCTTTTATCGATTATCCTTCAAGTTGGCCATATGGACGTTTTTTTTTGTGTTGACAGTTTCACGTTATTTCGACAAGAATACAGTTTAATATATTTTCCGATTTGCTGTCGGCTCTCAATTTTTTTTAAAGATAATCTTTACTGACTGAAAATCCTAGTGAACTGCAAATACTCTGATCGAAACATTTATGTTGTTTGATGCTTGAAGAACACTATCACAATATCAAATTTGTTTACACAAATGAAATGTTCCATATTTCAAAATTTTCGAATCTGCCTGTTTCCTTTGGAGAGAGAGCGAGTGAAAATCTTGTGCGAAGCCACGCCACACGATTTATTAAAAAAATCTTCAAAAATCCATCTGCCATACTATTTATAATATTTACGTTTAAAACTTCTAGTCGTACACATCTATCGAATTCATGCACATACATATGATGGAATTTACCAAAGTGTGATGGTATGATAATTCTTTGCGTAGGGAAATGCCATTTCCTTTCACTTTAATACATTTGGGAATCATTCAGAATATCTTCAGCACAAGGAAATCCAGTCGCATTGAAGGAAACTGGAATGAAACAAAAATGGGGGAATGAATGAATATCTGTCTGCGTCTAGTATTTTTCAATCTTTCGATAGACATTTGTATTTCAAATTGAGAAATGTTTATATGTACCGTCTTGCTTCTCGACTAATAGCAATAGTGTTAATTGACATGATCGTGATAGATCCTTTTCTACAGTGTTGATTTATTTCCAACACCCAAGTGTTTATTCAAATGCTCAAATTTGAAGCGTTGTTGATTCTAGGGTGAGCAGAAGTTACGATCGCTGATATGGTTTTAAAAATGTTCACGGGTCTGGGCCTGGTACGACTGGTTCGGCCAATTATTTTTTGATTCAATACCAGTTTTTCATCTGGTGACTCACTTTTTTCTAGGGTTTCCACAATAAATCACCTCACGATCTTGGTCACTTGTGCTTTTTTTTGTTGGTTAACATACATAGTACTCGTATGGTTTTGCCGAATTCTGTTTGCAGGATTCACGCACCAGATCGCCGCCCTAGAAATCTATTTCCGTGGATATTCCTTTCACTTGACATTGAATGGGTCCTGTTTTTAATGGGTTCCCCAAGATGAACATCTCGTTTTCAAATCAACATAGAAATACCTTATTCATTGTAGCATAGACCTAGTAAGGTACAGGGTATACTGCTTTTGTCACAACGAAAATATAGTATGTAACATCTTAAAGGAGGCGCCGTAGGTAAGGCAAATAAATAAATAAATATCCATGTCTGTCTGTGTGTCCGTTCGCACGATAATTTTCTATGTAATGAAGCTACCGGCTTGTAATTTTGGTAACATATTTGTAGTAGCATCTAAGTAGGATTAAAAAATGGGCACCTGGAACGCCCATCTCCCCTATATATGTAAAATAATTAAAAATATCTGTAAATCTCGTTCAAATAAATGTGAAAAGCTATAACTTTTGTAGATAGACTGTAAAGGCCTATAGTATTATACTCTCTTGTAAAAATGGGATTGATCCATTGGAAACCAAGGGTACTTTTGTTACAATGAGCCCCGTACTAACCTATTTTTTCCATGTTTTTTTTTTCTATAAATTTTAAACTGAGGTAGAGAGCTAATTTTCGGCATGTAAAATTCAGATGCGAGTTGATTATAGTTTTAGTAAGACGGGCATGATCCGACCAAAGGAACACCCACTTCCCCTACAAATGTCAAAAAAGTAAATACATATACCTGTAATATAACCAAGGTAGAACGAACAATAGTTGTGAATTTGGTCGAATGTTGGTAGTAGAATCTAGTTTGTTATTGAAAATGGAGCAAGTGACTTGCAAATTTAGTTAAATGGTGGGTTAGTTAGTTAGTTTCTACCTCCCAGATATGGTCGTTCTATCACCACTACGTCTGTATAGGTCTAGGGTATATAGGCTTCGAAGTCAACATCAACGCCGTACGTCTTTTTTTGATAACTTGAACAATATTGTTTATATATCAAATGTATTGAAATACCCAAATGGAACGTAACGCAAACATCAATCGTATTCAGAGTAAACATTCTCTTGATTGTTGCGTCCTCGGGATGTTGTGGTTGTGGACGCATGCAGGTGCATTTGATACCAACAAACTTTAAAAAAAAATGAATTGGCGCGCATTCCTAGTCATCAAATTGATTTGTTCCTTTTTTTTCTTGGTTGGACATCGAAACATGGAATAGAGCTTCCTTTCCATGTAGCAAAAATACTTCTTAAATCCGGAACATATACAAGGGTTATGGTATGTGCGATAAAGGAATTTCATGTTTATATTACTAGAAGTGAAACTTGGATATGTAGACACACCAGATAGATATATATGCGCGATCACGCCGTAGCGACTACGGATGTGATACAGATTTCAAAGAAAGATGTACGTACGATACAGATAACCAGATATGAAATGGATGCTGCTAATTTGTCTCTGAAAATACACGCCTGGGCAATTTTTCGAATCATTCACTGCTTCAACGTACGCATATACTCGCGTAGTTAGTTGGCGAAGCGCATTGCGTACTGCATACGTCGACTATAAATTATTTTGATGACGCCAAGTGCAATGATATGCATGCCAGTATTTATGCACTTTGTTTTGTGTCTCGTACTTACATGCGTATATATGAGAATGTCTCCTTCAATTATTCTTCAGGAAAATTACAGATATTGTTCGCACGTGTTCGTGCGTTGTAAAGCGGAAAGTGTCTGTCATTGATGTAATGAGATAATTCTTTCAGCTTGCAGATTAGTCGGTGAAGTGATCCAAATTTTGTCACTTGTAGGCCACAATGCCCTAAAATATCACTGAATTTATTTAATAAAAGTCTCCAGAAGAAGGATGCTGTTTTTTTTATTCTATTTTCATTTGGCGCATTGTTCCCGGCTCGAACAAAAGTCCCGGCCGAAAAAAAATGACAGCTGAACATTTTGTACGGACTTACAAGGTCTCAGGACATTTGAATGTACTGTAGCCAACAAGGCCGAAACCAGAATAGAAGACAACCTCTAAAAAAATAAGAATAGGATATATTTTTCTGTCATCCTTTCTTCAATGCTCTTTTGCAATGAGACATAAAGCATATAGTCATTCTTTGAATCCTCACCCCTAGGAGCGAATGGTAATCGCGTCCTTCTTTCTTTTCACCATACTGTATGCGCACAAGAAGACCTTTTTTTCTCAACTCTCGAATTATAATCATATCCTTTTACATTCACAATAGGCGTGTACACACTTGGTACAATCAGCTGAAAATTGTAAATCGACCTTACACGAGGTTCCACGATGGCAAAATGAACAACAGTACAATTTTCCCTTCGGGATATGTGGTGTACACTTTGCAAAGTGTGCTGGGAATACTTCGAATGAATGGATTGGGTATTCAAAGGCCTCGAGAATTCTTGCATCTCGTCCTACCAAAAAAAGGGAAACAACTGAAAAAGGGAAGGGAAAATTTGGTCAGGTATGAACTGCAAAAGGCCAACACAATGGCATCTGAAACGCAGCAGGATCCAGTCGAAATAGAAATTCAATACAAAATGCAATGATGCAGGAAGAATGCATTTAAACACTAAATCGAAAAAAAAAATTTCTTTTCGAACGCAAAACACAGAATGGGACAATAATTTTTTTTTTTTCAAAAATACATTTAAGGAAGATGAATGGGTTTAATTAAATTTCTTTTTTCTTTAAGCAGATTAAAAAGTAGGAAACTATTTATGACAAGTTGAGCCGAATTCACGTTGTTGCATTCCGCTCTGGAAATCGTCTAAAGCGCAAATTACATGCAGACGGAAGGACGCGCCGGACGGACGAATTTATTCTCAATGGCAGTTAGTACGGCACACACGACGTTTGAACTTTTTCGCAAATTATGTAAATTCTATATAGTAACTATTTGTGGAAAGGAGCCCGGCTAGTGTGTGCAAGCAAACGCTTTTTATTTTCATTGCTCATAGCAAAGAGTAGCCGCACACGATGCATAGTTTCTAATTGATATGTTCGACGGCGATCTAGGCAGATCTATTTTCCCGTGAGTTTCTCATCAGTCATCACCTTGTGGGTGGTAAATGCAAATACAAAGCTCTGATATGTTCGCCTAGTGAAAGAATGTCAATCGGCGCAACGTCGCTCGTCTACAGACACAGCAAGCTTTTGAAAAAATATGTTTGGTGAGCGATCAAAAGGCAGACATTTTACTGTCGTTGAATGAAAGTGAAAACAAATGAGTCCAATTGAAATCATGTACGTGTGCCCCTGATCCGTGATAATACCCAAATAAATCAAAGAAGACGCATCTTTCCCAAACTACAAATTTTATTTATATTGTATATATATACAAAAGCTACATAGCTTTTGTACTGAAGAAGGGGGTAAGTCGCTCCCGAAATATATATATACAATATAAATAAAATTTGTAGTTCGGGAAAGCTGCGTCTTCTTTGATTTAGTTGACAGCTACAAATGTCGGACAACACCTAACATGTTTAGAATACCCAAATGCAATTACGTCCGTTCGTTCATCAGTAGTCTGTGTGTACTTTGGCCTTAAGGAATCATACAATTTTCCGGCTCTTCCACTGGAATGGTCCGAAACATAAACAAACCGAATAAGAAACGGTTATCTTCGCTTCCATCAAAAACAAAATAAAAAAAACTCGTCAAACTATTGAATGTCATTGCTTTTGAAACTCTGTCTTCTTCATTCATAAAACTCTTTAAATTATAGATCAGCGTAATGTGTGTTGAAGCTAGGCCATTTATCATTCTGTACAGGAATATTGTTGTTGACCTGCACCAACTTTTTATGGGAAGCTTTCAAACCTGCTGTAGCAACGCACACGAAAGCAAATCATGTCAAATTATAGTCGAAATAAATGACAAATATGATTTGCCATTTATCATTTCATACATTTTGTGTTAGTTGTTCTCGAAGACGATGGAACACACAATTGGTATGATGTAATATTAACAGAACGAATTAGACGAATTCACGATATAAATTTATAGAACATTAAGATATCGTCGGACTTTTATGTTAACAAGAATAAAGATGGGTTGTGTCTCTGTTTTTAATTATTCGTATTTCATTTTTCAATCTGCGCTCGCAAAGTCGACGAATGAAGAGCGCCAGGCTTTAGTTGAGATACTATTTGGAACCATGTGAATGGACCTTGTTCCCATAGTAGATATAAAAATTGGTGTTTTATACCTAATCTGTGATAGGGAAATGTTTGTTGTTTGGTACCTAAAGTTATCGCTCTTTACTAGCAGCCTGATAAGAGAGCAGTCAATGATATACGTGTGTACGGTATTTAAACAGTAGTGTTTTCAGAGCAATTATAAATAAAACGATAAACTCAGTGGTATATCATTTTACACATGCGAAAACACAGGAAGCAAAGCAGACAGTGCCACTACTGTTGTATGGACATAGATATGTATTGACAATCTCTGCAAATCCTGAAGTTCTTTAGAATCGAAAATATCGACTCTACGACTGCGGTTGAATTAAATTCATGGAATTCGCCAACCAGTAAATGGAAAACGCTATCCAAGCCTACGGGTTCAAGCTCGCATTACTTCTTATCTGAATTGGACAAACGTATTCATTCTGTGTAAAAATTAAGGAGCACAGGATGGGTGTGTGGTTGTGCTCTGGCACAAAAGGAAACTTCTTACCTCAAGATCCTCTGATACGAGTATTCCGCTCGCGCTGTCTTTAAGTGACAAACCTCTGCCTTTGCTCGAAAATGTAAGGAATATTATCTGCAACTCAGATATCTTTTGGATCAGGTTTTCCAACCCGTGTGTGGTGTGAACAGTGAAAGTGTTTAATTTTATTTTTCGTGTACGGTAGGTGACAAAAGAAAAGCAGGGAGTATTTTTCTCAAGACACGAGAGGAAGAAGGAAACAACACTGTGGAGTGAGTGATTTTTATTGACATTTAGATCTGTGCGATACGAAAGTAGTAGGTAGCTGATAGCAACGAGGTGTAAGCAATGTACACAGACGACTTGGTACTAAAACGAATATTGACATTGGGATGTTGTTTCCTCGTCTGTATTATACTTATGTATTTTTTTATTTGTCACCATAGAGTGTTACTAACGTCACACCGTGCAGTAGACAAATTTTCCGGATGCGTTCATTCGCTGCTACATTTATCATATGCAAACATGCACATGTGTTTGGGGCGAGAGAGAGCAGCGTTAAATGCAACACGACTTTTGTAGATTCATAGTTGCACCCTTTTGGGGTTTCCAAAATGCGTAACCTTTACTGAAGGTAGCCTTTCCCCCGATCACAGAATTTAAGAATGCAATTTTAGAAGGCAATATTTAATTGATAAGTTCGATACCAACACGAGTTATGTCGATGCAATGTAGTATTATCGAAAAAAGATTTCTGGTAGCACTGCATTAATTCTTTGTTGATTTTGCCTTCTATTTCGTCTCCAAGTTTATCGCTTCTTCACGAGCATTGTATCATCAATGTTGATTGTTGGGCTGATAAGATAAAAAATTTATGTTATTTTAGATGTTTCGTAAATGGTATGTTATCATTTTTTTTCTGTTTTCATATTAAATATTTTGGCCGGAGAGGATAATGTTCATTTTATGATTTCCAGATAATTTTTCCCTTGTATTAATGAGACCTGCAATACGATAGGCGAACGCTAGCCAGCAAATTAGCAGATTAAATAAGAGATTGGAGCAAATGTCCAGTTAGATTAGATTAAAAAAAGGGCACAAGTTCCGCGGTCCGAAATGGCCTTTTGTGCTAAAATCCCAAGAATTTGCGTGCAGGATGAGCTACCTGTCATCATCATCATCATAGTGGCGCGACAGCCCGACGTCGGGCCTTGGCCGCCTGGAAGCTACCTGTTCCTAACCCAATAATTGTGAACCGTAACTAAGAACTGATTGGAACAAGTACAGGAAAGGTCGCGCGGCTGTATTACCATCAAGCGATTTAATGCATGATGCCCTTGGCATTCTGAGGAAATGGGCTAGTGCTCAGTTCTGTCTTTGTTACATAAGAGCTAGTATTGAATTCTCGCAGCTTTCTCGTGGAGATGTTGAGATTTTTCAACATTATCCTGTCCTGGATACCAGACCATAGTGGCTTTTCTGGACACTGCAAAACTGGCGAACTGGCTCGGGCGGGTGCGACCAATGAAATCAGGAGGTCTGCCTCTAGAAACCTTCAATTGGCTACTAAAACCGTGGCGTATGACAGGGCGAACATACGCCGGGCTACTGATGCTGAGCAAAAGTTATTTAAGAAACGCGATGGTAATTATAACTGCGGATACTGCCTTATCGGCTCCCACACAATGATTACTGTAGAAGCTGCAGGAACGAGGATGAGGATAAAAGTCCTTTTTATCTTATGTCTGCTTGCCTGCCCTGGCGAGACGCAGGAATAACATCTTTGCGTATTATTTTTGTTAGTGATCTGGATAACTTAATGATATTAAAGTTGATCGGCTTCATCGCTACACTGTTGGCTCTGGCTGGTTGGACGATTGAGTTAAGCTCGGAATGCTGTACCTGGAGGTTTTCCAACGGACCTAGTGGTGGTCTATGTGTGCTTTGATCAATATTCTTTTATTCGAGGCAACCCATCTTACCGAACCTAATCTAGGGTTGACAATCGAGATTGGTCGGGTAACCAAATCTACTCGGCTGCGAACTGCCTGAGTTAGATTGAGGCAATCGCCTTCGCTTCACTGAAAGCATCACCGAGACATTCCAATCTGAATCTCCAGTTGTACCCAACAAGAAATTGTTCCTGTTCGGATTCCACAACTCGCATCCAGTCCGTGGCAAGGCTCGGCTTGCAGTATATTCATCATGATGCTACATATGATTATAAAACCGAACAACGGTTTTGAATGTACCCAAATACACGTCCTATTTCGGCTATTTTGTTGAAAACCATCGGCCAGATCTTCTCGGTCGTACTTGAAACTATGACATGTCATTTTGGTTCCCGCAGACGATTCTATTTTGTTTCAGTTCACTGATGACGTACTGTCATCGTTGTTAGGTAACCCGTGAAATTCGTGCTTTAATTCCTGAATTCTCGTTGAATTTAACCTCTCCAAACTTCATGAGGTGAAGAAGAAGTAAAGCACACGTAATTACACGTCTTCGTCTAAATGGTTTCACACGAAGTCACTTTGGCCGTAAACTGGAAAAAAGTAAAAAAAACAAGCAGAACGAACCAAGAGAAATTCGATTTAACCTATAGACAAAATCGTGGGCAAGTCATCATTATTATTGGATAGAAGATGCTGGTTGTGGAGATATTGTTGTCCATACATACCACGTTAAGCGATACAGTCCCGGGGTCCACGCTTCCTATGGGGCGAGGAGCAGGTCCCTTCTTTTCCAGCTTCAGGTGTACGACGGCTATGTATAGTTCGTGCATGAGTAGCATACTTTTCTCCAGTTGATTTGAGTTCTACTAATTTCAGCTGAGTATGTTTACGTTGTTTTTTTTTTTTACTGTTTGGTACGTTTATACATAGTTTCCTTCGCTGCAAGAGTGGGCACCGCGCACATTAGCCAAAAGCACGCGTTTGGTATTGGCAGCATCAATCATCATGTCAAAACCACAACTTAATGATAATGGGGATGATGGAGGCTTGGATGGAAAACCAAGATATCCAACCGATATATTATATGAACCATCATGATCTATAACGTTTTTTTTAGTCTTCGGTCGATCATTATTGGATTCGAGAGTCTCCTTCGTTTTGTCGTTGGATTCTTTATCTATTTACACACATTTGTATACGAAGCTTGTTTATATCGCTTGCGTACAATTCGTTGGGTCATTCCATACACCAATAAGTTTTTTGGTAGAAGTATAGCGAGGCATGAGAATGAAAATTTAAATCCCATCGATTGACATTCTCTACAGTATGTATGTAATATAATGAAACCTCTTCGCATATGAGTGGATCACATACGTTACGTACATATGTGTACGTGATTTTGTACCTGCGGGATTGTTATTAACGTTACCCTCGACATTAACCGAGATCAGACCCAGGCAGAAGGTATAGTAGACGATATTCTCGTGAGTTGGAATGCGATTAGTTCGGAACCCGTCTAATGGCTTCACAGTGTCTTCCTTAAACGGCCGAATCAACGCCACGATAACAAAAAAATAAGCCCATTAATTTTTTTTCCCCAGCAAAGACTTTTGCCTTCTAATGGAACGTTACACTTCACATTGTGTCTCCTTAAGAATCTTGTGAAGCCTGATGGGGTTTCTCCTGAAATGTATTTTTGTGCTTTATGATAGTTTTTCGCCTAAAACAAATCAGCACACGATTATACTCGTATCAGAATTTTTTAAGGTTTTGCAGGAAAAAGCTAAATCGGTCAAATGTCTGTCTGTCCGTTCGGTCCGTCTAACCATATAATAAGCACAGTATATTTCTATAGTTACAGTTAGCACACCCCTGCATCCCTCAAACACATTCGAGGTCAAAAATATTAATGACCAACGATAGTCAACATCATACGCAATAATACCTCCAAGTTTCGTAACAATCACGTAAGAATTTATTATAGTATATAGTAGTACATACAATTTAGGCATGTTGACACTATCCCTACAAAAAATACACCTACCAGCCTCATACATAGTTGCAAGTATATACTACTATACTTGCATGTTGTTTTTTGTAGTGCAAAATGCAGTTATTTAATTAACCATTTTTGAAAGGTAAAAGATTTGTTGGGAGCGGTGATTCCAACTACATATAATTATTCATAATTTTTTTAGACATGTATATGTCTTTTGGGTGGGGGCTCTGAATAAATTTTGTGCAACGGAACACGTAACGTAAGACAACAATCGTCATGTTGTTGAAGCCAAACTAAGTAAATATGGGTATTTTCTGAAAAATGGTAATGAAACCTATGCAACTATGCAACAAATACTTCTGTAAATATGTTTAGGCCTTTGATTAGGACGTAAAGGCATTCTTGGGCATGTAGCGAAATCTAGGCAATACGGGAATCTTCTCGCTCGGGGTGATGAGAAGAATGCAAAGGAGTACTGTGAAAGGCATGCTACGTCCTTTGATCGGGACAAAAGGTAAATTGAAAACAGGGTACGGTATGAGGGAAATGGAACGGCCCGGTCCGATATAGAGGAAACAAAGGAAACGGCAGTGTTGCTAAAGGCCTTTTAAGCAAATTCTTTGTCATCAGGTGAAATCTAGGAAATACGGGTGTCGTCTGAATCGGGATGATGAGGCCAATGTACTGGAGTGTTGATGATGTTTAACCAACTGGCATTGACATAAGCAACATTGGCGCAATGCGGACGCAACGTTGACACAACATTGATGCAAGGTAGACACAAGATTTACGCAGCGATTACGCAACCTGGAGAGAAATCAAGCTTAGTCAGAAAACGACGACCCTAAATAAGTTAAACGAATCACCAATTTTCCCAATTGATTTCCCCTATTCATAGTTTCTATGAATTTGAATTCATTATCATCGTGGCGTGACAGCCCGACGTCGTGCCTTGGCCGCCTGGATCATTGTACTCCAATTATTCCGGTCAAGTGACCGTGACCAATTTCGGAAGCCCAGTAGCTGCGCTTCGTCTACACCTACTGAGCTCTCCCAACGAGATCTCGGTCGTCCTCGTAGTCTCGCTCCGTCGACTCTTTCTGCATTCATTACTCTCTTAGGCATGCCAACATTGTCCATGCTTTGTACATGCCCTGCCCATTGAAATCGTTGCAGTTTGACGATTTTCGAGACTTGCAGCTCATCGTACAGTTCATACAACTCATGGTTGTACCGGATGCGCCATCCATCTCGATCGCAAACAGCCCCGAAAATTCGCCGTAGAACCTTACGTTCAAATGTATCTAGCATGTTTTCGGAGGCTTTTGTTAGGGTCCATGCTTCGCAGCCATAGCATAACACTAGGCGTATAATGGTTTTGTACACGCGGAGCTTCGTGTTCCTGTGCACATGCTTCGATCTCATTATGGGGAGAACCGAGAAAAAAGTCTTATTAGCTAACTGTATCCGTCGCTTGATTTCGACAGTTTCGTTGGCGTCCCTTGGCAAGTTGCAAATCAGGTAAATGAAGTTGTTCACGAACTCGATGTTGAGGTCCCCCACATTGATGCTCGGTTGTGCAGGTGTCCTTGTCGTCGATTGCATCATTATTTTAGTCTTGCCCTCGTTAATACGTAGTCCAACTTCTTTTGCAGCGGTATCGAGCGTATGCAGAAGTTCTTCTGCGTCGGCCAATCTTCGGGACATGATGTTGATGTCGTCGGCGTACGCTGCTAATTGGGTCGACTTGATGAGTAGCGTCTTGCTGTTGTCCATATTCATGGCCCGAATAACGTATTCCAGTGCTAGGTTGAAGAGCGTCGGTGCCAGTCCATCGCCCTGTTTCAAACCAGTGCGTGTTTCAAATAGATCAGTAAGTCTATTCTGGATCCTGACTTGTGAGACGGAGTTGGTCATCGTTATCTTAGTCAGTCGCACTAATTTGGCCGGTATACCAAATTGCAGCATGATGTTGTACAATACTCCACGATCGATACTGTCGTATGCCTGCTTGAAGGCGACAAAGATTTGGTACTTATTCATTTACGTTGTATTCCCAGCACTTCGGGAGTATCAGTTTGACTGTGAAGAGTTGATCGGTTGTGGAGCGACCAGGTCTGAAACCGCTTTGATATTCGCCAATGATTCGTTCTGCGTACGGTTTTATTCTATTTTCCAGAATTTTCGTCAAAATTTTATAGGACGTACAAACTAGTGATATGCCCCTGTAATTCTCACACCGCAGTTTATCTCCCTTTTGTGAATTGGACAAATGATGCTTCTGCGCCAATCGTCTAGGATCTCCTCGTCCTCCCATACTCGCAGGAGTAATTGATGTATGGGATCAACTAGACTCGTATCACCGAATTTTACCAGTTCAGCTGGAATCTCGTCAGCGCCCGGCGGTTTATTTCGTTTTAGTGCCCGCAACACGAGATCAACATCCTATATTTCGGGGGCTGTAAGGGTGAGCCTAGATCAACAATATCGTCGAGAGCTTCTTGTGTGGGGATGTTAGGTAGTAAGTTCAGAAGCTCTTCAAAATAAGAGGCCCATCGTTTGTTAATCGGTGTCGCTGATGATGTTTCCATCCTTGTCCTTACAAAGGCTAGTCCTGGGTTGGTAGCCGTTCTTAATTGTATTTACTACTTTGTACGCTTGTCTGGTGTTCCTATATTAGCTAAGTTTTCGTTTATGTTCAGCAACTGCTCGTCAAAGTATTAACGTTTCTTACGTCTAATTATTCTATTCGATATTCGCCGTAGCTCGTCATATTTTTCTCTTCTGGCTCTGGTTCCTCGTTGAATCCATTGTCTGTAGGACTCGTTTTTCGTGTCAAGTGAATTTTTGCATTCTTCGTCGAACCAGTCATTTCGCGCTCGCCGGGCCTTATATCCCACGACTTTCTGTGCGACATCCTTGATGGCACCCTTGAGTTCTTCCCAGAACCCATGGACGCCTGTATTGCTGATGTTGTGTAGCATAGGTGATAGTCTTTCCTCAAGGGCGGTAGTATACGCCACCGCTGTAGCATCACTCAGAAACTTATCAACCGCAAAGATTTTGGGAGGGCTGATTCTCGATTGGTGCACTAAGGAAATTCTACATCTGTAGGTCGTCTTCACCAAGTGATGATCCGAGTCGAAGTTTGCTCCTCGATAGGAGCGGACATCTATCACACTAGACGCCCATCTCCTGCAAATGAGGACATGGTCAATTTGGTTGACGGTATGTGCGTCTGGAGACTTCCAGGTCTGCCTATGAATGCGTCGATGCGGGAAACACGTAGAGCCTACGACTAGATTCCTACTGCAGGCGAAGTCGATAAGTCGCTGGCCGTTGTCGTTACATTCTTCATAGAGGCTGTGGCCTCCAGTGGTCCCCCGGTGCCAACTTTCATTGCCGACTTTGGCGTTAAAGTCTCCCAGCAGCAATTTGACGTCGTTTGTTGGAAGTGAGTCGAAGAGAGTCTCAAGGCGGGCGTAGAACTCGTCTTTTACTGCGTCTTCTTTAACTTCAGTGGGGGCGTGCACATTGATGAGCCAGAAGAGATTGAAGAATCGAGTCTTAATGCGAATCGCACACAGCCATTCATTTATGGGTTTGAAGTCAGTGAAATGCGATTTGACGTGATTGTTCACTATAAATGCTACTCCAAACTCCTTACGGCCCGATGGTTTGCCACTTGTAAAAATTGTGTGCGATTTCTTGTCATTGATCTCGCCGCCAAGCCAATTTGTTTCCTGGACTGCAGTAATGCTCAGTTTGTACTTTTCGACCTGTTGAAGGAGGGCTTTCTCGGCCCCCGGTTTGTTCAGGGAGCGTACATTCCCGGATCCGAAAGAACAATCCTTTAGTCGTTTGCGTGGTCGTCGTTGTTGATCCGTCCCATCCGAGGCTTTTGTTCCAATTTGTATTGATGTAGTCGAATTACACAACCATAATCACAACGTTTGAAAGCCTGAATGCAACCAATATCATCTTTGTGAGACAGACAAATACAAGATCTAATATTTTTCCCAATAAGGGAAACGTTTCCGTGTCATTTTTAAATGTAAGTTAGCAACTTGCAATTTCGCCTTATCATGAATGGCTAAGCATATTCAGGAGTAGGACAATTCATCTACTATTGGCATGGGGCACTACAAAGCCGTCGGATTGCGGGCGGAACCCTCTACTTTCCAGTTTCATTTCTTAATTGGTAATGAAATTATCTTTGGAGAATTTCAAATTACATGTACCTTACATTCTTAACAGAAAGTTCCACCACCATCTGCATACATGCTCGTATATCAAATAATGACAATGAGAGTGATAAAAAGGATTGTCTACTGTGGCAGACTAGTGTAGGCGGATATCGTGTTCAGAACATGTTGCACGTTGGTTAGTTATGATCTTGTTCAAATGGTTGTCATTGCTGCATTCACTTTTTTCGCCTCCGATCCCCAAGGAGGTTGCCATCAAATCAGCAAGTTTCCCCGTGTCATACGTGTTAAAGGTGGTGTTGATGTCTCTGGGAATTTATTCCACCCAATGAGTTGCTATTGCGGGCTTGATATCGTATTGAGAGGTGATATACTAAGCTGTTTTGGAATTGTCAAGACTATCACGGGAAACCATAAATTTATAGATTTTCTTTAGAATGCATTTGTGTCAAGACCACTTCTTCAACATTGCTGACAATCCCAGACAAAGACTGCAGATATTTTCAGTGGTTATTTAAGATGTCTCAGAATATATCACGTTCCTAACCCTATGTATGAATATCGATGCGGAAGCTTCATACTAAGTTTGCTATTTTGACAGTATATTTAATTGCTTTCAATAATGGTCTACGTTTCAAATTTTATATCGGACAAAAAAAAATTAAAAATGGGGTAATGAACTTTTATTTCTCTGTGACGTACGGTTCACATTTTTACATCAAGCATCTTTACAAATTTTATGGAGAGCTAACATGCAACGTCTTCAATGGACGGCACTTTGAATTTAATTAAGTAAAAATATGGGCTTTGTTTCAGCAGACTGTTTAGAGTGATCTTTGCATGATGTTTGTAATTTTATTGATATGGACAAGGTGATGAATAATGACGGGGATATGATAGTGCTATGATGAAAATCTGTATAGGTTTTTAATGAAGTGATCATTTAAAAAATGTTCTTTGTAATTTTTGTATGGTTCTTTGAATATGAATAACGATAATATTAAATTTAAGTAACCGTTGGAGATAATGATCAATTATAAAAACTTAAGTGTACCCACGAGCGCTGTGCTGTGTCTTTTAATTATATCAGTATTGTAATGATTTCAGCTTAAAAATAATAAGTATTTTTCTTCATTTCAGATACGTTCACAAAAACCCTATTATACGGCAGATCCCGAAGTAGATTCACTTGTAAGTAAATACATTTACGTCATTCATAAGGAATATTTTTTTTTTGGGAGCTTTTGAAGAAAAAAGTCCAACAAAGAACCAGTATTGTATGCTGTAAAAGCATGTATGTAGTATGTACTAATGAAGTGTTGGCTCGAATATTTACTAGAGATATTGTCAACTGTTCACAAAGCTATGGCCCAAAGAAGAGGTAGAAATGTGCTATTTCCTTGTGGTATATTATTCTTATTGGATTCTTTACACACTATCAAAACATTCGCAGAACTAATACGAACAAACTGTGAAATTTTCATCTAAATCGGTCCAGTAATTTGGATGCCCAGCCCCGACAAACGAATAAGAGATTGATTTTCAAATATGTACAGTGTACGCTCTCATAACCGGACACCATCGGAACCAACAATTTTGTCCGGTTATGGGGAGTGTCCGCTTAAAAAAAAGCCAGTATTTTTTTAAGGTTTTTCAATTTTTTTAAAGAATGATAACGTAAACTGGACAAGGGTCTCCCACTGGTTGCATTTGGGGCAAGAACATAATGGTGACAGTGGAAAGTTTCAGATTTTTTGGATGCGAATCAGGTTTGTTAGTTGTTAACTGCCTTGAACCCTCCAAGGGCATGGGCGCATCAACATCTCTTAGCTATGCCTTGTTGCCATTTCGATACAATATTTTTCGGATGCGGTTGCCAGCATGTACCTCCTACCAGCGTAGTTTTTATACTGACAAGCTCGGAGCGCAGTTTAGGCAATGTTTTGTTCACGTTGAGGATTGAACTTCCATTCTCTAGATCGTAGAACGGTGAAGGAACGAAGTGTCCGGTTAAGGCATCCTAATTTGGTTGAAAACAAAAAAAAAATGTTCGGGGCTCAAAAATTAGTCCCCTTATAAGAAGTGTTAGGTTATAGGAGGTGTCCGTACAGAGAGCGTACACTGTTTATAGATTTCCAAAACACAATACTAAATCAATTAACTCGGATCTAAGAAGTAAGCATAATGCTTCCCAAAGTGTAACACGGTTAGACAGAGGGTGAAAAACAAAATGCGGACGAATAAATCTTATTATTAGTAAGAAACAGATAGAATGGAAACTCGAACTATTCTTCGAATATTTTCAAGCCTTATTCCACTACATATTATTACGATTACTGGCCACTAGCTCACCCCCTTGTTTTCATTTTATTCTGAACGCACACAATACCTATCATTAGGGCCAAGTACATTATTCATATTAATATGCGCTTTTATAGGCTCTACATACTCGTACTGTGTCTTGTTCATTAGTGCGAAAAAGTAATACACTTGCTTCTGTTATTACTCGCTTATGCAGTGCTTAGCGGCGCAACATACGAATAATATTCAACTACTAATAGTCTATATATGTATGTAGTTATACTGTACAGTATGCTCTCCAAATGTTTCCGTAGAAGTGCCAAGGAGCGTAACGTGTTGCAAAACATAAAACTCGGAACAATAATAAAAGCCTCCTAATAACAAAAATCCCGGCACAATTTCTTTATGATGGTCTTGTGCCACCAGAGTGGACGTGGAAACGCGCTATAGTATATCTGCCTATACATATATCTGTGTTCATTAAAAATTGTCACACATATTACTACTACTAGGGCTGAATTTCTATGTTGCATGTTGTGCGGATTCTACATATTATGAGTGGGACCCTCCACGTGGATAAGAATGCCGGCAGACTAGATCATTTCGTGGATACGGTATGAAAAGCTGGACTTTTCTATTAGATTCTTAATAATCCTATATAGATATCTAGTATCTTTTTTTAACCTTTTCATTTGTACATTTTTTTACATATCTTAATGTATACCTGCGGGCCGCTATTCCAGCGCACCTTCTACATATCTACATCACAACATGCCTGCTGGAGGGGAAGGTCGGTGGACACTGCTTCACCATAAAGTAAATACTACTAGAGATGGAACTTCATACGATTTAAACAAAAGCGCGGTGCTAATTGAGAGGCAAATAATCAAATGAAAGTCACCTTTAGAGAGATAGGGACGACAACACTTCAAAAAGCTCTTCAAATGAAAACTGCCTAGTACGTTTCATTGTATGAGTAACATGCTCGTTAATCGACATTACCCCTCCGTATACTGATGGGATCCAACACATATGCAACTAATAGGCAGGCACTCTAAATTCGTATGGATACCCACTTCTTGTTAACAATCTCTATTCTTTGGCTTTTCGCTCTCCGATTAGTTGCATTAAGAGGTTTCTGGCGTGTAAAGAATACACATTGGTTGCCTTCTTGGACATCCTCAATTCTCTTCTCTCCCCGGTCTGAATGTAGATGACTCACTCTGCAAATTTATAGACCAATTACTAACATCTAGGGTTATCTGTACTTGCTTAAATGCAACATCTGAGCGCAGGTGTCTCATTAGGAGAATTCCTCAGGGTGGCGTTCCATCCCCCCTTCATTGGAATCTGGAGGTCAATAATTTTGCAGAATCCGAATCAATCCTTTTAAAATGGCCTAGCCTGGAATTGTAGTCCGGTGGACGGCTCTCAATTTTGCGGTTTACTGAAACATGTTGCAGAAATTTCAAAGAATAGTGAATGTTACCATTACAAGGGCTCTTAAGCCCAACATACACCATCTGGAATTCCTGTCCGGAAAAACTGATGAGGCCCGGCCTTCCGGTTTGCCTGAATATAGAATACACCATACACCATCTGGAATTCCTTCCGGAAAAACTGATCAGGCCCGGCCTTGAGGAGTTCCGGATCGTGTATGGCTGCTTCGGAAGCAAAGTTGTATACATTTGTCTATTGAAAAAAAAAACTCCAGTGAAAATTCATTCTAGTCACGCGTCCGGACAGGCCGCCTTGAGGCCGCCGGATGGAATTGCTTGAGGAATTCCGGACGAGGAATTCCGGACGAACTGTCCGGCCGCATGAGTAGAATGGATTTTCACTGGAGTTTATTTCAATTGACAAATGTATCTCAAGCTTGGCTATGGAATGTAAAATTCAATCCAATAGATAGATACTTTCATTCTATGATGATAAGATCGATTTCCAATTATCCATCCGACTCAAGGCGGCCTGCACATGCCATTGACGATCCGGAATTCCTCAAGGCCAGGCCTGATCAGTTTTTCCGGAGAAAAATTCCGGAACGTGTGTGGTGGAGGCCTGGTGGGAACGATTTTCCTTCAGGCCGCCTGAAAGGCCAATCCGGTCGCCTGAAGGCGGCCTAAAACGACCATATACGATCCGGAATTCCTCAAGGCCGGGTCTGATCAGTTTTTCCGGACAGGAATTCCGGATGGTGTATGTTCGCCTTTAGAACTACACCGGCGGCTGGCCTTGATGTGCTTCTGAAGTTGCTCCCCTTAGATGTTTTTGCTAAACAGGTGGCTGCGTCTTCAGGAGACTGGTCGGTTTACCGTGTCGTCCACGGGGTTACTTTTTCTGTCAAAACCTGGATTATTGATTCGCATGTTTTTTTTTAATTTATTTTGATTGATCGGTAACCATTATTGGAGTAAGTTTACTAAGTTTGAACGTTATGTAAACAAGTCGGACGTGAATTAACTTTTATTCGCCTACAGCATTACCTGGGTGTAGATTAGTAGTAAGTAGCACGTCAATGTTCATTGTTCATTTTGAACGACTGAACAAATTGAGCGAGAGACACAATGCAGTGTTGGTGTTGTAGCTGATAAGTTGTTCAAAATGAACATAAGACATTTCGTACTGCCTAAGTCTCCTTTGACGATGAATCGTCCGAAGTGTGTATACCCTAGACCTGATACCAAAGCCACAAATTGGCAATTGCCATTTGCTTTACAAGTGTATTTCCTATATGGTCAGTTTGAACAAGAATCAGCCGATGAGGCTACGATAAAGGAACCTTTGTAGTAGGGTAGGTAGGCGTCATTTTGGGTCGAGTAAGCTCTTTTTAACACAACTAAATAAAGGTTTAATTTGCAGTTCACATGCCAAAAATTAGCTCTCTAGATGATTCCGCTTAACAATTATGAGCAAAAGCTTGAATAGTAGGGTAGTAGGGGGCACTATGCATGGAAAGTACTCTTTTTTTTTGTTGCAACTGATCGATCTCATTTTTATGAAAGAGTTTAATATGGTTTTAAGAAGTCATCTGGCGTTGAAAGGTTTCTACGTTCAACCATTCGGATGTTGTATAAATATTGAACTATCGTTTGTAGGGGGGGGGGGGGGTGGGCGTTCATTTGGTCGGATCTTACCCATTCTCAAAATCAACTAAAAACCCACACTATATGTGTGATTCCCATTTTATACCTCATGTCATCATCATCATCATCGTGGGCGACAGCCCGACGTCGGGCCTTTGCCGCCTGGTCCAGGTTTCTTGACGTGGAGTGGTTTTTACGAGGACGAGTTGTCAGCACACCGCACCCATTCAGGGGATTTGATACCTACCAACTAGATTATACTGTAGACATTTGGCCAAAATTTCAAGTCGCTAACTTCATTGCATCGAAAGTTATCATGCGAACGGACAGACAGACGGACGTACTCGCGAAATAGGCGAAAGACTGGGTATTCCTCAGTGTACTGGACAATGGTACTTGAAGCAATTATGAGAAATAGGCACCACTGAGCGTAGGAAAGGCTTTGGGCTGTAGATAGAAACGACCCCTCTACCACAGAGGGGCCGCTTCTTACCAAAATCTCATCAATTTTGGTGAGAAAAAGGCCTGTGAAAGCTGGCTTACTTGCATTGAAATCAGTCCATAAGCCAGACTTTTCGTTAAAAAGTCAGGCACTTGCAATGGGCTCAAGACCAAGTCACATAGACAGAGGATGTGGAACACTGTCATCTTTTCGGACGAGTCGAAATTTAAACAACATGCTGGCGATGGAAGAATGTGCGTGCGGCGGGAACCATTGCCAACATGTAATTTCTACTCGTCCGAAAAGATGACAGTGTTCCACATCTAATGCATTCATGTGCCATCCTCCTGAGCCCATTGAACACGTTTTAGCTGGACTTTTATGTAGACACGAAGATGTGGGGAGCATATTTTCAAATTTACCTCGGCGCCAGGAGAGCTTTTTACGGCATTGCTTCACGGGACGAGTGGACAGAAAATATTGAAATATTTTCAAGGAGTCAAATGCTATAAGTTTATACACTGATGGTTCTAAGATCAATCAAAGTGTCGGAGCGGGGGTGTATTCAGACAGATGAATATAAACGTATTATTACATCTCCTTGATTTTGGCAGCATTCTTCAGATAATGTTATAATTGCTAGAGACATCACCATTTCACTGATAGCCAGTCGGCGATAAGATCCCTTGGGTGAAATTACGGTAAATGCTTATGCGTCTGGAACTACCAACGCTAGGTGGAGTAATGTTAGCACTTGACATAAGCAACTTTGCTTCTAAACGTTCTGCGGGGCTGCTGGCGTTGAATAGAAGCAACCTTAGAACTCTCAGCTACTATATAAATTTCATGCCCTGGCTGTAAGAAGAAAGGATACCCTGGGGTCCTTCTACTTTAGCGATCTTCGCGACCTTCCGATGTTAGCATCGACCAGCTGCAACGTTTTATTTACAGCTACCCATAAGAAGTCAGTTAGGATAAATAGTAACCCGAAAAAAAACACACACGGAACTACTTTGTAGAGCTGTAAAGACGAACTACTTTTTGAAACGGGTTGGGATGCTTCACAGGAAAGTAGAGGGCAAGAAGTACTTGAGCTAGAGCATTAGAGTCTCACGATGAAAGTTGTATGTATATTGAGTTCCGAAGACGTGTTTAGGGACACCTGCCAGACTTTCACGGTTTAATTGGCAACCTTTGGCTACGTCCCTACGGATACCTTCGGTTGGCTTCCATTGCTTCATTACAGAAATAGATTAGGTCAGATTCAATGTTTTGATTCTGTGTGCTTAGCAAACGGCTAAAAAGTTACAGTTATATGACGGAAACATTTTGTTTCCAATATGTGGCTCGAACGTAAAAAGCTAGCTATTCAGTCGGTGGACGTTAATATTCAATAGGCAGCAAAATCTATCAAACGGCTAAAAAGTTACAATTTAATAGCATAACTTGTAAGTACAATAAACGGAAAATGTTAACGGGCGAAGCTATCTTGTGGATATCATCAAAATATAATAAAGTATCCTATTTCATAATTGCATTGCATGCTTACGCATTTGATGGTTTCGCTGCGCCAAGCTTTTGTTACAAAATTTTTGAATTGCAATTCTATTATCTAAAATCAAGCATGTTAATTGCCTTGACTCCGCCAGTGTCATGGGCGCGGCAACATCTCTTGCATTTCTATGCCTTGTTGACGTTCCGATCGCATATTTACTTTTCAGATGTGCAGTTGCTAGTATGCACCTCCTATCTGCGCCGTATTCATACTGACAAGCTCGGAGCGCAGTGGGAGTTCTGTTAGTACCCACAGGCAGTTTTTGTTCGCGCCGAGGATTGAACCTCCCTTCTCTAGATCGTAGAGCGGTGACCGAATGAACACGTCCACCGAGCGTGCAAAAATCAAACATAACAAATAATGTAATATTTTTATTGCTATTCACAAACGTTCCTGATGGTGAAATACTTTAATGGTGAATGATACTGTTCATTTGAGAAAAATCAACGTGTGACATGGACACTCTCTCTTTAACCGTTACAAAGTTATAGCATTTTTAGTAAATTATATTAAAAAGCTTGTCGAGCAAAATCAAAATTTTTCGCTCCCCGTACTATTATTAATCCGAGATTTTACCTCACTTTCTGAAATTAACATAAAATTTCATATATAGTAAATGGACTTTTTCCCGGTTACAAACATCATCGTTACTTCAAAGTTACAATTGTTTGATCTTTAAAATACATTTCAAAATCGACCTTTCATCGAAAAGTCGAATGAAAATTTTACAACGGCACTTCGAACTGACAAATCTGACAAAAGTTTCCCCAATGTGTCAGCTCTCCAACGGTATAATTCTTTGATACATTTAAATTTCAAAATTTTGACAATTTACAAAAAAAAACGCCATAACTCTGTAACTGTTAAAGACAGACTGTCCATTTTGGTGCCAATTTTCCACAAATGAACAGTACTATCACACCGCAGGGGGAAGACAACACAAACATCCATGGCCACGACATGGATGGGATTCGAACCCGTAACTGACCGGTAGCACGAGACATCACACTGACGCCTCAACGTAGCAAGCTATCGGCCGCCCCATCTGAAGTATGGCGGCCTGTATTGATGCTGTTGCTCTCACAAGTGCATGTCAGTTAGTCCACACTATCTAATGGCCACTATACACAGAAGTATCTACAACCAACTTTTAAATATGGGTACTATGTATGTAGTATTAGTGGAATTGTATAGATGTTCATTTTGTGGATTTGAAATGGAATAATGGCCATAAATCATAATGTGTGAACTCATGAGACATTTAAATGCTGGTGGTGTTGTTTAGCATTTTGTCATATTCTTTTTTTTTTCTACAGTTCGGGACGTATACACTTTTGCACTACTACCGCATTAACTTTTATGGGTTGTTATGAATGTTTTATTTTAATTTTTCTTTTTGTTTAGCTTTCTTGTTTTTTTTACAGTTGATGTCATTTTATACGAAGTGCATATTTCTGAATAGCCCATTAAAAAATGTAATAATTATGGAATGCTTCATTTGATTTTTGTTTCGGAATGACAGAATAAAACCAATAACAAAAAGAAATTGCAATTGTTCTTTTCGCTGTTGTTATCGTGCAGCTCGTATAGACGCTGTAAAGTTAATCGATTGTGAAAATGAGCATGTTTACTATGTACGAGTATATTGTACGAGTACACAGAAGAATAATCGGTGGTTCATCTTAACAATGAGGAATAGATTAGATTGAAATTAGATGGAATTTCTCAAGTCATCTGTTATCAGTCCGCCTCTCATTTAGACAATTTAAGAGACGTGAAGAGAAATGAGACATTTCTTCCAAAAATGACACAAAACTAGAACACATACACTCCGCGACAAAATTTCAAATAAAGACTATCTACATTCCTAATAAAATTTTTCGGAAATATAAAACATAAGAAATTATACCGATAGTTTGAATCCGCCGGGAAAATTTTGTTGAAATTATAACAATTGTGTTATGTGTTGGGTTCGGTCCGTTTGCGTCGACTACATTAATATCCATAATTAAAATACTGTTGTTTCCTTAAAGTCGACGATTTGTCTTTATTTTACCGCTGCCTTCTTCAGCGGAGTCAACTCAGCTTCATCCGTAATTACCTATACTATCTGCCTCCATTTCGAAATACAGTTCATTAACTTTCTTGTGAATTCCAGGTGCTGTTTACTATGTTGCCGCCTAAACGCTAGTTTTTTGTTTTAGCCGCAAATGTTCTAATGGTGGACAAGCTTTTAACTTTGGCTGGACTGCCCTTTTAACTTGCGATTTTCTCCACTTTCTCTGCAAGTAGACATGTTGTAATTATGAACGACATTAAAATTGCGATGCATCCGTTACGCAGTTTGGTGATTTGAATAGCCTTCCTTCCTCCTTCTGAATGTGAATTGGGCATTATTTTCAAGTTCAGTCTTCGGATCACAAAGAAAATTAGAACTTTCAAATAGCATTACTTACCGGCAGCAATGAAACATTTACCAATATACTCGTTTGTCGAACCAACACAGTTGAAAATTGTGTACCTCTGAAATATTTAGAAGTTGCAGTATTTATCAGTCAAAATAATAGTGAACCTAAGCATTTGTCGTGGAGTGTATAAACGAATCTCCCTCGATACCACCATGAAAACCAGAAAATCTCAGTCAATTCTATGGAACCCTCGACTCACCAAAAGACATGGGTCAAATTTAAAATAGTTCTTGCCAACCATTCAAAGATTAAATTTTTTTTGGCAATCGAATCCTCGTCTATTTTGACGCCGCCATCGCGTGTTTTATAGCGTGTATTCTATGCTTTCTTCATCAAAATGAGGCTTCGATTCGAACTGTCGCAATATACGTATACATTGAACATCACTTCTGACGCCTTGACTATAGGAATGTCCTGGCCCCGCCCGTTGTTTCAATTAAATCTGGGCTAACTATGTATTAAAAAGCTGGCGAAAGATCTTCCGAGTGTGATGATGCGGAAAAAAAAGATAAATTGGAAATTGGCACGTCTGATTACAGTGCATACTCAATATGTCGTTGATGCCGACCACGACTCTAATCGCCACATTTCTATCTTGAATTTATATGATTAGTTGAACTGAATAAAATTAGTTGGCGCCAATGATGCAATCACATATATCCTTCTCATTTATATGTGTGCACGTTTATATATATAAAAATGTGGAAATAAAATAGAAAAATATTTTTAAGTAGAAAAATTTGCTGGGCATACATGACGATTTTAATCGATTATTAAAGGATGAAAAATACAGAAAAACATTTAATATTTTACATTACATAGTAAGTGTTACTGTACTGTACATGTGGGGCTTTCAATCGAGGATAGTATGTTGTTAATTGCATTGACACCTCCAGAGGCATGGGCGCGTCAACATCTAGCATTTCTATGCCTTGTTGATGTTTCGATAGCATATCTACTTTTCGGAAGTGCAGTTGCTAACATGCACCTCCTATCCGCGCCGTCTTTATACTGACAAGCTCGGAGCACTGTGAGAGTTCTATTAGTACCCACAGGCAGTTTTTGATCGCGCCGAGATTTGAACTCCGAGCTCTAGATTAGTATCGTAGAGCGACGAACGAACGACCACGGCCACCGAGCGCGATATTGCATGGGGTTATCGTCTTGTGGATGGCACTTCAGCACACTGCTGTAAAAGGTTCAAAGATTGGCATGCATTACAATCACGCGAGCTTTAAGGATTACACCGACCGCTGCCTTGGGCGCCGCATTGTTGAATCTGCTTCCCTTTTATATTTTCGCAGATGGCGGCAATTACGGCTGTTCGCCTCCGTGAACCGGTCATTGGGCCGCGCCAACCATAGGTCACTCGGTTGTATTGATCAACCTTAATATTCCCGAAGAGACGGAAAATACCTCTCCGAAATACTTGTTCGAAATGGGTTTTACAAGCCTGATTCTCTCTAGGAATGATAGGCCAGAAAACGCTTTTCTTGAATCAGATGCTATTAGCATTTTTACTGATGGTTTTAAGACTGACGAAGGAGTGGGGGCTGGCATATACTCGGGGGAGATGGATATTAGCTTGTCGTTTCGTCTCCTCAGTAGCGTCACTCAGTTACAGCAATATCTGAAGCTCTAGCATGGTTGTCGCAAAATGTTATATAGTATCTAGAAGGGACATACATATATAATCTACACGGATAGCCAACCGGCGATAACCTCTGGTTAATTCGAAGGCAGTATTGGATTGTCGCAACTCCCTCATAGAGATGGGAATACTCTTCAACATTTACCTGTGCTAGGTGCCAGGCCATAGTGGCTATGTTGGGGCAACCGGTACCGCAGTGTGTTGAGGCATCAGTCTCATGTTTGACTACCGGCGTTTCGCGTCCGAATCCCGCCTAGACGACGTTCGTGGCCATGGATGTGCAGGAGGTGCATGATGGCAACTGCATTCTCTGAAACCAATTTATGCCAACGAAACGTCAACTGGGCCGCATGGAACAGTTGACGCGCTATGCCCCACAAAGGGTTAGGGCAATTGAGTATAGCGGCTATGTTGTTGCAAGGCCGGCAAATTGGCTCGGGCAGGTAATAAGGATGCGGTTTATTATACGGCCTGCATCAGGTGGAGCAATTAAAATACAATACATGTCATGTGGCTAGACAGATTTGGCCCAAACTGGATCCCAACTATCCTCTGCTAATGCTAAACAGAAATCATCTAACTGACATAGTAGTCCTAACTGGATATTGCCTAATTGGGGAACATGCCAGGAGACTTCGTCTTCCACATAATGATTTTTGCAGGAGCTGTGGGGACGAGGAGTAGGAAAAAAGTACGTCTTCTAGAAGAAGAAGAGAACCTTCTTGGTTCCTACTTTTTCGCCGATCTGAATGACCTGAAGAGGTAAATATTCGTCGGTTTCATCGCTTAATTATGAACTGTGGCTGGTTTAACGATTCAGTTGGTCTTAAGTTGCTGAGTCTAGGGGCACAACAGACTCAGTGGTGGTCTAAGTGTGCTAAGGCAGCCTTTCTAACCTAACCTACTGTACATAACATTCGAGTACTTCTGTAAGCACTAAATTGTTCCGTTTTTCTATTGATTATCTATAGTGCAGTTAACACGCAACGACTTATCTATCCATCATTTTGCATGCAACCAAATCGTCATCTATAGCATCGGAGCATTTTGTGTTTGCACGCTCTGATATGATTGACAACGATATCGTTGCATGCAATTTGACGGATAAGTCGTAGCGTGTAAACAGCGTTTCAATATCTTTGCATTCAAAACGATAGATAAGTCGTAGCGTATAAATAGCGCTAAAGATTTTTGGAAACATTCAAGTAAATACAATAACCAAAACATCATGTTTGTTGTTATTTCATTTTCCTGAATGTTCCCAAATATGTTCAGGTGTGCACAAATCATGAAAATTAAAGAAAGAATTTCACTCACAATATGTCTGTCAAATATGACCCCAGATAATTTCCCTCCATCTTTCCATATTGAATTCTTGAAAAATTGAAGGCGGAGGCTCGTGCATTTGTTTATTAATCCATAAGACAGTTTGAACAATCTTATCTCGCTAAGAATAGAGAGAACTCATTAGTCGAAATCGAAATCGGTTCCAAAGTAGACCTCACAAAAAATCGAAATGATTACATAATTTATAAAAAAAAAACCCAAAGTGACTAATGAGATAAAAAAATCTTCTTCCAAGAAAGACGAGAAAAAAAGTAACCCAACGCAAGGAGAAAAAAAAATAATTTTCCTTCGTTTTCTATCCCGCCTGGAAGAGGATCAACGCCGCCATCATTATCATCTTCGTCGTCATCGTAGCCTAAGACTCGACATCATTAAAAACTTGAAGGGGGTCTCATCTCAGCAACCACAACAATATTGGACAGTATGACCATGTCCAATTCGTAGCTATTCCCATTCTAATAGAATAAAAAAAAACATGATAATGATGCAATTTGATTTGGACATTTACTATACGATTTCATATGGCTGGAAAGTAGTACAATAGTATGCAATAATTAAAATTCACATTCTTTCGACACGTTGGCATGTTAAACGGACAGGCTGGATTTCGACTTAGAAAATCGATGATTCTCCAATGAATTATAATGTCATTTCCTGGCCAGAATAATAACTTAAAATCGCTCATTGCACCTGGCTACTCATCTTCCCAGCAATAGCAGGTCTAAGTCCAGTTTACAATGCCGCATTATTAGTCAGTTTGCTGGTAAAACAAACCCAAAAGAAAGCGTCCAGCTAAATCCGAATATATTATTTTGCCGCGAATCCCATATCTATACAAGTGCTGCACGTTTTATTAAATCCAAAAGAATAGGTTTTGCTCATTTCGAATTTCTGAATTAAAAAATATGAAATCAAGTTTCTGTTCAAAGTTGCAGTTTAGTTCTTTTGGTTGGATTTCTTTGCCAAGTTTTTTTTACTTAGGTGGATCACTGGCATGGTCGTTTTTTGCCTCTATCGTTTTCGCTTAAGTTAAATCACTGAATCGAATCAGGCCGAATCAAGTCAGAGATATACCAAGGGAGTACCTACTGAAAGTCAAATACAAGGACGACGCGGCAAGACATAAAGGACTTTAGAATCTCTGGACTTTTTATTTTACATTTTCAATTTTTATCTTCTTTTTTTTTGTCTACTGGTTGTTGTTGCTGTTGTTCATCTTTATTTGACTTATTTTTTGTTGTCATGATGCTGCTCTATCTGTGGTACGTTTCGGACATTGGCGATTCTCCGATTTTAGCACGACGCGAGCGTCGTCTCTTGATCATAATCCGATTCAGCTGGTGTGTGCAAAAATATCAACTGAAAAAGATTGTGTGCGGCTGACTTCAGGATTTTTTTTATCTACTTGGATTTCTTTCATGTATAATCTACTTAGTTTGTACCGGCAGCAGTTCAACATTTTGTAGCGTGCAAATAGAATAAGATAACAATATCTCGGTATATATGTATGTTCTCAGTATGAAGTTTTGGGAGCACCGGATATACCTGATGAACCGCATATACGAGTATGTCTGTACTAAGCTCCCCAAAAATGTTCTGCTCCCATCATTAATCATAATCAGTTTTTTTTTCGGCGGCCTTTAAGTTCGCCATGGAGAAAACATAAAGGATAAAGCCAAAAAGAACAATGAGATACACTTATGTGACTTTTTACGGATGATCACTTTAAATTGAAAGATTAAAAAAAAAAAAACAATTATTTTTGTGCACTTGATTTTAGAAATAAGAAGAGTCTTGTCTGATTTATTACTAAAAAATACGTTTTTCTTTTCAATTATATTTGCAGATGGTGCAAGCAATACAAGTACTTCGGTTTCACCTGTTAGAATTAGAAAAAGTGAGTATATTTTAAATTTATTATAGTGTTATTATACATAGGTTGCAATACGAAGTGCAGTATTGTATTCAGGAATATTATCCTACAGATTGTTTGCAATAATTAATCTTTATAGTCTGGAACTCAATGATCAGTACTGGGATGCGTCATACGTTTTTCGGAGAAAAAACGAAATGCTTTGAATCAACTTTGCGCGGGATTTTACGCAGAATCTTTTAATTTAGTTGCAAATTTCGCCATCGATGGTAACCGAGATTTGGATAGCGTGTTCCAGGCATTAGGATTGTCGACCTTTATCGGATTCCAATTCTTTCAATTGGGATGATTGAAATTTTTTATGAAAGCAAAACGATTCTGAATAACCTCCAAAATCCTACGTACGACATACCATGCTGGGACGATACATTCCAGCATTCATCTTGTGGGTGTTTAATTTTTTTTTTTTTTTGTGTCTTTTCCATTCTTTTCTTTATTTTCGATCATTTTTTATTCATTTTCTTCACTTCATTGTAGGCCAGTATCTTGTAGTAGTGTATCGGCTTTAATCCGTACAGAATGGGTCTTCCTAAAAAATATACATTTTTTTGTCCGGTAATATTAATATTTCGGATAGAGTGCTTTGAATATTTTATATTGTACCGCACCGGAGAACCAGATAACAATTTCATTCCCGTTCCTTGAGATACAACTACATATTTTGTTCTGATTGTATGTTTTTTTTTTCTTATTGCGACCGACTTGTACAACGGTCAGAATCCTGAACTGACCAAAATTGGGATTTGAGAACATATGCAGAGTCTCTATTCGGGCTATGTTGTCTGTTTTCTGTTATGCAGTCGTCCATTCGGTTTCTATGCGACTCAAAAGTTGGGTATTTTTTTACCTGGTGGAATGGTTTTATAATGGGACTCGAATGCATGTCTGATGTAAGTTTTCCTTGATCTTTTTCTGTTTTGTTGACTGCTGATTTACGTTCGTACAAATATGCCGAGGTGAGTTCCCTGGGATTATTGTTGTGGTCATTGTCACTTGAAAGCCACCTACGCAATAAGGTATGTAGTTTCAGAAAATATCCAGTTTACCCATATGCGAAGAAGAAACTGATTGTTTTTAGTATGTTCAGTTTATTGCTCACTGCATGGGTTAAAAGTGTAAGTGGAGAGGTTTCATATATGGATAAATTCGTTTTTGTGTTGATCAAGAATTTCGTCCTTACAAATTTCCAGATGATTTTTTTGCACAACTTGAGGTGAGAATGGTAAAAAAAACTGAGAGATACTAATGGAGATAGTCTCCCATCCGGTGGGCACTGCGAACTATATGATCTATTGTATCAAAACCTTTATTATGGAAAAAGCTTTTCAACCAGTCAAATTAAGACCAGTCTGTTCTGACGAGGAGGAGGTCACGATAATCTCTGCAGAGAACATTTTCCTGAACCGTACAATTGGATTCACAGTAACGGTATTTGGTAGATGCGATGTCTCCTTGGGTAGACCCATTTTGTTGACAAGACATTTCAGACGAAAGTGGTCAGAAACAACAACAACCTCAAGTGCACTCCACTCATATGGCTGGTATCGTTAAGAGTGAAAAAATTGGTAAATTTTTAAAATGTCGAAAACCGAAACCCATACCATAATTATTGGGATCATGTCGACGAATTCCGAGGATGAGCCCTATCTAGACGGTTAGTTAGACCAATCATTGAATATGGAGCTATTGTTTGGTAGAAAAAATCAACCATCATTGATGGTAAAATAAGACTAGGTAAGATTCAGAGACTAGCATGTCTCACAGTAACGGGGGCTATCCGCACGTGCCCCACTGCAGCTCTTGAAGCGCTACTAAACCTCCCGCCGCTCCACATTCATCTAAAGGCGGAGGCAAAAATAGCAGTAGCCAGACTGAAATCATGCCAGAACTACCTCAAACTAAACCCAGAACAAAGCAACTGGGTAAATGAGGACTATTTATCTGGTATGCCATCAGATAATCTAGCTAGGGAGCTTTGCTTCAAACTTCCATTCTCAACCGAAATTTGGAATAGAGAGGACTGGAACTCGAAGCTTAACACCATCTCCTCCAATATTGTTAAGTGGTATACAGACGGATCTAAAACTGAAGAGGGTACAGGGGCGGGCATCGCAGGCCCGTCTCATCAGTTGTCCATCCCTATGGGAAAGTACGCTACGGTATTTCAGGCGGAAGTTCACGCAATTGAAACCTGTGCCAACATATGCATAGCAGCCATATACCGAGGCAAGAATATTGCAATCTTCACAGACAGCCAGGCTGCTATCAAAGCACTAAGCAACTTTTCTGTTTCCTCGAAAATGGTGCTTAGTGGTCGTGAAGCCTTGCAAAGATTAGGCTCTGTAAACACGAACGAACGCGGCCACCGAGCGCATCTTGTAGCTTAAACACACAACAAATTAAAAAAAAATCGAGAAAAAAAAAACAAGTCTATAATAAGTAAATGTATCTCTAATATAATTCCTGTTTTTGACTATCTCTCATCTCAGGTAAATTCTCTAATACCGCTAGTGAGATAACACAGAACGACCTCACTATTTCGACAAACTGGGCCGAAAACTGCAGTCTCAGTGTTAAATCAAACAAAACCGATATTGTTCTACACAAAGAAACATTGCCTGGTTCAACAGGAATCTCCAGTTCTGTTGGGTGTGAGGCTATCCTTCATACACAAGACGAGTTTCCTAGGTCTTGTACTAGATAGTTAGCTAAACTGGAGGCTAAATATTCAAGAACGTGACAACAAAGCAGAAAGCGATAGGCAAAAAATGGGGTCTGCAACCATTCCATTGACTTTTTGGCCCCATATTGCTGTATGGAGTGATTGTTTGGTGGAATTACGCACAGAGACAAATCACAATGTCCTGGCAATGGTTCGGAGAGCGGCTTGCATGATTATAAGTGGAAATCTCCGCTCAACCTCTTCAGGAGGAGGATATCGAAAACTTAGATTCTTAACCACCGGACAGGGCTTTATACGGTAACTTGAGACTCTTTAATTCGAAAACCCCTTAACTCGAAGATACGGATAACACCACTTCCCAACACATTTGGACGTAAAACAACGAACAAAAAACTCGTTAACTCAAATAGAAAACTCTAACTAACTGGAAGCGAAATTTATCATCGGTGAACCTGTGCGACTCTATAAGTCGAAATTTTCAGACGATTGCTGTATAAGTCGAAATTTCTGATTATAACTGGAAACGAAATTTTTCATACGAAACCCTATGAGACTCTATAAGTCGAAATGTTACATACGGGGACTCTATAAGTCGAAGTTTACTGGAAAGTGAATATTCAAGAGAATGCGGACTATGCTACTATAGAACACTACTGCTGTAGGAAGGCTACGGGCAAGACTTGGGGTCTGCAACCTAAGGTGATGTGAGTGCCGGAGTCTACACCAAGGAGCTTGTCGTCATTCAGCATTTTTCAAGCAAGGTTGGGACTTCACATCACAACAACGAAAGAGATAATGACTTTCGTGGATAGTGAAACCCCTCGAATCAGGTTGGTGTAAGTCAAAAACCATAATATGGTTCTTTGGATCAATCTCAGTTTTCAAGAACAAATTGAATAAACTCGATATCTCGAATTTATTTTTAAAACAACTCGATATATTGATACCTCGAAATTTCGATAATTCTAAGTAAAACCTACTTCCCTTTAAGTTCGAGTTATCGAGTTTCAACGTATTTAACTTTTTTAATATAGAGGTAGGCCGCTTTATTCCGTGTGCCGGCCTGGAAGTTTTGGTGTTAAATTTCTTAAAATGTAATGTTAAGGTAAGGCTAAGGGTGACCATTTCCGTAGTAAAATATCGGAAAATATTTTATCGTTTTTTTTTGCCCCCCTCTCCTCCTCACATCTCCATTCCACTTATGTACTTTGCACCGTTTTATGTACATTTTGATTATTTGCGTTGTTTTCATTGGTTGAGTATTAATTGAGTTAAAAAAAGATTCCAGTGGAAAAACCGGTTGTTCGTCCGTCGTTGATAATGTGCTCATATCATGTAATTATTTCATGCTTTTTTGTGGTGATATACTCATGCTTCAAGCTGGATTATGTACTTCAGTACCTCCCAGAGAACTTTGCGTTGGTATAAGGGATGGTACTTATATTGTCCGTTATTTTTTATCTCCATGCAATGCAGTTTGTTCTTTTCTCACTTTTTATTTTTGCATTGTTGGAATTATGTGATATTCATAATGTGCTCTTTAAGCGCTGCTTTGAATGTCGGTAGGCTTTTTGCCTGTTTAATGGCATTCGACAATTTATTAAAGTAGAGAGCAGCTTGTGCGATATTTTTTGAGTCTTCAAACGTTCAATTCTTGACGTCGATAATGCGAAATTTTGGGCATTTCGAACCGGGTAAGAGTGAGTTTCATGCACTTTTTTTTATTTGATTTCATTGTCCCGTCGTTGATTTTGAATAATGTTTTGCCTCTTTCCATTTTGGTGTAAAGCTGAAGAGAATTTCGGTTTATAATTCAATTCTAACATTTACGGTGTAATTACTTTTTATTGAAGTCAGTTGTTGCATTCTCTACATGCAAATTTTGTCATATATTTTATAAAAAGACGGACCTGCCGATAAAGGTTTTAATACACGTTTAATGCTTTTTTGTACCCCAGACCGTAATATTTCTATTTGTATGTAGATATTGTTCTATTCATCAGGTCACTTCAAGCTTCTTTAATTTTTATTATTATTTTTTCGGAACATGCGGACTTGCTTACTATGTGTGAGATTCTTGAATTTTATTTTCTTTATTCAAATTAAATCACTTGCGGCGTCCAATTCAATGAGCACCTCGGTTTGTTTGTTTCCATGCATTTTTGAGTACTTTTTAAGTGTTTAATAATGGTAATTAGCCATTTCGAGTAGTAAATTGAATATTTGCTTGGAGCTCTTGTATTTTTTTTTTGTTAGATGTTGTCGGTTCTGTAGTTTATGTTGAGATCCTCAATCTACCGACGAGTATATTTCTTTTGACTGGGGAGAACTACAATCGTAAAAATCGTTTAGTCAGGTTATTGTCTTGTTAAGATACGAGTACAATAAGTGAGAAATTTGTATGCTCGGAATAAATAAATTTTATTGAGTGGAAACGAAACATGCTAACAAAAAAAAATCAATGAAATGCTGAAATACATTTTCTGGAAGAAATTCTACGTTGTAATGTTATTTGTATGGTTTAAATTTCCTTGGTATTTTGCATCTGTAACCGGCAAAAAGTGGCTATAATAGATTGTAACGAATATTCTCAATTAGAGACATAAATTTGCATATTACACCTATGCACGTACCTTTGTAGGTTTGGACGTTTAGTGAGATGGTTAAGTACCTACTTGAAGTTTGCTTACAAATTTTTATTTATTGTTAACGTGAGAATGGTTGCAACGAATGGAAATCAGTATGTACATATTTACATAAATTGAAAATTTGATGATACATTTTGTGAAATAACAATGAACCGGTCGATTAAATTGTTGTTGAATTTAACATGCTTAACATATTAAGTGAGTTTGATCAGGAATTCAATTACATACTGTCAAACCTGCGCACTCAATTAGTAACAATTAGTGGTACTTATACTACTGATATATTATAGCTGATACTTCTTGCTTCTGGCCTGCGGACCATACATTGAATTGAGGGGAAATACTTGCGCCATTTAATCCAGCTGCGCACTACTGAATAATTCTTGTAATTCAGCTTTTATGACATGTTTCATATCCTTGTGCAAAAATACAAATAATACTCGCTTTCATTACTATTATGGAGGCCGGTAGCTGTGACGTATGGCGTAAGAAGAAGCCACTGCCTTTTTCGGCCTGACATAGAATGCGACTAAATGGGTTTAAAAATGACAGTATGAGTATTGCAGTAACATGTACTATCCGCATCTTAGTAGGTTTCTTAGGAGAAGTTTACGCGTTATGCCCCAGAACGGGTTAAGACAAAACAAAATTTGTCATTATCATTTAAAGGGTTGCACTAACTGAGCATGCTTAACTACTACTTGTGTCATCTCTCCATTTGAGTGCACTGTAACTTCTACTACTCCCACTACGACTCTTACATTTGTATCTTCCTCTGACTGAAAATGTGCTTGCCTCGGATATATTTATTTGGAACTTGACCAAGTTCGAAACTAGACATTAATGTGGATTTCCAAGAAACCAAATTAAAGCATGGTTCGTTGATTTCACTCAAAGCCGCTGATCAAGATAAAAAATGTCCGATAACAACGTCAAGGTATCTGAACTGAACTGCCAACAATTTTCTCATTGGCATCACTACGTTTTCTTGCATTTCACCATAGCTCCAGTACATTTTGACTGATTCTCCAATTGTATTAAAACAATGTACAGCACAAAAATGCATTTACACTGCTACATACAATGCCCACATTATTTTCCTTTGTTTTAATATCAATATTTTTCGGGGGTTCGTCATTCGACATTACTTTTTTCTTGAGTTAGTTGTTTTGCGGAGGAGGATTGAAGATATTATTATCTTGGAAAAATGGGCACCATTGTGTATTTCGTCCTATTGGTGGATGACTATGTATGTATACCTATGTACGTACGTTAACTGTCGAGACAAAGAAGAATGAAAATCATGTTGTTAGGGAATTCGGATTAAAAAATGTGGAGTTAACGGCTGAACAGAAAAGCATTAGTGAGAAAAGGGGCATGGACGAATACTCGTAAAGGTGATGGGGAAATGACTCAAAATGGTGATGGTGGAGGAGTGGACCCAATCTTCTGAATCGCTTTCACAGAACATTAGCATGTAAATTTTGTCGTTATACGAACTGTGTATCTTCAGGTTGAATTACGTCAATCACCTAATTGCATTATAAAAGTGACAAGTGAAGTACCATTTAGTTTAAAGCATGGCCCCCTTGATGGACATTTTATCTGTGGTGTAAACTTATCGAATGAGCAAATAATAAGCTTGTAGTGAGAAGCTCAACTTCAAGTGGTCTGGTTCCAATCATATCACAATTACTTGTTTATTCTTTCTGATAATGTTGTCGATAAACGATTTCGCATCAATTAACGAGTGCTTCTATACTTTACAGTACACACCTTAAGTACCAAATTATGTAAATATGAGTACATACATATACAATACGTATAGTAGAAAAACAAAGAAATCTTATTTCAAGTGTCTAGGGTCAAATGAATGCCTAATCATGCTCGCTGGGAAGAAGATCCTAGTTTGAAAATTCTCTCATCATTTGCAAAAGACATGAAATATGAGTCAGGCATACATACTTAGGTTAAATCCTAAGTGATGAACATTTATTTTGTTGAAAATCATACACTGTTGTGTAGTCTCGTCTCCAGGTTGTATACGTACTTGACTTGTCTCTTCTACATAATTTATCGGTGAATACTTTACGAATAAAGTTCAAGTTATACGCGTTGAGCCCGCGTGCACGACCGCGAGAAAAAATTAAAATTCAAAATGGCTGCCCATTGAAGCGCGTCCACTTTGCACCCCGATCACAATAATCGCAAATGATCCGCGACTATATATAATTTTTCCTATTTAAGATACTGCGCAGGGTGCACGTAAAACTGTCAGAGAAACTGTCTTGCTAAGTTTAACTGGTATAGAGCAACTGGCTTTTATTTGGCACACATTTATTTAGCGAATGCGAATTTCATACCAACTAATATGTATCTTAAAAGGTCGATTGCATTGAGCGAGTTTACTAGCCACAAGTCGTTTAAATTACTAGCTACCAGTATACTTGCCCAATGTAATCATGTTCACTTGCAAACTAGCAGGTATAGCTCAGCTTGTGCGAAAAAAGTTGAAAGCCAGGCGACGGAAACAGTTTTAATGTTAACAGTCAGTCGAAAAATGTCGTCGGAAGTGGTGCGTGCGGGAGTCGTGGTGGAAGCTGATGCTATCAAAATCGAATCCAAACGAAAAGAAAAGAAGAAATCGACCAATTGAATAGTGTGGTTGAAAAAGTGGATGGCATGGCATGGCATGTGGAAAATGTGGTACGTCGACCAATTTACTAAGAGAGTAGAAGGACGTAGAACATTGATGCAAACTCTTGCTAGGTGTCATTGAGCGAGTTCACAAGCTGTGTGTAATCGCCACAACAGCGCTATAGCTACTTTTCTCGCTGGTGTGTATCTAGTAAACTCAATGTAATGGACCCTTAACTCAGTCTGGAGGTTTAATCAATATCTGTCATAGATAATGAAGAGCTACAAGCACACAATCATGATACCACCCTGTGATCATGCAGTCCAGATGGTCAGAGGAATGGAAAGGTTAAAGACAAATGAATGACAAACTGATCAAAGTGAAATAATGCAGTTTGAATGAATGCAAGCGAGCATGCACAAAAGCGTTATATGGTAAAAGAAAGAAGGTGCATGTAGGAACCCTAGATATGGTTAAAGCACTCTGTACATTATAAAGATGTGTGTCACACACTTGACTGGTTAATTTTCTTTTGACCAAGTTTGCAAGTGCAAGTGGATCGTCATGAACAATCATCATCATCATCATCGTCGTGATGATGATCGTCATTCCAACTCAAGACCGCGATCCAAACAAAAACAACAAGGCAAACAAAAAAAGAATAAGAAACAAAACAAAAAAAAAAGAGTCACTGAAAACAATTTAAACAACACCAGCTGAGTGCAGTCGATGTTGAGCACATGCATTTAACATCAACAAGCCAAAGATAAACACAAGTCAAAATATATGAGGTTTGATAGTAGACACAAGAGGTTTTGTATGTTCCTAATTTCAAGATGGTGTATTATGGAGATCTTTGATTTCAGTACAGCGTCTTGTTTTTAGTTGGCAACGTCCTTAATTTCTCCAATTCAATCTACCTTACCGATCAGTAATCATTGTTGCTAATCAAGTACAATAGACTTCAAGGGGCACAAAGAGATTTAACAGGACGCGGAATCTTACGAAGCCCTAATCATAAAAAGAACGCAAGAGATGGGAATGAAAAGAGAGATTCAAGACTGTCGTACCTGAATTCAAACTGATAAGAATCTGGACAGGCTGAATTCCATCCGTGTTGCGTCCCGTCTGAAATTCTTAGCGGGAGGAATACGGGATTCGTGTGGATTCGTATGGTTGTGGAAACACAGTATACGAGATAAGAAGAGAGTGATACTTACAAATCTACAGGTAACCGGATGCCTTTCATATATATCAGTGTCTAAGGCCCTGCTCACACGGCGAGACTCAAATCTCAGATATTCGGCGACTGGGATGCGGAGACTCGAGACTGTAGTTGCCCGTCATCTTCATACGGCCACTACTGAAGTTGCGAGTTTGTTATCTAGTGCGTTAATTCAGTGCGCTTTGCAAAATGTCTAGTGACAGTAGTAGTGATGAGGATATTATTACCCAGTATTATTGTAACCGCCGCCGAAAGAGAACAGTGAGAAGATTCTGGTTCCATCCTTACATCGAAAAGAACATAAATTGTAGATTGTTTGTTGCTGTAAATGAATTGCAGGAAGGTAGGAAGGTTTTAAATTCCTCGCATTCAATAGAATAAGGACACGTACCCGATACAAAAAACAATCACTAATCATTGGCTCATATTAAATTCTTTCTCGGTGCAGAAAATCAAACGACTCCGAGACTCTACTCGTCTCTGCCTGGTTGCATAGTTGCCGAGTATCCTCGTATGGGCAGTGCCGTCTGATTACACATGGCGTATCTCATAGTCCCCGAATATCTCATTCGTTCGGAGATTTTAGTATCCCCGTGTAGTAGAGCTACTAAAAAAGAAAAAGATTCAATACATATTTCACCGTAATATGCTAACGAAATGTCAACAAGGCATTGATACAGATATTGATGCCGAGGGGTTAAGGCAATTAGTAAGTATGGGTCAACTTACACACTCTCATTTTACATATCTGCTTTTGATTTTGAAGGCTCAAACATTAAACGTCAGCTCCCAACCAAAAAAAAAAAGAAAACTTAATGAACTAGGATAAAATCCAATTTAAATATGCAAATTTTGATCTATTTTGATTTTTGCTAATCTGATCACCACATCCATTAGTTATTAAAAATTTTGTATTATTCATTCAATAAGGAGGATGTTTATGTAGTTTAATAAACATGCATTGTGCCACCATTTGGCAGCAGGTATTCTGATGGATATTATTTGAAATTTATTTATTTCCAACTTGTATCTCTCTTGTCTATTTTTAGCCAACCCAACATTTTTTTATTAAAATTGAACATTCTCTCGTTCTCACTAAAAAAACCCGATTTCTTAGATAATGATTAGAAAAACTGAAGAATCTCAAATAGGTTTTTAGTTTCTTCTCCGCATAAATTAATTTTTGTAGTTGGTGGTTTCTTTTCTTGTTCCATCGTTCTTCCCGATATTTCCTATTTCTCGCATACATACATTCATATGTATTTTGTTCTTTGGAAGATTTTTTTTCCGTCAAAACGTTTTTTTTTTATCTAATGAACATTCTTTTTTTAGAATCACGAAGATACTTTTCGACAGATCTCTTATACAAAAGAAATTGATAGTAGAAACCATGGGATTAGTAACGACTTTAATATGTAGATCAATTTTTCCTGATTTGTTTTTATTTGCTTTTAATTTGGACTTTTTGGTTGAAGTTTTTGTATTGGCCCGGGGAAAAAAGTATTCATCACTGACGTGCTTGTCTCATTTTAATATCAAATTTTTCATTTTCGCTCCAAAATGTTTCCTTGAAACAGTATAGAAATGACGAAAGAATGATGAACCAAAAGTCTATAGTTGAATAAAATTAAGTGCGGTAATCAAAGGAGCATAATTAACGCCATTTTTAATGATTTCAATTTTATGGGGGCTATGGGACCATGCAATTATGTCATCACAATTTTGACAAGACTAGTGTAACTATTGATATATTACAATCGTATCAGTCAAAATGAGTTAATTAGACGAAAAATAACGAGTGTGCGCATACTTTGATCAGGGTGTGTATGTATTTTTTGTGTATGTTAGTGCAATTATTACTTATGTTACATATTAATTATGTGAGACAGAGGTTTAGACAAAACAGTGGCATTATCTTTAAAGAGTTTTGAATCAAGATTACGCATTCCAGGAGCGACATTGAATTTGAGGTCACATATATGACCTACTATTTCTAATTCAGATATAAAGAATGAATTCAAATTATTTTGGACAACATATTCTCTTGTCATGTTTGGATCTGCTTCTGCGATGATCGGTGCTAATGGTAATAGATAACAGACTGCTTCTTGATTGGAGAGGGTGGGATACCGGGTCATTGCGGATGCAGATGACATTGCCATTGCTATCTCTGGAAAGTTTCCCGGGGTCCTTACTGAGCTTATGCAGAATGCCCTATATATCCTGTCCTATTTTTTTTCAGGCGGAGATTATTGCAATTGCCGAAGTTTTAGGATGGCTACGCTATAATGCGGTGTCGGTAAGGAATATTACTATCTATACCGATAGACAGGCGGCGATACATTTCTTGGATACGGTGCTTGCGTTTTCAAAAATGAGGTATTGCACCGCTATCAAGGAGTTCGGCGACTTCTTCAACGTCACTTTGTGCTGCATTCCAGGACATAGTCGCTTCAGCGGTAACTGCATGGCGGACGAGCTGGCTCGGGCGGGTAGGACTAATGTGGACACGGGGTGTTTTTGAACTGTCAGTATATTTATAGAAGCTAATCAAAACAGGCGCTCTAATTCGCGCTAACATCGGATAGCTAAATGGAAGTACCTGCAACATTACAAGGTAGGTCTGGCCGAATTTCAATCCTAGCCGCTCCTCAGGGCTGCTGATGCTGGAGAAAATGCATCTCATAAGGAAGTCGTGGAGAGCATTACGGGGCATTGCCCGATGGGTGAGCACGCGAGGCGTCTGGAAGAGGAAGAGGAAACTGTACATCATTTCCTGTGAAAGAAACGACACTTTGGAGTCCTTGTATAGACCTGGATGACTTGAAAGGCGTAAGTGCTGGTCATTTACATCGATTCATTGACAGCTCCGGTTGGATCGACGGCTAGAATCTCATGGTTTTGAGATGGCGAGGTATTACAACGGACCCATGTGGTCTATGTGTGCTGTGCTCTGTACAGCAGCCTCTATAAACTAACCTAACCTAATACAATTACTATTCTCAAGTGATAATGCAAAATATGAAGTCTATAGCGGGATTCTGCAGTCTGAATCTCTGATGTTTACTGAAAATAGTTTAGAATTACACAGAAGAGAGCGGCGACATAGATCATCGCTCCTCTTTTTTTTAGGAAGGTGGATGTTGCTACAAATTCACTTCACTTTGTCTTTCTAGTCTAGAAAAGCAAACTGAAAATTGACCGCTTCATATCAAATCTAGGTACACTCACCTATCAAATTGACAATTTCTCCATATGCTATATCAATTAGAAAAAAAAATTTCGATTATATTATACGCTTAGTTTGACCGCGCCACCTCGTTCTAACAACATACTATTATTATACAAGGTCATGTGACGTTAAAAATAGCATGTTTTCATATCGAAACAATTAAAAGTTACATTGCATTGCAGTTTGCTACGTCGTCGCCGCGGTTGTCGTTGCCGCTAGCAAAGTATTGTACTATACTCGAGAATATAAGAAAATCTGCAATTGTTGCGGAATTCAACTTTATGTTTTACGTCCATTTGACTAATAGCTAATGTCTATTTGAAATCACATGAATGCAAACACTTAATTTTGTATGGTAGCATTCTGCCTGTTTGTGGTGGCTCTTGCTACTCTATTCAAGCTGGTCTAGTCTAGAGCTATGTTACGGATGAACAAAATGTATGAATCAGTATAGTATGCATGCACCATGAGTTTTTATGAATAATTAAGAAATTGTGCAGTATGTACATAGAAACGCGGAAAAAGAGATTCCTTGCTTATACCTATCGAAGTCAGCGGCGCGGGCGAACTAGGAATCCTCAAAGAAAAAAGAATCAAATATGACAAGCGAAATATGACGGGAATATATTAAACTTCTCCTACCGTTACCAGTAATCTCACATCTGATTACACGTGGGAAGAAATTTCGAATCAAAGCGGTCGCCAATTCTGCTGTTTTGTAGAATTAATTTGGGCATCATGTGTCTTTGTCAATTTCTAAAAAAAAAAATCTACAGGACTCCCACACACCGTAGAGACTCTACAGCTTACACCCTTGATGTGTTAATTTGTGTGTTAGCATTATCTTCCCGCCTGTTCAATTTATGCTCGTTGTGATGCTTGAAACGAACAAACATATACCACAAATCCAGACTCATAAATTTTCCTGCAATTTAAAAGTACTTCATAGCTCCGAAGAAATGTATTAACTGCGTATGAATGTATTTTATATGTTCATATATTGGCCACATTAGTCAAGTCATGTTGCACTTGAATATGTTGCGTCCGTTGATTGTGTTGCCTCTTCTTGATGTCTCAAAATAAAAGTAGCGTGGAGATTTTAATAAGACATTATCGTCACATTTAGATTGAATTGTTCATGTTGAGCTGTCAAAAAATTGACCGACAGTAGCAAAATGCTACCTCATGTTTATGTTTGACATGATAGTATGTGGTATGTCTTCAAGTGTCTTTAACACACAGGCGCTACCATAGTTGTCTTTCAATTTCATTTATTATTTGTTCCACACATTACATTGAGACTCCTCCTTTATGATGTTGAGAAAATATTTTTGCTTAAATGTTTCAGCCTGTTTTATTTTATTTTCGTTTTTTTTTTGGTCTTCCTTTCTTTGTAACACGGATCATTCAGAAAACGTATATATCAAGTTGGAAAAATGATTCAAGTCTGGCAACTTATATATGAGAATTTCATACACGCGCGCTTGCTCGCGCGACAATACTCGACAAATTTTCTCCCATTTTATGTCGTGCATAACAAGTTTTCTTTGAATGTGATGCATCCATAAAATATGGTACTTGCCACATTCGTACGATGTGTGTGCATTGCATGTTTTCTTGTTTTATAAAGTTCAGCTGCCGTCGATGCTCTGTCTATACTAATGTTCGTAACGCTGCCTACAAAACGCTTGTGCTTTTGCACTGCGTTATCTGAATTGACAATGCAAAATTATTCAACGATGTTCCATTTAGGCCGAATATGCTATCCACATATTTCCAATTTTTTCAGTTTTCCCACAAATCTACTATTTTTGCTACGATATTCGTAAAGATTACTCAAGTTGTAAGTATGTATGTACAAAATGACAACATGAACGGATTTCTTCACACTGTAAAAATATATTTGGCTCCTTTTAACACCAGTTGCTGGGTAACACACTTTTCCTGTCCACTCTGTTAATCACTGCTCCTGGAATACACCACACGATTGGTGTTTAAGTGTCACCATACACTGTCGAGCTCGATCTCGAACCTGGTACAAATTTCCTCTGAATAGCTCAACACACACACACTTCACATAAACGTGAAGAAAACCGGTCCCCTTGTACAATGTTCGAGATCGAGTTCGAGTTCGACAGTGTGTGGTGACACTAAAATATAATACCTTTACTTGGTGTATTTATTCCACAGGTGGTGTAAAAGACTATATGGTTTCACCGAAAATACATAACCATCAGAATCGAGAAACCCAGCCGGAGTTTTATTAATGCAATGCGTGATGAGAAATATTTATAACTTAGTAGTTCTATTCCTCCTCCGATACAAGTATCTGTTTATCAGCGAGTCGATAGCTTAGTGATTTGAAGCGTCTGTCCAATGTTTTCATCCTTCCATTCGTGGGATCAAATCCAGCTATGGCATTGGTTGTGGTTCGAGCCTTTAGTCGGTTTGAATAAAAACGAATCCGAAGCGTATATACCCTATACTTGTGCAGACCTAGTGGTGACACCAAACCTTCAGATATGTTATGTTAATTGCCTTGACCGCTCCAGGCGCATGGGCGCGTCAAGATCTCTAACATTTCTATACCTTGTTGACGTTTCGATAGCATATCTACTTTTCGAAAGTGCAGTTGCTAGCATGCACCTCTCCTATCCGCGCCATCTTTATACTGGCAAGCTCGGAGTACTGTGAGAGTTCTATTAGTACTCGCAGACAGTTTGAACTGAGCTGTAGATTAGTATCGTAGAGCGGTGATCGAACGACCACGGTCACCGAGCACGACAGATATGCAACAGCTTGATGCATTGAAATTGTGTTTCCCATATAGTCGGTTTGAGCAGAAGCGAGCCGATGGAGCTACGATAATAATTTGAGACGAGTGAGTTCTTTTTACTACAACTATATAGGGGAGATAGAATCTTGCCCATTCCCAAAATCAACTAACTAACCCACACCACAAACATTTGATCAAAATTTCAAGTCGCTAGTTCGATACTATGGAAAATTACCATGTATTTAAGATATCATTTGCAGGGGAAGTAAGTGTTGTTTTGGCCCGATCATGCCACTATTTCAACACCAACCAACTGTTTTTTTACAAACATTATTCTGTCGAAAGTTATCACCCATTCGAAGTGTCATTTGTAGGGGAGTCTATTTTCAATACCAACTAACTATGTAGATCTTACTACTAAGGTCCTTTAAACTCGCTAGTGTCATTATATCGAAGTTATCGTAATTAAATGAATATTTAATTTTTTTTTAAATTTTGTAGGGGAGGTAGGCGTTCCTTTGGTCTCATTATGCCCATCTTTCTCAAACTGAAGCACCTTCTCATCCGAAATTTATATGCCAAAGGTTTCCGCGTTAATTGGTTCGAGAGTTAGTGACAAAAAACATGAAAAGTAGGGCAGTAGGCTCTTTCTAAGAAAAGTACCGTTAGTTTCCAACTGATCGATCTTATTTTCCTAGAAGAGTATACAGGCAAACATGGCTAGATCAAGAGATGACACTGATCATTTATAATATACATATACTCCTCAAAACAAAATAAGGGCCACTAATAATTTTCCGATTGTTTTTTGTGGTTCTTCATACTCTCATACGTCGATTGTCATTAAAAAAAAACTTCACTTTACACTCATCCGTGAAAAGCACCTCACGCCATTCCTCCATGCCTCATTCACTGTTATCGTAAACAAAACACTTGAAAAATAACGGCATTCATAAAAATTAGTTATCGAAGCAAAAATATTCGGGTGGCCCTTATTTTGTTTTGAGTAGTATAGTACATTGCCATACCTCCGGAGCCTCCTCTAAGGTGTTACATATTTTCGCCGTGACAAAGACAATACTCGTATATTCTATGCTTTATAAAGTCTTGGTTATAATGACATATTCACCGCTTGGGGTGTTTTTTTACTGGTTTGTTGGATAATATTAAATCCATTCAGGATATTTTCAAATTCACCCATAGGTGTACAAATATAATCTGCTATCAACACAAAAGGTATTTTATTTACTCGGAAAAAATTGTGAATCGTGAATTTTCTCTTGGTGTTTTTTACTGTGTACGTAATCTTATTTTCTGTCCAATTATAAATATATTTTTCGGTTTTTGATAATTCCACAATAATCGAGTAAAACGGTCAATAGGTTCAACTTCGGTTGATATTTTTGGGGATGCTTGCATTAACTATTACAAAATGAAAATACTTAAAATTACAACTGTAAACTTTATTTGTGAATCCTGCATTTCTACCTTATTATTCCTAAAAAAACAACAACCGAAAAAATATCTTTCAACATTCCTTTTTTTTCTCCTTTGCAGGTTCATGAATTATGCGATAATTTCTGTCATCGGTATATATCATGTTTAAAGGGTAAAATGCCAATAGATTTAGTGATTGACGAACGGGACACCACCAAACCACCAGAATTAAATAGTTCCGCAAATGGTGAGGGACGAAGTAATGCTGATTCCACATCACACACCGATGGAGCTAGTACACCAGACGTTGTGAGTACCCCCTTCGCGGGAGCACATGGTCCTATATTGGCGAGCTACAATGCGGTGGTGCACCCATGTTCGTAGTACGATTACGACCTTCTTGCAAAAACGAAGCGGGTGCTCACAATGCCCTGGGATTAATATATTGAAAAAGAAGAAGAATCGATAAAACTCAAAGAATAAACCACGCAATAAAAATCGAAAAAGCGAACCAAACATTCGGGAATGCATAAAAAAAATCAAGAACAGATACGATAACAAAAAAAAAAGTTAAAAATATTGAAAATATAAAAACGAATCGAAAATATGATAGCTACACAATATAACCATGTGTCAAAACTATTGTTACACGTATGCAGACATATTTGGAATCTCTGGTCACAATAACTGGTGTGTTGTCGTCCCATGAATAAACCAAAAGCATTGACAATTTTGGGTAATCTAAAAAACGCAACTATTTTTTTAGACAACCCCAAAACGGTTTTGTTTGAACGGTCTCTGCAAAAGTCGTGTGTACGTGTCACAATAGTTATTTTGTTATTTTAATTTTCCAATTTCATTTGCTTGTTTTTCTGTCATTTATTTATTTTTTTTTTGTTCTCTCCCCTCTGAATACTAAATTTAAGTTAATTTTTTCAATCTTGGGAAACTTAACGAATTTTCTTTTTTTATTGTTTCATATTTTCAACTAATAAACACGATCGTTTGTAACTCATTTTGTCACTTTTTGACAATGAGAGAATTCGTTTTTATAAAGTAAAGAAATTCGGACAATAGAATGAAAACTGGAATCGCAAAACTATTGTAAAAAAATGTTATTGTAAGATGAACGAAACAAACAAAAATGCCGAAAAGTTGCCGAATAATATAATATCAAAATAAGAAAAAAAATAATACTCGTGGTACAAAGAGTTGTTACAATAATAACAAGAAACAAAAATTATCGATTTTAACTATAAAGAGCTGAACACCACGAATAATCCAGAAAGAATGAGACTTACTTCGTTTTTGCAAGAGGCCCATATAGCTCGCCAATACAAAATTCAAAATATGCACCAATTTGACCGTAACTGGATTTGATCCAATTCTAAACAATTTAGATTTTTTCATGCTAAAGATTTCCATTTCAGTCAGAAGAAATTTTTTATCTTGTTTTTATTAAAATTAACCAGTCAAATTGTTGAATATTTTCGTATTTTTGCATGTATAAATGTATGTAGTAAATGATAATATTATCAAATAATGAATACAAAAGAATATATATATATATATTGCTAGACTAAGACATAATTCAACGCTAGCCCCTTATATCCGTAATCTTCTAGTGAAATATAACGAACGCATGTATAGGTACAATTCTGTAGTACTCCATAGTACGAAGAAATTTCCGTTGAGGTGGGGAAGTGAATGACTGCTACGGGGCGTATTATAGATTCGACTAGATTCGCCTTTTCATTTCGTATAACAACAGGAGAAGTTTGTTTTTACTTATTCAAAATGAGTATCCTTTGTTCACCCATTTACACCAATTATTTTTCCTTGAAACTCTTTCTAGTTTGTGTAGCTCCACAGAATTTCAAGACAACCATTCATTACTGAACGCCAATATACCGTAACGTTTATTCTTATTCAGTAATTGTAATGCTTAATTCTTCTGTATTCCTTAAAATCGTATTTTTTGTCTAACTTTCTCTCTCTACATGTCGCTGTCTCATAAGCTAAACGAGCAAACGTCTAGTGCAAAAGATTCATAGGCACGCAATATTTCATATGTGTATTGTATACGTATATATGGGTCGATGGCTAGATATATGTAATACATAATAAATAGCAACAAAATTACTGATAAAACTGACTGCTAAAGTGCAAAGCAAATGCGGCAGAAAGTCTTTTTATTCCTTTAAATTTATATTTAAAATAAAACTAAATAAAAACCCTATAAATAAAATACAATAAACCGTAAGGAAACGCAAACGATATACGTAAATATGTGACTGATCATAATCTATTATAATTATAATAAATTCTGTATACGTAATTAAATATAAAATTAAAACACAAAAAAAATAAAAATAAATAATTTAAAAACTCAATTATGCTAGTGGACAATTCGGTTTTCGTGAACATCCCTGAATCCGAAATTTAATAGAAGTTTTTTTTATTTTATCCAACTCCGTCTGTTTTACATGTACTAATACAAATTTTTAATCATTGGGCCTGATTTACTCCAAGGAAACATATAAAATGTATACGATAACGAATTCATTCTTCAGTTGAGACAGTTGCAATATCATTATATCTACGCGATATTTAGATCACCTCCAGTCGGTCGGGAATTAATTTTTGAATTTTGAAGATATCCCTACAATATTGTTTTCCCCCAAAAATCTTGCCAAAATTGATAACGTCATAAATATATAAAAATAGATTTAAATGAGGAGAAGATTTGTTTTTTTTTTTAATAAAAAAATAATAATGAAAACGATATTTTTATAGGCGTTCTTAAATAAATAAAAAGATATGGAAAATTCAAATACAACAGTACTATTCAATAATAAAATATTTCGTCTTACAAAATGTAAATAAAATTTAAATAGAAATATCCCTGAGAAGTAATTCTAATTGAAACTGAAAATACGTAATTGAAATCTACAAATTAAATCAATAATAATAATATACAGAAGAACAATTAAGTTAATTATTTAAACGTAAGGATCTCCACTCGGTATACTGAAATTAATATAATATTGCCCTTGTAAATTAATGTTGAAAAGAGCCCTTCGAGAGTCCCTGGTTTTAAACAAGTTTTCTTTATTTAAAAAAAGAACAGACAAACTAACAAACTAAACAGAGAACCTAAAATAATAACTTAAGTTCAAACCAAGTGTATACGAAACAAAGTGACGATTGCGATTTAAAAACATACTAAAAATCAAAAACCCATTCATAGGACACAAGAGTTCATAGGACCTTAATAAAATTCTCTAAAGTTAAATTAATCCATTCAATTGAATTTAATGCTGTGCTTGCCTCTGTAAAATTTACTTATATTGAACACAAACAAACGGCAACTATCGGACATATGAATCAATAAATTGCTTTAATTGTACAGCTATATGGGCATTACTGTTCTTACGGCAAAAGAAAATTAAAATCTTTGTTCTTTTTTTTTAAATCGTTAAGTTTTTATTGAAGAATTTCACATCAACTTTTTCGGAACATGATCTTTCCAAAATAAAACAAAAACAAAAAAAAATAAAACAGAAAAACAAAATACTTAAGAAAAAGAAACCTGAAATACGTAATGTGATTTGCATTGATTTTTTCTTGCAAATTATCAAAAATTTTAACTGATTACTTTTAGATTTTTATTTTTTATTTTGTCTATTTTTTATTATAAGATTTTTATATATTTCAAACAAGTTTTTGTTTTATTTTATTGTTTTTTTTTTATATAAATATATATTACAAATATTATCTATTATTTAGTAGTAAAATTTGTTGCTTCGTTATTGTATAAATGTGAGATAAATAGAAATGAAAAAATCGATTTTTTTTAACATTTAGCGTTTATATACAAACAAATAATGGCAAAAAAATTAAATTAAAACAAAATAAGATAACAAACAAAAAACTGCAAAAACAAACAAACAAATGAATGGAAATTGATATACGTAATTAATTTTTGTTTTCTACTTGTTAGAACAAGTCTAGGAACAAAAAAACCTGATAATGAAAATGAAAAGAAATATTATGGAAAATATAATATTGTAGTTCTATATTATAATGAAAAATCTGGAGTTTTTGTTTAAACCATTTCTGACAGTGACAGTTTGCTATCATGACGATCCATGTCTTCCTGGTATATCCGCTTTTGTTTTGTCTCGTTCCTATAAAGAAAACGTGATTGCACTTGATTTACTATATATGGCGTGTAATCTAAGGCGCAGCAGGGTCTGAAGTTCAAATTTTCTGAAAATGCACGCGTGCCATTTAGTGGTGTTAAATTAACTCTCCGCAGCAGCGATTGGAAATGCGACCCTCCCTCGTTATTCCTTGTTGAGGTGCACCAAGGTTTTTACTTATGAGTGAATATACAGGCTTTTTTGTTGTGTGAATACAGTCATATTCGGGAATCAAGTGACTATGCGCGTCGGAAGGATCAGGATCAGATTACCAAGAAAGAGGAGAAAACGCTTGCAGAAAGTGAAACGAAATGTTCGCAGTTTTAGGAGAAAAAATATACACCAGGTACTCGTATCAAAGAACATCTGCATCACAAGTTTCATCGCACATTTCCAATGACGGTAGTCATTAAAAACGTGTGCGCCAAATTGACATTTTCACAAAATTGCTTTGCGGACGAGTCAACTATCTTCAAGACACTATTAGAGCCTGTGCTGAATGTGTATATATGAACTAAGGATCTACTGATAATCTTTTCATTCCTTGCATTTTATGTTCGTTAAGTAACTCTATACGGTTCGACATTGTGCGGATCACGCGGGCGGTATAATGGTATGACTTCGAATGATATGCGTACGTACTTGTAACGAAGATGGATAATGTCTGTTTTAGAAATGAGACTGTAATTTGAAACATTTTTAATGAGAATGAGTACTTTTGATAAATTATCCTTGAAACTCAACACTATCGGACACCATGACTTTTCAAGAGATTATAACTGAGTATCCGTACAAGAGATTGGAAGAGGTGGAGAGATTTTAACATTTGGTTAATTCTAAATGCTCGACATTGTATACTCCACAGGAAGAGTATTTTAATCTTCTGTATAAGAATACTGCGCCAACGATAAAAATAATTTATCTCTGTGAAAAGACGGCAATGATTATAGCGACAACATATATATAGGACCAAAAGCATGTCGTCATACCTCAAGAGTGTTCCCTAAAGATATCCCAACGCAAATATAACGCGCTATCATTCTATTTTTACTATGCATTTATGGATGCAAGGGAGACAAGACGAACGGTCTCTCCGTGCTGAAAAGCCATCAAAATCTCCTCGTTGGCATCGTGACTGTAGACTTTCGATCCGGCTGAATGTCACCAAAAATAAGAACATTACATCGATATATTCCGTATTTGTGCATCAGTCTATCCAAAAATACGGATTCATTGATGGTGCATACATGCTTAGATCTTTCCCAATCTCTCTCTCTCCCTCTCTAAAATCTAAGTGTAAAATTAGTTCAGATAAGTTTCTATTTCCACAAATTTATCGTAAATCATTTAGTTGCAATTAGCATTTGATGTTGGATTACAAGGAATTGGCCTTATCTTCTTATACCTTTAATAAGTAGGGTAAATTAACTTTGTCATGAAGTTTACAACGCACAGAAGCAAGCATCTCGGACCATATAAAATATATTTTATTCTTGGTACAGTATAATGAGATGACTCCGTCTGGTGCTAGACAAACTACTTTCTCAGTTTTAAAGCTATCGAGCTTAGATTCTGTACAAAGTCTTCTTTCTTTTGCACGCTGTATGTCAGAACCACTACGTCATATGGCTGCCATAGGAACGACTGGTCCAAAAGTCTGTTTGTGTGAACAACTTTTCTATATCCAAAGAATTAAATTTCATATTAATCGATCATACTTAATTTAACTGAAATCGGCCCACTGTTTCATATGCGTCGCATAGGAACAGTGGAATCGGAACACGCTTTACTGTTAATTTCGAAATGGTAAATGCAAAATGAAATGAAAATGATTGCATACGGTTTTCATTATACCCTTGACGAATGTGATAGAGTATATTAACTTTTTCATGAAGTTTACAACCCACAGAAGGAAGCATCTCCGATAAACTATATATGTATTGTATATTCTAGGTCAGTATGACGAGATGAGTCGATTAAGCTTTGTCCGTCTGTCTGTCTGTTTCTATGCAAAGTAGTTTCTCAGTTTTAAAGCTATTGAGTACAAAGCCTTCTTTCTATTGCACGCTGTATATTTGTCGGAACCAACGGAATCGGACCACTGCGTCATATAGCTGCCATAGGAACGACTGATACAAAAGTCAGTCTATGTTTGTGAAAAAAAAATTGTTTCTAAAGATATCTTAACCAAATTTCATATTTTTTCATGGTATCTATTCCCAAACTACATTCCCGAAATAGGTTGAAATCGGACTAATATATCACATAACTGTCATAGGAACGACCGGTCCAAAAGTAAGTTTTTGTCGGAAAACATTTTTATTTCTAAAGAAATCTTTGCCAAATTTCGAATTAATCGATCATAGTTACCGTCAGACCACATTCCTAAATTTTGGGTGAAATTGGCGCACTATTTCATATACCTCTCATAGGAACAGTGGAATCGGAACGTTTTTTAATGCTTATTTCAAAGTGGTAAATGCAGAATGGTTGATCTTTTCTGCCTATATAGCAACACAGACTATTGAATGTTCACACGAAGCGTGAAGGGTATCATACATTCGGCAAGCTAAGTGAAGGCTGAAAGTAACGTTATCGTAGTTATTGACGGTATGCTTCGACTAGCTTGTTTTGGTTGCTTTACTTCGTCTATTTAATTATTTTATCTAGGGACAATGGATGTGCTGCAATGAATTAAAAACGAATTTCAGTGGTTCGTCCAAATGATCATTTTGTTGGAAAGCGTAAATTGATAAACGGAGGCACTGTTGTTGTTCGTGATAGTACGTGTACTCACCGCTAATAGTGAAATTTGATGACATAGATTATGATTGATGGTCTAAGCTCCCAGTCGAGCATTGCATTTGAATATATATTCTGAAACAAAACAAAATTAACTCAGAATAGAAGAAAGTTCGTCAGAATAGACTGTATTGAAGTTGTGGTAGCATTATCGAGACTCAAACACACGTCCGTTGTGAAGCAATATGAAGAGGCGCTACTCGTCATCAGCTCCTGGAATCTGGATGATGGTGTTAGTTTTTGACGTACATATACATCATAAAACATTCTCATCCCGTTATTCGGATTGGAACAATATCTTCTAAGTTTATGGTCATCCTGTCACGATTTGAAATGGGACTACTTTTTCATTTCAATGGTTTACGTCACCATGACATCATCATCATACCTATGCCTTGGTAAATATATACTATAAACACGACCCGATTGCGATTTCAAGTCTGTCGCATTTTCTTGTCGCACGATTAGCATCGCGATGCAATCATTGTCGCGTTCCGTTCCAAATCATGCACCGCGAACGCCAACCGAATGTGTATGAGTGTTGGTAAGTGTAAATGCTTGTTGCAATTTAACCTTCTGACACAAGTACTAGCATTAGTCTCGTTGAATACAAAATTTATCACCACGCTCACTCTCTCTCGAAAAGGCGCAAAGTAGTGCGATACGAAATGAAGCCAAGACGAAACGTGGGCACTCAGAAAAGCCAACTAAAAGCATTTCAACGACGACATTTCTGCGCTTGGTGTCGTATTTTTAGCTATTTTAGGTGACAACATGTCCTTTCTATTTCAGTTTATGCGGCTTTTTATTCGAATTTCTTGCGAGATGATTTTGATAAGCGCGAAACATCCCAAATTAGCGCAGTGGCAGACTCATGAGGTTCAATTAATTCGTGGGAAAACAGCTAAATGACGAAGGGAACTATGCAGGGAATCAGTAGTATTTTATCTAATTTACTGTGCGTTATATTATTACTTTATCGTTTTAATGGTTAGAATTGTGAAAATCGGAATTCATATTTACACCGTCTGTCTCCTTGTCCACTCCTTTATACATACATATTCGAGTATCTTCCTTCGCCACAATGCAGTCTATAATGTATCTTATCTCCATTTATTATGTATTTGACTTTAATTAAAATTCACTCCTCTTCCTGCCAACCTCCACTTTTTTTCAATAGGTTGTTTCATTCAACATGGGGTGTGTGACGACAGGCGCCTTTATCCTTCGCGCCTTTGGTGTGCTAAAATCCTCCCTTCCTGTAACTGTCGGCAGTTTTTGTGAATATAATACCGTTAACGCAAATGTTAATTACACTTTTTAAAACATATAGACATTACTTTGAAATTACCATAACAAAACAGCAGTAAGTTCATGACAAGAATAACTTCACAACCCTCATGAAAGCAGCTTCCATTCTAACTTTTGATAATAGAAACACCAAACAGGGTTTGATAGTTTTTGGCTGGCGCTGTTTTTTGGGAGTATACATGTGATTAGAGGTAGGTTCAAATATGAAATTGATTTTTTCTTTACGTTTAAGATATACTGGTCTCTTGGATGATTGACTAGAGGGGCACGAAATATGGACAACGTTTTAACTAAAATGCCCATAACTACGAAAGACCCAACTTGGTTTACTTACTCATTTGCCGTAACCCCTACGGGGGCATAGCGCGTCAACTATTCCATGTGGCTTAGCTGGCGTTTGGCATAAATCAGTATCGGACGGTGGACCTCCTGCTCCCATTTAGCCGCCTACCTGCGACAAGTCGAGAGATGTTGTGGAGATGCTATTACGCCCCGCACCACAGGGGGAAGGCAACACAAACATCCATTGCCACGAATGCCGTGGACGGGACTTGAACCCGTAACGACCGTGGTCATATATGAGACTGACGTATCTTCGCACTGAGCTACCGGTCGCCCCGGTTTTCACGATTGATTTTCTCCGATTACTTCTTTTTTTCCTCTAGCAGTTGATGATTATATCAAAACCCTTTAGCCTTTTCTAATGAATCCCTTCCATAAATTGTACAACTCCCTGCAAACATTTTTTTCTACGCTGTTTTGCTTAAGCCTGAAACAGGGGATGTTCGGTTGATTACGGCTAAAAGTCAAAAGCACTTAGCGTTACGTAATATGTTTGTTTTTGTCATGTTCCTTTCCGTGGAGGGGATCGTTTTTCTTACATCTAAAACAGAACAATGGATACACAGATGATTACTTCTTTCACTTCAGCTTCTTTTCTTCTTTTGCGTGTGCACACAAAGTGTATGTGGTGACGTATTAAAGTAATGCCGATTCGTTGTAACCACCCCCAATACAGTTTTTTTCCTTTTCTCCGAGACTAATAAATGAAATATGATGCGAAAACATTTCCTTAATCGTCTCTCTATGGAATTAGGAGAGTAGAATCAAGGGAACGATTGGAACACTCCACCCTTGCGTATTGGTGGGATTATCTGCAATGGGAATTTCCTTGTATATATGCTGCAATGGAAAAAAATCTCGTGTTGTTCTGGTTATTATTTTTATTACTGGTAGAAAGCGTGAATCCAACCTGTCAAATAAGACGATGTTGGGTCTTATTTGACAGGTTGGATTTTTGAACAGTATATTGATATAATTTTTTTCTTTCGAAATTAAGTAAAAAAAAAATAGTTAATTTTTATATTTAGATTTTAATCGTAGCGGAAATTTAATCGTTGCACAGAAGAGTGTGCAGTTTTCCTTTCAATTAATCGCTTTTTCGGTAAGCGAGAAACGCATAGCAATCAAAACGATTACGAAACTAAAATTGTGTATTCGTGCATACAAAGCTCGTTGCCACTGGTTCTATGCGATAAAAGCTCGTATACCGTATATGCCTGCCTTTAATGTCGTCTGGCTAACCTTTCGATATTCTCATAAATTAACACATCGTTTAGCTTTCGAGTTATGTTTTAATGTAAAGCGTTTCAAATTTCATATTAATGTTTTCCATTGTCTGTTATATGGAGCCTTCGTCGTAGGGATCTATAGAAATCAGTTACAAAAACAGCTGAATTTGCGAATCTAGCTCGAATAGTTTGTCCGTTTCAATGTTAATTGCCTTGACCCCTCCAGGACCATGGGCGCGTCAACATCTCTTGCATTTCTATGCATTGTTAACGTTTTGATAGCCTATCTACTTTTTCAGGTGCACCTCTTATCCGTGCCGTCTTTATACTGACAAGCCTGGAGCGCAGTGGGGGTTCTATTTGTACCCATAGGTAGTTTTTGTTCGTGCTAACCTCTGACACTTCAGTTGACGCTGTGATAACATGTATCTTATTGCAGGTAGGTTTTCGAAAATTAATAGCACAGCGCGTTTCCATTTTCGATATCTGTATTTTTGTATCTCGGACTACTTTTCCTTCGGCACTAACTGCCCTAATTACCTATTTTGCACGAATTGCTTGTTCTACCCGGCAAAATTAAACAACCTAGACGCGCAATTGCAATTGTTGCGTCGTGGCTTTACAACATGTTTCTACCTACTTGGCTAATTTCGAAACTCTCCGCCGCTTCCAACTTATATTGCGCAATTTTTCGACATCGCCAAATATGATGGTGTGTCCGGTTTCCATCATGTGTCGTGCAACCCTCAATTTCGTTTCCCTCACCAGGGTTTTCCATCCCAAACGCGCATCTCTCCTATGTTCGTCGAACCTGGTTTTTATCGGCAACCGTGTTTCGCCTATTTATGCCATATTGCACTCTCAGTTGATTTTCTTCTGTTTTCGCGAGCTTGTCCTGTCCTGCTCATCCTAAGACGTCGATCTTGTATTTTAGGAAAGCCTTCCTGATACTATCTAAAATAGGGGAGAAAGTAACTCCTGCTCTGCGGACTTGAAGCCAGCCTGGAGGGATTTTTCCCCTGATCTGTGTTGATTTTTTTCCCGATGATCCTGTTCATTACGTTGGGTCTGTATCCGTTGATCACCACAGCTTCTTTAATGTATTGGAGCTCTGCGTTGTATCGCTCGTCATTCAACGGCGTGTTTAACAGACTATGTTACCAGGCTATGAAACGATACCATTTTTTTTGCTAAGGCGTATGTTGAGAGGTGATCATTATGGTTCGTTACGTGTTGGTTGGTTTGCGAAATACATATGTCGAACACTATCTTCTCGTTGGCCCCTATCACCTTTAAGTCCGGGATTGATTTTATTATTTTTGCGACGTCGCACCTCGCGTTCTCCCTGTCTTCGCTGGCCAAATAGCGAATGACTCCTTCCACGTCGATGATGGTATCCTCAATTCTAAATCTGCCCGCTGGTGCGTAATATAGTTCTTTGCTTAACAACTCTATTTCTTCGCTGGTTAATTGTACCCCTCCCTAATTTATTTACAATGAAGTGTTCAATCATTTTTACTAGTGGTGTCGAGTCGTGTGTATTTCGCGACGTCAGTTGAGTTAAAGTTTTGAAGTTTTTTGGTTGACAGCTTCAACTGACGTCGATTATCTCAGCCACCATAATTGTCTTGAAGCGTACAATCGATTTGAATCGAGAATCATCATACATATTATGAACGCTGATTCTGAAACAATCTTTCGGAATTGAATGCTGAAGGGTTGGACACTTGTGAATGGATTGAATAAAATACATATTTTAAAAGGCATTTAAATAGTAGTAATAGAATAACAGTATTTTTGGTAAGATAATCTATGGTCGTTTGTCTTTGGGGAAATACGTGCAATCAACTTGGTATCGATAAAATCTTCAAATGAATTTGCAATTAGATTCAGTCTAATTGAATATATGCTGTCAATAAAAAAAAAACATACATATCACATAAGACCTGCTCCTTCATCATTAACACACTTACTTCAATTATATGTAGTTTGTGAATTTTAATTAAATACGACGGTTATTTTTTTAATTGAGTCTTAAAGTATTTTTTCCCATTTAGTCGCTTAGGGTGTACGGTATTGGAAAATAAATCCCTACAAAGGAAAGCGCATCTTTCTGTCAGCTTGTGCGGCGTACAAGTGGTTTTAAGCTGTTCGCTGCCGCTAACACCTTTGAAACTATGTATATATTTGCTCAATGGGAAAACAACTTATTAGTACATATATATACATAAATCCACTTGGCAGCAATACGATTAAAATCCGATAAAAGAAGTACTTACCGGAGCTTTGTGCAATTCCGTGTTCTTTTTGTTTCTTTTTTTTTTTTTTGTTTAATTTGTCTTTGCTTTTTGCGTTCGATTGTCACTAATTCTATCCGTACTTAGTTGAAGAGCTCTTTCTTCTAGAGGATTATCCGTTTCATTGAATGTTCGCACTTGAGATTAATACCGCACGGTAAACTTTCCAAATGAACTGAGCCTATATTTGCGGCACACGTTTGAAGTCGTAATAGGAGTGAATTAAAAGCGAAGCATTTCGAAGGATTAGGTGGTAACTAGCGAAAGCATTATACTCGTATATATTCGTGTATCGGACAGAATTTCGTTGGAGAACAACCACTCGGATCAAGTTACTCAAAGAGGGCAACTAAGTAAGGTTATTAATGGATAAACGCAAATTAATGGTAAATTATCAATCGAAGTTTCTATATGTGGCAAAGATAATGATTTATCGGTTAATTCAATTAAGTTCAATAATTGACAGTAATTCATGTAAATATCTAAAATAGTAACAATCCCATATGTGGAAGAGAGAAGGCTTTTTAGCAAATGTGAATGTAAGGCGACTGTTGCATGAAATTTTCGAATAAGCAATGAACAAAATGCATTCTTTTTAGGTAGGTGAAGTAAGATTTATCCAAATGTTGGATGCGATTCTTTTGACAAATTACAATTGTATCCAACTGCGTCAATGCACTCTGCTTACCTTTACAATTCGACAATTTCCCCTGGTAAACAATTCGTGCTCAAGAAAATGAAATGACGATCTCTCAGTTTGAAACGATTTCGAAAGACAATGCCTTGTATCTAGGAAAAAAAACACATCCAAACACATGTGATTGAAACTTGAGGATCTTTTGAGAATGGAGAATGGTAGAAAATTCCAAAATCGCTTCGCAGCAGGAGATTTTTCTTGAAACGATGCGTACCGTACACACACATATTGCATTCGATCGGCTAGGCCCCATAGGATCCACCCTGCCACGTCCAACAACATTTCCACACGGATTGACTTCAAAATTTTGTTCAAAAATCGTATACATACATACATATATAAAACAGTTAGTGTTGTTGTTATAATTTCAACATATTTGTTGTTTTCAATGTTTCCGTCGCAGATGTATGTGTCTGTTGCTGCTTTGCTATCGCCATACATACGTATTAAATGATGTCGCATTTAACCACGAGGATCGAAGATAGAATTTCTTGTTTTTAAAACATTTTCGGCCGATTTCTGGAAGATTTTGTCTTCTCATAAAACGACTTGTTTTCGTTTCCACTTTTTCGGGGTTTTTGTCAGCCGGTAATCTCATCTTTGTACGTTTTGTCGTCTTGATTTTTAGGCGATAACACAAACTGTCTTTACAGGACATGTGCTCCGCCAAAAGAAGAAAGAATACAGCAATTAGACAGTACTTCAAAATTCGAGTCAACAAACGCAGGAATTGACACCTGATGAACTTCCCATTACGTCTGCTCCGAATTTGCATCAACAATTATACAAATAACCTATTGAATTTCGTCCTGTTGTATCGAAAAACAAAACTTTAGGTTCATATACACGATTCGGAGAAAACCGAAAAATCACAGCATCGAACATCTGACCGCAAAACCGCTGAGAACATGTTTCTTGAAGTGTTGAATTTCGCATATGAGTAGACAGTATTGAGCCCAACTGTTGCCCAATATCAATCGACAAGTGGTTAAAGCAGACGACATCTTCCCATCACAGACAGATAATTGCGTTCCAAATTTCTTACAGTCGATAATTTCGTTGCATACTCTGTTTATAGGGAATTTGAGGATTGACAAATAAAAAATATAAAAAATAAAACGTTCAGAAATGACGCATCACCAGCGATGATGAACCAGCCAAATTGAGATTTTAAAGAAGCATGAAACTGATGACGGGTCTGTCTCAGTTGTGGTCAATGCCGAGGTCACGTCATTGCTTTAAGCAGATACTGACGTTCTTTGATCTTCTGCTTTTTACTCCGCAGTACCTATACGATGAACAGGAAAGTACATAGATTATTCTGTTACATGAGCGTATGTATATCAGTCTAATTTGCCATTTAAAGAAAATCAATATTACGGCAGTCGATGAAGACACAAATATGGTGGAAAATGGTGGAAAAAAATCCGGAAATGTTGAAACTAGGCAAGGTTGTTGGTTAGTACCAGCAGCACTGTCGCCATAACCAAAGAGGACTGATAATTCTACAAGAGCGATCACTCCATAGAACTTGCCCTTCTGCCAAGAGATGTATGTATTGACAAATTGTATAGACTTCACAAGAAAGCTTCCTCCATCCAACTTCAGCCTCCGGCGGTAGATTTGTATGTATTGATTCTCTTGTGTATCTATATCTATCTATACTGTGTAGTTTATACTATGTTTATACAATTTGTCATTACATACACATCTCCTGGCAGAGGCCAAAGTTCTATGGCGTGATAACTCTTGTGGAATCTATAATATTTGCCATAACTATTCTTCTTTCTTCTAGCGAAAGACTTTCTTAGACAAAATGAATATATTGTATATTTGATTTTGTCTAAGAAAAAATCCTTAAAATGTAAATGTAACACTTTTTTCATATCGTAAAAAGTTTTCGAGATGATCACACTGGAAAAAGTCTATCATGTGTAATGGACAGTTTGGTGAGCATCGGAAGATGCCCATGGGAAACGGAGCCGGAAAATGCCATCTGCGAAAGAAATAGGCCCCTCAACGAGCTAAGCAGCAGCCTAAGGTTGCTTTATGAAACCGCTTTGATATTCGCCAATGATTCGTTCTATGTACGGTTTTATTGTATTTTCCAAAATTTTCGTCAAAATTTTATAGGACGTACAAACTAGTGATATGCCCCTGAAATTCTCACACCGCAGTTTATCTCTCTTTTTGTGAATTGAACAGATGAAATGCCGGTCATCACATGTCAAAAATCATCTCTCCACGATTGATTTGCAGTCATAGTGGACGGAGAATTGTGGAAATCGCAACTTAAGGTGCGACCGACCGCTAAATTTATAATTTAAAGCAAATTTTTCACAAATACATTTATTTTGGGAAAAGCCAAAACAAATATTTTTGCGAGAACATATTTTGAACCAAATGTACCGGTCACGCATCAAACTTTGGTTCATTACACATGCTTTATTGTTTTCTCTTTTGATTCCACTAATCGTAAGTTGAAAAATCTTCATTTTCGTAATATATTTTGTCAAATATCAGAAAAGGTACTCATCCGAAAAGGAAAAAGATCATAAATGAATTTTATTGATAACTAAGGTTTTATTTGAAACTAGCCGTGTAGTACCCGTTTGCTGTGTGGTACATGATTCCTATTGACTCTTTTGCAAACCACCACGAAAACACTTGCAGAACTAATTAGAACATACAAGTACTATGAAATTTTTATAGCAGTTTTTGCGCCCAGGTCCGAGAAACAAAACAGGCATTGATTTTTATATTATGCAAATATAGATAAGTAGTAGTCCGGATGGCGCAACGGTTAGCACGTTCGCCTTCAACGCACTGGGCCCCGGTTCGATTCCGGGGGTTTACGTGTCGGACTATGAGCCCACTCAGCTGTTATATGAGTACCCATTATGGGGTAAATAACTCGGTTGAGCGTGTTGCTGATCACATACCTCTGCACAAAAACCATCACGAACTAGAAAATGAGATAATGCTAACTCATCTCGAGGCCATGGTTCAAATTGGACTGTTGTGCCAGTTATTTATTTTTAAATATAGATAAGTGAGATGTCCGCAGATATATTTGTCGAAATACATTAGTTTTTCGTATGGAAATCTCATACAAAAACTGTGAAAAGTTCGCTTGGAGGATTTTCGCTACCCCGGTACTTACTTACTCGGAACCGTACAAATAGAAAGCCTTCACACCGTTGTTAGCAATTTCGATTTAGTTTCGCGTTTGCTCTAACTTTGAGTGAGCAGGGCAGGTTTCAGATGCTTATAGCAATCGTGTGATGACTCTTATTTTAGTGTGAATTTTCGAAAATTTAATGTTCCTGGAAGATGCCAGGAGGAACTTTTCTGCAGGACACCACATACCTCGGAATTAATAAGTTCAACCGAGAGATTTTTGCAAGAAAATTGATTTTTCCATTTTCTAACTATTATTTCTTCGAGCATTCCACTTATCTCGAATTATAGCTTACTCATTATTAACACATGGGATAAGTATTTGTTTTTCTAATATTTGGCGAAATATAGTAACCAGTTTGTAAAAATAAAGAAAGTATAATAAATACATAGTATTTTTTGGCGAGATTATTTCGACAACTATTTAAAATGCGGAAATTTGGTTGGTAAATTTATGGATTTTTGTTTTGTTTTATTTTTGTCTGCAATCGAAATTTTATCGATTAACGGTTCTGGGATTAACGGTTCTGGTATTAGCAAGAAACTTTGAAAAAAAAAAAACTCTAAACGGCTCACCCCCACAAAACGGTTCTTTTTTTAGTAGGATGTACTCCTGATACCAACAAAACAAAACCATGTCAAGATTCAAAACTTCTTGAATTTTTTTCCCGATTTATTTTTGTCGACTGGGGTCTATATAAAACATTCTAGAATGGAAAAAAAACTCGAAGAAAGTGCATTGCATCTGTCTGTTGAAGTTACTTTCGCTTGACTGGACTAATGCAGCAGCGACAGAAACAATATTCCTAGAAAATGGGTTTCACCAAACGACCACCATACAGTTTTTTTTCTCTATTTTCGTTCTTTTTCAAAGACATGCATTGTACTTGTTTGAAAATATTATGTACATCCGCCTAAGGCGACTTAAAGGGTTTTAAAAACGAACTCATGTGCATGAAAGGGTTTATGGATGCCAATGGTCCTGAAAATGTCTTCACAAAAACCGTTTAGTACGTAAACATTTTTCTTTTAATAATTTTTCTTTGTTAAAGGTAAATCCAAGTTTCAACTATTGTTTTGTGGTTTTATTAGAAATAGGATTAAAAAAAGGATCATCATTAATGAGGGGTGAAACCAAATGAGCTATGCTAGAAAAAAATCGACAAACGTAGAAAATTTAAAAGCCGTTTTTTTTGTGCAACGGAGCATATGAGAGGAGGAGCAAAAAAAAAGATCGATCGATTATTGGCTTAGTTAGCTGTCAAACCTTAACTCCAATGTAAAGATAAACTTAAAATCCAATTAGATTCTCAGTGCAAATATAATCTAACATGAGTCATTTTGGTTTTTGTTATTTTTAATCACAGTAGGAGGTCAGGCAGGCATACCTCAGTGAATTGAAGTGTCAGTGTTTAATGTCTCATGCTACCGGTTAGCCACTGATTCGAATCCCGTCGTGGCCATAGATTGTTTGTTTTGTCTTTCTCCTGGTGGTGTGGGACGTAACAATTAAGCCACTACCTTTACTGGCTTGTCAAAGGTACACGAGTAAATGGCCTGGAGGTGCATGCTGGCAGCGTGCATCGTCTGAAATCAGTTTACGCTAACGAAACGTCCACTAAGTCACATGGGAGCAGTTGCCGTATTATGCCCCACTAGGGGTTACGGCAAATAGTACTACTTTGCCTTAACCCACTTTCGGGCATAGCGCATCAACTATTCGTGCGCGCCATCGTTCTCACTTCTGGGGAATGCGACGCAACTGCCTATACTACTTGCCCAGTAACTCACAATCTTTGGCCACAGATCGCCATTATGGGATCTTAAGACATCCCGTTCGTTGAACGTCATTGGGATTGGGGTCCCACTTCCACTCTTCCGCAGTATGTGACCTAACCACTGCCATTTTCGCCTTCGTATCAATTCGTCGATTGGCATCTGACCTGTACGCCGACTTAGCTCTTCATTTGGTATTGTTTCGGGCCCATATAACAGCACAAACAGATAACTGCATTTCCAGATTTTTGACAGCGCACCGAATGCGCATAAATGCGCTCGCTTGATGCGTCGGGCAATGTCCTGCTTCGTACCATAATTTTCGGAAACAATGGCTCTTAGGCAGACGAATTCTCCACAAGCTGTCCTTTGATAGTGATAGGAAGAGTTGGATTTCTTCTTTTTCGCAATGGCAGATTAAGAACCTGGATTTTCTGAAAGAGTAGTATAGGCACTCTTCTCTGAATATGCCGCAAACGACAAATTAGTTAGAAATGATAAACAATCGTAGAGTATGTTTTATAACATAATTTAAATATAAAAGTAATTAAAGAATTCTGTCAAATAATTCCCCAGGTTTCGCCTTCCAAAAGTTGTAATCCTTATATCTATTAAAATAAATAATTAACCCACCCAACAAGACATCATTTTCTATAATGCAATGCATTGAGATTTGTTCGAGTTGCGACCGTAAACGGCATTCGTATAAAAAGGATAAGACCTAGTTCATGTGGCAAAAGTACAACGTCATGCAGTTGTATGAATTCGCAAACGATTGTAAAATTTGCACACATGCTGTGTGTTGATAAAAAAAGGTACCGAAAGAAAATAGTTGATCCGATTACTTTAAACCCGCACAGCTGGAAATCGGGCTGCGCTTTTTGGGATTTGCGCATGCTGAATGCGCCACCGCGGGATTAGATTCAATCGAATTTTTCAATTATCCTTTTTAAGGATAGTGCGAACAATGTGCGTATTCAGTTGTTATACGGGCTTCAGCCTTCAGGCAGGGCTATTGTTATCTGCAGAATATCTTGGTTTCTAATCGGTGTGAGCCGAGCCCACAGAGGGTACTGTGGGCTAGATTGTATATACATACATACATATTTTTACGATGCAGTTCAGACTTCAACATCTTCGAATTATTCTGGGATGAACTGTATGCTATGGTCGCTAGAACTCTCCCTCTCTTTTGATACGTTGTTTATATAAAATATTTTGATTTCAGGAATCAACGTAAAATTGTTCACATTGCCTCTGGATTTCCATTTCACCTATTAAATTGCTTAGCGACCGCAATTTAGGACTAAGCCGCCACTCTGAGTACACTAGTTATGCTTACACTGTGGTGGACCTCAAGGTGGAAGTCGTGGCATGGCATTATATAGGTACATCGTATTCTACTTATTTGTTTCCGTGTACCCCTTAGTTAAATTTCTGGAACATTCCTAGTTAATCGGGCGACGCATAGTGGTTCACGTCACTCCTCTTGCGTGGGTTCCGCGGCATAAGGGGTTACAATCCTCAGTCTATCAAACTAACACATTCGCTTCGCTCGCTATATACGCTACAGCGGTAAATCCACTATTAGCCAAGGCGCGAACCACGATGTGTCGCCCGGTGAAATAGGAATATACCAAATTTCTTAGGCTCTCCTCCCATTCCATGAGTTTGGAATGCTTTACGCACGACTCAAAATAAATATAGGTCATTATCAACTTTTCCGACACTCATTAGCGTGGCTCTAAATCTTAGAAAGTACTAATTATCGTGATAGCATTTTTATCGACGATAAGGTCTGACACTGATGTGATATTTGCATTAAAAATACAGTTTTAAAAGTGCCAAGTTCACAGTTTCGTAATCAATATTATTTTTGATTAGATATCTACTTATGTGCGAATTTCTGGAGGTACACCCTTATTACGCTTGACATACGAGTACATGGGGGTCTTCGCCACTTTTTCAGAGTTCCATCTACGTCCACGATAAGGAAGTGTTTCTATACATGTTGATCCTCATTTTTATCCGCTTTCACGGGAAATATTGAAATTGTTCTAAGGTGCGTTTTGCTAGTCACACAATCGTCACACATCGTTCGTGATTAGCGATCAACCCATAGAGCACTATTTTTGTCTATCTTTTTGATCATCGCCTGCGATCGACGCAGAGAAGATGATGATCGCTTGTTAATATGTGTGTATACTAGATTACTGCATCTCAGGAAATTTTCTCCAAGAATCGTGTTTTTTAAGGATTATTTTGCCGAAAATGTTGTTTCCAAATATAATAACAGCTGGTTTTTCAGATCTTAGAGGAAGTTTCATCAAAGAAACCTCTACATGCAAGGAATAATGGATGTGTTTCCATTTGACTTTTTGTCGTAAGCATCTGGGCCTCCCACACCCCCGATACATAAAGATAAAGAGTATGTCTATTTTCTCCATTAAATTTCCCGCAGTTATTTTCCGGTCCCAGTATAGATCTTATTGTAGTGGTGAATGAGAAATGAAATGCTGCACACACAACGCCAAAGGAAATGGCTCATCTTGCTGAGAGTGCGAGGAAGATTCAATATCTTGAGTGACAAGAAAATTAATCGATTGAAATTGTCTCAAGACGCGGTTGCGATGTTGATTGACAGCAACAACTGGTCAACACGAAACGGATTTAGTTTGGGCTCGGGGTGCTAAACTGATGCACAACGCATTGAGATGCGATTTGTGGTGTATGGTGAGCTATATTTGAAGTGTGAGCGAGTAGCATTACTGATTCGTGAATCCAACGTATTCTTTTATGAAAGAAATTCTATCACAGAGTCGGATTCATAATTGAAAAAATGAGCACTGCATGCGGATGCATAGACCCAGAACAATGCTTCTGATACTAACGCATCCGTTCTACACCCTCGTCTAAAATGATAGTTTTAGTTTCAGTATATCGCTTCTTCTATTTGTTGAAATCATTTCAAAGAGATTCTCATTCAATCATTTCCACTTCAGTCCAACTCTGTGTGAACATTCCAAATCTATTTTCAGAACTCATTTGCAAGAAGATTGATTACGATCGTTGTCATCTTGTATATGCTGAGTATGTACGGGCAAGATCAGCCGTACAGTTTCTCCAATGATCCGAAAACATGTTAAGTGTGCAGTGTAAACCACCTTCATGTTTAAATCTCGAAGACAATTCCGCAAACTAAAAGATAAAAAAATAACATCTCGAGCCAGTGGTATATATTTTGCTGATGCTGAATTGCCAGAGGACCTTGTAGCGTAGTATCGTGCTGGTATCAGGACATGTGCTTTCGAACCTTCCAAGGCAGAGATCGAAGATCGTTCCGTCAAGATCTTTTTACACTTATGTATGGGTGTTTATAACACACTTGAAAGGAAAGCCATAGTGTCATAAAGGATTTGTACTGGATAAGATTTTCTGTTTGTTCAGTTTCTGAAGTTTATTCGCTCAGTATTCTATTCTATGCGACGAAATAACGATCAGATAAGATGGGCGTATGACAAGTTACATGAAATACTTTGCATACATGCATCAAATTAATTATGCGATTAAGTTATAGTTATGCAGATTGACTCGTTCGCATTTTATGATAATCGGTGTGGATTACGCTGTCTTTTTATAATTTTGCAGATCTCCACTATTATTACATTTCGTTTGATGTAGTTCTTTAAGTACATAATATCTATGTGAATGCATACTTTTTTTCGGTATGTAGTACAATGCCCTATTTCGATCCCAGCCGAAAGATTCAAGTAAAACTCTGTGAAGTTACACTACATCTTTTTCCCATATTCGCGTTCTACTTGTATTTTCAGACTTGCGCTCATCTGACTTTCTACTGGTGGAGAATACGACACAAGAGTCTTCAACAGTGGTAGAATCCATGACTGCTATATGCAGCCAGTAATAGTCCCTTACAATAAAAGAATGTTGGATAACACGAATGAGGCATGAGATAGTAATTTGACTGATGACTCTGGCCTGTCATGCGATTTTATCGGTCGCAATACAACAAAATTTCCATGCCACGCACATTGAAACTCGCTTGGGCGCTCTCTGCGATAGCAATCGTTCCGTCGACACAGGCGTTGCCGTCGACCAACGTCATATCATCATTTTGTTGAATGTAAGCCAAATCCACCACCAATGCGAAAAACGTTTTGCTTTTTACATTCCAGCAAGCCGGGGCCAAACCCTCCTCAACCCTTGAAAAGTAACGAATAAGCGCGAACGTTGTTGATATTCGCTTTACAACCCTCGGGAATCTTTTGTGTTTCCGGGCTTTTAGCTTTATACCGTGTACATCAGAAGATTTGATTAACATTCACCATCACTTGGCACTCATCCCTTGTACTTGGCTCCCTGTGTCTTTGTGCGGTTATCAACCATGAGTTGGGAAGTTTCATCAACGTATTTGGGAACGAACATACAGTAGGGTTGGATTGGTATCAGGTTACTAGATACAATATCAGATACGATCGACCAGTATTCTTTTCTATTCCATTCGATGAGAGAGTTATGCAGGAAATCTGCGATTTGACATAAAATTGTGCATTTACTTCTAAACAATTTTTTTTCGCCGGAATAGTCGCGGGTTGTATGACTCAAAACACAACTTGGAATTGCCCCAAACTCCTGAAAAAATCCTAAGCCAAAGGTCCCGCATTATACTCGATAATTCTTCATTGCAAACATTCCCTAACCGTCGATTTCCGACAGGACAATTTTTCTCCTCGGCCGACGCTTTCTGATATTATTTGATTATTTTGCAATTAGATTTTGGAAGTTAGGTGTCAGACCTTGCATTATGAAGAGGTAATCTACATGAATGCTCGCTCTTCACCCATTTGTCGGTTCGCTCTTCGCTAATAGTCGTACAATATGCAGACTGGTGCTGTAACTTTCACCCATCTCGTCCTTTATTATTCATTTATCTAAAGTAGAAAATCACAAGAGGGTTGAAGTTTGAAATGCCGCATCTTGCCGTCACCCCATAGCCAAATGAATTTCTGATTTGAGAGTGTTGGTTCCTTCTTTGACTGGTTAGTTGGCTGGTGGTTGGTCCTTGGGTGTACAAGAACGGACCAATTTTAGTACTTATGAAAATCGAATCAGAACAGAATTCTAATGAGTTAAGTGAGCAGCACCGAAAAGGGAATTTTGAATATGTATAAGGGTTGATGGCGCATCAGCGCGTTTGAAAATTGGGGGTGGCGGATGGATATCAGTCAAAAGGATATTTGCGTACCGTTTGGGGTTAGGTTTTGTGATTTTCTGGTATTGTAAATGGTGTGAAATTCATTTTCAAGTATTTATGCATATTTTTAGGGGATTATCCTTGTTCAAAGTTAATTGAGGAACGCTGGGGGATGATGAACTGTATGTGGAACATTGTAATATAATTTTACAGTATAAATACATAATATTCTGATTAAATAAACAATTTTATTTTTAGTTGTCTTCGCATTGTCTTCCAAACTTTTAAGGAGAGGCTTCTTTTATCAACAAATGATAATTCGATAAAAATTGTTTTTACAAGAAGCCTGTTGACTAGCCATACTGATAAAACACCCAAATTTTTTTGTGATTGATATCTTTTCTCACTTGTTGCCTTTCATGTTACCAGACGAATCGTAAAATCAGGGAGAAAACTCGAACGTAACACCGCTGTCCGATACTGCTTAATATTGTTCTTATTACCGAAATTACAACTCAGCAGCGAATGCCTATTATAAATACAATAAAAACCGAAATAATATTTGCGTCATAAAATCAACAAGTACATTCTAAATTTCCGTGGCTCCTTGACCAAAGCCAAATACCATATCAGATAATTACCTGATGATGAGATTTGCTTTATCGCGTGTTTTTATAAACTGCCTTATTCATTTTGGGGCTTGCTAGCTACTTGCATATCACTTTGCCACTTTGGCTACCTCACACTTTACATACTCACTGGAAGTTATTATTACACCTCATAAAATATAGACGGGTCTAAATTTGAAGTTTTGGAAATCGGTGTTAAATCGATATCGGTAGCAAAATTATCTTTTGGTTTAAATATGCCGTTTTAGGGTTTCGATATGAACTTTTATGGGAACTGAGTCGGCATTTTTTTAGTAAGGTTTTAATAAGTTACAACGTCATACGACTCATCTCTTTTGTATGGTTTAAATTTCTATTGTTATATCAGTACTCAGAAAAAAAAAACCGTGAAAAACGGGTAAAAGAAAAACGGATAAAAGAAAAACGGGTAAAAAACCGGTACTCGAAACACGGGCTCATGGCTAAAAAAACCGTTACTGAAACGAGTACCGAAAATACCGTTGAAATACCGGAACTCAGAAAAATCGAACACCGGTACTAAAATCTGAGTACCGAATAGGCGAACGGTGTACTAATGCGTGCTACGGTTGAGTTCCACCACACGATGTATTGTACATCGTGTGGATCTACCATTAGTCTGCAGGCATAGATTACGGTGCTAGGGTAAACACACATTATATCCATGTACAAAATATGCACATACAAAACCCTTCATTCGCAAAAATAGTTGATACATATTATCTGAACTTGTTTTCAAGCCACTCGTACAATTAATTTTAGTATATTGTAATACGTGTTGTAAAGATAACGCAAGAAGGCTGCAATTATAAATATCAAAGTACGTGCTGCTATTTAAACATTTTTCGTGTTTGGTGAAGTTAATATTTTTATATGGAGGGTCAAAAGTTAGGTGTATCAGATGATAAGGAAGAAAGTAATCTTTTGGGTTTCTGATATCATTAAAAAAATGATAAAAATGCATTCATAGCGTTATTCGCGTCTTTGATGTACTCGTACGTTTAATATTCACTCTTCCGAATTTATAGGGACTCTGACTAAATACGAAATATGTATGTTCCGTGATGATTGATACAGTTTTAAATACGTTTGAAAAAAAATTAACACTTTTTCCATTCCGATTGAATGATCTCGAAAATATGCATTTTAAACGTTTGTCCCGGACCCAAAAATCGTTGACGCCGTAGTTTATTCTTCACGAATGGTAACAAAAAGAAATCGTCGGTCGGGTGTTAAGTCAGGGCTGTACGGCGGAATACTCATCAATTCTTGACCGGTCAAATATTGAGTTGTTTCGGCCAATATATTAGCACCCGAGAATTGTAATTGTGGAGAATCATGCTCGGTCGCTTGCAAATTTTTCTGATTTCAGTTAAATGACTGTATACCGTTGAAAAATGACCGTTCTACCACAGTTTTCTTAATATATCGGCTGGCTTGTCACGTTAACGTTGCTGGTTAATAACGCCATTTTAAGCAGTAGGATTAGGATTGCATTTGTATTCGTCTGTCTGTCCATTCGCACGATAACTTTCGATGTAAGGAAGCTTGAAATTTTGGTCCAGCCTTCGTACTATGATCTAGTGGGCTGGTATTGAAAATGGGCATGCTCCGGCCAATGGAACGCCTACCTCCCCTACATATGTATGTAAAATAATCGAATGTATCTGTAACTGTAACTCCTGATCGGATAAAATTCTAACTTTTCCAGGTGACTCTAGTGAGTCATATAATACTTTATCTTGTAAAAACGAGGTCGGAAACTAACGGTACTTTTCTTATCAAGAGTCCCGTTTTACCCTACTTTTCATGTTTTTTATCTATAACAAATTTGAATGAATTGAGGGAGAAAACTGATTTTTGGCAAGTAAACTTCAGATAAGAAGCTGCCGCATTTTCAGTAAGTTGGACATAATCAAGCTCGGAGCACTGTGAGAGTTCTATTAGTACCCACGGGCAGTTTTTGATCGCGCCGAGATTTGAACTCCGAGCTCTAGATACGTATCGTAGACCGGTGACCGAACGACCACGGCCACCGAGCGTGACGATGGTGACGATGATGGAGTGGCTATCTTCTCTACACATATCAAATAATACAAAGTAAATTGATCCATGCACTGTTGTTGAGATAATCCATCATTTGCTGACAAAAACCGGCCTGTTGGGCGACTGGACCGTGTCGGAGCTGACTGCGACTTCATATGATACTGTAAATTGTATGTAGGAGTTGCTGTGTTGTTGCGACAACTTGTCGCTATTATGCATCGCGCCTTAATTCCATTTTAGGATTGATATGAAATTTTTAAGTAACTTTAAGAAAGTTATTTTTACATATCTAATAAGAACAAATAACAAGTCCGTAATATAAAGAGTTAAAAAGTTTTAAATATTGTCAATTAATATGTCTAGAGGCTATAGCAGCTGAAGGGTTAAGAAATCGAAAATCTTGTTTCCTCATAGTTCCTCCAAGAATCGCGTGGTGAAGGCCGTTGTGTATCTGAAACTATCAGTAAAACTTGTTCGAAATTCACTGTTCCAATGGGAGGTATATGAAGTAGTTAACCGATCTCAACCAAATTTCGAAATATGTAAAGTCTGGTTGTAGATATGATTGACTTATATGAAAACTGGTTAAGATCTTTCTCACAAAAATTGTCTTTCGGAGCGGCCGTTCCTATGGCAGCCATACTGACATAGTGTTCCAATTCCGGTGGTTCCGACATGTATACAGCGTGCCGTAGAGAGAAGGATTTGAGAAAAGTTTTACCTCGATAAGTCTAAAACTGAGAAAGTGAGAGAGAGAGAGAGATATAGGGCGACCGGTAGCTCAGTGCGTAGACGCATCAGTTTCATATCTGACTACCGGCGTTTCGGGTTCGAATCCCGTCCACGACGTTCGCGGCCATGGATGTCTGTGTTGTCTTCCTCCTGTGGTGCGGGACCACATGGAACAGTTGACATGCTATGCGTTGGGACAATTGAGAATGAAGCAACGTTCCTAGGGGGGTAAAACGTCTAAAGAAAGTATTATCAAAGAATTGAGATTATTGCTAACAAGAAATGGGACTCCATACGAATTAAGAGTGCCTGCCTAGTAGTTGCATATATGTTGGATTCCACCAGAACACAAACGGGTAATGCGGAATAGCAAGTATGTTACTCATACGATGAAACGTACTAGGCAGTTGGCATTTGAAGAGCCTCTTAAAATATTGCCGTCCCCATCCCTTTAAAGGCAACTTTCATTTGATTATTTGCGTATCAATTGGCAATGCGTTTTGCTTAAATCGTATAAAGTGCCACCCCCTGGTATTATCGTCTAGCACCACCAGTGTTTGCCAGTTCCCGATACATAAGTAGCAGCCTACGTATATCCACAAAAAAAAACTTTGTCGACGTAAATTTTGGAGAGATGGACTACTTATCAAACTCATAGAACATCCCTATAATAATTCAAACAAACACTTCCGCTACAAAAGTAACAAACAATACTTTGAGTTTAATGTCCAAAAAAAACCAAACCAATTCATTTCCTATTACATTTCAGCAAATTTTCCACGGTGGATGATCTTTTGTTATAATTTCATGTGCGGCGTCATTGTGTCACTCGAATGTTCCATTCACAAAGTTTTCCATGGAAAATACACGGTTTTGAATTGAATGGAGCCCCCTTGGCATTTTCCTAGCCTTACTCTAATTGGCAACCATGGCGTTACTCTTTCTGAGTACTGACAATGCCAATATCTAGTTCCTGCACTCTTCGCCATACCTTATCGTATCAACAGGGACGGGCTTATACATCCTTGCTCCCCTGCTTCGTCCTGGCATTTTGTTCTCCGATGAGAGATGTTGAGAATAACATCATATTTTTCGGTTTGTTATCGGAAATGTTGTTGTGCAACAAAAGTTTTGGTTTCGTATCCTCCAGATCTCCAGATTTTTTCCGGGGGATCCAGCAGCACAAAAGGCAACCGGAGCTTGAATGTTTCGCTAACAATGTCTCCAGCATGATGGAAAATTGGTCAGGTTTCTCATGGGATAATGTCTAATCCCTACAGTTAGATTGTTTGCATGGCACATGCTCGTGCAGGTTGGTAATTTTAGACGACACAAATTTGAGGGTCTTGTGGATGTACGGAAGGGTGGTGGTTGATTGTTGTTCCGTGGTCGTTTGATTTGTTACCAAACTTATTCTTTAGTGAGGAACACGTTGAGGGACTTGGTAAGTGACAGAAGCGTGCCACTTGCAATCCCGCATGACAGGAACACATGCCTGCATCACTATAGGCAAGGGTCAAATACACAAATACCCAATTGCTTTCCTATACCGACATATACGATTGTTGCAGTCTGATTACAGTGATTAGGTACGACCCACCCACTTCAGAATGAAAGAAAACTGCTGGGAAATTCTGTGTGCTATCTAAGACCGAACTGGCGAATAGTAGTCGCGTTACCTTACTGGCACCCTATGGTAAAAGCAGACTCAAGATGACGCCCGAGTGTCACATAACATATAATTGGAGCTCTCTGAAAAATGCATTGGAAAGTCACGACAGCAGTTCGACTCTAATTAGGGTGTTACATCATACACGACCCGTTTATAATGCGTATAACATAGGGCAGGGAGTATGATCTTTTTGCAGAAACATAACTAAAATTGTTTGAAAATGACCATAATCCGGATTTATGCATTCACGTGAGGAAAAGTAAAAACAATTGAGTGGAAAACTGAAAACACTTAAGGCATATTGAAGCGTTCGGTTGTAGTGCAGTTCTGTTTAAGTTTTTGTGCTATCATATCACTTAAAAACATTTCAACTTAGAAACTCGGAAATTGTGGACATACTCGTACATATGTAGTTTTCATTTAAACATGAATGACACTGTGTGATTGTGAATATTAAATGAAAATACGTAACGTATGCATTCAACAGCAAAATGTGAGTCCATAAAAGACAGGTTTTGCGTACCAATCATATTGAAAAATGCACTGTATCTCCTTAAATTATTCACACTGTATGGGGAAAATAATTAAAATCTGCCTTTGGCGGTCCCGAAACCCGACGAATGTTACTCTGGACGGAGGACGTATATTATACAGATCATATGGTCAGGCATTTACCTGTCAGGCTCGTCATTAGGACGCTAGTTTCAGAGTCTTCCTGCAGCTCCCAGAACCTCGTATGTTATCTGCATCTAATTCATGTGTGAATTGTAAGTCTTTAACCGAGCACGCTGTTCTGGGTTTAAGCGCGATTTGATACCACAGTTACAAGACAATTCGTTTCAGAACATAAATTTCGTATTGGACATTTTTACAGCTTGGACTTGACAGGATTCTGCTACCATTTATAAATTTACTAATTTCCTCTGTATCGTATGCATAGTCTGCGCTTACAAGCCATAAATGTTGATTAGAAAAGGTTTTCTGGTACAGGAAATAGTGCTGTTGTACAGAGGCGTACTTACACCTGACAACTGACCTTTTTTGATTTAAATTCCATTAGTGTATATTAGGCTCATCTACGTATATATGTATGTACTAGGTTGCAGTACACACCTAAGAACCCTTAAAAAAAATCAATCGAAATTTAACCAGCAGCAAAATAATGATAAGTAATCGCCGCTGACTGAAACCTTTTTCAGTGGGGGTTCAGTGGTTGCTTTGCCAGAAATTAAATATTTTTTTTTCTATAACGAACTGAATATAGTAGTAAAAAAGATATGATAGGTATGTAACTTATCATAGGTATAGATATGCATGTAGTACAATTTGTATCTGATATGGATATTCAATTACTGTTGGTATGTTCCGATAACATTTTTAAGTGATGAGAAGGATAGTTTTGATGACAACGGCGGATTGTTATTTTGCAAAAACAAAAATATTACTTTCTTTTTCTGCTTGCAACGTAATCTGTACCTGACATCTCACCAAGAAATCAGTGACCCAAGCTCCAAATGGACTTTTCATTACTATATCAGACTATTTTCAAAATTCCCGATCTATTTCGATCCAATAACCATTCCCCTATCTTTAAAAATAATTTACTCAATTCACTTCCAAGTTTCTAAGATACTACTATATATATATGTATAATTTTATCTCCTTCTGACCATGGTAGCCAGTCGTTCACCAATTAAGCCTGCACGTGCTGTCGATCAATGTATGCGAGTAAAGCAATTCAAAAAGAGAGTAATTATCACATACTGCAAACTCAGTATTTTTAATTGCTACTTTTAATTATAGGCTCGGTTTTTACTTCATTGAATTCGATCTTCTGCCTTCTGTGTATGTGTCAACTGATACTGAATTTGTTGTACGGTACGTTCAATAAATGGAGACTTTCCGCTGCCTGTCGACTTGTATTTGGCCCAAGGAAGTCCATTCAGCGTATGGCAGTTTTCAGCGCTATTATTAAGTCTCTAAAACATTCACGTGCGTTCATCAAGGCGTCTAAGGTTCAATTTATTGGAAGAATTACAAACACTTTTTTGTTAAAGACATCGTCGTAACATTGTGCACGGGAGTTTTAATCGATTCTAATGAAAAAAAAAGCAAGTTGAAAGTTGAAAATCATTGTCCTGAAAAAAAAAACTTATAGTTGTATACACTGCATCGGAATAAAAGTTGATCACTTAGGCGAAATCAACGTTGGAAGTAAACGAAAAAGATTGGAACATTGAATCCAAAGTGAGGCTACATCTATAGTTGCAATTTGGTAAAGTAAATGCAGGGTCGTTGTTGCCCACTTTCCCTTGAAACGTCGTCATTCGACTACTGGCTCTTTCAAGCCGTGTCTTCTTTTCAAACTGTTGCAAGGTGTGTTTCGATGTGAATGATATTGCATTTGATGTTCCACTTTTTTCTACCTTTCACTAACTACAAGGCATTTACGCCTGCATACCTAAAATTTTCTTATCGTCCGAAATATCAAAGGAAAGACTGCCCCTTTCTCTTGTGGCGAGCGCGTATATGAGTAGTCAGATTGCAACATCAACAGTGACTAAGCAAAGAGCACGAGGACGGCTACGAAATTGTTCAGAATTTGAATAGAACCATGACTTGCCATATCTTTTGACAAGAAAACTAAAGAAAAAAAACCGTCATCATTATTAGAATTACATAGTAACTTTGTATGTGTACACCTCGTATACCTAAGTAGAAAGTACAATTTATCGGTTCGGATCGATCTACGACGATTATACTCGTAAGATTCTCGTATACGTATGGACATTTTTTTTATGTGTATGCTAAATACTTACAACTACCCTATTCACATTTTACGAGTACACTCTTCGCGTCAAAAGGTATACATATTAACTTTGTCAACCGCAGAAAGAATTTGGATCAATGTAGCGGGCAGCAGATGTCCGTCTGGCAAGCTGACGAGCTTACTTGTTCATTGCCTACAATGTCAGAATGCTCAGTGACCCAGTAGAGTGTTGGGTTATTTGAGGCCCCAACCATGTTAAGGATATCTTGACAATACTTCACTGGCCTTGAGTATAGCGATGTACTAATACACCATTATGGCCTCTTGACTATCGGTGAAGATTCCTATGTTCCTGTTGCTGTAGCCTGTGGCCCGGCACCTTCGCGCACAGACCTCAATAGCACGAATTTTTGTTTGGAAGACATTGGAGGAATTTCCCATAGGAATAAGAATTCTGTGTCCGGTGCCAAGAATGTCGGCACGCGATCTCTCATCCATTCTGGAGCCATCCGTGAACCATTTTTTTTTGTGTTGGAATGGATATAGTTGTAGGACCCCGTCCACGGTTTTCTATCCCAGTTGACCGAAAGGACTGCTCGAAGTATAAAGGTATAACTCCCTGATCAGGTGGTCAGATGACATGCTGAGCATATGTGACTTAGTAGCCGGAAGTTTTGTCAAGAATTCAGTCTAATTTGTGCATTTAAGTCTTGCTATTGCAATTTTTGCCTCTGCTTCGATAAGAAAGCGGAAGATCGAGTAAAACCTCAATATGACAATGCAGGGCTTAAAGTCAGATGTCCTGTATTGTATACTATGTGCAGATCCACCCTTTTTGTATGTTACCCTAAGATGGTCTATTCAGAGTATCTTGCTGTCAAGTGTAACTCCCAGGTACTTGATGTTGTTTGCCATTTTCTCTGTGGATGTGCACATGGTGGGGCACGTCATCGGCCCAAGCTTCCATTTTTCCGTAAGTGGAACAATAACGGTTGACGGGCTGATCCGATGTCCACTAATCTCACACTATTCTTGAACTACACGCAACGCTCTCAGGATGATATCGGGTAGAACTCCTTCAAATTTACTTTAATAACCAGGTCGTCCGTGTATTCTTGTGCTGAAAATCCTAACGAGGATAGTCTTAACATTAGATTGTCTACAACAGTTCATCATAGAAGGGAGATAGTACACCTCCCTAAGAGCAGCCTCGCGTGATGTTTGCTATGAGAGTGGTACCTATTTTTAACTTTAGTGATGACCCTTCTGGTATCATCCGGACCGCGGTATAAGTGTCGACACCTTTTGCTATCAAATCAAAAGAGGTGTTGTCGAAATCACCTTCAATATCAAGAAACGCGCATAGATCCATTTCGTTCGCTGTAACAGCCGCTTCGATGTCACCAACAAGGATGTGCAGAGCGTATTCAGTGAATTTGATAGATTGATAGTCAAACTGTCTAGGATGAAGTGGATTACTCACAATGGAGTGAACTCCTAATGTGAGCATCAAGGATCTTTTCCATTGCTCTTAGCATAAAGCATAGCCCTTGGAGGTGCATACTACACCATCCGAAATCTATATGCAATTGAAACGTCAAGAAGGCATAGTAATACCAGAGATGTTGACGCGTCCATGCCCCTTTGGAGGGGTCAAGGCAATTAGCAAATAGGTCTGTTGCCTATTTTGGTAATAAAGACAATTCTCACTGACCTCCAAGATTTGGGAACGTAGCTCGAAGCTAAACTGCATCTTAAGATGCTTAGGAGGAATGGGACAAGTACCGGTTTCCCTTTTTGAAGAAGAGCTGTAAATGTTCTGTCATTGCTAGTCGATTTGTACGGCTCGAATGTACCAATTACTTACATGACTTTTTCGTATGCGAAGACTTTCTTTGCAGCCACCTAGTTACACCGGTTGGCTCCGGAAGCGTAAAATGCTGCTATCTTCGTGTCCGATAATACGCCCGGTAAGTGCTAAGTAAGAAATGCAGGATTGATCAAAATTGGCTCGCACAGCCTTCATTACAAATCTGTCGTCAAATTCTAGCAAAAATTATCGACATTAGCATTCATTTTCCGATATCTTGACTCTTGTTGACTGTTGGAATTCTCATTGTTATTAGTTTAAAAACAAACTAGATGAAGAAGTTTTTCTAGCGGAAGGCTACCATGTTTATTAATCACATTCACATTTCAAGCACTTCGCGGTTCAGCGTTGACCAAATCTTTCATTTTCAAATAATACAAACACTCTGGACCCCGCATCACCTCTCCAGCTGACACTAGTCAGTCAGTCATCAAACATTCCCACCCTTATGTCACACGAAAACTGTAATCAAATGTTGTTATCCTTGTCAGTATATGCCACACCATGCGAACAAATATAGGAGTGCAATCACCACGATAATCGTTCATGTTAAGTACAAATATCAACAACAATCACAAGCTCCTTGATCGATTGGGAATCAGGAATTGTAAATATTTTATATGTAGTATGACTTCACCCCACATACATGAATCCTTGGGTATTTACGGAAAGATTTAATCCTCCCGTTCCGACCGCAGCAATTTCTTTTCAGTCGTCACTCAAAGGGAATTCACTACCTCATGATGTTCCGGTACAAATAAAATATTCATTGGTGTTTCAGGTTGCCCTATTGATGCATTCAGAGTCAGACACTGACTCCAGACTGTTCAATATTTTAAAACCTGAAATGCGAAAACGTGAGTAAGTTTTCCCAAACCCGTGCGGAAACAAACCTATTCTTCAATGCTCTTACCACTTTGAGTTTTGTCGGTTGTCTCACTCCGAGAATGTTTGAAAATTGTCTGTTTACCTAAAATTGCTTGTTTGTTTCCCAAGCGCAGAAATGGATATGCATTATTGAAAATTCAGAAGGAGTTTCTTTGTCATTTCATCCCCATATGGTGACAATCGCGTATGAAATACTAAAGGTCTCCCCAAATGCAGCGTTAAATCGGCCAGCCATTAGAGTCGTTATGCCATTGGTTCAAATTGAAAATGACTTAAAATTACTTTTCAACAATTAACTTTCTCGTCATTAAATTATATGTTATGTGTAGCATGTGTGTGCTATTTACAATCAACGGCTTCGAGCCAACCCCCTGGCACCATATTCCATTCTCTTTGTAATAGCTAAGCAGTACGAGGAAGCTTAAGCGAAAAGTCTGCCGAGGTTGAAATCGTAGGAGTTGGGGTTGTTGGCACAACCCTTTTCCACTCACGTTTTGAATTTCATTAAATATCCAAAACTTCAATATTTTACGTCTCTGTGTTGGCGAAGGATTTGAAATTCTGATGGATTTCCCACGTAATAGTCGTCGTGCTATTAAAAACACCCAGTGGTTAGGATGGGGGCGAAGCAAGGAGCACTCCAGTAAGCAGAAAAAACAACATCAGCAAGAAGACGGAGGGATGATGTGGATCCTCTGAACGGAGGGGAGGAAGTTAATTTGATAATTACATACTGCCGGCAATTTATAGACCGTCATGTAGAATATTTTGGTAGGGCCGTAGATATACCCGTACATGCCATGTTGTTGGGATCACTTTGTTGAGTGTGGAGTTGTTTTGCTGTTTTGTTCGTTTTTTTTTGCCTCCCTCCTTCTAAATTGCTTTTAAAGAGATTATTTAGGTAAGGTGTCTGATTTTGGCAGATTTCAGATTTTTTTCATCTGAATTCGAAGGAGGGATTAAATTGCTTTGAAAATGCACGCGGGGAATAGTCGAACGTCACGAGGTTTTAATTGGTTGAATGTACTTGAGAGCAGGGGGTGATGATTCAATTTGATTGCAATGTAAATATAGTCTGATTTGGTGCAGACAAGACCTGTTTTGTGCTCTCGAAATGTGCAAGACGTAGAAAGTTCTATAAATCTTCCTTTCGTGGTTGTTGATCAGTTAAATTTTTGACGTGCAGTGGATAATTGACAAACTCATTCACAATAGTCGAGGTCCTGAAAGCAGATCCAGATTTGGATCTGGAACTGACTTTTTCCTCCATATGTTTTCCTCTCCGGTAAAATATTTACGGCCAACTGCCAATTTTTGGATCTGAAAATATTCCCATCTGGTTCTGAAAAAAAATACTGATCCAAAAATTGAGAGGTGACGGCACATATTTTACCGGAGGTGAAAGCATATGGAGGAGAAATCGAAAAGTCTGTTCTAGATCCGGCTTCGGTCGCTTGACTATCCACTACCATCAAAAAATTATCAGCACTAAGCTAATTCTACCACTGTCCTCTGATTTCGTCCAGCGATAGATTCTACTCATTAGGAGCTACCTTAACCTAATAGGGAGGTAGCTCGACCATTCGATGTAGTTGATATTCCTACTTCAATCGGAATACGATTTTGCGATTGGCCTTAGGTTAAATTTTTCTCGCTCGTGCGCCATCCGGACTATCAATATTAAACATATTATTGTCAATAATCAAATACATGCTTTGTATAATTCACTAGTATGATGTGATATGAAAACGTAGTGAATATGCTAAGCGCGATCCACACGCTACGACTTATCCATCATTTTTCATGCGACGATATCGGAATGCTGTCCACACGCTACGATTTTTCCATCATTTTGTAGCAACGACATCGTTGTCAATCACATCAGAGCGTGTAAACGCAAAATTAGACGTTTTGCGGGACCGAACATTTTTCTTTAAAAATAAAACAACGTTGACTACTATGGATACTTGGGGCGAGCGGTAACGCAGTGTGTTGAGGCATCAGTCTCATGTTTGACTACTAGCGTTTCGGGTTCGAATCCCGTCCATGACGACGTTCGTGGTCATGCAGGAGGTGCATGCTGGCAACTGCATTCTCCGAAACAAGTTTATGCCGACGGAACGTCAATTGGGCCACATGGATCAGTTGACGCGCTATGCCCCACAAGGCGTTAGGGCATTTGAGTAATATGGCTACTTGCGAAGATACCAAAAGGAGCAAGAATAGAAAACGAAACGGCAAACCGCGGCTTACATGCTTCCATAGAGAAAGTTAAATCTCTCAAGTAGGTACAGTGACGAATCCAAAAATCGTTACGATATCGCTGTCATTATCGTTGTCATCTTTTTAAAGCGTGAAGAACAAATTGTAGAAATACAAGACCACTGCGGGAATACGATACAATTTTCAGTCTACTGAATATTGGTTTCCGCGTGTAAGTTGCATACACGATTGGTTCCTTGGGCAATAAATAACGATTTTTAATTTTTTTTTACTAAGTAAGAATATATGACCATATTGGAAACGAAATTTGTTTTGTGTGAACAAGGTTGATAGAATACACATCCTAAGTTTTATCGTTACGAGGAATCTAACAGAAGTTCGCGTAGTTGGGCTTAAAAGAAAACATAAAAAATAAAAATAAATAATCTTTATAACTTTTTATGTTTTCAACATAAATTCCATTAATTTATATAAACTTTTTCAATCGGTAAATCCATTTTTCAAAATAGTCCTTAAAATCCTCTTTTTACAGTTTCCCATGTTCAAGATTTGATGTTCTCATTGCCATAAAACATTTTTCCCCTAAAATTTTTCTTAATTTTTCCAAACAACCAGCAAATACTCGGTGCTAGATCTGGGGAATATCGTTCTGGTATATTTTTTCAATGCCAGAAAGCGCAATAAATTTGCTTGTCATTTGAGCAGAATGAGCTGGAGAATTATCGTGATGTAGGAAGTATCGGCGCAGATCCTTTTTGTCTAGTAAATTTTTGAAAACTTTTGGTAAGCAAGCTTCTAAAATATATACCACTTAGGAGTTACCGCTTGATCAATTTCCAAGGGAATAGCAGCTACAACTTGTGCGCTGGTGAAGTAAATAGACATCATTACTTTTGTTCCTGACTTTTCTTGCCTTGCTTGAATGGATAAATTGGCACATTCTGGGCTCCATACCGTAGACTTCTGTTTGGTTTCCCGGGTCCTACTTATAAAAACAAGATTCGTCACCTGTGGCGATTTTGACGGTGCTTCACATCCCCTTTTCAATTTTTTTAAGAAAATATGTGGCAAAATGTACATACGCTTCTTTTTGGGTATTAGTCAAAATTCCTGGTACCCACCGCTGTATTTCTTGGTGTATCCCAAGTTGTTATGCAAGATTCGTGATACAGCCATGGCATTCAAGCCTAAATCATCACCAATCAATTGTTGTCCATTGTTGTTATGTTAGTCTTGGATCTACGTCAACTTTTGACTTCACGAGAGCAGCATTTCTCTCGTCGGTGTCAGATTTTGAGCGACCCTCACTGGACTCATCTTCCACAAAAAAAATGTCCTGCTTGGAATCGCTTGTACCACTTGGAAACATTTACTAGAGATTGTGCATCCACTTCATATGCACTTTGGCATTCATCGAATATTGTCATTGGCAACTAATGACGTCGAAGTTGAAGAATGACAAATCAAATTTCTTTCTGTGTTGGCAGCGGTGGCTTACCGACCTTCATTTTCAAATTTTTCGTTTTCTCGCCTGCATTTGTAACAAGAATCTTGAAAATTGGAACGAAATACACTAAAATCATAAGCTATCGACTACTTCTTCTTCCTTGCCGTCTCATACCACTCTGCGGCTATAGCTATCGACTACAATTTTTTAATTTGTGAAATACTAATAAAAAATCATTAACTATGCGAACTTCTGTTAGACCCTCCGTAATTTTTTGGTAAATGTTAATAATTATTGTCATCTAAATATCTATTCTTATTGCTTAAGCCTCAATTGTATTTATGTAGAACAATTACCTTGATGATGAGCTTACAGCCCGAAATCTATTGGTCAGACAAGAAACTTGAGTCTTTCAATATCCGCGCATTGTATAGGAAATACAAACATCAAAAGGAAAATTTGTTTCTCTGCCCTAGTGTCCATTCAAATGCTGTTTTGTTTTGTCAGGATACTATTCAATTTTTCAAATTAACTTTTGCATTTAATTTCATAGAAAAAAAAAAACAATTTTCTTTTGCGTACAATTTACATGACACCGCTCTTCTCCTCTTCTGATGCCCAAAGCATGTTTTCCTGCTACGAATACAAAATACGGCCAGAGCCCCATTTTAGTCACACCCCAAGCACCTAAAGCGTGAAAGAAGGTCTTATTCCCTTATATCGAAATTTTTCTCTTCAAGATAAATATTAACGGGATTCCCCAACAGATTTTGCCTTCCTTTTTTTTCGGGAAAACTGAAACTGTAGCGTAAAACCTTGTGGGATTTCAATTGAACGGAATGTTTAGCGAGGGATTCATGGCTGCTTATATTTCTAGTCACTCCTAGTTATCGTAAATGTGGCAATACTCTAGTGGTTGGTTGGCAAAGGCAAAAAAATATATATACGTATATAACACGGATGTGTGTCTGTGCACGCCTGTAGGAGCTGGAGATACCCAATTCGCTTACAACTTTTCCGTTTATCGTATAAATAATTGAGCGGCGAAATTGTTTCTTGATCATTTGAGGATACCCATCTGGGGATAAATTTTCAACTTCACCGGTGGGGTCGTTCTCTTATGAAAATTGTATTCCGATACAGGTCATCCAGAGAGAGTTGCTTTTTCTTGCTACGTGCATGAATTATTTATTATCATCCTTATTATTTTATTTGATCCGGGATGAAGATGTTCACAAAACGTACTAATTAGATATGGGATAAACAGAACCGACAGTCGTCGGCAAGGTGTATGTTGGAATTTATTTTGTAATTTATGGATTCATGTGAATAGATACAGAATGTTTTGTTTGTACAGGAGATTGACGAATGTGGTGTTCTTTTTCAGTTTCAAAGTGGATTAAAATTAGTGGGAGAAGTTTGACTGGAAATCCATTACTTTTTTCAATGATTCCCTGTTCTAGAAAATAATTGAAAAGGTATGGCCAACATGATGCAAATTACTGGCTAATGACTCTCGAACTAGTTTCAGCGGTAATTGTGGTGATCCGAATTCCCAGTGTTTTATATTGAGTTTATTGCTTAGCGGAGTAGCTGTACTAACAAAGTTCACTAGAGAACTACGTCAAAAAGAAAGTTTAAGCTACAGAATCTGCTGTATGACAATGAATACCGTTAGATACTTATATGTAACCCATTATTCACAAAGTGTGGGTCGCGACTTCCTTTGAGTTGCGAAGATTTTTTCCGATGGGTCGCGAAGACGTTTTCAAAAATTCAAAATTAAACGAAAAATTCGTAAATTAGTCTTATAGAAAACAATCGAAAAAAAAAAATATTTCTACGATCTAACACGGCCACTCCGGTTTTCGTGTGTCTCGTGTTTAGTGTTCGTTTTTCGCGTTCAGTGTTAATTCAGTGCTTATCTACTAGTTAAATTGCGTCTAGTTATCCGATAAAACAATATGTGTGCGTTTTGTGCGTTTGTACGCAAGGTGTTTGCAGTGTCACTGCCTATCCTTTATACAGTTGGGCCTGTATATTAAGAAGGCAGTCCTTGAACCCCTCAAAACAGCGCACAGACAGAATGGATGAGTGCGATTGAGCTCATACGGAACTTGATTCGCAAAAATGTGAAATAGTCGGCAAAAATTTGGCATATCCGCAACAATTTTGAAAATCGTTTGAAAATTCTTGCGGTTGCAAAATCAGCTATTTGGATATTTGCTAACACAAATTTTTGTATAAGAGTAAAGCTCTTATATTTTTGTACAAAAAAAATGCTAATGTGAGTGGCCTATTACAATGAAAATAATATTTTTTGTGCTTCTTGCTTTCTTTCATAAGAAAAATTTTCAGTTTTTCGGAAAAAAAACATTGAATTTCCTTAAAGCGTTTTCTTGGAAACTTTTGAACGTGCAGAGCTGATAAGCAAATTTAATGTATTTGGAAAAAACAGTCAAGGTAATTTCTTCAGTATTTTAGAAGACATTGAGCAAGGTTTCCATTGGTTTTACACACACTCAATTAGGGATGTGCATAAAGTAAGTGTTATTTTACTTTTTCACTGTTACCTGCCGGTCATACTTTTTCACTGTTACTTCTAGGAAAGCGTAACAGTGAAAAGCAGTACTTCACGAACCATGAAAATCAGAAAAGCAACTAAAAGTAACAAGAAATTACTAAAAGTAACAAGAAATGACTAAAAGTAACAATAAATTACTAAACTAACTGAAAGTAACAAGAAGTCACTAAAAGTGAGAGAAATTCACTAAAAGTAATAAGAAGTCACTACGGTAAATATAATCTAGGCCAAGTTGGGTATCATGTGAGATGGCGAATGCACTAGACCCCTGTTGGTGGCATTTCTAGTCTTTAAGTCTGACTAATAGTCATGAAGTGGATGCACTAGGACTAGACTATTGTTGATAGCACTTTATGGCCTTTGGTGAGGAAAAAAGGACATTCTTGAAGTGAAATCGGACATCCAAGAGATGAGGCGAATTCTCCGAAGTACTTTTGAATGCATATTGAATCCTTTCGTCAAAGAAAAAGGACATTTTTGGTACTAAAGCGCTATCTAGGTAAAATGGGTTGCATTTAACTGGCGGTTTTCAAGCGAACTACTGTTGAATGCATTTCGAGTCCTTGGGTCAGGGAAGAAAAGACAAGCTTGGCAATGAAATAGTATCTAGGCAAGATGAGTATCATATGACATACAGTAGACTACTTTTGATTGCATTTTAAGTCCTTTGAACCGGAAAAGAGGACATTTTTTGCAATGAAAGGTGAGATGGGTTCTTGGCTCTTAACTTATGGTACCGTGTGGAAATAGGTTAGCTTTGTTTGATCAAAATAACAAATGGATATATTTTAGTGTTGAAGTTATTTTTAGCACTCTTTCGGTTTTTGGCCAATATTATTAACTGCGCATCCAACCGCCAGAAGTCGCTGAACAGTTTTCAAAAATTAAAATAAAGTATTTTAATTCACTTTTTCCTGTGAATTGTAACATTTCTATACTGAACCCTATTCCTGTTATCGCTAACGCGTAAACTCCATCGCTCCCTAAGCAATTTTTTGACTGATGATTTAAGTTTTATCTAAAATAAAAAAAAACTGTTTTTTTAAGCGAAAAAACGATTAAGCAATTTTAGCGAGAGAATTTTAGCCATATCTGGAGATACACTATTAAAATTGTTATATTCTTGCAGAATCAAAAAGGGTCATAAACATTTCACACGTTTTTTTTTTCCATTTTTGAAAATAGTCTTAAAGCGGTTTATCCTAGCTAAACAAAATTGAGACAAAATAAAAGACCATAAAAATAGAAAAAAAATGGCCGCATCAATTTTTCGTATTTTAAATAGTTTTAGAGATAACCTCACTTAAAATGGACCGCGTTATAGATGACCGATTCCATTAAAAAATTGTTTGATGAAAAATATGCTATTTTCGAATGCGGTTATCTCGAAAACCATTTAAGAACCAGATACAGGCGATACAGGAAAAAAATTTTTTTTTTTTTCTTGTTTTCGGAGATTTTACCGCAAGTTTGCTCTGGATTTTTTTGGGACTTTTAGCACAATATTCCCCGGGCGCTATTTAAAAAAAAAGAGACTTTGAGAATTAGTTCGAGTGCGAGTTCCTTTTGAGCGCATTTTGACTGAAGTAATACTTAGTTACTCTCTTCAATGAAATGTTAATTATAAGAGTTTTTCTTTTGTTTTGGAAGTTACATTTTACGTTCGAATCTTTAAGGGAGTCGCGAGAGTAGAAATATAGAGAACTCCTGATATAATCCAATCAGATGTTGAGTTTAATCACCTTCATCTTGTCATACATATTATACATATGTACGTAGGCCATGTATAACATACATGAGAAAACCTACCTCATTGTAGGCGATACAGTCTCAGTCAATAAAATATTAAAATGTCCCTACAAATTCGTTAAAAAGTAATCAAATTCCTGACACGCACAATGGAAAGACGATCATCACTCGTCTGGCTGTTGTTGTGGTGTCTGCTTTAAAGTTTTGCATTGCAATGGTTTTGTGTCCGTCCATTCGAACGCAATGTGCAATCAATTGCAATGCATGCACAAACGCATGCTTTATTGAAATTTAATTCGTTACATCTATCTTTTTATTGGATTCTGAACAGCCCATTATTAGCTATTAAAATACACGCGTATAAATATTCGTGTAGATATTGATGAATAGGTTCATGTTTGTGCAAATATTAAATGAAAGATTTAGAAAACCTGGCGCACAGTTGGAATCAAATACTAAGGAAAAGTTCTAAAAAATCTGAAACAACAAATTAAATTTTCCCACACATTTTCAAACGCTAAGTGCATTATTTAAAATATTTCAGAAACAATTAAACAGAACATTTACTTTCCGCTAATCTCCTTGCATTCTCCTTGCAATCATCTGATTGATATTCAAAGTGTTTGCCTGTCGCCGGCTGGGTACTGTACGCGAATCTTGAAACGGCTGGGCACTTGCAGCAGTCTCATTCAAAATGAATGTATGAATATCACAAGCAAATACAGAATGATTAAAAATAATATGCTCCAACAAGTATTATTAACATGACGCGGGAAATTCAGTGTGAGGGAATATAAATTGTGCGACTGTGTCTAGGACTCCACAACTGCTTTGAAGAGGACAAAGACAAGGAGAGAGTGAAAGAATAGAAATTACAGCAACATGGACGTAAAAATGATACAAAGTATCTACACTGCATGCAGATACATCGGAGCATGGATATGTCTTTGGCTACCGACTGCGTGGAACTTGTTGTGTTGAAGATATCGACGTAAGTTTTATAAAGATCCCAGTATAGTTATACTGGATGAATTCATTCGACAAAACACGTCCCACGCTTTCGGTAGGCATAAGATGTACCGATGTATAAGCCACGGTCTAGCTAAACACACTTACTATTACAATAGATACTTAGATAGTACTCGTCAAAGTCTAAAGACGGTAAGCGCGACAACACAATTTTATTGCATTAACGTTTACGTTATCCGCGCTGCACAAACTGCATCATCTGCACTATTCTCCTCACTAAATCAGAATTGTGCACTGTTAGTTCATATATCATCGATCGTGATAGTACGCGGTATGCGCGATACAAGTACGGTCGTAAGTTCCTTACATCCACGGGAAAAACACGTTGGTGACCTTGGTGACACTGATTTCAGTCGGCTGGATGGGATTGGCCATCACAAGAAAGGGGTGGATCCGCCGCGGAAGTGTAGTCCAAGGTCCGTGGAGCAAGCATCTCTTTCGCATTGTCGCCGATGACGAAGCAACGCCCATCCATTGAACTTCTTCGACTCAACCGTCTCTCGTTGAAGCTATTTCCCGACCTACCCCAACGATTTTCTTACTGAGTCAAGTTAGTGACTAATTGATGAAAACAAAAAGATTGCTGTGAAGGAGGAGCCATAGCGCTGTGCACGAGTGAGGGAGGCAGGTTGTCTGGATGTGGCTGGTGTTGTGAGCAAATTTGAATCACGAGGGGATGGCAGTTGAATGATGTTGACTTGTTTTATGGGTGCCTGGTTGTTTAGTCAGTTCATGATGCGAAGTTTTTCGATTTTCGTGAGTTCCCTTTGATGACTGACTCGGATTGACTGAGGATCGGCCACTACATTCATAGAACTCGGAAAAATTTTCAATGGGCTTGTTTCCTCTTCTGACCCCCGAGTAGAAAAACAGACATTTCGTGTGACGGACAGATTTTTAGGATGACCCCCAGCTATAAGACATATCCATGTCAAAAATGCATTCGAACGTTGTCTGCATATCATAATGCATACTTGATGATTTTGCATATCAAAGTTGGTACGATGTATTCATGATGTCGATGCTAATTTAAACTAGAATTTAAAACTATTTTTTTTTATAAAAAGTGTTCCCACTATTGCTACATTTGTAATTTTGCTTTCTAGAAAATAGACAGATTCGGATATAATGGCTGGTAGAGTGAAGACGTCTTCGAAGCAAAGCAAGTTTTTGTTATACGATAAGTCTTATACTCGTATGTCATATATTAACAATAATCGACTAATATCTATTTCTTATAAATATTTTCAGCGGCCTCCAAGTTCGTCGTTATCATACGGTGGAGCTATGAATGATGACGCGCGATCGCCGGGCGCTGGTAGCACACCGGGACCTTTATCACAACAGGCACCTGTATTAGACACATCAGATCCAGGTAAGAGCTATTCTTTTACGTATTATAATATTACACTGTTGAGTTGATTCACGGATCAAATTCAAAAATAAAACGACGCTTGCAATATGTATCATCGTTTTCTAATACTGGGATGTGTACCAGACTCTGTACATATCAGGATGATACAGAGTTAAATCCATCGACTAAATAAATTGGAAATGAGATAAGCTCGAGGTCTAACATCGAATTCAAATATATTTTGAAAGTAGAGCAGCCCCATACTCAGCGTTTTGGTCACCCGACGTTAATAATAACTTTACAGGCCCATGCCAAGTTTTGGTATTTTTATTTTACAAATATTTCAAACTATAGTTCCGAAATCTGAATTATTTGTAACGTACATAATTTGTGCCCCGTCTACTCAACCCCATGACGATGAGGCTAAATCTGAGCTTAGAAAGTATCGGTATCGACACTTGGTCTTTTTAACAATTTATACACTCCCGTAGTGGAGGAGGAAGGTGTTTTTTTCGAATACCAATGGTTTAGCGTCCCATTCGAAACGGACATACAGTAGACTCGCGAAAACAAAAACTGCGTCTAACATGAACACCCGGTTACGTGAACATTTTTTTCTTTACATTGACTACTCTAAAACGTGAACAATGCTTGAAGGCACTAAAACGTGAACACATATTTCTTGGAAAATTACCGTTAAAATAGCCGCTTTATGCATTTTTGCAGCATTTTTCTCCCAGAAAAAGTTACTGTTTGTGATTTGTCGCAAGTTCTTTTTGAATTTCGTTCCCACGTGTAATTTGTTCTTGTGAATTTTTAGTCTTTCGTTAAAAATGTCGTCGAAAAAACCAGTGGTGTTAACGTTAAAGCCAAAAGCGGATGTTATTGAAGCTTGTCGACGTGGATTCAGTGTAACTAATCTAGCACGAAAATATGGCGTGGCAAAATCTACAATTTGCAGCATCAATAAAAAACGCGAAAAATTTTAAAATGCGTTAGTGACACGTTTTCTGGTCCTGGTAAGCGAAAAACCCTTAGAAAGTCTGAACTTCCTAGAATGGAAAAGGCCTTATATCGTTGGTTTCTTGAAAAACGTTAAAAAAAATTACCCCGTCAATGGTGTGATGACTTAACAAAAGGCAAAAGAATTGCATTCCAAGCTTAACGAAAATCAAGGAGGGTTCAGCGCAAGTGACGGTTGGCTCCAAAGGTTTAAATTGCGATATGGAGTCCGTTTTATGAAAGTGACCGGAGGAAAGCTGTCGTCACAACCAGAGCTTGTAGCTCCATTCAAAAAAAAAAAAACCTACAAGCAAAAATGGAGGAGTTAAATTTAACCAAGGACCAGGTTTATAATGCGGACGAATCGGCATTGTTTTGGAAGCTGTTACCCGACAAAACCTATGTATCGTCACTCGAGAAGAACGCCCCTGGGCGGAAATCCGTAAAGCAGAGAATAACATTTTTGGCCTGCACGAACGCAAGTGGATCGCACAAAGTTAAACTGCTGGTAATTGAGAAAGCCAAGGGTCCACGATCATTCAAGAATGTTGATTATCTACTTGGATACAAGAGCTCAAAATCGGCATGGATGACAGCAGCCATATTTAAAAATTGGTTCAACGATTCATTTGTATGTACCACAGGTAAAAACGCTTTTCCTCGAACTACACAAATTTTAAGTCTTTTCTGTACGTTACTAGGTTAAACGTTTACTGAAAGATCGAGGCCTACCTATGAAGGCACTATTATTAATCGACAATGCCCCATCTCACCCATCCGAAAAAGATTTAAGATCCACCGATGGGTGCATAAGTTGCATGTTCTTACCACCGAATGTAACCCCCCTGATCCAGCCGATGGACCAAAATGCTATCCGCATTACGAAATTATATTACAGAACGAGCCTTTTGACATCAGTTGTGGCGGAAGGAGCGGACATCTCCGTAATCTTAAAAAAAAATTGACTCTTAAGACGCTGTCATTTTCTTAGAGTCGGCCTGGAGCTGACTGGACTCAAATACTATTTCAAAATGCTGGAACAACATTTTGAAAGATAATAATGAGGATCCAGAGGATGAAATTCCTCTAAGTCTCCTAAGAGACAGACTGATTTCCGAAATAAAATCTCAAACAAACACCGCAGCTGAACTCCTTAACGCCATCAGTCCTGATGTTTTAGTTCTGTCATTCATTTTATTTCATTTAAAATTTCCTTACATAATATTGTTCGCAGGGTAATTATACTATTAATGAAATCAAAGAATGGAACGAAGATAAAATCACAGATGAATTGCAACAAGCAAGACCAATATCTAGTGATGAAGAATCCGATATTGTTGATGACACTGAGGTCAAAATTCAACCAAAGGAAGCCGTATAGAGAGCCTCAATAAAGTTTTACAATGGGCAGAAAGTGAAATGGTCTGTTACAACGATGTTGTTAAGCGACTCAAGGAAAAAGCAGTACTATAAATAATTGAAAAAAAAAACAAAACACAGAAACAAATCACACAATATTTCACATGAATTTTCTAATTTATACATTGTATTATTTCACATAATAACATTGAATAAATGGCTCGAAAAATGTAAGTTTGATTAATATTTTAATATGATCGTATAACATGAACCCCCCGTAAAGGCGAACAGTCGTGGTTTTTAATAGTTCACGTCTTCGCGAGTCTACTGTATGTACAATACATGCAAACGAACATCCATTTGCATGTACCCGGAACTACGTGTGCGTGCAATTGTGTACGCGCGCACCTACGTGTCACATTTTCGCAACACGCAAAGTCTAGCCCTATGCTTTGTTGATGGTCATAGTCTAACATAAACTGACTGGGAACTGCACACCGTTTAACTGTTGATATATAACAGTGCTCATAGCAAAGCAGAGGAAAAAACAAAGCAACTTCACTGCAACCAATCTTTTTTAACAAAACAATGCTAGCAATACAACGACCAGGGATGGAAACGTTGAGATCACTAGAGTTGTTAACAAGGGAGAGAGCCAAATAGAGCTGGGCCCTATTGCACCAACCACTTATCAATTATCACTTATCAATTTATCAAATTTTATGCTAAATTTCTGTTGCACCAAACAGAGAAACGAAAACTACTTAAATAATATTTGATAAGCAAAAAACACTTATCAATATACTTTTCGAAAATTTGCTTAAATGTAAGTGATATGTGGTTGGTGCAATACGGCCCTGTTCTATCAAGTTTCGCTGAAGATTTATGGATTTCAGTCGGGTTCCGTTAAAATGATATTTTGAAGACCTTTAAATCTGAATATCTTTTGATCGGTGGAACTGATTCTGAATCTAAATGTTACTGCAAATTAAGTAATCTTTTCCCGAAAACTGTACTTTATTCGGATTAGCGATTTTCATGTGATGCGTGCACAGACAAACAGACCGAATTAAAAGAAAAATGAACTTAAGCTATTTCATTATTGTTAACATATGTAATTTAAGTTTTTTTTTTATTTGAACGGACACACAATTTGCAGATTTATTATATGTGTAGATTTTTTTTCAAATACATACAAGGAATATGCATATGCAGAAATACACAGAGGAATACTCTATCGCACGGCAACACCGAAGGACCATGAACCCTGTATGTGAGGCTTACCACTAGATGTTGTAAGATAAAGCGTGATTCGCCATGAAATGCCAGCTAGTTCCATATCGACAGGCACTAGGTCCAACAATCCGATGCTCTATGTTTTTAAAGAATTCCATAAATATATTCTTTTGAACGCCACATATGCTAGCACAAAATAAATAATTTTACTCTTGTAATATTTCCCAGTCCGGAAATTTGTTTCCTTCTTCCCTCCCCAGTACGTAAACGTATTTCCGGTTTTTCTCTTTTTTTTACGTGCGTATCTGTCTAAGTAATCAAATTTAGTTAAACGTCCACCAAATTAGTACTCTTTTATGACGGACAATTTTCAAAATTTAATTTTTCACCACTGCAGTTATTTCGTCAACCGAATTAATTTATTACGCCTGCAGAAGCTATCATCATCTGTGATTATACCCTATGATTATCCAATAATGGACATTTATTTCAATGTCTTACATGTGAGGTCGTAAAAACCGCACTATAATAAAAAAGAAAAGATAACAACAACAAAACGGTCCTTGAGGGGCGGCAACTTGTCGATAAGTGTACAGTTTGGCGTGTGTGTGAACATTTTACCTTGGAAAAAGGGACTTTTGAAACTCTCGTTATATATGCCCGTTTATGCAATAATAACATAATCGACCGTTTACAGAGTAATATGGACAATCATCAGACTAGACACATATATTTACAAATGCCTACATGTTTATTTTGGGAGACTAACCAGCACTTTAATCGCATGAGGGCATCTGCCATTCAATCCAAACGAGATACATTTGAGGACTCTTTGAGGAGTTTTGAAGAGTCCTTCGGTCGTTATCTATACGTATCTTTTCGAATATCTGGGACGCAACTGTCACACGGGGACGCCTGAAACGAAAATAAACAGTAAATGCCACTAAACAAGCAATTGAAATTTTATAATCGCATCAAATCCATGCAATCTGTTTTGAATTTAGAGCCATCTCGTTGCTGTCGTCAAATGGGGTCTATACGAGAGACGAGAAAATTTCGACCCTGTCCTATGTTTGGTATTGCCTCATCCTTTTTTTTTGACATCCTACCCTAGCTTAGTATCGTTCACCCTGGTTTACTTATTGGCTTTCTGTCTTACATGCCCAGTTGCACACACACTATTTGCCTTTGTGTGTTTGTTTCACGTACCCTTTTCTGTATCCATTCAAGCACATGGTACTAGTTTGATCCTCCGTACAAATGTACGTGCTTTCATATGTGCGTAGAACAACGTATATCCCGTCGGGAGTATTTAGGGAAATCCTCTTTGTCCTGCCAAGCACAGAAACACCGCCAAGAACCCCATGTACGAGTATACAAAACACGAACAGATATATTTGCATTTTCAGGCGAAAATCAAAACAAAAACAGCTTGAGGCTGTCGCTTTTGAATGGTAATGGCCCTGTAACCACAGTCCTATCGCCTTACCAATCCTGCACAATGTCCTGGAGCCTTAGGTGGTTCAGATGAAATCAGAAGCTTATCGTCCGGGATATAAATTTTTCATTGTCAATAATCAGACCAAGTGAAGGGTTTTCCTTATTATGATTTCATTGATTTGTGTTTTGGTTAAATCAAATATGTTGTCATGGAAATAAATTTGCTTGGGATTTCTCCAGTTGGTAATGTCGGTGGTTTGTTTAAGTGAAAAAAAGAGCAGCAATAATTGCTTGAGTTATACAAAAATTAGTTGCAGATGTTTGTCAAAAATGCGCACTATATGTACATGTAAAGTGAGCATTTTACCATCTGATGTATTCTGACGAAAGCCGGAATACAGCACGATAGTTTGGCAGGTCGAGCTACCTCCCCGACAGACTAAAGGTATGTAGCTCCTGATGAGTGAGCATGGTCTATCGGTGGACGAAACCAGTCGGCTGAAGTGCGATAGGCTTTATGCTGATCATTTTCGGTGAAGTGCATTGTCACCTCAATCTTGCTGCATTGAGCTGGTAGTGAAGTGATACACTTCATTTTACTAAAACTCGGCTTCAATTGGTGTAACGTGTTATGAGCATGCAAATGAAGTTGACGAAACCCATGTTAACGCTGCATAAAATTGAACTATCATACAATTTGACCTGGTTTGTAGCATGACTCATTTATTTTTATCGGCCTTTTGTTATGCCACCAAGACTTCCAATCCCAAGTATGTACTCAGTACCGAAAAATAGCCAATCACCAAGGTCTTCACTTCTTGCACTTATTATTATAGATTTCATAGCCTAATGATGACTCGTCCAGAATCAGATGCCAATTATATTTAAGTTGATAATGGACATCTTAAACTGCTCCACTTAATCCCTTGTACTTAATCGGGCCGCAATTTTAGCTCGAATAGAGTCTATCGATGCTAGATGGCATCGATATTGCAGCGCGCAATAATGTTGTTAATCGGGACGCATGGAGTCCGTCTTTTCAGAGATATTTTTCGATTTTTCACAAAAAAAAAAGAGTTCCAGAAAAACTTGACTTGTTGTGGCTCATAGATGTGGTTTCTTCAAAAGCAGCAAGCAATTCTGGCGATTTTCTATCGAAGTATCGTGACTTGAACTTGTTGGAAATGCTCGAAAACCTTTTAGCAGAAAAAAAGATTTATCTAGTGTTTCGCCAGGGCTATGTCGGCAAATGCTTTTAAACTTATATAGCGAAAAAAAAATCGCTCTCGCTTTTTTTCTCGTTCCCTTGAATGGAATTTCGCGTCTTTTTGCTTGAGTAGCTCGCAAGTATAATACAAACTGTACAGCTTGATATTTAGTATGTATGTATGTACAATATATGCTGCTCAAGACACTTGTTTTGACGACGACGAGAGGGATCTTCAAGATTTGCTTTATAAGCGCTTTGTCGTGAAAGTAGCATTAGGTGCCACGAAGCGGTTATGTGATACACAAGTGATATTATGGGAAACGAAATGAAGTTCTCGCGCCGATATCATCGTTCCTTTTGCATATAGAAGGTACATTAGTTGTAAAAATGAGGATATACCTGGATTCATCTATTTCATTTTGAAATTTCTTATATGTGTATTCCTTTGACCATGGGAAAATATGTTTTTTTTTTCTTTTTGTACTTTACCGACATTACTATATTTATGTATTCAAGTTTTCTACTACGTGCAGGTGTGAATTATTTTTCAGTGAAAATTGGAAGTTTGTCTGACTTGGATTTATTCTGAATACCAACTTAGTATGCGTCTGTAGCTTAGCTTGACAACGCGTCATTCTTTTTTTGTTGCCACTCGAAATACTGTCAGTCAGTGGTTCGCACCGTTCTCAGGACAAATATTTTTTGTTCTCGAATTCCCTATATTTCTCCGAGCGTAGTGGTTTCGTACAAACAGATTTTGAATCTTAGCAGCTGTCAAAACGATCACGAATGTGTGAAGATTCTATTAGTTACCTGCAAAGTGCAGATGGGAATTATTATCAACATTGCTGTAGTTTTCTTCACTTATTTTTCGTTAGAACGGCCATCTGTTATGTAAGGGAGGTAAAAAAAAAACATTCGCATTCAAGATCCGCTTAAATCCTGTAACATTGTCCAAATCAGACTCGTATATTCCTTGTCACTTGCAAATCGTTAGATTTATTGAGCACACGTAGAGCTCATCACAATGTCCGTTCGCATTTAAATCATTTTTCCAATTGAAGAAACTTACAATATCTTCCCAACAATAAAATAAGTTTCCTTCAGCAGAGTTCAATATTTCTACTACGACTATACATAGTCACAAATCTTGAACTGCTGCCTAACGTGCCTTTTCGTATTCTGTCGCCATTCAAACTTGTTCACTACAACGTCGTTCTCTCCTCCCTGAGTTCATTCAATGTCCCTGGTTTGTTTCCATATTCGATGCCGCCAGAAACAAGATTCTCCACGTAAAGGAATTTGTATCAAAAATAGTGACTCAATATTGATTACGTATTTCCAACCAAAAACATATGTATGTATGTACGAGCGTATACATACATATACATATGGATGCTCTTGTATGTATTATTTTCATACTTCCATATTAGGCAATGAGCTGCGGTAAAGGACTTGATAGAGTTTGGAAGTGGAAGATGGAAACCTCTTCAAGTGGAATGAAAGGAAAAATGAAAATTGCAATAAGGGGAATGTCAGCTCGATTTTTCTACGGGTTATCAAGCACAACAGGAATGTTCACTTATATTTTATTCGATTTCACCATGAAAAATTGAACGACGTTTCGCATCGCTGTTCCGGTAAACCCACATTGGAAGACGGAAGAGCATAGCCGAAAGTTTGAATATACATACACAGCTCGCCGCAGTTTCCTAAACTACACAAAATTCCGTGATTCTCTCTAATCCGAATTAAGGAACAACACAGCAAACGCAGTTTTGTTGAACCATATTCCTCAGAGAAGCTCTGGAGACGCTCTTTTTTTTGCATGAAATACCCTTTTCAGCAGCGTAAAATGCGCGATAAAATCATTTTCCGAAAAGTGTTAAACCGTGACGTGTACTGTGTATTCCCGTACATCAGAGCGAGGAAGAACAGAAGCAAGCAATTCCCTAATCACTTAGCTCACACCACGGAAATTTTAAGACGAAAATCTTTATGTTGATAATGATAAGACTTCCACGACTCTTGGGTTGTGCTGGGGTGAAATACTGGATGGCTAAGATGAATGACTGCCACACCCCGTATAATGCCTAAAGATGTATTACGGAATTCGGTCGAATTCCCGAAGAGCTATACAAGTATGTATATGTATAGTTCTATAGGCCAAGGATTCGGTAAACAGTTTTAATAGGAAGCCCTTATAATTTAGGCACTATCTTGATCGTAGATTTTGCGTAAACCATCAGCACTATAAATGTATTTCTTTCGACAGAGATTAAGGTTTCATAACCGAAATTCGTAAGTAGGATGGTTTGCTTTTTGGATAGCGCTTTATGTTTAAAGATTTGCGGTGGCAAATTAAAGCTGTTTTATTCATGGTCACAGAGATATTGGATACTACTACATACTTGATACACCCTAAGGTTGTGATGCAATTAAATTATTATATTATTTTTATAAGCAAATTGCCCGATTCAGGAAATCCCTTCATCCCACAACCGACAGAAACAAAAAATGAAACCGGAATATAGAGGGCTACGGCCGAGGGTTTTGTAGCAAGCGCTTATTTTGGTATATAAATATCGGCTCGTTACTCTTCTTGATACCACTCAGATGGATAAAACAAAAACATAGTTAAAATGTCTGACCCACTTACATATTACATGCCAATTCATATTACGTGATTGTAACCAAACTTAAAACATAACGGTAAAGTTGGCCAATTACAACGCAGCGCCCCTAACCAATCTTCATCCTTTCAAAAATGATTAATTAAATAACTGCAATTCGCACTACGAAAAACAACATGAAAGTAGTACTCACACCTATGCGGCCGGTAGGTGTATTTTTTGTGTTGATAGTGTCAAAATGCCTAAATTTAAATGAATGTACTATTATTAAATATTATATAATTATAATGAAACTTAAAAATATTATTACCTATAATGTTGGTTCTAATTGGCCATCAATATTTTTGACCTCGGGTATGCTTAAGGGGTACAGGGGTGTACTAACTGCAACTATAGAAATGTACTATTATTAACCTTTTTTGATGAGATATCGAAGTTCTACGATTTTTGGTTTTATATGCTAGTGAAATGCCGCTTTCCTGCGAATTTTCATGTTTCTAAGTATAACGGTCTCGAAATGCAGGGGGGGGGACAAACTCGGATCACATATTTTCCCCTCTACCTCTTTTCCCCTTTTTTCGAATTTGATGGAAATACCAAAAATGGAATGTACTTGATGTTACCTTTCTCCTGATACTCCACTTGCCTATACCAGATGAAAAAAAATTTTGACCTTCATTTCCCTTCTATGCTATGGGGACCTCCCCTTAAAGTCAGTCTATTATAACGAATCGCTTTCTCCGGCGAATCATAGTTATTCTACATATTCCCACAAAATTTCATATATGTAGCTTCAGCCGTTCGTGAGATATTTCATGGACAGACGGACAGACATTTGACCGATTTCATAAGGGTTTTGTTTTTACTACAAACCCCTAACAAAGATGTGATACTCTTTGCAGCTATTTCACAACAAGCTGCCCCTTACAGCTAAAGGGTTAAGCTATCGAAAATTGGTTGTTAATATTTATACCCTTCACGAATGTGATATAACTATATTAACTTTGTCATGAAGTTTGCAACGCACAAAGCCTTCTTTCTATTGCACGCTTTATACGAGTATATGTCATGGTTGGTTGATCTATTCTGCATTTACCATTCATAGCAACACAGACTATTGAAGGTATGATACCGTTCACGCGAAGCGGCTAACTTGTCTTTTCTAGAATGGTCGCGGTCCTGAAAGCATTTGATCTGGGTCAGATGAATTTGATATATGCTTTCCCCTCCGGTAAAACATGTGCTATCAACTGTCAATTTTTGGATCTGAAAAATATTCCTTCTGGGTTTGAAGACTATTCACAATTCTGGATTTGAAAAGTATTCAAATCCAAAGATTGACAATTGGCACGGTACAATTTTTATCGGAGGGGAAAGCATATCTAGAAGAAATCGGAAAAGTCAGATCCATTGATCCAACGCTTTATTGAGGACCGAATGAACCCATTTCAAACCATTCTGCATTTTCCACTACGCAATTACCAGAAAGCTTGTCTTGATTCCGCTGTTCCTATGAGAGGTATATGAGATAGTGGACCGAAATTAGTTTGGCTGTAAATATGATTGATTAATATGAAATTCGGTAAAAATATCTTCAGAAGCGAAAATAATTGTATATCTTTATTTTATATTTCATATCTGGGATCGCGTCTAAAAATCGATGGCAAAGTGGGGCTACGAATGAAAAAAGTTTAAAAATCCTTTATCTAGTCTCTAGTAAATCACCATATATAATATGTATTTTCACTTTTACCTAAACTTCCATTGTTGCGTTACTATGAGTTAACAAAAGTTATTTCAATTAGCTATGTATCTATCATTACTCTACTCACTAGGTGTAATGCTTGACTCTATTTTAATCATGCAAATTAAGACGTACGAGTAAGGACAAAAAAAATAAGACCTAGTCATCACATCTCTTCGATATACGAAGAACTTATTATTTTACAATAATTATTATGGTCTGTGAGCAGTGAACTACTGTATGTACTTTTCGCTCTGTCGATTTTATCTTTAATCTTTGACATTAATGTGGACAAATTGTGTAGTTCTCGGCTACGTCAGAAATTAATAGCCAAGTAAGTCCTAATGTTCTCTCAAAGCCTCATTAAAACAACCCCACATACAGACTGCGGCGAGAGTTTCGGTCAAATATACACTTTATTCCATTACATCCACATTTTACCTGTGTACTTACGTACATTTATAATATCGTCTTCATATTCTTTTTGGGTCGTGTTGGCCTAGGAGGTCCGGCGCGGAGGGTTTAGCTGTTAATTTAGTAAGTGCGTTACCAACGTTCAATATCTGGTCTTTTTATCAATGCTAATGGATTGGAAGGAAGCTCCAGGATAGAATAAAAAGTAGAAAAAGGGACTGCGGCACTTGTACATACACATAATGATAAAGTTTGTTGTCTGTATCTGCGTGGACTATATGATGAAATTCAGGTTTTCCGTCATTCCGACGAATAATGACTTGTCATATTAATGCTGATAATCAGTTGTAGGTGTGCTCTTGAAGGGGTTTGTTCTATGAATGAAAGACACACGAAAAGTGTTGTGTTGCCTACTATATATGGAATTAATATTAAATGTTAGATGAGACACGCTCCAAAACTTTATTAAATACTTTTTTCTTCAATAAAATTCATGGTAACATCCCAGTCAGATAATACGATTCTTGTCTGACTGGCATGTTTGATCGATTCTAGGTCCAAGACTAACTACTAAGGAATCGATGCGATACCGAAAATGAAAAAAGGAATTGGTGACTGTATAGTCAATATAGAATCAACGGCTGCGTTCATAAAAATCCATCGCTGAATCAGCGCTTAGTCAGCGCTTCACAATTGCTGACCAGCACACTATGATTATTTTCGTGTTTTAGAACCGGCATGCCGTCTGTCTCATTTGTCAAATGCCATGTTCAGTTTGGCATTTGACAGAAATTTCGAAATTTCTTCCTGTGATGAGTCCCAGGTGGCACACAAGATATGGTAACAACTTTCCTTCCCACAATAAGTTTTAACAGTCACGTGAAAAAACGCTACCACCGACCATACACAAGACAACCGAGGCTAGAATCGATGTTTGACAATTGTCGCAAATGTCAAATATTGCGCTGAGCCAACAAAAGCGAGAAAATTTTCTGCTGACTAAAAGTGAAAACGCTTAGTGTCAGCGCTTAGGTCAGCGCAAGCGTTTCTAAGGCAAATTACGACCGGTAGCGCAGTGTGTTGAGGCATCAGTCTCATGTTTGACTACCAGCGTTTCGGGTTCGAATCCCGTCTACGACGACGTTCGTGGCCATGGATGTGCAGGAGGTGCATGCTGGCAACTGCATTCTCTGAAACCAATTTATACCGTCGAAACGTCAACTGGGCCACATGGAACAGTTGACGCGCTATGCCCTACAAGGGGTTAGGGCAATAGAGAGAGAGACAAATCGCTTCTCAGTGCTGACTTAGCGATGGCGTTTTATAAACGCAGCCAATGGCTTTAGTTTATGAAAATTTGTGACTATTGTCAAATTGGAGACAAGTCGACGAATTTGATCACATTCCCATTTCAATATATTATTTGGATATAAGCCTCCCTCATGATTATCCATGTCTTCTTATATTTTGCAATTCTTCTCCAATTTGGGTAGAAGTCGTCAATATCATCGCGCCATCATTAGCGTTGTCTGTCCACTTTGCGGTTTTTGTCATATGGAGTCCATTGTGTACATCGGCTGGTCCTTGTCGGCAAGCCTTGCTAGATGACCTCTCAATTCCATTTCAGTTGCCTCACTCTTTCGATAACATCAGTAAAAAGTATTCTTGCGCGTGAGTGAGTCGTTTCTCATCCTTTGTCTGCTGGATTTTCGGTATGTTGCATGTTCCAATGCTCTTTGTGTCACATTGCTGTACATTTCTATCCGTGAGAGTCCATGTTTGAGTGCCATAAGTAAATAGTGGCAGAACTGCTCCATCAAACACACATTCCTTGAACTCTTGCTTGCTGTTTGCATCCCAGATATTCTTAATAGCCCAAAACTGTTTCCAAACATTGCCTATCCTGCGTTCCACCTCATTGTCAACGCGTCTTTCGAATGATAATGACTGATCGCAAAGTCGTCTACAAGCTCGATGATGGTACCGTGTAATGCGACTCTATCCTGGGTAATGTCATACTCTTTGGCTTTTTTCGATGTTAATATTTAGCCCAACTTATTTTCCATAGCTTCAAAATTCGTCAACATGACCTCCAAGTATCTTGCATTTGAGGAAAATAGCACTCTGTCATCTGCAAACCGTAGATTGTTTAGATTTTCGCAATCGATGTTGATACCGTATTTCTCCCAGTTTAATCGTTGAAAGACTGACTGCCTCTACCGCCGAATAAAGTGTTGGTGAAAGTGGTTCTGTTTGACGTACTCCTCGTTCTAATTTAAAAGGTCTTCCTTTAGATTCTAATGAGACTGTCGCTGTGCTATGTTTGTATAGTTTTCTCAGAATCCATACGATTTTCTTTATGACCATTTGATTTTCTAATGCTGTCCATGATTTTTCGTGCTCCACTGTTTCAAAAGCCTTGCTAAAGTCGACAAAAGCAATATAGCTATTTTTTTTGTACTCGGTGTCTTTTTCTATTATTTGGTTAACTGCCTGAAGATGGTCTACAGTAGATAAGCTGGAGCGAAACCCTGCCTGTTCCTTTGGTTGGCAAATTAAAGACGATTGAAGCCTCGTTTGTATGCATTTTGAAAACACCTTGTATAGATTTGATATTATATTATGCTGATTGGTCGATAATTACCAATTTCCTCCTTGTCACCTTTCTTGTGCAAGTGGGTTATCATGGACTTTATCCATTGCGTTTGTAGCCGCTTCGCTCAAATACGCTTGTAGTGGACGCATGTTCTTGAAAATCCCCAACTTTGGATCTGGCGCAAAATGCCGCGTATTGACGCTTGTGTGACCGAAGCTGGTTGCCGCTCAAATACGCTACCAGTGGACAGCCGCACTTATTCCTCGAAATTGAGCTGGAGATGCATCTATGAATTTTCATTAATCACAAACACGAAGAGGAACGAGCCGTACTACAAGATATAGTATAAAATATTTAACATTAATGAATGACAGAAAACCGTCACGTTACATGAATTTTGTGTGTTTACACATAGTCGATCCGAGTGATGCTCACGGTCACCCTTATTGCCTATGATGTCTGCGCTTTCCAGAGAATTTGTTTTTTCACAACGATTCCGAAAATACCCATATTGGCTAGGTTTGGTTTCTTTTTCCCTTCCTGCCCAAGAAGGTCCTCTTGTCCTGACGCAGACTGGCTGCAGCAGCAGCACAAAAACGGCACTGATGCCAAAAACCCTCTGTGAGTCAGCCTGCTAGTCAGGCTCACAACGGAATATAAAACATGGTCATGATTTGCGTAAAATGGGTAGTTTTCGCGATGCATCGATGTCCTGTGTCGTAGTTCTCGTTTTTAGAGTTTTTTTTTTGTTTCAGCGCCCATTTTCGCGACACTCTCGCGACTAAACCGTTGATCATAGAAGAAAACTTCCTACACATAAAATTTTATTCTCTTTAGTTTTATATAATAATAGCCAGCTTTTACGTAAAATGCATAATTTTGGAAATATTTTGTAATAGTCCGATTTTTCACACGTTTATTTGGAAATAAATAAACGTACTTCCAGGGAAAATGTTTGTTGGAAAACCTCAGATTTGTGTTCAGCGACCCCAAAAAATGAAAAGGTACCAAAAATCGAAAATCCACCAAAACTTTCCTTTATTGCCCTTTTCAAGCACATAATGCTTAGCCTGCATACAAATGTAGAATTGGTAAAACATGTTAACTGTGTCAACCGCTTGTCAAAAAAAGACGTTAGTTAAGGATACCCTTGTCAAGTCGAACTTTGTCAGAGTGTACTTTTAATGTGTCAACCGAGCTTTAACTCACATCGTATACACGTAAAATACACATTCGGTATCTACATTCTCGTATCTATCCTGTGAAGTACGCGTTTGTTAATAATAAAAATGACCGAGAAATTGTAAACCTATTAAAATGCAATAAAATCCAGACCAACGGCTCATGGAAGATATTGCTCAGCCCCTGGATAGACAGATACATGTCATTCATACTATACAGCACATTTTACGATTGTATTCTTTTTTCTTCTAATGTTTTCATTCCGGTGCTATTTTAATTGACCTACCAGTAGTTGGTGGTATACTTATAATTTGTGGATAGCTTTTATTAGACTTTTACTTTTATTTAGATAGTGTCATTTGATAGATACGCAGTATCCCCATAAATTTGAACTACATCTATTGGCACATCTGCTGCATTTAATGACGGTCTTACGATTTTTGGCACTACAAACTTTGTTCTTTATGTAACTGAACAAGCCGCCCACTATTTAATGTTGCTGATACCTGTAGCCAACATACACAACACAGATAAAAATGGACAAAAAAGATACCGATTAGGTCGTCGAGAAAGCTATTAAAATACCACATTCTCGATAAACAACTAAACTGAAGAAACAACAATTATTACTCTCTGATCTTTCCACATTCTATAAATTTTTATTGTTTTTTTTTGTGGTATGTGGTTTAAATTATAGAACGTACTCGTAGAAAGTTACAGTTTTAGGGAAAAAAATAAATTATTTTCAAAATGCGTTATTCGGCAATTTGTGTGAAACGGAAATTCCCACAAAAGAATGGCTTTTATTTCTCACTTAAATAATATACATGCATACTCTGATTATCGATAATATCTGCAACCAAAAAGGTCGCAGTATCGGCAAAGGAAATCTGATTTCAGGAAAGTTGATTAATCACTTCGCGCATCCAGAAGTCTTCATTTTAACCTACGAAAAATTGCCTTTTTCGCTAGAAAAAAAACGGCAATTATTATTAACACTAGGTTTAACTCTAATTATACTGTAGAATTCGAAGGGCCAACCTAACGATCAAATTTCGTTTCAAGAATAAACATCCTAATTACCAAGGTGTTTTCTTCTTGACACGTTCTGTTGAATTTCAGTTTCCTTGTGGTTTTTCCCTTTTTCACGTATCGATTCGATTAAAGGTTTCTTGATTATTGTTTGACAACTTACAATGCCTTTGACCTACCTACCTATGGCTGGTTTCAGACGCACCCTAACAAATTTCCGTTTTTAATAATAGCTTAGTAAAGAAATACCGGAAAAAATCATTCCTGGCAATACGACGTGTACTCCGACATAAAAAAAGAGAGGTGTCCAAAAAACTATAAAGTATTTTAGTGACCATCAGGTTGAGAAAACACCCCCATTTTCACAAGGCAGAAAAAACGCTACTATAGATTTCATAGGGTGTGACAGACGCGATAGTCAAATTATGTTACATCAACACCTGAATGTTTTATGAGTATACTCGTATGTATCTCATCACATTAGATGGTCATATCTGGAAAGGAAAATGTAGATTTTTTTTTTCATTTGTGTAAATGCTCAACGTAATGACCTAATGAAAATTGTTTTCTCCGAAAATGTTGGGGTATTTAGGGTATTTTTTCTCTATAATTATCTGGTCACGTGATAGAATAATTATTCTGGAGTTCATACAAATGATAGTTAATATTAGGCAATTTTGCTCTGTGTCCCATACAAAAAATTGTCTAAGTGACAATTAAAAGTAATAGGTTGCTCGAGAAAATGTCCTTCTATACATAGTTCAGAATGGGTATAGTTATCTTTTAATAATGACAGTGGAAATTTCGGTCCTTTAGTTATTCATTACGTGACAGCCTGAAATCTTCTATTTCATAAACAATGGTAAACATTTCTTGATGCTTGTAAGCATATTTTCACACTAAAGTATTGAGACCGTCATGTCATGTACTGGTCACGTTTAGCAGTTATAATATACAAACTAATTTCAAAGAGTGCAATATGAAGTAATATTGAGTTCATTTTGACAATTCCTACACCCATATCATTCTATATGAACCATAGCAATCGAAAAAGTTGTAATATGTGCTGGTACAGGTTATTTCCACAAGGGTACTCATCCTTTCGAAAAGATGGGCGAACTACACCCCAAAATAAAAATCACATGTAACCTTGCAGTAAGATGTACGTACATACATACATTGTACACTAGCATTGGATACGGTGCGGAATAAGATGCCACACACTATGCCCTACTAGGTGTATATTGAGTTACAAGATGATAGGCAGCTGAAAGATATGAGGCTTTTCCGATACTACGTCTGCATAAAGAGACGGGAAAATTCAACCATGAATATAGTAAGTGTTAAATTCTTCTTTCCTTGTTATCAGAGATAGCATCTCACCCTTGAATGTACCATACTCGTACCTATCCCACAAAAATGTATTGAAATATGGGGTGAGATTGTACGAAGAGCAGTCCTAGAGGAAAACAGTCCAACAAAAAAAAGAAACATTTTATATGAAATTATTTTCCACCACGGTATTGTGTGATGGGATTTCCAACGGTTTCGAAAAAAAATACAAGGACTCTGCCTCTTTTATCATACAACTGGGTGTTCTTCCTGCTCTCCGTCATCTCTCATCTGTATATTCGTGTGTATTGCGCGGGCCCCCGTCATCGCGTTGCTGCTTGGAATTATTTGACGACCCTGACTAATACGCCGAGAGAAATTTTATTATCGAAAATATGGAGTTTATGTGAAAAGATGTTTCGACAAGTTATTGGCAATTTTGCAATTTTTGTGCAATATATGAGAGGGAGTGATGGAATTATTCCTAAGCCAGCGCACGCACGTAGATATAGGGCCCAAGGTGAGATATGCAGGAAAGATATGCTAATTTGAAAAGGAAAAATCAATATGAAGAGTACTTGATTTATACGCCCTCTTTGCGTAGCACGTGTGTATTCGATTAAATGATTCAATTTTATGGTTAAATTAATGCATTTGACCGTAGATCTCAGTTGAAAGTGGCAAATTACCATATATTATAATCTACATTGCCGGCCTTAACTACTTTAGCGTCCATTCACATAAAATGCGATGTGTGGTCTCGACGTCCTCCAAACAAGGCCGACATTCCGTCTCTCTAGATAAACCCATCTTATTTATTTAGATTATATCTGATCCAGTGGTGACCCGAAAAGTAGTCCATAAGTAGCCTCAAGTCAACTCTGCTCATGTGGGTAGTAACCCCATAATCGAAGGGTCTCATCAACTCCTTCGATTGCCGCAGCACTGGAAAGTCATCCCAGTAGTGCTGTCGTAGCCTGTCAGACGATTCCTTAATTATTGCCTTTGCTGAAGCCAGGCCTAAACCACAATATGGTACCGGTCCTATAAAGTTAGACGTTGAGCCTTGCCTAGTAGTCCGGATGGCGCAACGGTTAGCACGTTCGCCTTCTACGCACTGGGCCCCTGTTCGATTCCTACTGAATGCGGTAGTTTTCGATAAAAAACGGGATTTTCGTGTCGGACTATGAGCCCACTCAGCTGTTAAATGAGTACCCATTTATGGGGTAAATAGCCTCTGTACAAGACCGTCACGATCTAGAAAATGAGATGATGCTAACTCATCTCGAGGCCATGGTTCAAATTGGACTGTTGCGCCAGATATTTGCTTGAGCCTTGCGTAGGAAGTTCATCCGCTGATTCACTTCCCTCAACGCCGCAGTGATCTAGCACCCAGTACAAAAGGACTTGCTTGTCGGTTGCTAGACATTGGAGAAGTTCGCGACATTCTTTCACCAGCCTGTGCGAAGATAGGGTCTTTGCAGATACCAATCTGAGCGTCCCTAAGGACGCTAGCACCTACTTCCTGTTCGACCCATCAGTGTACCACGTAATACATCGTGAGTCTGGGCAGGGATTGCCATTCTCCCATACAATGCGGTCAGGAATGAGGGCTAAGAATTTGCGAGCGAAGCATAATTCCATAGTCATATAATCTGATCTTAGGCAGATTTGCATGCCAGGAATTTAATTCAGAATGCTCATGTGCCCGTTGCTACTAATACAGACTTCATAAAATAGCTGTAAACTAAGAGCATTCATGATGAGGTCAGGGAGACTCTAATGCCGGTAGAAGGCATGAGTAGACGTAGGGTAGTTGAAAGACTACACAAGACTCACATTGCAGATGGAAACATACATAATGAGTGTATGTACAATGACATCAGCATTTTTACTGATGGCTCTTTAATGGATGGTAAAGCGGGGGCGGGGGTTTACTCTGAAGAGCTAAACCTAGCATGTGCGCTTAGTCTAGGAGAGTATGTGTCCGTATACCAGGCAGAGATGCTTGGCTTGTTGCATGCGTTGGACCACTTGCTTGAAGGTCAGGTGCGGGGGAAGAAAATCCTTATTGCACTGGACAACCAATCGGTGATCAGACGCATGCAGCAGACGAACATAAACTCTAAACTGGTACTAGAGTGTGTCCGGAAGCTCAACACGTGTGCCTCAGAAAATGAGGTTACGCTGATGTGGGTAAAAGGACACATAGGTACAACAGGAAATGAGGCAGCGGATGCCCTAGCAAAACAGGGATCTGCGGCAACTTTCATTGGCCCAGAACCCAGAGTTGCTCTGGGGAACGGCATGATTGGAGCGAAGGTTGGGAAGTGGATGGACTCCATGCATCAACAAAGATGGCAGGAGCTAGTCACTTGCAAACAAGCTCGGAATGCAATGACCAGCCCTTTAGGCAGGGAAGCGAGAAAGGTACTTAGTTATAAACGGAGTACCCTAAGCTGGATAACTGCCTTGGTCACAGGGCATGGTAATTTTAAGGCTCATCTGGCCAAGATGAAAATCGGGGAAGATAACGTTTGCAGGCTATGCCTGGAGGAGGCCGAGACGGCAGCACACATTGTGTGCGAATGTCCAGCGCTGGCTAGCACGAGGTTGAGGATCACAGGCAGGCTCACGATAAGTGTAGAAGCCATGAGTGAACTCAGCTTCAAACAAATGCTAGCAATAACACGGGACTATGATGAAGAAAGAGGTCGACAATTATCAGTCGACATCTGGAAGCCACTGATGACCGGGAGGGGGCGAAAAGGGACCCAAACGTTAGTGGTCTGCTTCGGCTATCCCCCAGAGTATATATAATAAGAGCATTTAGAACATTTTAGCATGAGGTGGTAACAAGTAGCGGTTGTCACGCGCCACCCTAGATAGATTTGTAGTTCAGCTTGAAATTATAGTGGGAAGCGGCATCACTTAGAGCAAATTTCCGACGAAACACTTCATCCCCGGGCCGAAAATCAACTACACAAAAGCGTGTGTTGTAATGTAGTATGAACCGCCGACAAGTTTGTTTGAACCAGTAGTTCAATACTGTCATCGACATCAGTAGCAGTAGCAGTAATGCACTGTTCAAATAAACAGTCTTTACATATGGTAAAGCCGGTCCTGTTCCTATTTCGCCGGGCTACCGGTGGATCGTGGTTCGCGACTTGACTAATATTGACCTTACCACTGTCTCGTACAAAGCGAGCGTTTTAGGGCAGTATACTCATGGTAGCAACCTCTTAATCCGCTGAGCGCGCGTAGTGATAGAAGACTACGCAATGTAACTGCGAAATCATCTTAATTAGTAAACGGAGCGAACCACTATGCGTCACCCGGTCAACTGGGATTGTTCCGAATCTACCATTATCGACAAAACTTACAAAGCTTGATTACCAGTGAAATTGTTAGAAGGATATCTTAAGGATTAGTCATAGTCATAAAGAAACGTATTTTTCGACACTTCACTGCAGATGACATCTAGTTGGTTGGTTTAGCTTAAGTGACGGAACCCCCAAAAGTGGGGAATACCAAATTAGCGCTGGTGTGCGCCGTTTTGGTGGCACAAGCCTCATAAGAGGAAAATCGCTGAAATTAAGTCTGTCTAGGGGATTAACCGGGGCACTTCTTCAAATCAACCCTGTTGAATTTAGGAAATGAAGTATCTCGCCTACTCCCTTAGAAGAGATCTCGATTATATCTGTGAGAAAGGCACTGCCCAAAGCTCGGTGCGGCGCCTTAGCTAGTGCTGGACATACACAAAGAAAGTGTATCAAAGTCTCCTTCTCCACACTATCCTTGCAACTACGACAGCGCTCGCTGTAGGGAATACCAAGTCTGGCTGCGTGCTCGTCCACTGGCCCGTGAGTGACCCGTCGTGACTGCGACAATCCTGGCCACCTCTGGACAGGTCCTACTCAGAAGGCCATTAGTTATTTGTGTATTATACAATAAGATGGCCATATTTTCCTAGAGGTGATGCACGTCCTCAGTGCGCCCCATCTTTATTATTTGCTAAGTTTATATAGGATTTATGTAGTTCCGTCTTAGTGACTCTAAGTGGCGCATTGACAGTCATTCCGTAGGATCTGTCAAGGGCAGAACCCAGCCGCGCAAGTTCATCGGCCTGCTCATTTTCCGCTATACATATAATCCGGAACCCAGTGGATTGTAACTCTGTGAAGGGCGACCAGAGAGTTCACCTCTTGACGGCATTGTTTTACTATTGATGACACTGTCACCGCCTCTAGGGTCATTATGGCTGCCCGGCTATCCGTGAAAATTGCGATATTCTTTCTGGCAACCGTGATGCGCCTCAACATCCGGCAAGTTTCCCTAATTGCCAGCCCTTCCGCCTGAAATACACTAGCAAAATCAGGGAGGCGGAACGACATGAAGACTGCCAGGTTTCAGAGAAGAACCCTGCACCGACCCCACAAGGCAATTTCGAGCCATCTGTTAAAATCCTTAGGTCGTATCCCGACATCACATATTCGTCACTATATTCTGCTCTAGTTGAAAGGGTTTCTCGAAGGGTTTCTCGAAGGGTTTCTCGAAGTCTGTTTCGGCGACGATATAGTCCAACTTCTAGTTATGAATGCATATTTCTTGATTTAGTAAAAACATTTTCCTGGCCGTAGTATTAAATTGTTTCGTTTCAATAATTATTATCCAATATCATGCATTGCATATCAATTCGTGACGTTAAACTATCTTCACTAATAATTCAATATTCTGTATCTATATCCATACAGACATACACCGCTCAACCACTACTTTTTACAATTTACAGATTTATACAATCTGTTTTGATAGTCCATGGCGATTTCCATAAATTTTGGTTAGTTTAACGCAAAATCAAAGTGTCCATTTAGTTATGTTTTTATTGTCACCATCATCATTAAATTCTTCAAAAAGCGCGGGTAAAACTGAAGATCCCACACATTTACGTGTCATAAAAGTTATATATTCTCTAATAAAAAATTGATAATACCTACAATAAAAACCATCAAAAATGACTCCGATCCACCGCAGATAACCTTGCTATTGGGAATTATGGTTATAAGTGATTTTTAACACACCGAAAAATCAAAGTGAAAGAAGTCATAAAAATGGTGAATCCTCCCAAGTATCGTGAAAACGACCCATAAGACTACACAAAAATCCAGCTGTTTTGAGTTGATTACTCAAAATTTTGTTGGATAACAATAAAAAAAGAAGAAATCTCTTTTCATAATAAAATTATTGGAATCTATTTAACATTATTTTTATGACTCTATAAATGCCTTTATTCTTTATAACACTTTTGAAATTATAATCCTTTGGGCTATTCGTCACTTTATCTACAAATGTGTGTATATTTGTCTGCTTTTTTTAATGAAATTAATTGGAGATCAATAGACGATAACTTTGCCTTTATATTTTATGGTTTTGAATAACAAGTATGTTGGTTGTAATCGGATGGGAGCGGCAACTTAACTTATTGGGAGGCCTCGAAAATAGGATGGTCGTAAAAAGGAGCCAGCTGGTCACTGCATAAGCAACGGGGGAGATGGGGTGAAGGCAAGTCGTGTCCACTATTTAAGTGCCTTCATTGATGGAAATGGCCAAGAAGATATGTCCTATACCTGTTAGATATACTGGCCATATTTCATCCAGACCTGAACTTAATTTAAACTCTTACATAATCTACCTTTTGATTCAGACCCAATCCAATTTTAATAAAAGTTTATGAAGTCCACTTTATACTTGGAAACGATTCCAAATGATGATGCCGCGATATTGTCTCTACATTTTCCATCACCAACGGCATTCTGAAAATTATGCGTAAATGTCCCTTTGAGGAGTTTTTTTTCCATCAAAATCGAGTCTCATAACTTAACGTATCCAAATAAAAGACACAAGCCAACAAAACGAAAATAGCCAATATTAATAATGCATTCATATATGATGCTTAACTTTGAAATTTTTATTACTAATTTGATCGCGTCTAGAATATCAATGATGCCATGTTCGATGGCACTGTAGACAGCGACGTGGCTGAGAAATAATAAAAATTAGTCTCAGTGGAATATGTGATAGGCATACGAAGCGACCTTTCGCACGGTTGTGCTTCTTATTATTGATAATTACAATAATAACAATTATTATTAATACCCCTCATTATTGATAATTTTTAAAATGACCAATCGTTAATTTTAATCCATAAATTTCACTGGTGTTGCTTTTTTTGTTCCTCCGCAAGATAGTAGACATGAATTATATATACATGCAATATAAATCACTCTTGAATTGATAATACATACATAACATGATCATCTGAATAATTTTCTTGGATTTTTTCAGTTGATTTCCTAATTTATTTTCAAGTCTAGTCACACCAAGACCCAAATAATAAATAAAAGTTGGTGAACCGAATGGTTGGGTGTTGTATGTATATGTCGTTTTTCTTGCTTGTAATTTATTTATGACGTATAAAACGATCGTGGGCATAACACGATCAGCGCAAATTATCTCTCAATTAAAGTCTAATAACAATTAATCTTTTATAATTTATATGCGAAAAATATTCGCTTGACCGCCATGCCACTCTCGGTGGCGGATGGTGGTGATGATGATCTTGTTTCTGGATTCTGATTGAGAGGCTGCGGGATCGCAACAGTTTTGTCTTTAAAAGACGTCGACGAAACAACAATCCACATTCAATCCCGTCGCCGCTGTCCTACTAATCAGTTGTGTCAGACATTCTTGTGTTTTGACCCAGACAATCCGTGATCCAGTCCGTGATCCGTGGTTAATGAAATCCACGTCGTCGTTCAGCATTGTTCGATAGCTCTTGCATAGATAAATCGTGATTGCGCCAATGCAAGATTTTTATTGTCGATTTGACAGACTTACGGTTATTTCTTTGTTTCAACTGATTTTAATTATTAATAATATGAAAATTTATTGGAAAGACATGATCTTTGATGGCCTTCTTTCGTGTATTTTTTCTTTGCTCAGCGTCAAGTTTGTGCTGGCTTTGTAGCACCATGTATCGATTTCCGATTCTGTCGATTCACGGGGCATAAAAGTTATGAAAGCGGCTTGATCCTTTTCCTGGGAAACGATGTATGTATTTTTGAATCTTGTGCTTTGTAAGTTAGCAAGAAGCTAAATCCTGTTTGTATACGCTCGTGGTCAGTTAGGTTTCTGACGTTGCAATGCGATATCTCGAATGCTAACCATCATCCCTGTGAAGTACATTGTAATGTGTTTTGGAAAATAAATTAACAAATATTTTAAATTCATTTGTCGGTGAATTAATAATTACTGTTGGCTGTTGGGTTGATGTCCATCGGAATTATGGTCATTATAAAGACATTCAATAAAAACAATACAACAAATACACATTCTAGAATGAATATGTACTGATTTCTGAAGTTTAACACAAATGGTAAAACTCTTTTTTTCTTTTTAGGAGATTATTCAGAGTTTATGTCTGCCACATTTTTGTATTCATCAATTCAGTTCTCATAAAATCGATTATTAATACACACACACCAAGTTGAAGTAGTTTGCGGCTTGCCAAGTTTGCCTCACACCAAGTCATCATAGGTCACTGACTGGACTGATATTTTGGTGTTTGTTTACTAAATAATATTTTTGTTTTAGCCAAGCCATTTAGCTTGAAGTAGATTAAGCACATCATTAACAAAACGAACCGACAAGCATGCATGCATCCGTGGATGCATGCCGGAAGCGCAAAGATTGGAGCTAGTTTGACGTCCAATTCGCCATATGTGCAATTGCATATTTGTTTTTAAATGTTGCCAGTGACGATATTGCATTGGCAATGAGTAATGTGAATTGATCGGGAAATTAAGCAAATGAGACGCAAATTGTTGTATTGTTGTCCAGGATTTTCCGAAGTTAATGAGTAAAATAACAGTTTCTATTTAAGAGCTTATGCACACTACAGGAGATTTAGATAAACCTCGAGATTTAAGCATCTACCCACAAATCTCCTAGATTTTCCATACATTTATTGAAATTTCCTAATCTAGATTAGGAATTAGGAACTAGATTTATAGTAGAACAAGTCTCGTCTCAAATCTCGAGTGTTCCCCTGAATTTTAATTTCACATTTCGCCACAATGTATGCAAATATTTTCTTGTGAATTGTCGCAACAAAACGAAGAAGAAGAAGGGATCATATGACAGTTTTTGTTACGAAATTCGGACGTGCATGTACATGGAGACCACCACCGCCACATCATAGTCTACCTCATTTACCTAGTTGGTTTACCCTGGGCTTAGTTTGAGGGAATTCTGGCATGCTTTTAGTCTGTGTTCTCATGAAGTGAACGACAGCACAGCTGCCAACTAAATCTTGTTAGTTGAAGGAGATGAAGAAAAGGGAAGGTGCGCATGGGTTTTGGGACTTGCAAATCTATTTAGATTTAGGTCTCGTGTGCAAACTATTAAATCACAAATGGTCTATTGGCAGGGCCGTCACTTCCCTCTTGAGGGCCCTGCCAATAGATCAAACGCCCCGGATCTGTGATTTCAAAGAAGCCCGGAAATTTGAAACATGAAAAGAAAAAAATCAGTTAGTTTTGTAACAAAAAAGATACGGATCCATTGGAAGGAGGAATAATTTGTCTGAACATATACGAGTACAGTGACAGAAAAAGTGCGATGATGTTCATCGGCACTTTAGGCCCGTCCAATGCAAGTACATTTCAATTTTAATCCATTGCTTTCAAGTTTGACTGCTTTGAAAAATGTTGAATTAAAAAAATTATACTCGTATATTAGATTAGAGTAGATGGAGGGCAGTTGGACCAAACGGCCAACAATCACTGCGACTAGTAGGTCTATTTTGCTTGACCCTGGAGTCTAGACTAGTGATTTGACTAAATCTCAAGACGGATTATCCCAAGGAATCTCATTTCAAGCGGCGGAGATGAAGTGCGTCACAGTCACAGAGAATGTGCTGAGAAGTCTCATCTTCACTCTCACAGAAGCAACAGCTTGGGTCAGAGACAATTTCCATTCTATGTAGATGATCCCTCAAGGTAAAATGACCCGCAAATAATTCTCACCCGGTTTCTGCGTAGTCTTAGCAGTTCAAGGGTACGATTGCGTGAGTGGCCAGCTATAAACAGCTTAGCCTGTCTAAGACCAGGGGTGTTGTCCCAGTGCGCGATGGTTACTGAGTGCTCCCATTCCCTGGTGTGTCGTCTTACACTTCATAAGGGAATTCCACAGAATGGCTTTCGACCGACGAGTAAGGTTGCAGAAACTCCCTTGGCCAACTCGTCAGCTGTTTCGTTTCTCTACTCTACTCGTATATTATGCAAATTGCTTACCCTATGACAGATAAATAAAAATTTTGTTCGTGCAGAACTTGAACCCGTCAGCGCTTGAATAAGAGATCCACTCTCTACGCAATGAGCTACTATAGCTCTCTTTTTCGGAACATAATCGAGCAAATACCAAAGCCCGCGTTGAGTACTTCGGTGAAAAATGTAAAAACGTCCTGATGAGTTTATCAATTACTTTCATGAAATATTTTATCAGCTACGGTCTACAAATATTTTCCAAAAATTGTGCTTCCTCGTTGAAAAAGTGGCCGACTGATGAGCGATGGTTATGACAGTGATGTAGCCAGGAGAGGGGTCCAGACACATCCCAAATTTTTAAATCTGAATAAAAATGCTACAATAAAGAATGATTTTATTCTTCGACAACATTCAAGTTTTTACAATAATAAGTATTCCTAATATGTACATGTACGAGTAAGCGGTATTCCATCAGTATTTCTACTATAATATTATTAAGATGCAATTTATGAAAATGTTATTTGACAATTATTTTAGAATCTTAGAACAAAATCAGTTTCACAGTAAATGTATTCGGTTCGTAGAAAGTGTCGTCGCTAATCCACGGTCATAGTTCTATACTTACGACACAAGTTGGTCTGTGGCGTCACACATTCAGCCAGAAATCTCCCAATCTGGTTCCCAAAGCTCACGACCAGCTGGTTCACTAATAGAAAAAACAGCTTCTGAAATGCTTTATTTTATTGTGCCAGTGATATCTGAAAGCATGGCCAGGAAGCTACCTACTAGGAAAGGATCTTAATTTTTACGCTTCCGTTGTCAATGTGTATCTTATGATGATCTTTGATGTGTTGTATTTACTCTGAAGTGAGAAATGTTTATTGGCTGTTGACGGATTTCAAGTGAGTTTTCCAGGGTTTTCATTCATATTCAATGCTAACTGCGACGGCCTTTTTTGAGCGGTCTCTCTCCACTGCAAGCTTTCAAGATTCCAATGTTTTGTTTACAACAGTCGTTCGTCTTAGCGCTCTTAAACATTCGTCGTTTTGCAATGGATAACAGAACCACCAAATCACAGAACCCTAAAACCATTCATCTACCAATATTCCTGACGGAACCTTAGAGCGTATACCGTCCGAGATGGAGTCGTTTCAATAACGTTTATATCCATTTAGTCCAGCTACAAGGACTAAGGTGAACTGTTCCGCCCAATGGTATTTCTAATTTAAACTTCCATCTTCAATTTGAAAAGAAAAATATATAAAAATAAGCCCTAAACATTCTAGCAGCTGAAAGGCATTGTTGAAAGAAAGCAATATAGTCAGTTAAAGGAAATTCACTTCAAGTCCTCCTTTTTTTTCAAAACTGACACTGTGTAGCGATTTTTTTTTAAATTATTCAATAAAAAACAAATTCTTAAAATAATGAAAGTTTTTTTTAAGTATTTGAAATCGCCAGGGATCATATGGGACGTTTCGTATATGGGCCCATAGTTGCTGAGTCCCGGGCCCGGATTTTCTCTCGACGGCCCAGCGTATTGGGGATAAAAGTTATTTTAATTTTCGCAATTGTTGACCTCATTTACTATCTTTTCGTTGCACTAGCAACGTTAATAACTTTATCCAACTCTTGTGAATAAGTCGAAATCATGGCACAATATTTTTCCATTAAGCCATTTCAATTCTTGACTTAATGGAGTGTCTAGACTCCAAGTGTGTATTTCTATAAACTAGATAGACTTTGACTTTGTATCTGAATGGGGCGCCATGTTCAAGCTTACCCACGCTGATTCCATTGAAAGCAGTTGACTGTGAAAAAGTTGCATTTCGAAGTATGAAATGAAAGCTTTCATAAAGAACTGATATAGGTTTTCAACACCCAAAATAATATTGACGAGTATGTGTATAGTACATAGAAGGACACAGTTTATGTTCATCCCACGTTGTGCGCCAAATTAGAAAAAAGTATCATTCTCATCTTTTTTTATTTATTTCTTTAACCCTTTGTTTTATAAATGGAAATTACAATGATTCTTTGTTAAGGTAGTTTCATTTAATTTCCAAATACTTAGGTTATACTCAACAGAATTGCTATTAAAATAATAAGCATAGTAAAACAGCGCTACTGTTTAGTTTTCCCACTTATGTATTTCACTTGATATACATAGTTCATTCCTTCAAATGAATTTTATTTCCTTAGGAAAAACAAGGAATGTCTATTGACTTTTAATAGGTTCTCATAAAAAGAAGGATACTGCGACCACTGATGGACTGGTCAGTACGTGTACCACTAATTCAACAAACGCAGCAACCTATTCTACAATTTCAAAAAGTATGTATATAAGTCGCTGAGCTGGACTAGAGGCAGATACGATTTTAACTTATGTTCTATCTCTTCGGAACGTTGACGATGTATAGAAGAATAAAAAAAGCGAATCGGGGATGTGCAAGAGAATAGCGCAAGATAAATTCTGAAATGCATTACAAAACGTTTGAGGTTCAGATAATTTAAATTGTTTTAAGTGGTATGCAAAGCGAGTTACTCGTGCCAGGCATATGGTTAAGTTAGAATTGCTCGTAAGTAGTTACTAGATGTCTTCTAGGGTACAACATATTGCTGTGAGAGTGGATTTTTTCTTGCGTTCGTCTTCATGGAGGCTCTTTCAAGACATTTTTTTCCTAGTTATATTCTCGGGATAGTATTAGCAATTGTAGCAAATTAACTTATGCAATAATTGTATACTTGACAACAAAAATGCAAGTCGTACTAGAGGCAATTGAATTGTAAATAGTTAAAGTAGGAACGGAAAATATGTGGTTTTAAAACGGAATCCAAATTGATTGAATTCCATTAAAAATGGAATTTCTAACACTTAAAATGTGTAGGTATTAGCATCTAGTGAAAATAATAACCAACTCACGTTATGGGTGAGGTACAGTTTCCATTGAACCCAGCAGGTCCGCAGAGTGTGTGGGTAGTATAGTATAGTAGTACACCCACGCCTAAATGCGGATATGGGAAGATTCCTTGGAGATTGGTACAGAGTAATAATAGATATTTGGCTCCTTTTAACGCCAGGCTGGATAATGCACTTTTTCTTTCCAACCGATGAAATAATATCCCTGGAATACCCCACACGACTTGTGTTTAAAATATAATACCTTTACTTTGTTTTATTAATTGGTTTGACTCCTCCAGGGGCATGGGCGTGTCAATATCTTTTGCATAGCCTTGTTGACGTTTCGATAGTCTATTTTTCGGATGGTGCAGTTGCTAGGATGCACTTCCTATCAGAGCCGACTTTTACCGACAAGCTCGGAAGGTTGTGGGAGTTCTAGTATAGTACCCACAGGTAGTTTTGTTTTATTGAAGTACCGAGGATTGAACCTATGCTATTCTAGATGTGGAATTGTAGCATGGCGACCGAAAACTCACGGCTACCCTTACATGGTTTATTTAAGTCACAGGTACTACTCAATTGTCCTAACCCCTTGTGGGGCATAGCGCGTCAACTGTTCCATGTGGCTCAGTTGACGTTTCGTTGGCATAAATTGGTTTCGGAGAATGCAGTTGCCAGCATGCACCTCCTGCACATCCATGGCCATGAACGTTGTCGTGGACGGGATTCGAACCTGAAACGCCGGTAGTGAAACCTGAGACTGATGCCTCAACACACTGCGCTACCGGTCGCCCCTAATATAAATAATAATATAATATAATAATATAAGCAATATAGTTACCAAAAATATACTACATAATCAGAATCGGGAAAAACCAACCGAAGTGATTAATCTAATTCGTGGTGTAAATATTTGCAATATATTATATTAGCTCTGTTCGTCTTTCGAAATACATATCTGCATATCAATGAGTCGGTAGCTTAGTCCGAGGGTTCAAATCCAGCCGTGCCATTGATTGTGATTTTGTGTGATTTTATGGATTTTAATATAAAATTTCAAATTCGCCGTATGGATAATTTGTTTTCACTGTTATGATGGACAGTATTTAATTAACTCAGGATATTTTGAAATTCACCTATAGGTGTAAAATTGCTATCCGCACAGAAGCTATTTTATTTAGACGGGGAAAAACCATCATAATGGCACACCGAATCGGCGAATTTTCCCTAGGTAATTTTTCACTGTTAACAATACCATAACAATACATTTGCTATGCAACAATAGAACAGTCTCAGTGAATTGATAGTACATTAACGGTCTAAGATAACAAGTCCAATGTATTACAATGCATTAGAGCTCGCGCCCATAGCAAACTTTTTAGTTAGCAGAAAAACTAAATAGTTTAGTCAGAAAAATAGAACACACGCACACGCATGAGACCACGCACACAGCAAACTAAACTATTTAGTAATCGCTGTGTGTGCCTTCTCATAAAACACCGGGTTGTCTATTTTTCTGACTAAAGTATTTAGTTTTTCTGCGAACTTAAAAGTCTGCCGTGAGCACGAGCGCTTAACAGCACAATAACCTCACCTTCAACGATGTTGCGGCCAGAGTTTAAGTTTGAAAACGAAAGTTTCCTGAATTTCGTTGCGCCAGGAAATCCTAGGATGAGTCGGTACCACCTGGGACCCATAAGAGAACCGATCTCCAGCTCAAAGCTCATGCACTGGAAGGGGAACAAATCTATCCTTATTGGATAACATATCCTAATGTATAGTAGCACCGTCTCCGTTCACAGGATTCGTTTGTTGCCTTTTATATTTATATTAAATTACGTGAGTTTGTGTGGTTACTGACGACCTGTGTTTTTTTATGATATTGCCAGAGCTATACCTTTGATGCGATAGCACAACCCTGGCGGTGGGAAAACTAAGGTGAGTTTAACCCCTCAGATGCCGGTGTACATTTCGTTGGAACTTTTGCAAATCGTAACTGCGGAGGAAAATATTATGTGGTTGGTAGGTTGTTCCACATCCCTGTGGTTCTGGATATGAATGGATCGAAGAGTTTGCGTACGCCACTAACCTCAAGAGTATACGAGTGGGCACGACTGCTTTGCTGGGTATTACGTATGTGAAAGGCATGGAATAAAGGTAGCGTTTCATTGGAGCAACGTCGTTTGTAGTAGGGACTCAATGTGCAAGGTAATAGGTTCATCCCCATTGAGCTTGAAAGCGCTCCGCTGCACATTGTCTAATGCGGAAAGCGCAAAGCGACTTGGACCCGCCCAAATGTGATAGTTTATTTTTTATTCATGTCTTCGCCTAGTGTGGAACTTGTAGGTTTATGCCAAGTCAGATGGTGCAAAGTACTTTTCGAAACGATTTAGGAAGCCCAGCAACTTAAAGACGTTTTTCGCACTGGAATAGACGTGGTCCGTCCAGTTAAGCTTACTGGATATGTTAACACGTAATATGTTAAGTGAGGGCGAATCGGAAATAGTTACATCATCGACAAAAATAGATTGAGCGACAGGAATTCCCAGAATCGTCTACATTCGGTGCCTTAAGGAGTACCTAGCTCGGAGCTTTTACCTTCCCCCATACGGGATGGCGTTTTCTCTGACCGAAGCCAGAAGGATGACTACTTTGGAACATGCACATTCCTCAGAAGCTTACCATTATAGGCTGCGACCTAGCTTAGCCGACTTAACAATAACTCACAGCCACCACGAGTCCAACACCTTGATGGGCCAGTACCTTGGTACTGTGGGCACACCCATCCCCGTGGTTCATTATTTGCTACTGACTTCTCAAAAGCCGGAATGATCTCACCGTTCAATATCCTTACGGAATATCTTGCTGATTAAGGAGTGCATCCCGGGCTCAGCTAAACCCACTATCCCCAAAAGAGTTGAAAGTGCTTCCGTTCCTTGCGTACTAGTAAGCATTCTCCTCCATCGGGGATAGTGCTTCCTTTCGCATCACAGGCCGGCGCCATGTTCAGGTACTAGGAAGCCAATTGACTAGGTATGTGGGATTGTCTAGCCCCAAAGCAGTATAGGAATCAGTATCTCTCACTTTCCACCAATCCACACCTACGTTAGAATCAGAGCTTGAGAAGACCCCAAAGCCGTGTCGTCATCAAGTCTAGGAATCGGAATACTAGGAGGACCCCAGCAACCTTTCCGCTTCATGGCACCTATAGGATTGCTCCAATAGGAATCATTCAAGATACTTTTCAACCTATATAGCCGCTTTTCGTAGTTCGTTATGTGGGGGCACCACTCCCCAGATGTCGTATAACGACGGACTCAAGAGACCATCACACAACACCGGTGGCATCATAACGACGGACACCACTAGCGAGACCGTCAATCAGCCACCTTAACTTCATAACTAAGGTACATGGGGTCGTCAGTCCCCAAAGGCATGCATAGGGATCAGCGCCAAGGCCCCTTTACCCTATACACCACCTCCTTGCGTAGCTCAGGTCCGTGGGTTCGCTAAACCCAAAACACCATAAGTCTTTCGACCTAGTGGGTGTCCCCTGCGGGGATCAGATTGAGCGACACCTGGAGCATCCAGTTTATCGGATGTAAGGCAACTTTAGGGTTTGGAAGCGTTATTCGCACATGCGATTTCGATTAACAGATATAGCGCTCCCGCGAGAGTTAGCAGAATCGAACGAATAAGTGAAATCTACGGTGCTGTCATCGGCAAAACTGTGGATCCGGTTAAGAGTGTGACTCTTAGCAAATCATTAATAAATAGCAGAAAGAGTGTAGCAGGTAAGACAGTGCCTTTTGGCGTCCCAGCGTTGATGACATATTGGCTGAATTTATCCCCGTCGAGGACCACCAATAGCGAACAGTTATGAAGAGTCAATACCAAACACATGGGCGTACTAATGGGGCACTGCTTGTTAGGATACAGATTAAGTTTGATACTTGTAATGGATGCAGGAATTGCAAGCTACCAAATACAGAGGACTTCTAAGGCATCATCTGTACGACTGTCCATCGCTCGCTAGGCTTGAGAAGTCTTTGGAGCTTCTCTAATGAGCCAAGAACCTTCGAGCTTAACAAAGATATTTTTTATCTTTTTAGTAACGACTAACACCGAAAATAATTAGTATCGGGATCACATAGTATTGCTATAGACCCAAGCGGTCTATGCGAAACCGTAAGTCTGCCACCCAACCTAACCTAACCTAAATATTACAATGCTTAGTGACGAGGGCTGGACGCCAGACCCTGCCAAAAGCTTTTGAAATATCCATGGCAATAACTTTTGCTTCATCAAATCTATGGACACACCGCAAAACGGAAAATCTTTTAGGAAGTCGTCAATAGATGATGCTAGTAGTCGTGTTTTTTCGCCGGATCAAGATCAATTCAATTCCCATACAAAACGAGTGAACGTCGATGATCCGGGTTTCGTATTGTATCATATCTGGAGCATAGTTGAAAGTGAATTAGCTGAATTCAATTTTTTTCGTGGCAGTTCGCCCCTACACCTTTGTATACTGAGTCCTCAGTTCGCTCGTCGCATGATCCGTGTCGTTCTTTTCATTTTTGATATGTGTTCGCCTTCGGTTGAAAAGAACGGGCCTAATATGTCGAAAGAACACTCAGTCTCGAAATATTATATATTGGGACGATTGCAGCAATTAAAATAGAATTTCATATTGCCTTGTCATAGAAGGAAAACTTTTGTGATAGTTGGCACCAGCGTTGCCGGCTAAATTTAGCCGGAAATCACTTTTTCTAGCCGGCACAAACACCAAAAACCGGCCAGCCGGATTTTTAGCCGGATTTAATTTTTCACGGCCGATTTTCCCGCCCAAGGTTATTCTCTATGCAAGTTCGGACAATTCACGTTTTTATACCCTTCACGGATGTGATAGGGTATATTAACTTTGTCATGAAGTTTGCAACGCACAGAAGGAAGCATCTCCGACCATATAAACTATATATATTCTTGGTCAGTATGATGAGACGAGTCAATTAAGCTTTGTCTGTTTGTCTGTCTGTCCGTCTGTTTCTATGCAAACTAGTCCCTCAGTTTTAAAGCTATCGAGCTGAAATTTTGTACAGAGCCTTCTTTCTTTTGCACGCAGTATATATGTCGGAACCAACGGAATCGGACCACTACGTCATATGGCTGCCATAGGAACGACCGGTCCAAAAATTCGTCTTTGTGAGAAAAACTTTTTTATTTCTTAAGATATCTTTTTCAGATTTCACAAGAATCAATAATATCTATAGCTAAATCACATTCACGAATTTGATTGAAATCGGACCAGTACGTCATATAGCTGCCATAGGAACGACTGGTCTAAAAATTCGTCTTTGTGAGAAAATCTTTTTTATTTCTAAAGATATTGTTTTCAAAATTCACAATAATCAATAGTATCTTTAGTAAAATCATATTTCCGAATTTGGTTAAAATCTTACTACTCTATCATATAGCTGTCATAGGAACGACCGTCCCAAAAGCAAACTTTTTTTTTTATTTCTGAAGATATCTTTACGAAATTGCATATTATTCAATCGTATTGACTGCTTAGCCACGTTCCTAAATTTGATTGAAATCGGCCCACTATTTCATATACCTCTTATAGGAACAGTGAAATCGGAACAAATTTTACTACTAATTTCAAAAAGGCAAATGTACCACAAAACACAACGAAGGTATGATACCCTTCATGCGAAGCGTGAAAGGTATCATACCTTCGGCAAGCTAGCCTTCGGCTAGCTTGTTTCTTTTGAATTATATTATATTTAAATATTATTGGTTTTAAACTTTACTTTTAAAACATGGAATTAGGTGTTTTCGGTTTTTTAGCCGTTTCCAAATAGGAAATTTTTCCGGCCGGATTTTTAGCCGTTTTTAGAAAAATATTTCCGGCTTTACCGGCTAAATTTAGCCGTTTTGATGATAAGATTTTGGCAACACTGGTTGGCACTAGGCGAATTTAAAAATTAAACAATAGCCGCTTTCGTTTTACCGGATCTCGCTAGTAGGGGATCTCATCGGATCAAAGTTGAAAGTCAGTTTGTTGAACATCAATTTATTTTGGCTCTATCTAAATGTATGCTGAGTCCGCAATTCATCCCCACGACGGCGAAGTACCTACATATGTATATGTTGGCTGTTCAACTTCGCTCGGAGCAGATTCGTGTGGTTCTTTTCACCCGAGTTCGACTTGAGGCTGAAATCCAAGTGAAACGAACGCGGCTAATTATTGTAATACCCTCCACGCCCTGTGCAATGCAATATCAATTCGATATATACGGTACGTTTTTATGCATTCAATAGCCCCGTTCGATTCATTCGGATCAGATCCGTTTTCATACGAAACAACTGATGCGCTTTGATTCAGGTTTCGTATGGAATAAAATCTGGACCAGAGTTGAAAGTGAATTGATTGAACGTCAACTTTTTCTCGGCCTTTCGCCCCTATGGGTTTCTATACTGAATTAAATTGTCTGTACGGTGGCTGTTTGAATTCGCTCGTCACTGTTCCAGCCCGTTCTATTCATTCTGGATCTTTGTACGATTGCCTTGAACACGGATAATATATATTTCAACCTGAATAGTTGACGCTAATTCACTGAGCAATAGGAGTACGTGGTCATTTGGACTTCTTCTATTTCTTTTCTACTATTGTTTCTGATCATCTTTTTTCTCCTTCTCAGTCAGTATGTTTCAGTAGTAACTGTTAAAGCAAAAATAAAATTGCGTCAATTGCATTAAATTTCTCTTTAAGGAAATATTTTATAGCGCGCGTAGCCTGGCAAGTAATTTTCTCTCTTCCTTTTCCGTCCGTGTTGGTTAAGACGACTATTCTGCACGATTTAAGTTACCTTATATTTTTCACAATGTATTGCAATGCTTGTAAACTTTTCAAATAGATACGAAAAAAAGATAGCAACAACAAAAACGCGAACTGAACCTGGCAAAGTAACGACGTTTTGGCATACCAGAGTGACAAGTGAAGTCAATTTCCTTATGGTTTTGTAAATCGTTTGGTTCGCGTTAGCTTCCATCGATTGTGAACTGATCGCGGTAATACAAAACACAAAATTACCGTCTCATTAACTTCACAATTTCATAATATGCTGTTTTCCACATATAATGATGGTATATTGTGGAAAATACATTGTTACCGCCCATTTATGTGATCGGAATAAAATTGATGCTAGTCGGATTGGTGTGTAGGGCTAGTGGATTATGGATTAACCCTTAAAGTGCTTGCGATCAAACAGGGAGTTTCTGACTTGGCAATGACTTCCTTCTGCGTATAGTTGTTCACCAAAGAACACAAGGGTTAACCTCATCGTCGTCATATTCCTTTTTCGTAAATACCTATACATATCAGTTTTTATAATGCAACGGAACGGACTAAATGATTGCACGGAACCAGAAGTCATCATCGGTTAAATAGACGTTCTGTTTTCCGCATAAGAAAATTGGAGTACGACAGTTGCAGTAAGAAAAGTCAGTTGCTTGTGATGTTGTTGGCTTCGGATATTGTGCCCCGACTGTAAGACAACTCGTCTGAAGAGGTAGATCACTTATGAAAAAAAAACATTATCTTTGCGGTTAGTTCACTGTAGCCCCTTTTGTAGCAACAAGTCGTCAGATATTCAGTAACAAATCGTTAAAATTTATCACCTCAGATTGTCAGCTTGAAGATGCGATCATGGCAGTGATCTGCGATCATCATGATTGTGGCAGTGATAATGCCTGATATACTGGTCGATGACGAAACCAAGAAAACGTGCACAGATGTATCTGGCAAGGAAGCATTGACCATTCGATTGCTTGTATCCCTGCTTTGAAATAAAATAATATTTGGTGGCAATCCACACCATTTCAATGAAGATCCATTGTGGCAGGAGCGAAAGCAGCATTTGTATTTCGTCATGTCACTTTATTTAGTGGTTGTCAAATAGATGCAAACATGTCATCATGTAGGATTTCGAAAAACGGCACAGTATCATCGTATCGGATGGCATTAAACCGCAGCCGCAGATTATTTTTACGTTGTCTAATTCTATTTTTAGCGGAGTTCCAGTTTAAAATTATTTAAAATTTAAAATTCATTCACCTTTGACAACAAATGTCCTACAAGAGACAATAAATGCACAGACTCCGTTATGATTTATCTATAATAAAAACAGGTCATCAAAACATATACCAGACCATTTTATCTCGCTCAAATCTTGCTCAATAGCATCATTACAATTCTGTAATTTTTATGACCAATGGAGCTTATGTCGCTTCCAAATTATTCGCCCAGTCTCCAGTTGTCATTTCCTTATGACTTGCCCATACTACGGATATTATTGTTATTCCAATGTTCTACAGTAGTACTTGGTGGGGCACTTTCTTCAAATTTTACGACTGGCTTGAGACGACATTGACGATGTTTAGACGGAATCAAGGGCGAGCGACAAGGTCTCTGGCTATTGTGAATTGTGACGTACTTGAGAAAGTTGCCCTGCTTACAACGAAAAATGGATTTTATAGATTCAATACACACACTATTTCCTACTTGAACACAAAGTAGAATGAATATAGTGATGATTGTTGCGCATTTTTCAATCCCTATGCATAAGATCCTTCCATTCGAAAAGATACGAATCTTTTGTTGTCGCGCGCTTTTCCACCCTCGGAATCGATATTCCTTCACGTATCTGTCTGTACTAGGGCGCGTATTCGTCGCCTGAATAAGATCCCTTCAGGGAATCATCCCTCGAAAAGGAAAGTTTTCAAGGATCTAGATGGCGGTAAAAATGGTAGGAGAATGTCTTGTTGGGGATGCTGTAAGAGATTTCCTAATGGCCACTTTACAAAAGTATTATGTTCGTTCGGAACAGTATTTGGCTTTTGTTGTGGTCGAAATGATACGAGGATAGCGATGGAGTCTGACGGTGGCGGTCGGTAGTTGGAGTAATGGCCATGTAGATGGTATACTTGCGGGAGAAGAGCCTAATTGAAATTTGAATTGAATATTAAGGTGCAATAATCATTCTAAAGTTTACGAAAAAGGCGACAATGCCCGTTTATATTATGAGGTCAGGATTTTGTAAATATTTAGTAATGTAGTGGGACTGGGGATATTTGAAGATTATAATATTAGTAAGTACCTTCAATTTTCTGATTCAAATAAATTTAACTATTTTGATTCTAGTATACTTCTCTCTTTCCAAACCAACTAGGAGTTAGGAGATCTTTCCGCAATAAATCTTTCCAGCTTCCCAATACAAAACAATTCAGCTCTTGGAATTAGAATGAACATTAGGTCGAAATCGAGATATTTCGTATAATGGATTCACGGTTTGATGGGCTAGATAAAAACGCATTTAGATACTTTACCGAAAATAAATCTCTAGAAATTCTTGGTTTGGAAAAGATCTCTGCAGAAGATAGGACCGGCTCGGCTCAGTTTATCTTTTGATGAAAAACGAAAGAGATGGATATCCGTACACGTTAACCCTGCAGCGTTCATTGGTGAAATGTACTCAAGGGACACGCATTGGAAGTCATGAAGACATCATCCAGTGAGCGATGCATTAACTCAAGAGAATGCTGACATGTTTAACCAGATTTTGTGCTCGTTGCGTCTAATTGTAGGTTGTTTCAGACATTTCGCAGGGCAAATCCGGAGAACTGTAGACATTCGGGGTTAATCCAATTAAGGAACCGAGTTATTCCACTTCTCCCGTAGGGAGGGAAAATAGCGATAATGAGCTGAGGTGACCAGACCTTTTGCATCCATGCATAAAGCGAATGTAATTAACCTGCAACAAGCGGGATAAGCACACTAAACTTCAACGTTGCTTGAATGTAGCGTTTCAATCTGCTGTTGGATAAATTTTGCATATTATTAAAAGGGCTATGCATTATAAAGACGATGAAAAGGCAATGGGATTTGATGCTAATTGAATAAAAATGAACAGAAACTAAAGATTGCTGGTTGGTTGTGCGTTGTGACTAGCGAACGAACCTTTTTGAGGATCATCGCGGAGATTGCAGGCATGCTCGAAAGGCCTCAATTACATACATCCATATGAAGAGTGTATTATACGGTTCTCTTCCTATCTTTTAGCGATTTGTTGTCGGTAAGTCCATTCTACATGGGTTTGTTCTTTAAAGTTAAGCGTCAACGTGCCCGAAAAAAACGAATTCCCATCTTTAATTTGCAGACTACTAGTTTATTTATATATGTATAAAAAACGACAACATTAAGGCGATACCTTTCATATCGTTCAAGATAGTTATTTATTAACAAGTAAATTAGTCGAAGTCGATTTTTCAAGTCAATCGTTCGGTTTTTGTGTTGGAATGTGCACGTTCGTATCGTAATGCGGTTCCGCAAATTTACGGGCCACTGAAGAGAATCTGATTGGCATATACACAGGTTTTGAATGAACCGGCAACTTGTTCGTCGACTCATTTGCTGATATTTTCAATTTAAGATTAAGGCTAAAAATGAACGTCCTGTAGCTTCGGTATAATCTTCTGATGTTTTCAAAAAAGAGAGACAGAGAAACGGAAAAGTAGATTTGCAAATACGAAAAGAAAAACGAAAAACCAACATATATCGTCCATAAAATGATACCGTAGGCGACGATGTGCAACTAACAGTCGTAATATGTAGTTCAGGGGATTATATTATTATCTCTTACCGCAGAACACATGAATGTACTTTAGTTGCCATCCTATTTTATCATGAAAAAAAATTCCGGTCAGCTGAGACACTTTGGTTTAATCATTTTGGTATTTAATAAAATGCTTGAGTTATTTCCAAGACTAGGTTCTCTTTAGTGCATATTTTAATGAAACCAGTCGTTTATTATCTGCATGTGGACTAGGAGCATAAAGTCATAGTTGTGTGATTTATCCCACGGCGCGGCGAGGTATTTTTGGCCAACATGTGGGTAAGCATTTACACTTAGAGTCTCCGGTCCGGCCCGCTGAGCGCAAAATTCCAACAATCTAGCCCTTTCCAGAAAGAGTTTGTCGACCCCTGGCCTAGAGGACTAACTCTGAAAGGCCGAGTAAAGCCAGGTTTGAGATTTTAGAATTTAGAGCCGAATTTAATATAATTCCATTTAGTTGTAAATATTTCGCGATTCATCCGATGGAATAGGATTCGATTTCGAATCTTTGGCTTCATTTTCCAGTGGGAGTGACTAGTCGGCAATAGATTTTACTAAGCAAAACCGCTCGGACAAATGTGGTGCTTGAAAAGTCACTCTCTCAACGCCGCGATTTTTTGCCAATATTTATTTGACAAAATGCATAATTAATTAGTGCTACTATAGTACATTGTTTTTATGTCGCCAATTTAATTGGATATTATGTAAATGATACATTAAAAAAATTGGCTAACCATTTCACATTTTAAAATGTTCCACCTAGTTGTCAGATCAATTAAAAAATGCATTTAATTGTCTATTATATCATTTTCGAACAGGAGGCGCTATAACATGAAATGGTTTTTAGTGCGATTCAATTTATACAGCTAATGCAATATGTAAACTACCCTTATCGATAAATATCTACAGAAGCCCACAAGTACCAAAAAGTGCATCTGTCATTTACCCACATTCATATAGATACAATAGTCAATTATTTCAACAAATTTAATTAAAAACCGACCCAACTTAAAAAAAGGAAACGTTTCGGAATCTATCAAAATGCGCTTACATATTATGTATTCATTTTAAACATCAATGCATTAGCACTGACTGCCCCAGCCGGACGATATGCATTCCATAGTGCTACGTGCGGTGTATGTGCGGTGAAAATGATATTCAAAAAAGTGTATACAGCTAATTGAAAAATCGTGTCTTGTCCATTTTGTGAGATTTCAATTTGATTTTGGTCATATGGCATTCATTCTCCACATGAATTTCTGATGGTTACAAATGTACGAATGTGAAATGAATTGTAACAGTAGGCTCCGTGGTAGTACGTTTTTGTAGTGCTCATGCAAGCCAGGCGATTAACTTAACTTGTTTAATGCCATAGAAACTAGTTTTATTTTTTAGGAAACTATCCACCACATAATAATGAGTGCATATGTCATATTGGAAAATTGGCATCAAATATTGGCCAGCAGAAATAAATTGTTGACCAAAACGAGCTTGACCGTAAAGTCCATTTCTATTTCGTATCTTTTGATGTACTCGTATGTGAGATGCATGGAGCTCTCGACTATTTTTAATTTCAATGTAACAATGTATACACGTTAATGACTACATCAACATTATCATGAACACCATAAGTAACCATAATTTTTCTGCAAAAGATAAATATGTAAAATTAATATGTAAAGCGTGGCTTTTCCTGATTATCACTATACAAGGTGTCCGGTAACTACCGCATAAGCGGTATGCCAAACGATTCCCTAAATTATTCCGAGCTAAAACTACAAAATAAGGAAATATATTTTCCAATTCATAGCCCTTTGGCTGCTACAGGCGTTTTCATTTTTTTGTGGAAATTACCATCTCACATTACTAAAAACGTAATATCTGAAAAACATGCTAGCTATAATACTCAACTACAATAAAATACTAATTGCGGCTAATTGCTCTAATATTTAAAATTTATTCCGCGAAATTAAAACAAACGGTTTAATTGTTATGGCTCTGTAAGTTCGAAAATTTTTTGTGCGTTTTATTGTAACGTCCAGAACTACGTGAATCTTGTATTACTAAGATAAAATAATAAAAAAAAACAAAGGTATGATATCCTTCATGCTTCGCATAAATACCTTCGTTGTGACTTACAGTGCATTTGCTACTATGAAATTAGTAGTAAAACATGTTTCGATTTCACTGTTCCTATGAGAGCTATATAAAATAGTGGGCTGATTTTAACCAAATTTATGAACTTGGTTTGCCTGACTGGCATGATTGAATAATATGAAACTTTCTAAAGATATCTTCAGAAAAAAAAAAGTTTTTTTCTAGCAAAAACTTGCTTTTGGAACGGTCGTTCCTATGACAGCTATATGATAGAGTAGTCCGATTTCAACCAAATTCGGGAATGTGATTTGACTGACGATACTATTGATTAGTGTGAAATTTGAAAAAGATATATTAAGAAATAAAAAAATGTTTCCCACAAAGGCGTATTTTTGGACCGGTCGTTCGTATGACGTGTGATCCGATTTCATTGGTTCCGACATATTTACAGCGTGCAATAGAAAGAAGGCTTTGTACAAAATTTCAGCTTGATAGCTTTAAAACTGAGGGACTAGTTTGCATAGAAGCAGACAGACAGACGGACAAAGCTTAATCGACTCGACTCATTGGGTGGTATGCATAATAATGAGGATATACTCAAGAGTGAAGTCTATTGAGGACATTCCTGAGTCTGCTATGTTCGGTGAATCGAGCGAAAAATTTGTATGCATAAACCTACTTTCCGCTCCATAGTGAAAATTGAGTGGAATTCTGTCAACTCAGCTTTACTCCACTCGACTCACTTTATGCATACCACCCATTATACTGACCAAGAATATATATAGTTTATATGGTCGGAGATGCGTTGCAAACTTCATGACAAAGTTAAAATACTCTATCACATCCGTGAAGGGTAGAAAAATACAGTTGTGCATACATTTTTTTTTTGTATTTTACAAATCTATATCTAATAAGTAGTCCGGATGGCGCAACGGTTAGCACATTCGCCTTCAACGCACTGGGCCCCGGTTCGATTCCGGGGATTTACGTGTCGGACTATGAGCCCACTCAGCTGTTAAATGAGTACCCATTATGGGGTAAATAACTCGGTTGAGCGTATTGCTGATCACATACCTCTGCACAAAAACCGTCACGATCTAGAAAATGAGATGATGCTAACTCATCTCGAGGCCGTGGTTCAAATTGGACTGTTGCGCCAGTTATTTATTTTTATATCTAATAAGCATTTTATCTGATTTAGCATCTACTTGACGAAAATATTTAAGTTTTATCGAAATTTAAAAGAGCTGTTTCTCGGAAAGTCTGGACGTTCTGAGCTGGTTTTATTTTCATATTTTGGAAAATTTAGTGTAAAGTTACGTGCACACCAGACACCTGAATCTTGATAGATTTGCAAATCCCGAAACCCATGCACACCATCTGTTCTTCTTCCGCCACCAAGATTAAGTGCTGTGCATGTACATTTTTTCCTCTAGAACATACCGCGTAGAGTGTGGTGAAATGCAAAAAGCATATAATTTACGCGAAAAAATAACATTTCAACAAGATTTGTTTTAAATCTTGGAGATTTGGGAGTAGATTTGCTGTAGTTTTTTGTAGTGAGCAAGGGACATAATATGAAAAATGCACTTGACTCTTTTCGTAAATACTTCTAGAGACATTGATTAAAAAGCGAAAAAGTCTGTTATTTTTGCCAAAAAACGATTTCTTAGTTAAAATTGTTGCTTGCAAAGCTTCGATTCGCGTTTATAAAAAAAACACACACACAACATAAAGGTGAAACATATCATCCCTAATTTAGAACTTTCCATTTAAGCGGGATTTTTCAGGCCACGTTCCTGGACTATTATATGTACTTTGATAAAAAGAAAAAAACAAATTGAATATAGTCATCAAATCAAATATGTCTATCAACATATACTAAGCAAGAAAACTCTTTCAGGAAAACAGATATTTTGAGTTGATTGCAAGCATATAATTAATTTTTATACCCTAGACTTTTAGTATAGGGTATATTGTTTTTGTCACGACGGAAATATGTAACACCTTAAAGGAGGCTCCGGAGGTATGGCAATGTATATATATAAATGATCAGGGTCACCTCCTGATTCGATTAAGCCATGTCTGTCTGTCTGTCTGTCTGTCTGTCTGTCTGTCTGTCTGTCTGTCTGTCTGTCCGTCTGTCTGTCTGTCTGTCCGTCTGTCCGTCTGTCTGTCCGTTCGCACGATAACTTCCGAAAGAATAAAGCTAGAGCCTTGAAATTTTTGTCAAATATTGGAAGTATGATCTAGTTGGTTGGTATTGCAAATGGGCGTGATCAGGCCAAGAGAACGCCTACCTCCCCTACATATGTAAAATAATTTAATGTATCTATAACTCCTGATTAAATAAACATGAAAAGCTCTAGCTTTTGTAAATTGCTCGTGAGGATAATTTTTTACTCTCCTGGAAAAAAAAAATTGATCAGTTGAAAACTAACGGTAATTTTCTTACAAAGAGCCCCGTACTACCCTACTTTTCAGGTTTTTTGTCTATAACTCTTGAACGAATTGATGTAGACACTTGGTTTTTTGCATGTAACCCTGGGTTGAGAAGCTGCTTGAGTTCTAGTAAGTTGGGCATAATCAGATCAAAGGAACGCCTACCTCCCCTACAAATTTCAAAAAATTAAATATTATTTTAATTACGATAACTTTCGATAGAATGACACTAGCGAGTTGAAAATTTGTCAGAATGTTGTTAGTAAGATCTACTAGGTTGGTATTGAAAATGGGCAAGATCATAATCAAGCAACCCCTACCTCCCCTACAAATGCAACTTCAAATAAGCGATAACTTTTGACAGAATCAAGCCAGCGACTTGAAGTTTTGGTCAAATGTTCGAAGTGACATTGGGTTAGTTGGTATTCAAGATGGGTTAGATCCGACCTAAGGAACCCCTACCTCCCCTAGAAATGAAACTTAAAATAAGCGATAACTTACGTCAAAATAATGCTAGCGTCTTAAAATTTTGGTCAAATGTTTGCAATAGGATCCTGTTGGCTAATATTGAAAATATGTAAAATCCGACCAACGAAACCCATACTTCCCCTACAAATTAAACTTCTAATAAGCGATAACTTTCGATAGAGTGAAGCTAGAGACTTGCAACTTTGTTTAAATGTTTGTAGCATGATCTTATTTGTTGGTGGCAATGATGAGCAAGATCCGACCCAAGGAATCCCTACCTCCCCTGCAAGTGAAACTTCAAATAAGCAATAACTTCCGATAGAATGAAGCTAGCCACTTGAAAAATTCAACAAATATTTGTAGAATGGGTTAGTTCATTGATTTTGATAATGGTCAAGATCCTCCTGAATGATTGCCAACCTCTTCTATAAACTGGTCATATAGGAAACTCACTTTTAATGCATATGATCGTTACCGTGCTCTATGGGTTGATCGGTGGGTGCAAAATCTCCTTTCGCAGGGCCTTTCGTGGAGAGAAGATTAATTGAGATGGCTGTAGCACCAAATCTAAAAGTTTCAGATTATTAACGGATTTCTGCGCGAATGGCTGTTCGCTCTGAAAATCCTGTAATTGACAATTTTGCACCCTTGAAATCTATTGTAATAAGAATGCGAGATACGAAAGCTGAGTGTCAAATGTGTCACTGAAATTTAGGAAATTTACAATAAATGTGAGAAAGCTAAGTTGTGCTATTTTGCCGAAAACAGGACAGAGAACAAAAACGGAATACGTCCTCGTAAACGGAGACCTCTGGTCCCCCTGCATCACCTCATTTCGCTTACGATTTAAGTTTAATGGCGACTCTTCAATGATATACTGTGGGAAAATTGAATTCTTTAGAATTCCAAAAAGAGAAAATCCCCATCACAACTGCCCACCCACATTATAATGCAAACACCATAAATTTTTTAATCGTTCGTTATTAATATGTATCAACCAGGCACGTTTATTTATGTCGCATTGTATTTTGTTTGTGCGCGAAGTACTCCTTGTTTAACACTCCGTGAAAAGTACGAATTAGCTAGTGTGAGTTTGACGTTCTGCGGCCAGTATGGATATTCATGTACCTACCAGTATTTATTACCATTCCCACTTTTCAATAAAGCTCTTACCTATACTTGCCGTCTAGTGTCTGGCGGCAATCTTGAATGCTTGCCATTATTCACTTTTATTGCTGGGTAATTTTATCGAATACACACATACCGAGTATATAGACGAATGCATATCTTTTGCATATTAAACGAATATCGCATATATTTTGTAAAAAAATGATATTCAATATCATTGGCATTAGTGTTAGAAGTTATTGCGGCGGTGTAATAATTATTCTTTTGTACGATTCGAGAATTCTTTATGAACCAGCATGCTGCCATATATGTATACTTACATGAAATTTGATATGTTAAATATAAATTTTACATGTCTGGATAGTGGACACTTTTACCATCGTTTTGTACTTTAATACTTCTAGAGTGGAATATCATAGCTTGGCAGGTGAAAGTCAGAAAAATGATGAGGGGAGAAAATGATATTTTAACAAGTTTAATTGACTAGTGATTCTGTAAAAAAAAATGAAAATGCACCTAAGTGTGGTGTGAAAAAATCTCTATTTGCATTTGGCGCAACAAACGCCAAACCACGAGACCCGAAAATAGGAACACTCAGAATTTAATTCATTGGACCTCATCTAAATTTAATGAACTGCCAATTCTTGATTAATTAATGGTTGGCTGTGTATCCTAGCGTCCACACAATACAATTCGTATGGTCGTCGTGGTTTGCAGCGAGCGCATTGTGGTGATAGGTATATCTTCACTGAGGTGAATTGGCCCGGTGCGCGGCGCAAAGGCGGTGTTGCAAAGGAATGCAATAGTCGCACTCAAAATGCACTTCATTTCAGCAGCACTTGTAATGAAACAATTAAAAACCATCCCGTCCATCCATCGGGATCGCCGTCAAACTTGGCTTTTTTTTAGTCCATGGCAGGCCAGGCAGTCATTGACTAATTAACATCGGCACGATGCATTCCGCCTGTGGTGGACTCTTTTAATCGAAAAATTTTCTTTTGTGGCCAAAAAATTGGCGAATTTTGGCAGCGGAGTGTTTGGCCGGGCGATGAAATCAAGTTGATGTATAGTGTAGTCAATGCTCATTCTACGCGATTTGGGCAACGAACGATGATGAGGAGGAAGAGATGATGCTGGTATGGCGATGCATATACCATGCACAAAGGTATGCGCTATTTGGACTATGAGCAGAGCAGCGTATGGGGAATGTTATACGACATCGGTAGCGTCCATTAAATTTTACGAGTATGTGACGAACTGATGAGAGGACACATCAAGTCGAACATCACTAATTTACACCTCGAGATATTTCCACCGAACCTTGGCAAGACGAAAATTCGTTTGCTTCTTTTCGCGAATGCTCACAAAATTCTCCCTCAACTATGCAGAGTTCTTTTGAGTTCAAATTTTATTTTTGTTAATTATATTCGCAAAGCTTGTTTTCCTTGATTTCAGGCTCTGACCGATCGTTCTTTCTTGCTCTCCTCCTATTTGTGCGAATTGGCTGGCTGGCTGGTCTTCTCATTAGGTGTATCTGCTTTTTTCGATTGGAACTAAAAAGATCCCATCGTTAGTTTCCTCATACATAAATATATTCCGTTCGTCGCACATTCGAAATCGAATTGTGAATCTCATTGAAATGCTAATTGGTAAACGATTGGTAAATTTGATAAAAATTGATTGTACACCTTCCGTCTATTACCAGCGTGAATCGATACGTAACGATACACGGAACGGTTTCATTCATTCGTAGATAAATCACGATGGTGACTGACTAATCAGCGAGTAATTTCTTTCAATGAAAACATTTTAGACCATGCATGACTCTTTCGCTTTTTTCCTTTCTGAAAAAAAAAACACCATGCAACATCAAAACGAAGATTTTATCTGAATTGTTGGATTTTACGGAAATATCCATCAGATGATTGTATGCACGACTAGCAAAGGTTCAATGATGGTCGCACACCTTGTGCTAATTCGAAGCATTGATGTGTATGTCCAAATGGATGGCAAATATTTTACACAGCCATTGCCAAAACATTTGTTTAATGCTGGATAAATGTTTTTAGGGTGGAACAGGTTAAACTACAAAACTGGACTTAGGTGAATTGTAGCTGAAATCTTTCAGCTAACTTTACCTGTATAATGGTGACATATTTCCTTTCCTTCCTGATTACCTTTTTTCCAGCAAGGAACGTACGTGCATTCGCTCGTTTAAGTGCGCTCTCTCACTTACCCCGGGTAGCTATTTATACTTTACGTACGATTACCATCTTTTCGTGTACTACCTTCATTACTCTAAGACTAACCCGGGCACAAACTATTCGCAGAAAGTGTACTGCTGTGTGTGACTCTTTGTTGGATCGGTTTGTGCTGGGGCAAATCACTTTAGTGCCGGTTCGTACGTCTCGGTTGCATTTCATTTTAATTTTCGAAAATAAATTAAAATTAAGAATAACTATACGAGTACATTGCTATGGGTCGGAAACGATGTTTCGCACGCCTGGCGAGAGTTGATCGTTTTCTTGAATCCCGTGATCCGTCGTCGTCATCGTCATCGTGAGTGAGCTCGTTCGGTCGTCCAAAAAGGAAATTTCATTCTTGCACTCTGCACTTTAAATACGGAATTGGTGAAAACACGATTGTCCATCATCACTCCTTGCCGCCAAGAAGATAGGAAAAGCTGCATTTATTTAGTGCTTGCACGCTACAGCAATTAAAATGTAAATATGGATTGTATTTACACTCTCTATGGTTATTTCGAGGGCTGAAAGCCGATGAATTAAATATAAATTAAATGGAATGGATGAAATGGCGAGAAGAATTGCAGGACTATGGGGTGTTACAGATTTCGCGAAATTATTTCATTAATTTTTATAACGAAATAAATGACTAAATTAGAGCGGCTACTTAGCATCGGTGTAACCTGAGAAAATACGAGACTAGCAATATATTAAAGACACTTATCATGTACACACTCGGCAACAGCTGAACTTTCTAATGAGTGATAACAATTAATTAAATTAATTTCTGCTAAGATGTAAAAAAATTCAACTTTGTTTATCATTTGAACGGATTTGTGTTTCGTTACGCGTTCCCATTTATCATTGCGGACGGATTTACTTATACTTTAATTGGACTGGAAAGTCGTTATGCGAAAAGATAACCCGCTGTGCAAAATAGATCTGTTGCAGCTGGTTCTAAGTAACCCATGAGACAGGGAGTTTTTACCTTGCCAAAGGTGCGGTAGCTCTGAATTTCTGACTTGTTGTATAGGTCGGTGGAGTAGTGAAAAATCCAAGTTTGTGTGACACAAACTTGATATTTTTTCTACCCCACCGATCTATACAACAGATCAGAAATTTAGAACTACCGCACCTTTTGCACGATCATCCCCTTATTTGGTCTCTATTTCTTGGGTTAGAGCGTAAATATTAAAAAGCAGAATATAAAATAGCAGAAAAGATAATCTTTGCAATGATTATTTGCTCCAACCCCTCAATTGCCGGTTTTGATTGAAAATATGTAGGTGCTTTCTGACACAAGCATATAGCGGTGTATGCCTGGGACATGCTAACTAAAATAACCAACCTCGGGATGATTTTAGTCATTGGAATTTACTTGCTCCTTACTAATTATAATTAAGATATATTTTCGGTAACAAATTACTCGCTCCATTTCAATGGTAATCCTTTCCTAGGCCATTTGACTACTCCAGTCAACGACGAACAAGCTAATAAAAATGATAAAAAATTAGGATTCAGCTTAGGCCTATGTTCTGTTCAAGCAGATAAACCTCCGTCTACCAAACAAACGGTAAAGTCAAACTAAGTAACAACCTGTTTCTGTATGGCAAGCATTAACGCAAAAGAAAAACACTAATTACATAAATAATTAACACTTAACCCTCAAGAATATACTTCCGAAAATTACTTTTTAACCAACTAATGAGGTCAAAGGAGCCTGGCCATCCCCACAGTCTACTTTCCCGTATTGTAAGACGCCGAAAGACTTTTCTTATGGGTCCCACAAGGTATTGGATGAACCATATAAAATAAAGAGGAAAAATTCCCTTAAGTAAAGACTCTACTTGTATACAGAGAGGGATTGGTTGTGAACACTTGTATGTATATATTATCCTGAGCAACAGGATAAAGTTTTCAAGAGGAAAAAATAAATATCACATCTGATACATATTTCTTTCCAAGAAAGTTCCACTTTGGTTCGTTCAAACGAACCAGGCGAGCGTCAGTCGTCCTTTTTGACCAGTAAAATATTTGTGTCAGGTTTTATATATAAAAAAAAGGAAATTTCTTGCTTAGAATTGGCCCGGGACCATAAGGGTCACAAATGTGTTACATAGCTGAAGGATACTTCTCCGGGGATTATGTCAGAGTTTATATTCTCATCCTGATAATATTAAAACCTCTGGCATTTCTTTCTATGTATCAATTCCAGCCTGTACGTAAGTCGTATATGGTGACTACGGTATATATACGCATGGTAGATTCTGGATTCTGCTGGTTTGCTTACCGCGCTATCCGTTTTATCGAGAGTTGGGCTGGTTTTGGTCCTTGATAAAAACAAACGACTAACATTTATTTTTATTATTTCTGAAGCAGTACTCCGACCCCATGCTCTTATGGCAACAACTCGCTCGTGAAGAGAGTGTCTTCGTTTCATTCGCTGTATGGCTGGTTGGTTAGCTGTTACTCGATAACCAAGGACCTATATACCTAGTAGACTGGTGTTGTCTCACAAAAATTATTGCCATTCTACTTTCTTTGCGGCCACTTTTTAGGATTGCGCTCAATCTGCTTGCTTGCAAGTATGCAGCAACTGTTACGTACATGCTTATTTATGGGGGTTGAAAGCCTCCAATAATAGGTAAAAATATTTTGGTTCTTGTTGGAAAAAGGAAAAAGTTGTAGTCGGAAAGGATGCAAGATTGTGAAAAATGCTCTCCCTGAAGCAAGAACAGAACTGTGTAATGATGAACACTGTAAAATTTGAAGCTTCTATTAGTGAAGAAATGTGTACATTAAATGAATTTAGGTAGATGTAGAATCAGGGTTCTGAAAGAAAACGGTTTGTTCAAAAATGTGTTTTTCCCGGAAGCATATTTCGAAAACCGTGTTCAGTAAGTCCCTAAGCCAGTGACAAAATCGAGACGGTTTTCTAGTGGCTAAATGACGAGAAACCCGCCATTTTGGGGGGACGGAATGGAGACGTTTTTTAAGTGCATGTTTCGTCTTAAATTGCATTGAGACCGTGTTCAGTACGTCCCCAAACCAACGACTAAATCGAGACGGTTTTGTAGTGACTAAACCGCCAAAAATCCGTATTGATCTCGTCTCTTTGAGGAAATGAGCCCAAGACGTTTTTGAGTGCATTTGGGAACTAGCTCATTTTGTAAGAATCCATTCTAATAAGAAAGAGGGGGGAGGGGGAGCGGTGCGATGTTGTGGCTTATTGTTATGCCAGAATAAGCCACAACATCACCCGACTTCTCGCAGGTAGGCGGTTAAATTGGAGCAGGCAGGTTGCACCTGCATCGTCCGAAACTGGTTTCTGCCAACGAAACGTCAGCTAAGTCACATGGAATAGTTGACGCGCTATGCCCCACTAGGGGTTAGCGGAAATGAGTGTGTACTCACGGTGGATTGGTGGTGCCTAAAGCGGAAATTCCTTGAGTGTATTAGTATTTAAAATGCTACCAACTGCACCATATGAAATTCGAATGTTGACACAATAAAGCATTTTATTAAAAACATTAAATGTAAACTTAATTCTACTAATAAAGCGTGCATTATGCAATTGTCAATTGTGAAATTCGGCCTACTACTTCATATACTTCTCATAGGAACAGTGGAATCAGACTCAGTTTTACTGCTAATTTCAAAGTGGTAAATTCAGAACGGTTGATCTTTTCTGCATATACTATTTATAGCAACACAGACCATAGAAGATGTGATTCCCTTCACGCTTCGCTTGGAGGGTATTACATACAATTTTTTTTTTTCGTGGAAAGGGCCAGATCGATATTTGAACTCAGCGGGCTGGATAGGAGACTCTTAAGTGTGACTGCTTGCAGGTGTGTTCAATCCACTGCTAACATAATTGAAGGTTTCATGGGAGCACCTCAATTATGTAGCCAAATGAGCTAGTTTGCAGTAACACCTATAGTGCGTTGATTACTCCAACGCGCCATCGTGGTCGGTATCGGCACGGGTACAATTGCATCAAAATCCGAAAAATACTGTTGCTACAGTAGCTTAAGTTCTGACTTTCTTGTTTAGGGAGTGGTGTTTTCATTAATATTGTACTATAAATCTTTTCTAGCTTGCGAAATAGTCAAACATATTTATTAATTAATTTGTAATTCAAATGTAAATGTTATCGTAAATTAAGCTTATTTATTTTAGTTTAAAAAAAATCGGTAATTTTACTTGTGGGACTAGTATTTAATCCTTTATTTGATGAAGTACATTAAAAAAAACGATGATTTTTCCACGTGGTGGGAACAGACGAGCAAATTGGCAAAATGTGTTTTTCAAATTACATTAGTTCCGTTGCTATTGGTTGTAGAAAAAAAACTTGCGAGATGAAATTTGTAGGAAATTTTGCGCTCTTTAGGAATGGGCTGTACATATTTTCCGTTAAAATGAACTGGATCGGGGTTGTAGGCGAAAAACTGATGAAAGTGTCAGTTTTTCCAAAATGGCTTGGGAGGATAGGAGGAAGAGGGGGGGGGGGGAGAGGGAAGTGACACAAACAAGGATTTTTTACTGCTCCACCGACCTATACAACATATCGAAAATTCAGAACTACCGAAACTTTTCCAGGGTAAAAACTCTCTGTTATGGGAGTATTTAAGTTCCATTAAGGTCAGGATCTGCCCCGATAAATCACTAGGGCAGAACGTTAACCCATATACTCGTAGGTTCATGTTGATGTTGTTGTTGTCTTGTTGTTGAGCGTCTTATTTCTCTAACCCGTATAGGTTAAGATTCGCAAAGACCAACAACAATAAGAAATATTTTCTGACATTTATCAGCTACAAACATATCGGCCAGAAACGGGTTTCTCCTCTCCTCTACGCTTCAATATACACAATTTTACATTGCCTGAGCCATTAGGAAAATATCCAAGCTATGATATTCTCTTTCTCTTTAATTAAGCACCCTTCCTCTATATTTCTAATTACAATGGTGAACTAGAGCATGGAATTAGTCCTGCAATATGGACAAATGAAACGGTGGTTATCATATTGAAAGCATTTCTCCATATGGTCTTCATCGGCATAAAGCATTTAATAAACCATCCACCTACTTTGTTGTGCTGTGCATTATAATTAAACAGTTGTTGAAATGTGACGTCAACATTTCTTTTACTGCACTCGGACAGTGTCATGGATTAGTGCTCACCTTTGAACTTTTACTAGTATGTTTTTTTTTATGAAAAATACGGTTGCTCTATATGTATGTAACAACACTTTATTTAACCGATTTGATAACATGTTGGCGGAGTTTACAATTAAAGACTGATTAATTAATTTGCCAATCAAATAAATATATACTGGGATGTATTTAAAGTCGAATGAACTGCTCAGTTTGCTATCGCTATCAATACAATATTTCTCATAGTTGTTATTTTGTATGAGGGCTTCCTTTCTCCATTATTATCCACCATCAGGAGGTAATATACAATATTATATTGAGAAGCCTCATACGTGTTGTCAAAATTAACCAAAATAGATACACGGTATTGGTGGTCAAATCTTAATCCATTGATCTGAAAATTCTACAGATAAAAAAAACATCATTTGAAAGATTTCACTTCTTAGATCTCAAATCCATTAAAAATATCAGATTACATTTGGTTCTCTTCCAGAATCGTTCCTTTTCGCCGTCTGTCTACACACATCTTTTCTCCTCTCTACTGTTAACCTCAATCTGGAAGATAACCCAAAACCAATGGTCCTCCAAATCAAAATAAAAGTGAGGCATATCTTGTCCCAAAAATACATTCTAAAGACGGAATATCATATGAACCTCAAGCGAGAAAAACAACAACTTCAGGAGAAAAAACAAGTACAAGATTACAAGAATGCATTTATCGGATTTAAATATCTCTCCGTTTTGAAAGTCATTCAAAATACGAAACATCGAGTTCGAAAACTTGCCTTCAGCCTTTCCGTCGAATGCTTTCTTCTTCCGAAGGTTGTGCGCTTCTTTTGTTCGCTTCTTTGGCCTTCCAGAAGGTATCTGCGAGTTAATTCCAACAATTTGATGCATTTTTAATTTATGAAAGGTTTATTATTTTGTCCTGCCGGGAGCCATATGTACAATTCTATACGAATGACTGTGATCAGTCCGATCGACTGACTTCTCGATAAAAATATCAAAAAGCTTGATTGCATCACGTTGACAGCCAAAAGCATTCCTGCTAACCATATGCGGGAAAATTATATTGTTTGATGCAAAAATCTTTGGCGTGTTGCATACACACACATTCTGGTCAAAGTAATTTTTCCGTGTGACACGATCAATAATTTGTCAGGTCTTGCTTGGATTTGTGCGCGAAGCAAGTACGAGTACGAAAGATGTATTCATTGTGACAAGATGAGGTGAAAAGATCAAAACTGTTGATACTGGTGATATCTATCTTGGAGGTAGGTACGTGGAATCACATTTGGTATGGTTTCGACAGTGATGTAAGGTAGTTGGGATACAGCCGATATATTGTTCTGACTTTTGCTAGGCTTTTAGGATTTCTCTTGGGTACACCAATGCCTGATCCACTTTTCGGGCTTCATATTTAACAGTAAATTACTCCACTGAATATCTACTATCGAGGCGACGATGAAAAAAAGCCGATTTAGAGTCGTCGTCTTCCCGATCAGCCAAAAATACCAAACCGCATGACAAAAAACTTTGTATCTTTGCTGTTCGCATGCTTAAATATTCGATTTTGTCGCCTGAACCCTTAGCATTCAAGTGTATGATGTGAAACTGACGTACATACGTAGTCCAATGAAAACGGAGGTGTGATCAAATAAAAAAATCAATATAAATATATACAGATATGTCCATCTATGTCTTCCACCTATATGAGTACATTCCAAACGATTCTTTTGGGTTTTGGCAGAACCTGTTTTAGATACTCTCTATGCATGCCCAAAACACTCATCGGATACAAATAAAGAAGACAGACACATTTAAAGAAAATACAAAAGACAAGAATAAGAAAAGTAAAAATAAAAACGAGAACCGAACCAAACATTTTAAACTGAGTTTCAATTCATTTTTTGTCACGATCGCTGCAAAATGATCGCATCTTACGTAGATGGAAACAAGTTTTCTTGGTTTTGGAAGTAGAATCCAGCCTGTCTTGGGTACGCATTTCTTTTGACAAAATAATAATAATAAAAAAAAAATTGATTACGAAACGAGAAAAGCAATCGAGACAAAAGCAAAGTTTCGCCGAAAATGGTTAGTTATTTATTGTTGTGCATATTGTTTAATCGAATGTATTTTTATTGTCTTCTGTATTAATTATGTTTTAATCTAAAATATGTTTTTCTTTCTTTTATTTGCAGATGGTAAGTTGCACTCTATTGTAACTATTTAAATAATCTCAGCGGTAAGTCAGAGCTTCTCAAACAATATAAAGAAATTAGAAAACGGGGAAAATGATTTCAATATTTAGTATAGTTCCATGTAAGGAAATACTATGTGAAGTAATGGCAAAAACATAAGCACACAGACAGACGACCAATCTGTAACATTTTATCGGATCCTGTATTGATAACCTTACCTATACAGGATGTCCCGTTACAGATGATAAATACTTAAATGGAAGATAGAACGGTTTATTGTGGAAAATTGGTATCAAAATAGACATTCTCGTCTTCAGCCGTTACAGAGTTATAGCATTTTTTGTAAATTGTGTCAGAAAGCTTGACTTGCCGAACAAAGTCAAAATTTGCTACTACCTCAATCATTGAACTTAAGATTTGACCTCACTTTCTGAAACTACATAAAATTTCGTTCGACTTAAGGCCCGGCCACACAGCCGTCGGTCTGCAGCGACCCAGCGGTCGTCGCGACGGTCTGCGATATGGGGATGTCACATAGGACGCGATATTTTTGTATGTGCGGTCTGCAAGTTGTCAATTTTCTCGAATATGAGTTCGGAAGAAGAACAACTTCTTCTGCTATTCGCGTTGCGAAAAACCAAAAACAAAAGGAAAAGACAAAGTTGGGTGATCGAAATAAATAAGAAAAGAGGTGAATTGGGGGAAATACCAACGTTTATGCCTCGAACTCGAGTCGCACGAAGATCGGTTTTATACGTATTTTCGTATGTCAAAGGAATACATATTTTGAAGAATTGCATAACTTGCTTCAGCCTTCTTTAAAATATTTTTGTAATTATCGTCTCCTGAATCATATAAAAAAGTATACGCACTTTCAATAAAAATTTCTGTATCTGACATTTTTAAATACGAGTAGACCGAGACGGTCGCGCGGTCAATCTGTAATTTTGTAGAAGCAGACCGCTTGTCGTCGCGACAAATTCCGACCGAAAGCGGCAGACCGCGTTCTGTGTGACAGAGACGATGCAACTTGTACTTTACAACTAGACCGCCAGACCGATTCGGTCAGATATCGCTGCCCGTCGCGACAGACCGACGGCTGTGTGGCCGGGCCTTTAACCTTTACTTAAAAAAAAAATTCAAAATCGATTTTTCATCGAAAATTCATATTATTATTTGACAAGGGTGTTTTGAACTGACAAATTGCGCAAAAATTACCCCAATGTGTTGGCTTTCCAACGGTACATTTGTATTTGAAAATTTCCGAATAACACGCATAAAATGAAAAAAAAAAAGAAAAGAAAAAACATGTTCTGGGGATGAAAAAGACATAGTGGGTTCGAACGTGTAGGATAAAGGTTTTTTTTAGTTTTCCTTGAATATTTCGAAAACTACGAGCTCTACAAAAAAATTCCAACAACGCATAGAATAAAAATTTTCTGCAAAGTTATATACTATATCATACATTAGACAATAAAATGGTATATAATACCCTACATAGACCAAGGAAACCGAAGAAGAAAACCTTTCATCTCCTCTATCCTACACATCCGGACCATTGGAATATATATTCAGAAGGCTGCTTTGGTAGTAGTAGTAGTAGTTGTGCCAAATTTCATAATTTCACGACTTTTTTCCCTATTTTTAATTCGTAGGGTACTACTTTGCCTGAAACCCTTGTGGGGTATAGCGCGTTTACTAACCCTGCACGCCATCGTACTCTTTTCTGAGCAATCTGACGCAACTCCCTCCACGTCTTACCCAGGGACACAGACTCGTTTGCCACAGAACGGCGCCATGAAATTTCAGGAAACCCTCCTGGTTGGCCCTAATTGGAAATGGAGTTCCATTTCACGGCATGTAAGGCAGTTATCATCCTTCTTTCCTTCCTTCCTGTGTGACCTATGCCATTTTCGCCTGCGTATCAATTCGTTTTTTTTTTCTTTAATGCGTATTATTCGAAAAATCAAAATCCAAATGTATCAACGAAATATACCGGCGACCGGTAGCGCAGTGTGTTGAGGCATCAGTCTCATGTTTGACTACCGGGGTTTCGGGTGCGAATCCCGTTCAAGGCGCCGTTCGTGGCCATGGATGTGCAGGAGGTGCATGCTGGCAACTGCATTCTCCGAAACCAGTTTATGCCAACGAAGCGTCAACTGGGCCACGTGGAACAGTTGACGCACTATGCCTCACAAGGGGCTAGGGCAATTGACTAACTTATATGGTTCAGAAAATCTATCACAGATTTCAAAATATGCCTTATAATTTAAAACTATCATTGAAATACTCGTACAGTTACATATTGGAGTAATTTGGCAAAGTTACCCGAATATGCCAAATTTGCAGATTTGTCAGTTCAAAGTACCATTGTAAAATTGTCATTTAATTCAAATGATTTGATGAAAATCGATTTTGAAATTTCTTTAAACTATTGTTAATTGGCTTGACCCCTCCAGGGGCATGGTCTCGTCAACATCTCTAGCATTTCTATGCCCTGTTGACGTTTCGATAGCATATCTACTTTTCGGAAGTGCAGTTGCTAGCATGCACTTCCTATCCACGCCGTCTTTATACATTATACTGACAAGCTCGTAGCACTGTGAGAGTTATATTAGTACCTACAGGCAGTTTTTTTATCGCTCCAAAATTTGAACTCCGAGCTCTGATAGTATCTTTGAGCGGTGACCGAACGACCACGGCCACAGAGCGAAACAACGGTGAATTTCGCAACCGGAAAAAGTGGTTTTATGTGAAGTTTTATGTAATTTGAAGTGAGGCCATATCTCAGATTAAATTATTGGGAGAATGGCAAATATTGATTTTATTTATTTATTATTATTTATATATTTTTTATTTATTTCGTCAAGTTCAGCTTTTGACACAATTTAAAAAAAATGCTATAACTCCGTAAGGGTTAAAGACAGAGTGTCCATTTTGGTGTCAACTTTCCACAAATGAACCGTACTAACTACCAGTAAAGTATTCGCCATCTCGAAGCTGGACACCCTGCAGAATATATTCGTTCTTATCGGGGGGTAGCGGTAATTCATTTTGGGCCTCTCGAACAAGATGTACCCGCGGCTGTGAAATTTTTGTCTAGACCGTTTCCGAACTTTTATTTACACAATTTTTGCATGTGTGTTTACAGAAGTCCATTTTCCCTCTGAGTGATAGTGGCAGCGTAGATATCCCCTGTAAACTGTTAAAATTATTGCCGCAACATGCTCAGCAAATTGAGCAGAAATATTTTCTACCGGGTGAAATCGGAACTCGTTCACTTAGCCAGGGGAAATTTACCCATGCATCGTCTTTACCCTGTATTATGGGGCGTAGGATGAAGCCTTTCATGGCTTTTCCCATAAGCTCGGTGTGAAAGCTCAGTCGATGCGGATGCTGAAGACATGATTATTGAACCGAGACAATTGGCGGAAAACGATGCAGGCGGCCAAGGCACGACTTTGAGCCGTAGCACTGCTATGATGACGATTATGAACTCCTTGAAACCTTAATAGACATACTTTTTCCAGGAGAATGGTTATTCTAAATATATTCGTTCATTGTCCGAAGATACGAACAAACGGCTATGCAAATGTCATCCGAGTTTGTCCCCCCCCCCCCCTTGCATTTCGAGACCGTTATACTTAGAAATATGAAAATTTGCAGAAAAGAACCATTTTACTAGCTGAGAAAACCTAGATTTCTAGAATTTTGAAATTTTATCAGAAAAGGTTAATAATAGTACATTTCTATAGTTGCAGTTAGCATACCCCTGCACCCCTTACGCGCACCCGAGGTCAAAAATATTGATGGCCGATGATAACCAACATCATAGGCAATAATACCTCCAAGTTTCATAACAATCACATAATATTTAATAATAGTACATTCATTTAAATTTTGAGATATTGATGCCATTCATACAAAAAATGCACAAAACCGGTTACATACTAGTACTGCATACTTGAATATTGTTTATTGTTTTTCGTAAAGTGAATTGGAGTTAACCATTTCTGAAAGGGTGGAGATTGGTGGTATAGGAGTGGGTGGGGAGAGAAGTTTAAGGGGGGAGGTAGGTGGGTTGCTGCTTTAAGGGAGGTTCCCATAGAGGGAAATACATGAGCTTAAATGAATTACATCGAAATAGAATTTTTTTGGTTCCAAGGGAATCTTTTTTTTACATATAAATGCTAATAGAGTTTTGATTGAAAATGTACATAAGAGTAGTGCGACGTACATAAGTGGAAAGGAGATGTGAGGAGGAGAGGAGGATAAAAAAAAACATTTTTTTTTCATTTGATATAGGCAAGTGGGGTATCATGAGAAAGGTACTACCGAGTACATTCCATTTTTGGCGACTTCATCAAATTCGAAGAAAGGGAAAAATATGAGATCATATTGTAATTTGTCCAACCCCCTCACCATTTCGAGACCGTTACACTTAGAAATATGAAAACATACAGGAAGATGGCTTTCAACTAGCACAGAAAACATAAAAGTTATGGAATTTTGATATCTTCTCAAAATAAAATAGGTTAATAATAGTATATTTCTATAGTTACAGTTAGCACACCCCTGCATTTCTCAAACTCATCCGAGGTCGAAAATATTGATGGCCGACGATAATCAACACCATGTGCAATAATATCTCCAAATTTCGTAATAATCACGTAATATTTAATAGTAGTACATTCATTTAGATTTGGTCATTTTGATATCATCCATACAAAAAACGGACATAACAGGTCTCTTGTACTACATACTACGAGTAGTACTACGAGTACAACATACTTGCATATTGTTTTCCGTAGAGCGAATTGGAGTTAACCATTTTCAAAAGGGTAATGATTGGTAGGAGAGGTGAGAGGAGGGGAAGGGGGGAAGGAGGGAGGGGGGTATGCTCGTCGCTGACTCTATTCTCTATAATTATTCAAACAATATATTTTCGATATTTTTTATGAAAACTTACAATTTGCAATACTCGTATTGTCTTAACATGAATGGTTAAGCATCTCCAAAAGTAGAACAGTTCATCTCCTATTGGCATGGGACACTACAAAACCCTCGGATTGCGGGCGTAGCCCTCTATTTTCCGGTTTCATTTATACTCCCGTTTAGTACAGTTTACAATAATGCGTGAACCTGGACAGACCTGGAGAAATAAATCAACGGGGCAGTTAAACTGCCTCGTATAGATATGTAAATAGGTGTCGCCTGCATCGCTAAATGGCGAATTTATCATGGAGAAGTACAAATTTCGTAATTTAATTTGATTTTTGATATCAACTTTAATCATGAACATGTAAGGCCACCAAGAACGCACTCGGTGCCCGTGTTCGCTCGGTCACAGCTCTACGATCTAGAGAATGAAGGTTCGATCATCGGCGCGAACAAAAAAAAAATTGCCTGTGACTACTAACAGAAATACTACTGCGTCTATGCGGATGCTAGAAACTGTACGTCCGAAATGTAGATATGCTATTCAAACATCAACAAGGTATAAAAATGCTTAAGATATGGACGCGCTCATGCTCCTGGAGGGGCAAGGCAATTGACAAAAAATATTGGGGTTCTTTCAACACTAGTTACTGGACAATGCACTTTTTATCCATTCGGTAAGTTAAAAATGCTGCAATACTCCACATACCTGGTGTAAAATACAATATAGTTACAAATAATACTTAAGCAAAAATTAGTTATTACCCCAATGGGTGTCGTAAATATTTATATCATATAAGCTCTATTCATTATTCCGAAAACACGTACCTTCCTATCATTGTAAAAGTACCTCAGTACGTTGAGGCGTCGGTCCGATGAGTTCTTCCTTCCAATCATGGGTTCAAATCACGCCGTGACAATATTCGGTGTTCGAGCTTTTTGCCGATTGGCAAAAGGTATTCAAACAGATTCCATCTGATGCCTTTGCTCTGGTGCTTATGACGTGCGCAACAGAGTACGTCATTAATAGCAATTAAAACAATATAGATGACAAAATGCAGCCTTATCTCACTCTTCTATGTACCTCGAAGGGAAATTCACCTAATGGTGTAAAAATAATATCCGCATCGAAGGTGTTTTATTAACACCGAAAAATAAACGTCATAATGGCTAGCTTATTTTTTACCTAGGGAACCAGCACTGTACCTATATATTGAAATTTTGCTACCGTAGATGAAACATTGCAATCTTCACAGACATTGGCTGCTGTCAATGTCAAGGCCTTCGATAAGCCTTTACTGATGTCCAATTCAGTATTTGACTGCTACTAGGTTTTCGAGAGACTCAGTTCCTTTAGAATCCACATATACTGGGCTCCTGGTCATGTCAGTATCTTGGGCAACGAGATTTCAGATGAGTCTATAGCCCCGTGCATTGGCGCAAAACCCTTTTGTGGTATTCCCTTTTCAAGGATTAAGAGCCATATTAGTGAAAAGAGCAACTAGACACCGGCGCATACTAGGATAATCTTCCTGGTCTGAGACAGTCTAAGTTGTTCCGACCAGGCCACTCACGCAAGCGCACCCTAGAACTGCTGGTTCTGAGTAGGTACAGGGTTAGAATCATTTGCGCCCTTCTCACAGAGCATTCGACTCTAAGGCACTGACTTTACAAAATGGGTATTGTCTCTGACGCCAGCTGTCGGTTCTGGGAGGCTGATGACCTCCTAGCACATCCTCTGTGAGTGTGAGGCCTTTTGCCGTTGTCGCTTAGAATACCTCGACGATCCGTTTCCTGAAGTCGACGAGATTACTTCACTTGAACTCTGGCGGTTGAGCAGTTTTCTTGGCGGAATCACACTTAAAGCTGCACAGGACTTGTGGGCTACAACGCGGCACTTGTGGGCCCTCCTTATCTATTCTTATCTAATTATTGGTGAGCACATCGTAAACATTTTTCCCGATATGTTCATATTTCTATTTTCGCGGAGACCACCTAAAATTATGAAAAAAAGAAGCTGATGCCAGGGGTCCACTGCATTTTGACACCTTAACTGTGTATTTGCCCCGCGGCTTAACCTACTTACATTTCTACTAATTATTTGATTAATATGTGGAAACAGTTTATTTGCATTTCGTCTTAATCGTTTAATCAAGACATTTGGCGCGATACTTCGCCAAATATAATTTAATTAAACGGTTTACGTAAAACGTGGAATTCTTTCTTTTCGAGTATATAGTGGAATTCCTGTCTTTTTTTCGGGGACCCAAGCCGTTATCAAAATTATACGGTTGACCGTCCCTGTCGACGACTTGTGCAGTTTTTATCTGACGGCTGTTGAAAATTAATTACCATGTGCCAAATGCATCGAAAAGAGTATCCATTCCATCAATTTTCATCATCATCATCTTCATCATTGTGATGATCAACCACTAGCAATTAAATAGTGTGTCCAGCCTTATGTGGGTTTGGCGCGGGTACTACTCTCGTTTCGCTGCTGCTGCTGCTGTAGCGAAGATATTGATAACGGACCAATTTACAGCTGTCCTTAAATATGGTCCGCGAAGACGTGGAGATGCGATCATGGTAATGTCGAGTTGATCAGATCAATCGATTGATTTTTGATTGACTTAAAACGAATTGATGGGTCGCGTGAGTTTGATGACCCGTCACTTTAGTAACATTCTACGACAACGATCATGCCTGAGAAGTAGGAGGCGGACATCTTCCACGGGTAGCTCTTTTGGCTACTGAAGCAGTACGTGACCGCTCACGCCTCATTTCCATCGGTGAAAAAAATGATTTAGAAGTGAAGGTGGTGCTGAGGTTGGTCGATGACTGAAAATCTGTTTTAATTTTAAGTGGTGTCTTAACATGTGTGTATGGTTCAGGTACATATTTGAAAAGAAGAGTTCACTGTAGACATAATTCGCCAAAGGTGATGTCGAGTTCACACTGAAGATAGATTTTTTTTCTAAACACATAATATAAGTGCATCGTGCTCATGGCTTTTCAAACTCTAAAGTCTAGCTAGATGATCAACTTGACCACTTTAGGCCCGTTTTCTCAATATCCTGTTAAACTGCTGGTTAAACTATCAGGGACATGAGCTTATCTAAGCTATAAACTACCCCTTAAATATTTCCATTTTCTCATACGTCGCTTCGATTAAAATTACCAATTCATACTGTGTGGAACGCATCTCAAAGCTCAAAGTATGGCATAATCAGCTGATTTTCATGGCGGAATTCTACCATCCAGGAACTCTGTTCTTTAAGGCCAGTTTCATTGGTCTCATTTGAATTTGTAAAAGTGAACAGTTTTAGTGGTCGAAATATCAGCATCCGGTACCAGGTGTTGGATTTTTGTTTAGGATAAAATATTAATCGGAGGATAGGGGACGGTTAGCGTTTATCCGATTAATAACGCTAACCAGATATTGAGAAAACTGAATTGTGCTAAATGACAATTTTATTTAAGATAAATTTTAATCGGACATTGAGCAACCTGCCCTTAGTAAAGTACATTCGCACTCAGTTACCGCAGTCGATTCAATCGGATACTGGGATCATATTTCAAATGACTTGTATTCATTTTATACCCTTTCGCCACGAATTTGTTCCGAAACCTTTCAAGAACGAAAAAACAGTTGAAACTGATATCAAATAGTTATAACCGAAACTGATTTATTATTCAAACAAAGTAGATTGAATAGAATCACTTCTATTTGCCTTTCGGAATAAATTACTATAAGAAGATTTCATTCATTTGAATGTGTGTGTGTGTATTGGAATAAATCAAAAGATTATCCCTAGTTTTCACTTGTGCCGTCCAATTAGTCGAAAACTGATGTAACCTTCCATAAGCTTTTTGATGATTTCAATCGTGTTCTATGGTAACGCAACACGAAAGTATGAATGTATTGGGCTGGAGGACACTCAGAAATCGGGCGTTCGTACAAAGAATGAGTTTCACGTACCTATGTGTACTGTTTGCAGTATACCGCTGTTAGCTAATTATAGCAAGAAAGATATTATGGGAATATATATTTGCAACTCTTCTCGAGGTGCTTTAATAGTTACTCAGAAAATTACAACATTTGAGCGTATGTTATTTTGATAACTGACCAAAAAACTGCAATATCATCTTCAATATTCTCATGCAATATCTTAAACTTATAATTATTCGCTTCAAATGAGATTTTGCAATGAAAGTACGAGATACTAATAGGTTAGCCAATCGTCTATAAATATTGGATATATTCATGTTATGTAGAGGTACAGGGTGGATGTTAATCGAGTCGTCGATTTCACATTAGAATTCTCAACAACAAGAGATTCTTGTGGTTTCATCCGTTAACCTTGGGGCAATTGGAGATTGCAATTTCAGTGTCGGACGCAACTTAATTATGTATATAAAATGCCCACCCTATAATATGGTCATAATGCTGAAACGTAGCCGACTCCAATTGTATAGACAGACAGAGGTCCAAAATAACATGATAGCAATAATCCCCGTCTCACTCTCCGCCTGGAGAAGCGATACGAGCAAAGAACTGTGTAACGAATTGCGTTAACGACTTCTGGTAAAAGTTAGTCTGACACCTTTAAATCCCTGTGAATATTCACAACGCCAGTAGCTTGCACCTCTCTGGTCAAAGATATGATAGCGTAGCTGATTGGAGACATGATTGGGTAGAAGACAGTAAAGTCAATAGCCATATGTACGAAGTCCGCCGAAAATAATTAGCATATAGATTGTTAGTATGCTACACGAGGAACAATGCCTTTATGTGCGCCCTCGGACAGCACCTGAGAGATGAACGAACATTCCTAGCTGCATATGCGAGTATGTATGTAGATACGCGCTGCTCCTTAATACGAGCGTGAAAATAACTTTGGCACTGGATGGTAATGTACGTACCTTGCGGTACGTGAAACGTACCGATGATATCAGCGATTGTAAGTATCCCCTGTGCATAAACTCAATTAGTCCTAGTGATAATGCCTTGTCGGAGCAACGGTGGTAATTATTTACCAGTCTTTCGCGCAGACAATGCCTGAAATTATATTTGCTCATTGTCTTTGTATATTGGGAGGAAAATGAAGAAAAAAAGCGCCCGAATCTTGTCAGAGGCTAATTTCTTCGGAAGGAGAGAATATGTATAATTTGAATGAACCATCACCCTGGATTCTGTTCCTGAATAAGGTCATATTTACTCATGCGGACAAATTATAAAATTTTCTCTAAAGATATAATAATCATAAATAGATACCCAGAAATACGCATCCTACTGACCTTGTTACTGCTTCGGAGCAAAGAGTTCCCACATCATGTCCACTTTAAAAATATCCAAAGTTACTTGTCATCATCCGGAGTCCCGCATAGAGCCTGTCAATCTATTTTGAAATATGGGTCACTGACCAACAGCTAGTACACAAAATTGCTGACCATAATAACATTCCAAACATGTGTACTCTCATTTATACCATGAGGGAGACATCTAGCGAAACATAATACATCACATTAGCTACACGTACGGCGCGGGTCGTACTCGTATGTCTACAAAAGTTACTCTGTATGAGCATACAAGTATGTATATGTATGTAGTTACGAAAATCTACAATATAATGGTCGGCTTCGTCAAAAAATGTGTCCATAAGTCAAAAAATTAATTTATCACTGCAGTAGCTTTTTTCGCCTCTCTTCCGTGCTTGGTTCTTGTTATACCGGGTAGTATATCTAAATTGTACCGCGCGTTCACTTTCATTCATGATTTTTTGTCGGGGTGGTGAAGGTTCATAGACAGACGGCCCTAATTTCTGCTATATATGGGAAGAACCACTATGGGAGGACATACGTGTTGACATATGCGCATTTCGATCCATCCATTGATCCCGTAGCGGTTAAGTGCCTTAAATAATAGTCTGTCAAAGCTGTCAAACAACCGGCAGTCCGTCTATTAGAAATATTGTCAGTCACTTGGGCAATCCGTTCGAGAAAAATGTGTTATACTATACGAGCTCGGATGGATGTATGTTAGTATTTTTGGTGGAGTATCTTGTTGATTTTATACTTTCAATCCATTCGCCCCTGCGATTCTCAATCATGCGTCCGCGTCGTCTTCAATATGCTGTCATCATAAAACAGTTCAAGGTTGACTTATCCCATCAATAATTTGGAATTAGTTTCATTCCGCTCTTTTCATAATGGTAGGTAATAATCGTGTTTATTTTATATTGGTATAGTCACATCAAGTATTTCATTGAAGCGGTCATAGGAATTTGGGTTTATTTAAGCCGGCGATGGGATAATTTAAATTGTAACGTAATGAGCTTAACCAGCATGTGTGTACGAGAACGAGTTTTGATTTGGTTCGAACTAATCATCGTGGAAGAGGGGCACTTCTCTTTCACTGACTTAAAACATTTCGTTTTGTATTACGAAAGAATGAAAGCCTCTGATTGAGTTACGAAAGCCATTGTTTTCGTCGATCACTTGAGCTACTCTACTCGTGAGTGAAAGCACTGATTTCGTTTATCAGCTAAAAACAATTGATTGGGGTGACCGGTAGCGCAGTGTGTTGAGGCAACAGTCTCAGGTTTGACTACCGGCGTTTCGGGTTCGAATCCGGTCCACGACTACGTTCGTGGCCATCATGGATGTGCATGAGGTGCATGCTGGCAACTGCATTCTCCGAAACCAGTTGATGCCATCGAAACGCCAACTGAGCAGCTGACGCGCTATGCCCCCCAAGGGTTAGTATACTCAGTATTCGTGTACGTTCTCATAACCGGACACCATCGGGACCAACAATTTTGTCCGGTTATGAGGAGCGTCTGCTTAAAAGAACGGCGAGACAACTTTTACATTTTTGTGAAGCATAAAATAACCAAAACGGAATCGGTAGTAACTTTTAAAAATTTTAATCGCGCCCTAATCCAAAGGTTGACAGTCACTATGTGCAGACCGAGCATTAGAGCAGGGTGTCATTATTTAGGCGCGGAATATCTAATGAAACAAAATGTTAAACCGGCAATACACGTTCAGGTATACCTTGAGGTATGTCTGTGCAGGTATACCTGCTCAGGTTTACTGTGGTGTGTCTTGTCTCGCTATGCAGGCATCCATACATGCACAGGCGTCCAGACCTGTTCAGTTGTACCTGTACGTATATGGCCGGCTTTGCATTTTGAAAATCATACGGAATCCTTAAGGTTAGAGTTAAAAAGGTTTCGGTTTTTAATTCACTTCACCATGCGCTTATTCGATTACCATTTCGGTTTTAATGAAAAAACCGACTGACTCCATAATGGGCGCCGAATATCTTCGGACTTTCCATTTTCGACTATTTTCTACCGGTTATTCTTATTGATATAAGATAATAAAAACTTAGTGTAGCCTTAAGGTTATTTGCCTAAAAAGATTTCGTTTTCTTTGTTTTTTTTATTCGTCGACGAGATAAAATCACGATCCACATTGATCGCTGAATATTCGAACATTTTCGACACTTTTTCGGCTAATTTCTTTTGTTTTCAATTACGTAGGACAAAGCCTTAAGGCAGTTTAAAATAGCCTTAGAAAAACCCTAAGATAGTGACAATTCCATTGTCTATTTTGCTTTAATTTACTGGATAAAATCCCACTGATCCCACATTGGACACTGAATATCGTCGGACATTTTCTGGAATTTACTACTGTGAATTTTTGTTGATAGGGAATCACAAAAGGCCGTAAGATATCCTTAAGGTAGGGTCTGAAAAGCTTAAGTTTTATTTCAGTTTCGTCGTCCAAATAAAATCACACCGATCTGACATTGAGCGTCGAATATTTTCGGTTTTTTTTTCGACAAATTAACAACTAATTTCTACCATTTTCACTGACGTAGGGCACATAAAAGTCTTAAGGTAACCTTAGCGAAACTTAAGAGCCTTAGCAAAGCTTGAGGTTGTTAAAATGACAATTGTTCCAAATTGAGCCAAATGCGATTTGTTCCGGTTATTATATTGATTTGCTCGTTTTGGTGGCGCTTTGACACAAATAAAGAGGATAGCGAACTTAGGGTCAATTTTGTAAAGTACAGACACTTCGGAGCTTCATTATGTGTAACATACATTTTGAATTCTATGCTCTAATGTAACGAGCAATTTTTTATTAATTGAAGAGCGCTCTTAAATGGTTATGGCCGGTCACCGGTAACGAAACCATCGTGTTGTCCGGTTATAAGAGTTTTAGGGGCTCTGTACGGTACACTTCATCGTGAACGTAAAAATGAAAAAACGTTTTCCTGGAAAATATCGATGAAAATGAGTTTTTATATACGGGGATTATATTGGAATAAATGGAGAATTCGATAAACTACATTTTAAATCTATTTTCACAATTTTACATTGAGATTTCATATACTTTACTTAAATTCCCCGTAGATTTCACTGTGAAATAAAAACCAACTGGGCAAACGAGTTTTTACGATGGGCTAGTGTCCGTGCCTAGTCGGTTAGCCCATCGTAAAAATTAAATTAAATATTATCGTTGTAAGGGTGTATAATGTGGCGCCCAATGTGGGATAATAATTTTTATTTTTTGAAAAAAAAAAATATGAAGTGGACAACGAAAATTTTGGTTGGGCAATCCTGGGCTAATGTTGGGCAAACGAAATAGCGGAAAAAATTCCCAATTTTGGAAAAAAAATCGTTTTTTTCCTTTATTTTGAAAAAAATTTATTTTGTTAATAACTTTTTTACAAGGGTCGGCAAACGAAAATGTTTCCTGGCCAAACGTGGGCCTACGATGGGAAAACGAATAGCACAATTTAAATTTAAAACAATCGAATGTGACGGTGCCAACTTCACAGAGCTCCGGATTAGTTCTTCCAAGAGCGCGGCCATTGTGATCCAATGCTGTTGTTGTTTTACATATTGAGAAATTTATCTCAACAACACCATGTTTCATACATTATGGGGATTAAAAAGATGGGATACCCGATATTTTGTGAGCTCTAGATATGTACTCGTGATAGATGGGGGGTGGGCGTGGATCGTGCTGAAACCACCAGCACTGTGACTATTGTGCTAAAATGTGTGTATTTACTCGTATACAATAACTATTTTGCGATCAACACAACAAAAATGTAGTGCAGTTTGTGTAAGTGCTCTCTGCGTGAATTTTCTTTCATCTAAAGGCGCATAATTCGCCCCAAAACCATTACTTTCGACTAAAACCACTACGTATTTTCTGCTAAATATATTCTAGCTATGCATTTCAAAAAGTCCTTACGTTAAGGAATTAAATACAGTCGCGTGTCCTGATATCATTGGAGAATCACTCGATAGGAAGGCAGTCGTATGAATTAATACGTTCTCTTTTTACAAAATATTGTACTTCTGATGTTTTTACGAGTGCGAGTATGTATATTTATATCAATTAAAATTGTTGCTTTGACTATTCATAAAATTATAGTATGTGTACAAATACCGATAAATCTTTTCATCAGTTGCCAGATAATCATTAGATTGTATCTGTAGTATCATAACAAATCATAAATATCCAAGGGGCTAATGCCAAAAGATTTCGCGAAATGCTTCGAAGAACACCCAGTCGCCTTAATTGACTGCTGACAAACGAAACGGAAAAAAATCGGAAATTCTAAATGATACCAGAGTGAAAATCCATCATCGCGACGCCATTAAATCTGACAGACATATTGAATGCTCCTTCAAACAATCGTCATATGTTCATATTTTTTGTAAGTTTGTTTATTGGAATGTTTGGTTAGGAAACGCGTCGCAATAATGAAAAGGGGAAATATTCAAATATGTAGTTATGTTCTTGAAAAATCGAAGCTAATGGCCCATCGAGTAAGTTTGGTAAATCGATACATACTATGATTTGGGCCTGGACCTACATACATAGTACCTAGATGCATATAAAGATGATATATATTGTATATCTTCAGATTGAAATATTGTCTAATTTTCATTGTCACTCTTACTTCATCCTTATGTAGTGTGGAAAAAAGAAACTCAGCTCATCCCTTTTTCGCTATTAATAGTCTCCTTTGCAAAGAACTGGATCATTGAACTATCTCTATAATGGGAACGTAGTCAACCTCCCTGCAGACACAACGTACATAGTATGGCTATTTACTATCCCAATGACGTCACCACCTCGAGCCCCACATGTGACATAGAGTTTTCTATGTAGTTTTTGTATATTATAGAATCAGCTGATTGTCAATCGGGATGATTGATGGCCTACTATTGAATGACGGCAGCAGAAAAAAAAATAAAAATTTCGGTTGTTTTCCTTGGGGATGGATATATGTGTATGTATAGTATGTAGTTGACTACACGATTGGGGTGTTGTTAGAAAATACAGAAAAAAAAAATTAAGAACTTATGTATGCGTTCGATTTTTTTTAATCGTTGTTATTTTCTCTGTTGTAGCTATTGGTAAATGTCATATGTGTCGATAGCACAAAACATTCAAACATATGGTTTAAATGTTGAATGCTAGGAACGTATTGTCCCAGATTTTTCAATATTTGCTCAACTCGAAAGTCAGTTTCCCATCAAACTTTAAAAAATCTTAGGAAACTCAATTTCATTTTCTATGCTGATTTACTCAAATAAAAATTACCAATTGAGAATATATAATTTATATAGAGCGCTGAGCTGAAAATCGCCATCAGCATTTTTTAAAATTAGATTTCTTCAAGTTTTTCCTTGTGTGAATCGTTATTAATAAAAGATCGGTGGCTTATTTTAGCCGGACTTCTTCGTATCGAGAACAGAACAATGTTACATCATTACACAAACAACGTTGTCCCCGATTATTCCGGAAAGGAAACCCATACTCTGTTCTGTAACCTACTTTTCGGGTTAAAATACATATTCAGAATTCGCTGCAGGCAATGCAGTTCACTTATACCTTGGACATACGTTGTGCCCCAATGATCATTCCGCGAATGATGAATTCCTGCAATGACGAATTGGCCATACACACTTTACTGAGCACGTCATTCCAACTGTCATTGCGAAATCGGCTTAGCACTGATTTTTTCGAATAAATATTGTTCATTTCGGTTAGCAACAAACATATCGCTTAGCAACGAGTGAATATTGTTGCTACTCAATGACAATTTGTCGGATAGGTGGCACTGCGTACACAAAGAAGTTTAGAAGTACGTTTGCTCAGCCAATTGTAATTCGCGAATTATCATTAGGACGATTTTCGAATGATCATTCGCAAGACACAGATGAAATCGAATTATCATTCGAATGGGAATGATCATTCGAGGGCATCGTGTGTCTAAGGTAGGTAATGCAGTCCAGGTAGATCAAACAGTTTATTTCCTGTGAATAAAATTCTAATTTTGTATTTTATAATAACTCAGAATTAAAAAAAATGATTCTACTCTAGATTGTATTTTCACTGAGGATATTATTTGAATTTAAGTTTTCATTTGAGTTAAGCTTTGAAGGATCATGAAACCCAAATCACACACTGAACCAGGGAAACAATCCATTTTCCTTAAACTAATCATTTCACTGTTCTGTATTGTTTCTTTCTGCTATTCTGTTTGAGCATTTCTAAATGATTATTTCAAGTTGGAATATGGGGTACGAGCTAGGAAGTATATATGTATATATCAAAATCAATATCTTTTGCGTTTGTTGGGACTGGGCACATAAACTTTAGAACAGATTTAGATTAAAATTTCACAGTTTGTTCGTATTAGTTCTGCAAGTGTTTTGATGGTGGTTTGCAAAAAAAAAAATAATCCAATAAGGATATGTTAGATTAGGCTAGGTGTCGCTGGTGCAGCTCGCATTAGGCCTCCGATTTGGCCCATTTGCCACCCCCCCGCTTACTAATTAGAGCTGCCAGGTGATCACTCCGCTAAATTGAATCAGTTGATTCAATGAGACGGAACTTGCCATCTCTGCCATCTCTTGAAAGGGTAATGCACCTAAGTTGTTGAGGCATTTCCAATTTAGGGATGAAGACTCACACAAGGTGTTCGATGGTGTCCTCTTTCATCTCGCATCTTCTGCTGAAGGTCAATCCCAATCTATTCGAATGATATGCGGTAAGGCAGTGTCCTGTGAGTAGACAACAGTCGCTCCCAGCCTATTTCTTTTGAGTTTGAGCAGTATCCTACTCTTTTTTCAGATCGGGTGATGGCCACAGGTTTCTGTCTACCCTACAATCTGTTCCGTTTGTCCAGTCGGATTGTAGTTTACTCCATATGGATCTATTTCGTTTGTGATGTCCGCAAGTGACCGTGGCATAGGTGCCGGTAGGCTGTTCTCAGCTCCCGAACCTCTCTATGCCAGTTCATCAGCGTTCCCAACCTACAACACCACTGTGACCCGACACCCACACATTCGTACAGGGGTATGTTTTACAGTTACATTTCTCGAAGCGCCCCTGTATGTTGCTATTGTACATACAGAATGGTCGCCCTACTGCCAACGCAAATCGTCGTCATCCTCGTTGAAGTTCCTTCAGTCTCTACCGCCATGCGTATAGCATGTAATCCTGACTGGAATACGTGGTGCGGCAGTCTATACTACTGACTCAGGGTCAGATCCGTCGAATAGACGCCCGTGCCTACTCCAGTGTTCATCTTTGAATCATCCGTATGGATCACTTCACTTCGAAGTTCCTTTCAAGGTATGTTTGTTTGGTCATGTGATCCGTATGATCAAGATCAAGGCCGTATGGTCTCATATATGTTGTCAGAATACAAGAGTGTCCTTCTTGATTTGAATCGTGCCACATGTCTGAACTTTTAGCGCGGATTGCTGTTAAGCATGAGCTTCTGCAGATGAACCGGCCCAAGGAGATAAGCCAGAATATTATTTCCAGCCCAACCCTTTGAGTGGTTTTCAGGGCACCCGTAATACTTTTGCAGACTAGTCTCTGCAATCTCGTTAGTTCCTTGACATTATGGTCGTTTTATTTGGGTTTCCACCATACGACCGCTCCATGCACAAGTGTAAGTCTACCTATACCTGTAACTTTGTAATAAACCTTCTGTGGTCTGAGACCCCATGTATTAGAGTATGCCCATCGACACGCAAAGAGGGCTGCGCGGGACTCTGTGCTTCATGTTAGCCCTCCTGAGCATTTTCCTGTCTAGTATTTGGCCCAAGAATGTCAAGAATGTCAACAAGGCGTAGTGTTATTTCGTTGAGGGTGGGTGTGATAATTTTCGACACGTTATGTTTCTTTATGAAAACTATTAGTCCGATTTTTGTCGGGTTAGCCTTAAGACCAGATTTAAATATGGTTCAGCGCCGATTGCATAAAGTTCGACAATATTTGAGGGAACTTACCTCTAAGAAGCACCACAATGTCGTCGGCATATACCACACCTTCAAAGCCGCTGGCTCTTAGCCTCTCTAGTATTTCGTTGACCGTCAGATCCAGAAAAAAAGGGAATAATATCCCTCCTTACGGTATTCCTGTGCTGTCTCTTCTCTTTTTTGTCCCCTAAAAAGGTTGCCTCGATTTTTCTGTTGCTGAGCAAATCCAATGCTACTATATAATATGGATAATATATGCTACTATCGAATCTGGTATTCGATTATGGGGTACGAGGCCATTTCACGAGGTTGAAAGAGGTGAATATCTCTTACTCACATGTCGGGGTGACTGAAAGACGTCGAGAAAAAAATACTCGAACGCTCTTGCTTGGCAGATCTGCTCAGCGACTTACCACGACTTATCAAGTTAGCGATTGTAATACTGAGACCAATGAACTAATATCGAACTGCATACTTTAGTCCTATACTGATCAAATAATAAAATTATTGGGGACTAAATTTATCGTAGGCCTACTGTACTTGTAGCATCCAAAGTGCATTGAGTGTGCATGTCAGACCGGTTTATGCTGAAATATTGATAAGTATGCAGAAGAGATTCAATTGGTAACAATTATTGATTTGAGTGAAGATTATTTGAGGATATTGACAATCAGGAAACTCGTGGCACGAGTATAGAACAATCAGTATGGTGGTCTAATTGATTGGAGATCATTTAATCAATTGACATTTGACAATGAAGTTTGATAAAGGCTTGCCAATACACTTATTAGTTATGGTTCAAAGTGTGCGTTTTTTTTTTATCTTCTCGAGGTCTGTATAAAGAAGATAAGGAAACGTTTGATCCTTCAGGAGAGTGAAAAGTTTGATACCCTACCGCAGTTCGTGTGCAGGTTGTATACCCTCTACCGATCCTTTTAAATGATTTTTATTACGTATTGACCACTACTGTTTATACATACTTATAGTTTCATTGCTGATAAAGGAAATTTCGATTCTACCCAATACACAATCAACTGTTCAAATGCTTCAATATACTTTACTTGATATCTTTCCTACAAATCATAAATGTTGTATTGTTAATTTTTTAACAATAGGTGATTCATCATTAAACGGTTACGTTCATATTAATCATTCGGAAAGTTTGTTGTCACCAAAACTGTTCAAATATTCTCCAAGTCATCCCTTGCCGACTGTTTAATGTTTGATATGACAGTGGTGGTCACTTGATTTTGACGTGAACCCAATAAAAAAAATTTCACAAAGGATTTAAACGAGTATCTGTCTTAATTATTAGGATCATTGTTATTCACGACATCGTAGTCGCATTTCGGGATTTGTCTAGAGAACACCGACAGACTGTAGCACTCTGGCAGAACTTTGATAGAAAACTATCCTGGTTCGGTTCCGTCGTGTTTTGGTCTATATTAGCTATGCGACCAAATAGTTGTTGTGAATGTCGTCGACCTTACAGGAAGACGTGACGGATACCGGGGCGATAATTTATTTTTGTGTTAGCAGCATCTAATTCGAAAATGATGCTGCCCCGTATATCAAGATAGCTTTGCTTTTGCTGTTTTTATTAAAATCCTTTCAATTGCCGATTTGCAGTGAGTACACAGTAAAAGTATTTAGTTCCTTTTAGCACCAGTGGTTGGATGCATTTCTATCCGTTCGGTGAATTGATAATCCTGGAATACACCGCACTATTTATGTTTAAAATGCAATACCTTTACTTTGAGTATTCATTTCACATGTGGTGTAAAAGACAATATGGTTACCAAAAATACATAACCAGTGTCGAAAAACCCCAATCGGAGTTATTGATCTAATGGGTGGTGTAAGTATTTATATCATATTAGCTCTATTCCTCTTTCAAAACACGTATGTGCATGTCAGTGAGTCGGTAGCTTGATGCGTTTAGGCGTCAGTCCGACGTATTCATCCTTCTATTCGAGGGTTCAAATCCAGCCGTGGCATTTGGTTGTTGTCCGGGCTTTATGTCGATTTGAATAAAAATTACATATTTATCGTATTTGTAATTTCTTTTTAGTGTTTAGATTGCTAATATTTAATTCATTTGGTATTTATTATGAAACTCACCTATAGGTGTAAAAATATTATCCGCACAAAAGGTGTTTTATTTACACCGAAAAGAAAACCGTCATAATTGCGCATCGAATCTACTAGGTAATTTGTTACTGTATAGCAAACTGAACCTTTTACCTAGTCACGGTTGCCCAATTTTTCATCTAATGTATGCTATTAAATGATGATAGAGGATTTACCTAATACCGCGTGACCAAGCGACACTTTTCGTTGGCATATTTATTAAAGCTTGGCTTAATTTTAAATTTTATTGGTCGTAATAACATAATCTATCACCAAAATGAACTACTTATACCTCAGTAACGGGACCACGCTTATTAGCAGAGTATTTGCTCCTGTTGACGCCAGGTCCTGTCAAATGTCTGGCGGCATAAGTTTTTTCGCTATCTTATGTAAATGGTAAAAAAATCAGCTTTTTCACATTTAAGTCAATTGCTGTTATTTCTGACATAATACATATTGTAGATTGTCCTACCATACAAGTGGCAGGAAGCAATTTTCGTGCTTACTGAAATGTCAATAAGTAATAAGCAAAGTTTCAGCTTTTAACATTTGTAACATTTACCGTTTTTTTTAACATAATGAACAATCTGCTGATTAGCGCCGCTGGTGCGTCGACAGGAGTTGATTTTAGTGCCGCTTTCCATGGGTGGTTTTTGACAGCCGTAGTTGGCAGTTGACGGTTCTCTTATGTATTTTTTATTGCGCAACAATAAATACACAGAAAAATGCTCAATCGCGGCTGTCAAAAACCGCCTATGGAAAGCGGCACTTCTGTGAGTAAAGCGTGCATATGACACTCAAAATTAAAAATTATGTTTTAGCAAATATTTAAGAAAATAGTGTCGCTAGCTCCCGGACTATAATTCAATAGGTTGAATAATAGATCAATTTTATTAACCCTTTTTTTTGCTATATAAAATTCGTTAGCGGAAGTACAAATATACTAGCGCTAATATGACTTCAGTCCATCTGACAGCATGGATCCTTACCGGTGATCTTTTCTATTTCTAAACCCAAATATACTCGTATATAATAGATTGCTTGAGAACCCCTCCATTTTCCCTCAAATACCATTTGGGAAAATATTTTCCATTAGGTAGGAGCAACGACGACGACGAAGAAAATTCCAATTTCGGGATAGTTTTTTTTGTCTCCTTTTACTTTTTCTTCTGGAAAATGCTACGCTACATTGCATATGGAATTCTCCACGATTGCGGGTATATTTGTTATGGCGATGTAGATACTGGGACAAGAAGGGACTGGGCGTCTCTGTCCCGAAGCAAACGCTAGGATTCCTAGAAACGAAAACAGAAAAATAAAACAAGCGAAATGAAGCATAAGATGAGAAAATGCTGAAAAACAAGCTGGAGCGGAAGAGTGATATGAAATAGGAGGAGGAGCGATGCTATGAAGCCATATGGATTTTGGAAAGCTTTTCGGTAAAATGAATGAAACCAAACCACCTAAACGTCAACCTGTGAATGCATATATGCTCTTACTGTTTCCATGTTGAGGTGGTTGTGTGAACTTTCGTCAACATTCGAATCCCTTTAAATTCAACGTCCCCGTACTTTTCATTCTATGGTTAAAGTTTCGTTGCACCAGCCTTCACAATTTTCCCTCTACAATCTTTCTACTTCCTTATTGCAATTTTCCAGGCCAGAGAAAGCTTATTTCCTGAAACTTATATAAATGTACATACATACATTCTTATGCCTTAGCACTACATGCTCTACAGTACATTGAACGGTTGTAGAAAGGTCTAGGGCTAAAAGGATAATTCAGGAACGCTCCACATCTGGGAAGTGGCGGGTTGTCGAGACATAAGAGTCGATGTAGACACAGACGTAACCATATCAGTTTGGGCGAAACATAAAGGCTCGAGCCGAATGGAGAACCATACCAAGAAAGAAGGAAAGCTACTGCCACGGAATATAGGGATGAGCCTTATAAGAGACGACAAGGACGACGTCAACGACGATGATGACGACTACGACTATGATGTTAATGGGGTGCTTTGATGCGATTGGTTTCTGCATAGCGCAGACTCTTGAAATCATCGAATCCTAAGAAGTAAGATGAATTAAGTTGTTTTTGTTTGTGTTGCACACAGCACAGACGATTTTTATGTTGGCGGACACATATCACATCAGAATCAGGATAGGATAGACAGAAAGCGTCCATGCCCCCCCCCCTTCCCTTCGGCTTGTAAGACCCTATTTACCTACACGTTCAAATGGCGCGGACTCGAGAAAATGATGAGAAGTGAAAATAAAACGACTATGCGATTCCACACAAGAATCCGCTCTTCTAGGATGCTTGAAAAAGGAATTATAGTGTGTTCGGTTCTATAGGTTCTGGTGGTAGCTGTTGTTATTGCGTAGCCACGTCTGGAATAGTCTCTAGTGAATGGTACTATTTCCCACGTACTATGAAAAGGATCAGGGACACATATTTTTGCTTCGTTTAGAACATGGGAACTGTTTAATAACTGAAGTTTTTAAAGAGTTGTTGAAATTCCAGAAAATGAGGAATAAGTAAAGGGTTCAATGTGCGCTAAGGCGGTAGCTGTCGGGATTAGACCGAGGCGTTTGTTTTTCGTCGTTTAGTATATATGATATTTTATATGTTTGCTTCACTGCTAAGTAGGTATTGCAAAAGTATGTGTGACAGGAATGTTTGTTAGGACTATAAGCTCTGCCTTGAACTCGTAATTACGACAACTGTAATTCAATCGGTGACTTCTCAGATTGTTCTTATGCCTTTATACTCGAACCCGCTTTGTCAAATATTTAGTATGTTTTTTTTAATTTATTTATAAGCAAAAGAATGCCACTCCAGACACAAGCTTTAGAGATACTTGAACGGTGTTTATAATATTTATAATATATGTTTGGATTGATTATATGCTCATTTACCCTCCTAGTGCGTCAACTATTCCATGTGGCTTAGCTGACGTTTCGTTGACATGAACCAGTTTCCGACGATGCACGTTGCCAGCATGCACCTCCTGGTCCCATTTAGCCGCCTACCTTCGACATGTCGAGAGATGCTTTGGTTTATTATTACGCCCCGCACCACAGGGGGAACAAACATCCACGGCCATGAACGCCGTCGACGGTACTTGAACCCGTAACGACCCTGGTCAGACATGAGCCTGACGACTGTACGCATTGAGCTACCGGTCGCCATATTTTGATTAATGCAAAGCATAATCAGAAACAGCAAACTTATTTGCTTGTACGTAGTTATAAGTAAAAATCAGGATCCAGTGCCAACAATCAGGTGTCTATTATATGTGTAGTGTCGTCGTTACGTGCCGAGGTCGGAAGTCTTCACTACTGAAGTTACGGGAGAAAGATGTAAAAGTAAATAACTGGCGGAACAGTCCAATTTGAACCATGGCCTCGAGATGAGTTAGCATCATCTCATTTTCTAGATCGTGACGGTCTTGTGCAGAGGTGTGTGATCAGCAACACGCTCAACCGAGTTATTTACCCCATAAATAGGTACTCAGGTAACAGCTGAGTGGGCTCATAGTCCGACACGTAAATCCCCTTTTTTTATCGAAAACTACCGCATTCAGTAGGAATCGAACCGGGGCCCAGTGCGCTGAAGGCGACCGTGCTAACCGTTGCGCCATCCGGACTACACGGAGGAAAATATAGTGCGGGAATAACATCAGTTGTCAACCCACTCTTACATGCTCGGTTGCAAAAAAGCGTACAAAACGTAATTGAAAAACTTCATATTCCGCCTCAATTTATGACCGCAACTATTGACTATTAATTACTCGGCCAGAATGCACCACTAGAATCCCAAAAATCTTTCTTGTCAAATAATAAAATTTTCATTCCAACCAGGATGCTATTGCAGCTACTATGACCGTATGTTGCCATTGCCATCGGTATGGCCGCGAAAGCCTTCAATTTGCGAATAGAAATCAATTTTAACGATATTAAAACGACAATTTTCATTTTGAGGTTTTACGTTAATTGTTTCAATAACGTGTGTGGTATCGCGGAATGATTGTATTCAAAAGTGCTAACACTGTCGCGCGTACTTGATATGATTATTACGCCGCTGAGATGTGACTGGAGGACCATATCCGACGGGACTATCCATGTAGCGATCGACATTCCAAAAAGGTGGTCGCCACGTAGCACACCAGCTAGCTCTTTTACGCGGAAATGCCTATCTGAACGTAATCCTAGATGCATATATAGTACATACATTCATGCATGCATATCCTTTTGGGTACTATAGCGTAAGTGGTATGCCTTGATGTTTTCATAGTTCGGACGAATGTGGTGTGCATAGTGGATTATTTTTATTCGCACTAGAGGGTCCGACAGTTTGACTGTTTAGGGTAGTACGCCTTCCTTCCAAAGTCAACCCTGTGCTGTCGTCCTTTAGTGTGTCAATGGCGGTCACCTCTTTAATCTGCGATGATAGCCATATTCTTTGGTACCACCGTGTAGGGTAATGCAGGTTAACAACACGCAACCTGGATAAAAATTGAGAAATCAACCGTGACGGGCAATAAACCCACGCCGGATAGATTTATCAATAGATGTCGCTCGCATCGCTAATATGTAGAATTAACTATGGAGGAGTGGAAATTTCGTAATTCAATTGGACGTACGATGACATAATTTTCCGGAAATGTTCTTCATTTCTATTGTCGTGGACAAGATCAAAAATTAACGATAGAATGGCGTCATTTTTGACTTTTAACCCGAGCAGGCTCAGCTCTGTCATAGATGTGCAGACTAATCATTTGAACGGGGTGTCATTATATAGGGGCACGAAATCTTCTGCCCAATGAAACACAATGTTACATGTTAAAAATCAGAAGGGAGCCTTAAGGTTAGGTTTATGTCTTGTAACTAACTGCATCACGCGCTTATTCGATTGCCCATTTCGGGCTTAATGAATGAATAAAATCACATTAGCTCTACATTGGGCGACGAATATTTTCGGGCTTTTTCTAGCGTTTTTTTATTATTATCTACTGTAATTTTTTTTGTTACGTTCGATGAAAAAAAGCCTTAAGTTTTTTGACCAACGGTATTCGGTTGCCCATTTCGGTTTCGTCGACGAGATAAAATCACACTGACCTTGAATTGAGAATCCCATATTTTCGAGCTTTTCGTGAATTTTCCGTCGAATTTCTTCTTTTTTCAATGATGTGGGACAGAAAATGCCATAAGGAAGCTTAACGATGCCTTAAGACAGCCTTAGGGTGCCAATTCAAATGCCCATTTCAGTTTCATGACTGGATAAACTCCCAGTGAGCCCACATTAAATGCCGAATCCGTTTTTCGATAAGTTTCTACTGTGAACTCCTTAATATAACTTCAGATAGTCTTAGGGTACATACATATATTAAAACTCTAAAAAGGCATCGTTTTCATTAATTGGCCAATGATCCCACATTGGGCGCAATGCGATCTGTACCGGCTATATTTTGATAGATTGCTCTTTTTGGTGGTGCTTTCCCACAAATAAAGAGGATCGTGAACTTAATGTTAACTTTATGTATTTTAGTACAATACATACATTTCGGAGCTTCCTGTAACATGCATGTTCAAGGACAATGCTAGAGTGTTACGAGCCATGTTGTATTAATTGAACAGGGCGCCAAAATAGTTAAAACTAGTCCTGAATCCGAGTAGTTTCGCCGGATGTTGTTTTGCATATATCGGGTTAACCTGCAATACATCGTAGCACAAAACAATGAGCCCAATGTAATATTTCTCCCGAGATTTTGCGGGGAAAAACTTTAATTCTGTTAATTGTGCGTTATCGTCATCGGTCTCATCTCATATCGTGGACGACGCCGTCAGGTAAAATAGTGGTCACGAGATTCGACAGAAACATCATGAACACGCAGTGCGAAAAAAACGACAAAACGTTCGAACCGATCTGCCGAATTAACTCTGATGCACGCAATTTTGTGCACAGTTAAGCGTATTAATGCGATGACGACAATACGATGCGAAACCTTCGTTTTTTGTTAGTTTATTTTGAAAAGGTGTGGCATTTCGTTGTTGTTGTGGTGCATTCGAAGCAAAAGTGCATCAGCCCATAATGCGTTCTCCACCGGTATACATTGTACACATAGATAACAAATGCGTTCGATGTTCATATGTGTATAATCCTCTCAGAGCTGCGTGCTTTCAGTTTTTTGGATGCAATATATATATTTTGTACGAAAGATACTTTGCAACGGCTATACAAGAGCAGCAGCAACAATAGCGCGTCCAACAAAAACAAGACACACTTGGAACATTGCAAATGTACCCCGAGAAAAAAACAGCAGGGAGCACGAGAATGTGTGCAACTAAAGCGGATTATTCAAATGGCGATTTGAAGCCTTATTTAACATGTCGCATGCAATTTAAGGATTACAAAGCCAAAGTACCGCATAATGAGTTCGATGATTGTGTCAATGCGCTTTTTAGCTGTTTTTTTTTATATGGATGCACAATCATGCTGATATTACGGGGTTTATTTAAAACACTGAGTGTTTTTTTTTGTTTTCGATGTCTACATTATAGTCCTTTGTTGTAATTATGTTGCTAAAAATGTATTTATTCTATAGTTCACTAATGAAATAATCTAATAATAGGATTTGCAGGAATTGTGGCATAGGATCCGACTTATGAATTTACAAATGCACTCTCTTCTGTGTATTCTTCTCTGTGGGTTCAGGTGTACTATCGTAAGAAAAAGTAATAAACGCTACATTGACTTCATATGAAATACATTACCAAGGGCTCCTTAATTGCCCTGACCCCTCCAGGGGCATGGACGTATCATCTGTTGCATAACATATTAATTTCGGATGATGTAGTTGCTGTCATGCACCTCATATCCGAGCCGTTTTTTACTGATAAGCCTGGAATGATATGGGAGTCCTAATAATACCCCGGAATTGAGCCCCTGTTCTCTAGATTGAGCATCGTAGAGTAGCGACCGAGACCTCATGGCCCATGGGTTAGCGTGAGGAAAATAGTATTGAAAAAAATAATGAAAATCGAAATTTCGTGAATACTGCATAGACACGACACCATGTTTTATAGGGGCGACCGGTAGCGCAGTGTGTTGAGGCATCAGTCTCATGTTTGACTACCGGCGTTTCGGGTTCGAATCCCGTCCACGACGACGCTCGTGGCCATGGATGTGCAGGAGGTGTATGCTGGCAACTGCATTCTCCGAAACCATATTATGCCAACGAAACGTCAACTGGGTCACATGGAACAGTTGACGCGCTATGCCCCACAAGGGGTTAGGGCAAAATTGAGTATGAGTATGTTTTATTGGAGCATATTTGAAACTCTACATGTATCATATATGGTAGCGTATACCAATCAGCTATTTTCAATTTCAAATAGTAAAAATGACGACACAGAAGAAACCTTTTTGGCACAGTTGTGTCCAACGAATGAAGCGATTGGCGAAACGTAATACTACCCTACTCTTTCCTATCCTTGGCTGCAACGCTTCGCTTGAAAAGTGCCAAAGACAATCCCCATTACCATAACCTAAGAAGAGTCAGATCGCTCGCAATTGTTCTTTGTTATACGTGAAAATAATCTAAGAAGGACGAAAAGGAAAAAGTGAACGTGAAATTGCCCGACGACGAAAGGACGAAGGAGATTTTAGGCCAAATGCATGAGCATTCAATAGACGTATTGTGCACAGTCCATTGGAAAAAAGCTCAGTTGCTTCCTTGTTGGCTTTCCTGTATATATATAGTACCGTGCCGCACAACCGACAATATCCTTAGAATCGGAAAAATGTACATCCGAAAGAATGAAACAGGAAGCAACGTCGAAACGGGATATTGATGAATAACAGAACGAGAGCATTGCATACGAGAAGGAGACAATTCGAAACTCAACAAATTTTGTCGAGAAAAACAAATAAAATTGAAGAAGCACATTGTATCCGCCCATAAATTATACCTTTTTTTTCACTAAAAAGGAAGATTTCCATCCAATACAGGGAAAATTCGAAATGCGCTGAGAGGCGCACTCATACATGTTCATAGACGATTTATAGTGAACGAATAAGGTTAGATTGGATGCGTTTTCTTCAATATACGTTCGTCAAACTCTAGCATACATACGAGTGTGGCGAGTGAGTATCTAGGGATAGCAGAACTATCAGAGAATATGAAAAAAAACGCGGCAAAAAATACATCCTCTACATTCTATACTTCGACCAACCCATTTTCCGGAAAACCGTTAAAGTGAATTCGAGGGTGCTTATTTGGCAATTTTTATCATCATTAGAGTAATATTGAGCTATAGAATAGATAGATTATAAGCACTAACAATAGTTTGGCTATTTTTCTTGTTCATATTTTGCCGATTATTAAAAATGTAGGAAATATTTCCTTTATTCTTTCTTCATTGGTATATTTCATCTTCGCCTGGTACTCACCAGTTACAAATACGAACATAAAAGTTTAATATGAACAGTGTATGTGTAGCTAGGAATGTATCCTTGTAATTTTTTTAAAGAATTTTCTTGGCTTGCGCAGACATGCGGATGAGTTATACCCTCCTTCTTGTGTGGTGGCATTTGTTGCGACTTCAACGAAATTGTTAGAAACGATTTTATTCTTCAGCACTTTCTCCATATTACTATCGGTTTTTCATTAATGTTTCCAACTTGAGCATTTCGCATAATTATATAACAATTCAGTGTTTGATTTTGAAGATCTTCTTCTTATCATAACTAAATTTGCTATTTACGTATTCCGTCTTGGAGATAATGATGCCCTTTTCTGATTTAGATATATTCTAACTTTTACAAATATACGACCAATGCTTTATCATCCACGAATACAACTATCGTTACCTCTTTAGACATGTAAAGATCCAAGATAACATGGTATTATACAATAGAGGGTTAAATACGTATCCTTATGTTACGTTATGTTCTCCAGGTCCTGTAGTAAATCTAGCACGACTCTATTTGAGATATGTTACCTTTCAGAAATAATTACTCTTGTGTACTTTTGTACTGCGGTGTATGTTAATTTAGGGTTATAGCACGTTAGAAGTCCGGATGTCGTAACAGTTAGCATGTTCGCCTTCTATGCACTGGGCCTCGGTTCGATTCCTACTGAATGCAGTAGTCTCCGATAAAAAAAGGGAATTTACGTGTCGGACTATGAGCCCACTCAACTGTTAAATGAGTACCTATTTGGGGTAAATAACTTGGTCGAGCGTGTTGCTGGTCACACACCTCTGCACAAAACACACTGTCACGATATAGTAAATGAGATGATGCTAACTCATCTCGAGGCCTTGGTCCAAATTTAGACTGTTGCACCAGTTATTCATTTATTTTAATAACACGCTAGATATTACAACAATCAGTTTACCTGGATTAACTTGGAGTTCACAACGGGGCAATAAACCTACATCAGAAATAGATATGTCAACAGGTGTCGCTTGAATAATATAGGCATTCCTGGTTTGATTTTTTATTTGATTTTTGACATCAAGCTTGTTGGTAAACATATAGTAGATATTTTTTCGGATGTTTCCATATTTTCAATCTCGCGACCACAATCAAAAAATAATCTAATCGAGTCCGGTAGCGTAGTGTGTTGAGGCATCAGTCTCATGTTTGACTACCGGCGTTTCGGGTTCGAATCCCGTCCACGACGACGTTCGTGGCCATGAATGTGCAGGAGGTGCATGCTGGCAACTGCATTCTCCGAAACCAATTTATGCCAACGAAACGCCAACTGGGCCACATGGAACAGTTGACGCGCTATGCCCCAGAAGGGGTTAGGGCAATTGAGTATATACCCTAGACCTATACAGACCTAGCGGTGATACCAAAACTACAATACACATTTGCGACGACCATATACTGGAGGTAGACATCATTTGGTCGGATCTTCAAAGCAACTAACTAACCCAATATTGGAGACAACATTTGTAGTAAATGCAGACGTTTCGTTGGTCCGATCATCCCTTTTAAAATACCTACCAGATTATAATGGACATTTGGCCAAAATTTCAAGTCTAGCTCCATTCTATCGCAAGGTATCGCACATGTCGCATTAAAGTATCATTTGTAGAGGAGGTAGATGCTCCCTTGGTCGGATCTCGCCCATTTTCAATACCAACTAACTAGGTAGATCCTACTACCAACATTCAACCAAATTTCTCGCTTGCTTCGTCGAATGAAAGTTGCCTTGGTCCGAGGTATATTTTTTTATATTTGTAGGTTAGGTGGGCGTTCCTTTGGTCGAAGCCTGTCCGTTTTATTAAAACTTAATCAACCTTGCATCTGAACTTTATATACCAGCAATAACCTCTCTACGTCAATTTTAAGAGTTATAGACAAAAAAGACGAAAAGTAGGGTAATACGAGGCACTTTGTAACAAAAGCACCCTTGGTTTCCAACGAATCGATCTCATTTTTACAAGAAAGTATAATACAGGCCTTCGTAGTCTGCCTACCAAAATTGACGCTTTTCACATTGATTTGAACGGGATTTGTAAATACTTCTAATTATTTAACATATGTAAGAGAGCTAGGCGTTCCACGGGTCGGATCATGCTCATTTTCAATGCCACCAACTAGCTCCCACTACAAACATTTTACCAAACCGCTAGCCTCATTCTATCGAAAGTTATTGTTCGAACAGACAGACAGACATGGCTGAATCGAATCAGGAGGTGACCCAGATAATTTGTATATACACATTGCCATACTTACGGAGCCTCCTTTAAGGTGTTACATATTTTCGTTGTGATAAAAACAATATCTCTCTCTGGTTCCTGTGAACCCCTTTTGAGGCATAGGGCATTAGCCATACCTACTTTCCACCTCGTCCTGTTCATCGCCATCGCTTTCAGCTCACTCCACGATTTGCCTATTGAGGCACCCTCTCTCATAATCAATCTTTGCTAGGTGCTACTAGGTCGTCCAACACGACGAATTGTGTTAGTTCCCTGCGGGTTCCAATCGAGGGCTCGGCTTTTTTCGGAGAGTGTGACCTATCCATTGCTACTTTCGCCTTTTAATGAAAGTATCTATCCTGTCCTGACCAGTAATACTAAGAAGGTCGTCGTTAGAAATGACCTCCGGTCACCGTATGTGTGCAGGATGCGCTGTGGACACTGGTTCACAAAGGTTTGCAATCTAGTTGTTATCTCATTGGTCACCTTCCAAGTTAAATAGCCATATATGTATAGTAAAAGCACTGATTTTACGTTGGCTTCGAAGATCCGGAGCTTGGTGCGTCTGGAAATGCTGTTGTTTTGCCAGAAAGGAGTCAAACTGAGAAAAGCTGCTCGAGCCTTGTTGATGCGAGACCATACATCGGCATCCGCTCCACCATCCGCTGTAACTACGCTTCCGCGATAACAGAAATTGGCAACTTTCTCGACTGCCTACCCCGAAACACAAATTCCACTTTGCCTTTCTGGATCCAAGCTCAAGTACTTAGTCTTGGCAGCGTTGATTTTAAGCCGCGCATTACGGCTTTCGCAGTGCAGAGCATGTATTCCCAGTCAACGCTGTCAAACGCCTTCTCGAAATCGATGAACATGAGATTTTTGATTTTTGTTTCTGTTTTCCAACACTCTTGGATAAGGGGGAGAAGAATATCCGCAGTAGCATTGGCATCCGCTTTAAAAAGTTCCACCGAAATTCCGTCTATCCCCGGGGCTTTACCCGCATCCATCGATTTAATAGCCGCAGCTACTTCCAGCTTAAATGATGGGCTGGTATCAACTCTGGCTATTTGCCGAATATCTTCTGCTACTACTGAAGATACATTCGAAGGTCCAAAGGTGTTGTTAAGGACCTCAATGAAGTGTTCTCTCCATCTCCGCAGTTGCTGTTCTTCGGTTACTTTCGCAGGATGTTCTGTTGCAAAAGATTTGCCATTTAATGGCGGTAAGCAGCTTTCTCTGCCTTCTCCGCTAATGCGTTGATGTAATTTCGTTTGTTCCGCCTTACGCTTCTTAGCACGCTTTTTTGTAGTGAACGGTATTTAGCTCTGAGTTGGTCTTTGGCTGAGCCATTAGCGGCTGAGTTAATCTGTTCCTTAACTTTCTTGCGTGCTGAGATTAGAGTCCATGTAGGAGCTATTTTTTATATAGCGCAGAAGTAGCTCTCCAATGATGTTTTTGATCACGCGCTCTTTTGATGATCTTTCAGCTGGGTGTGACGTATTGGTGTTCTCACAACTATGTGCAACATAGTTGTTAGAACAATGCAATGCAATGCAAAACTTGGTTGGCTTGATTAGCCGTTCGAGAGGGCGCCCACGAAGAGGGCTATAGAAGAGGTTTTCTGCCCTCCCTGTCGATGGTATAATTATATGTACCTACTCTATAAAGTCTAGGGTATAATGATGAACAATAAACTAATGAAAGTCACTTAACTAATTAACATTTAACCGAGTAGTTGACCAGGAGCAATTTTTTTTTTTCACAGCACTTAACCTTAACCTAGACTGGAGTTGAAAAAATGCGCCTAATCAGTGGCGTAGATATCTTTCAGCGGAAGGAGGGGATATGTTGTCGGCACTAATTTTTTTATATTTATGCTGCGGACAGGATTTGAAACTCTCAACTCTTGACTGAAAATCAACGCAAAGACCTACCACAACTGTCCTTTTAGATGAAAATTGAGTAAATATCAAAACATCCATGAACATGTTCATGAAATTTTTCAATGTATCGTCGAAGCCCTCATTGAGAACAAATAGCTGATGAAATATTCGATGAGTGTCATTAGTAAAGTTATCAGAATATTGTCGATGACTGAAGCTGGGAAAAGGTCGATACGTTTAGGAGATCAAATTTATCAAGATACCGGTAGTACGTCGTATAGGTCCAGAATTGACCAATTTTTATCGTAGAGGAGTAGCGAGGGTAGAACAACTAAATATCTCACTTTGTATATCGAAAGTATTTAAATGGCATTCTATTCTAACGCAAAAATCACTGATACATACTACTAGTTGCCCTAACCCCTGGGTCATAGTGGGTCAACTATTCCCATGTGTCTTAGTTGACGTTTCGTTAAGATGCATGAATTGATTTCGGATGAAGCATGTTGCCAGTATGTACCTCCTGCCCACTTAGATGCATACCTGCGACAAGTCGGGAAATGTTGTGGCTTATTGTTATACCCCACATGACAGGGAGAAGCCAACAACGAAAATCCATGAGCATGACGTGGGCAGGATTTGAACACGTTGCTGACCGGTAGCATGAAACATTAGACTGACACCTCAACACACTGTGCTATCAGCCGCCCACAGTCTTGAGAATCGAGTTGAATGGAGTAACCACGGCTAATTCAAGCTTATCGCTATGGATAAGCCAACTACTAGCGTTTTATTTGGCATAAACGCCATCCCACCCGTGGTTCTCTGGTTACGTCCACTCCATGGATCAAGTTATCAGGCCGTGATCCATCGAGGAAGCAGTGACATTCAAACGTTGACGGGGTGAACCTATTCTAATTTCCGCCTCTGGTATTCGTTACTGATCAGTGGTTAACAACAACAGCATGAAGTTTATATGAAATATTTAGGAACACCATTAGCAATCGTTCTACTTCCAACAAAATGCCAAATACCGTTACAAAAGTGTTTTTGGATGTTTTCTTTAAACCATTTTTGAGTTAAATATTTTCACTAAGTAACGGTATTAAATATCATAATTGGGTCCTCATGAGGGTCAAGCTATTCTAATTTAAACCACTGTATACTCGTATGAATTATTTAATAAACATCTTCTTGATGTCCTATCAGTGGCGGATCGAGAGAGGAGCCATTGGGCCTGGGCCCCCCTCCAGGCCGAAAGCTGAATAAGTGTGGACGTACCCTTAGCTCTCCAGGTAACAAACAAAGTCGGGCCCCATTCGAATTTGATTTCTAGATCTGCCACTGTATCCTACGAACAACTAATCCTTCCAACAAAAAAAAAATAATTTCGTTACACCATGTACTCGTATTTCCAATGTCTGCATTGTGTCGAAATTGCATTTCCTGTCTGCGAAAGCGCCCAACAGACAACATGCAAACTTATAAAGCTGCTCGGCATTTTCCGGTTTTGATTTCTTTTATTCGCCTTGGGCTCTTCGGCTGTACACCACTATTACAGTGTTCACTTTCAATTAACATTAGTCGTTGAGGATAATGAAAACTCCTTCAACTATAAAATTTAATTAATTTTCTCCCATTATCTTGCTCACGACGACGAGGAGGAGCAGCGCGCACTGTGTACGTTTTGTCGTAACGAGGCCGAGCCACCACCGTCGCTCGTCTGTCATGTCGACGATGTCTGTCATCCATTTTCCGAATTTTTCACGAGCTTTTAACTCATTTTCTCCAAGTGCCTACGAAGTGAGTGCACAAAAAAAAATCTATTTCATTCCGAAATTTTCTTTTTGTTTTTTTTTTTCCTGAACAAGTGACGCGGGGTGGTCGGTCCTTTTCTCTTGGTCAAGGGAGAAGAAAGTAGGAGGCCTTGCATGCTATTTTTTTAATATGAAAAAGTTCTATGCTTATGGTGGGCTGCTATCCGACTAGATCGGACCGCCATTATACAATCATTGTTGTTGTTGTTTTGCTGCCTTAGTCGCTGCTGGGTTGAATGCGGTCGACACAATAACATAACCCACCAATGCCACACTGTACGCTTTTCGTTTTTCCAGTGGCAGAGTTTTCATTTTTGCTTGGCAATTTTTCCGCCATTGGTCGTCGTGTTGGGCTGCTGCTATTTTAGCGTATACTTTAGCGGGCCAGCCAAGCGACGAACGACCCAACTCTTTCATACAATTTGTGGAATTTTAATTACAATTTAATGTTGTATGTATATACAGTTGTTGTATGCTGGTATGTAACTATGTTCGTATCTTTGTTGGACAACGTTTGATATTATATTTTGTTGTGTCATGGCGTCAACAGTATAGCACTAGCAGAAATGGCGGACGCGAAACGGGGGTGGAGAGAATTTTGGTTATTTATGTATAACTGAAAATTATAATTTTAATTAAAATTGTCCAGAAAGAACCCATTTTTTTCTCTCCGCTTATAATTTAATAATTGAAGTGTGGTTTGTTTGAGGGTTGTTGGAATGCTACGCTTTTTTCAAGGAGACGAAGTGGTTGGAATTTAAAATTAATTTAAATTGATAAAAAGTTACTTTGTATAACTCTTTGAAAGATGTTCAAACGAATGAAACGAACCAGACATCGAAGACAAAATCAGTATGTTTTCGATGTCTGGTTCAGTTCAAACTCCTTTGCGAATAAATGCCTCGAGGGGACCTCAAAAATCTACTCTGGTTTCATCCAGTTCCCCCTACATCTCATAACAGATCAGATCGCCATTGCCGGACTTAACTGTTTTAGCACCCTGTTCAACTAATAGAAAATCGTTCGGGATATTTTAGCATAGTCCTTTAAAATGAATAATAGATATATCGCTTCGAAATGTCTGTATACCTGTTGAAGGCGATTCTTAATTTACTGTGCTATGACGCCTTCTTTTAGCCAGCCTTTCCCTTTCTCAAGTCGGAGTAATTCACTTTCTTCCTTGACCGTCAAAATAAGATCAGGTCAAAGACACGTCACGAAATCAGGGGCCCTATCATGTAATTGGAATCGAATTGCTTTGGAAAGAATGGAAATAGTACCGTGTAACTCGAAAGCGAGTTTCTCTATTTCAATAATCATCGAATATTCGATACAAAATTGTTCATTTGAAGCAAATCCCCAACGATTTTTAAAATTGGGAAATTGATTTTTGAGTTACATGGTGTTATTTTCATCCTTTCGAAAGCAATTCGATTCGAATTACACGATAGGGCCCCAGGCTTCCCAACTAACAATTTTTGAGACGTAAACTCTCACGGATTGTAAAGCAGGTGCGGGATTGCACCAACTGCACCAAAATAGGTGAATTCATCTACATATAACCGGTAAAGATGCCTGATTGAGTTGTTGATCCAGTACGACTCAGTAGTATAAGCTTTCTTTATCTGATCTTAAGGTTTTTTTCAACGTCAGCGACACTTTATAGGAAAAAGTAGTCAAAAAATGCTCGAAAAATGTCCAATGTATTCAGCGCCCAATGTGGGATCAGTGTGATTTCATTTAGTTAATAAAGCCGAAGCGAACGAAAACTAGGCGCTCGGTACCGTTAGTTAAAAAACGTAAAAACTTGAAGCATAAGACCTTAAAGCTACGTTACAGTTTTTTTGAATCCCATGAAGTAGTGAAAGTTTTCCATTGAAAATAGTCGAAAAATGGTCGCAATAGTTCGAAAATATTCTGCGCTCAAAGTGGAGTCAGTGTGATTTTATCTAGTCGGTAAATTCGAAATGGGCAGTCGGTGTGCGGCGGTGCCGTTAGTCCCAAGAAAATAAAAAACCTTCAGAATTTTCCTTAAGTCTACTTTTAATTTTTTTTTAAATGTAGCGTTTAATTTATTAGATTGAAGATTTCGCGCACCTACATAAAGACACCTTGTTCAAATGCACAGTCTGCACACAGTGGTGGATCCAGAGGGGAGCGCCGGCCCTCTCCAAGATGTTTGGTGAATAGAGCTTGGTCTTCGAAAATTCGAGGTAACACTTGAAACGATTTATAAAAATGACAGCGATTACAAAAGGTACCCGATTGGTGGATTTCTTTGCTATACGCGTCCATCTTCGGTTTTGTATTGAAGCTCAGGGAGGGCAGTTAAGTCGAAATGCCACCAAGTACTGCGACCCGAAAATTTATTATGCTACACCCTTGTGTCCATGCAGATTAGTGATTAATTGTCGATACCAATCATTACAATGAATCTGCTCAGCTGCTCGAGTTTTACTGAATTTCCGCTTCAGGAAATGTGTCGCCGAAGCATTTCAAGCGGCGGTGGTGAAATGCCAATAATTCTCACCCGGCTTCTACGTAATCTTAACAGCTTAAGGGTACCACTGCGTGGATGCCCAGCATAAACAATTTGGCCTGTCTAAGACCAGGGGTATTATCCCAATGTGCAATGGTCACTGAGTGCTCCCATTCCCTGATGTGCCGTTTTACACTACATGAAGGGATTTCACGTTACGGCTCTGGGCCGACGGGTGGGATAGCAGAAGCCTGCCTAGCCAACTCGTCAGATATCTTGGGACCCATCAAATGGTAACCTTGTTTACAGCGCCCAATCGTTGCCAGGCTTCACGACCACTAAGCTAAGCAAATGTTCGCACAGATCTCGATTGCTGAACTTCCGCCTAAAAACCGTTGCGTACTTTCCCATAGGAATGGATATCTTGTGACTTGGGCCTGCGACGACTTCCGCTCTTGTACCCTCTTCAGTTTTAGATCTACCTGTTTACCACTTAGCAATGTTGCCGGGTGGTTGAGCTTCAAATTCCAATTTTCTCTACTCCAAATCTCGGTTGAGAATGGAAGTTGAAAGCATAGCTCCCTAGCTAACCCGTGTGATGGCATACCCGATACGTAGTCGTCATTTACCTAGTTGGTTTGTCCTGGGTTTAGTTTGAGGGAATTCTGACATGCTTTTAGTCTGACTACGGCTATTTTTGCCGCCGCCTTTAGGTGAATGTGGAGCGTCGGGAGGTTGAGTAGCGCTTCAAGATCGGCAGTGGGGCAGCTGCGGATGCATCCACATTCAATTATTGATCTAACAATCGCGTTATAGATCCAGAGGATTATTCGAGGGCTTGTTCCCCAGGTCTTACCCACAAACAGCTTGCTGGTGTTGGCACACTTGTCTGGAAACTTCGTCCAGTAAGGATATAAGGTGCAGTGCAACACTGCTACCTTTCTCTGGAGCTTAAATGTAAATAGACTACTTTAACACAGAAGTGTGCCTGTGACATTGCTGTGCCGCATCGCAAAAAAACATTTGGGCTGATGATTATGGGGTAAAGGTTAATCCAAACAAAACACAGTTAGCTCTCTTCCGATGTATTGGATACTTTCAGTCGATCCCCTTATGCTAGATGGGAAGAGCTCAGTTTTTGATGATAAGGCTGCTATATAGCTGTTTTGCTCATGCTTGGGGTAGGTTTTTTGATAGACTGCTACAAGGACTAGCCGCAGCTGGTTAGAATACGTGCAAAAATGGGCCTCCGTTGCTTTTTGTGGTGCTCTTAGAACAACTACTTCATTTGCTTTGAACAGGCTCTTTCCTGTTTAACCTAAGTCAATTGCCCTAATCCCTTGTGGAGCATAGCGCGGCAACTGTTCCATGTTGACGTTTCGTTGGCATAAACTGGTTTCGGAGAATGCAGTTGCCAGCATGCACCTCCTGCACATCCATGGCCACGATCGTCGTCGTGGACGGGATTCGAACCCGAAACGCCGGTAGTCGGACATGAGACTGATGCCTCAACACACTGCGCTACCGGTCGTCTGTTTAACCTGATACTCATTGATATTTTTGGTGAGTAGACGGCCGCTAATATGATCATTCGACTCATGGCACTGGTCAGTGGCTTACTTACACTGCTATTCTACTACTACTAACAACCCAAATTTTCGCATCCAATGTAATAACTACTTTAGAAGCTGCTGTGACGAGAACAAGGAAGCGTTTTTTTAGCTTCGCAACACCTATGCTACTCTGACAAGGAGGCGAAAGGCATTTCTTGGAACCCACTTCTTCACTAAACTGGATGGTTAAGCTTAGGCTGACGGTGGGAAACTCCTTCATTTTATAGGATGTTCTATCCGCTCAATAATTGTGATTATAGGTTGAGGAGTCCCTGGTGGCACCAGAACGAACCCTATTGCAGTCCTTGTGTACTATGGTAAGCACACCGGCTTTGTACTTCCATCATTGGATGCTTCTATACGATAAAGAATGTTTCTGCGCTTTCAATAGACGCATGTCTCTGGAAGACTAAAGGTTAAATTAAGGTAGACCTAGCCGACCGACTTTGTTGCCTCGAGAGCTCAACTCAAAGTCGGGCCCGCTTCGAGCTCGATTTCTAGATCCGCCACTGTCTGCACATATGGTAGGGCCGGCCCTGCAGATCGCACAAATGATATGCTCGTAGAGCTAAAGCGATTCAAGGCTCCACTATTCGTTAAGCCTCGATTCTATGGAGTGAGTTTAATAGCTACAAGTCGGCGAATTTGCTAGCTCTAGAAGCTAGCAAACTCGTCCAATGTAACCATGCTCATTAGCTAATTAGTAGGTGGCTCTGTTTGTGCGAAAAAAGTTGAACACCGGTTTATTTTACTCGCTACTCACTGGCAAAATTGGCAAAATAAATAACTGGCGCAACAGTCCAATTTTGCACCAAGGTTTCGAGATAAGTTAGCATCATCTCATTTACCAGATCATGACGGTGTGGCTTTTGTAGATGTGTGTGATCAGTAACACGCTCAATCGACTTATTTACCCCAAATGGGTACCCGTTTAACAACTAAGTGGGCTCATAGTCCCACACGTAAATCCCCTTTTTTATCGAAAAGTACCGCATTCAGTAGGAATCGAACCGGGGCCCAGTGTATCTGTTCTGTTAATTGCTTTGACTCCTCCAGGGGCATGAGCGCATCAATATCTCTAGCATTTCTCTGCCTTGTTGACGTTTCGATAGGATATCTACTCTTCGGGAGTGCAGTTGCTAGCATGCACCTCCTATCAGCGCCGTCTTTATACTGAAAAGCTCGGAGCACTGTGAGAGTTCTACAAGTACCGACAGGCAGTTTTTGATCGCGCCGAAATTTGAACTCCGAGCTCTAGATTAGTATCGCGAAGCGGTGATCGAACGATCACGGCCACCGAGCGCAACCGTTGTGCTACGCGGACAACACAAATTGGCAAAATGGCGACGGAAATACTTCTTATGTAACAGCTGATAAAACGTTCTCCTGATTGTCAGTCAGTCAGTGCGGGAGCCGTGGTGGTAGCAAATATAATAACATGTTCAAATCAAATGAAAAGAAGAAATCGATGGACGGTGTGTGTGTATGTGAAAAGTATGATGTGAAGACGTGAAAAATGTGGTGCTTCGAGCAATTTATCGAGGAAGTATGCGCTAACACGAGTGGCGTGAGTTACTCTTGCTAGTTTGGTGCTGAGCGAGTTTACGCGCTGTGTGTAATCGCCACGAGAGCGCTAGCTGACTTGCCAGTTACCTTTCTCGCTGGTGTGCAGCTAGTAAATTCGCCCAATGGAATCGAGGCTTTACTGATGGCCGACACAAGTTGCTCGCACTATTGGGCATGTTGTCCATCGACATGACTAGCTCTAAACAGCCAGTTCCTGGTGTTGACACTTCTGTTTGAACCCTAGTTTAGTTTTGCAGTGTGGGAAGTGGAGTGTACTATGCATACAGTGTTATTAATAAAGAACTCTGAAGCCTTTTTATCAAATTCGAAACTACATATACTTTAATTATTAATTTCCTGGAACACTCCTGGTTCGCCGACTTTTTGGCCTACATTCCTTCCTTCATACCCCGGCAGAATTTCACTATCTTTCGCAATAATTTTTCATCAAATTCTAATATTTTTACAAGCAAATTCATCCGTGTAATCATTTCCGCCATAAATTTTCCACGAAAAAAAAACAGGGGGGAAATGCTCCTAGCGCCACCATTATGCTCTTTTGATATAGCTCCCACCTCCGTACATGCCCCGAGTTGGGTTGTATGCTTATATTTCATCTACATACGTACGTATAGTTTACATCACCAACATTCATCCTTCCATTTCGCTATCGACACAAAAGTGGTAGTAGCCTAATGGTGCTCACGTGCTCTTTCGAGTCTGATATCTATATATGTTAAAAGGGCATTTTAGGAGGTCTGCTTTTTTCTCTCTATGTTGTGAAAAGCCTACGGAGAAAAAAGTTTCTTGCAGTTGCCAGCCGTGTCGTATTCATATCGTTTCGAAATGAAAACGGATGAAAATTTGCCAGGATATGATCCACCATTTCGTTGGAATACACAGAGACCCTAGAATTGCGTGTGTGTATGTGTCTTGTGTAAGGCCTATTGCGAGAATAAACTTTAATATAACCTACCTAACAGTGGAAGCAACAGGCTTATGAAGCCACCATGACGATTTAGATGGGCTTTGTCGGTTACTAAATCTCATGAAAATGTCAGCCATCTTTTTGTGTTGTTGTTTTTCCTGCGGTGTAGAGCAATATTGAAATGGAGCTTTCCGTTTGAAAAAGCTACTCGGGGAGCACTTTCCAGTTGCACACACACTCACAGTCTGAAACGAGTATCCTACGTATAATAGGCTTCAATTTTTATACTGATTCAAAGGAGAGATCGGAATTGGTTCCCTCGGAGACGAGCCCAAATGCCCTGGAACAATAATAACGGTTATTAGTAAAAAAAGGATTGCTGCTCCACATACCCAACGAGTAAACAAAAAGCACCATTCCGACCGCTATAACACCATAACGATTGGAGACATAGTGTCAAGGTTAACGACCAATGAATTTATTTTGGGTGGTTGGATTTTATGTTCAGCGGTTAAGTGCTGTTTTGACGCTGCCTGATTACGTTTGCTTTACTCTCAGCACGTCCTTTCGTCGCGCGGCCGATTTTTCCCGTTTTTGTGCATATTTGGGTTCCTGCGGGATGTCCTCGCAGTCAAGCCATCGGGGAAAATTATCGTTATACGGAGAGAATTCGCCGCTCTTTTTTTTCTGCACAACGAGTTGATGTGTACTTTTTCAAATTAGAATGACAGTAGCCACGAGTAGCGGCTGAAGCTCTGTGTGGCATATTGAAAGGGAAATTTTTATGAAACCATAAACACTATCAGATGATTTGAAATGAGACATAGACAGGCGCTTGATGGATGGATAAATGTATGAATAGATTTATTTGATGATGGATGTGGTGGGCGAGAAGAGTAGTGAATTGCATTTTATTGTTTAAACAGACAAAAATATTGGCAGATGCAGGTTCAGGAGTTGCACATATTGCTGCGGTCATATTAAGACGTTACTTGACTGTATCAACTATCAACGGAAATGATTTTTTTTTAAATTATAGCTCTATTGAAAAATTTTAAAAATATTACAAACCATTATTTTTTCACTTGTAGGAATGCATTTTCCTATAATAGTATTTGACTGTATTTTGACTATCTCTGTAACAGGTGAAATATCTCATGGAAATGTTGCCGCGGCGACACCAAAACCGCTGCAGTAGTTAGAAAGTAAAAAAAAAAAAATTGACGATGAATCATGGTCTTTAAAAAGAGACAGTACCTTTTACACAGAAGAAGTTTGTGTGCATGCAATGCACTCACTCCTTTGAGCCGCAGCTTAGCGGCTACTACCACTTCGGAGAGAAAACTTTCCATGCTCCTTTGGCTTGGAGCTCGCTACATTTTTCTTGACAACTCACAGCTGGTACCTGTGTCGTTAATTTTTTAATGTTTTCTTCAATCGAACAATGTGAGAGTGCGAGAGACCAACAATTTTGCATTCGTTTTGAGGTTGTAGAGTTATATCTTACTGCACGTTCGCGGACGAAAGATTTTGTGTTGACGAACTGACAGGAGTCAGCTGTCCATCGGAAACATTGGAGGTACATGCTGGGAACGTGCATCGTCCGAAATTGGTTTATACCAACGAAACGTCAGCTAAGCTGCATGTAATAGTTGGCACTGACGCGGTTTGTCCCACTAGGGATTTGTGCAAACGAGTAAGTGAATTCATGAACCAAAGAATGCACTAAGTAACTACCCCAGAGTGTGTTATGGAAGAAAGGAGTTGAGACGCAGCCGCTCAGTTGACTCGTGAATGGGCACTTTTTCTTTCAATTTTTATTCAAGCTTGCTGGTTGTTTCGGTTTTTTAAACTAAAAAGAAAAATTAAACTGAAAACATAGGAGGAAAACACAATTGTGTGGAGTGTTTTCGCTTCTCCAAAATGAACCATGTCACCGTGGAGTGCCCTCAAAACTCGCCATATGATGACTTTTGACGCCACAAACTTCAGTCTACTGTCGTTTCGTCGGTATATTCGTGCTCCTTTCATTGTTTAGGCTGTTTTAGTCCGGCGCTTCTGTTCTGATGATTGCTTCCCTTGAAGAACGTCAATGGTGAATTGCAGTTTAGGATATTGATTTTCCTGAGCCAATCCTCTTGACTTTTCTCAATGTGGAAAATAAAGGATATATTGGCTGAAGACTATCTTCTTCGGTATGTGGCGCAAGGCTAAGTGTATCGACGTGCTGCATCTTCTCGCTGGTTCTATGGGTCATTATGAAGTCGTACTCCTTCAAACGAAACCATCAATTGCGTTGACCCTTCCAGGGGCATGGCCGCGTCAAAATCTCTTGCATTACTATGTCTTGACGTTTCGATAGCATATATTTTTCGGATGGTGCAGCTGCTAGCATGCATCTCCTACCCGCGCCGTCTCGGACCGCTGTCTGTTCTACTAGTACCCACAGGAAGTTTTTATTAACGCGGCGAGAATTGAACCTCCGTCTCTCCAGATGTAGAGGGGTGACCTTGACCACACGGATATCGAGCAGTAAGGGTTTACTCAATTTTGTCGTACTGATAGCTATGCAGTCCGTTACGATATCGAAGGATTTTCCAAGTAGATACATTTTGAAAAGCTTCACTGTTTCAACGACCGACAGAGCCTCAATTTCATAGCTTTCGGAGTTCCTTTCGTGTTCTTTGTATTACCGATTGTAGTATGGGTTCGGTCGCCATCATTGTCAGTCGATTACTGCAATAGAGCTCGTGCGACGCCTGAAATGCTTGCACAGTTGTGCACTTCGTGATTTCCATCCGCCCTGTATATGTCTAACACCGGGTGGCTTGTCAATGCTGCTTTCAGTTGCCCAAACGCTTGTTGCTTCGATGATGTCCATGCAAATGAAGCGTTGTTTTTCATTCACAGTAAACAGGTGAGTGGCGCTGGCTTAGCCGGAGAGTCAAGGATAAAGCCGCCAAAAGTAGCTTGTTAGTCCGAGAAATCGTCGCACTTCGCTTGCGTTGGTTGGAGTCGGAAAAGAACGAATGCGAAATACCTATCCTGGAGAGTGTATGTCAAAAGGACGTTAATATCTCTGCAAGAAAATTGCATTTGTCAATTCAAAGTGTCATTCCGGCTTACTCGAGCAAGTCCAAGAACTTTTGAAGGATCATAACGTTCCATCGATATAGAAACGATGTTGGTAGCGATGATAACGTCGTCCTATTTGTCGAAGAAGACTCGCAATTGCATTTTGTAGGGGAAGATGCGTCACTTGTTCCGGAAATAGGTGATTATATCGTTGCCGGTCATATTACCTCGTCGATCCATTTGGATGATCCTGTAGTAAAAATCCGCACCCTCTTGGCGTTAGGTCGAATAGATTTTCCCATCTGGATATGCGCCTCGGCGTTGCGTTACTAATCGCTGCAGGGAAAATTTGTGAATTACTTTAATCCCATCCACATCTTGGTATTTTCTTTCATTTTCAAGTGCAAAGTGCACATCAATAGGCGTTCTTTCAATCTATACACGTTCTACGAGTACATTCGCTGAACTCGCGCTAAGGGGAATAATTGCTTTATGACTTTTTCTGTCACTGTCCACATTGTGTTTTTTTTTCTTTGCATGAATCAGAAAAAGTAAAACTGATTTGTCTAATTCTAAGATACTATTGATTTGACTAACCTTTTTTTCTTTTATCTGTTTCAGGTGAGTACCAAGCTGTCTTCTTAATTGTGGAATTGAATTGCGAAATTTAGCAAGAAAATCAGGTATTCTTTTCGAATGTTGCGCCAAATGTCAAAAATGGAAATTAACATTCAAATTGAAAAGTATTTTTTGAACAGCAGTACAAATCATATACTTTCAAAATTTCTAATTTATAGTACAATATTATAATAGAGCTAACCCAAATAATAGACACTACGACCATTGATAAGTCTATCGCCTTATTCCACCATTTTTTTTATTAAAACTATTGAAGCTTCTGATATACGAGACGCGTAAACGCGCACGCGGACGAATCCATGATACCCGTTCTCGTGTAAACAGCAAACGGGTACATGACAGCTCGTAATATTTAAGATAACGACCGTCGTTGTCGGTAGCCGTCGTTCAACGACGGGCTTACTCGACTTACGTGTAAACAGTAATCGCGTTCAGGGCCTGTCAAAGTCTAGCTTAATCCGCAAGCAGGAAAATGTTGCCATGGCACTTGGGCAAGGGTGCAGTTGCTAGCATGCGCTTCGAGTTATACTAAATTCAGTTCTATGAGGGCTGTCTTTTAAGTTTTGGATACAGGACCATCGAGGTTGCCACGAATCAAATGTCACTACTAAACATTAACCTGCATCTTTAGTTAACCTAAATCCAAAGAGTTAGTGTGATAAGTATAGTGTTACAGCTACAGCCAATTGTCAAAGTCGTCGAGTTATCCGAATAATGGAATTGAACCCAGAAAATTTGCACAGTAATTTTTTCCAACTTTCGAAGACAATTATCTCAAAAAGAATGCCTCGCCGAGTTGGTTTCTGTTTTCGCCAATGAAGCACCACACCAATCGACTATTTCTCGTTGGTATGCAGAATTCAAATGTGGTCGGGTGAGTCTTATCGACGATCCAAGGGCAGGTGCACCAAAAACGGCCGTCACCCAAGAAAACGTCGATGCTGTGCGCAAGCTCATCACAGAAGATCGACATGTGACATATCGTGAGATTGAGCCATCATTAAGGATTTTAAAGACCCAATTCAACAAATTTTGCATAAAGAATTGTGTTTAAAAAAAGAATTGTTCCGTTGGAAACCGCATCTATAGATTGAAGAACAGAAAGCAGCTCGGGTCAATTGGTGTCAAAAAACTCTAGACCGCTTCAACACAGGAAACTCTAACAACGTGTATAGCATTTTCAGTGGTGATGAATCGTGGATTTACTCTTATGAACCCGAAAATAAACGGCAGTCGTCTGTTTGGGTGTTCCAAAATGAAGAAAAGCGGACAAAAGTCATCCGTTCTCAAAGATGGTCGACATTTGTCTCAAAAGCAGGTCATGTAACAACAATTCCTCTGCAAGATCAAAGAACAGTTACTGCCGATTGGTATACAACCATTTGCTTCCCAGAAATCATCGCTGAGCTTCGAAAAACCACACCCGAATCATCCTCCACCAAGATAATGCAAGTTCGCACACAGCTCTCATAACAATTGAATTTTTAAAGCAATAAAACGTCGAATTGTTAAACTATCCACCGTATAGTCCCTACCTAAGCCCCAACGATTTCGTTACCTTTCCGAAAATTCAGAACAGTCATGGTCAAAGGTTTTAGTCGCCAGAAGAAGCAGTTGACGCCTTTAAAAACACAATTTTGACTGTACCAACAAACGAGTGGAATAACTGCTAGCAGAGTTGGTTCAAGCGCATGCAAAAGTGCATTATTCTTCGTGGAAAATAATTCGAGAAACAATAAAGTCTTTAAACATTATATACTGTTTTAATGCAGCCCTATATGCAAAACTTAAAAGAGAACTTTCGTAAATTGACAAAATTCTCTCTCAAACTTGGCTTTCCTCCTGACGCCCTATCAGAGTCGGCGCACCGGCCCTCAACCGCCTGCTTCGCCTTAGTCTTTGACCGCCCTTATCGCGTTTACGCTACACGGGTGGAAATTAAGCGATCGCGTATACGCGTCCCGTGTATCAGAAACTTTCAGCTTCAGTCACACCTGGCGAGTTTACTCGAAGTAGGAGCGAGTAATCGCCTCGTGTGACAACGTACTCGCCACTAGTGCGCGAGTACAGCGATCACGTGACCCAATCGTTGCTAGAGAATAATGTTGTCACCTTGTCTGATAGCTCAGATCGCTAGTTCCACGTAGTTGGGATTATGTGATTATCCAGTTGTATTGTTTCATGTGTTCTGTGAATTATGGCAAAAAAAACCCGATTGGAAATGGTCAGCCAAGGATTTGTCGATATTTTGGAATGTTTTCCGGAAGTACATTTCACTAGTTTGAACTACCAACTCAACTCGTACGACAAGTGAGTCGCGGCGAATAGTTAAAGCGATTAATAGTCACTTGTAGTACCAGCGAGTAAACTCGCCTGGTGTGACTGAGGCTTTAGTCTTTTGTAGGAGTCTTCTAACCCATTACCATTTCGACTCGTATATTATTATCTAATATTAGTTTATCAGGCCACTGACCTAATGCATTCGTTCCACTATGATTACTACATAAATTCGTTGAACAATTCAAGCGCCATGGCTGTTTACTTTATCTGCAGTTGAACATGTCAACACCGCCGCCGTCTCCCCCGGTTACCCTGGCCCGTATTGCACCCGGCGAATTTCGAATCGAATCGACAGAAAACAGGATTATCTGAATTTCCTTCAAATCTATACTCGAATTATCTAACTCTAACAGAAGCCCTCATTTATTAGTTCGAATCAAATAGAAGTATTACTGGGATTTTTGATAGCTTCCAACAAAATCCAAATAGCCCAAGAAAAAGTGATAAAAATGACAATTTGATAAAATTGAAGATGATCGATGAGCTCGTTGAGAACTGGTGGTTGAGTATTTTTTTTTTAATGAAATTTAGGCCATCTGCAATGCGTTTGAATGGTGGTCATACGTACGTGTGCGTACGATGTCAATGTTGGCTGTCATGAGAGAAAATAGGCTATAACGGGGAACATATTCGTAGGATTGATTTCTCAGCCGAGAAGGGCTTTTTTCGCTTAGGCAAACAACGGGCAGTGACCGGTGCTATATAAGCTAATGACGCCCCCATATTCCATCACACTTGGCGGCGCTACACGAAACTGAGATTTGTCCCATATTTATGATTTGTGGCCATGCGTAATTAAATAGCTTGAAAAATATGTGGGGCATGAAACGTGGGGACCTTTCTCTGCAGTGAAAAAAAAAACCCATACACACGAGGTGAGAATCCAAATTTGTTTGTACTCCAAAGGATTTTCAATTACCTTCATTGCATGAAAATCCGGAATATGTGACTCTACCTTTACAATCACTTCCACACAATGGCAAGTGATGTTAATGTCCAATTTCCTGGATAAAATTGACAATAGAAGTTGTCACTTTCCGTGACGCGTGTTGCTCACAAACTCTATGCCCTCCGATTAAATCTCATTCAAGCGTTGCGGTCTACTCAGTAGTACCAGAACTGAGAATAAAAAATCTTTTTGTGTTTATTGTGTTTAACCTACCTCCGTTGCTTTCCTTTTTGTTTGGTGTCAATAACGAGCGCCGGAGCAAATCACTTTTCGCAACACCTATCTATAGAAGAGAATTGTGTACTTTCAGACGATTCTCGGAAAGGCTACTCTGGGAAGGAAAACTTGGAAATCATCTCAATGGGCCAAGAACAGGCGTCTGTCGAGGATACTGAGAGAGATTATCCGGCCACCAAAGAGCCCCCAAAATGCATTGCAAACAATGCGATTAGAATTATCTGAGCAACTCCTTGCATCTCCGTCTATATACATGAGTGCATTTGATCCGGAGGGGAGAATGGTTCAGGATGTCGCAAACAGATCTGCTGGCTATTGATTTGGCCATTCGTGTGTTTGGCAGTCACGTGACCCTCATAAATCACGGGATTAATGTTACGTGAAATGATGTGTGCGCGCACGGTGATATGAATAGAAGAAAGCCATGGAGACCGTAGTGCAAAATGGATTGTGCACGCGAAGGGCATGTCCCACGGTTTCATCAAGTATTGTTTGCTTTGCGTTGGGGAAGGCGGCCTGACTAACTGACTGTGTTGACATATGCAGCATTTGGTAATGGGAAGATTGTCCTTGCGACGAAATCTTGGATGTGGAGTGGAACCACCATAGCGACTTTCATTATCCTGGATCCTGAAATACATTTGTATTCATATGAATTCAATGTGCATATTCATGAAACAGGCGAATTAAAAACGATTGGTCCACAATTAAGTCCTAAGTGATGGCATCACTTGATTCAGTATGGAATCCGACAATGATATTTAAATTTAAACTGAATGCGGGACACCACAATGGAGTCAAACGATGTGCACTTTTACCGAGCGACTATCATTGATTACTTTCTTAACTACATAAATAACGCATCAAGTGCAATTGCAGTGTCTTGGGCGGAATGGGCATCGTATGTACTGTTTATATGTTACAGTACCACCCCCATCGCCGCTCATCAATTATATCCATTCAGAAGGAAAACACATGGGGGTCATTGGTGATATTGAATCGTTGCGATCACTACAACCTTCGTTGTGCCTTCTGTATATCCCGCAACCGACATTCTCTCGCACCAATGCAGCAGATGTGCCTACATCGAGGCTCTGGGTTCTTTTTGAAAATGCACACAGCAACGCAACTACATGAGAAAATCGAACAATAGGAATTGCATTCTCGGCGTTCATCTTCGCGGTGGCGCGATTTATATATATGTCCGTACGAGTATAGATTTTTATTTTTTTTTATTCGTTTTCTAGTTCTTTTACGCGCCACGGATGGTATAGGGCAGGCAGGCATCATCCTCCGCGAAACAAGATCCAAAACAAGATCCAACGCTGAAGTGGCCCAAGACATCTCTGAACTGCATGGAACCTCACTCAAGAGATGCCTGAAAAATTATAAATGAGGAAGCGATAATGGCCGATTACACAAAATGGAAAATTGTGTTCGTTTGTTGGTATTGCGAGAGTTGATGATGATGATGACGACAACGACGACAACAACGACAACCACGAAGACGATGAACCTCCAAACTAAAATGGGCAAAAAGTATAATGTCAGTGAGAGAGAACTGGATAAGCTGTGAACCTTTTGTGAGATTTTCGTGGATGTGCGCGGTGATGATCTTGTAAGAAGAATTCATGTCTTCTGGAGTTGCTCTGAAAATTACTCAACTTGCGAGTGACGCTAGGGGGTCAGCGCAGATGTCAGAATACACCGTTTTTAAGTGGATGTAATTTTTCGCCAAAAGCACGAAAATAATTTACCAGGATAGGTCAATTTCGACGCGGATGATTTTCAGAAAATTGAAAAGAAATTGTCGACTTGCGGGGTTTAAAAAATTTGAAATATCTGGCAAGTAATCTACAGAATATACAAAGAAATAGGGGAAACACACACCAGTTTAGTTGCTGAGCTCTACTACTACTGTTTAAGAATAAAAGTGAAGTATACCATTGCTAAACAGTCAACAAGACCATTTAGCGATGATCCCCACACAAAAATCGTCAGCATAAAGCCAAAAACACAGAGTGCTTGAGCCTGTTTCATCATCCGATATACTCTGCTCTTCAGAAGCTACCTTAAGTCTATCGGGGAGGTAGCTCAACCAGATCGACGAAACCAGCTCAAGCACTCTGTATTTTCTGGTTTATGCTGACGATTTTTGGGTGGGGATCATCGCTAAATAGTTTTGTTGACTGTTTAGCAATGGTGTATTCCAGTTTTATTCTTAAAAAATTAGAAACATGCGTTTATGCGTGTAAAATGGGAATTGAGTTTCACACAGTGAAAGTTCACACTCGTGTCGTATAATACACACTCACACATTATAGGATCGTGAGCATTGTGCGAAGTCCGAAACTAGTTTATACCAACGAAACGTCAGCGACATGGAATAGTGTGGCTCAATTTTCTTCTTTTCTCGATTGGGTTTTCTATTTTTTATTTGCTTTCAAAACATGTTGTATGTCATTAAATGGTAATTAGAGTAACGTAACGTAATGTAAAGTACAATAATTAACGCTGTCAAAATAGAGGGTATATAGGTGTAGGTCTTGGTGTTGAGGAAAGTAGTTGAATTGTACTGATGAAGGACACAACTGGTGTCCGAAATTCGCATTTACAAAAAAAATAAAAAAGAATCCCGTCTTAGGAAATTATGCCCAACTAGGGGTTAGGGCAAGTGAGTATTGTCGTATTCTGACGAGAAAACACACTTGTGAGCTTTGTCGAACTACCTCCCCGTTAGACGTAAGGTAGCTCCTGAAGAGTACAGTCTATCGGGTGACGAAACCAGATCAAGCACTCTGTGTTTATGGCTTTATGCTGACAATTTTTGGGTGGGGATCATTTCTAAATGGTCTTGTTGACTGTTTAGCAATAGTATACACCACTTTTATTCTTAACAAATAGAAACATGCCCTTATGCGTAAAAGATGGGAATTGAATTTTTACTACTACGGTTTGCCCCAACCGCTAATGGGGCGTAGTAAGGGGGGATTCAAGCGGATCAATCTCCCTTCCATGGGTTCTTATACAATCGCTTCTATGTTATCCTTATCTCGAGTTCGAACAACAACTGTCTAAAAACCTGACAAGTTAAATAAACTCATAACGATTTCAATACAAAACACCTACAAAAATAGAAACGATAAGCAGAAGTATAAAATGCGCACAAGCTTCGTCAGTTCGACTGCACTCGTGGAATTTTTACTCTCCTATGAAGTGTAGGCTTTAACTATTTTAGCGTCATATTCAACTAATAGGCAATATGCATATTAGACATATACCGAATATTCCCATTCCAAATGTCGCTGCTTCTTAAAATCGACGCTTAATTCTCCGTGCAAAATTGGCGATTTATCTACACACGCTGTTGCGTTCGGTGGCCGTGATCGTTCGGTCACCGCTCTACGATGCTAATCTAAAGCTCGGAGATCAAATCTCGGCGCGATCAAAAACTGCCTGTGAGTACTAATGTGTAGAACTCTCACAGTGCTCCGAGCTTGTCAGTATAAAGACGGCGCGGATAGGAGGTGCATGCTTGCAACTGCACTTCCGAAAAGTAGATATGCTATTGAAACGTCAACAAGGCATAGAAATGCTAGAGATGTTGACGCGCCCATGCCCCTGGAGGGGTCAAGGCAATTAGAGAGATATTCACACAACCATCTGTGACAACAGAAAACTTGAACCTTGTAAGAAAACTAGAAATCTACCGTGTTGTGTGCTGTTGAAAACAACACTAATAACAACAACCTAGCCTTCGGCTTGCTTGCCGAAAGTATGATACCCTTCACGTATCATACCCTCGTTTTCACTTATGATGTATTTGCCACTTTGAAATTTGTAGTAAAACTTGTTCCGATTTCACTGTTCACTATGAGAGGTAGGTATGTGAAATAGTAGGCCGATTTCAACAAAAAAAGGAACGTGGTTTGGCAGTCAATATCATTGAATAAAATGAAATTTAGTAAAAAAAAAGAAATAAAAAAGTTTTTCTAACAAAAACTTACTTTTGGAACAGTCGTTCCTATTATAGCTATACGATATATTAGTCCAATTTCAACCAAATTCGGGAATGTGATTTGGCTAAATATACTATTGATTACTGTGAAGTTTGAAAAAGATATCTTTAGAAATAAATGAAGTTTTTCTCACAAAAACCAATTTTTGAACCGGTCGTTCCTATGGCAGCAATATGACGTAGTAATTCGATTCCGTTGGTTCCGACATATTTACAGCGTGCAATAGAAAGAAGGCTTTGTACAAAATTTCAGCTCAATTTCTTTAAAACTGAGGGACTAGTTTGCATAGAACCAGACGGACAGATGGACAAAGCTTAATCGACTCGCCTCATCATACTGACCATGAATATATATAGTTTATATGGTCGGAGACAAAGTTAATATACCCTATCACATCCGTGAAGGGTATAAAAATTGGCGAATTGCTTGCACACTCCAGTGTGTCCGCTTGCGCTCCCACCGGCCAGTGCCCTGTTTTAATGGCTGCGACTCTGGCAAAATCCGGCCGAGCTCTACTTAAGAGAACGTCTGTCCTTCGTAAGTCGTATGATGGCCGTAGTGCTCAAGATGTGACGTACGTCGACAGCGTGCTCCATATATTGCTTGCCCGTTTCAGGTAGAGCCTTGATTGCGGCTTGGCTGTCGGTGAAAATGTCGGCGCTGTTTGTCATAACACAAATGCGCTTTACTGATCTACACGCCTTCCTTATCGCCGACACACAGTTGAGTAGTCTGGGAGGCGTAAGGATAGTCCGAGATTTTCGGAAAAGATCCCCGCGCCGATTCCGCATGCCATTTTTGAGCCATCAGTGAAAATTTTGCATTCACACTTCCCTATCACTTCTCCTCTGTCCCATACCGCCCTTGTTGGAAAGCTAGGTGTGAAGTATCGCTCGAAGTCGTCTTGGGTGATGATGTAGTCTGTTGGGGTAAAGTCCTGTTCCTGTACTCAACTGGGTGGAGACTCTAGGATGGTGCCGTAGCCATACGATCCGGGTGTAATGTGGTGCAGTTTAGGACGCAACCAACCAGCTTCAATGCTAAAAACTGCAGCATAATTTACCACTGGCATAAAACAAAAAGCTAACGACTTCACTGCCATTGAATTCTAGAGCCATAGCCTTGTCCTTGATCGTTAAGATTACTTTTGCTGGTAAAACTTATCCTATTTTTTTTTTTGTCTGGACCATACTCGCTATCACGATTCTTGCAAACTTGTTTCCGCAGATTCACAGAATAGACTCAGTGGCGAATCTAGAAATCGAGTTCAGAGGGGGCCCGACTCTGTTTGTTATCTGAGGAGCTAAGGGTATATCCACATCTATTAAATTTTCGGTACTCAAAGAGGCATGCGTACATTGAAAGCGCGGACACATTCCTCAAGCATGCGTTAAACAGCTGCACAGAAATTTCGCCTTATCAGCAAAAACTAGACTCGTCCCATGCAGCAGATTAGGCTCGACTGGAAGTATCCTATACCATCTGTGTTTTGTTCGGATTATCTTCTACCCCATAGTTATTAGCTTCAATGGTTTATTGTGAGAAGGCATTCTACAATACCTCACTAAGAACATCAGGAATTTACTAGTTACGGTAATAGCAATGTCAAATTCGTAAGCACACACTTCCTGCTGCTCGACACTTTCGGGCTGTATACTTTAGAAAGCCAAATCGAAGAAGAACGCGTAGCGCAAAGGAATCGACCCTTGTCGGATATCTTTTGTATTCGCTGTAATTTTTATAAATCATTTTAGAGTATAGTATTTCTTCGAATATTCGAAGACCAAACTCTAGGTACCAAACCTTTTGATGGGAGTCTGGGTACCGATGGCCCCCTCTGGATCCGCCACTGAATAGACTCGGTTATGTCTATGCACTCTGCTGAAGTCAATGCTCTAGACGTTGCATCAACTACTTTTGTTCAATATTTTAAATTAATAAATAAGCCAACTGCTTGTCAAAAAAAATCTTACTTTAAAACCTAAAGCCAACCAAAACATCACAAAAAAGCTAACAATATGTAAGTAATGCACCAGTTGTCTGGTATGGAGTTTAAGTCTACGAAATTCCAATGCAATGCCAAAAGTTGTCCAGCTTGTTAAAATTCCAGACAATTTATTGCTTTCTTACAATCCGAAAAAAAATACAAAAATAATCTTTTCGTATTTAAATTTTTTCTCCATTTAATCGTATTCAAATACTATTATTTATTGACATCAGTTGTAAGTAATGCGACACATGTACGTATTTTAATATGGGTTGAGTGGTTTTTATATTTTGGATAATTTTTTTTAAGTTGACAACTGCAAAACGGAAACATTTCTTTCAAAAGCTGGATTTAGGAGCTCCAGCTAGTATGTTTAAGCCCGTGCCGCCAATTGTCAAGTGTTGAGATGAGATGCATAGAAAAAAGTCAAGCTGTAATACCAACCAGCGATTATGAAATATTGAAGATTATTAGACTAAATATTATTATTGTAGTTGGTGACGTGTATATTATTTTTTTATTATGCAAAGTTTTGCCATCATTGTCATTGTATGTTTCTCCGATCTTTGAAGTCCGTTGAAGTCTTCTCAAGAACATTTTCCAAACATCCAAGTGGTCGCTAGAAATATCGTTCTGTATCTCGAATTCTCATACCTCTGAAACCATTATCATCTCGGCGACTTTCCCGACCGTGGCAGATAGACGGATAGGGTATGGGTCTATTAAGCGAGGTGGTGGTTTCGAACCCTTTCCCGAGTATATTCGTATTGTCGCTCCCAATCTACATAGCTGGGAATTAGTGCATTGATTTAATGAAATTTAATGGAATACAGGGGCCCGAAGCGTGATACTGACCCCTCAGCTCGTTGTACCCTGGAAAATATTCCTAATATTCGTCAAACCCCGTTTTCCGATTTTAGGACAAAAGAAACCTACTTTACTGCAGTTATATGAATACTGCTATCTCAGAGAAAGTTTTGACCATTTTCTGACTGAAGCTCATCTATGATACAAACCCACGATGCCGCATTCGGATAGTCGAAAAAATTAAGAATTAATTCTAAGAAATATGTGGACGTAATATTATTATAGGATGACAGATCCTAGATCAGAGTGATCATAATGTGATACTGGAAGCGCGCGGAGTAACACGAGCAGATTTAATGAAGAGCCCTAGGAACATACATTCTTAACGCCACAATAAATTAAAAGATTCCCATGGCTGACCTTACCAATCGCGTCATAGACTGCGCTTATTCCAAGCACGTTTGTCAACAGCTAGACGATATTACTTGCGTAATGAACGTTGAACCGTATATCTTGGTATGTACTTTTCGAATATTTTTCTCTTTTATATTTTCTATTTTTGTCCTCTATTTAAGCCCATAATCTCATTTCCACTAAGCCATAGACTTAATGTTGGTCCAAAAAGTCCAAATCGTTTTCTTTTTTCTTCAGCGCGGGGTGAAACTTATTTCAAGATCAACAACAACAACAAATGCACGAATGTGTATATTCGTTGAAGATAAGGCCACTCTTTTTTCTTTTTCGAAAGTATTTTGTATTTAATCATTTAATTTTTGAAGTGCATACAATTCTTCATTTTCATTAATTTTTAAGCCATAAAGTCGGCAGATGCAATGATTTATTTGTAGTTGACTGAGTTTATGGGGTCCAAAAAGTTATCGAATGTGAAAGGGAGAGACATAACCGATGTGTGAGAATTGATTAATATGCCTTTGTACTATATAATATTTGCCGACTTGGGTCTGGTCACTTCCACTTCTTAATGACGCATCTTGATATTTTATTGTGTACTCGTATGTACTTATAAATTTGAATGTTTGCAACTTTGCTAGATTGTTATAGAACACTTTGAGCCTAATTTATCATTTGTCCCATTTAAGAGTGACTTCACGTGATGGCATAAGGATCACATTAGGACATCAACAAATTCGGTCTCACAAGTACATATTTAAGTAGCATGCTTCCGAATTGATCTATGGACCTTGTCGTTATCCTTTAAAGGTTGCACTTTTTAAACATGTTACTTCTTTTAATGCAATAGTGGCCGAAAGACCAGAAGTTGGAGTTTGTCATGAAACACAAAAGTATGTCCATTACAATTGGCTTCCATACCTTGTGCTTGGAAAAGACGATTCCAGCTGGAATTTTCAACAATGTGAAGCCCCGAGTTAGTGTATTAGCATTCCCCACTTTAGACGAACTCATGTGTTTTGAGCAAACGGAATGCGAACGGTTACAGTGACAGGAACGAAAGTTCGATAGGCCAGATTTATCTAAATCAAAACAGGAGCAGAAGCCGAGACGAAGGCAGATCTGCTTTTTTCATTCAAATTTCGAAAATACTGCTTTGGTGATCCAGAAGGTATTTTTAAAATTTTGATGCAAAAAAGCGTTGCTTTGTGCTGTTTTTTTTTAAGAAGTTAGACTATAAAAATAATATGAAAAATTGGGATTTGTAATGTGCCACCTAGCAACACTGGAGTTATCTTTGATAGTGACGCGCTTTCACGACTATTTGAGGGCTTGTAGTCGCATAAATAGAGCCCCACCTATAGATGTTGGTTTTTATCGTCATTGTCCTGATAATTTCGTGAATCGTTATGTCTTCTGGTACATATCCTATACATCCTGGACTTAAAAATGTTAATCCAGAAATCGTCGACTGACTCAAGTACTACATGGGACTCCTCTATCAAATTTGAAGCCCTACATTGATTAAAGTCGGAAAAACCGAGCCTAATACCTTGCGGGCGGTCCTTGAGTCAACTTAACAATAGCAGCCAATAAAAAAATTAATAGACAACACCGTTAAAGACGGTTTTTTGATCGATGTACACGGCAAGCATTTTGGTCGCGAGCATGCATCGAACCACGTCAAACTCAATAGAAAAAAAATTTCCTCGTATCCACCGTTCTGTGCTATTTGATGGTTCGATGGAAGTTCCGTCGTGGCTCTGCACGATCATGTGTGGCGACCTTAATAAGTCGAATTTTCGTTTTTTGCCCGTGTGTAATAAAATTGACTCAAACTTACCGTTATATTGAGAATTTAATTTTACATTTGTTCGGCTCTTTTCACTCTTCCCTTATAAGTAACAAAAACTGCAATGTTACTACTAAAATTCATTTGCCCTAACCGCTAATGGGGCATAGCCCGTCAACTATTCCATGTAGCTGTGCTGGAGTTTTGTTGGCATAAACCAGTTTCGGACGATGCACGTTGCCTACCTGGGACAAGTCAAGAGATCTTGTGCTTTATTATTACGGCCAGCACCACAGGGGGAAGACAACATAAACATCCATGGCCACGAAGGCCGTGAACGCGACTTGAACCAGTAACGACCGTAGTTAGACACGAGACTGACGCCTCTACGCACTGAGCTACCAGTCGCCTCTTCTTATTCTCTTCAGCAGAATAGTGGGTGCGCCACTTTTTTTGTGGAGCAGTCTATAATGGCGGATGGTTATTTATAAGTAAGCGTTTAGGCGTCAGTCTGATGCAAATTCTGCAAATTTCGTTCGATGGTTGATTGGCACTCCAACGGCTGGTTTTTAAGCATTTTGATTTGGTAAATATTCGAAAACTTCGTATTAAAAGATAAAAAAACGTCATCCTAATATGGCGAAAAATAATAGCTTAAAGCTGAACTTTTCTATAGGATAAAGTAAATGTCTTCATAATTTCATAGTAAAGCCTTCATCAGCAGAGCATAGTCTTTTCCCCCAAATATTTTCAAATTGTCAAATCATAATTTTTGAAAGCGGTATCCCGTTAGAAGTAAACACACTAGACCTATTGGTCACAGTGCTTGGGTCATCTCCGGACCCACTGCCCCTCTTTCTTACCTTACCGTTAGAAAGCGAACTTTTGAAGAATTTGCAGAAATCTCAGTTTAAAGTACCGTTAAAAAATATTTGTTCAATTTTTAAAGTACAGCTAGGAAATATCCATTCAATTTTTCAATGGAATTCGAAGCTTTTTGAAAATGGAAACAGTCGTATAGGGTCTGGGAAAACATACAACATATTTTCATTTTAATGCCCTTTGAATCAAAAGGCATGCATTATGTTGCATGCCTTTTGATTCAAAGGGCATTTCGCTTCGACACAAAAGCCGGAATGTAAAATAAGCGGAAATCATTTACCTTTAAACCGAATTTTATTTGATTTCGTGAAATACGTCATTCAAGGCGAATTCATTTTGAGCTGATGCTTTACATTTTGTTTTGAAATGAATATCGTTTTAAAATGTAGTCCGGATGGCGCAACGGTTAGCACGTTCGCCTTCAACGCACTGGGCCCTGGTTCGATTCCGGGGACTTACGTGTCGGACTATGAGCCCACTCAGCTGTTAAATGAGTACCCATTATGGGGTAAATAACTCGGTTGAGCGTATTGCTGATCACATACCTCTGCACAAAAACCGTCACGATCTAGAAAATGAGATGATGCTAACTCATCTCGAGGCCGTGGTTCAAATTGGACTGTGGCGCCAGTTATATATTTATTTCTCGTTTTAAAATAAATTATAATATTGAAGTAAAACGGGATCACTTTAGTTGTAAGTTGATTCTATTTGATTTAAGCCTAATTTGAAAGGAACAACATCAAATTGACTTCATTCTAATTTTAAGTCGTATTATTTCTCTGAGTGTAGCCAATTTGAGTGGCTCAAATGATTCAATGGCCCATTTAACTTTATTGTAGGCGAGGATATCTTTGGCAGTACTCCAGTCTAAGCGGCTCGCTTTGTACCGCATCCTCGGCTCAACTGTGTAGCTAGTATCCTCCCCAACACTCTTGTACCCATGAAAATGATTATCCAGAAGCAAATTGCCTGTGCCCTCGGCATTCTCTGTACTACTGCCATCCTGTCTACGCAGAATGTTGACTTGTTTCTACCTTTTTTGACTAAAACACGATGAAGTCTATTATTTGTACTATCAACACCTTCACAGAATATAGTAGGTACAACTGCATTTCTTGGCGACTCGTATACTTTTATTATATAGTGTGAGCGAGGCCCGGTATCGCTCCCACTCGCCAGTATATTTTGTCCTATTGGAAAGTCTCTCAACTGAGTTGAGTTTCTCAGTGGACAGTTTTCCACATTGGAGGGGATCTAACTGCCTCGGATACATTATAGACCAAAGTGTCCAGAATGAGCCACCCAGAAACGTTGTTGTCTATTATGTTGAGCTTTTCACGTAACGAGACTGAGTATCTTTCCCAGTCTGTGCGCTGTGGAGCTCTTCTACTAATGCTAACTTGCTTTAAAGCTTCTGTACCAAACGAATATGCCTGTGTTTTGACAGTGATGGTTCATTGGGAGGCGTGCCAATTATGTATTCGATTTGACAAGCTGTAAAACCCAAACGTAACGTCTAGTATCTAACGCCTGATCCTTGTGACAAAAGTTGGACAGTTGTCTTTGTTAAAAATTTTTAAATCTAGACTTGTAAAAAATTTAAGTAGGTGCTCATCCCGACTGTTCGTGTCGGTACTTCCCCAGATAATGTGGTGATCGTTTTCCCCCTGCAGTAGTCAGAGAGCCTGCGAGGCACTGAAAATTGAATTTCACTGTCCCCGGGTAGGTAATTCGATACGATGACAAGTTCTGGTTCGTTATTACCATTGGTCGAGTTAATGGCTACTGCCAATAGGTCGTCGCTGGTCAAGTCTGAAAGTTAAATGTGTTTAATGTTGTTCCTTAAGATCATACAGGCTCTTGGACCAACCCAAACATCGAGCTTCTTTTTGTATCCAGCTTTGTGCAAATACTTCAAATCAGATTTGTGGTCAAAGCCTAGCTGCATAACCAATATCGTAAATGTTGATATGCTTATTTTGATGAAATTTTCCAAAGATTTTCATCAGCTTTTTCAGTGATTTGACGATCAGCGCGTTGCTCATTTTTGACATTAAAATTGTAGGGAGCCTAAATTGTTTTGGTTGGCTACTTTAAAAAAAAAGAGACTTCTGGAACAAAACAAATAAAACACGTGTTCTCTTGTCGGCTGTCAGAACCAGAAGGGGCTTTATTTCACAGTCCATCGTTTCTCAAACTTTTTCTTTACTTTCGGCCAATTTGACTTATCAGATCGTCCTCGATCTGACCTACTCACATGTTGCTTCTGTATAACCATCAAGTGCTTCGTCCGGTTTTTTATCCTGACTTAACCATTTCCTCATACGCGCCGCTTCGATGACCCCGTCGTAAGGCAGCTGGGTAATCTTGCAGTTTTCTATGTCTCTGGCGATGTATCTATCCTTAGGCAGAAGTTTATGGGTAACATAAGGCCCTCTGTACCGAGGAAGCAGCTTTTTGTTAGTCCCCACCACATTATCTACATTCCGGATTACGACGAAATCTCCCTCCGCGTACCTCATGGCTGGCGCACTGCGACCCATGAAATACTTCATGTTAGATTCTTGTGACTTCTGGATGTTGTCAGCTGCTGTCTTCCTAACAGTTTCTAAATTCCTATTTATCCCAGTATCACATTTAGCATCTACTCCGCTAGCTCATTGACTTCCCCACCTCGTTGATCTACCCCAAATAATAGTTTGCTCGGAGTCTCTCTCGTCGTGCTGTGCCTCGTGTTGTTCATTCCGAACTCCACATGTGACAACTTCAATGCCCAGTCGGCGTTTTGCACGGGCTCACTCACTTTCCCTAACATACTCTTCAATACCCGATTTACTCTTTGTACTTGGCCATTTGCCTGGGGGGTCGCCACAGCCACCTTTACGTGATCTATGTTGTTCTAAGTGTCACCATACACTGTCGAACTCGAACACGAACCTAGGTACAAGTGGACCGGTTTTCTTCACATCTATGTGAAGTGTGTGTGTGTGTCAGAGGACATTTGTACCAGGTTCGAGATCGACAGTGTATGGTGACACTTAAGGAGGTATGCAGCAAACTCTAGAGAGGTGAAACAGCTTCCGCGGTCGGTGATGATCCGACCAGGGTGACTGTAGTGGCTGAAATACTTGTCTAAGCAAGCCTGCACTTCTCGAGAACTTGTAGAATTCACCGGGTACATTCGGACGAACTTCGATCTGACTGATTATGGTTGCAACACTTACCATATTTATAGAATTTACAGCTGTCTGCAGGTCATCCTCATTGTCGTCTGAATCAAGCGTTTTCATCACTTTATTTGTCGTCTGGACAGCAGCTATCGTCCGTTTAACAGGCATCAGCTTCTTCTTCGAGTTTTGGCAGTTGTAGTGGCTGTGTCCTATTTTCCAGCAGCGGAAACAGACATCCTTCGGTCGTTTCTCAAACGGACAGTCCTTCTGATGATGGCCGAGGGATGAGCAATTAAAACACCTAACAGCTTCGGGTCCGGCGGCTCTCATCACAGCGGCATAGTCTGGTCGGCGTGATGCCTCTCGAATTTCTGGTCTCGATAATTTCCGTTGCTCATATCGCTCCAGTAGCACTTTCAATTGTTGAATCGTCTGCGCGGAATTTAGTATAGCGAGATCTGCTGACGCATCGCGGGGGCCTTCGATGATGAAATCTACTAGCTCTATTTCCGCAATATCTGCTCGGCGGGCTATGTTCTGCATTTCTAGCACATAGTGGCGTAGAGATTCGTTCTTCTTCTCCCAGAACCGTTCCCGCAGTTGCCGATAGACTTCCTGTCGAGTAAAACGATGTCCAAACTCGGTAACGAGCTCCTCCTTAAGCTCTTGGTAGCTTACCGCTCGGGCGTTTTGCAGGAAAAATTTTGCAATCCCTTCTAATGAGTGTCGCAAACTCATCAGTTTGGTGATTTCGTCAGCCTCTATTGTCTTCATGGTTTCTTCATAATCCCGCAGAAAATCCCGTACGTCGTACGTGTTATCCCCCGAGTATTTCGTAATGGCCTGTTCTATGTCCCGGAGATCCACGTTTAGTCGGGCCAGCGTGACATAACCTAACTCTCGGGGATGAGCTTCTAGCTCCGACACCTCACTTTGGAGCTCTAGCGATTCACGTCTCTTCCTCAGCAGCCGCAGTTGACGATCAATGTCCTCATCCTCTTCTTCTCCCGGCGTCGGCATAGCGCCAGTGGTCTCATCAGCAGTTTCGGCGGTGGTTCCGGCAGTGTTTTCAGCAGCCGTTTTTCTGGCGGGCTTATCGTCGGCTTTGTCGGCGGCTTTGTCGGCGGTTTTGTCGGTATCCCCGTTCTTCGAACTGTTGGTGACTTCAGTCAAAGTTTCCGTAGTGCCCTTCCCGGAGGCTTGGGGCACTGATCGTAAATCCGTCGCAATTGCGATATGCTCGCGCTCGCTGGTGTTTCTACATTGGCCCTCGCGAGTGCCTCGACGATTTCTGCCCGAGTTAGACGGCTTGACATGCTCCTCTTTAAAATATTTACCTTGTCGTACCCCACACCTGAGCTGTAGGGAGCCTAAATTGTTTCGGTTTACTTACTTTTTTAAAAACGAGACTTCTGGAACAAAAGAAATAAAACACGTGTTCTCTTGTCGGCTGTCAGAACCAGAAGGGGCTTTATTTCACAATCCATCGTTTCGCAAACTTTTTCTTTACTTTGAAAAGGCAAACAATAGAAGGCGCGCTACATGAACGTATGGCGCCAAGCTAATTCAAATATTTTTAAAACTTAACTGAATGTGCTTATAAAATTAATATTACTAAAGTGAGCGAACCATTTTCGCGCAGTAGTTTTCTATAACGCTTCTGCACCGCACACAGCACAGATTTTTTCATAAGCCTGCGCAGCGTTGTTCCCTTTGTCGTAACAATTTTGCAAAATATAGCGCAATTTTACGTTATTTCCATTTTCAAATGAAATTAACTTTCCAATCACTGCACCAATTCCATTGTTTACATATTCACGGTAACACTCAAACTGTCACCCTTCAGACGAGTGTTCAAGTGTATTGCTGCGATCAGTGGTTCTTAAGTTATTTTCAACTGACGCCGCCTATCGGCATCAGGAAAGCGGAACGAACTTTTTCCCACACCTATTAGCCTATTATCTTGGAGGTTGGAGTAAATTATTAAATTAAATAACCAGCAAAGTCCATTTATTGTACTTGAATCTTTTTTTGCCGTTGACTAATAACCTGTACCCCAAAAAACTGCTAGAAAGATGAATAAAAGCGTCCGACTAGTCATTTTAAAATATGTAGTGGGCGCAATTTGAGAATGTCCCCCATACACTATTGCCTCGTCCACTCAAACTCTATCCGCCGTCGGGCATTAGGTACTTATGTACGTCTCAAAAATGCACGCATTATTTCGTTTTTCTTTTAATTTGGGTATTATGAAAGCCAGGCAGCATCAACAGACCATTATTGCCTCCATCCGAGTGGGTCGGGGCGGTCCAGCACCAGCCAGGCGACCCAGCTCGCTATACAATTATCAGCGACCGACCAATCCAACCTGCCTGAACCATGCCGTTAACGCTCATAATAATAATTTTCCCGCGATGTTAATTTATCCGTGATGGTTGTCGCGCAACGGCGGCCGGCGGCAGCCATAAACCTGATGCAGATTAATTCCCTAATTAGTAATGGGAACGGGCCCCCGGTTAGAGTGGACTTGACGACGTTTTCCCGATTGCATGGCTGCGTTTTATCAATCGCAGGTCCTTTCCCACCACATTCGCCGCCATTGGTGACAATTACTCCTTCTTGCGTATTTGCTGAAGACGCGGAAAATACCGAAAATAACTTTAAAAATTTAAGTCAATCGTGCAGTGTGCACGCCAGCAACACCCCACGGCCTTGTGGTGGAGCCTGATTAAATCCCCGAAAATGCATCTGAACCCCCGCCTCATGTTCGTTTTCCCTCCAATAATGCAATTTGCGGCCCCAATCTGCCATGTGGCCGCCATATTGTGCAGCGTTGCAATAATCAGGGAGTACACAGTGCAGGGAAAAAGACGAAAAAAGAGCCAACTCGGGGGCATTAAAAGTTGAAAACTTTCCCGTCATAGAGCCGTCACCGTGGAAAATTGCAATGCAAGCAACTAGACGCGCGGCTTGGTGGCGGGACGCACAACAACGGTCGTGGAACGTGGACAAGTGCATGTGGGGCAGTCTACTACCACCTCCGCAAAGTGAATTGTGGCCCCAAGACCCCTCGTCGTTAGCTCGCTCACCCCCGTCCCTTCGACGGCGCACACAATCGTAGCCCAGCACTGCTCGCGCTTTGTCAATGAACGACAGAAATGTGCCTCGAAATACGACGCCTGTGACGTTGTGTGATGAAGGCAGAGCGACGACCATACGATTTTGTTGCTTCCTGGCCGGTGGTGCCATGCGTTTCTATTGTATTGTCGTCTGGTTTTCGCCGACAAGCAGGCAGCCCGCAAAGCGTCACGGCAGGTTGGGTCTTAAATCAAACCCTCCTCCTTTTGACGTTGATGGCTTTCATTTTTGCAGAGTTGATTTCGCGCCACTCATACACGGATAGCGCGCCGAACCCAACCATGCTCCGTCACACTCCAATCGCACGCTGTATTCATTCTCAGTGCGTTGGTATTAGTCGCGGATACGAGACGGACTGAACATGTGGTATTGTGTGCGCGTGCATAACCAATAGCCATGACGTCACGGAGCTAGGGGAAGTCGCTTGAAATGATGATTTATTTTCGATACCGGACACTAGTAGACTTTGTGGCAGCACAATCAGCAGAGAGAGATAGACAGCGAGCGAACTTGTCGTCTTTTTGTTACTTTATGGGCGCCCCCAAGCCGAATGGTGGCCATGGCGCGTTGTTTTGGGTGGAGCCGCTGTCGCCGCCGTTAAGAAGTGGCGACCAGCTTTGTTTTGGCGTGTTGCGTACGCGGATCCCAGTGGAAATTAACGCGACCACGCTGCAAATAAATTAGGCAAGGTCGTCCGTTGTCGCGCTGTCGTAAACAGTCGTAAATAAAAATTTGAACGAAATCGAGAATGAGCTGTGAGCAACGGAACATTTAACGGGCAGCACGTGCTCTTTGGGCCGACGATGTTTGAAAAAAAAAAAAAATTGCAGATGAGAAGGAGCCCGCGGCCGTTTTGTATGTACACGATTTAGTCCGGCGACAGTTTTGCGAGTGAATGTCCTGGAAATGGATGTCGAATAGTGCAATTGATGGGCACGACATTTTGAATTTATTGACAAGTTGATGAAGTTCATTGGTGAGGTGGAAAGGAAGTTCTTCTGTCGGAGATTAGGCGGTCGTTCTCTCTGGAAACATATTTAATTCACAAAAAGTTAAAATATAATGTTAGTATGAAAATCCATCAATCAGTTTTAAGCAACAGCTGTACACCGGTAAAGTACCGCTGTGACGGAAGAAGCTAGCTGGGTGAAACTTGACCGATTGGTGGATATTAGCGTGGAATAGGATCGTGAGGAGTTTCAGAAAAATTCACAGGACGTTTGGTAGGTAGGGATCGGCTCTCTACTCATAAAGAAGTTTGCTGATAATTGTAACCTTATTCCGGTTCAGCTGTAACATTTGAAAATTTATTACCTACTCGACTTCCTGAAAATGAATAGTTTACACTGCCTCGTGGCAACTCCCAAGGGGCAGTTGCCTTGATGTGCCTCGTTTTCTAGTAGTATAGGGTTTTTGAATAGGGACGACGCATTTTGTTTTTGACATTTCTCGAATAGGAGTGAAGTTGGCTTCGCAATTCTTTCACATTTTGAAACGTCAGTCTATGCGATTTAATCATGGAGGCATGCACGCTTGAAAAAAGTTTGCAAGTGATTCAACTTTTTTATCAAAGTTCACGTTCTATCGCCATCGCCACTACGTTGCGCGCGCTTAGCCAATTTTCGGTCGACGCAACCGTCCAACAAGACGGACTATTGAACGTTTGGTGCTTTGAGTATAGAACTAACAACAGGAGTGGTTATATGCCTGTCAAACCATACAAATTTACAGCTTCAAAATGGGACAATGGGCGCATTCGGGTGTCACGGAAAATAGCGTAATGCGCTGCATAGAAATAGCGAATTCCTAAGCAGCACAAACCAATTTTTCTTGTGACGCCCGAATGGTATGCTGGCTCACCTGTTGTAAATTGACATGCCTGCATTCACAAATCGGTAGCGCATCTTGAGCGCTCCTGTCTTTGTCCCAATTTTGCACTGAATTACAACAACAAAAACGGGAGCGCTCGGGTAGCGGTATGATTTGTGAATGCAGGCAGTTCGTTCGAACTGTCAAATCTCCGCTAAGCCAAGACAGCGAACAAATTTTGTGCTGCCTAAAAGTGTTAGCGCCAAGCTATTTGCGCTAAGTTTAGCAGTGGCTTAGCGCACCATTCGGAATACAAATCACGAGGCAGCACTTAAAGCTAGCTAGCAACCATGACTCCCGAATGCGCCCAATCTTCTTCTTGAAAAAGACGAGAGCTGGGAGAGTAAAGTTAACGGTTTTAAGATTGTTATTCTCCAGTTGTACATAAAGCTGTCAAGCACTTTGTGAAAATAGTGAATACAGTTTAATTCGCGAAAGTTTGGAGCCGGTTTTTGTGTGTAAACAGCCGTGATTATGTAGAGAAGACACTAGTGAAATTTCCGGTAGGACAAATTCGTGCGGTAATGAGTTGTGGTAAATTGAAATGCCTCGTCGATGGCTGCAAAAATAACCAGCGTATCCCTAAGACGGGGGTGTCATTTTATAGGTAAAACATTAAATATTTGGATATGATGTGTGCATTACTTGTTTTTGTGAGTTTTCTGTCAGAAAACCGATATTAAAATGTTTGTTTTGGTTTCTGATTCCCCGCTGTATATAAAGCTGTCAAATATCCGCGTCCTATTGGTGGTCGTCATTGATAGTCCGCGTTCTTTTCCTCTCCCATGAAAAATTAAACGCGCTCTTCTCGTCCCATAAATTTTGCCTATGGGCCACTCCAGTAGTTACTCTGAGGTTTGGTGCAAAAATTCGAAACAGCTTATGCTTTGCATAATGTCCCAGTGCGTGTGCGACAACGTAATGCTTGAAGTGAAGAAAATATCATAGCCGTTCGAGAGAGTGTCCGTGAGCAGTCAAAAGGATGTCAATTCCACGCCGATCGCAGGCGTTAAACATGAGTGTGACCAGTTTGTGGCGAATTTTCGGAAGAATTTGGCTCTCCGCCCGTATAAGATTGCGTTGACTCAAGAATTGAGGCCAACCGACCATTTTAAGCGTTGCACATTCGCTAATTGGGCTTTGGACCAGATGCAAGCTGACCACGACTTTCACAAGAAAATCATCTTTTCGGATGAAGCTCACTTCTGGTTCGATGGTTTTGTCAACAACGAAATTGCCGCATTTGGTCGAGTGAGCAGCCTGAAGTGATGCACGAGACACATCTTTATCCGAAATATTAACTGTTTGGTGCGGTTTTCATGGCGGCGTCATCGGTCCATTTTTCTTGTTTGATGAAAACGGCGTCAACGGCGATCGTTACAGGGCCATGATATCGTATTTTTGGGACCAGCTCGACGCTATGGACTTGGACGATATGTGGTTCCAACAGGACGGCGCAACGTGCCATACAGCGTACAAAACAATCGAATTATTGAAGACCAAGTTCGGCGAGCGAGTTATCTCACGCAACGGTCCTCGCGAATGGCCGCCTCGTTTGTGCGATTTAACCCCTATGGACTTTTTTCTTTGGGGTTACATTGAATCGCTGGTCTATGCCAATAAGACAGCAACGTTAGATGAGCTGCAGGCCAACATCGAACGCGAAAATCCTGGTATTTCGGCCGATTTGTGGAAAATTGGGTATTCACTCAGCGTATTCACTCGTTCCAGCGCTTCCGCGGCGGACAATTGAACGATATCTTATTCCATAATTAATGGCATCGATTGTTCTTTCATTTGAAATAAAAATCATTTCCATAATTAACCCACAAGTCTTTTGATTGAAAAAACAAAATAAGTCGCTCCTAATGAAAACCCCTATAGATAGTAAGATCCCGCAGAAGGCCTACGAACTGCAAAAGGGAGTGTTCGAGGCTGTCCTGGCTAGTTCGTCCCTTTGTCAGCCACTTCTTTGTCGAGTGTTCATTGCCGCGGTCTTTCTCTCTTGCCTTGACCCCTCCAGGGGTATGAGCGCGTCGACTACTCTAGCATTTATATGCCTTGTTGACGTTTCAATAGCATATCTACTTTTCGGAAGTGCAGCTGCTAGCATGCACCTCCTATCCGCGCCGTCTTTATACTGACAAGCTCGGAGCACTGTGAGAGTTCTATTAGTGCTTACAGGCAGTTTTTGATCGCGCCGAGATTTGATCCCCGAGCTCTAGATTAGTATCGTAGAGCGGTGACCGAACGATCACGGCCACCGAGCGCGACGTAGTATAAATATCATTTTTGTGAGGAGTCCACCCTTTGAAACATAGCCAAGAAACTATGCACTAGAAAAGATTCTTAAGTGTCACGCTTATGATGATCATTGGTGCATTGCAGTGACGTAGCGAGGATTTTATTTCGGAGGTTAAAGGGTTAAAGGTTTAAGGTTAGTTTTTTATGCCTTATTAAGTGCAGTTTATGTTAAGGTAATCGCAGTTTTTTCCCTAGTTTGAGATAGGATAGAAAATTACACTACGACATTGTATGCCGATCGTAGTGGAGTAACCGGGCCGAAAACTACCATTGAACAACAGGTAAAAATGTCGAGCTGTATCTTCCCTGGAGGCCCAATGGAACTTGTTCTTTTATATACTACTTGGAGGCCAACCTGTGCGCCTCTCCTCATCCATCCGGAGCTCTTTAAATATATAGCACAGGATGCGATACTGAGCTTCCCAATTTCGATCTTTTCGAAGCATATGTGCCACAATATTTCCTGGTTCACTACACTTCCCAGTTCCCCCTCTAGTTCAGCATGTTTCTCCGTAAATCGCTGAATAGCCTATCATCCAGGCCTTCAGCTTCTCCTGGACATTCCGGACAATCCGGCCAGTCGTACAACTTAAACCTGTGGCGATGAAGATATAGTCTATAGCCCCAATTTTTAGTAAGGAACTGTGTCGGGCCCCATGGAATGCCATGAAAGGGGTTCGAACAAGTGACACTGAAACGTTTCAAAGATTGGGAGTGCCCTGAAGCCACCGGCCATTCAGACAATCTCTAAGGCAGATTTTCTTAACTGTTACAGCTAAACCAGAATAATAAGCCGGCCGCATCTTGGACGTAGGCAGGGCAGCTCGCGCAGCGCGCACAAGGCATTGTTGCTGCAAAATATGATTTTGACAATTGCGCACAACAACAATGTCATGTGCGCGCTGCGTGGGCTGCCTTACCTACGCTGCGAGTCTCCAATTTGCGATACTAAGCCTTATTGCATTGGCTGATTTTTTTTAAAGTAAAGACTACCGCAATTAGGCGGTCTTCATCCGTATCTTCCGTACCGAATCGTGCGTAAATTGGTGAAGAACCTTGAGGTTCAAAAACCGCTTAAAACCGATTTGTAAGGGGCACCAAAACCCTTAAATGCTTAGAGCCTCTATAAGTCTAAATCCGGCCCAGGTTGTGCCAGCACGATTAGGATCTAGTCCGGGCATACCATCTTCGTTGCAAGCGCTACCGCTAAACCATCTTGCATTGGCCCTGCTGACTGCAGTGAACTTGGTTGTCGTTTTACACACTGTTATAGGCGGTTTATAGTTATGATTCGTATCAATGGCACCGATTGTTCCTGGCGGGCAAGGTCATCGGCCATGCAATTGTTCGTAAAACCACTATGGCCCGGGATCCAACAAATAGTAAGAAACTGTTGATTTCCCTGAGGCCGAAGCGATAATTCTCAACTGATGTAGCAATGACAGATTCAAGCGACCGTATCGCGGTTCGGCTGTTTAAGTAGATAGTAATGCCAGGTCAGAGCTTCCAAAGTCGCCGAAATCTCCGCCTCGAAGACGCTGCAGTAGTTAGGAAAATGGAGCGACAAGGCAATCCACAGTCCTTCCGAGTAAATCCCCAACCACTCCTTCATCGGTCTTAGAGCCATCCGTGTAGATGGTCCATGGAAATGGCCGGAAAAATGGGTGTGTGTCCTAACCCATTGCCTAGATCGAATCAGGCTGATGTAGTTATTTTTTTGAGAATAAAAGTGGAGTGTACCATTGCTAAGCAGTCAACAAGACCACTTAGCAATGATCCACCCAAAAATTTTTGGGTGGGGAATAAGCGAATAGGCTTAGGCTGAAAATTTTTGGGTGGGGATCATTGCTAAGTGGTCTTGTTGACTGCTTAGCAATGGTACACTCCACTTTTATTCTCAAAAAAATATAAAAATGCGCTTATGCGTGACTAATAGGTAATGTGATGTAGTTATTGCCAAATGCATATTATGGAGAGGTGTTATCAGCTTACGCAAGAAGATCCAGACTTCCCAGATTAGTGGAGTGAGTCTAGTTTGGCGTTGGCGAAGGGCTGTGTTCGCCGTCAGTTGTTCGCTAAAAATATCCACCGGAAGCAAGATGAGCAGCATGGCCTAGCCCGCCGACGGAGTAGTTCCAAAACCCCTGCAGCGACAATCGCAGCAAGACTTTGCAGTGGGCCGCCAGTCGGAGTGCCGTGGACGGCACTCAGACTGTGCATGTGCCGTACAATAGAATAAGGTGCATAACCGCTGTATATAACCAGTACACCACTTTCGGCTGAAGGCCCCAGTTCGTACCTATGGCCTTCCTACACGAGTAGAGTTCGTCCGTTCTGGAATATTAAGTTTCCACGTCAGCTCCCTGTCGAGCTTGAGTCCGAGAAACTTAGATCTGTCAGCAAAGACTAGATCCTGTCATCCAGTAAGGGAGGCTCAACCGGGGGGAATTTTGCGCTTTATAGTGGAATTCGATACATAAAAAGTTTATTTCTTCATGTTGTACACACTGACTTAAATGCAACTTTATAGCTCAACGCCTTGATGGCTTTTAAATAGAATGGACGATCGAATCCATTTTGACTAACAGATCAGCCTTGCTTCGGCGATGCGTCGTCCTTTCAATATTTTCTGAGGCATGCGGTTATCGTCCACGCGTTGTACATGCCCCTGCCCATTGTAGACGTTGTAGTTCAAACTACAACGTCTACAATGGGCATTCTTGATTCTTGAAACTTGCAGCTGATCGTACAGTTCGTACAGCTCATGGTTTCACCGTTTCAAAATTCGCCGAAGGACCTTTTGTTTGAATGTGTTTAGCATGTTTTCGAAGGCTTGAGTAAGAGTCCAGGTTTCACAGCTATAGCTTAGCACAGGTCGTATTATGTTTTTGTATATGCGGAGCCTCGTGATTCTGTGCACATGCTTCGATTTCATTATTGGAAGGACCGAGAAGAAAGTCTTATTTGCTAGCTGTATCTGTCACTTGATTTCGTCAGTTTCGTTGGCGTACTTTGACGTATGTTAGATCGTCTCTATACGGATTCGATGTTGACGTCCCCGACATTGATGTTCGGTTGTTCTGGCGTCCTTGTTCTTGATTATTTTTGTTTTGTCCTCGTTAATGCGTGGTCCAACTTCTTTTTCAGCCGTGTCAAAATTATATAGAACATGATGTTGATGTCATTCGCGTACGCTGTCAATAGCGTCAACTTGAAGAGCCACGTGCCGTTGGTGTCCGTATTCACTACCCGGATAGCGTGTTGAAGTGCCAGGTTGAAGAGCGTCGACGCTAGTCCATCGTCCTGCTTCAATCCAGTACGTGTTTGAAAAAGATAGTCAACCTATTCCTGATCCTGACCTGTGAGGCGAAGTTGGTCATCGTCATCTTTGTTAGTCGTATTTGTTTTACTGGTCTACCGCATTGCAGTATGATGTTGTACAGTACTCCACAGTCGATACGGTCGTATGCTCAGCAAAGATTTGGTACACATCAACATTGTATTCCCAGCACTTTTTCAAGTTGTTTAACCGTGAGAACTGATCGGTAGTGTATCCGCCAGCTCTGAAACCGTCCTGACACTCGCCAATGATTCGTTCAGCGTAGGGTTTTATTATATTCTCCAGAATTTTCGTCAGTATTTTGTAGGACGTACAGACTAGTGAGATGCCTCTGTAATTCTCACTCCGCCAATCTTCTGGGATCACCTCGTCGGCCCAGATTCGCAAAAGTAGTTGATGTATGGCATTTTAAATACTACAGTAACTACATATGTTAAAATTCAAGTACACATGCTTTTGGTTGTTCCACAAATTCAAGTTATATTAAACACACTCATCACTCCGTTGGTGAGAGCCCATAGCCATAAGTGCTTAAAAACAAAACGAATCAAAAACTCAATCTTAATTTGTTTCAAAATTGGTCTTGATAATACATCCTAATATTGCAATGACGACCAACTTATAATTGCCTTTTAAAGTTTCAAATGAAGTGAGTTATGTTCTGTATTTATTTTATTTTTACCGCAGCTCAAATGCGTATTAGTGAACGAAAAGTAAACTTTCCGCCGAACAACAATTTCCTCAAAACTTGCCCAGATAAAAATAGGGAGAAAAGTTATTGTCTTCTATTGCTTGCCTCCCTTTCCGTTGGATTGACTGAAAAAAAATTAAATTTCGAAATCCAATCCCCTTCTGTCTCAGGATCAAAATATATTTAGGTGTGTACTGTGTGTAATGTCATCCTTTTTTTTTTATTCATAATAGAACTGCAAACAATATAATAATGACAAAGGCAACGATGCCGAAAAAAATATGAAAAAAAAAGCAAAAAATGAAATGGAGTTATATGACATAATTCACAATATACTAAAGTCGGTCCTGCCAGTCCCGTCCGGAATTTCCTAGAAACGGACCAAACAGATGGGCGAAAAATGAGAAGATAAAAACAGTAGAGTCAAATACATAAGGCTAGCACTCGACGACGCTCGTAAGGTGGAGTTTAGATTGGAAGCTTAGGGCACACAGATGGAAATAATAAAGCAACGAAAAAATAAACGTTATGAGAAAATAATCCCGAAAAGGGAGAGCACAACGTTTCCCGACATCTTCTTGAAATTTAGGACACCGTAAGATATCCTTTTATTTTTTTTCCCGAAAAACAGACGAGAGAGATTCTCTACCAGCGCTTTATATGGGAACGAAGAGAAAAGGATGAGTGTATGGCCACCGTATGTTAGCTGCGAGAGTAAACTGAGATGCAGCTTTATTCGTGGACGTCGACAACGACGACGACAACAAACATATCCAGATCTAAAATATAATAAGGCAACACAACGGAGATGAAGCGACACGAAAAGCGAAGAGGATATCCTGTTAAGGTAGAAAAACAATAAATTCTGATATCTGAGCTGGAATTACATTCTGTTCACTCGACGCTTTATTTGCAGGTTTGTCCTTTTGTCTTGTCCGTCTTGTTGTTTCTGGGTTCGTTGTGAAATGTTGCTTAGGCCAACGGTAAACAGGTTGTGGTGATGGAATCCACGAAGGACGAGGCAGATTACAAGTAGAACAGAGCTCAGATTGCGATTTTATTCAAAATATCTTCTAGCTTGTTATCGCACAAGACCTGCGGAGTCCGGACAGCGTCTAACTTACGGAATAAACAAACCAGGTTAACGATATAAGCCACAGCTCATTTATTTATCTGGCATTCCTTTTCCTTGTGATAATGCAATCAACTTGCGGTCAACTGAACATTGTGGAAGGGTTGAGTGGGTGTATCTCCATTTGTCTTATTTTTGGAGGCAACTCTGAAATTAAATATCACGGCAATCGTCTATTCCATATGGCAACATTAAATTGATCCTTCGTGCTTGAGTTGCTCATATAGGCTAACAAAGACGCGACTTTGAACGGCCATCGTATGTGATAACAACAATGAAGCGCGACGAATATAGCTGAGATGGAAAAATTCATGAAGACACGGTGGAGTAATAATCATAAGAAACGACAATTTAAGGGCATAAAGGACGAGACCCTGTCGTCTCGGGTCGAGTTGATTGTCGACGGAGAGCGACTGGAAGAGGCATGGCTTGCAACAGTACACACGAAAAACAATATTCGCCCGCCCGGCATTGTACCGAGCAGAAAAAAAAACTACACTCGAAGAGGGTTCGCTTTTCATGTGTGAGGGATCGCAATTCTAAAAAGGGAGTTGTACGTTTAATGCTCGTTTATTTTTTATGCATATATACGCGCGACAGCAGAACACAAAAGCAATGACATGAAATTGCATTTTTTATGAATTCTTATTACCTTTATGGCGCATTAAATATTAACTTGTGTCCCGTGAAACACTGCCAATTGGTGGCAGGAACGCCATAGTATAACGTAGTATGATAACAACGACAACAACAGCTAAAAGAATGACTCGATTTTCGGAATGGAAAAATAAGCTGGTGGTGAAATTGAAGAAGTCGAATCAGAAGACGTGGAAGCGGAAAGAAGGACTTTTTGTCTCACCCTACGCGTGGAGGAAACGCGCCAGTGGTAACGGATGGATAATGCAGAATTGTGACAAGAGAGAGAGAGAAAGGTGTGGTATAGGACCATTGTAGAAGGTATGATGTAAATGTGAAAAGTTTTAACGAACTTTAACGATTTTAAACCAATTCCGGGCATCATTTCTCAGATTAAATCGCATAGAATATTATGGTTGTTGACTTTTCGAGTCAATTTAAGTTTACTATCGTAATGCTAGCTCCTTGAGATGAATTGTTTGAGATAATCCGGAAAGAGGTATTGGTTTTGGCGTCCGGATAGAAGAATAATAAATAGATCGATTACAGAATTATATTCGGAGGTAGTTCGATAATTTTATATTGACTGACGATTATCAACTCCGCTGAATTAATACTAATAATACATAATAAGTTCAATCGCGCTCAGTGTGTTATCCCAGATTTTGTTTTTACAAAATTCCTTATCATCGTGGATATTCATTTGCCCTAACCCCTAGTGGCGCATAGCGCGTCATCTATTCCATGTGACTTAGCTGACGTTTAGTTGGCATTATTGTGGGTCCTAGCTTGTAAATAAAAGAAGAAAAAAAACCTATTCGTCTTCTTCAGAGGACTCTTCAAAAAGCGAAATTTCTTTGGCTGATTTCGGAAATGGTAGTTTTTGTTTCGGACGAAAAAAGTTAGTATCCGGGATATGTCTAAGGAATTGTGGTTATTGAGTCCCCACAGAGGAAAAAGTTGCGTCATACTTTGGGGAGCTTCGTCCTAGGTCCTGCGTACAATAAGATGATAAAATTGTACCATAAGATTCGGTTAATACTTTTTCCATAATTCCAGAATATTTATTTATTATATAATTCTAGAATATATATTTGTTTTTTCTTAGATGGATATAGCAGCAGAAATATGCACCCATTCATACAGCACGACTGATCAAAATGTGAACATAAGCTCAAAATATGAATTTTGACAAGACCCCGTGCTCCTACACTTAAGTTTTATGAAAATTGTTTGGGAATGACTTACTCGAAAAAAGGTCAAAGGAAAAGTACAGTTCGAGGACAAAAAAACAGCGAATTGAGGCCATCTACGTCGCTCTGGGTGACCTTTTGTTAAATTACGTAAAATCCTTATGTGTACCTAAGACGAATAAATTTTGGTTGCGCAGTTTTAAATACGGGAGGAAGTACTCATTATTTAGAAGAAAAATAAAATCCATACTATAAGTGTGTTTTTTTTGGTTTAAAAGCAGAAATTTACTAGTATCCCTATTCAACTGGCCCAATTTTGAACATAAAATTTATAAGTGTATCAACACATTGTTAACGAAATATCAAAGCTCCCAAATTTTTTTTCAGAAAGTATGAGCAAGAAAGTAAGCTTTCATAACGGATATTAAGTTTAAATCTCTGACCTTAGGTACTGGAGGTTGTGAATAAAAAAAAAAATCTCGGAAGCACAGCCCTATTCAAGTGGCCGGGAGTGTATATTTCTTGCCCATCGGAAAGAGGCAGAAATTATTGTCAGTGATAAGAAAAATAAATTCTACTGTTTGTTAAAAATAGGACATTTCCTTTGTTTTTTCATATAAACGGGGATACGAAGACATACATTTAAAAAAAACCGAGCACGTTTTGTAAACGAGGACGTTTGGTCACTCCAAATTCGGCCATTATTAGCGAAACTTCCCAAATTAATGTGACATTTTAAGTAACCTTTTCAACCCTATTCAAAACATACCCGTATTGCCTACATTTGTCCAGTCCAAACGATCCAAAATACCTTCAAAAGTATTAGTCTAATCATCCCAAACCACAAAATACCCATATTAGCTAGGCGTCACCTTATACCAAAAAGGTCCCTTTTCCTTACTAAAGTACTTAAAATACTTTCAACAGTGCTCCAGGGCAATGATTTTTTCACCTCAAATCAGGAAATACCCAATTGGCTAGGTTTCACTTCATGCCCAAAAATATCCTTTTTACCTGACCAAACGACTCAAAATTGCTTCGACAGTACATCGCTCCAATTCAGGGGATATCCATATCTTCCAGGTTTGGTTTCTGTTTCATTTCACTATCATGAGAGTCCTTTTGTCCTGACGCACATCTACAGTAAAGCCAAAATTTTAGCATGTGGTACTTATATTGTAATAACCCTAGAGGAGTGATCTTTCAAACGACTTAGGCGAGTAACTCTTGTTTGAACACAACAACACAACAGTCGATAATCGAAATTGTTACCGAGCCGTGCTTAGGGTCACCCAAGGAAGCTACATACCAAATCAGACATCAGGCATTAGACCACCTATTAGACCATTTATCAGACCAGCCATTAGACCACGCATTAGAGCTGCTCAGATGCGTTGTCTAATGCGTGATCTAATGGCTGGTCTGATAGGCGGTGTAATAGGTGGTCTAATGCATGGTCTCATTCCTGGTCTGACATTTGCTCTGATAGGTGATTTAGTGCGTGGTCTAATGGCTGGTCTGATATGTGGTCTAATGGTTGGTCTAAATGCTAGTTAATCCGACATGTAAAAAGCCTTTAATAGATGTTATTCTATTGTTAATTGTCTGGACCCCTCCAGCGGCATGGGCGCGTCAGCATCTCTTGCATTCCTATGCCTTGTTGACGTTTCGGTAGCTCGGTAATATATCTGCTTTTTGGACGTGCAGTTCCTAGCATGCGCCTTCTATCCACGCCGTTTGTACATTGACAAGGTCGGAGCGCAGTGGGGTTTTTTAGTACCCACAGGCAGTTTTTGTTCTCACCGAGGATCGAACCTCCCTTCTCTAGATCGTAGAGCGGTGACCGAATGAACACGGCGACCGAGTCGTTGGCCGGATACAAACTAAAAAAAAAATATTCCCACTTACGTCAGTGTTGTGTGGTTTCCTACGTGCAACGTCTTAACTTTCTAAAGATGCTGTCCCTGCATAAGAGAAGGGTCTTTCTAGATGAGTGCTTTCTTTTGGAATTATGCCCTGGCTTGTTATACTTATCACTTTAATATAGGGCATTTTCTTCTGCGTTTCCTCCTACAACACGCGCTCTCTCCTAAAACATGCGCTCGAGCGTAGTCTTCGATCCTCCCATTGCTGAACTCTCGGTATATACGAACTCGACTCTGATTCGAGCCATGAGTAATTATGATAGACTGGAACTTTTTAGCTGCTTCGCTTTTCTCATTAAAACGTTTGCTTCTGCAAAAAGTTGCCCTAATAGATTTATGATTTTTTCTGACTTTGTTTTACTTTACTCTTTTACTTTATCTTATGTGACAATTTGACTGGACTAGGCCGCGTGACTACTGAAAGAAGACCCTTTTGAATTTCACGCGTACAAAAGCGACGAAACATATTTAGAATGAAATTAACTGAAGGCATTGGGGACTCGTACGAAGTCTCCTAACTACGAGTATTATTAGATATTATTCTTTTTAAATTAAGCAATGACTTTATATCGTAATTAAATTGCATTTTCAGGTCGATGGTGTCGAAGAGAATGGTCATCACCCGCAGACGCCAGAAATGCAGACGCATCAAGGCGATTATACTCCTCAGTCTTCCTAGGTAGTCCTGGTAAGTGTTTGATTTTATTCTAAAAAGTACGAAGAGTATGTAATGTGTATTATGTTACTAGTGGCGTGTACTTCAAATTGTGTAGAATAGTACAAACTGTTGAGTGCGTGATTAAGTCATGTTCTCGTGCAAAATATTTTTTTTTTCGATTATGGTGTCAGTGAAGCTTACGTGAAACCTAGATTCCGCTATTAAGGTAAATGAAGTATACTACTAGTAAATGCCCAAACACCTTTGTGGGGCATTGCGCGTCAACTGTTCCATGTGGCCCAGTTGCCGCTTCGTTGGCATAAACTAGATTTGGAGAATGGAGTTGCCAGGATGCACCTCCTGCTCCCCCATTTAGCCGCCTACCTGCGACAAGTCAGGAGATGCTGTGGCTTGTTATTGCGTTCCGCACCACAAGGCGAAAATAACACAAACAGCCATGACCACGAACGTCGTCGTGGACGGGATTCGAACCCAAAACGCCGGTAGTCAGACATGAGACTGATGCCTATACTCACTGAGCAACCGGTCGTCCTTAGTGTGTGTAGTGTGTGACATTACTTAAAGTTTTAAATATTTTCTTTTCCTAAGGATATCAACAATCACCTTTAAATCGACCGCTAGACTATTGGTCCAATGTTTGAGGAACCAAGCCAAGATCTTCAAGCTATCTAAAGAAATCAGCCAATCGGTTGGGTATCATGTTGTGATCTGACCTTCATATTTTCATGGCTGTTTGAGACGCAAAACTATGAGATTATCATAAATCCATCCAAATCGAAAACTCCAAAATATATATATGTACTACAGAGAAATAAAAAACCATATGGAACCTTGATATGCAAATTTCCACAAAACCCCGGGATACATACCAAAGTTAATATGCAGACTAGAAGTTGATTTTGGGTTTCTTTTGATTCGCCTTCGATTATGAACTTTTAGGCTTTTTGCTGTCCCAATCCCAGAAAATACTTTGATCCGCGAACCCATATAGTGCAAATTGTGAAAAATATCAATTTAGTTGGATGTGTGTGCCTGGGTAGCGCAGCAATAACACACTTGAATGTTCAGAATATTCGGGTAAAAGACCAGTTATTTTTTTGGTTTCAGTATTTTTTTTTTGTTTCTGCTTATATTTGCCACATACATATATACTTACATACGCCTATACGTCTAAAGAATTTTTAGGCTGACATAAAAAAAAAGCTGAAAGAAAAAAAGAAAAAAGTCTGCAAAAAAACTGATCACAGGTTGAACCGCGAAAAGAAGGTATACATTGTAGGAACGTGTACCACGAGATACAAGACACAGTCGTCGGAGCTAAAGCAGCGGTTGAGGTTTCTCAGTTGGTGCGATATGTCTTAAAAGCCCAGGGGTTTCAAGTCGGTCCAAGCGATTTATCTTGTCCAGTTGGTTGACGGGGTAATTAATTGATTTGCTTGAAAGATACTTTTCGGAATTAATTTTTAGCCTTTATCAGTGGACGTTGATCAATTCGAAATGATTGCCTTTTTTTCGAAACAAAACAAAAAACATTTTTTTTTCTGGGACCTCTTGGATTTGGCTGATGTTCAAATCAGAGTTTCTACGAATATTTCGAAATGTCTGATTCTTAGGGAATCATGATAAAAACAACATCAGCGACAGAAACAGACCAGAAATCTGTCTTGGATACGATTGACAGGATTTTCTTCAAAACGACAGAGTTACCGGAACACGACTTTCAGCTTCGTTAGGGGCAAGTAGTTGATTATCTAAATTTTGTTAAATAAGAATATTTTGTGTCAAATTCTGTCCTGTGGCCGTATGATCACCGTTTCAACCTAAATTCATTATGAGAGTCATAATAATTCCCTGCTGTCTCTTCGCGCTCGACGAACCTCAGGGTATCTTGACGAACAAAAAGATATTCCGTGCGCTTCATACTTGGATAGCTTTCAAATTTATCCAATAGTATAATAATTGTATTCAGGTAATCGTTTAAGGCAAAGGCCAAGCACACACAGGAATGAGAAAGAAAGAAATAAAAAACTTCGGAAAAGATCCAGTTAAAAACTAATATGCTTGTTGATTGGGATCACATAACTACACGAGTTACTTTTACAATCCGATGAATAATTCGTGTGGAGATATAATTGAAAGAAACATTTAAACAAACAGTCATAATGACACAATGACGAAGGTCTTCCACCATTCGAAGCAATCAATTTTCTCCGGAGCATGTGAATAAAAATGGTATGGGTCGAAATGATAGGACCACGAAGTTAAGGTTGTTTTTTGATTGATAACTGGTCTTCGGGTGTCTAATTTTTGGTGTACAGTAATTAGACAAGAAACATATGTATAGTAAGCTCGAAATTGATTTTTCTTTTTCGCTGTGAATATTAATGTTTTTTTGTGGGGAGGGCTGTATGGCGCCAACATATTCTTTTATTTATTAATTTTTTGTTTTCAAAAGTATAATTTTGCCTGGTTCGCGTGCATTAGCATTTTGTTTGTTGTCTATTGAACGTGAACTTTGCCATAGAGCGAGGTCTGTTCTAAAAGTTTAGTTTTACTTAGTCATTCAATACTCCTGGGAAAATATGTTGATGCCACTGACTGATATTACTGTCATTTCAGGTAACACGTGCTTTGTTTGAAATCTGTCAAGTTTGTTTTTCTATTTTTCAAATGGCTGCCATTTCTAGTGAGTTTCAGGACAAGAAGAAGTGTTGATTTACTTTATTTAACCCTTTCTTTCCCAGTGATGCCATACGGCATCATGGAATTGAACGATTTTTTTCTGTCAGAAATGGAACAATAAAATGGTAACTTTCTGCTTTTCATCATATCCTTCAAATACTGTATTATCCATTTTTATTTTGGGTGAAATTATTGGTCTGAAAAGGATATTTTGTAATAAAGGATATGGGAGGTCGCATTAAAACAGAAAGTGCTATAAATTAATTTTTGCACTCTGATTTATTTCGGGGCATACTGACAATATGTAAATCCTTTTATTACTTTTAATTAGTGAATGAACTGACTTAAGTAAGGTTTGATAGCTCATTCTGAAAATTTTGATAAAATCCTACACAAATATGCACTGAAATACTTTTGACGAATAATCAGTCGAAGAATAGTTCGGATAGTATAAGTTAAAAGTGAATTTGATAAAAATGAGTCGTGACAAAAAATTAAGCGATAAGGAAATTGTATTTATCTTAGAAGGTGACGAATCGGAGAATGAGCTCCTGGATGAAAATGCGGCGGTGCTGATTCGCAAATGGGAGAAGAAATATACTGTGCATCTAATATAGAAGTTATTGATGCCCATGTAGACCAAGACGAATATATTATACTCAGAAGCAGTTACACTGTTTGGTGCACTATGAAGCCAGAATAGATACACGCAGAATGTCCTGGCGCGTTTGGATAATTGGTTTTCGTCATTCAAACTCCCAACTAGACTCAAACACGAAGGTGTTTTGGCTCTTGGAACTGTCAGAAGTAATGGGCTTCCATACTGCAGTTTCATATCCGATCGCCACTTTATCACGAACGCCCATGACACTCGTTATGATAGCGTTGGACACTGGCCGAAACACATAAGTGAAAAAAGATGCAAATTGTGCATAAAAGCGTATTCTCGTATCATGTGTCGAAAATGTAATATTGCACTATACCTAAATAAAGACAGAGGTTGTTTTCACTCATATCACAACACATAAATTTCAAACATCTTTTTCCTTTTTCATGTTCAGATTTTCATGTATTTTTATAAGTACACTATATTTTTATACGCCATTCCATAGTAAAATATGTATTAAAACTTATAATTTATATTATATCTAATCTAATCAAACCAAATTTTTGTTTTTCTTCTTCGACCGGACGACCGGTAGCGCAGTGTGTTGAGGCATCAGTATCATGTTTGACTACCGGCGTTTCGGGTTCGAATCCCGTCCACGACGAGGTTCGTGGCCATGGATGTGCAGGAGGTGCATGCTGGCACTGCATTCTCTGAAACCAGTTTATGTCAACGAAACGTCAACTGGGCCACATGGAACAGTTGACGCGCTATGCCCCACAAGGGGTTAGGGCAATTGAGTATTTGCAAAAATGCACATTCAATCCCAATGATGCTTTGTGGTTTTATACCATACTTTGTTAATAGGAGTACTTAAAAAGTACAGGTGCCTTGCCTATTGAACAATAAAAAGCAGTGGCGTAGATAGCTTTCAGCAGGGCGAGGAGATACGTTGGCGGCATTGATTTTTTTTAATATGTTCTCGACGCAAAGACCTACCACAACTGCCCTTTTTTATGAAAACTGAGTAAATTTCAAACCAGCCACCTATGAGTTACCTGATAACATTTTCCAATATACGAGTATATTCGAAATGACATACATTTTGACATTTGCTTTCATTGAGAACGGGTAGCTGATGAGGTATTCGATCATTGTCATCAACAAAGTCATCAGAAGGTTGGCGATGATATTCTTGTTTAATGAAACCTAAAAAAAAACACATTGGTGAGTTTCAGATATCAAATTTACCTGGAATCTGACCAGTTTTTATCGTGGATGAAGGTAGGAAAAGTATATTGCCATTGTATAATTCGAAAGTATTTTAGTGACAATCTATTTTAACGTAAAAATTGCTGATACTAACCTTGTATCGAGCTAAGCTACAGACGCATACTAAGTTGGTGTGCAGAATGAAACGAAGTGTCACAAACAATTCCAATTTTCACTTGTATCTATGTTCGAGCCTTGAGAATCGAGTGGAGTGTAGTGGGTGACTGCTAGTCCAAGCTTCTCGCTATGGGTGAGCTCACTACAAGCATTTTATTCGGCATAAGCACCATCCCACCCTTTGTAGCCTATGGCTTCGTCCACACAATGGATCAACTCATTCAGGCACTTATCATGTGATTAGTAATTAGTACCAGGCCCGGCTCTAACACATACGCAGACAGTCTATTTAAAGATTGTGTCATTATGAAGAGGCGTGAAATCTCTTTCTTAATTAAAAGATACGCTACATTTTAAAAATCATGAGGAATCCTTTAGGTTCTTGTGTCTCGTGAAAAATGGTACCAGGCGTCTATTTGGCTGTTCACTTTGATTTAATTGACTGATAAAATCACACTCACTCCACGTGAGGCGCTGAGTATGCTCAAGCCTTTACGTTCCAATTTTCGACTTTTTTCACTGCAAATTTTTACTAACATAGGACAAAAAAATCTTAAGGTAATTCTAAGCTAGGTATGCTAACCTTAAGATCGATTAAGATTCAGAAATGTTTAGAGTTTTGTGTCTTGCGACTAACAGTAGGTACCACACGCCTATTTTGATTGCCTATTTTAGTTTCATTGATTTGATCAAATCATACCCACCCACACTGGACGCCAAATATTTGCAGGCTTTGTCGACCATTTTCTACTGTAATTTTTACTTATGCAGGATCGAAAACAGCTTTAAGGTAGCCTTAAGGTATCCTTCAAGTAACTCATGTTTTATGGTAAAGCCTAAAAAAGATTTCGGTGTTTGTGTCTTGGGACTGATGACAATACTTCTAGTTAAGCTTTGGAATTTTAGTTTAAAAGCAAATGTTAATTTTCCAGACAATGTTAAGATTTTCTTAAAATTTCTGAAAGATTTCTTTCAGGAGCAGATTTGTAGTGGTGGTGGTACTGATAAAGAGGTCTTTTTCTGATTGAAATCCATAATTTGGGAAAGAAAGGGTTAACAGGATTGTTTTGATCAAGTAATGTGAATGTGTGGGGCGACCGGTAGCGCAGTGTGTTGAGGCATCAGTCTCATGTTTGACTACCGGTGTTTCGAGTTCGAATCCCGTCCACGACGACGTTCGTGGCCATGGATGTGCAGGAGGTGCATGCTGGCAACTGCATTCTCCGAAACCAGTTTATGCCGAGAAACGTCAACTGCGCCACATGGAACAGTTGACGCGCTATGCCCCACAAGGGGTTAGGGCAATTGAGAGAGAGAGAGAGTAATGTGAAATTATTCCTCTGCACAGCTGAAACAGCTACCGAGAATGATTAAAATAGGAAAATTCAATCCAATCAACATTAAAATATTGAATATATTCCTTTCCCCGACAAATGGAAAACGAATGCTTTTGGCCGCCTAACTCAATAAATTTTTGCAATAATTTGCAGCTCGAGAAGCTGAGGAGAAAAGAATCCATTAGCTTCATGTTTTTATCGCTTGAAGCAAAGTCATGAATAGTATCAGCAGCCAACAAATTCAAAGGCTGCAACGAGCCGAAGCCGCACAAAAATAAAAAATGTGATCGTATCCTTTCAATTCTGAAATGCTTCCTCGGCTCATCATAAATTTTCACCAAAAACTCCATTTCTCCCATAAAGAGCGCTTCTATTCAAAACCATATCATTCGTTAGAGTATGGATATAGACGACGTTGCGACGTTGCCTTTTGTGTCCTAGAATGTATAGGAAACTAGAAATAGGAAGGAGCACAGCCTGGAACATGGTTCGATGATAGTATGGCATACTATGTGGCATATATCACACATCTTATTCACTGAAACATGTACGTACATATATTTTTGACTTCCAAGTGCAAATAAGTTGCATCATACTTTCATCTCCGCATTCGTGTACTTTATTTATATACCTAACGTAGTATATGTTGAATTTTGAAATGGCAATGGCGGCGGTGGCGGCAAACTGAGAAGTTTTAACGTTTTGAAAATGTATGTACGTTGCCGTTGGTGCATTCTATGATGAGTTTACATATGAACATCGATCCATGCGAAGTGGTTATAGTGTGTGCAATGAAAAAATTCTTCAACTTTTATTCACACAAATTGAATAATTTTCTACATACTACACAGTAAAACATATTTGGCTTCTTTTAACACCAGTGTTTGGATAATACATTTTTTTTATCCACTAGGTGAATTAATACTCCTGAAATTCACCACCCGATTGGTGTTTGAAATATAATACTTTTACTTATTGTATTTAACTCGTAGATAGGGTAATAGACAATATGGTTACAAAAAATACACAGCCAGAAGCAAAAGAAATCCAACCGGAGTTATAAATCCAATGGTTTAAGAATTTATATTGTTTTAGCTCTACTTTTCTTTCGAAACCCTGATCTTCATATCAGTGAGTTGATAGCTTAGTGCGTTAAGGCGTCAGTCCGATGTTTTTACCTTCCAATCGTGAATTCGAATCCCGCCGCGCTGTGGCAATGATTGGTGCCCGTGCTTGTTCCCGATTAAATAAAAAATGTGCAGTGATTTAGCAAATGGATAATTTGTTTTAACCTTGTTGATGGAAATATTTCGTCCATTCGGAATATTTTGAAATTCACCTAAAGGTGTAAAACTAATAAGTATTTTATTTGCATCAGTGACTCGGTGAAACTTCCCTAGATATTTTTTCACTGTATACTACTACTAATACGTGTATCAAATGGATCATACTAGGGTCGAGGGTCTGCTTATTACATCATTCAGGGTTGCCAAATTGTTTCTATGTTATACCAACCAAGGTTGAAGTGTTCGTGCCAAAAAAAAACACCTATCTCACCTACAAATATCAAATAATAAAATGTATCTACAATATAACTCGCGATCGAGTAAACGTCAGAAGCTTCAGCTTTGGTGGAGAATTGTAAATGGCCGTACGTTGTGATAAAAAAAATAACGGGAATTTTTTTGTGCTCGGCGATTTTAGACTTTGGAAAAAGACGGATCAAAGAATTTGAATTAAATTTTGCTGGAATAACCGCAAAACCGCATTAGAAATGTTGACTGTGGCTTTGGCGAATTTACTATGAGTAAGAAAAGAGTTTATAGTGGTACAGACGTTTCAAAGCTGGCCGTGATGACATTGAAGATGACGACCGTCCTGGACACCCTACCACAGCAACAACCGACAACAACGTTGAACAAGTGAAGACAATTATTCTTGAAAACCTCCGAATCAATATCAGAGAGGTTGCTGATGATGTCCGTGTGTCATTTGGCTAATGTCAAGAAATTTCTTTTGGATGTTTCGGGGATGAAGCGCGTGGTAGCAAAGTTTATTCCGAAATTGCTTAATTTCGGACAATAACAACGTCACGTTGACATCGCTCAAGAATTGCTGAGTGAAACCAACAACGATCCAACATTTGTTAAAACAATCCTAACAGGTGACGAACCATTTATCAGTAGCGTTCCAATGAAAGCTGCCTGAAGAGCCAAGATCGAAATAAAAACAGAATCGCTAAGGAGCTGAATGAATAGTGAGTTCCAAAGATATTTCTAGGATTGGATAAGCACTGACACAAATGTATCATATATATTGATTGATATTGATATTGATTAATAAATAAGAATTCTTAAAAAAAAAATTTCCGTTATTTTTTTATCATACCTTATTATACTCTATTGTAAAATTAAGAACAATCAGTTGGAAACCAGAGGTGTAAGGAAAGTTGCTTTACAAAGTGTTCCGTATTACCCTACTTTTTAGGGTTTTACCTATAGCTGTTGATCAAATTGACGTAGGTACCTGATTATTGGCCCTGACTAACTTCAAATGAGAAGTTGATTAAGTTTCAGCAAAATGAGCTCGCTCCAATCAAAATAACTCATACCTCCCTCCTTGAAAAACTTTCTACATAATCAAACTAATATTTTCGGATCATAATATGTTACTTAAAACCATATGATAAAATAACCTTCGCAAGATTTAACCCAGGACTGGGTTGAATCATTAGGTCCAGGATATACTCGCTTCGGTTTAACTTCAGTAAGTTTCTTAAGGTTTGTTATGGATGATTATAAAACCGACCATCAGGAGCATTAATTGTGTGTATTTTAATGAAATACACACGAATAGCGCTTCATGATCGTCGCTAAGCTACAGTCGCTCAGTCACTTCTAACAATGAGCTCCTTTACTGAATTAAATCCGAACGACACAATTGTCTATTTTTCAACACATTCTGTTTGAAACGAAACGTAAAAGGAGTTTGCTATTTTTCACCCCAAATGGAAGACTATGTTGAAGCATGTTTCAAAACCATTTTCGTGGTATGGAGCTTGGAAGTCATTGCGAATGATGATGTTGATGAGACTACACGAAGGGCAAAAGAAAATGGTTTCAATCCAATCTCTCTAGTGGATGCAATACTTGACGCTATACGATGTATACAAACATTTCCTCTTCTTTTCCATCCGCAATAGGTGTCTGTTCTCGCATGAGATGAGAGAATCAAGTGGATATAGACTTGCATATATGGTTGCATCGAAATTTCGCATCATATATGTCTGCATATAATTAGAATCTCCAATGGATGCAATCTTTCATATACGAGTATATGAAGTTGCCACAGGAGTAGTAGAGTAGAGTGAATTGTGAATGCCATGAGGAGATGTACTGGTGAAGAGGAGCTGGAGCATGAATTAGATGCATACGACTACGACGACTTCGTTGGAACCTTCATCATCAAAAGATGATATGATGAGGAGTGCACCATCAGCACCAACAGCATCATCAACCATGGCAAGAAGAAGCAAAGAGGATGGATCGTTTTGGGCCCTAGATAGATAGATGGACGGTACGGAATGATTTAGTTGGTTGCAGGCGAAAATCATATCTCTGTATAGAGCTGTTAGATACACTAAAACACGACTGCAGCATCGCAGCGTAGCACAATTGTGTACAGTATCCTGCCCGCCTTCTGGATCCAATGTATGTATGTGCCAGATATAAAAAGATGGAGCATCGTTGGCAATATAGTCTGAATGGCGAGGGAAATAAATGGCGAGAGAAAAAGGATAACGATAAAGAAAACTCATCAACACATCAGATTCGTCTTTGTATACGTATACGAGTATAGGGTCGTATGGTACATTAAAAAAAAGAGGCCGGGTTTTGATGATGATTGTCCTCAATAGATTGATGTGATGCAAATTTATGGTTCAAAGTTTTGCAGGGAAATAAGGGCAAACACTTCTATTTAAGTTCACAAGTCAATAAGAAAACAAGATTTAAAATGGATTTCGCAATATCCAACTTTAATTCACGTATAATTTCTGATGTCTTAAAATGGAACCATTTATCATCTTTACTCGCTTATAATACCGCTTTGACATGTACGAAAAAAATGCAAAATTATCAAATTACATAGAGCTGAGGTCAAGATATCACGATACCTACCTTGAATCTCAAGATCTCAACACAATCTATCCCAGCAAAATTCCATCATCATCATCAACATCATGATCGGCATCATCATTGGAATCACCCCCATAACTGCAATTGTTGCAGTGCAAAGTTAATGGCTGTTGCTTGTTGGTTCCCTGACTGTGATTTTCCACTTGATCATTGCGACCAGCGCTGCGCTGTGTGCTGTGCATCATGCATGCACATTGTGCGCTGCTTTACATTGCAGTCGATCGGAAAAAGTAACATTGATCGATTGAATGATCATCGGCGCAATTTCTTTGATAGTGTGCACGATCGATCGATCGATTTGAACAATCTGAACGATCTCATATTGGCCGTGAACAGGATCACAAATCACATACTATACGTCTATAGCTTGCTTAATATTTGCGCTTGTTTTTGTTTTGTGAATGATATAGACAGGCCACGGAATGCCGTAAAATGCAACTCAGATACTAATTTAGATTTAAGTTCTATGAAAGCACTCAATGGGCGGTTGGGCTTGTTCGTTGATATGATGAATTATGATCGTGTGCAAATTGTGAAGGCAAGAAGGTGAAATCGGATGAGAATATAAAATGTACACTACATGTTGAATCACTTCAATCATTACCTGTTCTGCAGTTTTGATTCTGGAAGACAGAGAGTGGGCACTTTGGTCTTTTCAATAGCGGACAGTTGTTTGATTGACTCTGTGCTATTCACACGACACAATAATAGAAGTGATGAAAATGTATGAAATATAGGATTGTGTATCTGATTCATGCATCTGGCTACAAATGTGTGCATAATATTAGGATGTTTTAAATTTGCTTTTAAAGTAAAATAACTTATCGACTTATCTTGGACTTGTCGAAACGAGCTTCTTGACCAGCCAAACATTTAGTTTTAGTTTAGTCCACCGGTGCAATGCACGCCACAAGCCCTGCCACTAAAAGGACAGCTCCTGCAAGAGATATACTAACCTTCGTACGAGTGGTGGAGAGTATTTTGCTTCAGTAATTCATCATCATCATGATCATGATCGTGGTGCAACAGCCCGATGTCGGGCTTTGGCCGCCTAGATCGCTGTCGTCCAGTTATCTCGGTCAAGTGACCGTGTCCGCCAATCTTAAAAGCCCAGTAGTTGCTCGGCGTCAGCATAGTGAGCTTTCCCAAGGAGCTCTCGGTTTTCCTCGCAGTCTCGTCCGTCGACTCGTTGTCCGTTCAGTTACTTGTTTAGACATGCGAATATCGTTCATTCATTGTACATGTCCTGTCCATTGAAGACGTTGTACAATAGTTTGACGATTTTCGAAACTTCCAGCTCATCGTTCAGTTCATAAAAGTCATGGTTGTACCGGATGCGCCATCCATCTCGGTCGTAAACTGCTCCGAAAATTCGCTGAAGGACTTTCCCTTCGAATTTGTTTAGCATGTTTTCGGAGGCTTGGGTTAGGATCCAAGTTTCGCAGCCATAGCAATGCACTGGTCGTTTGACGGTTTTGTATACGGCGAGCTTCGTGTTTCTATACACATGCATCGATTTCATTATGGGGAGGATCAAGAAGAAAGTCTTATGTGCTAGCTGTATCCGTCGCTTGATTTTGTTAGTTTCGTTGGCGTCTTTTGACAGGCTGCAACCCAGGTATGTGAAATCGTCTACGAACTCGATGATGAGGTCCCTTACGTTGACGTCCGATTGTGCTGGCGTCCTGGTTCTTGATTGCATCATTATTTTTATTTTGTGCTCATTAATGCGTAGTCCAACTTCTTTTGCAGCGGTGTCAAGTGTATGCAGAATTTCTTCTGCGTCGGTCAGTTTCCGGGACATGATGTTGATATCATCTGCGTACGCTATCGATTGTGTTGACTTGATGAGTAGCGTTCCGCTGGTGTCCGTATCCATTACCCGAATGGGGTATTCAAGTGCTTGATTGAAGAGCGTCGGCGCCAGTCCATCGCCCTACTTCAAACTAGTACATGTTTCAAAAGGATCAGTCAACCAGTTGTGGATCGACCTGTGAGAAGGAGTCGGTCATCGTCATCTTTTTTAGTCGTATTAGTTTTGCTGGTATACCAAGTTGCAGCATGATGTTTTACAGTACACTACCATCGATACTGTCGAATGCTTGCTTAAAGTCGACAAGAAATTGATATACGTCAACGATGTATTCCCAGCACTTTTGCAGGATTAGCTTTACTGGAAAAAGCTGATCGGTTGTGGAGCGACCAGGTCTAAAACCGCCTTAATACTTGGCAATGATTCGTTAGGCGTACGATTTTATTCTATTCTATATTTTGTAGGACTTACAGACTAGTGAAATGCCTCTGTAATTCTCACACCGCAATTTATCTCCCTGTTTGTGGATAAGACAAATGATGCTCCTGCGCCAATCGTCTGTGATCACCTCGTCCTCCCAGATTCGCGGAAGTAATTGGTGTATGACATTTAATAGGCCCGTTCCACCGGATTTTAGTAGCTCAGCTAGAATGAGAATCTCGTCAGCGCCCGGCGCTTTATTTGGTTTGGGTGGCCGCGGGGCGAGGGCTACGGCTTAATAAATTTTCTATGGTCGCAGACCATTAGAGATAATAGCCTAAACCATTGCTACCTAACCCTATCTAAGCTGGCAGACACAACTGCAATTTAAAAAAACAGTAATGTTTTTTTTCGACTGTACTAAATTAGCACTAAATACGCCCGGATTTAGTACACTTCTTTCAATTAAGTCTGATACTTTTGCTCTGCTAGCTTTAATGGAGGTTAAAATTTCGGTAATTTTGGATATGTTACTGTTTTCTCTATTTCTGACGTCGAAAGTAATTCGATGCCTGCTCGGAAAATCAAACAAGTGATTCTAAAAAACACATACTCGTACATACTTTTTTCATTGAGTAGCTTCCACTATTACATTTTTACAAACATCTACCGATTAGTGATCGAATTGCTCCCATAAATGTCTGCATTCTTTTGAACTAATAAAAATGCAACTCGAACAAGATTTATGGATGTGTTTTATCATTATTTTCATTTCTATTGGCTCTCACGATATTATGTCGAGTGTTTGTGCAATGCAATAGTCATCGTCCAATCAAGACTTATAGCAAATTCTTTTCATTTGACTACCAGTTTTATGTCTTTACGGTCGTCATAACTATAAAGCGGTGTTAAAGAATGACATTAGCTCCTATCAACGAGAGATGTGTATACTCGTACATAGCCTCCATACCAGAAATACATACCTTTGTGCATTTGGCTTAAGCGAACACAAGCCTCAAGATTTCTGGTCTCCACCTTTTGCATGTTCACTCGAATCAATTCATCTAATTTATAATTCAATTATCTTACTGTTCACCAATTATCTCTTCAGTAAATAAGTGAACATATCAAATCAAGAGATTTTCGAGCAAATCAAGATTTTATCCATATAGCTGCTTTTGAAGGGAAACAGAAAGACCGCGCAGCATCGACCAATATCGTCGGCTTAAACAACTCTTGAAATCCGTTCGTCTATTAATAATTTAATACGCCTCAAGTAGTTTTCATATTGGATGAATGTTAAAAGTCTATTTAAGTGTAAGCATATGGATGAGTATTATATCTAAACTACAATATTTTTTCGATAAATTTCTGCATACATATAATAATATTTACATATATACATACGTATATCGTGTAGTTTGTCCTATTTGTTGATTTTCCTGCAGCTTGTTTTTTTTTAGCATTTATCGACACCTTCTATATCGATCGAGAAGTGTGAGTCAACCATCAAAACCGGATAGAGAGAGAGAGAGAGAGGGAGACCTTCATCCTTGTACCCATATTTAGGACATTATGAACATATTTTAACCGCTTCATTGAGTCTACGGTGGCAAAGAGCGAAACTTGGGAGAATCATTACTCAGTTGCCCTTACCCCTTGTGGTGCATAGCGCATCAACTGTTTCATGTAGCCCAGTTGACGTTTCGTTGGCATAAACTAGTTTCGGAGAATGCAGTTGCCGGCATGCACCTCCTGCTCCCCCATTTAGCTGCTAACTGCAACAAGTCGGGAGATCTTGTGCCTTATTATTACGCTCCGCACCACAGGGGGATGACAACACAAACATATCAATGACCACGAACATCGTCGAGAACGGGGCGCTTTCCGTCGAGTTCGCTAGAATCATAATGTATGCTGAATGCTCCAAAATTACTGGACAAACTTATCATTCACATGATTTATCAAGTAATTCTAAGCTAAAAGTATTCTGACAGTTTTCTCCATTTCTTGAGTTTATCGCAGTCGCAGGCACGCTAATTGAAAACAAACTAAAAAGTCACATTAGCTACTAAAAACGTAAAACTGAAAAACCACGCAAGATAAAACATTTCAGTGAACTGAAATTTCTAATAAAAACTGATAAATTGTTTACGAATCTCACTTTTCTTAAATTGTCTATGGTAAGTGACACAAATTTTCTTCCAAAAATTAATTTTTTGTTTTATTGTGTTCAATTTCTACTTTCGGGTGATTGTGGACCATTGAATAAAAAAAATAAAAAAGAGACAACACCAAATCCGCCTACGAAAAGAATTAAGCCGCTAGAAACTTTCAGGTAATAGACACAAGGAAGCATTTCTAGCTTGAGATGATAAGCAAGTATATGCAATTTCACAATTTGTTTTTAAGTACATTGGGAACACTTTATTTTAATTTCACTGTTTAATTTCATCATTTCACAAGCAATAATATGCTAATAAGCACGGTGCTTGTGTTTGCCAGTGCGAAAAATAACCTTCGAGCTTGCAAAGCTAGGTATTTAAGCGAATAGATTTATTTATTTATTTTTTTAATTTAAAAAAAAATCATGTTTTTCAATTTTGTCATTGTGGTTTTAGTAATATGAGATCAACAGCTAAAGGGTTAAGAAATCGAAAAGAAATAGGCGCATTTTATGAAGTGTAGGGTAGGGTAACGAACACGCATTACACAAAGAACAAATCGCTGTTGCTTGTGTAATGCGTGATTGTTACTCCAAAGAACGCGCCATTTTTACTTTTCGCTTATTATGAAAAGTTTGTTCGGTAATTTTCTATTAGCTGGTCCGTCTAAGTGAAAAGACAAACTACACTAAGTTAGACAAAGTTGTCTAACCAAAATACCCGACTTCGCTGCGTGATTTGCACATATGCTTCGAAGGCGTCTATGAAAATCCTACGTGTTTACTTTCAATCTCGATGGAAATAATATAACAGACGATGAAGGGTGAAAACCTACCAGAGCTTTTTACCCTTCATCACTTCACGAAACTGAGGGTAAAACTCCGTCAAACAGACGTCGAATGCTCAATCGATTTGAAAATTGAGTTTTTTCTGCACCTAATTTTCGTATTGTGGGCCGTCATACATCATACATCAAATACTGCCATACACAATGCTTTACAATGATTGCCAAATGTTATTTTGTATTATGTATTTTATAAAACGTAGGTATATTTGCACCTGCCTTAACGGCAAATCTACGTATCTCTACAAATGTGCACATCTGTATGACTATACCTTCATACCTTCATACAATACACAATTTATATCCGCCTCTTATTATAAATAATTTGATTTTTTTTTTATGTTAGCATATTAATATTGATATATTAATCTATCGGAAAATTTAAAATTTCTGATTTCGAAATTCGAATTTATATTAATTTGAATCTGCCATAATAAGGTAATGGATGGAACGATGAATATGACAATGCTACGAAAACACAGCAAATGAATAATATAAAACAAGTGAGTAATCTTGAGGGTTTTTTTCTACTCACGTATTTGTAAATTTGTCATCAGCCTAAGACGGAACTAAGTTCACGATGTTGGAGAATAACCTAAGTCGTGTTTTTCTCAGATTCAACCATTTCATTTTTCCAGTATGATATTTTTCTTTTCTGATATGTCAGCTGATAGTAACGACGGATTTAACTCAGCGTAACATGACGACAAAAATGTTTTATTTTATCCAACAATCAATCACCACTCCTGCTATACTGGTGGATCTCTACAGGCGTACGGTACGGTTACGTACGTACCGTCGCGTCGCATGCCGCATTAACCCGGGGCAAGAAAAGATTGTTCACAGACGAAGAAACTTGAGAAAAGGTAAAATGTACGAGTATGTAAGGTATTGATGAAATCTTTAAACACACTTCGTAGATCTTCTCATGTTTGGTAAAGGCATCTTATTTTTGATAAACAGGAGAGAAAAAAAAAGTGGCTTTGATATCAGGGTCTTAGTTTACCTCATCGAAAAGATGCTATCAGCTAGTTACGTCTTTCTTCATGCCTCATACCTGTCACAGAGTATACGACAGAACAACTGAGAGGAATGCAGTCTAGATTGTAGTATTGAGATATACTACAGAAATCAATTTCGACAAATCATCAACAGATCCTGACTCTGGTATATAGTGAGATTTGAATGTTCACTCATGAAACTGTTCTGAGAAATTTGACATTGGCCGCATTAATGAGAGCGCACACTGATTATAATCCAGTGTGACAGAGATCTAAAATGTTGTCCATCTGTGGATCTCTCTCTCTCTCTCTCAGCAATTTAAACTCTGTTGAACTCTGCCCCGGTATCTGATTCCTAATCATGTCCACCCTTAGAGGGTAAGTTGACCGAAAAAAAAAATGATCTCTGAAGATTGACATGATTCGGAATCAGATATCGCGATTGTCTCTCTCACTTACAGATGAACCAAATTTTACATCTTTGTCACAGGGATCAGTAACGCTCCAATTTGGCAGCCATTTGGAATCGATATAAAAAAAATCCTTCAGCCCCATTCCTTAAGAAATGTAACTTAAAGTTTTACGATCGCACAAATGCATTTCTCCTCCTCAAACCGACTCCTAATCTTAAAGCTCTGGCACGACCTCTTCAATGCAATCGGGACACCAAGTAAAACATCAATCACGCTCCAGTCATGTCACCCTTTACAATATGTACAATTACCAACACGTTGGTTCTTTGGCTCTTTTAAATCTTTGACCGGTTTTTACTTCGCCCATAACTATACGACCGTAACGATGAACATCATCCAGTAATGTCTTGTGTACGAGGGTGTTTTTACTATTTTTCATGGCTATATGTACCATAGCCGTGAGTCGCGAAATTGAACAACTCCAATAAATATTCCTCACAAATTCACAAGAATCAAACAGACATCTTAACGCTACCTGTAACTCATAATCATAAATTTATATTACATTTCTGATTGTTAATAATTATTATCATTCATTTCGTGCATTTCGTTCTTCTCAACATCTCCGCGCGTTTTTTTTTTGTTTACTCGGCCTGGCATCTTTGGCTCGCCTTATGATTGTCCGTCGTTTAAGGTGGGATTATATTGTGAAGGAAATAACAAGAAAATCATATCTTATACTTAAGCATTCGACTGGTAAGGAATGCAAGAAAGTAAGAGACGAAAAAATAAGATACAAGTTAAAAAAAAAATCATTCGTACCAAAGTTAATCGGCGAGCACGCATCACGAACTTCGCATACGCCATTTTCATGTGAACCTAAAAGGAGAAAATAATGTTTAAAGATATACGATCATGGAAAAAAGTACACGACCAAATATACATATAAGTATGTATAATCGAAAACTTTCAAGTGGGAGGATGTTACAAGACAGCAAGGCGCATATAAGGAAGGAACCTATCAGTACCACAAGCCTGTACGAGAGTCGAACTGCTCCCACTGTACGAGTACATATAAATGCAAACCCATTCCGACACGAACCCATCGAAATAAAGTACGAAACGTAAACGTTTATATTAGAATAATAATAAAATAATAATAATATTGTACTCTTGTAATCAAACGTCTACCAAGACTTGATTGTTGAAGCCTCCGCGTACTCGAACATGCGCTCGCCTTGCATGCAACGACCGCAAGCAGGCGCTCCTTCGCCTTCACGAAACATATGTGTACGCACTCGGGGCGCACATTTTGCGTCAAAAATTACGTGGGATGACGTTGAGGCAGCGCAGATGAGATGATCGTAACACAACGGTGTTTAACAGGTATATTTTGTTTACGAACGCCATACACATTAAGTCCGTAGACCCGTATGTCGTTGTCCCATTAAAAACAACAGGGAGACAATTTTGAAAACGAAGCATCCCAGAATGATATGGAGTAAATGCGAACTTGACAAGATCTGTCCAATTCGAAATACTGTTTGGAGTTGCCACCGCGCCAAAAAGTAATGACAGTGTCCTTTTCGAATACTGTTGTTCCAAAAGATGCATCTACGAGTATCATTTGTCAATGGATATAGATCGATGTGTGAATGTGATGACCCGCTGACATGAAAACGGCTCATCATATTTTGTGCTATTTATAACAGAGTACAGAACAAATTAAATATTTGCGAGATGGGAGAGAGCGTCGCAGTAAATGTGGTGAGAAGTCAAGAATGTTAGGTTGGGGGGCTACCGTGATTGCTACAGCAGACTTAGACGAGACAGAGGTCCATTGTGTTACCGAAATTGTGTCCAGTCTCTATGTTATATCGAACTATCTGCAGCTAACCGCAAACCGGAGAAGTCGACCGACATCCACATCTCTAGGTTCACTCTGATGGCCGTAGAAAGTTTTATCAATGATTCACCTCCTTCTGTTTGCCAGTGCAGGACAGCAACAGAGCAGATGATGGGGGCTCTTCTTCTCATCCATATTACCGCAACTTCTGCAGAAATCATTGAATGGAAGTCCAAGCATTCCAGCGTGCTCACCGATGATCCAAAGATCTGTAATAACACCAATCACCACCCTTATCTGGAGTTTTGTCAGTGATAGCAATTTGACAGAACGACTAAAATGCAGCTCAGGCCAAATCAGCTTTGCTTTCGGACATGTTACGCCATTCATCCATATCGAGTTGGCTTTCCTGACAGCAGCTAACTTCAATTCAGAATTGTAGGTAGAGAGGGGCTTAGCAACTGATCTGCCGAGCTCCGCTAGCTGCACGCCTGCGAGCCTGCTCGTCAGCTGTGCCAATTCCGGCAAAGCCGCTGCGGCCAGATATCCAGCACAATTTATTATTGAAATTCAAGCTGCTAATTTCCATAAGGCATGCTCGATATTCAGCAACAACCTTAGATACCATTAGCGTAGATCCAAGTGTTCTAACTGCAACTTGACTGTCCGTGTGTTACTTTTGGTTGTTGTGGCAAGACCTAACGACATCACAGCCTGTTTATCGCATAAACCTTCGCCTGGAAAACGCTTCAGTGGCTTGGAAGTTAAAACGAGTAGTTGAGATTGAGCTCCTCAGAGTATACTCCAGCGCCCACAACTGCATCGCCCTTGGAGCCGTCCGTGAAAATCCACGGAGAAGTAAGTATAAGTAAGTAGCGCTGGCGCTATTGACCACGGGATGGGATTAAGTTTAAATTAGCTGAGTTTTTTTGTACAGAGCAGAGTAGAGCAGGCAAAAAAAAACAATCGAGAGTAGATTAGGGTAGCGAACACGAAAACGGGGCATGTCTTTGGTGGGAACGTGTCTTGGTTTAGTTAGAATTCAAACGTCCACTCAAATTTCAAGAGGAAACTTAAATCCTTAGTACAGATACAATGGGACAAATTTCCTTTAGACAGCAAAATTATTTTGTATGTTTACTACTCCATATCATTGCACAAAGCGAACATATTATTGACAGGAAATGAAACTGAAACAGCCCAAAAACTTTGACACTTGCGCCGTCTGAATTTCAAAACGCGGACTACTTAACGGAGTAGCGTACTTGCACTTACAGTTTATCCAGAGCAGCTCAGATGAAATTATTTATTATTATATTTATGTGGTCTTAACCTGCTTTGCTCTGTATGGATGTTAAAAAAAACGCGCCCATTGTTACTTCCGAAGCAGTACGTTGGTGGAGTATAGTCTACCGATGTCGTGATATATGTATTATTGAGAATTGTGGGGTGCCCGATACTAAAGGTGAACCAGGTACTAGTGTCCCGAATACGTATGGCTGAGTTTGCCGCCATTTAATCGCCTAGAATATCTAGAGAAAGTAGACTAAGCATTATATCTAGCACTGCAGATGGATTCGTTTGAAGAGCTTTGCAGATTGCCAAGCGTTTAAGCGAAAGTTGAAACGCACCTGTGAGGTGACGTAGGGTTAAGAAGGCTCTGAAACTGCTCGTGTGTAAGAACGAAAAATAAAGTTGGGCATCTTTCGCACGGAACGCACGATGCATGAGATTTTAGTTGAAAGCAATTTAACTTATCGCTTAAAGTTCATAAATACGTAAAAAAAATGTAAATCTTATGCCACAAACAGATAGTTGCTCAGCCGAACCTAATCTGCACCGTGATGGCCATGATCTGTTTCAGGTCCTTGTTCAAGAACTCGTTGGCTCAGTCGTCCTCCAGGATTCGGAGTGCCCAAATAATTATCGAAATCAATGGCATCCTTCATGGCAGTATGCTGCAACATAACCGACAAGGCATCCAACGTCAAGTTCGTTTGTTCCAACAAGAATGGCATCTTAGTCCATTGATCTTCACCGCTCTGCCACGTGTTGAGAGCAGGTCGGTCTGTGGTGGCACACACGTACTTGTTGTCACCAGCTACTATTTGCCATGGACTTTGATTTCAGAGCGGGCACGCACACTTCCTCGTAACCTTTTCTCTCCTTCCGGAACGAGCCGTCGGCGTCGGACAATCGATATGTCCCAAAACTAGATTACTTTTAACTCGCCCACCACTTGCCATGACTAGCCACCGTCCTCGGTCTTGCCCGTGTCCAGTTGGCGTAGGATTTTCGACAAACAGTGATCGTTGCGCATAATGTTGCAGAATTTGTGTCGCTCATTGTCCGTTTGGGCGGATGCAATAACCGTGCAGCACAAAATTATTTACCGATTCTTCTTCAGCTGCTTGATGAATTCGAAGCAATTGTAGCCCAACAATTTTCGCATTCGCAATCGTCGCCAGAATCTTTGAGGATTTTAAATATGTACTTCTGTGTGGATTTGGAAACCATGACATCGTCGAAGTATTTGCTGAGGTAACGTTGCAGCCAAGCCAGTAAGCATCAATGGCGAGCGGGTGCAATCAAATGTGACTTTCGCATGACGAGTCTGAAGTTGGCAGCATGACGTGCAAAAGAGTTTTTCAGGGTTGACCAAGTTAAAATATGAAGGTTTTGAATCAAAATCTTTTTTACTTTCTTTTTACTTTAGTAGATTGAAGGTTACGAGGTGGTTACAAAAGCTTGCGAAACCTCCAAAAGGGCAGATAACCTTTCCAAAAACCGCTGATAAACTCGTACATTGGCTCGAAAACTCCAGGAGCTCACAAATCCTTTAAAACTTTCATAGTGTGTCTTCAGTATAACTCGAAAGTGAGGTATTCTCCGAAACCAGTGTATGCCAACGAAACGTCAACTGGGCCACATGGAACAGTTGACGCGCTATGCCCCACAAGGGGTTAGGGCAATCGAGTAGTATAATATTATCAATTTACAATGGAAAATAGACGAAAAAAGGCGAAAATATTCAGTGCCCAATGTGGGGTCAGTGTGATTTTATCTAGTGAATGAATCAGAAATGAGCACTCGGAGGTCGTTAGTCAAATAAAAATAACAAAACTGTTTAAGACTTCACCTTAAAGATACCTTAACTGACTAATCTACCTTAAGCTACTTTAGTTTAGGTTTATCGTAAGGTTTTTATTCTCCTACGTCAATCGAAATTTACGAGAGACAATTGTCAAAAAATGGTCGAAAACGTCCAAAAAGTATTCCGCGCCCTATGCGGGGTCATGGCAGTGTGATTTTATGTAGTCAATGAATCCGAATTGGGCAATCGAACAGGCGCATCTGACGTCATATAAAAATAACAAAACTGTTTAAGACTTTACCTTAAGGATACCTTAACTGACTAATCTACCTTAAGCTACTTTAGTTTAGGTTTATCGTAAGGTTTTTATTCTCCTACGTCAATCGAAATTTACGAGAAACAATTGTCAAAAAATGGTCGAAAACGTCCAAAAAGTATTCCGCGCCCTATGTGGGGTCAAGGCAGTGTGATTTTATGTAGTCAATAAATCCGAAATGGGCAATCAAATGGGCGCATCTGACGTCGGCATTAGTTCTTTCTCTGACTACAAGATTAAAAGGTTAGAGTGGCAATGCTTGCTTTTGGAAGAGCGATATTTGTGATAATACCTTTTCCTGTTGTAGTAGTACAATTAGAAGTATCATTGCATCACTGAATTTGAGTTAAAAAAAAGTTATCAGTAAAATAGTGCCTAAAATCTTTTGAGTCCGTCCTGGGTTCCACAATCTTCTCCAAGGTCCCTAATGAATAAACACGAGTACTATCCATAGGCTTTTAGACAGATGATCCAATTAAGGGTTGCTTGGTTCCTTTCAAAACAACCAATGCAACTACAAACTACCTAGCTGTATCCGGAATGCACTGTCCTTTATGTCCAGACCTAATGTATATTTGGCAACACTTTCAACATAAGTACAACCCAAACAATGATGCCCATGATGGTGATTGGAAAAACATATGGTTGTAAAAGAATTATAACTGAGGGATTGCACAGCGCTGTCTGATGTGTATATGCAAATTACCAGGATTTCAAGGTGGATAAAGAAAGTGCCTTGACATTTTAAAATCTTCATACGGCATGATGTCCTCCTCTATCGTTCGAGTACGAGAGCTTGTGCAATACATTAGTTTCGCCAAAATGAAATTTTCAAGTTCGAAAATGATGTTGATGAATCATGAAAAATTCATGTCGTTCTGCGACATATACTCGTACCTAACCCGAGTAAAAATGTTCATGCAACCAATCCACTTGCATGTGCCCCGTCATGTTTGCTATGATTTTTTCGCAAAGGAGTTATTCCTTATTCTGTGTGTCTCTCTATATGTATCATTTGATGGCAATGCAACATTTTCATGTTATATAATGATGCAAATGTATCTTTAGGGCAACAGATACACTGTAATGACGTCTAATTGAGTGTGAACGGAATTATTTATGATCGGTAATAAAAATCCGTTTTGGACGTTCTCCGGATTATAGTATGGTCGTGTCCCTATTGAATTCATGCATGCATGTTTCGATTAAGAATATTGTAATGTTACTTTTTTAGTGGAGAGGTTTTCGAGGTGTGGAAGTAAGTAGTGAAGAGTTAAAAAAAAGAGTGTAGTTTCAAGCAATTTGTAAATTTAATTGACTTATTAAATAGCCGAGGTATTACAAGCGAAACAATTTATAGCCACTCATATAGGGCCCGTTTTTTCACGTTTTTGCTCTGGAACAATTGCCCGTATTACACTAACAACATTGTTCTTGATAATTCTCGGTAAACAGCTGGTGCAAGAAACTTGCTCTTAAGGGAAATTTTTAGGTTGAAATATTCGTAGTTCGGTGCAGGCAATGCAGTTAAGGTCGATCATACAGTTTATTTCGAACCAAATGTTAATTTTGTGTAATTGCATGATGGACAAGCAGCCGAAAGCATTCTGCTGCCCTAATAAAATACACTAGCTTGTATTTTCACTGCAGATGTATTAGAACTTTAGTTTTCTCTTGAAATTTTAGTTGAGGTTGGTAGGTCAACTAGCCCAAGACACACCCTGAGCCCGAACTAAGAAAAGACTCCGTTTTCCCCTAACGCTTTTATGTTCTGTATTTTATTTCATTTTTGTTCTGTACTGTTCTGGTACAAAAAAACCCGGCTATTGTAGGTAGTTCCTGTCCGTTGATTGTAGGATTTATATTGCAAAGTAGGTACATACAGTAGAAACTCGCTAAACCGAAATAAAGGGGCGAAGTTGTGTGATTTCCAATAACCAAAATATGAGTTAATAAATAAAGCAGCATTAAAGCTTAAGGTGAAATAAATGAGTTGGTAGCTGACGGCTGACTTGAGATATCGATTGGCCGCTTCGCTTCTTGCGCAATCCGAGGGTTTTTTAATGTGTTCCATGCCAATATGAGGTGAACTGTCCTATTCTTCGAGATGCTTAAACCTTCATGTTAAGATTTTGTTGGTTTTGTTTTTCCTACAAAACCCTAAAAACTAACTTTTCGGTCGTTTCTGTTAAAGTCGAATACATACGGGTACATCGCAATGTACAGAAAGCAGCTCTGCCGCGCAAAATTTCACAAAATTCACATAATTTTAAATTGACAAGCTCTCTTCTTTAAAGGAGGAATGTATTGTAAAAGTTCAAGAGAAAGCCCCTGATACTCTAGTCTAGATCTCGTTGTTATGGAATCAGAAAACTGATTGAAAACTCTGCCAAAGGTCGACATGACAATTAATTTTGAGGACATTCAACTGTTTTTTTTTAATTTGGAGGATGTGGCTGAAACCGAAACAAATGGGAAAGAACAACGCAGATGGCCAAGGCATGGACGATTGTAGAGCTACGTTAGTGAGGACGTAAACATTCATGACGAGGCAGTTAAGAACTGGCTCTCTTCATTTGATGTGTGTTGTGACACCTTACTTAAAAAGGCGTAAATTGATTTTGGTGCAATTGGAATGCATTTCAAAATCGGATATAGAAGACTTTCCTTTATTTTCTCTCCCGAAAACGAAATGCATAATCATAAAATTAAAATGTTATGCCTTTCATTAGGTCGCGAATCCAATTAATATTTATCCGGCTTCAGATATACCGGGTCTCGTTTAATTATTAATACTCGTAGTTCTATGTGGTGTTTTCTATAATTTTAATAAATTCGGAGTCGAGAAAACTCGGTAGAACACCAAAATAGCTCAACATTACGAAACTGTAAACACCCAATATGTGCCGATTTAGACTGCTTGCACGACCTACCTCAATGTATGATATGTACAATCAAGATGGCTAAATTGTACGCGATCGTATTGTTAAAAACCCGTAGCACGTAAACCGGATTGGTATTTAGACGAGAAGCGCATTTATGCTTACGCGCTATTGTTTAAAACCCGTTTTCCTATTTTTACAGGACGGGTTTCGTAGATTTAAAGCGCTCAACCTGTTTACACGTCTCATGGATGAGAAGCTCCAGGAATTTTATTTTAAATAAAACATAGGCTACCCTTTGCAAAACACAACCGCTTAATCCACATTTTCGTGATTTTGGGTTTAAAAGCGGCTTTTCGTCTTCCATGACGCTTGTATTATTATAAATTAATAGGCTAACAATTTTTTTTACAAGAATCTTGTGCCAGGAACTCCTCCCAAACTTAACCGATTTGAATGATTTTTACAACATTAGAAATGTATGCTATGTGCACAAACTATATTTTACTAGAATCGGATAAATAGTTTAGGTGTTATCGCCGAAAAATTTTGATATAATAAATATAATATAATATAAAATTTACTTAAATTTACCGTTACATTGCAAATTTACTTTTCAAGATTTTTGTTCCTTTTCCCTCTACCTGCACTAGTAACAAAAACTGTTTTCCTTCCTTTCTCTCTTCAGTAAGATGAATAGTGAGTGTGTTACTTTTGTGGAGCAGTATACTTTCATCTAGAATATAGCGGGGTTCGAGTTTATGTCGATTTTTGTATTGCTTCGTGGCATATTAGGAACAGCTGATTGCACGGTTCACAATTTCGACACTTCTCGTTCTGCATGTACATATTCTGTATTGTTTTTTTTTTGTTACTTATTCTGTTTTATTACAAAGAAACGCGGCTATTCTAGCGGAACTATCCTTTCAATAAAGTGTTGTTTCGGTCAAAACATAGTAAGTATGTTTGAGTCCGTACATGACTTTAAAATGTTGTAAAAATTCATCATTATCATGATCGTGCCGCTACAGCCTGACATCGGGCCTAGGCTGTCTGGATCATTGCCTTCCAAATATTTCGTTCACGTGACCACGTTCTCCAATTTTTGGAAACCCAGCAGTTGTGCGGTGTTAGCATCTACTGAGTCTTCCAAATGAGCACTCGGTCTTCCTTGCAGCCTTGCTCTGCTGATGCGTCCTTTCAAAATTTGTTTATGCATGCAGTTATCGTCCATTCGTTGTACATCAAGTTAGTTATACTAAAAAAATCGAAAATTTGTGCATTTGAAACATCAGACAAGACCAGTGAAGGTCTCAGCTGATAATAATGCACCTGACACAAATGTACAACAGGTACATAAGCAGAAAGTTAAGAGGGGTCAGAATATGACCCGAACCCAATTATTTCAGATGCTATAAGCATTTGTGCACTAAGGTGACGATATTCAAGAAATATTACATTATATTGTATAAATTCAAAGTGGAGAACTCGATATATATTCAAAAAGCTAAAAGTTGATGGAATTTTATCGTGTACGTGTAAACTCGTATTTAAAAACCGACTCATTCTGTCGCGTTGCGTAGGATGAAAGTTATTTGCACGTTAAGGTATTTCCTCTTGCAAGTGTGGGATGAAAGACACGGTCAAGATAGTTATTAGCTATGTTTGTGTTCAATTTTAAGATATGACTTGTCCCCACAAACAGAATTTTAGTTTTTTTTTCTGCTCAATTTCATACAATTTTCGGAGTGGTATCCCATCCATATAACATTTCCATTTAGCAACTGTTATCCGAAAACGATGTACCGACTATTACTCTTCAGTATCTGGTTTTCTTTCTCCGACCAAATGACCACGTCTCCTTACAGAATTTGCACGGAACAGACAAAAAACAAACTATTCGTAATTGCAATGCAAGAAAATTATCTGACACTAAACACTGTTCGATCGAATGCAATTACACCAAATACAGGTGGCAATCCTGCACAAATATGCACGTTGTACGAGTATTCTCTTTTGCCGGAGAGACGACGAACAACAAAAAAATCGAACAATTGTCTGTCGTATGAATAACAATTTTTACGAATAAAGTAGATTTTTGTTGTGTTTTGTGCGGAATTACGATAGTGAGTTTCATTTGAAATAAAAGTCATTCATTTTTGAAATTCCTGTCACGGTTCCGACACCTTCAAGAAATCGGTTTTTGTTGAGTACGAAACGAATAGCCTGATCAGGGTTTTGTCCTGTATATCAATTTGATAGCTTGCGCCGTATTATCCATCGGTTGAAGATTATTAATTGTAGTGGATGCAGTAGGTTGTATCCACAGGGGCTGACTACTCTTTTACTGTTTAAGGGTATATTTAAGAAACGTTTGGGGTATTTGGATTGCAGGAATAGAAAGTCTCTAAGCAGTCGAAAATTAACGGTATCTTAAAAAAAATAAACAAAATGTATCCTCTGGTCCTCCTCTTTATTGATGTCAGTCAATTGCCTTTTTCATTTTATGATGAAGGTGGCGATGCGATGATGCGATGATGATGACAACGATCATCGTGGGCATACCCAAATGCCAATGTTGTTTTTCTTAATGTCCGCAAAACACACCGTGCAAAATAGTCTGTCATATGAATTGCATTCCGGATTTGTGCAAATTTTCTTGAAGCAACGTGATACGAATTTCTAATTAGCGCGACTTTACTTAAAGCGATCTTTTTTCGTGGTCATCATTAACTTTCCTTATTGTCATTTTAACCATGGATACAGCAATCAACTCTCGGCCCATACTCTATACACATCGATGAACAACGGTTTCGCCATCGTAGGTAGATTTACTTCTTTTCCTTAGTTTACATTCATTTCAGCTTCACGTTTCACGAGGTGTTTTGTGTGTCCCTCTATGATGCAGTTAATGCTCAAGTGTACGATACTCGTACCAAACATCGGTCTTTTTGAGATTTTTGAGATCTTTCCGCAGCGTCTTCGAGAAGATTTTAAGTGTAGGCCTTACTTTTGTGTATGTATGTTTTTTTTCGTCAATTAATTGTGATTTTGTTATTATGCCGGCAATTTGCCGTTCATTGAATGTTTACAGAATCGCTAATTGAATGTTTCGTAAAATGTTCACCGTTCATATCGTGTTGATATGGCGTATGGGTTCAGAGATTTTTATTATCCATATTTAATTTTTTTAGGTATAATCCGAGGGGTTTTACAGCAGGAGGTTAGGAATGAACACCTGTCTATAGATTGAAAATTTCATAATTACTAATTTTAGGCAAAGAATGTACACGACGGTAAAGTTACTATCCAGTAAAAAATCACCTAGGGAAAATTCACCGATTCCGTGTGCCATAATGACGTTCTTTCCGGTGGACATAAAATACCTTTTGTGCGGATAATGTTTTTACACCTCCAGGTGAATTTTAAAATTTTCCAAATGGATAAAACAGTGAAAACAAATTATCCGTACGGTGAATATGTAGTTTGTATTCAAATCGACAAAAATCACGAACAACAACCAATGCTACAGCTGGATTTGAACCTTCGAATAGGAGGATGAATATATCGGACTGATGCTTCAACGCACTAAGCTACCGACTCACTGATATGCAGATACGTGTTTCGCAAGAGGAATAGAGCTAATCATAAAGTAATAACTATTGATTTCTATGCGGCGACCGGTAGCACATTGCGTATAGGCGTTAGTCTTAAGTTCGGCCACGGTCGTTAAGGTTTCAAGTCGCGTTCACGACGTTCGTGGCCATGGATATTTGTGTTGTCTTCCCCTTGTGGTGCGGGGCGTAATAATAGGCCACACCATCTCCCGACCTGAAGCAGATAGGCGGCTAAACGTGAGCAGGAAGCGTGCATCGTCCGCAACCGGTTTATGTCAACGAAACGTCAGCTAAGCCACGGAATAGTTGACACGCTATGACCCACTAGGGGTAAGGGCAAATGAGTAGTAATTTGACAAAAAATACTTACTTCACTCCGGTTGGTTTTTTTTATCACCCTTCACGAATGTGATAGGGTGTATTAGCTTTGTCATGAAGTTTGCAACGCATCGAAGGAAGCATCTCCGACCGTATAAACTGTATGTATTCTTGGTCAGTATGACGAGATGAATCAATTAAGCTTTGTCCGTCTGTCTGTCTGCTTCTATGCAAATTAGTCTCTCATTTTAAAAGATATCTAACTGAAATTTTGTAAAAAGCCTTCTTTTTAGTGCACGCTATATATATGTAGGAACCAACGGAATCGGACTACTACGTCATATAGCTGCCATAGGAACGACCGGTCCAAAAGTCTATTTTTGTCAGAGAAACTTTTTTGTTTCTTCAAATATCTCTGCCAATTTTTGCAATCGTGTATCTACTGTCAAACCACGCTCCCGAAATTGGTTGAAATTGGAATACCATATCATATAGCTGTCATAGGAACGATCGGTCCAATAGTTAGTTTTGGTTAGAAAAATTTTTCAGTTTCTAAATGTATCTTTACCGAATTTCAAAGTAATCTAACATATCTGTCGCCAAATCATATACCCCAATTTGTTTGGAATCGGCTCACTATTGCATATACCTCCCATAGCAATAGTGGAATTGGAACAAGCTTAACTGCTAATTTCAAAGCGGCAAATGCAGAATGGATAAAAATTATAACACACGGTCGGTGACGTAGATAGCTATAAACGATATTTTGTTGGCACTAATTTTTTTTAATATGTGTTCGAGGCAGAATTTGAACCCTTCACCTTTTGAATGAAAATCGACGCGAAAACCTACCACATCTGTCCTTTTGGATGAAAACTACCTACAAATGAGCTAGCTGACAACATTTTTCAATATTTCTTCGACGCTCTTGTTAAGAACGAGTATGCATTTGTATGTATTTAAAGAGGGTGTCATTTTCAGGGGCGCTAAATTTACTTCCTAATTGAATAATACGCTACATTTTAAAAGATAACGGTACCATGCGCCTATTGAATTGTTCACTTCGACTTTATTGACCACATAAAATCGCACAGACCACCCCCCGTTGGGCGTTGAACATGTTCAAGCCTTTTCGTCCAATTTTCGACTATTTCCCACGGCAAATTTTTATTGACGTACTATGAAAAAACGTTATTTAACTTAAAGGTAGCATATGGTAACCCTAAGGTAGATTTACGTAGTCAAATGTTAAGGTCCAAAAATGTTTCGATTTTTGTCTCTTGTGACTAACTGTACCATCCGCCTATTTCGATTGCCCGTTTCAGTTTCATTGGCTTTGTCAAATCACATATTGGACGCTAAATATTTGCAGGCTTTGTCGACCATTTTCTACTGTTATTTTCACTTATGTAGGGCCGAAAACAGCCTTAAGGAAGCTTTAAGTGGCTTATGCCTAATGGTAAGGTCTAAAGAGATTTCGGTTTTGGTGTGTTTTTTTTTGTTTATGTTTATACCAAAACTTAGGGGGTAACTCTTTGATGCGAGAGCACAGCGTTGGCGGTAAGGGATTAAGGTAGTGGGGAGATGGGTTGAGTTTGAATGGGTTGTGACTGATGACATTACTTCTAGTTAAGCTTTTGGATTTTAGTTAAAAAGCGGTAGTTAGGAGTCGCCATTTTATTTGTACTGTGAAAGATCTATCTCGATTATATGAAGATAAATGTCAATTAGGGTGGTACTTTTCCATAAATAAATAAAGAAGACCTGAGTGTCGACTTTTAGAAGTACAGATATTTCGCAACAAAATACGCATTTTCAACGACTAAGCTTCAATATTACGAGCGATTTTCTATAATGTAGAAACTCATTATCTTCTTGATCTCCCCCTTATGTACGCCACTGTACACGGTCTACTTTTTTTTCTATGAGAAGTTAGCGTAATAGTAAATATTGAAGCTATGATATGATACCTGATTTCTTCGGAAGGCTTGTTTTCGATTGAAGTTATTTATTTTTGGTAACCATATTGCCTTTGGTGCATGCTTGCAACTGCACCATCTGGAAAATATGCTGCAGAAAATTAAACGAGGCACCGCTATACAAAAGAAATTGACGCGCCCATGGGACGGAGGGATAAAGGCAATAAACATTTTGTCATTTTGCCAAATATTTTTGTTTATTATGTACTGAATTTCTTACAGGGTACAGGGTTTCAGAAGAAAGCGGTGCCGTGTGGCCGAAATATAATGTTGCTGTCATGTAGCTGCCATAATGTATGGCGTTATCTAGCGGCTGTAAAATGGCATGGCACGTAACCACTATTTTTTACCGCTATGACGGCCGTCCTGAAAATAACGAGACCGCTGCATTATGACCCCTAAAAGACGGCACCACTTTCTTTGAAAACTCAAGTTTTAGTTATCGCTGGAGGGTTCACACACTGCTTGCAATTTAGCCTTGACTAATAACCTGGAGAATAGTGAACTTAATACAATATCTTTAAGGTCGTGAAGACGAATCCCATTCAATTTGCATCTGCTCTTTTCGAAATACATAATTTGTATCTAGGATAATTACTGGATGTCGAACATCAAATTCTGCCAAATGGTAGAAACGTCAATGTGATAAGCCATATTGCAGTGCAGACAAAAGCCACGTCTAGTGCCTTAGGAGTAAACCTGTTCTAATATACAATTAAAGCATTCAACCTATGAAAAGACCGACCATTACAAATTAACGTTTCATATTCATTATCTTCCCGTAGGTCAACATCTGTTTATCGGACTCTGTGAAAGAACGTTTGCGCACACAACACGTTGCTGTGGTATTCCATTTATTGGTCCGAACAAATCAAAACTCATTTGAATTGGGAAACCCTCAATCATATTAAAATGGTTAAAATCGAAACCCCTTTTTAACTTTTCCAAATGACTACCTTTGAAATAATGTATCTTCGCTTGTGAAAAAGATACAAAATGATAATCTCTGAATATTGACAGGTTGTAATTAAATCACGTGGATATACTTTTTGAAATGGAGATGAACTGGAGTCATATATTATTATCATTCTCGGTTAGTCGCCGTCTTATATCATTTTAAGGCCAGTTCATTTTCTTCAGGGTTGTGAATGAGGTTTCGGATTAGTTATTGCAAGGGAAATAGACGCAACCCATCGGGAAATGAAATGTGTTGGTCGAGTTAAGGTTTCAAAAATCATATTCATTGAGCACTGGTTGTTATGAACTTTTCATCATCCATTGTCCTGTTATGATCACAATAAGATAAAATCAGTGTTGGCTGTCATCGAAAATCTAAAATACGTTGAGGGAATGTCTTATTCTATTTTATATACTCGTACACGCCTGATTTCCCCCTGGACGCTTCCAATAAAAATTTCAGAAATAACAAACAATTCCTGGACTCCTATAATTGAAATGAATTTTAAGAATTTCCAACAACATATTACAATAGCCATGCCATACCCAGTGTCCATACGTATAAAAAAAAGTAGTAACAGAGAAAAGGGCAACTCATCATTCTCAACCAATGATTGTTGCAGATGGTTGACTTGTTACCATCGCTGACCCTCAACATCATGTACAATATAAAAAAAGATGAGATGATCTTCTTTTCAGATCACTTAGAATAGATACAGTATTTAAAAGCTACATATGTACAAGTATGTTCAGTATGTCTGAGGTCAATTTAAGTTGCCTGGGCTTGTTAAGGAAGAAAAAATCTCAATTTTTTCCTCAGTTTTTTAAATAGCAGGCTTGCTGAACGCTAACCGATCGGGTCTGCAAGTTGGATCGAAGTCATCTATCACATATTGAGAATATCCATATAATAAATTGTGGAAGACGAGCCGAAGACTTCATCAAAAAGATCTTAGCATTATAGCACACATTTCGGTGGTATCATGTATATTTGAAGTTCAATATCTTTTTGTTAAGAGCTCAACTGCTTCTTTTTGTGTGTAACTGCTATGCATATTGTTCATCTTAACACTACACAGATATGGAATACAGTATGTATGTAACATACAGAAACCCATCATTACATATAGCAGGTCCAAAAAGGCATGAGTTCGTTCTTAAAAAAAATGAATCTGTTGAACTTGAATTTCTATGATGAGAACTTTTTAGGCAAAGATCACAAAGCGGTTTGTTAGCTTAATGAGATTGCGCTTTAGGCTAGAAACTCATTATGATCATTTCGAACATAACGTTCATACTTTTTAATAATGTGCCGAGACGTTTGGCATTATATCGAGTTTATAAGGCAAGGCTTATCCTTCACATGTCGTATAATCTCAGATTGTTGTCTAGATCATATTGTAGGCGAAGATAATTTTCGGTGCTTGTAAAGATCTTTCTAGTTGTTCGACGACGACGGCCACCGGCCTTTATAATAGCCACATTCTTTAGATTCTTCCTGACGATCGTTTCCAAAAATAATAGTACGCATGGTTGAAATCCAAGATAGTTCTCGTATTAGTGAGCATGTGTAAAATGCAGTTATTGAATAAATAATTCAACCTATTTCTGTCGCTGCGAATAAAACAGATTTTTGGGGAAGCTAAGAACAGAATAAACTACAGATGTTGCTGACAATAATGAACTCTCAACATTGATCGCAAACTCATCATTTCTTGGGGATGTCTGTGCCACGGATACCTGCACATATCAAAAACATAATATACTAGTCATATATGTATATAATTTATTCCAGGGTGTGATATGCGAGAAAGATTTGTTAGATATGTAGTAAGTATGTAATGTGCATAATAAAAAACCGTGACTTATGATTTTGCTCGAAAAGAAGGCTGGTTCGGGGAGAAGGCCTTTTGTTAATCATATGTTTCACAACAATCATTGAAACGACATCATGAAAATACTTTTGACTTGAGGGCAACGCCAATAATTATGATGTTTCGTGGGAATATTATTTTTCAAAAGAGATACCGTACTCATACACACATGGACTTTGCGTATGTGTACACTTTTGCATGCTGGCATTTGTTAGGTCGGTTTCTCCAATCTTTTCTTCCAACCCGCGATATTGAATCATATATGGATAACCACAAAATGTTGAAATTTTCTCGTTGTTGTTCTTTTTTGTGTTCCTCTCATCAAAAACTGATATGTGGTAGACATCATTTATAGTCTTACCAAGAAGTGTGTGAAAAGAACGAATATGCATGATATGTTGTCGAATTCATGACAGGTTGAATGAACATTTTAAATTGTGTGCGCGTAAAAGAACATTATGGGAATTTTTAGTAGTTTTGATGGGGTTTTGATCTTTACAAGTTGATGGGTGGAATAAACAGGGCCGGTTAAACTCTAACGAAAGGCGCAGGCAAAGAAATTTTGATACCCTTCATTAGACATTTTGTCAAAGTAGTGCCTACTTAGACAATGGCGGTTTTGAGATTGACTTTTTACTCGCCACTTTGATCCAAGCGGTTTCGCTTCCTACTAATATCGACAGTAAAGCTGTTGTGAAAGTGCCTTTTTGTCCGCGCGGTTTTGATTGGTACTTATTACCGCCTTAAATATTTTACCGTCCCGTTCAACTAAATACGAATAAGAAAATAGCTAGTGTCATTTTATCTTAGTCCTCATAAATACATATTAGACATACACAGAAACGCCCGCTCCGAAATTTCAGTTTTTACTGTCCTGTGACATGTTCCTTTGTCCAGCCTCTCCCTACCGAAGGCCTAAAAAAAATTTGTCACAAAATAAATTTCACTTTAAGTCCTTGTTGATGAGGTATCTACATATCTTGCTCCTAGGTTTATAGAAAGTCAATGTTATTCTCTTTTTTTTTCCCTGACCGTATAAACAAAATAAGCAGGGGAAATACACGTTAAGAAGTCCGACTTGTTATAAAGATGAGCTATTGAATGAAAACAACGATCGATGATCCCACATCAATATCCAATGTAGGATCATCGAGTAAACTCCCGACACCGGTAGTTCTACAGGATATCCATGTCGATACTGTGGCTGCCTACGATGCAAAAGCAGCTAAAAACCAAACAATATATTTCCAGTCTATTGTGGGATAGGTGTAGGAAAGAAAAGTTTAAATGAATGAAATAAGGATTAAAAGAAAAAAAATCCGATGTCTGTAAGGCTCCGTGTACTGAACCTCAAAAGTTATTAAATGGCGCACCCCACTTTGAGAGCCGAATATTTTACTGTTAAGGTTGATTTGGGCTCCTGGCTGACCACTTCACACATTCAGGGCCTTGCAATTCATTTTTTAATCTTCTAACCCTTATCTTATCCATGTACCCTTTACTTGTAGAATAGGATTTTCCTTAGTGTCGTTTCACCTTTAAGCCCTATGTTAGGTCGTGCTGTCTAAATTTGATCATCTTTGAGGTTCATATTTGTGCTTCACAAATTAGGAAAAATGCGCCGTTAATCCAAGCAAGGGTGGGAGTGGGCAGTGCCCCAAACGCCTTCAGGAGGCACCTGTATCAGTTGTAGGGCCGAGGATTGGTTGAAATAGATTGGATCGCACGTCGAACCTGTCACTTACTAAGGAGGTTTTGTACCTATGTAAGTGTCCGGGACGATACGTACGTCTTCAGCCTCAGATCTCACTAAGGCTTTTATTTGATATCAACAGCACCAAAATAGGCGAATCCATCTACATACATATAAACGGTACATATGACTGATGGAGCTGTCGACGCGATACGCCAAACATGGAGTTAAGACAAACTAGTCTAAGGTTCCATAAGACGATCTTAAGGTTTTTTTTAATCAAAAATTGTCGAAAAAATGACCGAAAAAGCACGAAAATATCCGGCGCCCAATGTGGAATCAGTGTGATTTAATCTAGTTTACAAAGTTAACACGGGCAGTCAACGTAGCGCTCAATATCGTTATTCAAAAGATACAAACACCGAAAGCGTTTAAAGCTGCTACGGTTTCTTACTCCACGAAGTAGTGAAAATTTAACACTGCAAATAATCGGATGAATCTTACTTTTGTGGAATCTTTGGTAGAGGATGGGGCTGACAGCAATGCAGTTATTGAGCTCATTGGTGATGACATGGATAATGATTGTGTGTCACTTGTTGTTGAGATCAACCTCCACCATTCTAAAGCCGCCTCTGCTACTATTCTTCTGCGCTTAGCGCGAAGTGAGGAGGACATCGCATTGATTCAGGAATCTTGGGTTGTGGGGGGTTCTAATCAAGGGCCTAAAATCTACTAATTATGATGTTTTTGTGTTAAAGGCCCAGTATAGCTCCGGTCCTGTATTCTTGTTAGGAAAATCCTTGATGGCTTCCTTTTGTCAACCTATAGTGACAAGGATTCTGTGGCAGTTTGCTTTGAACTTGGCGGTAAGGTATACCTGCCGTATGATTCCAAGGGTATCTTATCTTCATCTACGCTATGAGATGCAATCACAGCGGCTTGAACATCAAAAGCCGGTCTTGTCATCGGCTGTGATTCTAATGCCCATCATACCGTCTGATGTAGCTCTCATACCAACGGAAGCGGTCAATCTTTGTTTGAGTACTTCATTGGTAGTAACTTACTGATTTGCAATGTGAGTAGGGGGCCTCCTTTTGTTACTAAGAATAGGATGGAGATCTTAAATATTTCTCTTGGTTCGGAGAATATTGTCGGTTTAATTGGGGACTGGAGACTTACTCTTACTCCGATCACCGCTATCCGCAATTCAGTCTTGCTGAATGGCGTGTTAACCTTAACTAAACCTAAGAACTCTTGTTGGGGTGATTACAGGGCACTGACTTATCGGTTAGCATGTTAGTAGCCTAAGGCTTCCACATAATGACTTCTGTAGGAGCTGGGGATGAGAAGGGGAGTGCCTTTCATCTACTATGTAAATGTGATAGCCTGGCGGTAAGAAGAAAAGCTACCCTGGATTCCTTCTACTTTAGCAACCTTGATGACCTCGAGTGTGTTAGCATCGGCCAACTGCAAGGATTTATCAACAGCTCTGGCTGGTTTCAATGAATGTATATGAATTTGGCTTTCGAGTTTATAGTAGTATCATAACGTATACGTCAACTATTCCTATGTGACTTAGTTGGCGTTCCGCTAGCATAAACTGATTTCGGACGATGCATGTTGCTAGCATGCTTACCTGCTTATTGTAACACAAAACAAAACAACAGAAATAACTAGGGCCACGACGGGACTCAAAGCGGTGAATAACCGGTAAGATGAGATATCAGACTGATGTTTCAACGGACTGAGCTACCGACTTTCCCCTCTGGTAAATAGTGTATCTTATTTTTATGGATTAAATTTTTTATTTTAGAATAAAGTACTGTTAAGCCGTGCATGGGCATGGGCGCGCCAATATCTCTAGCATTGCAATGACTTGTTGACTTTTCGGTAGCATATAAATAGTGAAGTTGCTTCCATGTCCCTCCTATTCGCATTGTCTTTTACTGACAAGCTTGGAACGCTGTGGGAGTTTTAATAGTACCCATAGATCGTTTTTTATTATATTAACGCGTCGGGGAAATGAAACTCTGAACTCTAGAAGCAAGCATTGTAGAGTGGCGACCGACCCCTTACGGCATCGAGCGCGTTGGCGTGATCATAAAGTATTAGTTGCAAGTGTTAGTTGTTCTACTTGGTATTGTATTTGTGAAGTCGGCGATTTCTTTTAAAGCTTCAACTGACTGTAGCAGATAAGGAGTTAAGAGATTGGAAAAAATCTTCTGAATATTTTCTTTCTTAGTGTCACCATACATTGTCGAACTCGAGCTCGAGCACGAACCTAGTACAAGTGGACCGGTTTTCTTCACACCTATGTGAAGTGTATGTGTGTGTCAGAGGACATTTGTACCAGGTTCGTGCTCGAGTTCGACAGTGTATGGTGACACTTAGAAAGGCATGAGGGATCGCGTGGTGAAGTGCTTGTCGAATTGTATACTTATTAACACCGAAAATATTTTTTTAAGAAATGCCATCTTGTTTCACTTTGACCGAAAGTATTGTATTAGCGCACTCGTCACTTTTGTGTAAGGGTACGTTTATTTTCGAGCTTCGACAAACGATAAGAGTAGCGCTGATAGTGAAACGTGCTGTTTATGTTGGACCAACGCATTTGCTCTGTTTTTTCCCGACCTATGATAAGAACTGCTCTCAGCGACGCTGTAAATGTTTATCGCAGCTCCAACATGAACAGTTTAATGTTAAAGCACTCATCTATTTTCATTGCTTCACTATGAGCGCTGCTCTTATCGTTTGTCGAAGCTCCAACATAAACGCTCCCTAAGTGACTGCGGCGATGACTTCGTAAAAAATGGAAGCTCAGCTGCACACAACGCGCAAAACGTCATATCTGAAATTCGACGAAGATAGAAATCTGTATGGCGTAAATGAATGGGGCAACAAACTTAGCACCAATCACTTAGTTCACTGCCTCTTCAATAAATGGTTCTCTGCCACCTGGCTAATAGAGAAGATCTTTTCCGTTTATTGGTATTTGTGCACCAGTTGTGTCCATCTTCAGTATCAATCACAAAATCACAGCTTCTTTCTTTTCTCGCTATATAGGTATATCAATTATATTCAGTTGGCGTCAAATGCTATTCATGTCTAGTTGAACATTTAGTAATATAATTGATCATAACACTGACAAATAGGGTAAATGAAAACTGCGAATGTATCTGGAATACGTATACAACAAGCTAACTACAACTGCCTTCTGTGCAATATGTACAGTACCTTGATACGAGTACTTTAAAAAGAATCCATATACCAACATTTCGACATTTATCATTTCCAAAAATGACAAACTCATCACCCTATTTTGTTAATGGACACCGTATGAATGACTTCCTAAATATGGGACATTACTTCACACAAATGTTTATTTTGAAAACTACCCAAGTAGGATAAAACAGCTAGATAGGTGAACATACGTTTCAAATGATATGACAACTAATCCGCAACAGATACATTATATTTTTACAATGACAGCCGTTATATTTGTAAGACATGTTCTTCATATACACAACATCAAAAAATGCGATCAATTAAAAACGACTTAACATTTGACAGCAAATAACTAGTCATCTAATCGATTTTTTAAGAACTCAATTCCTGGTAAAATCGTATTTCCCTATATCAATTGGGAAAGCTAATCAGATAAAAAAAAATCCATCTACTATCAGTTGTCGTTCTTTGGTAAAGAGAAAAATGTGGCGCATAGACATGGCATGAACACTTCAAAAGTAGAGTAAACACGTACCAAACTTGTAACGATGATAATAACACTTTTGGTGAGTATATTTGATAAATATCAACTTTAAATTCCACTACAATGCTCTAATCTATGATAAGTCGATTTGTGAATATACTCACCAGAACGAAAAATGAAGGAATCACCGTCATGTAGCTTTAAACTATTATCTGAAGCTACTTAATCATAGTAAAGCCCTTGAACATACACTTGAAATGATTAAATAGTTCACCAAAGCCCATCAAGATCGAAAATGACCGATCGATCGATCTTCATTTAGATGAAGATGTGTTTTTTTTGTTCATTTAATTGTTATTTTTGGTAATGTTACGTTATGGCTAGATTCGGTTTTAATGAAGTTTCATGCTCGTCAACCTGTTCGGACGAAATTGTCGCTGTTGCAGAGGACACGTGTACTTACTCTCACGCTGAAAATTTCAAAACAATTTGGATAATCTGCACAGATTTTATCCTATTTAGAGGTTCACGGAAAGGTTCATTTTTGCTCGATTTGATCGAACATTCGGCGTCTCTATCAAAGCAACGGCATTCTTAAATAAAGATAACAAAAACTAAATCTAAATTCGTTCTGGCCCCAAACTGTACTTGTAAAAAACCACAATGAACTGTTCACGATGGAGAAAAATCAACCGCCATAACGTATAGAATTCATGAAACATTCCAGCGAAGTAATGTACCCAAACCCCAATATTCAGCCCAGCACAGCAAAATGACGGATCACCAATCAGGGCACTCATTGGAAATCTCATATAAACTTAACAATCCAATAAAATTATATTTGAGTTAAGAAAAATTAATCTAACGCTAATTCTGATTTTGTAATCTGTAGTGGTCAAACAGTTGCTTAAAAAATATCGAATCGGAAGGGTCCCATTAAGGACGGAAAAGAATTAATTTTTTATTTTTATTATTAGGTATGTATCATATGAAAGAGAACGTCAAGTATTGTACAATACATTCCATTTCGATATCTTTTACCAATTTGAAGTAAGTACTTCCAAGTAACCTAAGAGAGAGAGAGTATTACTGTCAAATGATAAACAACATTATAGAGAATATGACCTGCCGATTTGCATATCAATCGTGTAATATTTTCGAACAATATATGCATTCAAATTTGAGAATTTCGTGCTCAAACGTCACAACTTGTGGACATTGAGCTTCGCTTCAAAACTCTTTTCCACATCATCCTCGAGGTGGAGTTTGCGGTGCATTTAATTTAGCATGGTTTCCACTGTAGGCCTAATCCACGGACATTTCCTGCGCATTGATGTCATATCTTTTTTTTTATTGGGCCTAGTATGAGAAACCAACTTGGCTAAAATTTTTCATAAATTCGTCCCAGTCCTCGCCGTCCAATTCGTCGTCCGATTCACCTGCTCCAACGGGTTCCGGGTTTTTGGCATGATTCCTCGTAATTAAAAATGGACGAACACAGGATCCTCACCCTCGTGCATTCACATCTAGCACCGCAGTCTGTGGTGCATTTGCAGGAAATATTTTTGCTCTTTATGTTCATGTCAAAGCTTAAGGGATACCCTTTGATGCGAGAGCACAGCCTTGGCGGTAAGGAAGTTAGGGTACAGGTCGTAATTGCAGGGGAAAACAAAAGATGGGATATTGTTCTACATTCGTGTTGTTCTGGATACGAATGAGTTATAGGATTTAGCGGTGCGCTTGCTGTTGAGTTGAAGGAAATGGGGGTGGACACGACTAGCTAGCCGAGTGTTACATAGAGGGAAAGCAAGCTCAAGAATGAGATTGGTTATTTCATTAGAACAACGGCGGTTAAATTAGCGATAGAAGACTGATATACTACCGCCATTTCGCCAATGTTCAAGCGACTCGATTCGAGATGTTATGGGATTCATCGCCAATAAGCTTGAAGGCTTTTCGTTGATATGCTACCGAAATGTCAACAAGGTTACAAATGCTAGGGATGTTGACGCGTCCATGCCCCTGGAGGTGTCAAAGCAATTAACAATTTACAATAAATACATACAATATTTTACAGCGAATTGGAAACCACAAACACTTCATTGCGTTTTTTGCAATTTAAAAAATATTTTCAGGCCAACTTAGTTTACTAGAGATGTAGTACCTAATACATTAAAAGAGTAAGTAGAGTCAAGGGTGCTGTTGTTTGCAAAACTGTGATGTGATTGGGTTTGAAGTTACACTTAAAAGATCGTTGATGAAGAGAAGAAACCCCTGCGTTGGTGGTATGGCAATTTGACTTAACTATATCAAAGACGGCCCGAAGTGTATGGTCGTTGAGGACATTTTCAGTCCATTTACTAAGTTTTGAGTCGAAATCAAAAATCCGTAGCTTAGCTAAAAGAGCCGGGTGCCAAACTCTATTAAAACCTTTCGAAATGTCGAGAGCAATGATTTTAGCTTCACCAAATTGATGGATGCAGCGACTCTATCTTTCGGTGAGATATGCCTTAAGCCCCGGTGGAGCGCGAAGGACGGAAACCGTATTGCCGATCGTTGATGAGATGGTGTGAGTCAAGGTGGCTCATTTGTTGGTTGTCAATTCGGATTTCGAAGACTTTGACAGGATTGAAATCAGTGCTATCGGTCGGTAGTTAGAGGGATCACATGCTTGACTTTTTTGGGGATTCGTTACACATGGGCTAGCTTCCATGATGATGCAGATACTCCTGTTGAGTAGGACAGATAAAAGAGTTTTCACAGAGGTCTGGTTACTGCGAAAGCGCATTGTCTGAGAACTAAGGGGCAGATGCCAGATGATTTTGATACATCGAGCTTTGAGAGTACTTTAAATATTTCCCTAATGCGGAAATGGAAAGGCCTTGGTGTGAATCACAAAAGTGTATAATTGGTGGACGGTAGTGTCTGAGGCGCTACTTCTTTTTCCGTCGCAACGGGCTCTGATCTCTTAATGGCTTTTTCCACCTCAGTTCTGCGGCTCGTGTAAAACTATATTTTCCAGACATGTTTGCACGTGAAACATACAGAAACTATGCTGTTTAGCTGCTGCATGGAGGGCCATGCTAGCAACTGCACCATCCGGAAATCTGCTATTGAAACGTCAACAAGCCATAGTAATGCAAGAGACGTTGACGCGCCCATGCCCCTGAAGGGCTGGAGGGAGGTCTTTTTTTGGGACGCTTCCGAACAATATTTTTTGTAGCAATCTGAGTTTTAGACCCTTCAGCTACTACAGATTACAAAACAAAAAAAGAAATGTTTTTACAATGTCCAATTGTCACTGGTTTATGTTTATTCCTTTTCCTTTATCGTCACTTTTCCAGCTTATTATGAAAATAAAATAAAGGAAAAGGAATAAAAAAAAAGAAATGGTATTAAGTCATTTTCTTGCTTGAGTGTTTTCTTAGATAATTTTATTGTACTACAACTCTCCAGCTTTCACATAGCGACGATACTTGTGGCGCGTTGATAGATCGACAAGTCCTGATGCAAACTTGCGGGTTGTAGTTGTATGGTCGGAACCTCGCAGTTGCCAGTTGAAATACTTTAGAAACGTATCGGCTAAAATACGCAAGTGTGCATATGAACTAAAATCTAAGGAATATCTACCGAGCCAGCGCGCCGCAGCAGTTCAAAATCGACTTTATGGCCTTTGAAAGCCTGCCTTCATTTGGACACGGTCGTCCAATGATTTGCTTTCGTATCTCATGAAGAAGAAGGCAATACGAAATAAGTAAATAAAAAAAACAGGAAGATACAATTCCCGCGAATGCTGCTTTGACCTTTCAGGTCAAGGCGAGGCTTTGGAATATCATCAAACACGGTTGATGCTTCAAGCTTCACTTTAGCCCAAGAGATATTGACAAAGCATACTCGTATGGGATCTATGGTCGCCGTGATATGTACCTGAGATTGTTTTTCAGTTTTATTGCCTACCTTGATGGTTGTAAGTGTATGTATAAAAGAAAGCTGTCTACGCGAAACGTGAGTAACGACTCACACGGCTTCAAGTATATTATGACTCACTTCATCATCTTCCGCAGTCATATGCCATTAGTGGATTTTTTTAATGATTGTATCATTAAAAAATAATATTTAGGATTTTGAAAAGTTTTGGGAGGAAAATTTTAGAAAGAGTCTGCTGAAACTAGAATAGTTGGAAACTTTGATTTTATGGAACGAAGTTCGTAACTATGTTTCCTTATCAATGAAATTAACTGATTGCCAGATTTTATTATCATTTCGAATGAAGTCATTCATCGTCGGACTGGCATTTGAACATCGATCCAAACATTCAAAATAATCCAACTGAGAGTTATTTGGAGATATACATATATTCTAATTTTTTTAGTAACCAATAATTTTTTGCATTATCATTTTAGCTGCTGCTACCGCTAAAAAGAGCAGATACTTATTAGCAAGTGTTGCAACCCACTCAGCACAACTTCCTACAACAAAATGAATGAAGTGTATGCACCAAATAAATACAAAGAATTCCCCGTCTCAACCCACCAATATTGTATTTTGAATGAATAAAGTGGTCTCTCAAAATTTATTGCAAGTGAAAACAACAACAGCACATGCATATTCGATTCCCAGCGAACTTATCACACATAGGACCGTTTTCTCAATGTCTAGCTAAAGTTTATCCTATAGATAAATGCTAAACGGCACTCATCTTCGAGTTAAGATTTTATCGGACAATAATTTCAAATGGCTGACATGAGTTGGTGAGATTTTGCCAGGTAGAATTGTTTACGTTTGCACATTCAAATGAGACAATTAAACTTGTCACAAAGAACAGAGTTTTCAAAATTCACTCGATGAAAGAGCATTTGAAACCAACTCAGCCGCACAATAATTGCTGAGAGACGGTTCACACGTAGAATAGAATAGAACAGGTGGCAGAATCCTGGAAAGAATATCAGCTGACTTTCTACTACGTTATCATATTTTGAGTGCTGCATACGCTAAGGTTTAATTTAGTGTCCCGGCTAGCTAAATAGCAGTTTAACCAGACATTGAGAAAACGGGCCATAATCAATCATATCATACATACTACAACTTTGCCTTAACCCCTAGTGAGGCATAGCGCGTCAACTATTTCTGCGCGCTATCATACTCTGTTCTGGACAATTGCCACGACATTGTCGGATTTAGTTGGAGCTTAGCTTTGTACAATACTCGTATTATTATTGTGATGTTGATTGTTAAAACTACTCTGTCGGAAACCGGATCCCAGGATACGAGACAGCTTCGCGCGACTCTGGTTAAACGGAGCCTTAGGCCTGACTCACGACCACTACCGGTAGTTTTTCCTGCGAACAACATTACAGTGCTACGCTTTGGTGAGATAAATTCTCCGCAGTTCCACCATCTTATCTCACTAACTCCTAAGATGTTTATTTTATACCATTGAAATTCACTCTCTAATTGAAGAAGTCGTACGTTTTGTATACCTTCTGATCCATTGTGTAGGAGAGTACGCATATTCCTAAAACCAGTCTTTGCCATTGTATGATAACCGAAAGTCGTAACCGGTGAGTCAGCCCTTATCCGAGGGATACTTGACGTTTCGCTAGCATAAAGAAGATTTCGGATGATGCAGGTTGCTGGCATACACATTCTGTCCTTTTGTAATCGGTTTCTACGATATGCCGGCAAAGGGAAAGGCCGCGGCATTATTTTTACACCCCACACTATACCTAGGTGAAAATGTTTACCTCAACCATATTACCACGCCGTGACTGGCGGCATGACTTAATTGACAATAGTCAATGACCACTGCCGTTCTACGGCGCCCACGTAGAGTACTATTGAAGATAATTTTACCGTCTTTGACCGGTCTGCCAATTTGTATGGAGATCGAGATCCGGAGCGAATCGAATGTATCTATTATCTCATCTCAACTATAGATGAACTCCCTGCTGAAACTCAAATTCCCATGTAAATTCCCAATTGGCTGTTTGTCACATCATCATGTTGCTAATATTAGCAGATTGCTTTGCTGCTAACGCAAAGCCTGGTAGGTAGGCTATTGCCCTTCTTCTTCCTTGGCCTTTCATACCACTCTGCAGCTTCGCATTGCTCTGCCTGTGGTGTTGGCTATTGCCCATAAAGAAAATATGAAAATTCATATATCTCTAGACAGAGACCGAGTTCGGAAAGAAGCCATCGTTGCCAACTAGTCAACAAGTCAAAATTCGTTTCAGAAACAATTGAAACTGATCTTAGACATACGAAAATTCCACATTTCCGTTTGTTGATATCGAGACGAGTGAATAAACTGCAATATAATCTTTGAATGGGCTTTAAAGTAGCCTGGAAAACTAACTACAATTTGGAACCTAACTTCATAAAAAGGGCGCAAGTTGTAATATGTACTCGCACATCGCCCACCAAGTTTGTATCCACTTTTACTGTACTCGTATATTTGGGCGTTCCGTTCGAAGTTAGGTTCATTGAACCTTTCAGTTATAATGCATTCTCTTGCTCCACGTCACGTATACGAATAATTCTGTAAAATCCTACTTAATGTCAAATTATAACTTTTGACAATAAAATGCAAATTTCTTGACACTCCATTCAGCTTAAATGGTAGTGCAAAAAAAGCCCAACATGGAAAATGTTTTTTTTTTATTCTTGTTTCATTTAACTTGTTAAAATGTTCCGTTTTGTGTTTTTTTTTCTACCGCGCCGTCATGTGGCTGATTTTGCATTTTTTTATTTTTCTCTAATACGACCTCAGCTGGACAATTTATTCGTAATGCACTTTGTCTGCATATAAAGTACAAGATTTCAATAAAATTGTGAAATTTATGTCAACATGATTGCAATTCGAATATTTTATTTAATTTCGTTTGTTTGTATGTGTATAGATGCATTTTTATATAGACTTAAATGTATACTGTGCATATTATTTGCGTGTGAGACTTTTTCTGATGAGAATATCTGATAGGTTTTTGCATATTCCCAAATATACATATATTTCTGAATCGATTTGTATTTTGAGTTGTGGGTATCAGGTTGTTAACATAACCTGATTTGTAGTTTGAATTGTGTGCTTAGGCCATTGACATTAAAAACTTCCGAAAATAAAAATAGGCCAAGTATCGGTTCAAGGGTTATCTAGCTCCTTCGTCGCAACTCTGCCTGAAACATTCGAAAATTTCTTGTTGTAACTTAGAGAAGGATTTATAGGACTGGATAGTGATATGGAGTGTTAAGAGCTCTTAACTCCCTCGGTAGTCGTGAAGTCGCGGTCACCAGTCAACGATGCTGCATCTAGAGGACATGGGTTCGATGCGCGGCGCATTAATAAAAAACTACCTGTGCAAGCTAGCAACTACACTATTTAAATCTATTTGCTACCGAAACGCCAACTAGTCATAGCTATGCAAGAGGTTGACGCGCCTATGTCTCTGGAGTGGTCAAGGCAATTGACACAAGGGCTCTTTATACGTTAGACCAACTAGTCCAATTAGACCACGTATTAGACCACCCATTAGGCCACGAATTAGATCACCTCTTAAGCTCCTCTGATGCGTTGTCTAATAGATGGTCTGGTGCTACAAAAGAGCACTAAATTGACGATTTTGGCTTGTTGAACCATTAGAGTGAGCGCTCTCTCTCTATGAATTATACGTACTCTGTTCAAGTTAATTTGCGAGACACACTGTTTGTGGGTTCTCAATGCTACTCTCCAAAATGCTTAAAACCTAAAGTGAAAGTGTTTTTTTCCCAAGAACTCTCTTACAGCCCACAACACTTGCAAGGTCTTCTTCACTATTTACATTGTGTGTACTTAAGAAAATATCTTTGCATCCCTCGGATGTAATATTTAATGGTGTGTGTATTGTTTAACCTCATAAAAATCTTCATTTCACGAAATTATTGTAAATTTAAATGTACCGTCTCATTCTACTCCCATTTGATTTAGCGTCACACATACGCTACATACTACTATCCGTATGTAGACATTGTCTGACAAGCCTGCATCCGGAAGAGGTGTTCCAACAAATATTTGCCTAGTGTAAGGTGTCGTAATGTTTACATTAGGATATCTGAAGGAATCCTTAAGATGTCGTATGCGCATAGCTAATTAAGTAGACTTTATATGTAGTGTTTCGCGGTAGTCGTAGGCTGTCTACGAGGGACTTGGTACTAGGTACATAGAAGGGTGCACCCACTGTGTTTGCTTAACACTTATGTTATACCCACTTATAGCCTTGATTCGGTTGAGCTACGTTTATTTTTATCACGTCGTCGTCAAGGTAAAATAGTAATCCAAGAGATGGTTCCTATTGTCGGATCGTGAATGATGTGCAAAAGTTATGACAACTTGAAAACTCATGTTGGACTGAGGACTATTTTGTTTTTGGTATTTAACAATTTCTAGAATAGAAAATACCTTTTCAGATTTCACTTTTAACTAGAAATTAGTAACAGTAATTTCACATCAAGTAGGTGTTTTAGGTTCGGAATAACTCATAGCGTTCCAATCTTGTCGTAATCTCAAGAGGATGGATATCATGTGAATGTCAGCAAACGAAATGTCAACGAGGCCTGAAAGTGGAAGTAGATGACGTGCCACACTCGCATCTTCTTTTCCGTCAAAAGCGGGATAAATATTCAAAAATTAGTCATTTCGCTATTAGAGAAGAAGGACTTAAAGGATGATAAAACAGAATGATGTTTTAATAGATTTTCGAATTTATACTTATTTATATAATATTTACAGTTATATAATCATATTTATTTATTGTTTAATTTTTTCTTTTGCGAATAATATTGTGTTTATGAAGTATCTATCCACGGCGCTGACGATGACAACGCCATGGATTTCGCTACTTACAGTTTTCAAATGATATGTGACTGAATTGAACTTAAACAAATAAGAAAAAACTGGATAAAATTTCCAACAATATTAATGTATTGAGTTTAAGCGAGAAAAGACATACTCATCGCCTCTTTAAATCTCAGAAATCGCTGTCGTCTTTAGGCTCATCCTACTAATACCAACACTCTCCACTGTCCTAATCGCTCCCCGAGTCCTTTTATTTTCATCTCCACAATTATTTGGCAACACAAACAACAAACACATTACCAAAACGAATATTTTTAATAGTAGAAGAAATTAAGCGATGTTTACATTTATTTCTTCGAAAGTTCATTATTTCTAGAAGTTTTGTTTTGAGGAACGCCCATAGCCTCAAGAGAGTTCCTTATATCTGAGGTTTAAATTCGAAAATTATATATCTACAAATATAATCTCTAGGACATTTTCTCCGACGCACATATTACAAAGACGTAAATTTCATAATATTGTCATCCCTACTAATCCTTATATTAATGTGCATAAAAAGATTCTTCGATAAAATTCTTCTGTCGACCTTAAGTATCTAACCGCCCTGTTCAACTCGTAACATTTTAGCATAGTTCGCTACGAAATGTTTGTAGTTCGTAAAGTCGACCCTTATTTCATAGTCCTCATTATTTTTGGCAATTGGCGAATAGATCTACAGGTACAGGTTGCTGATAGAGTTGTTGACGTGCTTTTCCCACATCATTAAGACAAACTAGTATACTCTGTCTTAAGGCGATTTTTCACGTTAAAGATAGTTAACAGTAGAAAATAGTCGAAAAATGGTAAAAAAAGCCCGAAAATATTCGGCAACCAACACGGGTCGGTGTCCTTTTATCTAATTAATGAAATCAAAATGCGTAATCGGATAGGCACGTGGTACAAAGATACAAAACCCTAAACCTTTTTTTACCTTACCATAACCCTACCTTTATACCACCTTAATTTATCTTTAGACTACCTCCAGGTTACCTTTAGGCTTTTTGTCCTACTTACATTGGTCGCGGTCCTGGAAGCCTGACCGGTTAAGGAAATTACAGTGAGCAACAGAGATGGCAAGGCATTGTGTATCCGTAAGTGAAAGAGAGACGCATTGAACTGATCCGTTCACACGTTCGACGCACACGACTCATGCCAAAGCATCTATATACGAATCCCGAGAGCAGAATGACAACCAACCAATTTTCGTTAAGCCTGTTTCTTAATAATTGCACTAGAGCGAAAGAGGCAGACATGGTTGTAGATGTATTTGTTTAGAAATCATGAGCTGGGGAAACGAACCAACAAATTTTTCCGGTAAATTTCCCCTTTAAAGATTCTGTCAGATAAGCGACACTCTCTTTTCGACTTACGGATATACAATACTTCACATCTCTGTTACTCACTGTCAAATTGTTTTATCCTATAAGTTTCCTAGAGCGCAGCCATTGTGATATTTTTATTCAAGCTCGAAATATTTCGGGAGGAGTACAGACCGACTAGACCCCTCCCCTGACTACGTCAATGATGAGAATGAAGGTTTACATTTTACCATGTGAGAATTGCTTTTGATGGGTGCGTTCTGGCGAGCACAGACTCTGATCTAGTAAATGTCAGTGAGTAGCAGTGATGTAAAGAGTTGTGCATCCGCAAGTAGAAGACAGAGTATCGCTGTATCTGACCGGATCTTAAAAGGGATTTTTAGAGGGAAACTAATCGGAAAAAAATTTCCGATTCGTTTCCCCAGACCACGATTCAATCATTAATCAAATACATCTCTACATAATGCTTCGTTTACAGGTGAACGTAAAACAAATCCCACAAGAGAACTACTCAAATGCTCGTGAGTTCATGTTGGCCATGTAAAAAGAGAAAGGTATCTTTTTGTTGTTAATGCTTTTCAATGCAATTTTTCAATGTTCCGTGTTTGTTTCAATGTTCACGTGTAAACGAAGCTTAAGATCTGAAAGAGAATTGAGAGCGACCAGATATCTTTCCATTTAGTTCAATTAGCTAGGAACGGCGATAACGAAAATCGGTCGATTGTCATTCTGCTCTCGGGATTTCTATGAGATGCTTCGGCATGTTTCAGATAATGCGTCTCTTTTTCACTTACTGATATACAAAGCTTTACGTACATCTTTGTAGCTTACCGTGATTCACAAGATCAGTGAATCTAGATCCAGTCCTCGCGAAAGCGCGTCGAATTTTTCGATTTGCTGCCGGGTTTTATCTTCAGTCTATAATTTAGTAATTGCAGAAAAAACTCATTCAACTGATGCTGCTGTTCCTAAATATAGTATGTACAAAGAGCTCAGCTTACTGAAAGAATACAAAATAACAGTAATTTAGGTTAGATTGAAGGGGCTGCTCTGACATATGGAGTATACTTAGACCACCATATGGTCCGCTGTGATACCACCATGAACTAATCATCCATAGACCAAAATCTACTCCGCAAACCAGCCAGAGCTGACAATAAAACGATGTCGCTGACCTACACTCATCTCCTTCAGGTCATTCAAATCGGCGAAGTATAGTAGTAGGACCCAATGATGGCCTTCCTACCACCAGCCAAGGCAGGACAGACCAATACTCCATCTGGTGTTTGCTCTGTCAGTCGCAGCAGCCTTTAAGACAAGTTGGCAGCGGAATCCTTATGTTACGGAAGCTTTCGCTGACCATAATGGGTGTACCCTCTCACGAGTCAGCTCATCCACCCTGCTTCTTCTGACAAAGTCGCCATGACCAGCAATCCAACAAGGCAAATGAAAAATGAGTAGGGGGATTCCCGCTCCCTGTCGTATATGTCGTAAACGTCGTATTCATCGTAAACTTCTGTCATCTCCATAGTAAAATGACAGAAGTTTACAACTTTACGACAAATACGACGTTTACGACGTGAGCGTGAATCCCCCTAAGTGTCACCACAGACTGTCCATCTTGAATTCGAACTCGAACACGAACTTGGTACAAGTGGACCGGTTTCTTCACATTTGTGTGAAATGTGTGTATGTGTCAGAGGATATTTGTACCAGGTTCGTGTTCAAGTTCGAGATCGACAGTCTGTGGTGACACTTATGTGTATGAATTTAGTTGATTTTGCAGTTTGAGTGTGGTAATCGCCGTAATTTCTTGGTTGTTCTGACCTCAACTGTTGACAAACTAAAATAAGAAAGAGATTCGAAGGATAAAGCGGGATATGAGAAATTTTCGGGGGACCGCTTTTTTAGGTGGAAAAAGAAGGACTGTCACGCCAAAAACAGGACAGATACGAGCACGGCCCATGCCTCATAAGGGTTTAAGCAAGTAGAACATTCTGGGTCTTTGACGAAAGTGATTTCGGGAGGATATTGTGCGGTTCTCCTAAGCGATCAGATCAATTTACTCAATTGAATGAACTGTATAATAATAAGGTGCGAATGAAGATTACGCTTCGCACAAGCAATGTATGCTCGGTGTCTTCCCACCAATCAAATCCTGCATATTTTGCCTTAAATTTGTTATTTGGCAATATATCATTTTGTCGTCGTCCCTTTCTGTAGTATTTTTTTTTCTTACACTTATACTATACATATATGTATGTTGAATGGTACGCTATTTTCCATCTTAGTATATACTTGTACATGTATGTACATTACATACGACATACGAATATATGAAGTATACTTGAACCAACAGCAAGAAAAACCTATATGTCTTAAAGAATACCATTTTACCGCCCCATTAGTGGATTGAAATGAAAATTACCCAAGCATTCAACTGATATGGAGAAGACCGTATTCTATGCTACATGATATGGTTATACACAGATCCATGCCATGTAAAGATACATTTTTAGAAGAAAAGTATAGTACTTGTATGTATACGAGTATACCTTTAACATATTGGAATTTCTTACGGCGAGACGAATGAAAGTGCTAAGATACAAAGTTAAGAACACCCTCCCTTCATTTAGCCAATAGCAAAGAAAATTATATATTGGAGAAGACGATGGTACTACGTATATGTGTTTGTGTATAACGAAGTCTAAATGTTTTCTTTGACTTCAACTTGATGGATTACCCTAACTGATTTTAATTTATTTATTTATTCCATTCCACGGTCGGTGTGAATTAAAACGGAATGAAATGAAATCCAATTTTCATGCATAGTTATGTAGTATGTATGTATATGTACATGGGTAATTTGTGGGATGGTTCCTTTTGCTTCTCCTGCCGCTGTCAACTGACAAACCTAACGATGGAATCAAAGTTGTGAAAATCAAGCTGGGTATTGATTAACGGAGATTTCCAAATGATAAACATTACTTGCCAGTTTCTCACGATAAATCTTTTAATATTAATTAAAATTGGCTCGCTGTTGTACGTCGTATTATATTGTATATTGCAAAAGGTATTAAACTAAATTTTTGTCGTTTGAAGATAGTTAATTGTTGGTTGAGATCATCTGCGACCGTTCAAAAACGCCATAAGTGCATTGAAAGGCAGCCTAAGGGCTTTAGAAGCCGCCGATGCAAATGACAAAAATGTAGTTAATGAATTTTTGCAATAAGCCGATGATATGAAAAAAAGTTAGTTTTTTATCGGCGTATATTTTACAAATTATTCCACTATAAGTGTCTCAAACATGGGGTAGCAATGAAATGATTAACCAAACTATCTTAACCAATTATCCAATTTGAATAATTTTAATTAAACATCCTTTATGTGGTGACACCTCGTATGTTTGAGTAACTAAACAAAAACCCCGGCGTGGTGTCGCCAAACATCGTAAAATCATTATCTTTTACCCCCATTTTAGTGCCAATTAAAAATTAGTCCCTTTGTACAACTACACCTGTGTACTTTGTGCACCTTTTGCACCTACACGTAATTATTATCTTGAATATCTTTGGATAGCAGTTAAACAACTATCCTAAAGACTGTCTAATGACACCTTTTATCACCTTCACCACTCCCGCATAAAGTGAATCTCATGTTCGAAACATGAATACACAGATACCGAGTTCTGATGCTGTTTGGATTGGAGTAGTGCGACAAGGACATTGAGCTTTAAATTTTGAAGTGTTAACCAAAGTTTTGTATGTCGGTGCTGTGTTCATAACCCTTAAGAATGGTTTGTTCTGAATTCTATTGCACGTTAAGGACAAGTAACTAACAGTCGCCCAAAATAAAGGATCTTCCCTGAAATGGGTTGCTTGTTATTTCAAGAGTCCGCTCAATAGTTCAACATAAAAACAATTTGTGTATGGTGCTGTTAATGGGTTTTGGACAAACATTTACCTAAGAACGCTCGATAAAATTTCAGAGAAATTGCAAGAAGACTTGTTGTAGGCTAGGCTGTCCCGAATGGTCGATTTTTGCAGAAGATTAATGTTAGTCCGATATGGGCGTTTTATATCAGCAGTATGCAAATTTTCCCAAATATATTCTTAAGTCATAGGATTGAATTGTTATATTTTGGCTATAAAAAGAGACTGTATTGTCTTGTTACAAAAAAAACAAGCGCTATACATATTTCAATTCATCTTAACCCTAGAGTACTAAGGTTTTTTTTACATTAATAGCAACGTTAGCCTATGAGGCGGTTTTACTAACAAAGCAACTTTTTTCATGTTTAAAAAAATGTTGAATTATTAAAAAATGGCTTGGACTTATTAGTCATAATTAGTTTATTACTACAAAAATAAAAAATATAGCATATTTAATAATACAACCAAAGAAAGTCGTATTGGAAAAGAGCACGCCAGTTTCTAAAAGCTTATTCATAAAATTGAACAGAAAAATATTTAAGCTCAAAAAGTTGTTCATTGTTTTAAGGTGTTAACATTAACTATTAAATAAGAAAACAATTCAACTCTAGTTTAAACGTTTTTTTTTGTAATACTATGGCCCATAAAAGACACTAAGGTTTGCCTACCAGGCTACTCGGAAGCCTATATCTTAGCGACGGAAGTACGTATTAGGACTTCCGTTAACACATAAGCTCCATACAGGATCCAACTGAGTTGGCACGCTCCGGATTTAGGTTGAAATATTTGGAATTGGCTGCAGATAATGCAGTTTATTTGTACAGTTCAAGCGGATTATACAGTTTATTTTCTATGAATAAAATGTTAATTTTGTATAATTACATGGTAAAGCGAACAAACGAAATAACACTGCTGCCCAAATAAAATTCGTTCGATTGTATTTGCACTTAGGGTGAGGATATATCAAGATACATAGTTAGATAGAAATTTTCTCGTGATATTTGAGGTGATGGTTTTGAGGCTTTCTAACCGTAAGACACACCCTGAAGTGAAGAAATACTCTATTTTACCCTAAATTTCCTTTTCGCTTCCCTGTTCTATATCGTATCTTTGCTGCTTTTTCTGTTCTTTAATATTCCGGTGCAAAGAAGTACGTTCGTTGTTTGTAGTATAATAGATATCAATTTTATCTAAATAATGGTCGATTTTCACTTTACGCAACGAAAGAATGTCAAATAATAACTAAACTAAGTTACATAAATCGTTAAAACCATAACCTGCTATCTATGCTAGAGTGTTATCAAATCGCATCACAGAAATTGTGATGCCTACTCACATTGTTGAGAATCGAAATAGCGGGAATTGTTCTTTTTTTTTGTAGCAGGTGGGTGGCATAAGATACCGACGAGACTTACTGACAAACCCTGAACATCTACTGTCGTTACATCCATCCTTCGGGATCACCCCGAATCTTTCGGGATTTTCTTGTGAATATCACAAATAATGCGACTCACTGCATCGCAATTTCTTGCTGATCTCAGCATGTGCTCCACCAACTTTTATGAGTTAATGGCTCCGCCCCGTTCCGCTTCCAGCTCATCCCGGTGTTCGGCAAACCTTGGATACTGAAACAACACATGCATTGCTTCCTAAAATATATCCATCATGACCCGTAAGGAACTGCGTCGATTATGGATGCCTATTACTAGCACTCCTGCCATATTCGGATCGACACGTTCCTTTTTAGGGTTTTGTATTAAAAACAAAACCCTTATGAAATCGGTCAAATGTCTGTCCGTCTGTCCATGAAATATCTCACGAACGGCTGAAGCTACATACATGAAATTTTGTGGGAGTATGTAGAATTATTATAATTCGCCGGAGAAAGCGATTCGTTGTAATAGACTGACTTTAAGGGGATGTCCCCATAGAGGGGAAATGAAGGTCAAAAAAAAATTTTTCATCCGGTATAGGCAAGTGGGGTATCATGAGAAAGGTAACACCGAGTACATTTCATTTCCGGTATTTTCATCAAATTTAAAAAAAGGGGAAAAGAGATAGAGGGGAAAATATGTGATCCGAGTTTGTCCCCCCCCCTCGCATTTCGATACCGTTATACTTAGAAATATGAAAATTTGCAGAAAAGCTGCATTTTACTAGTATAGAAAACCGAAAATCGTAGAATTTTGATATCTCATCAAAAAAGGTTAATAATAGTACATTTATATAGTTGCAGTTAGCATACCCCTGCACACTTTAAGCACACCCGAGGTCAAAAATATTGATGGCCAATGATAACCAACACCATTGGCAAAAATATCTCTAAGTTTCATTGCAATCACATCATATTTAATAATAGTACATTCATTTAAAATTAGGCATTTTGACACTATCCACACAAAAATTACACCTACCGGCCTCATAGGTGTGAGTACTACTTTCATGTTGTTTTTCGTAGTGCGAGTTGCAGTTATTTAATTAATCATTTTTGAAAGGGTAAAGATTAGTTGGGGGCGCTGCGTCGGAATTGGCAAACTTTACCGGGTGGAAGGGGGGAGGGGTCCACATAGAGGCGAAATTAAGGTCAATTTTTTTTATCGACTGTTATAGGCAAGTGAGGTGTCGTGAGAAAGGTAATGTTGAGTACATTCCATTTTTTCGCATTTTCTTGAAATTTGTAGAAAGGGGAATAGTGGGGGAGGAGAAAATATTAGTTCGTAATCCCCCCCTCCCCCTCCGTGGCATTTCGAGACTGTTAGAATTATGAAATTTATGTAGTTACAGTTAGCACACCCCTGCATGCCTTAAACACTTTCGAGGTCAAAAGTACTGATGGCCAACGATAACCAACACCAATAATATTTTATGTTCTAAGTTTCGTTACAATCACGTAATATGAATTGGCATGTAAAATGTAAGTGGGTAAGACACTTTAATTATGTTTTTTTTTGTCCATCTGAGTGGTATCAAGAAGAGCAAGGAGACGATATTTATATACCAAAATAAGCGCTTGCTACAAAACCCTCGGATTGCGGGCGTAGCCCTCTATATTCCGGTTTCATTTTGCTTTTCCGCCCATCTAACTCTGCCGATGGCTCAGGATATGGATCACCGTAGAGTCTCTCCGGTTCAACCACTAAAATTTATATTGGGATCATTAAAGAGAAAATGTATGCCGCTTGATGGGATTTTGTTGCAGCACACCCTCAAGGCGCTCCTTCGGTATAGCGAACGGATATCCTTGGTGTTGCAAGTGTAGCGCAGCGCACCGTCCGTTATAACTCTTGACAGTTCTTGCCTATAGCCTTCTTGCTGGAGTATAGTCCAGCGGTTGCCTTTGTCATACGCAGTCTATTGACCACCAGATATATATTTGGGTAAATTCCAGGTCTTTAGAGATCACAACCACTGCTATCTCGTCCGCGATCCCGATCCCGGTTATCGTCGCATCCTTGGGTACGGGCAAATCCAAAATGTTTAATGTCATGCTGATTCAGCTTATTAATAGCATCACACAAAGATGTCCCAATTATCAGGAAAACACATAACTTTCACAAAAGTTGTGCAAATACTCGTACATTATAATCGTGTATTTTTCGTCCTAATTCAAAGTTCGTTTTCATTGAGCCTTGCAGGCAAAACAATCATCGAAAGCATTTATTCAACTCAACTCGAAACTGAGTATCTGAAGTGCATACACTTGACATGATCCGAAGCAGTAATACGAATATGAACTGAAAATTATGAGCAAACGAGGAAATTATTATAAATTGTAAAATCGCTCTTGAGGTGTACTTGAAATCTATATCTTTTTGAACTAGGGCTATCAGATGCACGGCATCTGACGGAATATGTTCAGCCTTTAGCGCTGAGGGATCACATAATAAGAAGACTAGTTCGTCCACGGAATAAATACAAGCCTAGAGGGGCACACAACACATCATGAGTCTATGAGCATAGTACATGTATGAATCTAAAGCATTTCGCGGATTGCGGGCTCAGGTTCGATGGCGTCTTATGGATTTCAATAGCGATCCCGTCAAGTGGTTAATTGAGTTTTAATCGTGATTTAAATTCATTGTGGATATGAACCGAACAAGATGTATGCTTTTTGTTTATTTTTAGCTTACGTACGTTTGAGAAAAATACTCGTAAGTATTAAGGTAACGTCCGCAGAGTATATGTTTGGCATTATGGATCAAATGCACCGAGGAACTTGGATTATCTCTGTTGCACTGCATAAGCCGAGTATCACTGAGATGTGTTCTCGTTGCAAATAATATCTGTAGCCTTCACATGGCCTTATGGACGTCTAAGCATACAATCAACTAGGATCCATTCGGAACGTTGAGCTGAACGGCTCGACATTAAACGAGTCTTAATTAAACAAGAAGGTGGATAACTACCTTAACATTTTCCGTTGTATTGAGCAAATACGACCGATTAACGCTCTGTCAAGTCGAGTCTGTGGCCTTTTATTAAGTGGAAAAATTATTTTAATTTGATGTGCACTTTTTGAAAGTTGCATACAATTTTGTTGTCCTTTTTTAGAATATGATCGTGCACGATTGACTTGACATAGCATCGGCACTATGCTAAGCTACTTCTGCAGAATGGTAATACAATTGTTTACATAATGTCGACATTGTATCGGACTGTCTGTGCTGTAAGGTCTCGGAGACACATATTGCATTCAGCACAACAGCACACAACATACACAGCTGCCGTCAGGAAATCTAAATATTCAATCGATTTAGAAACTAATTGCAATTGAATGAATGTCATTGGGAACATGTATGGATCACTGCGAATCATTAAATGTCAAATGGCGTGCTTATGTAAAAGATTTTATGCAAGAATAAAGCGGATTTTATAATGAGGTAAATATAGATGCAAGTAAATATTAACTACGATACGTACTAAGTGTATTCAGTACGTATTACCGAAATGGTTGTAACGGTCAACAAGTGAATTTTACTGATTTGAATAACATCAGATAATCGGCCAATGCAGTTACCAAAAGAAAAAAAACATCTGCCAAAGAAATGAGAGTCTTAATCTTGATTTATGTCAATGTCCACTAATCGCGCATCATATGTAATATATGTAGTAATGGATTTTTGGTTTGTACCATTTAAAAATACAGGTTAACACTTTAAAAAATACCGGATTCTTACGGGTAATACGAAAAAGGAAGTCGAGACTGTAGTTGTTGGTATTAGTGCAGAGCAAAAGATAACACACATTTTAAAAGGTTAATTTCTAACATAACGGTAAATTTGGCTACATAGAACTAAACATGAAAGAGTCACTTGTCTATCAGTTTTTACCGGTCCGTTGTGTAAATGGTTTTTTTTTTATACCCTAGACTTTTAGTATAGGGTATATTGTTTTTGTCACGACGGAAATATGTAACACCTTAAAGGAGGCTCCGGAGGTATAGCAATGTATATATATAAATGATCAGGATCACCTCCTGATTCGACTAAGCCATGTCTGTCTGTCTGTCTGTCTGTCTGTCTGTCCGTTCGCACGATAACTTTCGATAGAATAAAGCTAGAGACTTGAAATTTTGGTCAAATGTTGGAAGTATAATCTACTTGGTTGGTATTGAAAATGGGTATGATCAGGCCAAGAGAACGCCTACCTCCCCTACATTTGTAAAATAATTAAATGTATCTATAACTCCCGATTAAATAAACCTAAAAAGCTCTAGCTTTGGTAGATTGCTTGTGAGGATAATCTTCTACTTCCATGGGAAAATAAAACCGATCGGTGGAAAACTAACGGTAATTTTCTTACAAAGAGCCCCGTACTGCCCTACTTTTCGGGTTTTTTGTCTATAACTCTTGAACCAATTGACATAGACACCTGATTTTTGGCATGTGACCCTGGGATAGGAAGATGCTTAAGTTCTAGTAAGTTGGGCATAATCGGATAAAAGGAACGCCTACCTCCCCTATAAATATCAAAAAATTAAATATTCTTTTAATTACGATAACTTTCGATAGAATAACACTAGCGAATTGAAAATTTGACAAAATGTTGTTAGTAGGATCTACTTGATTGGTGTTGAAAATGGGTAAGATCCGACCCAAGCAACCCCTACCTCCCCTACAAATGCAACTTCAAATAAGCGATAACTTCTGACAGAATCAAGCCAGCGACTTGAAATTTTGGTCAAATGTTTGAAGTGAGATTGGGTTAGTTGGTATTCAAAATGGGTGAGATCCAACCTAAGAAACCCCTACCTCGCCTACAAATGAAATTTAAAATAAGCAATAACTTAAGACAAAATAATGCTAGCGACTTAAAATTTTGGTCAAATGTTTGTAATAGGATCCAGTTGGCTAATATCAAAAATACGTAAAATCCGACCAACGAAACCCCTACTTCCCCTACAAATTAAACTTCAAATAAGCGATAAATTTCGATGAAGTGAAGCTAGAAACTTGAAATTTTGTTTAAATATTTGTAGCATGATCTTATTTGTTGGTGGCAATGATGGGCAAGATCCGACCCAAGGAACCCCTACCTCCCTTACAAGTGAAACTTCAAATAAGCAATAACTTTCGATAGAATGAAGCTAGCGACTTGAAAAATTCGACAAATATTTGTAGAATGGGTTAGTTAATTGATCAAGATCAAGATCCTCCTGAATGATTGCTGCAACCTCCCCTATAAACTGGCCATATGGGAAACTCAATTTAAATGCATATGGTTGTTACCAATTGGTACTTTTGGTATCACCACTAGGTCTGTACAAGTCTAGGGTATATACGCTTCGGACTCCGGGCCTGGTTTATTTTCTGTTGCTTAGCAGGTGGTGGATCTTCCACAAGGTGTTAGAAGACATCTCAACAAATTTGAAGTGTGTAGGGCTATGACATTACGAGAGAAAGGCCATGGATTCCAGATTTTGTCAACCAAAGAGTTTGGGAAATGTTCTAGGAGACAAGATAATTCACAAGTGTTGGACTATGAGTATGTAGTTGTAAGAAAGTTATTACTTATGTACGAGTATTAGAGAACAGCTTGCGAGAATTCCGAAAGACCTAGTTATAAGCCTTCTAATTTGAGAGTTCAACCAATCAAGTTAAAATGTAAAAGTACCTAACCATATTTTTTCAATAAAAATATTAAACAAAAACGACGAGAACAGGATGGAGTAACATCTTACAACGAGTACCGGTTTGTACGCTTAAAAGCGCTCAAAAACCGTCGAAATGCGACACCTTCCATACTAAGTGACCTCAGACACACCACACCTCGGGAATCGTTATTTCGAAACAAACCGTGTCCTGTCGTCTGAGTGTAAGTGGCCTGCTTTTTAAGATATCCGGTTAAAGTACTGCGATTAACAAGAAAGCACGAAATTCCCTGACTTGGGTTTACCAGGAACCACCGCAATTGGAGTATAAGGCATTAGGGTAGAGTTTTCTTCTTTGATGAATCAGGTTTTTCCTGCTGGAAGGAAATGTTCCTTCCCTTTGGCTTTCAACCCATATCACCTTTTGGTGGTGAATCCATATTGGTTTGGGGCTCTATCGTTAATGAGAAAAGCGCTTTAGTTGTAATTGCTAATGGCAATTTGACAGCTAAGTGATACATTAACAGAGTGCTTTACCTTCATGTTACATGTTGACAGGATTTCATTTTGACGCAAAATGGAGCTGACCCCATACTGCAAAAATAGTGCGTGAATTCCTCACTGCCAATAATATCGACCTTCTTTACTGGCCAGCGTGTATCCCAGATTTAAGTCCCATAGAACATTTATCGGACCTGCTGGGGCAACGTATCAAAACCTGTCCCAACCTTCGCGCCGAAGGAAAAACAATTTCGATAATTTCTGGCGTCTCATAACAAGCATTTCTAAGCGATTTCAGGCTGTTCGAGCTCATGGTGGCAATACGTGCTAGTAAGCAGCCTATGAAGCAGATTTAAACATAATAAAACATTAAAAAATACAAATAAAAAATCGCAAAATTATGTTGGATGTCAGTTTTTTTAAGAGTTTGTACGAAAATTGTATGAAATATACCATTATGTTAGAAATGAGTCTTTAAAAATGTTTTATAATATACTTTTTACTCTCCCTATAAGAACTGCTATCTTGGCTTCGTCATTCTTTTCAATTGTGGAATTTTTTAAGTGGTCCTTTAAAATTGCTTTACTCAATTGCCCTAACCCCTTGTGAAGCATAGCGCGTCAACTGTTCCATGTGGCCCAGTTGACGTTTCGTTGGCATAATCTGGTTTCGGAGAATGCAGTTGCCAGCATACACCTCCTGCACATCCATGGCCACGAACGTCGTCGTGGACGGGATTCGAACCCGAAACGCCGGTAGTCAAACATGAGACTGATGCCTCAACACACTGCGCTACCGGTCGCCCTAATGGACGCGGGCAAATAGTCCAATGCATGGGCTCTTCCCGTAGTCCGATCTTCACCAAATTTGATATGGGCCTGCTTTGGTGACCCTTACTACGGCCCGGTGGCAGCAATTTCGGTTATCGGCTCGACTAACGGTATATTGCGTTGTGTTCAAATCAGTATTTTCTAATTTCCTTTCTCCAGACATTTCGTGTGGTCCGATATAAACCAAATTTGATGCGTAGCTCCCTTTGGTAATTCAAACAACACCAGGTGACGTTTTGGTGCTGGTGCAGATGCGCCTTACGGCAACAGGACATTCTTGGTAATGAAGTGATATGTTATGTAGCCAAGAGGCGGTTGAGGCAAATCCACTAGTATACTGTTGATGACATTTTGAGTCGAAAACAGTACTTTCTTGAGCATGAATTGAAACAGAAACCGCACCCAACAAACATTGGTATTTACAGAATTGGACTGACGATACCGATCCTCTGGACGTAAGGGACATATAGGATAAATGTTCTTGAAGTCATTTATTCAATGATGCCCACTAAAAGAATTAGTTCTTCGGGGGCAATATTTTGCAAAGTAGATCATATAGACAACTTGAAAGCTATTGGACCAAAATGAAAATATTCTAGCCTGGGATGGGCATAAAGTGCCGGTGAACATCGCTCTTTTTGTGTCATTGTTTCTTTTTGTTGTCTGTACGAGAACAGCTGATGATAAAAAGCGCATTCCGTTGGATTTGGCCGATCACCAAGATATTCCTGTTTATTTGCATGGAAGGCAAGCGGATAAGTGCAATTAAACTTAACGTCTTGTAAGAAAAATTGGTTTTATTGTCCCAAGTCTGAGGAGCTAAAGACTAAACACCAGACTCATACAAGATGTTGATACTGCAACAAGGATACTTTAACATGCCATATTAAATCAAAATTATTATGTTCCTTACATTTTTTATCAAATGCATTTTCTGCATCACAGTTCAGATAAATTACGCTAATTGCGAACCTTTTCATGCGTCCACCTTAATGATGATGCAAATTGCGAACACACTTCTATACGATCATGTGCATACGCCCAACTATTTTTTGCCATAATGTGCAATCCATTGCTTCTTGCATTGCATCTGCGTTCTGAATTTGCTCAAAATTGTATTCATGTCATATATTAAGTTCTGATTAAAATAGCGCAGTTTAATGGTACAGTCTATAAATCACAGAACTATATATTAAATGACTTGTTAAACATTTATCGCCCGTATAAAACGATGTTCTTTATTTATGTTAGCCGTGTTTCTTTGCACCAGAACAGTACAGTACAGAGCAGAAAAAGCAGCGAAGAAACGATACCGAACGATATAATGAAAGGGGAATTTATGCAGCATTTCCTTGGTTCATGGTAGGTCTTAATGAAAGTACTATTTTATTTGGGCAGAAGCAGAATCACTAAAAATGTTATTAATGTAATGCGTGGAATGGTGTTCTGTTCTGGTGCAAAGGAACGCTTTATTATATTTATATTTTGGTGTTGTTCTTGCTTTAGAATAGTACTAAGGTTGGCTTTTCGAGCGAAATCTCATACAAAAACTGTCAAAAGTTGGGTTCGCACGAACAATTTTCGCTCTCACAGTACAGACTAACATACTTCAATCAAAGAAAAAAGTCTCCATATCATCATGAGCAATTTTCACGCGAAAATAATTATTTTGCACTTTTTTTCGCTTGAAAACCGGTCTTATGAGTAATAAGGGAATTTCAAATGTTGTGCGGATATGTGCTGTGTGCAAATTTCCACTGTCCATTTTTCGTGGGAGAGGTAAGTGCAAGATTTTCGCACGAAAAGGTTAGTACCAGCCTTAAAGTGTATTGCCCGCCACGGAAATATCATGTTTGATTGGACGCGAGGCTTTAAATTGAGTGTTTGTTGTAAGTAGATACATATGTACTTGTATCTCGAAGAAAATGAATTACTTTTCCAGGTTGACCCACATTTATAGCAAACGTAGTGTTTTGGTGGCTAGGTATTCTGTAGACGCATTTTGAAAAAAAAATAGCGATATTAGTTACTTGTCGACTAATCATGTAGGAAAGTCCAATGCGCTTGAGAAAATCAACAGATCATTATTTAGTTCAAGACACTCTTGCGAGTATGGGTCATTTTAGATACTCTGGAAGAGGCTTCAGGCAATTTTGAATCCATATCGAATGCAAAGAGGCGTCATCATGCCTAATGCATTAACGCAAGGGCACATCATTTACATCCAATGTCAATCCAGATGTCCAGATGAACGTATACTCAGAAAATCAAAGGCGGCGTTACAACACCACTTAACTCTTTCCTTTCCGCTTTTTCTTAGCTGAATCGAGCCGGAAAAGCAGACGATTCGAGACCGTACCAAAAAGATTTGTACGCGGGTACACACATGCAACTCCTTCAAAACAAAAATATCAGTAACATATAGCGCTTATATTTGTTGAATCTACGCCTATGCGATGATATTTAAAACGATGGAAAAAACATTGAGGATGACACGAATGAATTATGAGTGGATTCCAAAAAGACTAAAACGGCTGACATGCGTGCCTCGATGATGCTATAAACAGATACTTCTCGTATCTTTCTTTTTGTGGATTTATTGAAATGGCTTATGACTTAAGAAACTTCTCCATTCCACTTAAAGAAATCCGGTCAATGACGAGTATACGGATATTGATATGTATGTATGTATATGGAAAAACATTCATAATCAAAATGCATCTTTTTCTGATATAGGGTGAAATATTAATGTGAAACAAGGGCATCGGTTGAATAGGGTAGGCGTTAATGTTTCTTATAGATGAACCTCACTCGTCGGGCTATTATTAAGATTTTATTTAAACAAATTGGAATCACTGCACTTAGAATAATGTCTACGAGTATTAGATGAAAGTTCATCTCAAAATCCTGAATTCGACGCATTGTACAGTGAACACAGGTAGTCTCGCGGGTATATTCGATTCCATCGCTGCATGGGACTAAATTGGACTCTGGATTCTTATAAATAGGAAGCAGTCGCGCACTGTGGCATTTTTTCGCGAGACAAATAGCTTTAGTCACTAAGTGTATATCGGAACTGTTCTAAAGTACATAGTGGTGTCGTTCTTATTTTTTTTTTTTTCATTTGTGTTTTTTGGGGTGCTAATTACGAATTTGAGTTTATTACCAAAAATAGGTTTCTGGCATTTTATTTACAGCCAATAAACCACAAAAAAAAAATCTTTTTTTTTATTGAATATTTGGAAAACAGTTAACTCTAGCGAAACATTTTTTCATTTTCTTCAGGCGGCCAAGGCCCGACGTCGGGATGTCGCGCCACGATGATGATGAAAGATTTTCTGATTCAAAATGAAAGATCATGAGCAGTTCAATAAAAAAAGATGAACGCCACTTTTTCCGTGCCTTCAATAGTTTTCGAAATATTCTCACTTGAAAAAGACTATTTTTCATGCTTCTGTTTTTTATCCTTTGTTCTTACGAACAGAAACATCATCGTTTTTTATATATGTATTTAAAAAAAAAACGGATAAAATGCATATCCCACCAGGAAAATTATAAGGAACCAATTTGTTAATAATTTAATCAGCTTTCATTTGAGGCAAGTGAGATGCACGTAAAAAAAAATGTGGTTAATGGCAAAAAAAAATTTTTCTTCAGTTGAAATAGAGTATTTTGTATACTTCTAGGTATCTGGGTAATTGTTTATATGTGTATTTCACTTATCTTAAATGCAAGCGTGTTAAGTTATATAGTTGTAAATTTTTCGCTATAACTTAAATTCTTAAAAAAAATGGTAGCATGGTAGCATATTCATATTAATGAAATGCTGATTAATGAGAAAAAAAATCAAAACTACAACACAATTTGCTTTAGGCAAACTACCTGATGACTAGACTAAAAAAGATGCTCTTCGTTGACACTGATGGCTGACTTCTGCTCACAAATGCCAATTTTAATGAAAAAGCTGACACAAAATTTTTAATTTTTTTTTATGTAAAATAAACGTAACACTATTGCATCTCATTTTGATTTGTTTAAGGATGTTTTTTTGTGTTGTATTCATTTTCAGGTGACGCAAGTAATGCTAGTATAGGTAGTGGTGAAGGAACGGGCGAAGAAGATGACGATGCCAATGGCAAAAAGAACCAAAAGAAACGTGGCATTTTCCCTAAAGTAGCAACAAATATTTTAAGAGCGTGGCTGTTTCAACATTTAACGGTAAGTGCTAAACAAATTTTCATGTCTATTCAAATACAGTAAAAGCACGCTTACACGAAACAAAAACTCCGAAATTTTGAAAGTTTTTTTTTTGTTTTCAAACTTTCTGATGAAATATTTTGTTCTAATATTGTCGTAAACGAGTATGACCTATCTTAAACTGGTGGACATAATTGAAAGAAATGTAATAAATTCTTCACTTTCTTATAACGCCATCTCATACTCATTATGTTTATACTGTCACTAACCTGGCCCGGCCCTACCATATGCGCAGCCTGAGTATTTTAGTAAGGTGTCATTATGTGTTGGCGCAAAATGATGAAACAAAATATTACATTTTGAAAATCACACGGTAGTCTTAAGGTTAGATTTAAAAAGGTTTCGGTTTTGTCCCGTGTAACTTACTGCACTACGCGCTTATTCGATTGCTATTTCGGTTTTAATGACGCTAAATTCCTACTGACCCCACATCGAATAGCTTCGGACTTTCAATTTTCGCCTATTTTATAACGATGATAGTTATTGATATTAGATAAACAAGCTATCCTTCGGCAATTCGCTTCGCGTGAAGAGTATCACACCTGGGTTCTGATTTATGGTGCATTTGCCACTTTGAAATTAGTAGTAAAACTTGTTCCATCTCACTGTTCCTATGAGAGGCATATGAAATAGTGGGCCGATTTCAACCATATTTAAGAATGCGATTTGGTGGTAAATTTGATTGACTAATATGAAATTTGGAAAGGATATCTTCAGAAATAAAAAATTCTTTACAACAAAACTTGCATTTGGAACGGCCGTTCCTATAACAGCTATATGACGTAGTGATCCGATTCCGTTGGTTCCGACATGTTTATAGCGTGCAATATAAAGAACCCCGCAACAAAATTTCAGCTAAGGGACTAGTTTGCATAGAACCAGACGGACGAAGCTTAATCGACTCACCTTATCATACTGACCAAGAACATATATACATTGTTTATATGATCGGAGATGCTTCCCTCTGTGCGTTGCAAACTTCACGCCAAAATCACATTCGTGAAGAGTATAAAAAGCCTTAGTATAGCTTTAAGGTAAAGGCCAAAAAAGGTGTCGTTTTCTATTTTTTAGGCGACGTGAGAAAAGCACAACCCACATTGATCGCCGAATATTTTAAAATTAATATACATAATAATTTCTTCTTTTTTCAATTACGTAGTACTTAACGTGACAATTCCATTGCCTATTTAGCTTTTCGACTATTTTCTATTTTACTATAAATTTTCATCAAAATGGAATCACAAAATGCCATAAGGTAACCAAAGATGAGGTCTAAAAAGGTTTCTGTATACGTTTTATGACTAACGGTATTCGATTGACTATTTTAATCTCGTCAACCAGATAAAATGACACTGATCCCAAATTTATCGAATATTTTAACTAATTTCTACTATTTTTACCAACGTAGGGCACAAAAAAATCTTAATGTAACCTTAACGAAACTTAAGATACCATTAGAAAAGCTTGAGAATGATTTAAGGTTGTCTTAAGGTACATATGTTAAAATCACAATTATCCCACATTGGGCGCGAATGCGATTTGTAGCGGTTATTATGTTGATGTGTGTATTTTGGTGGTGCATTTATATAAAAAAAGAGGATGGTGAGCTTAGGGTCAAATTTGTGAAGTACAGACATTTTTGAATGCTATGCTAGAATGATACAAGCCTTTTCTATTAAACAAACAAACAGCGCGCTTAAATAGTTATGGCCGGCACTGTCACTAACCAGTCGTTTAGAATCTTCAAAATCATGGTTATTCGAGGTTTAGTCTAAAAAATAACTGAAAAATGTGTGTCCATATCCGACTATAGGAGCGCCCAGTTAAGAGAGCCTAATTTGTTTCAAAACGCGCAAAAAATGTTCGGGACTTAAAAATTTATCCGCTTGAAGTGTCCGGTTATGTACAAATGGCTGAAATTTTATTTTATTGTCTGCCATTTTACTCAATGGGAAGTTGAAATTCTGAGACACAATTGAATGTCTTATAATCTGAGACACTTAACAAAATCTAGTGTAACATGTCGGATACTGATGGAACTAGAGTTCGCTATAAAATGCGAAAGTGAACTGTTCCGCCTTAGGCTCCGAATCGACACATGGGATACGAAGTAGGGTAGAGTACATATGTACTTCATTTCCGAGATCGTTGTTACGGGTATGGTAATTGGATGGTGATCAGTGTTGCCAAAATCTTATCATCAAAACGGCTAAATTTAGCCGGTAAAGCCGGAAATATTTTTCTAAAAACGGCTAAAAATCCGGCCGGAAAAATTTCCTATTTGGAAACGGCTAAAAAAACCGCTGGAGAAGTAGCCCCACCGAAAACACCTAACTCCATGTTTTAAAAGTAAAGTTTACAACCAATAATATTTAAATATAATATATTTCAAAAGAAACAAGCTAGCCTTAAGGTATGATACCCTTCACGCGAAGTTGTGTTTTGTGGTACATTTGCCTTTTTGAAATTAGTAGTAAAACTTGTTCCGATTTCACTGTTCCTATAAGAGGTATATGAAATAGTGGGCCGATTTCAACCAAATGTAAAAACGTGGCTAAGCAGTCAATACAATTGAATAATATGCAATTTCGTAAAGATATCTTCAGAAATAAAAAAAGTTTTTCTGACAAAAACTTGCTTTTGGGACGGTCGTTCCTATGACAGCTATATGATAGAGTTGTCCGATTTTAACCAAATTCGGAAATATGATTTTATTAAAGATACTTTTGATTATTGTGAATTTCGAAAACAATGTCTTTAGAAATAAAAAAGTTGTTCTCACAAAGACGAATTTTTGGACCAGTCGTTCCTATAGCAGCTATATGACGTAGTAGTCCGATTTCAACCAAATTCGTGAATGTGATTTAACTATAGATACTATTGATTCTTGTGAAATTTAAAAAAAGATATCTTTAGAAATAAAAAAGTTTTTCTCACAAAGACGAATTTTTGGACCGGTCGTTCCTATGGCAGCTATATGACGTAGTGGTCCAATTCCGCTGGTTCCGACATATATACTGCGTGCAAAAGAAAGAAAGCTCTGTACAAAATTTTAGTTCGATAGCTTTAAAACTGAGGGACAAGTTTGCATAGAAACGGACGGACAGACAGACGGACAAATCTTAATTGACTCGTCTCATCATACTGACCAAGACTATATATAGTTTATATGGTCGGAGATGCTTCCTTCTGTGCGTTGCAAACTTCATGACAAAGTTAATACATCCTATCACATCCGTGAAGGGTTAAAAACGTGAATTGTCCGAACATGCATAGAGAATAACCTTGGGCAGGAAAATCGGCCGTGAAAAATTAAATCCGGCTAAAAATCCGGCTGGCCGGTTTTTGATTTTTGTGCCGGCTAAAAAAAGTGATTTCCGGCTAAATTTAGCCGGAAAACGGCTAAATTGGCAACGCTGATGGTGATATAGTCAGTGTATCGCCCGTCCCGCCAGCGTTTACTCCATTAATTTTTATCAAATCAATGTTGTTACTCATTTACAGGTAACCGACTGTGCCGGCGAGAAAAACAACTGTTTTAATATGTTCGTGGTAGGAATGGAACCTGCGACCTCTATCTAACTAAATCTACGCCCTTCCTATCTGGCTACCGCGGTCACAAGCCTATTATGCTACTTTATAAAAAAAGCATGAACGGCCGGATAGATAGATGGATAGGTTCAGTAGATGCGGTAAATACAGTTGATGTTCAGTAATTCATTTTCCGCATTTGCAACGACCTCAGCTGTGAAATTTTTGGCTAGACTGTTTCCGAACTTTCCTTTGCACCATTTTTGCATGTGTGTCTACAAAAATGCAAATGGGTATTACCTGTGACCTGTCATACTCATTGCGCAACATGATCCGCAAATTGATCAGAAATATTTTCTGCTCGGTGAAATTGGAACTTGTTCACTTAGGCAGGGCAAATTTACCTCATCGGTCCGGAACGGTTTCGCTTTCTGAACCCATCCAACATAACATAACATAACAAGCATCCCACCCAATGACATCCGTTGATAAGTTTGCTTTGACTTTCATCTCAGCTAGCCTTCAAAGTCCAATGCAAATTCATCATTCTTCATACGTATTTTCGACCATATAAACCACTCAGCTTGGAATTCATTATCAAAATAGAAAATCAAATCAAATAAAGCAATTTTCTAGATTACACTGTGCTTATTTCTCAATCTTATACCCGAAAAAAAAAATCGTTTTTATCCTGCATTTGCTCCTTGGATATTGTTTTACTTTTGCCTTTTTGCGATAGACACAGATAACTGTGAAATCGGGGATGGGGTTCGGTAGAGCTTATCATTTCACTCCACCATCCGGGTTTCACCATTCTATATGTTCGAAATCATCTTATTGAAACGCCGTAGATTCACCCATTTCCTATGGATATCTGTGACTGATACTGAGTACACAGACAGACATTGGGAGAGCTCAGACGACTACTATACCATACGCCAAACCGCATAGTAAATATACATTGAGTAAATTACGAAAACTCTGGAAAATACTCAGCCTCTCTCTCTATTCTTGGATGCACAACATCTCTTAAGCCGCAATTCATCAATGTCAGGACATTACAATGGGAAAAGAGATTTTTGTACCGATTGCCAAAACAACGGATCCGGAGATGTAGTATAGGCGGGCATAGATATTACGGTTAAGCCAAGCGAATAGTTTTCCGAATCAACGGATAAAAGGAATCTACAGAAGGAGGCGACCGTTATACAAATATGTACAAGTACATACATACATACAAATATCTATGTGCACAACAAAATCATGTTTGGGCGAACAACCATGTATGGCAAGATATCAACACTATAATCCTTCTGGAGCAATGTGACCGTCGTCCTCGTATTCGATTTCGCCGGCATGGCATGGAGAATACGTTGACTTTGTATTTTTTCAAAGTTCAGTGCAAATCGCCGACCTTTTATCTATACATGGAGGGTGTATTATCCGCAGTATATATTTGTAATTTATTTCATATCAATAGACTCGATTTAGATTCATTCCGGGATATGGCATTGTCTTATCTACCTACAGATCCCTGACCGAGTCCGAAAACAAAATTAAATTGCTAAAATTCTCTCAAAATCCAACTTTCGGTTGTTGCTGGTCCCCCCATTTCGTATTCTTGTATCTTGTGGATGTCAGTGTAGTCTAGAAATGGAAAATACTTTGAATCCAAGGCGAAATTATATTTTGATAGCCCAAAATAAAAAATGGAACATTTCCTATTCGAAATTCAGATAGCCATTAGAATGGTCATTAAGATGATTATCACGGTAATTTAAAAGGGGCGAAATCTTTAACTAAGATCATAAGGAATTATTTTGTATTCGATTTCCTTCTCCTTAAATTTTGTCCACACACACCACCCCATAACCCCGAACTACATTAAAAGTATGGTCCTAGCAGCAGTTTTATCCAAATCGTTTCGGAAATGGCATGGAAAGGGTTTTTTTTTTAAAGCTTGAGATACTGCTGGACGCGTTATACACAGGACATTATTCCGGAAGTTCCCGAAAGGATAGACATTTCAGAATTGACCAATACCCAGTTAAAATGGTCGTTAACCCTTGACTGAAAGGATATTACCAAAATGGATAGTGTCAGCCTTTCGTTGGAATTATGGCATAGATTCCGAGAGATTTTCCAAATGTACGCTATATACGCCAGGACCGGCAATTGTGATGTGTACACCTAAAATCTAATAATATCTAAATCCGGTCAACGATAAATTTCGATGTCCTGTGGAATACGAATGTAGATAGAGTGTGTTGTCCGGTTTTGGGTCGTTTTCGAGTGTATTTAAATTTCCTGAATGGACTGGCGAAAGCTCCACAAAACTCAATAGTCAACGCCACTGACGACTGCGACGAGTGACTATTCTGTATTTGTGTGTCCTTACATTTCATACGCACGGAGCGAAATTGTCGGTATCGTTAGTTCGGGTCAGTTGAAATGGTCACTTAAATCTGCTGTTAAAGCATCAGTGTTTTGCTTAATGGTCAATTTAGGATTTATAAAATTTGACCGAAAGGGTTGTTCTGTGAACAGGAGTGGCAGGAATATAATTTGGGAGAGTTAGTGGAGATATGAATGTTGTTATTTGTACAAAATCACCTAACGTGTATTTAAGGTCGAAAAATCTCAAAGATCTTAAAATGCAAGATATTTTCCAAAAATGGGGGTTTACACCAAATTCGCTCGAAACTGTACACTAGATTCAAAATCATGCTTCGCATAGGGTTGATGGAAACACATATAAAAATTTGAAGTTTTCGTTGTTACTGTAACATAAAAAGTATTTTTGTTTAGCATTTAAAACAAACAAGAATGCTGATATAGTCACAGTTACACGAATTTACAGTCCTCTCTGAGGTTATATAAAATAAAACCTACAATTTCAATGAGTTCACTTTGATTCACATTAGTATTTATCGCAATATCACGAGACCAGCTTTGTACGTAAGATCTCTGTTGACATTTTCGAAATTAAACAACCGTATGCTCTATAATAATTCTCAAGCCTTAATTTTGGGATTTAAGAATGAAACACGCCCGTTGCGGATTACTATCTTTGATCCCAGCATACACAACTTTTTTTTTGCTTCCAACTATTACATGCTGGGAGAAAATATGTGTACGTTATACGAGAGCGGCAAAAGTGTAGTACAATATAAAGGAAAGCTCAGAACCACAAAATCGGATTAAGTTTTTGCCTGAGTGTTGTTTTTTTTTGTTCTGTCGTGTGTTGCCTCCGTTTTTTTTGTGCTCGTTACGTCTCACAGTGGAGGCACACGTTTCGCTCCTATAGGTCCATATATGGATTGTACGCAGTAACGTCTTGGATATGACATGGACCCTGGCAATGGCTTAAAATCATCGTCGGCACCACCCGAGGATATAACCACTTCGTATTAACGTATTTGATCCCAAGACACGAGTATGTCCTATCCAAGGGCAAAACTATGCATTGCATGGAATACGGTGATTATAATGTTTTCTGAACTTGTGCGGCGATGTGGGGCTCCTTTTTGATTTTTTTTTTTTCTTTTTTGGGAGATTTTCCTCAATTTATTCCCGTGGTTGAAAAAGTTGATCTTAGCTCGCTTCTCGTTTGGTATGTATGTGTTGGTGTCTGGACATTAAATTGTGGCGTTAATACGGCTACGTGGATGTCAACGAAAAAGATTAGCCTAAATATATTTTATTGTATTATTGACATGTAAGAAAATGCGATTGCCATGGCATTATCCTGAATAAAGTTCGGGCTTTGGATAGAGGCGTTGATTAAATGAACATAATGGCTTTTTGCTATCCATATTTGTAGGAAATTACCAAAAATGCAACTTAATCTATTCAGCAATCGGCGACGACATTCAGATAAGATCATTTATTGTATATCTGAGCTCAATACCCTATAGGGGTATAGGGTGTAACAATCTGTATAAATAGTACAGATGTTAAGCACATGGTAGCTTTGAATTATATGTAATCAAAATAAAGTGTACTTGCTCGCTACACAGTTTTGTACTTAGCATACCAAATGATCTGAAAAACGTCCTATTTTATTGATGCCAATGGCGTAAAGGGGGGGGGGGATTCAGCGGATCTCGGGTCTCATATTTGAGAAAACAACTAAAATCCAATATAATTAAATTAACTACCAACTGCACCTGAACATTCGTATGGACACAATTTTTATTTCGACCCAAGCCTAATATAACCTGGACTGGAGTGCTTCCTTCCATGTTTGTTTTTAGCCCGTCGCATATATTCATATACAATGGACGAGCATATAGTCCGATGCATGCTCTATGTTCGTTTGTGAGTTTGTTGGTTCGGGCACGTCTCATTGTTCGATATCAACCAAATTTGGTATGCAACTTCCTTGGTTGATCCTAACCCCAACTCGTTGACTGGATTTTGCATTCATACTGTCTTGGTGCTGTATGACTCGGTATGAGGCGTAGTGGAGTTAAAAACATTAGTACTATCGTAATCGGGGTGATAATTGACGCACGGACATAAAAGGCATAGTAAACAGAAAGAATACAAAAAAAAAAAACAAATACAATTTTTAAGAGCAGCTTCTTTGGGTGACAAAAAAAAATTGTTGCATTTTTGCAAATTATTATATCAAACATCTAAACTTGCCGACAAAAACTAAAATTTTCCAGTCTCTGGGAAAATGGCCCGATAATCTAATCAAAAATTCTGAAACTACATAAAAAATTTCCTGGTCTCGAAATTCAACGCTAGCGCCAAGATATAACGGTTTCAATCTTGAAGAAATTTAAAATTCGTTTTTTTTTTTTTCGTTGAAAAATTAAATGGCAGTTTTATAATGGAGGTTGAACCTAGAAGTCTGCAATTGCTAAAAATCTTGCCTCAATGTATTTGCTTTCGAACGTCCTAAAAATATCGGAGACTTAGACTTGGAAATTTTCCAATGTTACGTATTAATGGGAAAAAAAGGTGGTCTTGAGGTCGAGCATATCGGCTTAAACCTTAAATTTCCAAGAAAACAAAATAAGCACTTTCGAATTTTCTAAACGATTGTTATTTGAGGAAAGTAAATAAATTGATAGAAAAGGATATAAATAAAATTAGTAACAGCCACTACTTGATGTGCTCGGTAGCCTTGTGGTCTCGGTCACCGCTGTACGATGCTATATCCAGAGGGACGGAATTTTAGTCTTTGGCGCGTTAATAAAAACTTTTTGTGGATACTACTAGAACTCCCACAGCGCTCCGAGCTTGTCAGTATGAAGACGCTGCGAATAGGAGGTGCATTGTAGCATCTGCATCAGCCGAAAAATAAATGCTTTCGAAACGCCAACAAGATATAGCAATGAAAGAGATGTTGAAGCTCGCCCATGCCATGAGTGAGTAAAGGCAACTAACAAAGAAATCCATAAATTTAAAAACTATACACTAAAACTTAAGGCTAGAGGTAATGTTCGAAATGCCCTCCCCCATGTTGGATACAAACCCGACATCTTCTTCCAGTAGATGAAACCGCTCAAAGGACTACTTCCTCCTATTCCCCAAAATATTTGCCCGTTGTTTCAATTCTTTACGTTAAGTGCATTCGTCGGAGACAATGCACTTGAGACTTCATTTTTTAGATTCTTCAGTTCGTAAAAGTCAAGGAGCGTTAAGTCGGTACTTCTAGCAGGCCAAGCGTATGATCCGTATCGTCCGATCTACTTTTCGCGAAATTCACTATTCATGAATTCCGTGACAATTCTTCTGTTGTGGGCCACTGTCATGCCCGCAAATGTCCTGTTGCTGGGCAATAGGTACATCGTGCAGTATTTTAGGCTCAAATTCATTTTGCGGGATATGATGAAAACCGGATGAATTCACAGACTGAGAAAGAATCATATGTTTAAGAAGTTGATCCCAACGGAAACTCATCCAAATATTCACGCTAAATATCCTCTTGCCTCCTGATTGCGGTATGTTGACTATGTTCGCTTCTGTTCTGATTTGTTGTGCTTCCCATTTCCCTCAGAATATGGAATGTCCTTGCAAACGTTCGAACGTCTGAAAACTGTCTTTGGTGGAAGGACCACCTGTACTCCTAAAATGGCTCTGCATTGCAATGGCAATCGCCTTTCAAAAAACCTTACCAACAGGGAAGGTTATAATCTATAATAGTCATTAACACAAATTTCAATAATAATATCTGATTATCTGCACAATGACGATATAATACTGAGGAATCAAATATTTTTCGAGTGAATACGAAGCTGAGTGAAGAATAACAAAATATTAAGCAATTAGTTTCACCATTTTTAAATCGATATTTCATCTCAAGACCTAATAAGTAATATTCGAAAAAGTGTCAAATCTAAGTCCTTGAAATTTTTATGCCGTTCGAAAGCCATTACATTGAAGTACCTTTCGTAAAAATTGCAGAATTTTAGGCTCGAGCACCGTTATAAAATCGCCATTTAATTATTCCTTGAAAAAAAAAACGAATTTAAACTTTCTTCAGGATTCAAACCGTAATATCTTGGCGCTTGTAGTGCATTTTGAGACCACGAAATTTTTATTTCACATGGAATTTTATGTAGTTTCAGAATATATGATTAGATTTTGGTGTCAAGTCTAGCTTTTTAACACAATTTAGAAAAACATGCTTTTGTAACGGTTGAGGACAGCGTACCGATTTTGTCAATTTCCCGAAATGGACGGTATTCTCCACTATCAAAGTATTTACCGTCTGAAGCGGGGCGCCCTGTATAAACGAAATTACGATAATAGCGATTCAAAATGATTTCACACTTTATCGTGCCAATTTTAAAACCATAGGGAGAAAAATATAGCCCTTCTGAATGTCGTTACGTTGGTGTCCTGTCGCTCAATATGGCGCTCAGGGAGGCGTTTTTCGCCAATGGAAATTATAAAAAGGTAGCATGGCAATTTACAGCTGAGTATCAGTTAAATATTTTAGCTATGAACTACCGAAAGAGCCAACCAAAAACCAAGACATGCAATGCAATTGCAATAGGCTTGCATATGATTAGCTTCTGTTCAGTAACTGACTTGTCTCTCTTTACTCGTACACCTGACATTTAAAATATTCCTACCTTACATGTTGCGGATGAGTAGTAAGTATAGTTCGTCGTTCGTCCACCTTCCATTTTGAAGTTACGTATGTAAACCTGCCACCAACCAGTCCATTGACGATACGATAGTGTGTGGAGGGACAGTACAAGTTTTCATGGCATCATGAGCCTTCGGGCTTCAGGAATCCCTCGAATGTATGTAAGTACACGGTGCTGGAGCCGCTACTTAAAAGCATGACAAACATTTCGAGATTATTGTTTTAAATTCTCAGATAAGAAGTATAAAAAGGCGTGACAGTAATTAATTATGTGCAAAAGCAAGGTAACGACTCGACTAATATGGGAAGCAATTAAAAAACGAGCGAGCAGGTACGACTGGATAGGGTTGGTGATGGTTGACGACGGTGCGATAACAGCCCGCAAAACCAACGAATCAACGCTTGAAATGGATTGTTGCCATTACTAAACTTCCATTGAGCGGTCTAGCATTTCACCAATGGGAGTCTTCAGTTTTTAGATTTGCTAAGGAAGTAATACAGAAATGGCCACAACCACTATAGTTGCACTCCACCTTACTGATAAGATATTTTATTTGGATTTTTTTTTAAAGATAAGGCTTGCGGGAGCGGAATAGATAAGTTGTGTTAAGTTAAATATTGTGTTCACTTCTTTTCTGAAAGTTCAGGTTTTGTAATGAATAATCATTTGAGTCAACAGAAAGCAAGGTTTCAATTATATAAGAAATTTCGCAGCATTGTATAAGTACATTCACGTATGAGGGTGACATTGCACATGACCTAGTGAAAAATTCAATATACGAATCCAATATTTGATATTTACAACGTCATCAGACGCACATAATAGATTCCAAATACCCAGCTTTCTTTTTGATGTGAGTCAGCTTTTTGAAACACTAGTGGAATACTTGTGTGTCCCTTTGTGTTTATCCTGCATTTTGTTTCCCCGATGCGACCACGTCGTTTTCTCAGAAAGCCTTGGGTCACACTGTAAAGTGACAAGTTTGTTGCTTGTAGTGACATTAACTGACGGAAAGATATTTTAGATATCTTCTTAACTTTTCGAAAATTATTATTAGGCGCGCTATTTCGTAACTCAGTGTGAGTTAGTTCGGGTTAAGGTTACGCCGTTAAAAAAAAATCCCTGGGTCGACTTCTCGGTTAAGTGTCAAAGTGCAATGGACCAATGACGTCAATTTTTTTTTTCATCATTTTTGGTGATGTCCGCTACATTAAATATATGGAACATATCGCAATAGATATTTACTACATATTTACTAATAAGCTTGATATCAAAAATCAAATCACGAAAATTTACAATTTCCCGTATAAATTCGCCATTTAGCGAAGCAAGCGACATCTATTGACATGTCTATCCGAAGCCCGGAACGCTGTAGGAGTTCTAGTAGTACCCACAGCACAGGTAGTTTTTATTGACGCGCCGAGGATTGAATCTATACTCCTCAAAACAAAATAAGGGCCACTAATAATTTTCCGATTGTTTTTTGTGGTTCTCCATACTCTCATACGTCGATTGTCATTAAAAAAAAAACTTCACTTTACACTCATCCGTGAAAAGCACCTCACGCCATTCCTCTACGCCCCATTCACTTTACCGTTAACAAAACACTTGAAAACATAACGGCATTCATAAAAATTAGTTATCGAAGCAAAAATATTCGGGTGGCCCTTATTTTGCTTTGAGTAGTATATGTTTATCTATTGTAGATGTAGAATTGCAGAGTGGCGACCGAGAACTCACGGCTACCGAGTGCGTTAGCGTTCCAGGTTAATTTATTGTTGTAATTACGTGTTGTTAAACTGAATTGACCGATGCCGGAGTACAAAAGGACCCGTCTGTTATTGAATTAAATTCGAACTACTATGTCGTTTAAAATGTAATTTTTATAAGGCGTACATGCGATTTACGTTTGTATATTGTATAAGTATAGTAGGCGCGCCCTTTTACGTACCTATCAGGTGTAGGGTAGGGTAACGAGCACGCATTACACAAATAACAAGTTGCTTGTTGTCTGTGTAATGCCTGTTTGTTACCCTACACTACACTCGATAGATACGCAAAAGAACGCGCCCAGTAAGTATTTCATCTACGATTTTAGTTTTGTGTTATATTATCTACCTATGTTCATTGATTGAAAAGGACATAATAACGAAATCTAGTCCTTCACTAGACTCAGTGCTTTAGGTTTTATTGATTTTATTTATCTGAACAACACTGTCGTTGTTGTTGGGCTTTGGTCTTTGTCATCGTCGTAGTCGCTCATATACTGTTTGTGTACTGTTTTAAATTACGTGATGGTGGCGCTTGAATCCAACTCGATTATCACTTAATATCTATGCGTTAACACGAACCATTTTGCCGTTGAATCCGCAATTCGTCTGTTTTGACTGTGATAAAATATACACGACACTCTATACATGTACCTACATACTTTTGAACCGATTTAACATAGTCACTTCGTGGCAGTGTGAAAGGATTCATCTGTGCTTACGACTTGACCACACATACACACTTTTTGCGCAAGGATGTTGAAAGTCGCCAGTGATTGTTTGTATGTTTGCGTAGTGTACGATCAGAATATTGATACTGAAGAAAAACTTCGAGGGAATTACTTACTTAGTTTTAATACACAACTTCTTGCTTGAATTCAAAACCTAGACAGTATACCTTAGTTATAAGTTATTTGTAAGTTAGGTATAAGTTAGCATAGGAACTACACACAAGGTTTTTTCTAAATTTTCCTTGAATTATAAAAATAATATGCTCATATGAACTCTCTGAATTGTAACAAACTACCAAGCAAGCTATAGTAGCAAAGACCTCATAAGTCTGTACTCTAACAAAATAAGCAACCGCATTCGTGTATCTTTTTTTCGATATTAATAAAATTAAACTTGAAATTGAATATACGTATTTGATAATGATTAATATTTCTTCGATGACGCGAAATACTATATGTTGGTTTTCAAGGCTCTGATCGAGATTATACTGCCTGTATGTAGGAGATATTTTACATACCCCCACAGGAAAAATCCCCAACTCGATGGAACATACCAAGAGATACCAAGAGTTTTCCTAAAATCCGGGCAAGCTGATTCCGAAGCGTAAACCGACAAAGGTGGCCGTGACAAGCTTTGTCATTCCAAGTCATGTATGCCAGTAATAACTAAAGTCGTTTAAGGAGATTTGAGACACCAGCGTGCATCTTACATTCATCATCTTTTCGCTTCAGCGATCTCAGCTGCAAGCTCGGCTCGACTACTCGCTTGGTGATCAGAGTTTTAGCATGAAGCTGAACGAAAAGGTGAACCTTTTCAATTTTATGAGGTGCATGCTGGCAACTGCATTCTCAGAAACTAGTTTATGCCAACGAAAAGTCAACTGGGCCACATGGAACAGTTGACGCGCTATGCCCCACAAGGGGTTAGGGAAATATTTATTCGATGACGCGAAATACTATATGTTGGTTTTCAAGGCTCTGATCGAGATTATACTGCCTGTATGTAGGAGATCTTTTACATACCCCCACAGGAAAAATCCCCAACTCGATGTTTATGGCCAGTCGACAAGTTCGCATCTGAAAAAATGTTGCACCAGTTTAGTGATAAGCATGATTGTGGAGTCAAACTATTTATAAATTCTGTATACCAGGAATCGGCAACTAACGGCAACAAGCGGCTCTCCATAATTTTTAAGGCGCTAGGCAATACTCAATTGCCCTAACCCCTTGTGGGGCATAGCGCGTCATTTGTTCCATGTGGCCCAGTTGACGTTTCGTTGGCATAAACTGGTTTCGAAGAATGCAGTTGCCAGCCTGCATCTCCTGCACATCCATGGCCACGAACGTCATCGTGGACGGGATTCGACCCCGAAACGCCGGTAGTCAAACATAAGACTGATGCCTCAACACACTGCGCTACCGGTCGCAGGATCTACAAAATGTAAGCATGCCGTGAACGCTCACAAATGCACACTTGTAGGTTTTTTTTATATATGAAGTCTATAATACACATAGAAAAAAAACCCTATAGCAATAGTTACCACGTAAGGAAAAATCAGAAGGCGAAAACGGTGGCAGACGTCATTACCAAACAATGGACGCACTTGATTCGAAAGCCATTCAGATCAGGATACCACAAGTGTAAACGCTAAAAAGCAGAAGATTTGGATATTTCGATGTTACGAAAAGCATACTGTACTGCGGTGCAGATTAATTGGGGGTTATCCGGGTTAACTTATACACATTACACAAACAACATAACCCTTTTTGTTTGTGTGATGTGTGTAAGTTAACCCTTCTTCTTCTTCTTCCTCCTGTGATCCAGATAAGGCTTTGTTCCTGATGTCACCGCTGTATTACAGAAGTCCACAGGTGGGGTTCCTATCCAGGATCGATGGCTAATCCCTAAGGATTGTATTGCCAGTATGTTAACCCGGAGAGCCCCTAATTAACCTGAACCGCAGTGCAAAAAAAAACACGTTTAGTTATAACTTCACGATTTTACGCTGAAATCTTGCGGCAGGGAACGCTGCTTGCAATGGCTTATGAACGCGACAGCGGCATTATGCGGGAGTACTGGCGTACATTGTGACTACGTTGCGCATTATGTATTGTCAAAATACCCTACCGTCCACAAAACAAATGGAAACGAAATCTGTAATCGGTTTAACCGCGGCAAAGTTTTGTGTTTCATAAAATTTTGCGACGAGTTTACACAGTTGCGAAATGTATTGGTTAGAGATAATGTACCCGCGTGCTCTTACGCTGCCGAAAATTTTATGAAACTGGAAACTTTGTAGCTTTTCTACTGATGACAGATCCCGTTGCCATTTGTTCTATAAACGATCGAGGATTTTGACAATATTTACAATACATAAACCACAGCGTAGTAGCGACGCCCCTACTCCACAAAATGCCGCTACCACGTTCATTAGCCATTGCAAGCAGCGTTCCCTGATCCAAGATTTCAGCGTCAAATCGTCATCTTATCACTGTATTTGAGATTAAGATCATGAATAGATCATGAATAGCACACGGGTTTCCATGACCCGGGGACTGGGGATTGACGGTTCGTTAAAGTTAAGTTTCCTTTGTTGTTGTTGTAGCCACGCCTGCTGAGATAGAACAATTAAGGCTGCAATCGCTGAACAGACATTTGTGCTCACAGTCCCACTAAAAATCGGCCAATTTGAAAAATATTGGCCACGTTAGACTTGAAACAAAATTATCTTCAGCTTTTTCTTTATAAGTTTTTCATTTGGAGCATCTGTTTCACAGATCTGTGAGCTTAAAAAGTGATAAAGTGTGATTTTTCTTCTAAGCCTTAAAAATTGTCATTTTTCGACTGTCGATTTTGACTATATGTACTACTGAACCGAGTTTCGAATTTGAGAATTGCATTGGACGCAGAATTCAACACTCTTTAGTTAACTCCTATTCAATTTATCGATCCGAGGATCGTTCAGAAGTTATAAGGAAAATATTTAAAAAAGGGCTCAAATTTCTCTGATTTTCGCCTGCTAAAAGTTAAGCTTAACTTCTACGACCTTGAAAATTCAGTTGTATTTAGAATTTATAGAACGGTTTAAAATTATTTCTAAATATTTCTCTAATATTTCCTATAAAGTCTCCAAATTGGCTTTATTTTATTGCCCTATTATATTGGAAACAAGAGAAAACAATAGGAAAAAACTGGTATAACATTCTAAGAAGATATATAAAATTGTATCAAAATGTGAAAACTGTAGTACATGTGGTAACGCTGAATACTATACTAATTTTCATGGTACGAGTGTGTTCTTCTGGTTCTCCGAGTTGGATGAGTTTTCAAAAAACCTTATTTATGACTTAATTGCACCTACTTACCGAGCGTCATTATTCTCTTATGTGATAATAATTATGTGATAATCTACATAAATAAGAAACTGGCATAAGTTATTAAATTAACCAGGTCTTCAAAGATCCTCCGGATTGACTCCTATGAATTGACTTGCGAATTCTCGTGGCGCATACAATAATTAAGTAGATGTGAAGTTTGGTGTAAACTACAAATATCTTCACCTGCCTCCCAATACTCTTAAAAATACAATAGATGTTCCGTCTGCCAAAAACTGCAAGCATCCTGGAAATTATTATAATGTATTGCATGATTAGTGCATTGCATTTTCTATAAATCCGTAAAGTCTCCCTTAGTCTACGCTAAACAAATTATTCTCCATTAAAGTAAACCCTTTTTAATCGTACTTAATTCTATCGGAGCTCATATAACTGCTAGCTGAAAAGGTTAAATACAGTAGCCATATTTACTTAACAAGTCTAATTAGAGATAATGCTGAATTGATAAGGCGCATATCTAACAGAAAAAAAAACAGATAATATGAAGGAATGGGTAAATGAACCGGAGGGAACGGTTGAAATCTCTAGAAAAATAGTATAGTGTTAAAGTATAAAGGTGCGTTCGCTGTTAATTTTTTTTTTCCAACTGATAAGCTTCAATATGATTTGTTGATAATGTGGCTCATATACGAATGCAATTACGTGTAGGTAAATATACTGATATGTATACGAAAATATTACTCCATCATCCTTGCGGGCATATGTACATACAAGTATATGTACACTCGACCAGAAGCTATAGTAGTAAATGTATCTATCTGTTCTGTATTTTTGTTTTGTAAACACTGAACAACAATTGAGTTGCTGTCCTCATGATCACATATTTCCCTGGTTTCAATAGAAGCGTTGAGCGTAATAAAATTAGATAAGACGATATTTTCGGTAGTTCGTTTGGTTTGGTAGCGCCATGTATCATTTTAAATGTGATAAGACATTTTTGATTATAAAAAAATGATATGCACTGCGACAGAGATGGATAATATTCTTGACAATGGTTTTTTTTTTCAAAATAAGGTGCGTAAAATCACAACAAATCTGAAAAATTCCTTATTTGTGTTCGGTAATCATTTTCCGCCTTGTGTTTCATCTTTACAGTATAGAGGTGCGTTTTGCTAGACACAGGATCGTCGCACATTGTTCACGATTAGCGATCAATCCATAGAGCATGGAGCACTATTTATGTGTATCTTTTTCACTGTCGCCTGCGATCGAAGCAGAGTACTAGGCACTAATCTGCATCGATCGCAGGCGACAAGGAAAAAGATACACATCAAACCCACCTTAAGACTTTCTAAGCTTGATACTTAATATTTAGATAAATTATCTGTTTCCAGTTGGTCAAAGCTTACATAAAATTTGCACTATCTGATGTACAATGGAGATACTGCAGACACACAGAAACTAAAGATTAACTGAAGATACTCCTACCATGAAAAAACTGAAAACCATGGCTTGAAGAATCCGCACATACTCACAGGAATAACTGAAGATATTTCTAGAGGAATAACTGTAGACGAAACAATATTCGTCGGCAATGGCAAAGAACTCGCTCACCGAACCTAAAGAACTTCTTAAACCTCCTTAACTTCCAGATTCGTTCCAATCTTCTGAAAATGCGTAACGAGCGCTGGAACAATATATTATCTTCCCTAGATAAGGGTTCTCGAAAAATGTGGCAACTACGGAAATGCCTCAGGAACAAATCCCGCTCCCTTCCACCCCTACGGCTTGCAGACGATTCTTGGGCCTTCTCTGACGTTGACAAAGCTGACCTTTTGGCGGAAAATTTTTACTCCTTCCACACTCTTACTGCTCAAACTAATGACCCTTTCACTACTGCATGCGTGAACGATACCATCACAACTCTCGCTAACTTACCTTCTGATCTCTCGCCTAGTAAATTCTGTAGTCCGTCCGAGCTGAGAGCGATTCTTAAAAAATTAAAAATTAAATCGTCCGCTGGAGAGGATGGTCTCCCCAACGCTCTACTAAAAAACTTACCCAAGAAAGCGGTAGTATTACTCTCGTATATTTTCAACTGCTGCCTGAAACTAAATTACTTCCCGAACTCTTGGAAAAACGCGACAGTAATACCCATTCTCAAAACAGGTAAGAATCCTAGCCTTCCAACAAATTACCGACCAATAAGCCTACTCCCTACGCTGAGTAAAATCTTTGAGAAGGTAATATTGTCCCGACTTCAACAATCAATTGAAGATAATTCAATAATTCCCAACTTCCAATTCGGATTCAGACCCGGACTTTCGACAATCCACCAACTACATAGAGTCGTCAATCACATAGAGCAGGGCTTTAACTCTAAACAATCTACCGGGTTGATTGCTTTGGATATTGAGAAAGCCTTTGACACAATGTGGCATGATGGTCTTACCCACAAATTAGTCCAGTTTGGAATTCCAATTTACCTTTGTAAAATCATCCAATCATTTTTATCTTCAAGATCTTTCCGTGTCAAAGTACGTAGTCTATCTAATGCTCGTAATGTCCCCGCCGGTGTCCCCCAAGGTTCGGTTCTAAGTCCCACATTGTATAATCTATACATGTCCGACCTTCCCTTAGTTAACGACTGCCACATCGCCATGTATGCGGACGACACAGCAATTTACGCCAGCAGTGACAATCCAGATACCATCGTCAACATCCTGCAACTCCAGCTAAGACAATTAAAAAAATTCTGTTATAAATGGAAAATCCAAGTCAACAGCGAGAAAACCCAAGCAACTTTCTTCTCTAAAAGACGAGCTAGGAAACACCTACCGACCCCTTTAATAAATGTTTTAGGTTCAGAAATTGCCTGGGCTAAAGATCTAAAATACCTAGGTCTCCACCTTGACTCGAAGCTTACATTTAAGACACATACCGACACAACAAGTTCAAAAATTCTGAATAGTATTCGTGCTAACTACGCTTTTATTAACAGAAAATCCAAACTTTCCACCTCTAACAAACTCCTAATTTACAAATCAGTAATGCAACCCATCATATTATATGGCTGCTCTGTTTGGAACACGTGTGCGCTCACTCACAAACGCAATTTGCAAATTTTGCAAAATAAATGCCTGAAGATTATTTTAAACAAACCCTTTTACTACTCCACCCACTCTCTACACTTATTATCAAATATTGATCAAATCTATACCACTTGCAACAGAATTCATTCTAAATTTCTAAATCGCCTTGCGGCCTCAGACAACCCCCTGATTGCTCCTTTGGCTGTCAGTTCTTAAATACTGATCCCTTTGCGCTAGGTTCATAAATGTAAGGTAGTTGTAAGTTATTTTAAGTTAGTATGTAAATTCTCTATTTCTACCATAGGTTTTAAGCTATTTTTTCCTAAATATCTTCTTCCAATTTGATTTAAAAGTCCATATTTTCTTTGTAATAACTCTCCCTACCATAGATGTACAGACTTTGTCTAAACTCTTAAATTAAGATCCTCCTGTTTTTATACATTGTTTTCTATCACTCAATAAAGCTATTATCTAATCTAATCTAACTGTAGATGATCGGCCAGATATAGCTTAATTTTTTCCTACATATTCTCGTCAGCATTTGAGATTACCTTCAGCTTTTTCTATACAGGCCGTCTGAAACTACAAGTGTGTGGCCATTTGAGACTATCGTATCTTCAGTTATTTTTATAAAAAAAGAGGACATTTTTCAGTAAAATTATATTTTTGTTTTACTATCAAAAGTAATATGAATACAAGAGCTCTAGAACAGAGCACCCGCTAGGGTGCCATGTGGGAAGCATATCCCGTCCACGACGACGTTCGTGGCCATGGATGGGCAGGAGGTACATGCTGACAACTGCATTCTCCGAAACCAGTTTATGGCAACGAAACGTCAACTGGACCACATGGAACAGTTGCTATGCTATGCTATGCCCCACAAGGGTAGTAATCAGCTATAAACAGGTTTGAACACAGCTTTCAATCAGCTATAAATAGGTCTCAACAGATTCTATTGTTAACGAACTGTTGACAAAAGAATTTAAATGAGTTCAAATATGATTGAATCGCGTTTGTCACCAGTTTTATCAACAACAGAACCTGTTGAGACCTGTTTATAACCGGTTGAAACCTGTATTTAAACCTTTTATAGCTGATTGAAACCGGTTTAAAGCCTATTGAATCCTGTTTGTAACTGATCGAAACCTGATTACTGCTGATGGAATCCTGTTTACTACTGATTGAATCCTGCATTTAAACCTGTTTATTCAGTAATCAGCTATGCTTTTCACATGGCACCCCAGTGCAACCCAATTTTTGTGTTGAAGCTCTGGTCTAGAACTTCTGTATTTCTTACTACTACCAGATAACCAATTAAAAAATATTTTATAGAAACAGCAGCTCCGCGAAATTATACTTAACAGATGAAGATAGAGGTTTTTACCTGAGGAGTAGTCGCATTTGTCAGATAAAAACGCCAAGTCACCGTGGTTGAGAATACCTATGTGACCGGCTGGCAGTACCTTTCTGGGTACGGTGAGTGACGTTTTCGATGTCAACGGGGGCGTTCGGCCCGGTTACTCCACTACAAGTGACACACAATGTCGACCGCAAAACTCGGGCAAGTGAATTTGAATGATCCTGCTGGCTAAGGAAATGAAGAAATAGTAAAGGTTTATCGTGCGGTTTACCGATAAATATGAATCGCTAGGGTACTTGAACCGAACACAAGGTTTTCGGTTGTAATGGAAGTCGCCCTATTGTTTTTCAAGCCGAGATTTCGAAAAAAGACTTTGTGGCGAAATGCACATATTAACACAGATAGTGAGGCAATCATTAGGGCGCTCTCATCGTACATACTCTCTTCAAGACTAGCGAAAGACTGTCAAAAACTTCTTCTGGATCAAACCACCATGAAGAGAGTCTTCTTCCTGTTAGTTTTTGTATGTTGTTTTTATTACTGGTAAATTATAATTGTGTTTATTTCATTTCGTCACTCTTCCAGCATCCCATTTAACAAATAAAGACTTTAGCTTTTGCCGACGTTTCGGGGGTATTTTTACCTTCCGGGGCCTCAGTTTTTAATATCACTGACCTGAATTTACTAAATCTGAAAAAAATTTGAGCGAATTCGCTGCGGTTTAGGAGATGTAGCTGATGAAACTCTCAGACTATTAAAACATTATGAGTCGTGTTCACAATGTCCAGTTAAAGTTTATCTTATAGATAAACGCTAAACGGCACCATCGTTCAGTTAAAAATTTATCGGACGAAAATTGCAAACAGCTGATACAGGCTGCTGAGATTTTGCCAGCTAGGAGTTTTTACGTTTACACATTCAAATGAGACAATTAAACTGGTCACAAAGGACAGAGTTCTTGAAATTCATTCGATGCTGAGACACGGTACAGACGTAGAATAGAATAGAACAGGCGGCAGAATTTCGCCAAGAAAATCAACTGATTTTCAACTGCATTAGCTGAGCTTTCTTCTGCATTATCACATTTTGAGCGTTGCATACGCTAAGGTTAAATTTAGTGCCCCGGATAATTAACTGGCAGTTTAACCAGACATCGAGAAAATGGGCGTATGGGTCATCACTAATCTCTCAGCAACATGAATTTGACTAACAAGTCGGGATTTCGTCTTTGTACGTAGGAAATTGAGACTAGAAAGCACATTCTGTGCGAATGTCCGATGATCGGGACGAATAAGCGTTTCGAGCGGGGCACCACCAACCCTATTGATATCAGGAAACTCCTGCTAAAGACTTACTAGCTTTCGTTGGAATGATGGAGGGTCATGAAACACGTTTGGTTGAATCGAATTAACTTAATATTTTCAATATTCTTTACTTTCAAATATGAGAGATTTGTTCCATGTGAAAGATGAAGAAAGAAAGGAAGACTCACAAAGTTGTGACGTCCTTTTTGCCTTATGTCGGAGTTGTGGCTATTACAAACTAATTTGAGAGAGAGAGAGATATCTTCTATTATGAAATATAATAAAAGAGGACTCGATTTACTCAATCAAGAAGAGGACATATCCTCTTAAAAGAGGAGGTCTGGTAACCCTAGCTGCTTATGACATAAGTTCAGATCAATACAGAACAACTGATTTGTATAAAGTAACAAACTGAGAATGAGATGAAATTTCTAATAATTATTCGTTGGTAGGCAATAATTCACTTACTAGTTGTCCTGTTAAATCGACGTTGTTTTCTAATCCAATTTTACCATTGAATAATTAGGAATACCTACATATCCGTATAAGTCTTACAGTTGACCAATGACTAGAACTTTAGATGTTTTCCTGATAATAAATTGCCAGCATGTTCGACACTAAGAAGTCTGTGGAGGGCTAGGACATGTTCTTGCAGTGTGTATTCCAAGGTGCACACATGTCAAAGGTAGTCAAGTGAAATGACCTTTCGCCCGCCTCCCTCCGAACATATATCTTAAACGATAAGGTGAGACCTTGTTGGGCGTATACGAAACATTGTGAATCGCGTGGATAGGGATGGGGATTTAATGTAGGTCTGGAATATTGTTGATGTTACACTTGCCCCAAAACATGTCCTTGCACACAGAATAGGAATATTCGATATACCTACATCTACAAAGATTATATCTATGTACTCGTATGTATGTACGGTTTGTGTAGCATGTTTGGATGAGGTTTATGTTGTTTTCGAATCGTATAAATCGAGTAGATAGATATTATGTTGGTTTCAAACATGCTACCAAAGACCTAAGAGTATATCTACTTGTACTGTACATGATGAAAACCAATTCAGTCTGTTCATTCTGTTAGCGGTTACAGGAAAGTGGAATGGGTTCTACAAGTAACTAAGCAAACAATACAGCTGGTGTGGTTCTTGTCTGGAATACATTTCTACCTTAAGGTGGTCGAGAGAACATGCTGAGACGTTGTACTGTTGCATGTTGGAAATTGCAATGGATCTTGTATGCGGTTAATAAACGCCCAAACAAAAAAACTTTCTTTCCATGCTGTGATTGAGATGAAAACGTCTGCTAATTAATTTATTGTTTTCTATGGAAATGTTATTTAATGTCAGGTTTTCGTTTTGGGAATCTTTCGCCGAATATAATTTATTAGACCGGGTAACTGAACAGCCGTGGACTTAGTTCATGTGCGCTACTGAGAATAATCCAATTGTCAAACAAAACATATCCCCCGGATAATACACATTCATACAAAACAGCAATTAGATCCTTTCGCATGCTAACCAAAACCGACATGCCCAAGTCTAATAAATCAAAACACACAGACCAACCCTTTTTTAGCAGGCTCCTTTTGAAAACATCCCTCGTTTCTTTTTTTCCGGAACCTCCACCTTTACTATACACTTCTTGTATACGTACATCGAACAATTCAGAAGTCAATACTTTTCGTTTATTGTGCGTTGTTCGGCTGTGTTTTGAATGAAAATCTGCTCATTCTCTTTCACTTAGTATTTCCTCTTTATTTTGTATTGTTTTGTACTTGGGCACGCGTAAAAAGATACTTCCGCCAGATGTGGGTGTGGTATATATACATCAGGGATATGGTATGCGCTATAATGTTCGTCGCATTCGCCAAACAATAATATTTTAACAGAAGAGTGCAAAATAGAAAATTCAAAGGGAGCTGGAGAGAACAATCACGATGCCCGGAAAAACACTCAACTCTTTCTTCTATTATGCGCCCAAATATAAATAAACAAAAGGATTTTTATTTCGATCTTTTCACTCATTTGAAGTTAACTGGCATATGCGAATTAGACTTCAATTTATAATATAATGCAGTTTGAATCTTAAAAGTGTACCAAATGCGAGAACTACTGAATCAAAGCGCCGGTAAGTGCGCTTGAAGAGAAAATTTAAATGAGCAATTTATCTTTTATGCTTTGTTTTGCATTGTGCGAGGTCTCTGTTTATATTCGTATCGCATATTAATTAGTTGTAATGGTTGCATTTATTTATATTTTTTCTTTTCATTGCAGCATCCGTATCCTTCGGAAGACCAGAAAAAACAATTAGCACAAGACACAGGTTTAACGATACTTCAAGTGAATAATTGGTAAGTACTGATTAGTTTAAAATTTACTGTAAAAATGCTTTAAAAGCTTACGCGACATACAACAGTTAGCCCCTTATATAACAACAAGTTGTTTGGGTGATACTGTAAAAGTTCCGTATGTAGGATCTTTCTTTTTATCTCAAAAAGTGCTAATGTAATCGTAATTTCGATACATCTTGTGAACAAAAATGAATGTTTAACTTGTACATAGATAGTGGAAAGTAGATCTGAAGAAAAAAATACTTGGTCTTGCTTAAAATATTTGCAGTTTTCACGAATTTCTGGAATAATGTGCTAATGTATGCAATATTCAGGTCTGTGCCTTACACACAGAGTTGCCAGGTATCGCTCGAAAAAATTCCCTATTCTAGTCCAGAAAATTCCTCATAATGACGTATTTTTGTTCGTTTTTATCAATTTTTGTCTTTTGATCAATTTCGAAAAATAAAAGAGAACGTATTGTGCATTCAAGTGCTTCCTTTAGTATAAGGGTCATTCGTTTTGATTATAATGTAACAGTTTGTTAACTAATGTAAACGGAGGGGGAGGGTTTTATCATTTAGACCATCCCGGATACGTAGGTAGTGACAAAATGTACTTGAGCTTCACTAGCGGATCGTGTGGCGTCACTTCTGCCTCGGTGGCCGCTGCAAATGGTGCCCAACGTGTGTGTTGGTGTGTTAATTGCCTTGTCCTCTCCAGGGGCATGGGCACGTCTAGTGTTTCTCTGCCTTGTTGACGTTTCGATAGCATATCTACTTTCGGAAGTGCAGTTGCTAGCATGCACCTCCTATGCGTGCCGTCTTTATACTGACAAGCTCGGAGCACTGTGAGAGTTCTATTAGTACTCACGGGCAGTTTTTGATCGCGCCGAGATTAGAACGCCGAGCTCTAGATTAGTACCGTATAGCGTAACCGAACGACAACGGAAACCGAGCGCAATGTATACCGTTAGCGTTGTGTACAGTGTGTGTGTGTACCTTGGGACGTCATTTCACCTCGCGGTTCACTTATCGGTCCCACCGCTGGAGTTTATTATCTTTTGTGGTTCCATCCTGACTTAAGTGCTTACTATTTGCCCTAACCCTAAGAGGATGAAGCGCGTCAACTATTCCCATGTAGTTGAGTTTGAATTAGTTGACGTTTCCTTAGCATACACTGGTTATGGGACGAAGCATGTTGCCAGCATGTTCCTCCTGCTCATTTAGCCACATACCTGCGAAGAGTCGAGAAAGTGGATTATTGTTACGCCCCACACCATAGGGGGAAAACGTCACAAACATCCATGGCTACGACGTGGACGGGACTCGAACCCGTAACTAGTTGGTAGCATGAGACATCGTACTGATGCCTGAACGCACTGAGCTACCGGCCGCCCTACATTAGTGCTTCATGCGCACAAAATTGCAGATTTCGGTCAATTTTTTTTGCTTCATTGCTTCCTGGCCGCTCCTCTTCCCTTCCACTCTCAGCAGTATAAATTCTAATCATATAAAAACGAGCTCCGACGGGCAAGAGAAAATGAAATAATAGTTAAAATTTGGTGTAAAATTACGGAATTATTTCCTGTCAATGCGCTACTCATTCTGTTCCTAGGTTTTGGGAAGTCGGAGTGATTTTACAGACATAAGTGCCAGTAAAATATAGTTCCCTTCCCCTCTTGACCATCGAAAAAGGAGAAGAAGAGCAAGGACGAGTCACTGCTATGAGAAAGAGCCAAAGAAGGTCAGTGTTCAAGGGACTCGGACTCCCAATTCCGGAAATCCCAAAAGTTGCTTTTGTCAAATCGTCTTACCCACATTGCAAATGCATCATAACACAAAACCACATAGGCACTGTTACGCGATACGTGGTTTGCGAGAGCTACAAAATAATTGGGCTTCACCAACTTTAACTTATTCCATTTCCTATCTTATTATTGAGGTGGTTTTTCGTTAAGTTTAGATCTCTCAGTTGGTGATGAGCTCAGAAAAGAATTATATTTTAATAACGAAACCATAAGTTATTGGGTGGTATGCATAATAATGAGGATATACTCAAGAGTGAAGTCTATTGAGGACAATCCTGAGTCTGCTATGTTCGGTGAATCGAGTGAAAAAGTTGTATGCATAAAACTACTCTCCGCTCCATAGTGAAAATTGAGTGGAATTCTGTCAACTCAGCTTTACTCCACTCGACTCACTTTATGCATACCACCCATTGTCTTGATATGATTCTGTGTCAGTAACAGATTGGGGCTTTAAAATCTATAGGGTCTATAATTTCATACTCTTGAAAACGCTTCAAGGATGTCCTGAAATGTATATCAAAATACGGCAATACGGAAAATACTAAGCCATCTGACATATGGCCAATACATTGTATCCATGCAATTTGAATTTGAGCTCAATGTTGAAGAAAAAATGAAATTGCCAATCGCCGGCAGATGCGTAGGGGTTTTGTCCCCAAAAATATCCTCATGATCTGGTTTTCCCAAAATTTCGCCTGGCCTGGAAATTTCCTCCATTTTTGGGATAAAATTCCCCAACCGGGCAACCCTGTTTACACATTCCAAACTATTGTCTTTGCCTGTCTTGGCCAGGGAACTACTGTAACTGTATTTCCGTTTTCTATATCAAAATTCAGTTGTATTCGGCAACCAAACACACATTCAATTAACTATCGAAAAATCTTTTAAACAATACTATCTACCGAGGAGATCTCCCAAAATCTTCCAGTTAGAAGAAGAGTAACTGGCGAGCGAGCGTTTTTCTGTTTATTTTGCCCCCAAACATTGGTATATCTGATTAGAGGTGATGACAATAGCGAAAGTGAGAACAGAATGCAACCGTAAAAAGATGAAAAGTAACGCAACTCCCACGGAAAAGATGGCTTCAAATGTTTACACATCGATAAGGTTTGAATATGCTACTCACCAAACACTCTGCTGGCGTTGGGTGTTGCGGGATTGCTACCGTACGCTAAAAGTCCGTCAGGTTGCCTATATGGGTTATGGCCGTTACATGTGCAGCCAAAGAGTGTAGGACCTCTTTCTCGTTTTCTACTATTATGGAAATGTTGAGGAAATATATCACTCGAGCTGACAGAACAATTCCCTTATCTCTACACAAAAAAAAAACTTTTTCCTTTTTATCTTTTTTCGAATGGAGTTTTCTGTTACTGTTCGGATCAGTTCAACACATTTGGATTGGACGATTCTCCGATGCGATTCCATTCCCCTAATTCGTTTGTTCAGTTAAGTTTATTTGGATCCGCATTCACTGATTATGGGGGATTCATATTTTTATTTTACTATGAAAATTGGAAAATTTTCTCTGGATTCATTGGCAAACGGAATAATAAATGTCAAAGTGTTCGTGAACTTTTCCCCGGCAACTGTTGTGAATCGTTTGGTTGAAATCATGTATTTAATAAATGCAATCTTGTCTCTACATCAACATGAACTACAATACATTCGAAAAACAGCAGAGAAAGCCCAAAATACGTATATGTATGTAACTGAATCCATAACTGAAATCGCTTGCAAATTGTCGAGATACTTGGGCAATTTTCCAATGGAATGGCTGAACGAACTCACGACCGAGTTTGACGTGAATGCATTAACTTTTTCTTGTGTTAAAAATTGAAATACTCCTATTGGTTGTCTTAGTTCAAAATTTACATGTTTTCACTATTCTCAAGAACAGAGAAATTTTATTGTCTAGGAACACCAGTTGAAAGTGTCATTTTTCAAATTATAGTCAGTTTGATGACCATCATCGGTAGTTTACCAAATACCTGTCTCGTCTGTCTTCAAATTACTCGGACTGTCCATCAAGATTTTTTTTTTTTTTCATGAACATTAGAAAAGAAACGAATATAAGACATATTTGTTTCTTTTCTAATTTGTTCCTTTTCTAAGAGTATCGAGAAGAAAAAAAAAATATTTTTTTTTTACGAAAACTGTCGAACGTTACACAAATAGATATATTAGCTCTATTATGAGGAATAGGAGCATTTATAAAAATAGGAAAAACTTTGGCAGTATAGGAGGTTGAAAATATAAGTGAACTACATACTTTTATTTTTAGTTCCGAGATGCATCCTTGACTATTTATACATTTTGAACGAATATTGAATTTACAAAAATTTAATAAAAATACATTGAAATAATAAAAAGATGAGTTTCTTGGGTTAAACGGGTCCAAGTAGAATAAAAATGATGCTTGTTTAATATTTGCGACATATTATTTAGAATGTTTAAACTGCAAAGCAAATTCTTCTACATTAAAGCTCACGTCATACGATTCCAAAACAAAGTTTCTACATTATTATGTACTTCTATACATACATATCTTATAATCGCCATAATATACCTGCGCTATAAACCGGCCAACCAAATAACTTACAACTGTTCTTCCTGAAACTGAAATAGACGTTGCCCATTTTCTGTATAGCATACAAACCTTTTTGTAAATATTTCCTCTATTTTCATTCGGATCTGGCTCCCCTTTCTGTGACTTCCATGCATTTATTGTACTTCCTGTATAATGCCTTAGCATATATACGAACTCAGTTTCCTCCTGTCTACTCCCATAAAGGACATTTTCGAATACTATATGCAACCATCTCTGCACGGCATCTCTATCCATCCAATTTTGATATATTGCAAAGATTTTAGACGTCTGCCGAAGAAAATGGAGCAATGGTAAGGGTGATTTAGATGTCCGGACCATATCTTTCGTTTTCGCCAGCCTTTTCACTATGGGGATGCAATAAACATCAGTCAAAAGAGCGGAAAATCATCCCTTCTCTTCGCAAGATAGGGGATATACGAGTAACTATATGGATGGACAGAAGAACGAAAGAACGAACGAACGCATTGCAAAGGATATGCCCCGCGCATGACATTTATATGCACGCTTCAGTCAAAAGGGACACGAATGAATTATAATATATAGAAGAAGTATATAGACGAACATAAATCTATATCATTTTCGATTCTTAGATTGTTCGTCATTTCCAATGCGGAAATCACATGGTTTTGGACTTGGGCATGGACCACCCTTGGTGGAAAACAAATCACTGTGACAGTGGGTGTTCCGTGAAACGCGTTTCAATTCTGGTCGCACTTATTGGATACTTTTAATTGAGATTTAGGGGCGATTAAAGAAGCGTTGAACGAATGCGATGATACGGTTGCAAATAAGGTGAAAATTGCAGGTATATAACTGTTTGAAGTTTCATATCCATGTGATAGTTTGTCACAAAATTAGTTTCATTTAGTGAACATAAATTCACTTTCAGGCTTATTTCACTGGTCGTTCAACATAATATTCTAATAACCTACATAGTTGTGTGTAGCCTCCTCACCAGAAAACAGAAATCTTGAAGATTCGATCCATTCAAAGGTGGTCGTCCATTTCGAAATAATACATCCGAAGAGTCAAATCTCGAAAACAGGCTAAGACGTAAAAAAATGGAGATACTATTAGAAGAGCTAAAAGCTATCTGCAGCCCTAAGTAAAATTTATTGCGATTATCTTGTCAGATGTTAAAAGCCCGCTAAACAGTCACTGAAAGATGCTGCTTTCCTCTCCAGACCATCAGCCTGTATACTTCTACGAATAGAAATGGAGAAAAGTAGGACACATAAAAGGACTGGGGACTAGAAAACAGTCCTATTGCTTCACTCGCTCTTAGCGCAGTGTTGAGCTAAAGTAACTAGCAAAATAAGGAAAAATACGAAGTGCAAATAAACAACAATAAGAGCAATTTTCCCAAGAAAAAAAAACCATCTCACTAAGAGGAACTTTACCTATACTATTACTATACTTTACTTCAACTTTTCTCATTTCGGCCCCTCAGCATTCTTGTAGAATGCTATGTATGAATACTATGCCAAATTTTTTTTCCTTCTATTTTCCACTTATTTGCAAGGATGAATGTGAAGAATTCAGCAAGTGTGTGCATATACATATTTCTCAATGTTGGCAATAATGGATAAAAGAAATCCCGGTCACCTAAGTATTTCGATTTCACTTGGGAGATTTTCAGCAATTTAAGTACTATACCGAGGTTCCTAGGCTGACCTGTAGTAGTGACGCTATTCGTTGGGATATGCCCATTGTATGAAGGCGACGGCGGCATTTCTCCAGGGACAGCAAATAAAGGTGTTGGCAAAGTGAATGTTCAACAAAATGTGAAAGTGCTTGGCAATAAATTACGTAAAAGAACAATAAGGGTGACTTGGGAGAAATATATATTTGTTTTCTTTTCATTTTGTTAGAAGACGTCGACGGCTGCTTTATAAGCTTTTGGGAATTTTCGCCTAATCTCCACTACTACGCACAGCCGCATAAGGAACGGGCAATTACGCAACAAGGAATTTTAAGGCATTAGGCCGTTTGTTTATTGGGAAAAAGTGGAACGTGCAAGTTAGATTGGCAAGTGCATCAATTAGATGAATGATGTATACGCTTATAATACAGTCTTACCAGCTCTTGTTAAATTATGGATTTTCAAGGTTAACATTGGGGCTTATGCCTAGTGCCTGAAGGTCCAATAAATCAATACTAAACACACTTTTCCCTGAGATTCCATCAAAGAGAGCGGAGCGAGTGACACGCAGGTTAATCCAGTGAGTTCTTTCACAGAACTTTTGATTAGCTGAGAAACTACAAGCAATTTCTCAAACAATAGAAATATATTATTCATTATTTTTAAGGATCTAATGCACAAGACGCATAAACCCGCCGGGTGCGTCGCAACTTCCAAATTCGAATTATTGCTTGTATTTATTCATATTCAAAATAAATGGAAAAAATATATCAATAAAAAATGGAAACTAATACCCCACCATGAAAACAAAACTAAGAGTTTGATTATATTTAGGCAAAAAAAAAGAAAGCTAAGAGAAGTGTACTGAAAAAAATTATAAAAAAAAAACTAAAGTAAACGTTACGTTGCAGAGCAAAAGTCAAAAGAGTTGGGGCGACCGGTAGCGCAGTGTGTTGAGGGCATCGGTCTCATGTTTGACTACCGACGTTTCGGGTTCGAATCCCTTCCACGACGACGTTCGTGACCATGGACGTGCAGGAGGTGCATGCTGGCAACTGCACTCTCCGAAATCAGTTTATGCCGACGGAGCGTCAACTGGGCCACATGGAACAGCTGACGCGCTATGCCCCACAAGGGATTATTGAGGGAAAGAGTAAATAGTAAAAAGAGTACACTTACAAGTACCTCAGATCCTGGATGGCCACCACAGACACCGAAGCTGCTGCAACTCATATAAAGTTAAGCAGAAAAAAAAGAAAGCAGAAAAACTTAGAATCGCAGTAAATTAAGCAAGGAAAATTGGAAAATTAAAATTAAATTACACGACGCCTTTGTGCTGATAAAATAACGAGTTGGTACGCCAGTCAGAAGAACGATGCATATGATGGCCCCGTCGTTACACTCGATCGCACTAACACATTCGCTACTCGCGCATCCAGGTTAGACGCTGTTGAAGACTGCTCTAAGCATCTTGGAAACGGGTGTTGTTGAGACTTCCATCAATGAAATTGTCAGCCAATGTACAATTTACCACGCCTATTCGGAAGCGCAACCCGTATGCGCTATTCACGCGCGTAGAGACTCCCCGTAAAAACGTCGGGAACTGTCTCGTTTGGTTTTCGGAGGACGTCGTGCGGAGGCGGCTCACAGACCGCCTTTCTTCGCCGAAGTTTTTATTTTCCCTGATTTTACGATTTTTTCCAATAACGTTTTTTGGCTCGTGGATCAAAACATCCGACACATAGCCGATCCTTTTGGCGGGCAAAAGGCTCCTCTATGCACTCACACGTCGTCGAGTGGAATTCAACCCTAAAAAAAAACACCCGATCGCGACGGGCTGGCAGATGATCGATAAATATATAATAATATTATTGCTTTCCGTCTTTAGCAGCCGATGGCGTTGGCGGATGACGAGTTACTCCTTGAGTTGACGTCTGTCAACCTGCTTCTCCAATCACCTATCCAACGACTTGACGTCGAGTGATTGGTGAGTGTGAAGTTTCTTAAAAAAGGGGATCATTACAAAGGTAGCCCGAATTTGATTTGAAACTTTCTATGGAATATGGTTAGTGTCCCAGCTATGATACAAAGATGTAGTGTGGAGCATTTCTCGCAATTAGTTAGTTCTTTTCAAATCATCATTTTACCTCTGCTTTTAATTAACTACAATGTTGCAAGCGAAGCTCATCAGGATGTTTTAATGATTTGCAATTTCGATAAAGAATAAACTATAAAACGAGGTAACCCAACCTGACCTTAACGTATGTACACCTATGTCCACGGCCTGTCAAGCAATATATTCTCCGTCATATCGCATGTGACGGAGATATTACATAACTTTCATATGGCTGTTTGTCATGTACGAGTATGTGTTCGGATATGTACACATATGTATAATCCAGCACGATGAGGATCTCCAATTACTACATAGAAAATAATTTCATCTCGTCTTTAGTCTCATTCGTTCAAGTCAGGCCTCGTCAGATTTACTGCCTTTAAACAGGTAAACATTAAAAGTTATGATCGTGATTTAGATGAGACATGTTCAATGATGCTGGAGCAAAAACGCGGAAATTCTGTTTTATGAATTTTATAGAAATATCATTTTAGTTGTCCTTGGACAGCAAAACGTCCATTGTATCCCAAGAGTAAACCATAACATGTTACATGAAATTAATTGAAGAATAAAAGTAAGAATATATTTTAGAATGGAATCCTTGCAATGGAAACCTCGTGTAGGTGATCCAGTCGAGGAGTATATGAAGTGAAAAATATGGAAATATTCATATCTAATCGAATCGAATGTCCTTTTCTATTACAGGTTTATAAATGCAAGACGGAGAATCGTTCAGCCTATGATAGACCAATCGAATCGAGCAGGTAAGTTTGCAAGACGTCTTAGGATGGCTATAAAAGTAGTCCTAAGCAATTTATCACGTTCGTGCAATAAAATGTTTCATTTTCACCTCACCTGGCCCTGTATGTACATAAAATGCGGTCGTCTGCAATGCAGCTCATCCACCGTCTTATCTCCGAAAATTCGAATTTAATTCGTCGTTCAACACTTTTCCACAACATTAAATCGACATCTTTAACATCCAATTATGATGTCGTGACGACACGGAAGACTACGTATACGACTTTGACGTGGAATGTCCTTAAACAAACAATGTTCCAAGTGTGATCCGGAGAGATATACTCATACAACAAACTGTATAAGGAAGAAGAACTTTTGATAGACAGACGAATGAGAGTAGACCATTTGTAGATAGTCCAGGGATTTTACGACCGGAAGATAGACATAGTAAAATGGATAAAATGGACATGGAGAGGTTATAGTATGGTTTATTTGGGGAAGAGAGCACTCAGCACTATACTCGTACTAGGGATAAGAAGCTGTTCGACTACTTCTCATCCCGGGTCATAATTTGAGCCTTAAGTGTGGAGCGTGCTCGAGACTTTATGACACTTTCATTCGGTCATGATGATTCCTTTGGCTGCACTAAAACTCGAGTGTATTATCACTTGAATGTGAGCCGCCTGAATAAGTTAGTGTATTTATTATACACGTGTGATATCAGAGCACTAATAAGAATTTTATGACTTCCACTTGTTAGGCCGACACGACGGACGATTTGAATGGGCTGTTTTATTAAGTGCATGTTTGGCATGACTTTAAAGAATTGTTGATTGTTCAGTTCATTTGGTGATTAATTAGTTTTGATATACGACGGGATGAGAATACCTAGAACTCATTTTAGAGCGCTATTTATATGAATTTAATGAATACTATAGACATAGAAGGGACAACCAGGTGAGCGACATTCAAAATTGGACTACAATCTACAAATGTGTGCATTGTAACTCATCTTACGCTAATGATGAACACATATGCACTAGGGATAGTTCAATTAAATTTTTAGGATCAGAATTAGAGACTTAGTAAAAAAATTTAGTGGTTGGGACAAAAAATCGTATATTATCTATATCTGATCCGGTACATAATCACAAATTGCCAGAGTTGCAGTTTTATAATTATTGTAGTTATGATTATCACCGAGACAGCCCTGTTTTAATTATTATTTTTCTTTTGACTTTACAGTATACACCCCGCACCCGGGACCATCGGGATATGGTCATGAAGCAATGGGTTATATGATGGATAGTCAAGCACATATGATGCATCGTCCGCCCGGAGATCCCAGTTTTCATCAAGGCTACCCACATTATCCTCCCGCAGAGTATTACGGACAACACTTGTAATTTAGAGACAGTATACGTTAAAGAGAGAGAAACAAATAAATTAGATGTGCAGTGCTGTTGTTTTCATTAGTTTTGTTTATAACAACAATTGTATAAAAGGTGAGTGTGTACAAACATTTTATCAGTGCCGGCTTTTACTATTTTAACTAATAGGAAACATTTTAGCATAGTTCTTGAAAATACATATTAGATATAACATATACAGGATGGGGCGGCCGGTAGCTCAGTGCGGTTAATCTCAGTCAATCTTATGTCTGAATACGGTCGTTACGGGATCAAGTCGCGTCCAAGGCGTTCGTGGCCATGAATGTTTGTGTTTTCTTCTCCTTTTGGTGTGGGGCGTAATAGTAAGCCACAACATCTCCCGAATTGTCGCAGGTAGTCGGCTTAATACGAACAGCAGCTGCATGCTGGCAACGCCATTTAAGCCACATGGAATAGCTGAGGGCGAATGAGTTAAGACAGAATGTCCCGCTGCGTAATGTCTGTACATACTTCTTAAAGCCCTTAGTTCAGATACCATAAATCTACATCAATTAATAGTGGAAAATAGTAAAAAAAAAGTGAAATGGCTGAAAATATTCGGCGCACAATGTGGGGTCAGTGTGATTTCTTCTATTGAATGAATCCAAATTGAGCACGGTACCTTTACTCATACATCAAATCCCTTAATCGACCTTGAGCTTCTTAAAGTGATCTTATGTTTTTTTTTATTTTCCTACGTTAATCAAAATTAAAATTCAGGAATGACAAAATCGGAAAATTATCGAAAATAGTAAAAAAATGGTCGGAACCGTCCAAAAGCATTTTGCGCCCAATGTGGGGTCCTGGTGATTTGATCTAGTGAATGAATTTGCAGTCAAATAGGCGGTCGGTGCCGTTTGTCGTGGGGCAAAAAAACAATCACGAAGCCTTTTTGGACCTGACCTTATACTTACTCAACTCAATTACCCTAACCCCTTGTGGGGCATAGCGCGTCAACTGTTCCATGTGGCCCAGTTGACGTTTCGTTGGCATAATCTGGTTTCGGAGAATGCAGTTGCCAGCATACACCTCCTGCACATCCATAGCCACGAACGTCGTCGTGGACGGGATTCGAACCCGAAACGCCGGTAGTCAAACATGAGACTAGATAGATAAATAGATTTACAAATACGAGCTACTTTCCCAGCAGGAAGGCACTGCGACCATAAAGATCTATTGTGCCGTAGCTCATTAATCCAAAAGACCGTCCACCCTTCTAATAAAGGGCAGTAAGTCTTTAGCAGGAATCAACTTGAATTCTGCAGTGCTGATAGTAGCCTGCCCGAGGAGTGACATCCTAAAACGCGCGATGGCGGGACATTCGCACAAGATGTGCTTGGTCGTTTCCACGTCTTCCAGACAAAGACGGCATTCAGTCTCGCTTGACAGACCCATCTTGTTCAGGTGATATCTGACCAGGTGATGGCCAGATAAGTACCCCACTTGAGTAGTACCCTTGTGACTGAAGGGCATTATCAGCTCCCTTGATTGACGAAGCCCTGGAAGGTTATTCCAGTACTGTTGACGCAATCGTGCAAACCAATCTTTGATCCGCAGTTTGGCCGAGGCCAGTCCAAAGCCACAGTAAGGCTCAGGTCCATGAAAACGACTGGATGATCCTTGTCTAGCAAGTTCATCCGCAGCCTCGTTCCCCTCAATGCCCTGGTGGCCTGGCACCCAACACAAGAAGACTCGGTTTTTGGTTGCCAACAGTTGAAGGAGATTGTAACACTCCTTCACCAGTTTTGAAGAGACCTTAAATGAGGAGAGCGCTTTTATAGCTGCTTGGCTGTCTGAGTAGATAGCAATGTGTGCGCCGCGAAGTCCAGTTTCCAAGATTACCCTGGCGCAGACCTCAATGGCGTGGATCTCAGCTTGAAAAACGCTGGGCGAGACTCCCATTGCGATCGAAATCCTGGTGTTGGGTCCAAAGACACCTGCACCAACACCCTGTTCCGTTTTAGACCCATCGGTGAACCACTTGATACATCTAGGGTCTGGACAGGGTGGACATGAGACTAATGACTCAACACACTGCGCTACCGATCGCCCCACTACCTTTTAATTTTTTAAATGTAAATGGTTTTTTATAATAGGCAGAATATTTCGCGCCCTTTCATAATGATACACTGTTCAAACGACTGCATTTTATATAGAGGGTGCCCCGCTTCAGATGGTAAATATTTTAATAGTAGATAGTTCCGTTCATTTGTGAAAAACTGACACCAAAGAAGATACTTTGTCTTTAACCGTTGCAGAGCTATAGAATTTTATGTACGAGTAAATTGCGACAGAAATCCTGACTTGCCGAACAACTTCAATATTTACCACAATCCCAATCATTTAATCCGCGATTTGACCTCACTTTCTGACGTTTTCCGGTTGCGAAATTCAGCGCTACTTCAAAGATATAAAACTGTTAAAAAATTAAGGAAATTAATGAACTAATAAAAATAACCAATATACATATGTAGCGGCCGTTAGTCACTGAAAAAAAGTTTATTTAGTTTTGTCTAGTATTACCTGATTTGTTTTACATTTTACCGGGTAGTACCTAAGAAGTAATTGCACCCATAATGTCGTTACAACACAGCCTCGAACTTGCGTCTGGCGATGATTTGATTCGTTGTACCATCTGCCGCGCAGAGATGCGCCTTCTCGAGAATTCATTAGGTGCTGGATGTGGTCATCCCTACCACCAAACTTGCTTAAGCAATTGGCTTGGAACGGCAACAATCCAATTTGTCGTAGAAGAGTAGAGGGCGGACAATTGGTTCCCTGGTTCCCGCCTGCAGTGCCGAGCACGGCAAATCAGATTAACCCGTCTAATATGGGATGGTACAATCGCCTTAGTTCTCCATTATCATATATCATATCAATATACATAACAAAGGCCATAATCGAATCTGAAGCCAGAGCTGCAGCGAATGCTATTGATACGCCACTAAATCGCGCTACAAGCGCTAACACCTTAATGTAATCCAACCGGTCTGCTAACTGAGAAAATGCAAACTTAAACATTCCAAGCAATGTAAGCCGGATAGCTCAGCAACATTCCGAGGAACGCATTCTGGAGCAACTAGTACCCATGTGTAACGGACGTTGGTTGGCATCCGGAGATACCCGTGGGGACGGAGCCTTAGGTAGCATAATGACCGTGAAGGTCGGCCGTGCCATCTGGCGAAGAAAAAGGCCCCTCAACGAGCTAAGCAGCGGCCTATGCTTGCTGTAGCTCAGTTCGGGAGACGTGGGCGGGGTTTTCGCCGCTCGTTGCCCCTGTCCTTTACGTATTAACAAAAATTCATAGAACTTGGGAAGACAACACAAACAAGGGAGGTAAAAATGGGGAATAAAAAAATGAGGCGATAAGGATGGAACGGTTGGCAGATGGCTCGCTTGCCCTCGCGCTCGTATTGGGGTCCAGGTGTAATGGGACCCTCGGTCTCTGGTTTCGTACCACCGACAGATCCTTACTCATCAGGTGCTGCCATAGATCTGCCGGTGGAAGCAGCACAACCTGACCAGAATATGGTTCATTACACATGGTACAGGCCCTTATTGTATTAAACCTTCAGGAATAACTTGTAGAAGTCAGACAAAGTCCAACTACCCCGATATCATAACCGAATCCCCAAATACCACCAATAGATGCTCCGCGAAGACGGCCTGCGTTTGTTTCACCTCGCGCTCAAAGAGATTATGACCTTCATGCTGACTTGTTAAGACAAGAGCCTTTAGGCTGGGTCCCAGAATTAAAGCAGGATCCACCCGCACGGCTGCCTTGGGCATATCAACACAACCACTTTGTAACTCCAGCCCCAGCTCTACGGAGATATCACCGCCTAACCAGCTATGCACCATTCACATATAAATTGGTGAACTAGAGAAGTCGCTCAGATTCTGGTGTCGTGGCATCTGAAGTTTAGTGGGAGTTGTGTGAACGATTCAAAGACTGTTTGACCGATTATGACTTTTTCGAAACGATCCGTAATCGAAAACAACGATAAAACGAAGTCTTGTGACCATTTTTGAGATAGCGTACTTAAAGCCCGGGTGACACGATCCAAGTACACAATCAACCCTACTTGAAAATAATTTGGACGCTATTTGGACCCAGTAAACACATGCAATTGACTGTTCACACTATCCAAGTAGCGTCCAAGTAATTTTGAAGTACGTTTTATCTAAGTGTACTTGCATCGTGTACTTGCTTAAGCCAAATGCTCCTATGCGTAATCCGCCGATGGAAATATATTATAATTATTAGAAATAGTACGACGTAATATGCGGTCCGACTGCAGGCATACAGTAGATTGCATCAAGACATTCGTTGCGCGAACAAACTGCTGCAGTCACTGTCATATGCCTTCATGAAACCGCACTGTGGACCTCGTCTGCCTTCAGCCACTCATCGATTTTAAATAGTTTAAATATTCCTACGGAAACTGACTATTCCACTCATAAACATCTGTTCGACAAGAACTTCACAGTCGTCGTCCCAAATCGGGATCAGTGGAAGGAAGGTGGGTTTTCTATTGCTGACTCTATGATCGTATATACGAACGGATCGAAAACAGGCGAAGGGGTAGGAGCGGGCATCTATTGCGACAGCTTAAATCTAAACCTGACTTTTCGTCTACCTGCTCACTATAGTGTTTTGCTGGTGGAGATCACGGCGATTTCGGCAGCTCTAATCTTATAACTGGTATAGAAATTATCATCTATACGGACAGCCAGGCTGCAATCAGATCGCTGGAATCAGTCTTGATAACATCTAAGACTGGATAATTATCGATCACACCTCTCTGAATTGGGGAGCTGCTTTAACATTGTTCTGTGTTGGGTCCCTGGTGACAGTGGCTTGAAAGGTAACTGTCAGGCTGATGAGCTTGCCAGGCTGGGTTGTTTGAATGGGGAGCTCCGACACTATGGTGATATCTGTCTGCCTATTGCTTCTTGCAGACTGATTGTCAAATCTGAGGCGATTAACAAAGCCAATGCAAGATGGATTGATGGTAATAGCTGCCGTATAACCAGATCGGTGTGGCCCATACTGGACGTTATCCGATCTGAAAATCTACTGTCGCAAAATAGAAGGCATATTAGCTCGGTGGTTGGTGTTACCACTAGGCATTGTCTCATTGGGGAACATGCGAGTAGACTTCTGCTTCCCTACAATGACTACTGCAGGAGCTGTGGGGATGAGAACAAAGAGGAAAGTATAGTAGCTTCCACCTTCTCTGCTCCTGTCCGGCTTTGGCAGGTAGAAGGAGGTCGTTAATTGGATCCTACTTCTTCACTGACTTGGAGGAGCTAGAAAGCGCGGATGTTGGAAAAGTCCAGCGTTTTATTGTTGGTTCTGGATGGTTCTGGATGGTTCTAACTATCAGAAGTGTTGAGAGAGGATATGTGCTAGTGATATCACAACGGACCTATTTGAAGTCTATGTGAGCTGTGATTTGTCACAGCAGCCCATCTACCTAACCTAATACATTCGTTCCATAAGAAAATTTCGACTGTTCGTCCTCCGGCTAGGTAATTTCAAAGAAGAAATGAGCCGTGACGCCGACCTCGGCACTTACAACGTCATCATTTATCCGAACTGCAATATGCATGATATGACTGCAACAAACTGTGCTGTAGATGATGAGGAACCCCAAACCGATTATTTTGGCGATCCAGGAATACCCGAACTAGCAACTTCCAACATCCAATTTTTTGAACTGCCGGAAAAGGGTTATCGTTATGTGGACTGCGAGGCAGCTAGGCGGGTATTTTGTTTCGGTTGTGGGACGGCTGATGTAGTAAAACTACAGTGCCCAAAGTACAGTACAAAAAGAAACGGAACTGCGAAGACACGCAACACCTAGATGTCTTCGAGGACTATCAAATACGAGGCACCGCCATAAAATGCCAGCACCCCGAAAAAAGTTTCTTACAATCAACACTGATAACTCACAACTTGCCTTGACGCTTAACCAGGCGGGGCACCGTTTGTTGTTGTTGGTTCTAAGGATCCAACTGCATCCGATGTTGCACTTTCCCCTGACTTGTCTTTTAGAGGTGCTAACCAGCTCAACACCACTACTCTTAACACACCTTCTCTAGCCTATGCGACTAATTCATCTTCCTTCGATTCCGAATTAGATAAGGTTAATGGTCTCGTATGCAGTGCAGACTGATTTACCATAAGCCATCTGTTGATCAACGCACACCAGCGACTTACGTAAAATTGGCAGGATTCCTCCAACCATATCATGGTCGTCTTAAAAAGACCGAAATTTTCCACTCCTCGGCGAAACCAGTTCTGGAAAAACGTAAAAAAAATCTGGTTATTGTTGTGGTAGCGATGCTTCAAATACTGCAGTTCTTCTTGCATCGAGGGTGTTTGGCAGCTCTTGGCCGTTGAAAAACGAGTCCTTCCGGTACGAAGAACCGGCTGCCGCAGGAACGAAATCTCGTCGACAAATTTGCTCAGCGATACTGGTGCATCACCATATCAACGGCGGATGGAACAGGACATTCCACACTAGGTCAAGTAACAGGGGACATTACCTTCCGAGGGATTAAGAAATCTACGGCCGTTTTGTTAATCCTTACGCTAAGCCTGAACGAAGCTAGTGCGTGGTCTAATAGGCGCTCTAATGCGCGGTTTAACGCGGGTAGTTGGTCTAACGTACAAAATACCTCTAACGTGTAAAAAGCCCATGTTCGAAATTGAATTATTTGTAAAGAAATATTGGTATTGCAATTGGCAATTTCCGCACTAATTTATAATTCCTTTTATGCTTTTTTATAGCGACATTCCTTCGTTTATTACCCAAAAACTTAGTTAATTGGATTTTTAATTTTCTTTTCATTTCAGCGTTCACCCAGTGATTGTGCTCGAGTTTTTCAAAATCTACGATTTTCGTTAAATTTTTCATCACGATATAAGGCCGAAAAAGCTCGCTTCAGCCAAACTGGTCCATCTTAAAATAATGTGCATAGTTAAAATAAAAAATTAATACATCTAGAGCGATTATTTAAGAATATATGTATAAAAGAAAACAAATAACGGAAATTTGTGCAAATAGTTTTGTTACCACACATCATCATTATATCATCAATTTGCAGCAGACGGACATTCAAGTATACTATTGGTTAGGAGGTCCGGCGTGATCCCGACTTTGACACAAAGTGGATATCTATTCGTCTCGAAATAGGATTCAATTGTATCAGTTTCATCCCTGTTCGGATGGACATTAAACACCCCGAAAACAACGATTTTATTATATACATATAATCATGTTTTCCCGAAAAGAAAAACCACTGAAAACATGGATAAACACTACAATTTAAATAAAAAAATCAACATAAGGAAAAACGAAAATAACAACTAAATAAAAAAACGCGATTGCCGCAAGTATTTTTTAAAAAGCAAGATATGATTAAATTAAATTTAAGATTAAAATTAAACAAAAATTAAATCAAGTGTCAGTGAGTAAAAGCAAAAACTGATCTGTTGCGAAATTATTATTAAAGTGTCAGTGACTCTAATGAAAAACTTGATTCGTGATTAATCTTTAAGTAGACAAATTGAAATAGTTCCGGAATGAAATTACATAAAAGATAGTGCATAATAAACATCAGATTGTGGAAAGCTCAAAATCGGCCCGAATTGACGAACGCGTAATCGTGGGCGAATGCTTAATACTATCTGAATGATACACTCAAAAATTAATAAAGTAATAAAACAAATCACAACTGCAGCTTTCGTGATTATTGTAAATAGTTTACCAGCTCATTGTTATAATTTTTCCTCTAATTGCTAATCGACAACAGCGCGTTAACGTGTCAAAAACGACTGAAAACCTCCTGGGTTTATAGCGAGAACAAGCACATGTATCCTCAATACTATGCAACAAATCCCCCAAACTTTACTTACGATTTTGTTGTTTAAATTGAAACAAATTTAAATTAACAACAAATCATACACACACCCACATCCTTCACAATTATCGCTTTAAATTGCAACAAAGTGGAAAGATCTTAAATGATAGCTATAAACATTACATACTGAGAAGCATTGAAACAATAAATAAAATACAAAAAAAGGATTACATGAATATAGCAAACAGAGCTAATCTAATTTAATAATGTAATTTTGTGTAATTATTAACTTAGTATAAACAAAGTGCATATTTTTAGGATAAGCCTTAAAACTAGTTGATTGAAATATAAAATAAAAAAAGAAAAGCAAAAAATGAATAAAAAATCAATCTTGTTAAATTAGTAGAGAATGAGAGCAACACGTAAGAAAAAATAATAAAAAATTTACAAAAAATTAAACAATGGTATACTAAATCAGTGCGGATAAACATATACATATACACAATAAAAGGAGAAACTATATATGCGAGTACATAAAATGAAAAACTTAACTTTACTATTATTATTACATATATGCATATACAAAACAAAAATGATGTTGCAAGGAGAAGAAAATGAAAAACTGTAAAAATTTAATTAATTATAAATGTATTAATTTAATTTCAGTTAGTAAGTTTAGGTAAAATCATAGACGGAAAATGTGAAGAAACGCACCTACACAAAACAAACACTCAAATTCAAATTGAAAGATAGGTTTGTTTTTTTTACTCGCAAAATTAAAGATACGCAATAGTTTCAAAAATAATTTTCAGATCCCCTTCAACAAAATTAAAGAAATCTGTTGAACAAAAATGACTTTTTTGTGTGTGAAAGTATCGTTTAAGTTACACACACACACATTCAATCTATACGTAATATTTTTATCAACGAGTAGAAGTCGAAAGACCAAAAATTCAAATTTGCCCACACGGTTAAACATTCACGGACTGCTTTATGCAGGGAATAGAAGGAAAAACAATTAATGTTATGTGTACATATTTATATTTTGTTGAATATGAAAATGATTTTATTTAAAATTTTTCCTTTTCGTGTACTGCAACACCTTTAATTTGCATAATGCTACTACATTTCATTTTTGTTTATAGAATCTTTTGGCCAAATTAATTTTACTTAGATGCTCAGTTTTGTTTTTTCATTTAAAACCACCACTTAATTCAGGGTAAGAAGCCGAAATAGGGGAAAGTGCGAAAAGAAAACATGAAGAAATGTTTTATTGTCTATTTTTAAAAAAATGCAAGTTATTTTTATTATTTTTGTTTCGCATTTTAATTTTTAAAACTATTGAATAAAGAATGAAACAAAGAGAATTAAATAGATTTCGTGTTTTCATTTGTGTTCCAATTATATTAGTTACAGTTTTATATTTTTGATATTGTGACGTATCTTTCGGCATGTTCCTTGTTACATTTGTTGTTGTCGCTTCAGTTATACCTCTTTAGTTGGAAAACACCTTTAATATACTCCTCTCATTTCCGAAAATTTCCGGTTTATCTTTATTGAATTGTCATACTTACATATACATACATCGGATCAAAAAAATTAAAATCAACAATCTGCTTTTGTCGGATTTCAAATATTTCTTTTTTTTTCAAATCCAATTTCTTTACTGGATGTCTCCAGCCACTTTGACAGCGAACTTTTATTCAACATCTAGCTAGCTAAAAGAGCTCGATTAGCTCGCTCTTTCATCTAGGGTTCGATACACAGGCCATTTTGAACATTTTGGACATTTTTTCACAGTCACTAACACGGTCGATTGGTTTTGGAAGTGCCAGTGTGCTAACAGTATATTAACAGAATGTTGACAGTTCATTACCAGTATGTTAATTGAATATTGTAGTCCGGATGGTGCAACGGTAAGCACATTCGCCTTCTACGCACTGGGCCCCGGTTCGATTCCTACTGAAGGCGGTAGTTTTCGATAAAAAAGGGGATTTACATGTCGGACAATGAGCCCACCCAGCTGTTAAATGGTACACATTTATGGGGTAAACAACTCGGTTGAGTGTGTTGCTGATCACACACCTCTGCACAAGACATACCGTCACGATCTAGAAAATGAGATGATGCTAACTCACCTCGAGGCCATGGTTCAAATTGGACTGTTACGCCAGTTATTTATTTAATTGAATATTAAAAGTAGGTGAACAGTGCATTAACAGTATATTAACAGAATGTAAACAGTCCATTAATAGTTAATTAACGTTATGTTACCAGTCTATTATCGAAGTGAAGTGTGAAGTAGCAGTGCAATAAAGACTACGGTCCATTTATGGTTTCTATGAATCAGAATTGCCAAATTACGCATTTTAGCATGGCAAATAATTTTTTAAAATTTACATTTAAGTGAGTAGTTTTTTAAATTATTTCAAAATCACTAGATGTTAAATCAGTAATTTTGGATAAGCTCAAAAAGTAATGAGTAGAAAATGTATTGAATACTTTCAGAAACTACTGAGAACTAAATACTACTTAATTACATTAATTTGGTTGACCATCGCTCTAAAATGGCCTTTTCAGTCATTTCTAAAATGCAGTACACAGGCGGATAAAGAAAAGCTCGTGATAAGGCGAACTTTTTTTGCTTTGATGCCAGCTATTCATATGTGTCAATGCATCCACTATGCCGCTAGACTGCTGTTCGTCGCATTTCAAAGTCAATGTTCGTCCTTGGCCAGCATGAATGTAATGGGAAACTCCAAAAAATCTATACCACAGCAGGTGTCACGCGACCGGTAGCGCAGTGGGGTGAGGCACCAGTCTCATGTTTGACTACCGGCGTTTCGGGTTCGAGTCCCGTCCACGACGACGTTCGTGGCCATGGATGTGCAGGAGATGCATGCTGGCAACTGCATTCTCCGAAACGAGTTTATGCCAACGAAACGTCAACTAAGCCACATGGAACAGTTGACGCGCTATGCCCCACAAGGGGTTAGGGCAATTGAGTAGTACATATTTTAGTGAAGTCCTTTCAAGAAAAGGCTGATAAGATCTTATCGTTCTTTATACAAAATTTACCTTAAATTTACGTTTACTAATAAAAACATCTTTATTTTACAACGTAAATTGTTAGATTAGATGGAGAGCAGTTGACTCAAAGGGCCAACAAGCACTGCAACCGGGAGGTCTATTGTGCTACACCCTGGAGTCTATGCAGATTTGTGATTTAACTAATTCTTGAGACCAATCATCTCAACGAATCTTCTCAGCTGTTCGAGCGTTAGTGAAGCAATCGTTTTCGCTTCAGCGAATGCGTGCGTCACAGTCACATAGAATGTGCTGGGAAGTCTCACTTTCGCTCCCACAGAAGCAACAGCTTGGGTCGGAGACAATTCCCATTCTATGTAGATGGTCCCTCAAGGTAAAATGATCCGTGAGGAGCCCGCAAATAGTTGTCACCCAGATTCTGCGTAGTCTTAGCAGCTTAAGGGTACGATTGCGTGAGTGGCCAGCTATAAACAGCTTTGCCTATCTGGGACCGGTGGTATTGTCCTAATACTCGATGATTACTGAGTGCTCACATTCTCTGATGTGTCATCTTGCACTACACAAGGGGATTCTACAGGATGGCTCTGGACCGACGAGTGGGGTTGCAGAATCTCCCCTGGCCAACTCGTCGGCTGTTTCGTTTCCTGGGATACCGGTGTGTCCGGGGATCCAATAGATGGTAGCCTTATTTATAGAACATAATCTTTGCAAGGCTTCACGACCACTAAGCACCAGTTTCGACGAGACGAATGTAAAGGATTAATAAATATAAAAAGTACAGTCGCAAATTTAATAATAAAAAAAAAGTTATTTTTGGTTGATGGAATCAGTAAAAAAGCTGTCATATGTTAAAATTGAATTGCTGAAAGGTGAGAAAAAGGAAAAGGACCTCGTTGTTAGAACGAAGGAAAGATAATTTTGCTAATTCCGCCCAACACCGAAAAGGCGAAAAACTATTTTATGGGCGGGAAGGGTCGGCGCACGCGCATGGAAAATGAGAAATATCTATGAGCTAAACAGGAAAAGGGGAATAGAGAAAAGCATTCCGAATAAGTAAGTAAGTAATATATTAATAAAAGAAGTTGTATGGATAAAAAAATTAAGAATGAAATGAAAAAAAAGCAATACCCAATATCTCTTTCAATTTAAAAAAAAGTAATCATTATATTTTGCAGTTAAATACTTTTTAAAAAAAGTATTTAAGTAGTATTCAGTATCTTTAATTAATACTGAATATTTTCGAAAATACTAAGTATTAAGGTTATGTACTTTCACAACAGAGCTAATTTGCAATTCAGACCAATAGCCTGGTCTTTAGCCTGCGCAGAAACATATTGAATCATTGTACAAATTTCCAAGTCACTCTGTGCAAGGGCTTAGAGAGTATAATCACTCATTCATACACACATTCGCTTTTATAGATATAGAAGAAGAGGATATATAATACAATGTATAACAATTTTAATTATTTATTTATATTCCGGCAACGAACATTTTCGTTTCGCGCTGTAGTACTCTGTTCATAATTTGAAAATTCATTACATCCTACAGTAGAACCCCTCTTAACCGGTCTTGTCGGGACCGCGACCCTATACGGTTACCCGTTTGGCCGGTTAATCCAAGTTTCCCGAAAACTCGAAAAATTCGAAAAATCGAACTAACCTACATATTCCATCATAGTACATATTTCATAAGTTATTATGAATAAACAAGCAAATAAGATATTGTATATATAATAAATACATATGTATTACATGCATAAACGAAGGCCCTGAGAAAGCAAGAGGCGAAGAATACATTCAAACAAAAATAGACTCCAAAGCAAGAGTGGAATCAAACTCGCGAGCTCCTTCCTCTTCTGTGTTTTGCAAGCTACAATACTTAGACATTTCACACCTAAACGTCGCGCCACCCCGCGTTTCATTTCCCAGGAACTCTCCAGTAAAAGCTCGTCAAACAATCAATGGGCATCTATTATACGCTGCAGAAGAGAAAACTCTGTTCCATGGGATAGACCGGTTCATCCGAGGCCGGTTAAGAGGGGTTCTATTCTACTGTACTAAATAATAAGTTGCTCTGAATGCACCGAAAAAATTTTCGCTGCATTAAATGCAAGCGGAAGTAGAAGGAAGTAATGCATTTTCAAATTATGAACAGTGTACTACAGTGCGAAACGATGAGGTTCGTTTACAAAATGTAACGAAATAATCGGAATATTTATATGGGATTTGACATAGTACAACGACAAGAAGTTTGACATTATTTCATTTCCGTTGATGTATTCGTGAGTCGAAGAAACGTATCATGTTAATGGCTTCATAATACAATACACACCGGAATCGCAACACCCTGTGCTAGCAGTATCGAAGCAGAATTGCAGCGGTTTGTTGTATTATGGACGAGTCGAATCTCGTCATCTATCAGTGGTCAAATTTCATAGCTCAAAATTGACTACCGACAAAAAAATCGTATGAATACGATAGCGCGAGTGCCATTTCTGAACTGTCACCATATGCTGGTCTCAGCCAGCGGAGACATTTTTGTGATGGAGAAAATGACATTTGGCACAGCATGTTGAGTCCAACAGAAACTCAGTGGAGAGAATTTTAGGGTAGGCGGGCCGAACAACGGTTAACATATTGCTAGTTGAAGGTCTGACGGAACGTTATCACTTTTGCTGTCGAGAGTATTTTGAAATATGAAACTGTTCCCGCAGCAATATTAAAGTGTGTAACTGTTATGTTTATATGCAAGGTCTCAGCGATATATTGTAATGACTTGTTTGAGGATTAAAAGCGAATAATGCGATTTTTATATGAATCACGAAATTTTCCCTGTGTTATCTCTTTTAATTGGTAAAGGACAGTAGTAAATGCTCGTTTACAAAGCAATTCTTTTTTAACATGCTTATAGCATCAATGAGTAAAAAAATCTTAATAAATGTTTCCATTGTTGAGCCATGAAAATATTGTATGCTAGGGAAAGTCGAAACTACAATAAATACTGTGAAGTCCACAAGAACGAAGGAAAAGTTGACCGCTTCCAAAACAGGAACGAGAAAACATGATCAATTGAAATGACTTACTTGAAGATATATTCGCCTGTAGTTGTTTCATGCAGACTATTCGAAGAAGCTAATTTCTCAGCCACATCGAACTCAGCATTAAGCATTCGAAGAAACAACAGTAATTATAAGCAATATCGGAAATTTACCTATGTCCAATGACCAGTCATCGTGAAGGAACGAACAGGCTGCTAATCACTCTTTTGAGGTCAAGTCAATGTTATGCGTGCAGACCATTGCTTATCCAGAGTCTTGGCTGAGGCAGTGCTAAGCCATAAAGGATTCCGGCCCGTAAAAGTCCGAGGATGAGCCCAGCCTATGAAGTTGATTCACATTAGTTCATTGAATATTACGGTGACCCAGTGCAGCGAGCGGCGGCTTAAGTCGTTAGCCGAACCTATTACGCCCCAAGATAATGCCGAAATCGATATGTGTTCCTATTGAGTAAATGACGTCAATTCAAGAGAATGAAGTAGATGAGTTTTTCAATAGATTTTGTGACGTAAAATACTATCGTATAAAATGGTTTCAGTACGATTACTAGTTGGAGACGAAATTGGACTCAGATTATGTACAATACCACTGATAGACTGTTACTCATTCGTGTCGAAATAAGAGAGCATTTACACAATTTGCTTATTTTTAGGATTTTTCTGATGGAGAGTGAGCCCAGAGTGGGCGTAAGCTTTAGGCAATGTGAACCTACAGTGTCTACATACATAGAATCGTCTTGCATAAACTGCTAAATGTCCTATTTCATGTTCTTAGTACAAATTTTCGTAACCTTTTGACACTGAGCAATCTCAGATAATTTCTGCTTTATTCTAAAGTCGATAAATATAAAAACTAAACTCAGAATATCTAAAGTGAGAACATTACACGAATGGCACTGACAACGAATCTGAACAAATCTTAGAAATGCGTTGTTACAGCCAATCTCGTAGAATCGGTCGCTTTGCATTTCTCAAGTTGGAAATACAATAATTCCCTGTATTGTTAGGCGTAATAGGAGCGTTTTTTCGTTTGGCTCTTGCATTTAAAGTTGGCCGAAATCAGAATGATGACCCGGCACACAGTACTGAGTGACCTGATTCGTGTTCCCTGGATATTGAAGGACCCTGACACACTTTTCACTAGCTTCGATAATTATAAAACGCATGTCTGCAGAATTAAAAATGCTAGTGCAACGAAGCCTCTAAATTAGAATATCTATGTCGCAAAACTCGATGGCATGGATCTAAGGCTCAAAGTACGCAATTCCAGAGGACCATAGCGATTTAGATCAGCCCAATGATCCCAGCAGTAGTAGTCCGGATGTCGCAACGGTTGGCATGTTCGCCTTCTGATCACTCCCTGGTTCGAATCCTTCTGAAGTCAATAGTCTTTTTGATAAAAGGAATTTACGTGTCGGACTATGAGCCCACTCACCTGTTTAAATGAATCCTCATTCGGAATTTATAACTCGGTTTAGCGTGTTGCTGATCACACACCTCTAAGTACACCTTCATAATCATGATGCTAAGATATTTCGAGGCGTTGATTTATCAATTCTACTGTTGCGTACTCTTGTAAGAAGGGCATTGGGAAAAGATGGGGTTAACAGCCGAAAGGCGGATACTAGCTTTTAATTACAGTGCTACAACCAATATTGATATATGGTGTGGTGCAACGCATTAAGCACTTTACCCAACCGGAAGTTGCTAGGGTAGCATCCAGAGGGTAGCTAGTATGGCCATATGTGAGTTGTGAGGTCAACTCCGTCAATTGCCTTGGAAATTATTCTCAACTTGCCCCATGTGGAGACCTATTTATGGCGAACAGCTAGTTAGCAGTATCCCTTCACGAGCTCATTGCGCTGGCCTCCATAGGAATATATAAAGGTGGCGCCAAAGGTACCCGGGGGTGGGTATTGGAGTATATTCTGATAAGTAAGATATATGCAATGCTTCGCGCCTTCCAGATCACTGTAGTGTCCTCCAGGCGGAAGTCGCGGCAATTATGGTCGTGCTAAAGTTGCTGTGAATACATATCGTATTGGCTAGGGACATTATTATCTTCACGGACAGTATCGCAGCGACAAGGTCCCTAGAATCCTTTCAAAATACATCTGTGACTATGGAGGAATGTCGTTCCGCCATGCTAGAGATGGAAGATTACCTTAGCATCACTCTGTGCTGGATTTTGGGTCGCAGAGACTTTGAGGGAACCTTAAAGCTGACGAGCTGGCTGGAAGGGGAGCAACTGGTGTAATCCTTCAGAATCATTGCTATATTAGAATACACCTGTAAACTTGGGCTCAAACTCGAGGCGGGCAGAAGAACGAATGCTAGATAGGAAGGTGGTACTGCTAGATAACTGTGGCCCAGACTAGACCCTGCATGCACGACCAGGCTTTAGCCGCTAGATACACAAAACATGTGCAAGTTGGTGGAGGACATAATCGGCCATTACCTTATTGGGGATCATCCAAGAAGGCTTGGGCTCTCCTACAACGACTTCTGTTGAAGTTGCGGAGTCGAGAAGGAGGAGAAGAGCATTGCGAATCTTCTACGAGCATGTATGACTATCCCGCACTGGTAGGAAAAAGAAGAGCACATTTGGGTGGATTCTTCTTTTCAAATCTGGGCTCTATGGATTTATTAAAAGCTCCAGCTGGTTTTTAGTAGTGGGTGCTAGGGAGAAACGAGAGACCCAAATTCGGCGTCTAAGTGTGCCGTGGACTCCCGCGCCAGCCCAATAACCTAACTACCTAAATTATCTATTTATTTCGGAATTTTAAGCGTTTGACCTGGAAACGCTATATACCTATATGTGTATATCACATATACCCATGAGAATACATAATTATAAAATTCAGTATTTAAATAAAAGGGGGATTGATATTCTCATCTGCAATGCATGAAATCCATGTTTCAACAACCTGTCTGGATTTCATTCTCTGGCTTTTTATACTTGTACCATAGTCTCAACGTGTCAAATGCCGATACGGTATGTTCATTTGATATACCTCTACTAAATAATAAAGTAGGTTTTCCGTGCCATAAAAAAGGATTTGGGTTAACTGCTCGGGTTAAATGTTAAAAATCAATACCCCTGTCATATATCCGGGAAAATATCTGTGATATGTTTAACAAAGAACTTGGTCTTTAATGGTAAATTAAATAACAAAATTTGAAAGTCCTCACGTTACATTCGACATTTTTGTGATGCAATCGACATATGATGATATATCTATCCGGTGCAGGTTTGCTCCCCCGTTTATTTCTCCAAGATAACGCATTGCTGTAATTGTGTGTTGTAAACATTCATAAAAAACGCACCTGTTTATGTCTTTACGATTTCCCTTCTTCCGAAGCCCGCCTTTTATGCGATTTATGCGTTGTGCACACATAGGCCCGCTTTTTCAATGTCCTGTTAAACCGCCTGTTAGCTAACAGGGACTTGTTTATCAAAGGCCTTAACCTAAATCATTTACAACACAAAAAATACGACAAAATATGGGGATTTTCTCCCCTTATTTTCGAACTGGATGTTGTATATGATTTAGGTTAAGGCCTTTGATAAATAAGTTCCTGTTACCTAACATGCAACATTGAGAAAACGGGCCATGCAGTAGAAAATCAGCTGATTTTCTTGGCGGCATTCCGTCGCTTGTTCTATTCCATTCTACGTCTTTACCGTCTCTCAGCAATTATTTTCGGCTGAGTTGGTTTCTAATCTTCCTCCATCGAATGAATTTCCGGAACTCTATTCTTTGTGACCAGTTTAATTGCCTTATTTGATTGTGCAAACAGTTCTAGCTATCAAAATCTCAGCGGCCCGTATCATCTGTTTGGAGCTATCCTCTAACTGGTTTAGCGTTTATCAGATAAACTTTATCTATAGGATCAACTTTAACCAAACATTGTGTAAATTAACCATGGAGTGATGGATTTCAACCTGGGCTTGAATGGAGCTTTCCAGGCGTTCAGTTACGCCCATATTAAAAGCGATCTGTCGGTAAGTCCAATCCACCGACTCTTCACAAATATCCGTAGACTCATATGCACGAGTATTCTTTATTCATGCCTCCTTTCATCAGCCAAACAATGTTTCCAGTATATGATGAGGCGATGAATCGGTGAGTCGCTTATCGTGTTCAAGGGTCCCTTTGAGTCAATGGTGGAAGCCAACGAGTGAGTGAGTCGGTGAGGGGATCGAAAGCCCTAATTAGATCACATACTGGGGATGAGCTCATGCTAAGAGTATGGAGCGATTCACGACCCGTCGTGTGAAAGCAGATATATGTTTAAAATTTTAAGTGAAACATCCGTATTAAATCGCCAATATCGGGAAAAGTATTCCATATTTCGTCAATTTGGGATTTGATATTAAAAAAACAGGCGCTCACTTTTTGTGTGCAAGTGAAATAAAATACAATAGAATATTATAAATACTACTTCCTTGCGAAAAGAATATTATAAATTGTATAATAGTTTCTAGTTTCTAAATGATGAAATCGTCGATTTACAGAAGCCGTATTCGACAGAATGTCTGAAAATGCACGAAGGGAAGGATGTATGTATATTGAAAAGAGACAAAAAATCTCCGAAACTTTTCGCTACATTTGGTACTTTCCCTAGAGATCGGTATCGTTTTAGTTACCTTTTAGTTCTCTCTAAGAGAACCTTTTGATTTGAAATATTTATTCTTATGTCCCATTATTTGTTTAATTAGATATTTCTTCAATGGCTCTTAAAGAGCATTTTCAAAGTTATCTTTGCTTTAGCTTAGATAGCTAAATATATGAAAAGAAAATTAAAAATCATAATCAGAAGCTTAGACTCATACATTCGACGATATACGTAATTTGGAATTCTATATATTGCTAAAATCTATTTTTAATATTCACAAGGATAAAAGGAATAAGCTACTCGATTTTAGGCCTATCTATATCTAGATCTTAATAGATATTTTATTATATTGTAAAAAGTTGACATAAAAAAAAGTAATATTGGAACAGTTCAGTAATTTAATTAATAAATTAACTGATTTACATACGTAAAGAGGAACGAAAATAGCAATGCAAATATTGTTTACTTTACAGGGCTTATACGTTAAAATTAATAATTAGATAAATGCAAAACAAAAAAATATATTCTTTCAGTTGATATGTTTGGTTGACTTTAAAGAAGCATTTTCGTTTTTATTCGGAGACAGATATCTAAACTGGGAGCTTTCAAATTTTTTTTTGGAAGATCGTAATTTTAAAAATGATAAATTTCCAAAGAGTTTGTTTATTGCAAAGTACATTTAATTAGGAAGCCAGTTTCAAGGAAGGTTTTGACATTTACAGGGTCTTGTAGAAAATAAACGAATACATGCATAATTGGTAATTTTCTTTTCAACAGCAGACTGTAAGTTTTAATATCCACAATGAACACAAACAATCAAATATGTGTATACGAAATATAAAAGAAAACAATATGTAATCCAAAACTATATTGACCTTATATTTTTTGACCACAGATAAATAATGTAATCGAACACTTTGTTGGGATAGTTTGATTTTAGCGTAAATTAGAGAACTGTATACTGTATTTTATCGGACATATGTATAGAAACGTATGTAAAGGTAAAATAAAAACATAAATTGGTTGCATTTTTTATTTACCAAATAAAATAAAATCCATTGCTCGCCTTATTCATGTATACGAAAATCTTTAAAGAAAGTAAACAAAATGGAACAAGAAATAACATTTAAAGTGAATATTAACACGAAATATATGAATACATATTAAAAATGTGAACTTTTTTAAACACTAATTTTACCTATTTAATATGTAAAGCTGCGTGTAAAATAAAAACAAAATTGTAAAAGATGCATATTTGAAAACCAAAATGCATAGACATATGCGAATAATCTAACAAGGATACCATTCGTGTATGTAAATGATAAAAATCATTTTCAGTGTTTGAAAGCAAGAAAAGGATAAATATTACACATATAGAATCCAGTTACACAGTTTCCATAAGTTGCTTGCCTGTGTGTGAACGAGAAATGTGAGAGCGAGGAGAACGTGAACGAAAGAATTTAATTTAGTTGATGATATAAGAGTATTAGATACATTATGGAAAAACGAGTTGATACGAATAATATATATTATAAAAATGAATACAAAAACAAAAACACATAAATCTAATGAAAAAGAACAACAGAAAACGAAATGTTTAATGCTTGTATGTACATTTTTAATTGTAATAAGATGAAGATATGAAAAATCCAGACATGCAGTGTTTCATTCAATCTAATCTGACTTTCAGTCAATAATCCGGAGACGGCGTCGGTTGGTGTAGAATTCCTTGACTACAATCACACAGGAAAGATCGATTTTACTTCAGTTTTATCAGTTTGACCAGGGCGACCCCGGTAACTCAATGCGTAGAGGCGTCAATCTTATGTCTAACTACGGTCGTTACGGGTTCAAGTCGCGTTCAAGGCGTTCGTGGCCATGGATGTTTGATTTGTCTTCCCCCTGTGTTACGGGGCGTAATAATAATAGAAGGGGCAATCAGTACAAGCTGCCTAAGGCTTATTTCCTATGCCTGTAATTATCTATGTGTTAAATTCCACTATCCATACACAGTCGCTTTGCGAGAGGATTGCGAAAAATAGACAGAAATATTCATATGATCTGGTAAATCGGAATCGCAATAGGCAGATTTTAGAACGAAACCAAAAATTCAACGAAACTCTCAAATAATTGTCTCTTTAAAGGGCCGAATGTTGCCGAGCTATCCAACAAAAGCGAGGTTATTTTTGTTAATTTAGTCGGTTTTTTTCAAAATTGTAAAGTGAAAAAGTTGGAAGTTTATAGTATGCTGAAAAGCTATTCAAGGTTATCATTACATTATCATCAAAGTGAAGATGCACGTTTAAGTCTATATTTCAATAAATCACAATCGAAATATCTTCGTCTATCGCAACATCTTCGTTTTCTTCTCTCTGAGTGGATGAATACGACGCGACGGTAGACGTCATTGATAAAGTAGAAGAAGAAGTATTTTGTTTTGGTGAATTCAGTTTTCATCTATGGAAATGGCAAAACATCAGACACTAGTTTCGGATAGCTTGGATTTCAATTAGTTTTTTTTGCAAAAGGACGTACAACTAACATCTCGCCACGATGGGACATCGTTCAATTAATACCACGAAAAGTTGATATGATAATTGCCTTGACCCCTCCAGGGGTATGGACGCGTCAACATCTCTAGCATTTCTATGGCTTGTTGACGTTTCGATAGCATATCTACTTTTCGGAGGTCCACATGCTGGCATGCACCTCCTATCCACGCCGGCTTTATACTTACAAGCTCGGAGCACTATGAGAGTTCAGCTGTTTTTGATCGTGCCGAGATTTAAACTCCGAGCTCTAGATTAGTATCGTAGAGCGGTGACCGAACGACCACGGCCACCGAGCGCGACGGCGTTCAATTAATACCACGAAAAGTGGAGAGTATTGTACATAAATCCCACGGATCAGACTCGTGATTATCTTGCGGATGGGCAATGATTACATCTTCCAAGACTTTCTTGAAATTTTTCTTCCTCGTCCTTGCCAAGGATCCGCGCAAAAAGGAACTGAAAAAGGACAAAAAACAACGACAAATGGTCCGCGCGACAGTGCTCAAGGCAAAGATCCTGCTTAGATACTCGAGGAAATGGAAAAGATCGTTAACATTTCGGACCTGGCTGAAACTTTGTATGAGAACTTTTTTCTTTGTGTCAACCAGGACCGCCAGCTGGACGTTCAGGAATGCCGAGTCCAGGAGGCCGGCCGCCACGATTGGGCATTCGAATGCCTCCGGATCGGTGCGTGTCATGCATCACTAACAAAAAGCCAAACTTGGCGGACTTCAGGCGAAGGATTCAAAGGACATGACCAGGATTACAGCTAACCCACAAATAAGGTACATCAGACTGCACGTTTTCCCAGCGGAGGTAGCTTATTCACATTCACATTCTTTTCCTTTTGTTTTACAGAAATTGAGCGTGGATTTTAGCCGATTTGTGCTATCGTGTGAAACCAGACGACTTTAAGAAGCCGAAACCCAAGAAACTCGTACAATAGACTAGGCGGACCACGCCGAACCCGGGAAGGACAAAGGATGACGTTCATATGCAATTTATTGGCGAAATGCAAGGATTATTGGAGAGTTTTATATAGGATAGGAAGACTGAAATGAACAAAATCTTGAAAAAGTATTAGGAGAATTGTTTGCGCTGCCCCTCGATTGTACCACGGCGGAGATGTTATCAAGTGATGGTCAGAGTTGTAGTTTGCCATAGTCATAGGAGCGAGTCGGGGCACCTAAACCGGCAATTCTCCATTTTCCCCTTATCGTCCCTTTTTTCTTGTGTTGTTGTATCTCCTTCGGCCTATGCTGTTCTTTGACATGTAAAGACAGCAGAAACGAGCAGTGAAAACCCCGCCCACGTTTTCCAAACTGAAGTACAGCACGCAGCTTACCAGCTTGAGGCTGTTTGCCATATGCCTGTTTCAGATCGAGTGGTCTGTGGCTTATTTTTTCAAGCTTTTCAACTACCGACTTTGCACTTTGTATTTGAATCTTTATTGGCACAACGACCTGTCGTCGGTCCTTGGCCGCTTGGATAATCTGGATAGTCGGTTAAATTGCCGAGACAACTGGAAGAAAACTATCCACACGGCCAAGGTCCGACGACGACGGGACGTTTCACCACTAAGAATAATGTGCAAAATGCAAAGTTGGTAGTTGAAATGTTTAAAAAATAGGCCCCTGACAAGGTTCAGTGCTTTGGCCACAAGTGTGTGCCTTATGTAAACAACATGTTGGCTAAGTAAACCCAAAAACCCACCAGCAAAATTCTTAAAAACGTTGCTGCTTCGAAAAAGTTGACAATCATGATTGCAACAGCCTTCAATTGACAATACGCATTTATCTTTATACCCTTCACGGATGTGATAGGGTATATTGACTTTAACATGAAGTTTGCAACACACAGAAGGAAGCATATCCGACCATATAGACTATACTATATATATTCTTGGTCAGTATGATGAGACAAGTCGATAATCTTTGTCCGTCTGTCCGTCTGTTTGTCTGGTTCTATGCAAATTTGTCGTTCAGTTTTAAGGCTATTGAGCTGAAATTTTGTATAAAACTTTCTTTCTATTTCACGCTGTATATTTTTCAGAAGTAACGGAATCGAACCACTACGTCGTATTGCTGCCATAGGAACGACCGGCCAAAAATTCATCTTAATGAGATAAACTTTGTTATTTCTAAAGATATTGTAATGAACCACCTGTAATGAACCATATTATGGTCTGGTAGTGCTGCTCCCACCGGCAGATCGAAGCAGCACCTGATGAGTAGTGATCTGTTGGTGGTACGAAACCAGAGGCCGAGGGTCCCATTACACCCGGACCCAGGTGCGACCGCGTGGGCGTCTGATCCGTCCGCCATCCATTCCATCCTTATCGACTATTTTTTTTTATTCCCCACTTTTACCACCCCTGTTTATGTTGTCTTCCCCAGGCCTATGAATTTTTGTTAATACGTAAAGGACAGGGGCAGCGAGCGGCGAAAACCCCGCCCACATCTCCCGAACTGAGCTACAGCAAGCATAGGCCGTTGCTTAGCTCGTTGAGGGGCCTTTTTCTTCGCCAGATGGCACGGCCCGACCTTCACGGTCACTATGCTACCTAGGCTCCGTCCCCAAGGGCATCTTCGGATGCCCACCAAACCGTCCGTTACAGGTACGTTACTTCGGCGGTTCGTGAGTTATTTCATGGACAGACTGACAGACAGACGGACGCATGACCGATTTCATAAGGGCTTTGTTTTTACTACAAAACCCTAAAATTGAGTTCATCATCGAATTTTTAAATGTCGCCTGGCTCGCGATGGATCTGCTCCGCAGTGTGTGATCCCGAAATTTAGATCGGGATCATTCGAAACGGATCCATTTTGATCCGCGTCCAAATGGACCTTTAAGGCAAGCAAATATTCGATATCTATACAAATGTATAGTCTCATACAGTCAATCAAAATGGTCTCACGATTGAGGCGAAACAATTTGGAACCAATTCAATTCCAGTCTGGAGTTGTACGGTCCCGATCGTGTGGGTGGAGATGATATTTTGTTTGTTTTTAAGAATGAACCATTAAAATCCAGGCCAATTTTTCAAGCACTTGTCGATGGAACCATAATGCTTTTTTAAAAGCTTAAAACTTATGAATTTAATTTTAATTAAATTCAAATATTTTAACCGTTCACTTCTTAAGATTAGCACGAAAGATCCATTAAGTTTTGACAGCATCTTGAAAAATCACAACCAAATTGAAGGAACCAAATAAATAATTTGACCATTATGGTTCGGGCTAATACCACTTCTCACTTCCCGGGACCCGGGGGATTGACGGCTGTCAAGCGTTGTTAAAGCATAAGATTCAATGGTACAATCCTCATATTTATAGAAGCTCCTTCCCTATGTGTCTTAGATAACCAAGTGTTTTTTGAACGATGAAGTTGAGTGAGGATCGCTTTTCGATATTTGTGCCTGAAATATTGGAGGGGCGACGTTGCAATCCCAAACTGTAAACTGTCCGAAAACTTCGACACCTGGGCCGTCTGCATTTCAAAACGCAGACTACTACTTTGCATTAACCCCTAGCGGGGCATAGTGCGTCAACTACTCCTGCGCGCCATCGTACTCTGTTCTGGGCAATGGGACACAACTCCCCAAAAGACTTACCCAGTGCCTGACACTCCTTTGCCACAGATCGACGCCATGTGATTCGAGGACCCCCTCTTGGTCGGCCTTGGTTGGAAATGGGGTTCCACTTCATGGCATGCAAAGCAATGCAGTTATCACTCTTCCGCAATGTGTGACCTATCCACTGCCATTTTCGCCTGCGTATCAATTCGTCGATTGGCATCTGACCCGTACGCCGACTTAGCTCTTCATGTGATATTGTTTCGGGCCAGAAAATTCTTAAAATTCGACGAAGACATGAGTTGACGAAAACTTGCAGCTTTCTAGTAACTCCTACGGAAACTTTCCATGTACTGCTCCCATACAAAAGCACTGATAGTACCAGGGAGCGAAACAGGCCCAGCTTGGTCTTGATGCTGAGATAACTGCTCTGCCAGATTTTGGACAGCATGCCGTATGCGCGTTTAGCCTGGTTGATACGACGAGCGATGTCCTGCTCCGTACCACCATTTTCGGCAACAATGCTACCCAGGTAGACGAAGTTGTCCACCTTCTCCACAGGCTGCCCATTAATATTGATGGCAATAGGTGTCGGATTTCTTTTTCGCAACGGTGGGCTAAGAACCTTGGTCTTGTTGGTATTAATCTTTAGCCCAACCTTGCTTGCCAGCCTCTCGAGATCTAACGCCATTGCGGACAGATCGATGATTTTGTGGGAGACTAGGCATATGTCGTCAGCGTAGTCAAGATGTTGTAGATAAGATGTCAAAGTCCATTGAATTCCTCTGTCGAGTCCGGATAGGGCTGCATGCAACACGTCGCCGATCACTATGAGGAATAGGATCGGTGAGAGGATGCACCCCTGCCGAACTCCACTGCGAATCTCAAAGTCCCCCGACACCTTACCTTTATGCAGAACGCGACATTTCGCACCGTCATAGGTTGCCTTAATAATAGCCACAAGCTTCTCAGGGATGCCTCTCCTGCGCAAAGCCGCCCATATAGAATCCCGGTTCACACTATCGAAAGCCTTTTCGAAATCGATGAAAAGCAAGTGAAGCGGAGAATCGTATTCAGCGCATTGCTCGATGATGATTCGCAAGGTGTTATGTGATCGACACAGGAGAATCCGGATCGAAAGCCAGCCTGCTCTTCATCAATTGTGCTTTCTAAGTGGGCCTTTAGTCTTTCCAGGACGACTTTAGCTATTATCTTGGCAACGGCAGGAAGCACACAAATGCCTCTCCAATTATAACAGTCTGTGAGGCTACCCTTCTTTGGAAGTTTGATGATCAAACCTTCCTTCAGTGGGAAAGGTCTCTGTATTCCACGCTTTATCAACAAGTGGGTGCAGCAAATCGGCAGTTACGCTTGGCGCTGCTTGATAAAGTTCGGCAAGGATGCCGTCAAGTCCGGCGGCCTTTCCTCGTTTTAGTGCAATAATTGCAGTGACTATTTCCTCTTTAGTCGGGGCAGTGGACCGTATACGCACATTTTGATGGTTAGCTAAATTATCTATATGAGGGGGAACTTCACCAGAGGTTACAAGGTTCAAGACCGCGGCGAAGTGTTCTTTCCACCGCCTCATTTGATCTTCTTCCAAGATAAGTAGCTTTCCATCACTATCTTTCACCGGATGTTGGCAGGAGTTACAACCACCTGTAAACTCTTTGATGACACCGTATACGGCGTTTAAGTTTTTACTCCTTGCGGCTTCCCGTGCTGAGGCTAAAAGAGAATTGGCATAAACTATTTTATCGCGTCGCAAACTACGCTGAACTTCTCGAGCTTTCTGACGGTAAAGGAGTTCGATGCTGCTTCGATTGTCGTCTGATGCTGCAGCCAAACGAACTTTCAAGTCCTTTCTTTCAACAATCCGCTGCCATGAAGCGTCGGACATCCAGGGCTTATTCCGGCAATCCGGGTTTGGGCCAAGGATGGTATTTGCGCTGTCAATGTACGCATTTTTTATGGCATCCCAGTTTTCGTTTATGTCACTATCTGGGTGACTAGTTATCTCAGCCGCTTTTTGCGCAAGATGGTCATTATATTATTGTAAGACAGCTGGATTTTTTAGTCGAGCGGTGTTGAATTTGCGGGGCCCGGATCTTTCGTCGCTGGGGCGGCGCACGGCTGCAATACGCAATCGAACATTAGCGATCATAAGATAATGGTCTCTTCCCATCCCAATATCGGCACCCTTCTTGTTTCGCACGTCCAGGAGGCAACTCTTGAATCTTTTACTAATGGCAAAATGGTCGATCTGATTTTGTGTTCTGTGCCGATCAACAGAGGACCAACTGATTTTGTGGTGGTCCTTATGCTCAAACATAGTACCACCGATGAAGAGACTGTGAAAGTTGCAAAACTCTACAAATCTTTCACCGTTGTCATTACGATCACCAAGACCGTGTCTCCCCATCACATGTCCCATAGTTATCAGCGCAAACTTTCGCGTTCAAATCACCCATAACCATTATAATATCACCTTTAGGTGTTCTGCTCTGAACGGCGTTTAGTTCTTCGTAGAAGGAGTCTTTTGCCAAGACATTGTCCGGTTCAGTAGGGGCATAACATTGTATTATTGAGATGTTCCTCATTTTGGTCCGGAACCTGGCGGTCAAGACTCTGTCAGAGACCGGCTCCCAGGATAAGAGACAGTTTCGCGCGGCTCTGGTTAAAAGGAGCCCCACACCTGACTCACGACGACTACCGGTAGCTTTACCGGAGTACAACATTACAGTGCTGCCCGTTGGAGAGATAAATTCTCCACTGTTCCACCATCTTATCTAACTAACTCCGAAGATATTTAATTTGTACCTCAGAAATTCACTCTCTAATTGAAGAAATTGTGCGTTCTGGGGACCTTCTGATCCATTGTCCAGGAGAGTACGCACATTCCAGAATCCAATCTTTGTCATTGTACGATAGCCAAAAGTCGTAACCGTTGAGTCAGTCCTTATCCGAGGCATAGTTGACGATTCGTTAGCATATAAAGATTTCGGATAGTGCAAGTTGCTGGCATACACATCATGTCCTTTGATTGTCGGTTTTACGACAGGCCCTCAAAGGGTAAGGCCGTGGTATTTTTTTTTACACCCCACACTACAGGAGTACCTCAACCAAATCATCGCACCGCCATCACTGGCGGCTTGATGTTGGTTGGCAATGGTCAGTGACCACTGCAGTTCCAGGGGGCGCCCACGCGGAGGACTATGGAAGAGGAGTTTTTGCCCCCCTAAAATTGCACGGATGTCCGCGCGATTTGGTCGGACAGTATCTGCCGCAAATTAATACGGTTGGCAATGTCCGAGTTGCGCATGTTACACCATAAGTGAAATTAGAGATTTAATGCCTTCGATTTTTTACGCTATAAAACTTGAGCTTATCAGTGAAAGGAAATGTTTAATATATATAGATAGTTCCTTTGCAGTGGTATCGAGCGTATGCAGAAGTTCTTCTGCGTCAGCCAATCTTCGGGACATGATGTTGATGTCGTCGGCGTACGCTGCTAATTGTGTCGACTTGATGAGTAGCGTCTTGCTGTTGTTCATATTCATGGCCCGAACAACGTATTCCAATGCTAGGTTGAAGAGCGTCGGTGCCAGTCCATCGCCTTGTTTCAAACCAGTGCGTGTTTCAAATAGATCAGTAAGTCTATGATGGATCCTGACTTGTGAGGCGGAGTTGGTCATCGTCATCTTTGTCAGTCGCACTAATTTTGCCGGTATACCAAATTGCAGCATGATGTTGTACAGTACTCCACGATCGATACTGTCGTATGCCTGCTTGAAGTCGACAAAGATTTGGTATACGTTTACGTTGTATTCCCAGCACCTCTGGAGTATCAGTTTGACTGAGAAGAGCTGATCGTTTGTGGAGCGACCAGGTCTGAAACCGGTTTGATATTCGCCAATGACTCGTTCTGCGTACGGTTTTATTCTATTTTCCAGAATTTTCGTTAAAATTTTATAGGACGTACAAACTAGTGAGATGCCCCTGTAATTCTCACACCGCAGTTTATCTCCCTTTTTATGGATTGGACAGATGATGCTTCTGCGCCAATCGTCTGGGATCTCCTCGTTCTCCCATACTCGCAGGAGTAATTGATGTATGGTATCAACTAGACTCGTTCCACCGAATTTTAGCAGTTCAGCTGGAATCTCGTCAGCGCCCGGCGCTTTATTTCGTTTTAGTGACCGCAAGGCGAGATCAACTTTCTCTACTGTCGGGGGTTGAATGGGTGGGCCTAGATCAACAATATCGTCGAGAGCTTCCTGTGTGGGGATGTTAGATGGTCGGTTTAGAAGCTCTTCAAAACAAGAGGCCCATCGTTTGTTAATACCATCGGTGTCGCTGATGATGTTTCCATCCTTGTCGTTACAAAGGCTAGTCCTGGGTTGGTAGCCGTTCATAATTGTATTTACTAGTTTGTACGCTTGTCTGGTGTTCCTATTAGCTAAGTTTTCGTTTATGTTCAGCAACTGCTCGTCAAAGTATTTACGTTTCTTACGTCTAATTATTCTATTCGATATTCGCCGTAGCTCGTCATATTTTTCTCTCCTGGCTCTGGTTCCTCGTTGAATCCAATGTCTGTTGGCCTCGTTTTTCGCGTCAAGTGAATTTTTGCATTCTTCGTCGAACCAGTCATTTCGCGCTCGCCGGGCTAAATATCCAACGACCTTCTCTGCGACATCCTTGATGGTACCCTTGAGTTCTTCCCAGAACCCATGGACGCCTGTGTTGCTGATGTTGTGTAGCATAGGTGATAGTTTTTCCTCAAGGGCGGTAGTATACGCCACCGCTGTAGCATCACTCTAAAGCTTATCAACCGCAAAGATTTTGGGAGGGCACTGAGGAAATTCAACATCTGTAGGTCGTCTTCACCAAGTGATGATCTGAGTCGCAGTTTGTTCCTCGATAGGAGCGGACATCCATGACACTAGACGCCCATCTCCTGCAAATGAGGACGTGGTCAATTTGGTTGACGGTATGTGCGTCTGGAGACTTCCAGGTCTGCTTGTGAATGCGTCGATGCGGGAAACACGTAGAGCTTACGACTAGATTCCTGCTGCAGGCGATGCCGATAAGTCGCTGGCCGTTATCGTTACATTCTTCATGGAGGCTGTGGCTTCCAGTGGTCCCCCGGTGCCAACTTTCATTTCCGACTTTCGCGTCAAAGTCTCCCAGCAGCAATTTGACGTCGTTTGTTGGAAGTGAGTCGAAGAGAGTTTCAAGGCGGGCGTAGAACTCGTCCTTTACTGCGTCTTCTTTAACTTCAGTGGGGGCGTGCACATTGATGAGCCAGAGATTGAAGAATCGAGTCTTGATGCGAATCGCACACAGCCGTTCATTTATGGGTTTGAAGTCAGTAATATGCGGTTTGAGGTGATTGTTCACTATAAATGCTACTCCAAACTCCTTGCGGCCCGATGGTTTGCCACTTGTAAAAATTGTGTGCGATTTTATGTCATTAATCTCGCTGCCAAGCCAATTTGTTTCCTGGACTGCAGTTATGCTCAGTTTGTACTTTTCGACCTGTTGAAGGAGGGCTTTTCGGCCCCCGGTTTGTTCAGGGAGCGTACATTCCAGGATCCGAAAGAATAATCGTTTAGTCGTTTGCGTGGTCGTCGTTGTTGATCCGTCCAATCCGAGGCTTTTGTTCCAGGTTTCTTGACATGGAGTGGTTTTCACAAGGACGAGTTGTCAGCACGTCGCTTAACCCCATTCAGGGGATGGCCTCGGAGATAGCTGCTTCAGATGGTTTAATAAACGTGCTGGAGCCCACACAACTATGTAGCAGGTCCAACTACGCAAGTCATTCCATTCTACTAGACCTGAGACGCTTAGGTGTTCGTCAGCCATTCAGGCTACAGCTATCTGCTTTTTCCAAACTGTCTTATCGCTAAGAAATTGGCCGTCAGCGAATTGATACACTGCCGTTACCAGGGGGCGCCCACGCGGAGGACTATAGAAAAGGTCTTTGCCCCCCATATTTGCAACGGAAATGGAATTTAAATTCTGTTCCTGTCGCTATAGCAACAGCAGAATTTACTACAGGAAACAAAACATTTCTAGTGTGTTTCTGCTCCTGTTGGAACAACTCTAGTAATTCTGTTGTATGCGAAATCGCCGCTTATGCTTGCTTATAGTACCGATAAATTTAATTAAAAACCTAAGCGGGGACGACGAGACTATATCATGAGGCTCGAGAAACGCGACCCCAGGATTATCCCGGCGATGACAGGCTAACGCCGCACCACAAAATCTCAGAGAATATGAAACTGACGTTTCATTATCACCCCTACAGATCGTCAGCTACTGTCCTTCACTATGGCCATGGTGTTAAGATCCTCAGAGAGCGTTCGGTGAGGAGACCACATATATAATAGTTCTCAGCGTATTACAGTTACAGTCGGAGGTGCATGCTGGCAACCGCATTATTCGAAACTAGTTTACGCCAATAAAGCGTCAGCTGGGGCACATGGAACAGTTGACGCACTATGCCCCACAAGGGGTTAGGGCAATGGAGTATTACAGTTGAGCTGACGAAGATCTGCTACATGAGTAGCCTGAAATGAACAGCTTGGCCTGCCTCAGGCTCGGGAAGTTCTCTCTGGTGGTGGCGGCTTCTATAAGCGCCTAAACTCTAAAGCATTTTCTAGCGGTGCATAGTGAAATCCTGCAGAAGTATTCTGAACCATAGAAGGGAGTGGCCGAGGCGATCCTAGCTAGTTCGTCTGGTTCTTCATTCCCGGTAATACCTACGTATCCAGGAACCTAGTATAGTATAAGTATAATCTGTTAAAAGCACCCATTTTTAAAAACACGGACTGGCATCTGCGGTCTGCGCATTAGATCTAATGTCACAAACCACTTACTCAGACCCATAAGGACGGTGAGTTACGAGCAGTTTGGTAGCGCGGAAAGCGCTGTAATTTTTTTAGCTGTTTAATAAACTATTAATTTTTGTTCACAATCCACTCATCACTGAATGTGTCTAACTAAAAACTTTCCAGTGGTAATAATTCAGAAATAAATTGAATACGAGTACGATGGGCAGGAGTAGTTGGCGCGTTGTGCCCTACTAGGGGCTAAGGCAAAGTAGAATTAAACATTTGCTCTAACTGCCGTCGCATCGTCTCTATTCGTCAAGGATGCGTTCAGAATTGAAACGGGATGGTAATGTAATGTGAGAAATATCCGCTCTTAATTTTTTTTTATGAAAATGTAATGTCATTTTACACCCCACCGTTTTAAACACCTTTTAATTAGTTGAAATTACTGTTGAACATTCACATAAAAGATTGCCCAACTTGGCTATATATTGTACAATGGGTGCGGCGGTAACACCTCTACTAATTACAGCAAATTGTTTACCAAGGAATCGGTTCGGTACTCTACCTAGTGTGTTATAAGGTAAAGGCTGATAAATGCGCCCCCAATCCAGAGTCAAGTCCTTAAATTAAGAAAGTCTTTCCTCTCGGTTAGGAGCACGAAGCACAGGAAAAGCGGAAATAAATTCGGTAACCAGAAGACCTATAATTATATTGAATTCACCCCACAAATTTATTACTTATCTATTTCCACTGATGATTGCAAACACACGCAATATAACGACGAAAAACGTACACCGCAGTGCATGTCTGCGTTAATTTGAAATAAACTCACACTTCAACGTTAGGTTGAAGGTAATCTTATTAAAGACGGTCATTTCGGAAGTGTTCGGTGTCCTTCATGTCTCGAGAAATTTAACATATGTTCCATCTAATTGGAAATTGTATTTTCTTTGGTGAACCTTTAATACGACTACGTTTATTGAGGGAGAATGAATTATTGCTTGGTCGAGTGGATCTTAACTTCTGCCTGATTGATATCAATTGACGAACCCTTCCTTTCAATCATAGCAGATTCACTACACGGAAACTGTAAACCCCAACTACGAATATTGATACACACTGGGCAGTGTGTGATGATTGCTGACATTAGAGGCAGCGCCCCTATGCTTTCTCCCAGTGTTGCAGGCAGTGCATACTCGTACTCATACTACGCAGCCGAGTGGTCACAAATCTAAATAAATATTTTCTTATTTGGGGGAACATTGCCTCGGATATTTGCGTAATGGTTCGTGCCACTACTCATTAATGAAATAATAGTGTTTGATGGGAAGGTGATGTTCGTCCTGGTGAAGGTGTCAGGACGGTCGGCTGAAATGATTAGAAAAAAAAAATATCACATAAACCACATATTGGTTAAAAGTTTGGATATTCTCCAGCCTGATTTCACTCCGAAATATGCCATACCGAAGATGTCCATACGAAAAAGTGCTTATACTTAGTTACCGAAAGAGTCTAAAGCAAAAGAATGAAAGAATCCATGCATAGGGGGCAAAAGACATCTTCCATAGTCCTCGGCGTAGGCGCTCCGAGGTAACGGCAGTAGGTGAAATCACTGGCGGCCAAGTCTTCGCGATAATACAGTTTGGAAAAGGGCAGATAGCTGTAGCCTGAATGGCTGGCCAGCACCTAAGCGTCTCACGTTTAGTAGGATAGAATGATTTGTGTAGTTGGGCCTACAACATAGTTGTGTGAGCTCCAGCACGTTAATTAAACCAGCTGAAGCAACTATCTCCGAGACAACCCCAAGAAAGAGGTTTAGAGATGTGCTGACAACACGTTCTTGTAAGAAAACACTCCACATCAAGAAACCTGGAACAACAGTCTCGGATTGGACGGATCAACAACTACGACCACGCAAACGTCTAACGGATTGTCCTTTCGGATCCCGGAATGTACGGTCCTTAAACAAACCAGGGGCTAAGAAGGCCCTCTTTCATCTGGTCGAAAAGTACAAACTGCGCATTACTGCAGTCCGGGAAACAAATTGGCTTGACAGCGAGATCAATGAAAAGAAATCGCACACAATTTTTAGAAGTGGCAAACCATCGGGCCACAAGAAGTTTGGAGTAGCATTTACAGTGAACAATCACCTCCAACCGCGCATTATTGACTTCAAACCCATAAACGAACGGCTGTGTACGATTCGCGCTAAGACTCGATTCTTCAGTCTCTGGCTCATCAAAGTGCACGCCCCACTGAAGTTGAACAAGACTCAGTAAAAGACGAGTTCCACGCCCTCCTTGAGACTCTCTTCGACTCACTTCCAACAAACTACGTAAAACTGCTGCTGGGAGACTTTAACGCGAAAGTTGGAAATGAAAGTTGGCACCACTGAAGTCTCCATGAAAAATGTGACAACATTGCCCAGCGACTTACCGACTTCGGCTTCAGCAGGAATTTGGCCGTAAGCTCTACGTGTTCCCCGCATCGACGCATTCACAAACAGACCTGAAAATCTCCAGACGCACATACCAAACTGTGACTCAGATCATCACTTGGCGAAGACAACCTACAGATGTATTGTGGAATTCCTTCAGGGTACCAATCGAGAATCAGCCCTCCCAAAGTGTTTGCGGTTGAGAAACTTCTCAGCGATGCTGCGGCGGTGGCGTATACTGCCGCCCTTGAGGAAAGACTATCACAACATCAGCATCACAGGCGTCCATGTGTTCTGGAAAGAACTCAAGGGCAGCATCAAGGAGGTAGCAGAGAATGTACAGCCCGGCGCGCGCGAAATGACTGGTTCGATGAAGAATGCGAAAATTCACTTGACGCGAAAAACCAGGCCTACAGACAATGGATTCAACGAGGAACCAGAGCTAGAAGAGAAAAATATGACGAGCTACGGCGGATATCGAATAGAATAATTAGACGTAAGAAACGTAAATACTTTGACGAGCAGTTGCTGAATAATCACGAAAGCTAGCTAATAGGAACACCACAACGTATTCGTCCGGTTTGTATATCGCAACAGTTCCAGGTTCTCGCGCTGAACAGTGTGTCCTTCCTCGATGATATGAGCCGCTACTGATGGTCGTACTGATGAATTTGGTTTCCGGATGATATTAACGGCTTTTCTGATGTGCTCGTTGAGTCGCGTCGTTACTGACCGCTTCGTCTGTCCTATGTAAACTTTGTCGCAATCGCTACACGTTATCCGATATAACCCGCTTTTCTCTTCGAGTTTTAATGGATCCTTCTCCTTCACGCTGCCTAGTATATTCCTCAGGGTGATGTTTCTGCTCGATCTGACTACCTTTAAATTGAAATGCTTAAATAAGTTTTTGATTTTATGAAACAAGTGGGAGTTAAGGATACTTATACGCTTTGGAATGTTTTCCATGGGCTGCGTAAACAGCTTTGTATACTTAACCCTAGATTACCGCACACTAATAACGTTACTTTTTCGGCATTGGGTGCATTTGCACCCCATCAACAAAATGTTATCTGTTGGTAGTTACTGTTTAGTATTTTGTGTAGTTCAGTGAAATTTTACAGTGAAAAGTAATACAAAGTGGAGCAATTGAAACAAAAAAAAGTCAAAGAACCTCAGAGGAGCTAAACAAAAATTTATAGTGTGAAATAAAATTTATGCGGTTTTACGTTTACTTTTGATTAGATGGCTGAATTCAATAGAACCTTGAGACGTTTTAATCGTAGCAGCGATGGGGGATAGCGGAGACAGAGAACAAATAGTGTTGCAATTGTTGGGATAGTTGACGAAGAAGAAGACCCCTTTCATGTCAGTGGTAATGATGAAGACGTTGACCTGAATCATGCGTTACAACAAATGATCAGGGGAAAACGGCAAAAAAGCATATCATCGAGTTTATGATTCAATGTTTGAGTTCTCTATTAAAATGGCTTTGGTGTCGCATGTTCCGAAAATGAATAAACAGTTTGTTTTATTGTCAACACACCACACGAGAAAAATACAATTGAGGCCAAATGAAAACGCAAAATCTTATGCGACTATAACAAAAATAAAGGAGAAGTTGAAGTTTTTCATTAAATGGTATCAACTCATTACAATGATCAATTGAAAATAGAAACTCTTGGTATTGAAATGATAAGTTGAAACTGCTTGCAAAGGAATTGATTGAGTCGGAACTAGAAAATCGTTCAGATCCTTCGAATCACCAAGTAACTGGCAGGTCAGATGCCACACGCGTCCAAGAAGTGAATAGAGAAAAGCCAAAAAAGCATGTGATATTTGTTCAAAAATAGCTTGCCCTCGTCACCACAAAATTTATTCATAAAACTGTCTTAGCTTTTACCATATATTTTCATTAAAAATCTTCCCAATTAGCTTATATGAAATATACCCACTTACTATACATATATGATTTCATTGAAAAAAATATTGTATTAATGCAAATGCACCCCAAAATGAAAAAGTGACAAACAATTTTTAAAAAATTCTGAAAATTTCACAAAAAATCACACGGCCAAGAGAACACCAAAAAACAATAGAAAACAGTTAAACTTAAAGGTACTGAAGACCCCAGATAGAAAAAAATAGATACTGAAATTTAGCAGATGGTCAAAGTAGGCTTGGGATGCAAATGCACTTCATGCGGTAATCTAGGGTTAAACCTGTTATGTTGTTGGGTTTTCCTAATGATCAGTTTCTCGATGTCATGAGAATCCTATCCGACAGTAGAGGAAATTGATCTCGCGTTGCGGTCACTAAAACGAAATAAAGTGCCGGGTGCTGACGAGATTCCAGCTGAACTACTACAATTCGGTGGAACGGGTCTAGTTAATGCCATACATCAATTACTCCTGCCAGTATGGGAGGACGAGGTGGTCCCAGTCGACTGACGCTGAAGCATCATCTGCCCAATACACAAAAAGTGTTATAAACTGCGGAGTGAGAATTACAGGGGCGTATCACTAGTCTGTACTCGTTATAAAATATTGACGCAAATTCTGGAAAATAAAATAAAACCGTACGCAAAACGAATCGTTGGCGAATATCAAAGCGGTTTCAGACCTGGTCGCTCCACAACCGATCAGCTCTTTACCATCATCATCATCGTGGCGCGACAGCCCGATGGCGGGCCTTGGCCGCCTGGGTCGTTGTCCTCCAATTATCTCGGTCACATGACCGCGTCCTCCAATTTTGAAAGCCCAGTAGCTGCGCGGCGTTCCCACCTACTGAGCTCTCCCAACGAGATCTCGGTCGTCCTCGCAGTCTCGCTCCGTCGACTCGTTCTGCATTCATCACCCTCTTTGGCATGCGATCATCGTCCATTCTTTGTACATGCTCCGCCCATTGAAGTCGTTGTAGTTTGACGATTTTCGAAACTTCCAGCTCATCGTACAGTTCATAAAACTCATGGATGTACCGGATGCGCCATCCATCTCGATCGCAAACAGCCCCGAAAATTCGTCGTAGGATCTTACGTTCGAATGTGTCTGGCATGTTTCCGGAGGCTTAGGGTCCATGCTTCGCAGTCATAGCATAGCACTGGTCGTATAATGGTTTTGTATAGGCGGAGCTTCGTGTTTCTGTGCACATGCTTTGATTTCATTATGGGGAGAACCAAGAAAAAAGTCTTATTAGCTAACTGTATCCGTCGCTTTGATTTCGTCAGTTTCGTTGGCGTCACTTGACAAGTTGCAACCCAGGTATATGAAGTTGTTCGCGAGCTCGGTGTTGAGGTCCCCCACATTGATGCTCGGTTGTGCAGGTGTCCTTGTCGTCGATTGCATCATTATTTTAGTTTTACCCTCGTTGATACGTAGTCCAACTTCTTTTGCAGCGGTATCGAGCGTATGCAGAAGTTCTCCTGCGTCGGCCAATCTTCGAGACATGATGTTGATGTCGTTGGCGTACGCTGCTAATTGTGTCGACTAGATGAGTGGCGTCTTGCTGTTGTCCATATTCATAGCCCGAATAGCGTATTCCAGTGCTAGGTTGAAGAGCGTCGGTGGCAGTCCATCGCCCTGTTTCAGACCAGTGCGTGTTTCAAATAGATCAGTAAGTCTATTATGGATTCTGACTTGTGAGACGGAGTTGGTCATCGTCATCTTAGTCAGTCGCACTAATTTCGCCGATATACCAGCATGATGTTGTACAGTACTCCACGATCGATACTGTTCACGAGCGATATGCTTGCTTGAAGTCGACAAACATTTGGTATACATTTACGTTGTATTGCCAGCACTTCTGGAGTATCAGTTTGACCGTAAAGAGCTGATCGGTTGTGGAGCGACCAGGTCTGAAACCGCTTTGATATTCGACAACGACTCGTTCTGCGTACGGTTTTATTCTATTTTCCAGAATTTTCGTCAATATTTTATAGGGCGTACAAACTAGTGATATGCCCCTGTAATTCTCACACCTCAGTTTATCTCCCTTTTTGTGAATTGGACAGATGATGCTTCTACGCCAATCGTCTGGGATCTCCTCGTCCTCCCATACTCGCAGGAGTATTTGATGTATGGCATGATCTAGACCCGTTCCACCGAACTTTAGCAATTCAGCTGGAATCTCGTCAGCGCCCGGCGCTTTATTTCATTTTAGTGACCGCAACGCGAGATCAACTTTCTCTACTGTCGGGGGTTGTGTAGGTGGGCCTCAATCAACAATATGGTCGAGAGCTTCTTGTGTGGGGATGTTAGATGGTCGGTTCAGAAGCTCTTCAAAATAAGAGGCCCATCGTTTGTAAATGCCATCGGTGTCGCTGATGATGTTTCCATCCTTGTCCTTACAAAGGCTAGTCCAGGGTTATTAGCCGTTCTTAATTGTATTTACTAGTTTGTACGCTTGTCTGGTGTTCATATTAGCTAAGTTTTCGTTTATATTCAGCAACTTCTCTTCAAAGTATTTACGTTTCTTACGTCTAATTATTCTATTCGATATTCGCCGTAGCTCGTCATATTTTTCTCTTCTAGCTCTGGTTCCTCGTTGAATGTATGGTCTGTAGGCCTCATTTTTCGCGTCAAGTGAAATTTTGCATTCTTCGTCGAACCAGCCATTTCGCGCTCGCCGGGCTTTATATCCAACTACTTTCTCTGCGACATTTCTGATGGTACTCTTGAGTTCTTCCCAGAACCCATGGACGCCTGTGTTGCTGATGTTGTGTAGCATAGGCGATAGTCTTTCCTCAAGGGCGGCAGCATACGCCACCGCCATAGCATCGTTCAGAAGCTTATCAACCACAAAAATTTTGGGAGGGCTGATTCTCGATTGGTGCACTGAGGAAATTCTACATCTGTAGGTCGTCTTCACCAGGTGATGATCTGAGTCGCAGTTTGCTCCTCGATAGGAGCGGACATCAATCACACTAGACGCCCATCTCCTGCAAATGAGGACATGAGCAATTTGGTTGACGGTGTGGGCATCTAGAGATTTCCAGGTCTGCTTGTGAATGCGTCGATGCGGGAAACACGTAGAGCCCACTACTAGATTCCTGCTGCAGGCGAAGTCGATAAGTCCCTGGCCGTTGTCGTTACATTTTTCATGAAAACTGTGGCCTCCAGTGGTCCCCCGGTGCCAACTTTCATTTCCGACTTTCGCATTAAAGTCTCCCAGCAGCAATTTGACGTCATTTGTTGGAAGTGAGTCGAAGAGAGTCTCAAGGCGGGCGTAGAACTCGTCCTTTACTGCGTCTTCTTTAACTTCAGTGGGGGCGTGCACATTGATGAGCCAGAGATTGAAGAATCGAGTCTTGGTGCGAATCGCACACAGCCGTTCATTTATGGGTTTGAAGTCAGTAATATGCGGTTTGAGGCGATTGTTTCTCTATAAATGCTACTCCAAACTCCTTGCGGCCCGATGGTTTGCCACTTGGAAAAATTGTGTCCGATTTCTTGTCATTAATCTCGCTGCCAAGCCAATTTGTTTCCTGGACTGCAGTAATGCTCAGTTTGTACTTTTCGACCTGTTGAAAGAGGGCTTTCTCGGCCCCCGGTTTGAGCCCACTCAGCTGTTAAATGAGTACCCATTTATGGGGTAAATAACTCGGTTGAACGTGTTGCTTATCACACACCTCTGCACAAGACACCGTCACGATCAAGAAAATGAGATCTTGAAGCCATGGCTCAAATTGGGCTTTTGCGTCAGTTATTTATTTATTTATTTACTACATATATATCAACTGAATCAACAGAATGTTTATAAATATGTAATTAATTCTGAAGAAAACTGAGCGACTTGAGTGTGATTGTGCCGCACGAAAATAGTTTCTAACAATTATCTGATTATCTACCTTAAAATACCAAACGGGACACATTTAAACCAACTGCAATGTGTAATTTTTATCTCCCAAAGACAACTCTGTTGTAAAAAAATTTCCCGTCGAAAAAAAACTCAGAAGCCGCAAAAACGACTGATAATAACATAATTCCGCCAAAGTACTCGTAGCTTTGCGCCTCCTTGCACGGTATGCATATTTAACCCTGATTAAATTAGTTAATTTCTTTTAACGCTGATTGGCGGGGAGCTTTGTGAGCTTAAGCTCTGATGCCAAGTACTGTCTTCTCGCCCGGGTTCCTTTATAAAGCTTCCTGCCTTATAAAATACTAGAGATGCACTTGAGGTTAGAAGTGATCAATGGACAATATCCGTATTGTGTGCGCAGCAGAGCAGAATAAAAATTACACGCGTCACATTTACAAAATTGATCTGGATTGAGCCGGTTGTTGGTATAATGCGTATGATTATTGTTCTGCAATTGATATCCGCTGCACAAAAGGAAAAACCAGCTAGTACAATACGTAGTTTCTATTCCGTTTTTTTCTTTAATCAATTCCATTTTCCGTTTTATTGACCAGCTTTTGTTTAATTAACTTAATTTTTCAATTCAATGAAATCATTCCATGTTCTTCAGGTCTTCCTGCTTATCTGTTTTTATTTTAAGCAAGCTCCCCGACAAACAGCGTTAAAAGAAATTAATTAATTGAATCAGGGTTAAATATGCAAACCGTGCAAGGAGGCGCAAAGCTACGAGTACTTTGGCGGGATTATGTTCATATCATTAGATTTTGCGGCTGCTGAGTTTTTTTTCGGCGGGAAATTTTTTACAACAGAGTTGTTTTTGGGAGATATCACATCTTTTTGCATTTTATGGAGGAAGAACCCGGATATGAATTCCAAAACTGCGTTAGAATGCTTAAAATTATCGTTATGTACTATTGATTACCAACGTGTAGGTTTTTAATACATGGAACAACACCCGAAACAATTTGCTGCAATTAATACCAAATTAAACTCCACAGATTCTCAACTTCTAAAACTGAAATTCTTTCTCTATAAGTTTTACCAATCTGTTGGTCTGGAATTATCCGAGCCATGGTTTTACATTATCACACCGAACCCCAGTTTACTTAAACTTGAAATAAATTCGGTAGATCAGAATATGTGTCGGGCTGGGCTGTCTGAATGATATAAAAAGAATGATGAATTCATCGGCATCGGCACTTTAGGCCAGTCCCATGTAAATACATTTCACTTTCATCCATTTGCTTTTCAGTTGAACATGATTTGCTTTCAAAAGTGTTACCCCAAGGAATTAATTATTTAGGTGGACATCATTGAGTAAATGTACCTTTGGCATAATTATGAGTTGCCTTCGATGAAATTATGTCTTTCGGGCCTTTATGTCCGTTGAGTTATTTATATCCTACATGTTCCGTAAGTCGAAACTGATCTTTTCTAGATTTGGTTTTTGTTTAATTTCATGCTTAAGAAAATGCTCTTTACCTAACTAAAGGACTCAAACACCATAAACAGTACTTTAGTGCATTTACACCACGATCCCCAGTCGTATGATACCCATCCTGCCTAGACATCGCTTCTTTTCCAAGAATGTCCTTTTTTCTCTCCAAAAGACGCAAAATGCCATCAGTCCTGACCGAAGGACTCAAAATGTCTTTAACAGAACTCCAGAGCATTAGTCTCATTACCACAATTCAGAACATTCCCATAGCTACCAGCTTTGGCTTTTCTTTAATTTCATGATTAGGAGAGTCCTTTTTTCCTGACGCACATCTCCAGCAGCACCAAAATACAACCGTGTGGTACTTATAATAACCAAAGGAAGCTATGTACCAAATTTAGTTGAACCACGGATCACGGGTAATGCCTGGAAGATTTTTTCTTTGAAATCATTTAAAAGACTAAATTTTTCCTTTGAAATCATTGAGACGACTTAAGCGAGAAACTCTATAAAATTTCACATTTTTGGATGTATCTTTTTATCTACTGCACGGATCAAAGCAAATAATAGAAAAGGCACACCCTTGGGACACAGTCAATCTGTGAGAAAAGAAAGCAGATCTCGATACGCTGCCTACGAGGCTGTAGCCCTGTCAACGAACAACGAGATCAACGAGAACAAGAATAATTTGAAAAATAGCGATATTCAAACTATCATATCTCGGGTGTTTTTCTTCGTATCGAAATCAAATTTGGAACACTTCGTAAGACGACCGGAGACAATGAACCAAATACCAAATTTGAATCCCCACAATCACCCGGGGCCGGAGATACAGAGGTCCGAAAACCCGTACTTGTTGTGTCGCGTAATCATAGTCTTGGTCACTTTTCCAAATTTTTTATTTTTTATTTTTTCTTTGGCGGGCGGGACGCTCCCGCGTCTCTAGATTTTGGTTATAAGAAAACTTTCACCGGGACATATGTGTCCCATTAGGTTCGAAAGGGTAAAGCTTTAATTGTGCACTCTGTTTATCTAGCGAAACTAGGGTAAATACAGAAATGAGCCTTATTCTTTTCCATTGCTAATTTCGCAATTGATTACGAATATATTCCGAATTATACAATAATATTGCATGTAGACCAGTATGTACGAATGCAATCCCAACCCTAAATTATCCAGTATCCAAGCCTCTATTTCACAAACATACGTCAATGACAGATGGATAAGATCCATTAAATTCTGATACTTGAACAGTACTTCAACCACACTTCCTGCGTGTCACCACTCAGTCCTTAATTGGTGAATTGCATTCTACCGAAGCATGACTTCTAAATTATGCAAAATAATAACACTGAAGGCAAGTTAGCCAGAATCCGATTGTAAATCTGGAGTGGCTTACAAATTCAATTTGCTTCAATAAAAGATCCAGTAATGAGTGATAGCGCAATGAGACAAATGGCGATAGCACTCAATACTTGGAATACTTGGAAGTTGGGAACCAGATAATGCATCGACATTGTGGTTGATGTTCGTAATGTTTGTGAACTTGTGAGGGTTGATTTATGTATGTGTTATTGTGATGAAGTGAGGTAGTATCGATACATAAAAATGTAACCTTCATAAGCCTTCGAAGTAAAAACTTACATTAAATCCCAAATAGGGTACAACGGAGCTCAACTTTTTTTTTGTATACATATGTAAGGAGAAAGAATTGGTTATACATATTTTTTATTATATATATTTAAAAAAGATAACTTAGCGGAAAAAAAAAGAAAACGTTATATTCTAAATATTAAATTAACTATCTCACTTGTTACAAACGGCTACGCTTTTCTAATGCTCTACATACACTTACTGAAGTTCAAACCGAGTTGTGTTAGATTTCAATAAATTTTCATGATACATTGATAATCGTAAATTTTAACATAGACGCCTTACCCAAATCTTGGGTTTTGGTAAGGCTCCATGTTATCTTCCCATATATTCGTATAAGATAGTCGTTTAGTATACCAGTACATTTTAGACTTTGTTCTTGACTTCCATTAACAGGTTGTCGTTCAATTCATTAGACAGTGATTTCTTTCAGGATAAAATATCAAGTGATCTATCTACAATACCTAACAATGAGCGCGTTCGGGATCTTAAACGTTGCATGCACACTGCGAGTATTCAGCAGTTCAGATGCATGCAAATCATTAAAAGGGGAAATTTATGATAAATCAGTAAAATGTTCTGGGGAGTAGCCAAGTGTATGTTTTACATGCAATCTGGACTTGAAATTGAATTGAGTTAAGAGCAACTTACAACTTTTAAGATTTTTTCTGAACGCGCGTAATGATGATTAAAGTTTTGCCCCGTTAAAGTATTGTAGCTCATCGGAGAGAAACAATTCCGACATTCAAGTGCATCAACACGTAGATGTTTCTAGGAAAAAAAAAAGTGAAAGCGATAAAAGATAACGATACTTTTAACCATGAATTGTTCATCCCTTGGAAGTTTCGTCGTCTCGAACAGCGACCTGTCATTCTGTTGTACCCACAGTATCACGTCAATAGACTACAAAATGAGTTTAAGTTTCAATTGAAAGATCCGGTGGCAGACGGGTGACAACATATTCTCTCCCACATCTAAATCCAAATCCAGATTCAAATTCAATCCGCAGATAGGATAACCCGGCATTCAGATCAAGTGGAATTAGCAGTAATGAGATTTGGCTCCCAGAGTCACTTGAACAATACTCTTCGAATTTACCGAGGACTTTTTTTTATTCTTTTCGGTTCATGTCATCGTTCTGTAGACTATTACGTACCAGTGTCTGCTGAATGGACCACGGGAGAACAGAGACTTGTGTTAAATTCAAGAGCTCTTAAGCGTGTGGGAGACAATTGTTTCATTAACATAATTGGTAGAAGATTCTCCTCCCGTTTCATTCAATAGGATATGGTGGCGGCTTAATTTGATTCTGTCTGAACTGGAAATACTATTGTATATTGCGGTGTTTAAAAAGCTGCTGTGCAAATGGTACCTAAGCTAATTTAAACGAACATTTGAACTTTTGTAAAAGTCGTACATATAAGCTCAAATGCACAAATTTATAGGGATAATCATATATTGCATTGCAAAGATGGGATGAAACAGACAAAGGATACATCATGCAATACTTCTTTGGCTTTAAAATTTCAAAGTTCTGGAAATCAGTGGTTAAAAATACTATGTCGGTGCTCCTTGCAAGACATCCAGGCTAACAGGTATTGCAAAGAGCATCACAATAAGGCCTTTTCCTCACTTGTCGGTACAATAGCGGCGCCGGACAGTACGCTCTGTGTACCGAAACGATTCGGCACTGCTATCATTTACGAACCAGATGGTATATTTTCGGCATTTATTGTTCAATACCGCTCACGTCATCACGTTTTGCGCGACCTTATCTCTGTCAATACCGAGTGGCCACCAGATGTTCCTCCAGCGACGTGATAAAACGAAACGGTCCCTCCCGGCACTCGCAAATACCGAGCCAATCAGGAAACAATCATTGAACTAAAGTCGCTCGGTAAGCTGTCGGTACCGCTTATAACGAGCATTTCCGTTACGCGATTCCGCACAGCTGCTATACCGACAAGTGCGGAAACCTTCTGCGTTTTTATCCGAACCAAACAACCAGAATTTTTCAACGTTATGTCTCTAATAATTTGAACTTTTCCCCAAATTACAACTTCGAAATTTTGAACCGTTCTCGAAAATTAAGTTTACTAGTCAGGAGCACCCTGTTCACTAGGCTTATATGAAATTTCGATACAGATAAAATGTGCTCATACAATTAAAAAGCACAGCCAATGCCATCTAGATAGACAGGCCTGCGCTCAGCTGATCGCGTACGTCATTATTTCCTTCGCCAAGGCAGTGACTGCACACGGCGACGTCCCCGGCACGACATTTATTTACAATTGGAATTAAGCCAGACGGCATTTTAGTCCTCTAAAAGCACACTTTCTGGACACTTGCACCAATTTGGTCGAAGCCGCAGCCCCGGGGATCAATCTCAGAGCATCGTGGAACAGTTTACACTTGACAAAATACGTCTTTTGACCGCACGACACACTTTCATCGCGCACGTTTTTGTTTTCCCGGATCACTAGATGAAATTTTACTAACAAATAAACACTGAACGCGCAAAACGAAAACTAAACACGAAACGCACAAATACCGGGGACTGGCCGCCATCAATCGCCGACCACTGGATTGTGGATACGATTCCGTCATCACAGGAAATAGTTGCGTAATTTAGCCGTCAAAACCAGCTGAGCGCAGGCTTGTATATCTAGATGGCGCTGGCACAGCCAATGCCACAATGGCGCATCCACTATTCTAGCCGATGTGCTGACAACACGTCCTTGTCAAAACCACTCCACGTCAAGAAACCTGGAACAAAAGCCTCGGATTGGACGGATCAACAACGACAACCATGCAAACGACTAACTGATTATTCTTTCGGATTCTGAACAAACTGGGGGCTGAGAAAGGCCTCCTTCAACAGGTCGAAAAGTACAAACTGAGCATTACTGCAGTCTAGGAAACAAATTGAATTGGTAGCGAGATCAACGACAAGAAATCGCACACAATTTTTAGAAGTGGCCAACCATCGGGCCACAAGGAGTTTTAAGTAGCATTTACAGTGAACAATCACCTGAAGCCCATCATTATTGACTTCAAACCCATAAAGGAGCGGCTGTGTGAGATTCGCATTTAAGGTCGCCATACACGATCGTGCAGAACAACGACCGAAATTCCATCGAACCATCAAATATCATAGAACGGAGGAAATGAAAATATTTTTTTCAAATGAGTTTGACGTGGTTCGATGCATGTTGGCAATCAAAATGCTTGGCAATGATAGCTGGCGCCAGGGGACCACGGTCCAATGAAAAATATAACGACAGCGGCAAGCGACTTATCAACTGTTTCCCGCATCGACGCATTCACAAGCAGACCTGAAAATGTCCAGACGCACATACCGTCAACCAAACTGAGCAAGTCCTCATTTGCAAGAGGTGGGCGTCTAATGTGATGGATGTCCGCTCCTATCGAGGAGCAAACTGCGACTCAGATCATTACTTGGTAAAGATGACCTACAGATGTAGAATTTCTACAGTGCACCAATCGAGTATCACCCCTCCCAAAATCTTCGCGGTTGATAAGCTTCTGAGCGATTCTACGGCGGTGGCGTATTTTACCGCCCTTGAGGAAAGACTATCGCCTATGCTACATAACATCAGCAACAAAGGCGTCCAAAGGTTCTGAGAAGAACTCAAGGGCACCATCAAGGAGGTAGCAGAGAAGGTCGTGGGATATAAAGCGCCGCGAGCGCGAAATGACTGGTTTGACGAAGAATACAAAAATTCACTTGAAGCGAAAAACAAGGCTTATAGACTATGGGTTCAACGAGGAACCAGAGCCAAAAGAGAAAAGTATGACGAGCTACGGCGAATATCGAATAGAATAATTAGACGTAATAAACGTAAACACTTTGACGAGAAGTTGCTGATTATTAACGAAAACTTAGCTAATAGAAACACCAAACAAACGTACAAACTATTAAATACAAGTAATAAGTGGCATCAACCCAAGACTAGCCTCTGTTAGGACAAGGATGGAAACATCATCAGCGACACCGATGGCATCATCAAACGATGGGCCTCTTATTTTGAATCGCTTCTGAACCTACCATCCAACATCCCTCACAAGAAGCTCCCAACGATATTGTTGATCTAGGCCTAGCCAGCATCAGCTGATCTGCAAAAATTCGTTGGAACGGGTCTAGTTATTGCAATACGTACATCAATTACTCCTCTACAGGGGCATATCACTAGTTTGTACGTCATATAAAATTTTGACGAAAATTTTGGAAAATAGAATAAAACCAATCATTGGCGAATATAAAAGCGGTTTCAGACCTGGTCGCTCCACAACCGATCAGCTCTTTACGGTCAAACTGATACTCCAGACGTGCTGGGAATACAACGTAAACGTATACCAAATCTTTGTCCACTTCAACCAGGCATACAACAGTATCGATCGTGGAGTACTGTACAACATCATGCTGCAATTTGGTATACCGACAAAATTAGTGCGACTGACGAAGATGACGATGGCCAACTCCGTCTCACATCCATCTCAGGATCCATAATAGACTTACTGATCTATTTGAAACACGCACTAGTCTGAAACAGGGCGATGGACTGGCACCGAAGCTCTTCAACCTAGCACTGGAATACGCTATTCGGGCTATGAATATGAAAAACAGCAGGACGCTACTCATCAAGTCGACACAATTAGCAGCGTACGCCGACGGCATCAACATCGTTTGCAGAAGATTAGCCGACACAGAAGAACTTCTGCATACGCTCGATACCGCTGCAAAAGAAGTTGGACTACGTATTAACGAGGGTAAAAATAAAATAGATGCAATCGACGACAAGAACACCTGCACAATCGAGCATCAATGTGGGGAACCTCAACATCGAGTTTGCGAACGACTTCATTTAGCTGGGCTGCAACTTGTTAAGGGACGCCAACGAAACTGACCAAATGAAGCGATGTATACAGTTAGCTTAGCTAATAAGACTTTTTTCTCGGTTCTCCCCATCATGAAATCGAAGCATGTGCTATGCTATGGATGCGAAGCATGGACCCTATCTCAAGCTCCAGCCTCCAGAAGCATGCTAGACGCATTTGAACGTAAGGTTCTGCGGCGAATTTTCGGGGCTGTTTGCAACCGAGATGGATGGCGCAGCCGTTTACGATTCGACTGCTTATGTGCGACTACGGAAATCTTCTTTTTTCATTTATTCGTTGTTGGATTCATCGACTCATCAACGGCGGATGAGTACCCGACGTCAGCTTACAAGCTACGCGTTGTCGCCCGTTTGCTGTTTACACGCGACGTAGATTTGACGCGCCCGACGGGTTTACGCGTCACGTGTATTAGAACCTTAATGATCGCAAATGTTCGATTGCGTATTGAACCGTGCGCCGTCCGGTCGTAGCAGCGAAATATTCAAACGCAGCAAATTCAACACAGCTCGACTAAAGAATGCAACTGTCCTGCAACAATATAAGGACCATTTTGCGCAAAAAGCAGCTGAGATGCCTAGTCACCCAGATGGTGACATAAATGAAAACTGTGATGACATAGCAAATGCGAACATTGACAGTCCACTTGCTTTAGCAAGCCCGGATTGCCGGATTCAGCCCCGTATGTCCGAAGCTTCATGACAGGGAATCATTGAAAGAAATTAGTTGGAGGTTCGTTTAGCCGACGCATCAGATGACAATCGAAGCAGCATCGAACTCTTTTACCGTCAGAAGGCTCGAAAATTTCAGCGTAGTGTGTGACGCGGTAAAAGAGTTTATACGAATTCTCTTCTAGCCTCAGGAGAAGAAGCCGTAAGAAGTACAAACTTAAACGCCGTATACGGTATTATCTAGGAGTTTACAGGTTGTCGTAACTTCCGCCAACATCCGCTGAAGAATACTGATGGAGAGCTTGTTTTATTTTGAAGGAAGATCAAATGAGGCGGTGGAAAAAACACTTCGCTGCGGTCTTGAACCGTGTATCATGTTGATAATTTCGCTAACCATGAAAATGTGCCTATACGGTCCACTGCATCGATTATAGAGGAACAAGTTGCTGAAGTTATTGCACTTAACCGAGGAAAGGCCGCCGGACTTGACGGTATCACTGCCGAACTTTTTCAAGCTGCGCCAAGCGTAACTGCCTAGTTGTTGCACCCACTTGTTGATAAAGCGTGTAATACAGAGACCTTTCCCACTGAGTGAAAGGAAGGATTTATCATCGAACTTCCGAAGAAGGGTATCCTTACAGACTATAATAATTGAAGAGGCATTTGCACCTCTTGCCGTTGCCAAGATAATGGCTGGAATCGTCCTGGATAGACTAAGGGCTCACTTAGATAACACAATTGATAAAGAGCAGTCTGGCTTTCGATCGGTATCCTCCTGTGTCGATCACAATAACACCTTGCGAATCATCATCGAAGAATTCACTGAGAACGATTCTCTACTTCACTTTCTTTTCATCGATTTCGAGGAGGCTTTCGATAGTGTGAACCGAGATTCTATATGGGCGGCCCTGCGCAGGAGAAGCATTCCCAAAAAGCTTGTGTCAATTATCAAGGCAACCTGTGGCGGCATGAAATGTTGCGTTCCGCATAAAACTAAGGTATCGGGGGACTTTGAGATTCGCAGCGGAGTTCGGCAGGGGTGCATCCTCTCACCGATCCTATTCCTCATTGTGATTGGCGATGCGATGCATGCAGCCCTATCCGGACTAGACAGAGGAATTTAATTATATATTATATAAAATAATTAAATTCCTCTGTCTAGTCCGGATAGGGCTGCATGCATCGCATCGCCAATCACAATGAGGAATAGGATCGGTGAGAGGATGCACCCCTGCCGAACTCCGCTGCGAATCTCAAAGTCCCCCGATACCTTAGTTTTATGCGGAACAGAGGAATTTAATTATTTTATATAATATATAATTAAATTCCTCTGTCTATATATATATATATATATATATATATATATATATATATATATAAATATATATATTATATTGTATATCCTATCTATAACGTCTTGACTACGCTGGCGACATATGCCTATTCTCCCACAAGATCATGGATCTGTCCGCAATGTCGTTAGATCTTGAGAGGAAGGCAAGTAAAGTTGGGCTAAAGATTAATACAAAGCAGAACAAGGTTCTTAGCCCGCCATTACCAAAAAGGATCAATCAGGATCAATCCTATACATGGCGCCATCAATATTAACGGGCAGCCTGTGGAGAAGGTAAACAATTTCGTCTACCTGGGTAGCATGGTTGCCGAAAATGGTGATACGGAGCATCGTATCAATCTGGTACGGAATACTAAACAAAATATGACAGAGCAATTATCTCAGCATCAAGACCAAGCTGGGCCTGTTCCGCTCCCTAGTACTGTCTGTACTTTTGAATGGGAACAGCACATGGAAAGTTTCCGTAAGAGCTACCAGAAAGCTCTAATTTGTCTGGCCCGAAACAATAGGCGTGTTTTTTTGGGAATTTATCGCGAGTAGGATAAAATAACACACGTGTTACACCAACAACATTAACATGGATAGCTTAGTAGGGTGGCTGCCCTACACACTATAACCCCTCAATAAATTCCACTTGCTTGACACACAGATGGTTCTGGTGTCGTGTAGAACGTAATATGTCGATGTTAGCACGCTTGTGTTTGTGTCACTCAGCCAAAATCATTGGTAGACTAATATTACGTCTTGCTCTGATGTCCCATGCATATTATTAAATAATACATTTTCAATATAAAATAATTACTAAAATATCAATAGAGCAAAAAAAAGAAAAAAGATAAGAATTTGCTGGGGATCGAACCAGCGACCCATTGAGATAGAGTTGCACTTGTAGCTGTCACTGATAAGTAACTCGTTTGAATGATGTGTGTTAAGTTAGAGCGGTACACCGGGTTTATAAATGTCCGCCGTTGCAATAAATAAACGATCCGACAATCAAACTGAAATTTCATCCGAATTTTTAATTTATTTTCACCACATATGAGGCGCACCACTTGACGTCAGTGTAGACAATTTCACGATTCGGAATTTAACCTTAATGCCACTCTAGAGCGTTTTTTTGCGCGACCAGGGCAGGGAACCTACACGGTTGCATTGATATGCATACGAAAATGGCAGTGGATAGGTCACACACTGCGGAGGGATGTTAACTGCATTGCTTTACATGCCATGAAATGAAATCCCATTTCCAACCAAGGCCGACCATGAGGGGGTCCTGAAGTCACATGGCGTCGGTGTTTGGTAAAAATATGTAAGGCACTGGGCATGATACTACAAATATAGAGATAACGACACGCGCATGTATCTTCTTCTTGGTTGTGGATGGTGACGTCACTCAGAGACTTGCTGTTCAGAGATTTGCACTTTGCAGTTGAGAGAATATTTTGAATGCGAATCGTAAGATACGTTAAACGGTTTTTTCTCTGTGCGTTTAGTGAAAATTAATTGTATTTTGAATAAAGTGACATTTTTCGAGAATTTATTGAAAAAATTTCTTTTTGTGTTTAAAAATGCGTTGTGCTGTGTTCGGTTGTGATTCGTGTAATCAAAAGAAGTGGCCATCTGACGAGGATAAAGCGATTCGGTTTTACACCTTTCCGAAAGATGGAAAATATCGGGAAATATGGAAGCACAAGTGCCGAAGAAGCGGCAAACTTAATGAAGCTACGGCAAGGATATGCTCAAAACATTTTGCGTCAGAAAGTTATATTCGCAATCTACAGAATGAGCTTTTGGGTAAGTTAGATATTGCTTGAATATTCGCTTGTTGTCGCTAATGCTCTTGACAATATTTTGGTATCCAGGCATCAGCAATAGGAATAGTTTTATACTAAAAGAAGATGCAGTTCCGACTTTAAATCTTCCTTTAGCTTCGTGTGTAGACGCCGGCAAAACCAGCAATGAAAGGAAAGAAAGAGCTGCTGCGAGAATACGACGGACGGAAGTAGATGCTATTTTAAAAGATACTGGGGGAAAGTGAGTAATAAATAGAAATACATTTTTATTATCAATGCCGTTTACGAAATATTTTTTATTTTCTTCGGAAGAATAATTCATGGAAATGATTCCAATTATGGCATGCCGGTTCAAGCTGAACCATGCGAGGATGCTTGCAGTAACTGCTTAAAAAAAGATAATCGAATTGCTGATCTAGAATTCCGTTTATCGAAGGCATTGAAAGAACTGTAAGTCATGGAAGTGTAAAGCTATTAAAATATTTTGTCATGCTTATATTTCACCTTCTACACTCAGGGATGAAGTAAAACGAATGCTGGTAGAGGAAAAATCTGCGACGCAAGATGCCAGTAAATGTTTGATGAAAAAAACATACGAGAACGAAAACATTCAGCAGCAGTTAGCTTCATTGTTCACGAAGGGCCAGCTACGTAAATTAGAAACGCCGAAGAAGATAATAAATTGGTCAGAAGATGACATTGCAGAAGCCATCGTTTTATACGCGACCGGAGCAAGAAGTTATAAAATGCTTCTGAAAAAAGGCTTTCCATATCCGTCCGTCAGAACTCTGCAAAGATGGTGCCAGAAAGTAAATATGACCCGTGGAATCATAAAGCCTGTGATACAGATAATGCGGAAATCTGGATTAAATGAGACGTCTAGAGCTTGTGTCCTATCTTTTGACGAAATGAAGATTAAAGCCACTTATTGCTACGACAAAGCAAAGGACATAACAATGGCACCCGCGAATTATGTACAGGTAGCAATGATTAGAGGCCTTTTTGGAAATTGGAAACAACCAATTTTCTATGACTTTGACTGCAGAATGACCAAAGAAATACTGGTGAATTTAATTAGAACGATTGAGGAAACCGGATTTAAGGTTCACGCAATCGTCAGTGACCTTGGAGCCGGTAATCGCGCCCTATATAAGGACTTAGGAATTTCCCACGAAAAACCATGGTATTGCGTAATATTTCATGAATTATACTATGGGTGCTAATGATAATATGATTGCAGGATAATAAACCCGGTGCAAGAGGACAGAAAAATATACTTTTTCGCAGATGTTCCACATCTTATAAAATTGCTGCGAAACCACTTTCTGGACCACGGATTCTTACTAACCAATAACATCGAAGTAAAAAAGGAGATAATAGCGAAAATGCTCGAACTCACCAGTGGAGAACTTTCTATTACGCATAAGTTAACATCGAACTTGCTTTCAGTAAAAGGCATAGAACGCCAAAAAGTGAAATTCGCCACAAAACTGTTTTCGCACACAACAGCGATGGCTTTGCTTAGAGTGGCCAGTGGCGGACACTTAGAAACCCAAAATTGGCTCGAATGTGCGGATCTGATTAAAAAGGTTAGAAGGGATCGTTAGTTTATATTAATATTTTCTAACATTTAAATTTAATTGCAGACGAACGACTGGTTCGATGTTTTCAATGTACGAGTTCCGGAGACAGACTCAATAGAAAGGATGAAGGCATATGGAATGAACAAAGATGTTCAAAACAAAATATTGATCGACATGACTGAACTCATAAAAAGTATTCGAGTCATAGGAAATAAGAGCCTTCTTCCTTTCCAGAAAGGTAATATTAGATATTTTAAACTTCTAAAATATATTAACCTCATGATTTGCTTCAGGGATCATACAAACCAACACGGCCTTGCCTCTACTGTTCAATGAATTAGAACAACAATATGGAATGAAATATCTTCTGACCTATAGACTAAATCAAGACGTATTAGAAAACTTCTTCTCTGTTATCCGGAGTAAAGGTGGCCTTCACGATCATCCAGATCAACTGGAATTTCAATATAGACTCCGAAGCTATATTGTCGGTCGCAACGAAGGGGCTTTTATTTCAAGTATAAGTGTCGATATTGATAATACACCGGATATTGAACCTACATTTTCAGGTTAAAAATTTAAGCAGAATCGATATATTGTCGATATTAATTTCGAATTGAATTTTTACAGCTAAGGTGTTAGGGACTCTCAATCAGGAGCCCCAGCCGATGGAGGAAGAGGAGGACCTTCTCAACGAGTTGAAGGAATTCGAATATGATGGACTGGAGAACTTAGCAGGTTTCATTTGCCATAAACTTAAACAAAATTCTCCTTATATTTCAGTTATGGCCGATAAAGACACAACTTGGACATGGGTAAACCAACTAACCGAAGGAGGACTTTCGAAACCAACGCCAGAGTTTATGGAAATCGCCGAACAATTAGAGGTAATTTTTCATAAATTTAACCTAAATGATTCTCTTTGTATTTGCAGCAACTACTTCAGAGACCTGTTGGATTCAGCAAAGGATGTGCTCTGCCAGGATAGTATTAAGAAATTATTTTTAAGATCAAGATTGTATTTTAGGATAAGAGAACTTAATAGAAATTTAAGAGAAAATGTAAAAAGGAAATTAGGCAATAAGGATGAAACGAAAAGAAAGAATAAAATGAAGAAAATTGTTACATAGAAACAGATCTTTTTACTTTCTTCGTTTCTTATTATAGCAAAATTATTCGACAAGCCTGATCCAAAGGAACATCTTTCAATATTGTAGAGATGGAAAATAGACGCGAATTTTATTTAAAACGCGAAGTCGCAAAGATTTAAGCAGTTGCCATTCAGTATGCAACACCATATTAACTTCACACTGAAAGCACACAAAGTCTCTGAGTGACGTCATGCGCAGAACGTGCACACATTCCCCATGCTATTGTCGTTATCTTCTCTACTTGTATCATGGGCACTGGGTAAGTCGTTTAGGGAGTTTCGCCCCATTGCCCAGAACAGACTACGATGGCGCGCAGGAGTGGTTGACGCGTTATGGCCCACTAGGGGTTAAAGCAAAGTAGTAGTATGTAGTAGTGGTAACCTAATGTTTCGGTAGCAATACGATCTTGTTCTTAATTTTCATGTTTCACTGAATCGTAGGGCAAATTTAAAGGATACATTATTTCTTTGGAAAATATCAATTGGCGGTAGGTTTAGGAGAGTGTTCAGGGAATTCGAAGATTTGGCTATCAGAGCTGCAGTAATTTCCAGGCATCCCTCTCCTTCTCTCACTCTCTCTCTCTCTCAATTGCCCTAACCCCTTGTGGAGCATAGCGCGTCAATTGTTCCATGTGGCCCAGTTGACGATTCTCGGCATAAACTGGTTTCGGAGAATGCAGTTGCCACCATGCACCTCCTGCACATCCATGGCCACGAACGTCGTCGTGAACGGGATTCGAACCCGAACACCCAGGCATCCCAGTCCCTCAAATTTCTCAAATTTCTACCTCGATCACAAGCTTCGGCTCCTCCTCTTATGTGGGAATACACTTCCATGTGAAAACTAGGTGTGTACATAGACAAGGGATGCCATTGGCAAAATGTGAGAGAAGTAATGTTGATGTGAACAAATTTAGTTTGTGCTAGGTTTCCGACCCACGGCACAATTTTGCAGATATTTCGGGGGTGTTTGAACACCCAAAATATCCCCCCGGCTACGCGCCGGTGACACTGTGCAACCGAACCCTGGAAAATCAGAATCAGTATTACAGTCAGTAAGCACTTCCCTTACATCAAATCGGATTCCAATTCTAAACAATGAAACCTGCGAAAGATTACATCTTGATAACTTTTTTTATATGAAATTTTGTGTATTCAAATATAATAATACCTTCATATATTAATAATATATTAATATAGTTTTATCTATATATTAATAGTCTACATAATTCCCAAGCAAAAAAAGATATAGGTAAACACTTCAAGTAACACAGTTTGTGTACACTGTACATCAATTTGTTCTCATAAATAATTTAAGCACCAGTCGAAAATGTTGCGGTGATGAACTCTTTGCACTTTCGAAGTTGATAACCAATCGAAAGCTTTAATTCATATAACATATATGGTTTTCTAAAATGTATTTTCAGAAATTCAACTTCTTTCCCATCGAAAATGAGATACTTTTCGAGTGCTATACGTTTTAGAGTAGAAGATTGAAGAGAAGGACCCAACAAATGCACACGACTTTTATGTACGACGAGAGTAATTTCGTTACAGAACCCTTTCCGTTGCACCCGAACAATTTCTATTTGTCCAGAGATCATTAATCATTCTGCAAAGTAAAGGAGGGAGATATTGGGGAAACATGTAATTGACGATGTAAGTGTTACAAGACAAATGAAAATAGTATCAAAAATATTGTGATTTTCGATTTAAGGAAAATCTAGCTAAAATACAGTTTGCAATTCTTGAAGATCTCCGTAATGGTTAGTGAAAGTATCTACGAAATTGAAGAATTTAAAGATGAAAGAAACGACTATAATAACAGACATAGCGCCGAAATCATGTGTGTCAAAATGGTAACACTTTCGCCAAAAACGTTAGGGGAATGCAAAAGAAAGGCCGTAACGTAGTCTGCTTTGGATTAAGTAAGAACCTTAGTTCGTTCATTATCCATCGAATGTATACGCCGCCGGTTGAAATCAACCAAGTGTATATGTGACGCTCTTCAAAGGATAGACTTGTAACGACATTATGAAGTTTTGTCGCAGCCACATCGATTTTTTGAACACTTAAATTTATACAATCATTTATCATTGGACCTTTCTTTGTCTATCTGACAAGAAAAAAATGATGCAATAATACGTCTCTATAGTATATTGCGATATGTTAAGGTTTTCTACAAGAGTTTTAAACAAGCCGGTACTAAAGTTTTTGAATTAAAAGGATTACTTTGAAAGCATATACGAGTATAAACCGTGGTATGATAAAAAAGTCGCCAAAGGAAGGCCAACATTTGAAAGATTGAAACGACCTAAAAAATGTATAGTATCTTCCATTCCGCCAGTTTCAAGAACACCAGTTTGATGGGTACGGGTGTCTCCCATTTTCTCAATTCAACAGCCGTTTTTGTACTCAAGACCTAGGCCTTATAAACTTAGTGTCACCACACACTGTCGAACTCGAACACGAACATGGTACAAGTGGACCGGTTTTCTTCATGTTTATGTGAAGTGTGTGTGTGTCAGAGGACATTTGTACCAGGTTCGTGTTCGAGTTCGACAGTGTGTGGTGACACTTATAGAGTGTATTGTTTTCGTCACTACCAAAATACGTAATACCTTAGACCTTGAAGGAGAACCAACCAAGAACTTCGTTGAAACCGATAAATTTACGAGATGTCAACTACCCTAAGTGCGAAATTTAAAGTAGCAGCAGTGGCGACGGAACCCGGTGGGAGGGGCAGCAAATAATTTTGTGCCCAGTTTAATTACCAATGTTTATACATTTGTACGAAAAGAGTGAACGATGACACATATTTCAAAATGTTAGTTTCCAACATAATGGTAAATTTGGCTACATATAGAACTAAACATGAAAGTGTCACTTAGTTTTTGACGTTATTTCGGATACCTCTGTTTTCTGTTAATCTGTACCGGTTCGTCGTGTAGTTTTCCTTAGATATTGGTATTTTTCTTAGCAACGTGATGGATGGATTTCGGGATGTGAATAGTGTCAAATTCAGAAGAGTTATTTCCAAATGAACCGTGCGTAATCGTTTGAATGAAAGTGCCTGATTTGCAGATATCCGATAAAAGTACCGCGAATTACAAGGAAGCGCAAAATCGCCCGACATCCGTTAGACAGGAACCACCGCAATTGGAGTACGAGGCATTGGGGAGCGTTTTCTTCTCTGGTGAATCAAGATTTGGCCTATGTGAAAATAATGGTAGAGCTATAGGGTTTGTGATTGAAAAATGCGATCTTCGATCGCCTTAACCTTTTAGCGGTGAATCCATTATGGAGTGGGGCGCTATTTCCTTAAATGACAATAACGATTTTGATCGCTAAAGCAATTTCACAGTTCAGCGATACATTCACGAAGTGCTACGCCTTATGTTATTGCAAGGTGGACAAGATTTAATTTTCATGCAAAATGGGGCCTATCCTCATACTGCAAACATAACAACAATATCGGTTTTCTTCACTGGCCAGCATGCACCCCGGATTTAAATCCCATAAAACATTTATGGGACCAGCTGGAGAAACGCATTAGGACCCGTTCCAATCATCGTCAGACATTACGAGAACTGGAACAAGCCTTGAAGAACGAATGGGCAAAACATACTCAGGAGAGTATCAGGCGTCTATTAATAAGCATGGCTAAGCGAATCTAGGCTGTTATTCGAGCTTTTTCACATGATGAAGCAGATCAAAACATAACTAGGTGATTATGTGAGAAGACAAAATACCCGGCTTCGCCGATATGGATGTGTATAAAGTTTGCCGGAAATTTTCACAGAAAATATGCAAACGAGATGCAATATGCGGTCAGCTTTATGGTGCAAGTGTCACCATACACTGTCGAACTCGAACATGAACCTGGTACAAATGTCATCTGACACACACTTACACTTCACATAGGTGTGAAGAAAACCGGTCCACTTGTACTAGGTTCGTGTTCGAGTTCGAGTTCGAGTTCGACAGTGCATGGTGACACTAAGATACAAGCTATAATCAATGTTTAATTTAATGCCAACTACCTACCTACCTACTACTACTAGGGACAGCATCCGAAATTCGACTGCTGTCTCTAGAAATAAACTATAAAAGTGCGAAAACATATATCACACGCACTCTGGTTTACTTCCTGTGTATCTGATCTTATGACTGCGCCTATAAAACCGTATAGTAAGATACGAACTATTTCTCTAATGCTGCTTTTGAGCTCAATACAATGCAGTATCTATATATAGATCCGGATAGAAAGATACGATAGACTCGAACGGAAAAAATACTAACAATTGATTTAATTTCTTCTCTATACCAAAATTGTTCGGCGGTAGCAAACAAACTATTTATCCGAATGTGTTAAAATATAGTTTGTGCACACCTCTGAAAGAATACCTTAGGTTAGGCATGCTCCTCGATCAAGCAGTGTCCAGTGATAAGCCCCACCATATTTCTCAAATGTCTACTCAGCATCAGCATCCCGTAGGATTAAATAGGATCCAGCTTAGGCCATAATTGCCTAGTTGCATGACATGTGGATCCACTACTCCATCTGGCGCTGGCTCTGTCATACCCCACATTGTGGGTAATCATTTTGCAAGCTGCTAGAGGCATCCCTGTTCTACGCCACCACTCCCTGATCTCGTTAGTCGTTCCCGCCCGAGCTAGTTCGTCAGCTTTACAGTTCCCAAATATATCACTGTGGCCCGGTATCCAGCACAGAGATATGTTAAAAAAACTACCCATCATCCTGAGAGAGTCGCGGCAGTCCAATGCCGTTTTTGTTGTAACCAGGACAGAGCTAAGCGCTTTAATTGCCGGATGTTGTAAGCGAGACCGAACAAGAGGAGAGAATGCTTCAAGTACATCGTAGGGCCCATCGCAACGCAGAGGAGAATAGTCTCCAACTGCTCGAGCATTTTTATTTTCCTAAATTGTCCTCCAAAATTAAAAGTCTGGTAAATCGATGCACGGTCTGCAAGGAAACTAAGTACGATCGACACCCTAACAAACCTCATCTGAATCACACACCATCGCCTAACTACCCAGGTCATATTGTCCACATAGATCATTTCTCTACAGAAAAGCATCGTGTACTAACTGCCGTGGACAAATTCACGATATTCGCTCAGGCAAAAGTAGTCCCATCAAAGTCTGCTGAAGATATTAAAGAACCATTAAGGGATATTTCTGCTAGGGGTGACCGTTTTTTTTTTTTGGCTATAACCCACATTCCACAAAAAACTATACCATAATTTGTTTTAGGTAAACTACCTGATGACTGGATTAATATAAAAACTCATCATTTTAATCGGTGGTAAAGTTTCATTTCTTAAACTAAAATTAAAACAATAATATAAAAAAAAATAAAAAGCCCGAATTACTTACTCGTACGTGATCAAATAGGACATTGTGACGCATCTGAGCAGTGCTTTGCTATAGCTTTTTCAGGTCAAGTATACAAAAATCCGAGACAGAAACTCTTAGATAACTTTCTGAATCAAATAGATAATTTTCCGGATCAAATGGATAATCTTCTGGATCAAACAGATAACTTTTTGGATCAAGAAAATAAGTTTCCGCACCATGCACGTATTGTATCATGCAGATAAAATAAAAAAGTTTCCGGATCAAACAAACAGTTTTCCAGATCAAATAAATCAATTTCGCAATGTAATCCCATATTGCACACGAAAATATCAGTGAAAGTGTCTATATTAAATATTATTATTATTATATTAATAGAATCAAACCAGCCTTCAGCTAGCTTGCCGAAGGTATGATACCCTTCACGCGATGGGTGAATTATGGTGCATTTGCCACTTTGAAATTAGTAGTAAAATTTGTTCCGATTTCACTGTTCTTAGTGGGCCAATTTCAATCAAATTAGAATGTGGTTCTGAGTGATGCTACAGCGGTGGCGTATACTACCGCCCTTGAGGAAAGACTATCACCTATGCTATACAACATTAACAACACAGGCGTCCATGGGTTCTGGGAAGAACTCAAGGGTACCATCAAGGAGGTAGCAGAGAAAGTCGTGGGATATAAAGCCCGGCGATAGTGAAATGACTGGTTCGACGAAGAATGCAAAAATTCACTTGAAGCGAAAAACGAGGCCTATAGACAATGGATTCAACGAGGAACCAGAGCCAGAAGAGAAAAATATGACGAGCTACGGCGAATATCGAATAGAATAATTAGACGTAAGAAACGTAAATACTTTGACGAGCAGTTGCTGAATATAAACGAAAACTTAGCTAATAGGTACACCAAGCGTACAAACTAGTAAATACAATTAAGAACGGCTACCAACCCAGGACTAGCCTTTGTAAGGACAAGGATGGAAACATCATCAGCGACACCGATGGCATTAACAAACGATGGGCCTCTTATTTTGAAGAGCTTCTAAACCGACCATCTAACATCCCCACACAAGAAGGTCTCGACGATATTGTTGATCTAGGTCCACCCATTCAACCCCCGACAGTAGAGAAAGTTGATCTCGCGTTGCGGTCGCTAAAACGAAATAAAGCGCTGGGCGCTGACGAGATTCCAGCTGAACTGCTAAAATTCGGTGGAAGGAGTCTAATTGATGCTATGCATGCATGCATGCATGCGAGTATGGGAGGACGAGGAGAACCCAGACGATGGGGGCAGAAGCATCATCTGTCCAATTCACAAAAAGGGAGATAAACTGCGGTGTGAGAATTACAGGGGCATATCACTAGTTTGTACGTCCTATAAAATTTTGACGAAAATTCTGGAAAATAGAATAAAACCGTACGCAGAACGAATCATTGGCGAATACATCACAGCGGTTTCAGACCTGGTCGCTCCACAACCGATCAGCTCTTCTCAGTCAAACTGATACTCCAGAAGTGCTGGGAATACAACGTAAATGTATACCAAATGTTTGTCGACTTCAAGCAGGCATACGACAGTATCGATCGTGTAGTACTGTACAACATCATGCTGCAAATTGGTATACCGGCCAAATTAGTGCGACTGACAAAGATGACGATGATCAACTCCGTCTCACAAGTCAGGATGCATAATAGACTTACTGATCTATTTGAAACACGCACTGGTTTGAAACAGGGCGATGGACTGGCACCGACGCTCTTCAACCTAGCACTGGAATACGTTATTCGGGCCATGAATATGGACAACAGCAAGACGCTACTCATTAAGTCGACACAATTAGCAGTGTACGCCGACGACATCAAAATCATGTCCCGAAGATTGGCCGACGCAGAAGAACTTCTGCATACGCTCGATACCGCTGCAAAAGAAGTTGGACTACGTATTAACGATGGTAAAACTAAAATAATGATGCAATCGGTGACAAGGACACCTGCACAACCGAGCATCAATATGGGGGACCTCAACATCGAGTTCGTGAACAACTTCATTTACCTGGGTTGCAACTTGTCAAGGGACGCCAACGAAACTGACGAAAGCGACGGATACAGTTAGCTAATAAGACTTTTTTCTCGGTTCTCCCCATAATGAAATCGAAGCATGTGCACAGAAACACGAAGCTCCGCGTGTACAAAACCATTATACGACCAGTGCTATGCTATGGCTGCGAAGAATAGACCCTAACTCAAGCCTCCGAAAACATGCTAGACACTTTTGAACGTAAGGTTCTATGGCGAATTTTCGGGGCTGTTTGCGATTGAGATGGATGGCGCATCCGGTACAACCATGAGTTGTATGAAGTGTACGATGAGCTGCAAGTCTCGAAAATCGTCAAACTACAACGACTTCAATGGGCAGGGCATGTACAAAGAATGGACGATGATCGCATACCTAAGAGAGTAATGAATTCAGAACGAGTCGACGGAGCGAGACTTCGAGGACGACCGAGATCTCGTTGGGAGAGCGCAGTAGGTGTGGATGCTGCGCAGCTGCTGGGCTTCCAAAATTGGAGGACGCGGTCACGTGACCGAGATAATTGGAGGACAATGATCCAGGCGGCCAAGGCCCGACGTCGGGCTGTCGCGCTACGATGATGATGATGAGGATGTGTTTCGGCTGTCAATATTATTGAATAATATGAAATTTGGTAAAAATATCTTCAGAAATAAAAATTTTTTACTAACAAAAACTTGCTTTTGGAACGGTCGTTCCTATGACAGCTATATGATAGAGTAGTCCAATTTGAACCAAATACGGGAATGTAGAATAATTTGACTAAATATACTACTGATTAATGTGAAATTTTAGAGATATCTTTAGAAATATAAAAGTTTTTTCTCACAAAGACGAATTTTTGCACCAGTCGTTCCTATGGCAGCTATATGACGTAGTGGTTCGATTCCGTTGGTTCCGACATACATATATGGTAGAAAGAAGGCTTTGTACAAAATTTCAGCTCGATGGCTTTAAAACTGAGTGACTAATTTGCATAGAACCAGACGGACAAATCTTAATCGATTCGTCTCATCATACTGACCAAGAATATATAGTTTATGTGGTCGGAGATGCTTCCTTCTGTGCATTGCAAACTCCATGACAAAGCTAATATCACACACTCACATCCGTGAATGTAATAAAAATATAAATGACATGCAAGCAGACTCCTCCTCTTCTAATAACCGCATAGTTGCATAATGGAATTCAACATTAACCATTATTAGCCCAATGATAAAATACGAATATGTAATTTTTAATCTACGATACGTTGATGTATTACTTTTTTCAAATTGACCGAATTATATTGAGAAAGTCAGTCGCGAACTAGAATTACTTCCAACCAAAACTTTCCTCCAGGGATGAAACGTGTCATCGCTCAGGAAAATGGTGGAAATGGCGCTTCGTACAGCAGTTTTGCATTATTCGTTAAAATTACCTTGCTTTCGGTGGTGTCGTAACAATCAGAAAGTCTTTTGCTTTTCATTTCCTTTATAACATACTTGGTGGATTTAAGGAAACCCTCCTGCTGTTCATGCAGATGCAATAAAATTCGGAAAGGTCTTCAGAAGTCACCCCTTTTATCCATTCTCGTCCCATATTTATTTTGTGTATGAGGAATAAGGTTGAACCCAATAGGCGAAAATGGATTTACGTATGATACCATGCATACTGTGATGGAGGTGTAAGAATAAGGAACACACTATTGCGGCATGGCTGATGGCGCACGACAGTAGTGAGGCATTTACTCCTCCGAACCCAAGTCGATGATATTGAAACTTTCATTCGGTGGTACATATAACGGATAAGAAATCCCCTTTACTACTCCCAAAAGTGACATTTTCGCCATTTTCCATTTACGAATCACCACAATATGCCATTAAGGTGTGTTTTTGCAATCCCAAAGTATTCTCTTTCGGAGACTCGTTCCAATGGATTTCTGCATATCCTTTAACCAGTTAGGGGCGAATAATGGTTTGGAGCAGAGCGATTTTTTTCTCCATTATTGGCAATGGCGATGAGGTTGGGTACGGGTTGCGGAGAGTTGGCGTTTTTATTACATTTTTTCGTCTCTTTGGCAGATAAGAAAAGGGTAAGGACCGGGACAAATCCTGGGCGAAAGCATTGTGTAGCACTGATCGAATACAGACCAGAAAAATTCTTCGTTATTGCTTCATTTGAATAACAGCCTCTTTATTGTTTTACAACCGAAAAACAGATTTCATGTTATTTGGAAAATTTACAGCCATAAAACAATGCGAAGGGTTCGCCTCTATTTTATAGCACTTAAGTCGATTTCCTGATTGAATTCTGTGTGGATTTGTCGTTAGACTGTGCATTGAAAACCTCTTAAGGGAGCGTCAAGTGTAGATACAAGTCAATTGCATATTATTTTTTCAAATACATTCAATAACCAGGCAACACGCATCAGCCAATAATGACGCGTATGTAAAATGTTCCAATATAAGACTTGTTTCAAAGTCCACCAATATAAAAGCTGCAACACAGTTTAATCAAATTCAGATAAACATTAAAATAAAATGTAATTACACATCAAGGATACCATCAGCTATCGAAAGAAGTTCCATTTTGAACAAAGGCGAGGAAAAAGATAATGGACGAGGATGTTATTGGTCCATTGAGTTTAGGAAACAGACATCCGAAATGGCCCTTAAAACGCCCATTAAATGTTCGAACTCATCATTTGGCAACGGATGGTTCGCAATCATAAAAAATGTCATCATCACATGGCTACTCTCTGAATCTTCTTCAATGGATTCTTACAAAGTAGTATTTTACGGCAGAACTGACCTAAGGAAGTAACCTTTCCGAAGAGTCGCTTCGTGGAAAACAAATAAAATCTTTCGATATTCGATACGGCCAGCAAACTGCAATCCGTGGAGCATATACATAGTTAATGGTCCAACTGAAAATGCTAAAAATTTTATGCGAAAATGCATTTGGCTAAGGAAGTCAGCCTTGAATTGAGTTGTACAAAATTCTCTAGAATTATTTGAAACTTTGTAGCAATTTAATTGTCTCATTGGCAACTACAAACTAAATGTTCGATTCGTATATAGAATTTCAAATTAGTTGGATTAGATCTCTTTTGTAGCAACACATGTGTAGACGTGATCAGCGTCGGCTTCTCTGATGATACGGTTAAACTAAACTTAACGTTTTTTTAAGAATAATATCGTCTAAAGTGTATCACTATCAACTCAATGGAACAAGATTAAGTTGGCAATGCACTCACCAAAAAATGATCAACATAAAGCCTATCGCAGTTCAGCCGAATGGTTTTATCCACCGATAGACCATACTCATCAGGAGCTGCCTTTAATCTATCGGAGAGGTAGCTCCACCACCCCAACTATTGTGCTGTATTCCAACTTTCGTCAGAATACATCAGTTAATAAAATGTTATTTTTTTTTTGTACCATATGCATTTTACGACATGGGTGCGAATTACATTGGCCGATCTACCTCCCCGATAGAGTAAAGGTCCCGATGAGTATGATCTATCGGTGGACGAAACCAGTCGGCTAAAGTGTGAAGGCTTCATGCTGATCAGTTTTCGGTGGAGTGAAGTATAAACTAAACATTGCCTATATCCATCCGGGAACCCTGTCAAGTAGTGACCTTGAAGGTGACTTACTTCGGATTGATTCAAATTTCATATTCATTTGCAAAGTGGTCGACGTATTTGATTATGAACATCTGTTTGCTTGGTTAAGCGAACATCAGGCCGCGCGACTTAGTCTTCCGACAATGGTTGAAATGCACCTATGCAGCTCTTTCCCACTAACGACTTTCGCCTGAAAACAAGGTGCGTGCAACAAAGCCGGACAAAGTAATGCCATGAAAAGCATCATAAAGCCAAATGGTGACTCTACCCATACGTCATATGATCATATGAAAAACGCTAAAAGTCCAGATTTTTAAAAAGCGAAAGTTTGCTAGGTGTAATAAAAAAACCAGGCCGAAGCGAAGCGTATATACCCTAGACTTGTACAGACCTAGTGGTGATACCAAAAGTACCAATTGGCAACGACCATATGCATTAAAAGTGAGTTTCCTATACGACCAGTTTATAGGGGAGGTTGGCAATCATTCAGTAGGATCTTGACCATTATCAAAATCAATTAACTAACCCATTCTACAAATATTTGTCGAGTTTTTCAAGTCGATAGCTTCATTCTATCGAAAGTTATTGCTTATTTGAAGTCTCACTTGAAGAGGAGGTAGGGGTTCCTTGGGTCGGATCTTGCTCATTATTGCCACCAACAAATAAGATCATGCTTCAAACATTTAAACAAAATTTCAAGCCTATAGCTTCACTCTATCGGAAGTTATCGCTTATTTGAAGTTTCATTTGTAGGGGAGGTAGGGGTTCATTAGGTTTGATCTAACCCATCTTAAATACCAACTAACCCGATCTCACTTCAAACATTTGACCAAAATTGCAAGTCGCTGGCTTGATTCTGTCAAAAGTTATCGCTTATTGAAGTTGCATTTGTAGGGGAGGTAGGGGTTGCTTGGGTCGGATCTTACCCATTTTCAATACCAACCAAGTAGATCCTACTAAGAACATTTTGTCAAATTTTCAACTCGCTAGTCTCATTTTATCGAAAGTTATCGTAATTAAAAGAATATTTAATTTTTTGAAATTTGTAGGGAAGGTAGGCGTTCCCTTGATCTGATTATGCCCAACTTACTAGAACTTAAGCATCTTCTTACTCCAGGGTTACATCTCAAAAATCAGGTGTCTACGTCAATTAGTGCAAGAGTTATAGACAAAAAACCCGAAAAGTAGGGTAGTACGGGGCTCTTTGTAAGAAAATTACCGTAAGTTTTCAGCTGATCAATTTTATTTTTTTTAGGGGAGTAGAAGATTATCCTCACGAGCAATCTGCCAAAGCTAGAGCTTTTTACGTTTATTTAATCGGGAGTTATAGATACATTTAATTATTTTACATATATAGGGGAGATAGGCGTTCTCTTGGCCTGATCATGCCCATTTTCAATACCAAGTAGATTATACTTCCAACATTTGACCAAAATTTCAAGTCTCTAGCTTCATTCTATCGAAAGTTATCGTGCGAACGGACAGACAGACAGACAGACGGACAGACGGACAGACGGACAGACGGACAGACGGACAGACGGACAGACAGACAGACAGACAGACAGACATGGCTAAATCGAATCAGGAGGTGATCCTGATCATTTATATATATACATTGCTATACCTCCGGAGCCTCCTTTAAGGTGTTACATATTTTCGTCGTGACAAAAACAATATACCCTATACTAAAAGTCTAGGGTATAATAACGGGACCTTTCTCACTTGACTATCTCATTTCTGGTTGTTCTGTAATGGCACCGGTAGAGTACACGGAGAGACACAATGCCGTATGCAAGGTAATCCATCAACACCTTGCATACAAGTACGGGGTGATCAACCAAACCGTACCGATCTACCAGTACACTCCACAAGCAGTGTTTGACAGTAATCGCTTCACGTTATACTGTAGCCCACAACAAACCCGATATACTCCTAGTCGACAAGACGTGTCGCTCTGCATACATAATCGATGTCGCTATCCCCCATAATAACAACATCGAGATAAAGCATGCGGAGAAAACGACAAACTATAGTGCACTAGCCCAAGAAATCAAAAAACTTTGGCATCTTGACAGTGTACGAATAGTGCCTGTAATATTGTCGGCTAGCGGTATAATACCCGAAGACTTTCTGACTTACCTCACCAAATTGAACCAGCCGCACAAATTGATTGACACTATGCAGAAACACCTTATTCTGCATACTTGTGCAATTCTTCGGAAGGTGTTTGGTGACATTCACTAACATACGATTGGGATCAGGATGCCGGCATAACACCTGCCCCAGGCATCTATACCCGCCAACTTGATGCTTGCATCCGTTGCGGGAATAAGACCGGCCAATGGGGCTGGGAATACGCCAGCCAGGCGCGGTAATCACTTCACTGTCAAGAATAGCCTTTTTTCTTCACTAAGGGACTGAAAATATCTTCAATAGTAGTCTAGTACATTCGTCTCATGACCACAGGGGGTCATGAGGCATATGATACCCAAATTATCAAGATATCATTTCATTGCTAAAAATATCTTTTTTCCTCATCAAAGGGATTAAAATGGCATCAGTTCTGACCAAAGGACTTAGAGTACCTTCAACAATGTGTTGGTTTCGTCATCCAGAATCAGAAGATACCCATATCTACTAGGTTTGATTTCTGTTTCTTTCCTGACAAAGAGAGTCCTTTTGTCCTGACGCACACCTGTAGCAGGACTATAATATCATCGTGTGGTACTTGTAATAACCCAATAAACCTACGCACCAACTTTGATTGAAATCGAACCACTAGAAATGCTTAGAAGAATTAAGCAAGTAAGTCTATGAGCGCCACCATACTGGGTTCTATACAATGGAGCGCATCTGCGCCTAAGTCATGGGCGCATCAACAGAGACTTACACTCTTTTGTCACAGTTCGGCGCCATGACTTTTAAGGAGAACCCCTTCATTATGGATGGGGAACCATTTCATAGCCTGTCCAGCAATGCAGTTATCACCCTTCCGCAATGTGTGACTTATCCAGTGCCATTTTCGCCTGCATTTTGTATGCCGACTAAGCTCTTCATTTGATATTGTTTCGGCACAGAAAATTCTTAAAAATCCACGAATACACGAGTTAACCAAAACTCCCATACAACAGCACAGAGAGAACCAAGATGCGAAACAAGCCCTGCTTGGTATTCATACTGAGAGAATAGCATCGCTAGATTTTATACAGTATGCTGAATGCGCATTTAGCCTGGTTGATACGACAAACGATGTCCTGCTCCATACCACAATTTTCGGCAACAAGGCTTGTAATGAACCATGACCCTATCTGGTTGTGCTGCTTCCCCCGGCAGATCGATGGCAGCACCTGATGAGCAATGATCTGTCGGTGGAACGAAATCAGGGGTCAAGTGTCCCATTACACCTGGACTCCGATGCGAGCGCGAAGGCAGGTGAGTCGCAAACTGTTCATTAATACTGATGGCAATACGACGAATTGGATTTCTTCTTTTTCGCAACGGCGCGTTAAGGACCCTCCTTCTGTAGGTGTTAATCTATAGCCCTGCCATGCTCGCCTCCCTCTGTCTCGTCCTTTCGACAATCCACCGGACATCCAAGGCTTATGCCCGCAATCCGTCAATACCAATGTACGCTTATCGATGGCATCCCAGTGTTCGTTCAAATCATTACCTGGGTGACTATTTATACCAAGTGCTTTCTGAGCGGGATGTTCGTTATACTGTTGTACGACAGCTGTTTTTTTTAGTCGGGCTGTGTTGAATCTGCAGCGCCTGGAACTTTCGTCACTAGGACGGCGTACGGCTGCTATTCGCAATCGAATAATAGCTATCACAAGATAAGGATCTCTTCCCATTCCAATATCGGCACTCCTATTATTTCGCACGTACAGTTACAGAAGGCGACTTTTGAATCTTTTACTAATGGCAAATTGATCGATCTGATCTTGTGACAGTCTTTATGCTCAAGCATGGTACCACCGATGAAGAGACTATGAAAGTCGCAGAACTCTACAAATCTTTCACCGTTGTCATTACGATAACCAAGACCGAGTCTCCCCATCACATGACTTTCGCACTCAAATCTCCCATGACCATCACAATATCACTTTTAGGTATTCTACTTTGGATGGCGCGGCGTTTAGTTGTTCGTAGAAGCAGTCTTTCGCCACAATGTTGTCGGGTTCAGTTGGAGCATAGCATTGTATAATTTTGATGTTTGTCATTTTGGTTGATTCTGCCGGAGACCAGATCCCATGATAAGAGACAGCACCTGACTACACCTGACTCATGACCACTACCTGTAGTCTTACCAAAGATTAACCATAAGGAAGATACCTCACTTAGTACGATTTAATTTTTAGAACGGGATGCACTCATGTTTAATCTTTGCCAATAATTCAAAGGTAAATTCCCTTAAGCGAGATAGAGACGGCAACACTTCAGTAATGGCAACTGCCTATAAAGTTTCAATGTGTGAGTAACATGCTTGTTAGTTGGCATTACCCCTTCGTGTACGCATATGAGAACCAACACGTATGGAACTACTAGTCAGTCGCGTTAATTTGTATGAAGTAGGGTATCTTCCTTATGGTTAATCTTTGGTCTTACCGGAGTACTCAGTGCTTCGGAGAGATAAATTTTCCGCGGTTCCACCACCACATCTCACTAACTCCTAAGATGTGTAACTTATACCGCTGAAATTCGTTCACTAACTGAAGAAATCGTGGGTTCTGGGAACCTTCTAATCCATTGTCCAGGAGAGTACGCACATTCCAGAAACCAATCTTTGTAATTGATAGATAGTCAAAAGTCGTAACCGGTGAGTCGGTCCTTATTCGTGTTTTCGGATCATGCTAGTTGCTGGTATACACATCCTGTAGTTTTTAGTCGCCTTTACCACATACCGGGAAAGGCCGTGGCATTATATCTACACCTCACCATAGGAAAGGACTGAAACTGGTAGCGCATAAATAGTTGTCCAATAGTTATTTTCCGAGATATGTAGACCAAAATCTTTTATCAACATTGCCTTCTACATATAAAGGAGAACTTTCTTTCGGGGGTTACAAGAACACGAAAGTACCATTTTGCTAGCAACGATTATTTTGTATTGACGATACAACAACTAGTCCTATTTCTCGTAGCCGTTCCCATATCTTTATCGCCGGAGTTATTCATACTAACATGATTTTGCACTTTAGTGCTGACTGCATTCTGCAATTAGGATGTCACATTGTCGCGCAATATGAAGCGACACACCTAAAACAGTTCCTAACACATGTTGCAAATCAGAGTATCTATTGAAAGGAAGGAAGCATACACAGCTTCGCAACCATGAGTTCAGGGCTAAGTGCACTGGTGGCTGATATGCAGATGCAAGGACAAATGCATTTCACCTCTACATGAATTAAATGCATTTGCCGCGTACAAATCCCATGTACCGGGCGGTAGTCGTGAAGAGATGCAACTGAATTTTCGCATTAGGCCTAATAAAATTGCGATGTCGCCTAGAAGAACATGACTTGGAGATCGGTCAGATTACCAATTTGTGGCTGCAGTTTGTATACAAGCGAAAAGTACCCTATTGGTAGTAAAGAGGACGTTGTTAATAGCTAAAAACGTTTTTATTGGGTAATGTCCTGTCAACTTCTTGTGTTGCTGACACCTATGGAAATTACTAATAATGGGGAAAACAAGTAGAAACTGTCTACACTGCAGTTAAGCTAGTATCGGTTTATCATGAGAATCTGCTGGCCATTATTTGCTTTTACAGGCGAATCTGTATTTAGTAACACACATTAGTTTTGAAATTCAATACGCGCTCGGAGGCCGTGTTCGTTCGGTCACCGCTCTACGATATAGAGCATATAGGTTCAATCCTCGGTGCGAAATCGGTGCGAACAAAACTTGCCAGTGGGTACTATTATAGACTCCCACTGCGCTCTGAGCTTGTCAGTATAAAGACGTCGCGGATAAGAGGTGCATCCCTGCCATCTTAATATACAGGTCTGACTGTAGAAAACAACTCTTCTGCAGCCATAGAAATTCTGCCTTCGATGACTACGTCATCATGACGTCATTAAGAATTTGCGTATAACGAACGCAGTGGAACTGCCGCTGCAAACACCTTGCGTACAAACGCACACAAAACACTTTCTCCACGCACATATTGTTTTCTCGGATCATTAGATGCAATTTAACTAGTAGGTAAACACTGAATTAAAACTGAATGCGGAAAACGAAAACTAAAGCCCCATTTTCCAAGCTGCGGAACTCCGATTCGTGCTGCGGAGCAGACTGCCTCAAAATCCTTGTTTTTCTTTTTTCGAAACTGCAAGATACCGCTACGTGTTGCGGAAGAGACTGCTTCCAAGGCAGTCTATTCCGCAAGACGCAGCGGAACTCTGCAGCTTAGAAAATGGGGCTTAAACAAGTAATGCACGAGACGCACGTAAACCTTAGACCAGTAGCGTAACTATCTAAAAAGGGGCGCAGCGGCGTCAAAGTCTAAGTCAGTGGCGGCTAGGGAAATTGAGTTTGGAGAGGACATGACTTTTTTTTTAATGGATGAAAAACTGCAGTTAGGCCGGGAATAGAAGCATGTACATAGAAATTCATTGCCAACATTTAAGAGCGCTAAGTAACTTCACATACTCTTTTGGTTGTCAAAATTCTTTGAAGAGCCAATAACCCGAATGTAAACGTAAGACATTAAAACTAAATGCGGAAAGCGAAAACTTAACAAGTAATGCACGAAACGCACGTAAACCTTAGATAGACCATTTAGCAATGGACCGTGCTTCGACCATTTAAAAGTGCTTCAAAATTTGGGGAGTAAGTCGACAGTCAGCCTACTCCCTTGGCGTTCGATATTGAGATATGTTGGCTGTTTTGTCGAACTGTTCATAAGCAAACGTCAATTCGCGTTAGCTTACCGACAATCAGCCTACTCAGTTGGCGTTAAAATATTGACATAATGTTGACTGTACTGTGGAATGGTGCATTGAAAAATCTTAATTTTTGTCATTATTTAAAATTCATAATCGAATGCTCCATCTGCCTGGAGGCGGAGCTCTGACGTGCTGTTACCTGAATCATTCGGCATCATAAACGGTAAATAATTAAGAGGGGGTACTATTTAAGCTAAAAATATATCTTTAGGACCATTTGACAACAGCGTTGCCATTTAAAAGGTATTCTGGAGTCGTTCAACGCAGTTCGTTAGTTAAATCTTTAACGCGTTTTTCTCGAAATGAGATTTTTCAATTTTGCTGACATTGTAACTGAAAGAGCAATTATCCGATTGTCTTGAAGCTTGTACTGAGTAGTATTGAATATTTTTACTCTACAATGACGTAGGATATTTTTAATTGGATGAAAATGGACGATTTGGCATTGAAAAACGACAATTTTATAGGCAAGAAAACAAACTTTTTTTCATACCTACGCCATTTTGTTAGGTTTTGATAATTTTCGAATATCCTACGTCATTATACAGAAAATACCTTCTAATTTAACGGATTTTTTTCCTTTTTCGGTTTTAACTCCTCAGTCGGCTGGAGTCATGTCAGCAGTGGAGGAACTTTTTTATGGGGCTTCCGAATCCATCGTATAATTCGCTTGGATCCCAATACTTTTCTATGAAAAAAATATGTAATATAGGTCAAATATAGCCAAATATGTTCTTAATTTGCCGAAATATTTAACTGAGTACTTTTCTTCCAAAACATTCTCGAAAATCAAATCAATCGAAAATTTTCAGCGTTCACACTGGCATAGCCCCTTAAGTGGACGTGGACGTCGCAAAGTCGAATTGCTCCCTGCCCGAGCCAAAATCCGCAGTGTGTGCAGTTCAAGCTGATGGCTCCGCGATCTACGAGTAATTTGGAAATTGCACCCACCCAAAATCCACGAGCCAGAACCCGACTGTCACGACAATTGTACGCCAAATCCAAACGGAACTGAGTAAAATTTTGTTATTTTTTCGTGTCGTCACTGTTAAGTAGCAACAATGAAATGGTTTTTGCATGTCGGTGGATGCCATGGAATTTATGTAAAGCTTTTTCAATTCAAGCATGAAATTAAATCGGATAAGCCAAAATTGTGTTCGTCATCGAACCTAATTTTAAAATGACGGCTGGCTCGCGATGGATCTGCTCCCTAGTTTGTGATTTCGAAACTTGGATCAGGATAATGCTTTTCTGTATGATAACACCAAACTAATGAATTAAATTTTAATTAAACTCAAATTCAATTATGTTAATCATTCACGTCTTAATATCGTTATAGTTAGCACAAAAGATTCATTTAGTTTTGACAGCATCTTGAGGAGTCATAACCAAATTCAACGCCGAGTTTTAATACCTCATATAACCATTTCGGTTTGGGCTAATATCACACGGGTGGTCATGACCTGAGGGATCCGCGGCTGTCAAGCCTTGTTAAAGCACAGGATTCAATGGTACAATGTTCATGGGCCATATATATGTCTACATAAGTTCTTTCTCTCCTTCCTTATGAGTGATAGCTGAACAAGTGTTTGATTGTTCAAATAAAAAAGTGGAGTGATGATCGGTTTTCGCTATTTGGCCCTTAAGTATTGGAGGGGCGTTGCCCTCCCCAATATTTGGATTGAGTGGGGGGGGGGGGGGCGAAAAGTGTCTTGCCCCCCCCCCCCCCCCCCCATAGTTGGCGGATAACTCCGCTGCCCTCGCGCTCGCATCGGGGTCCGGGTGTAATGGGACCCTCGGCCTATGGTTTCGTACCACCGACAGATCACTGCTGATCAATTGCTGCCTTCGATATGCCGGTGGAAGCAGCACTACCAGACCAGAATAGGGTTCATTGCAATGGCAATGTTGACGCGCCTATACCACTGGAAGGGTCAAGGCAATTGCCCTAAACCTAACATACTTTAGCCATTTATTATAATAATTTTTGTACCCGGTTATCTGCATTCTCCGAAACTAATTTATGCCAACAAAACGTCAACTGGGCCACAAGTGGTTACGGCAATTAAGCAGGCGGCCAAGGCCCGACGTCGGGCTGTCGCGCCACGATGCTGATGATATATCTTATTCCTTTCAATTTCACGTCTTACACAAGGGTAAGCTTTCAGACCCCTTCGAGGTACATAGCGGAGTGAGCCAAGGCTGCATTTTGTCACTTATATTGTTTTTGATTGCCATTAACGACTTCTCTGCAGTGCGCTCCATGAACACCAGAGCAAAGGTGTCAGATGGAACCTGTTTGAATACCTTCAACACCTGGATTACGCTGACGATATTTGTCTTCTTTCAAATATATCGGATCATCTTGTTCAAATGACGGATGACCTGCACCGCGAAAGTGGCAATGCGGGGCTTAAAATCAATGCTGCCAAAACTAAGTACGTGAGCTTGGATCCAGGAAGACAGAGCGGAATTTGTGTTTCGGGGCAGGCAGTCGAGAAAGTTGACAATTTCTGCTATCTCGGAAGCGTAATTACAGCAGAGGATGGAGCGGATGCCGATGTACAGTTTCGAATCAACAAGGCTCGAGCAGCTTTTTTCAGTTTGACTCCTTTCTGGCAAAACAACAACATCTCCAGACGTACCAAACTCAGGATCTTCGAAACCAATGTAAAATCTGTGCTTCTTTATGGCTGTTTAACTTGGAAGGTGACGAGGGAGATAGCAACTAAATTGCAAACTTTCGTGAACTAGTGTCTACGGCGCCGCATCCTACACACGCTGGCCGGAGGTCATTTCTAACGACGACCTCCTGTTCATTACTGGCCAGACAGGATAGACACCTCCATAAGAAGGCGAAAGTGGCAATGGATAGGTCACACACTTCGAAAAGAGGTGGAAAACATTGCTAAAAAGGCCCTCGATTGGAACCCACAGGAAACCAATGCAAGCCGCCTCGTTGGACGACCTAGAAACACCTGGAGAAGATCAGTTGAGGTCGAGGGTAGGTCATTACGCAAATCGTTGAGTCAGTTGAAAGCGATGGCGGCGAACAAGACGAGGTGGAAAGTCGGCTTGGTTAATGTCCTATGCCCCACAAGGGGTTGACAGGATCCAGAGAGAGAGAGAGAGATTCCTTTCAATTTAACGCGCACAAATAAGCCTCGAGGTGCCAGTAGTAAGGGATATAATTCAATGCAACGAAAAAGTCGCATTTAGAGAGATAGGGACGACAACACTTCACATAGTTGTTCAATTCATTGCATGTGTAACATGCTTGTTAGTTGGTTGTTGTTGTAGTGACGCCTTAAGGTAAGATACATGTGTGTGTGTCAGTTATATGACAGCAGCGGTTTCTTCTCCCACGATGTCGAGGCCTAAAAATATAGCGGCATCGATAGGAGCCTCCCATAAAGCTCTGGGCTTTAGCGAGGTAAGAGCTGCTGAGCATTTAAGGTAATGATCAACACCATAAGGTGTAGCGTTAAAAGTTGGTATTACACAGTTAAAAATCTCGGTATTTTTTTTAAACCTGGTCTTGGACTACCACCATTTTTAATAATTTTAATTCTATAATCTAAACCCTTTCAAAGTTTACTTCTATTTTAAACCAAATTTGTAATAAATTCTAATACAATTCAAAGTTTACTTCTATTTTAAACCAATTTGTAATAAATTCTAATACAATTCAAACCTTTTTGTGTTCTTTTTGTTCTCGCATTAGTTTCTAATCTAAGTTTAATTAAAAGGTAAACCCCACAAAGTATATTTTTTGAGTCTCAAGTCTCACTATAACTACTCGCAGTCAGCTCAAAATATTATGCTGCGTGGCCGAGTGGTCTAGGTCGCAACTCTACAACACGGAGTTCACAGGTTCGATGCTGCGCCATGGCGAAAAAAGTTAAAGATTAGCTGGCTAACCTGCGATGGGCTTAATAAAGGATTTGGCAGTTTAGAAAATTGAAAAAAAAAATAATGGAGAAAAAACTTAGAGAAGTTAAAAAAAACGCAGTAAAATTAATATTTTTTCATAGATTATAATATCTGTAGATTAAATTTTAAACCAACAATTTGATTAAAAAAATAATGCCAGAAAAGTTTAATATTTAAACCAGTGAAGTTTACGGAAGCAATTGTAATACTTTCATTTTATTAAAATCTAATACTATTTTGGTGTCGTCATATATGTAACCCGAATTAGCATTGCTAATAGACCAGGATTTTTAACTGTGTACCCGACGACGGGACGTGGCCGTTTGGATCATTGTTCTCCAATTATTGCGGTTAAATCATCGAGTCCTTCAATTTTGCAAGATCAGCAGTTGTTCGGTGACAGCATCTATTGAGTCTTCCCAACGAGCTCTTGGTCATCCAGGTATCCTTGCTCCACTGATATTTGCTAAGGCATGCGTTAATCGTTCATTCGTTGTACAAGACGTTGTAGTTTGATTCCCAAAAATTTCGGCTCATCGTACAGTTCGTTCATCTCATGACTGTTTTGGATACGCCATCCATTTCAGTCGCAAACTGCTCCGAAAATTCGCCGAAGACAAGTCGTTCAAATGTGTTTAGCATGTTTTCGGAGCCTTGAATTAGGGTGCAGGTTTCGCATCCGTGGCATAGCACCGGTGGTTTGATAGTTTCGTTTATGCGCAGCTTCGTACTTCTGTGAACATGTTTCGATTTCATTATTGTGAAGACCTTCGTCGCTTGATTCCGTCTATTTCGCGGGCGTCCTTTGACAGGTATTGCTTTCCATGTATGTGAAGTCGTCTACGAACTCAGTGCTAAAGTACCTGACGTTTATGTTCGGTTGTGCTAGCGTCCTTCATCTTGGCTGCATCATTATTTTCATTTTGTCCTCGTTAATGCGCAGGCTAACTTCAATCAAGATTATGTAGAAGCGTTTCAGCGACGAGCAGGTTTCGATACATGATGTTAATGTCATCTGCATACGCTATCAATTGAGTGGACTTGAAGAGTACCATGCCGCTGGTGTCCGCATTCATTACCCGGATAGCGTGTTCAAGTGCCAGTTTAAAGAGCATCGACAACAGTACAACGTCTTGCTTCAATCTAGTTTGTGTTTCAAAAAGATCAGTTTGTGAGAAGGAGTTGGTTATTGTCATCTTTGTTAGTTGTACTAGTTTTAAAATTGTAGCATGTACACTACGATCGATTAAGTCGCGTCGGCGATATATTTCCAGCACTTTTCCAGGATTTGCTAGACCGTGAAAAGCTGATCTGTTACCGGGTCAGCCGGGTCTATAGCTGCCTTGATATTCGCCAATGGTTCGTTTAGCGTACTGTTTTATTCTATTTTCCAGAATTTTCGCCAGTATTTTGTAGAACGCGCAGACTAGTGAAGTGCTGAAAGTGGTAATCAAATTTGACGAGTGACCCTCATTTTTGATTCCAATGTTTTTTAGGGTTTTGTTGAAAAAACAAAACCATTGTGAAATCGGTTAAATGTCTGTCTGCGCGTCTGTCCGTCTGTCAACAGAACATCTCACAAACGGCTGAAGCTACATAGTATATGCAATTTTGTAGGGCTGTGTAGAGTTATTATAGTTCGCCGGAAAAAGCGATGCGTCGTAATATGCTAACTTTAAGGGGAGGTCCCAATAGAGGGGAAATTAAGATAAATTTTTCTTTTCATCTGGTATAGGCAAGTGGGGTATCATGAGAAAGGGACCACCAAGTACATTCCAATTTTGGCATTTTCATCAAATTTGAAAAAAAGGAAAAGGGGTAGAGGGGAAAATATAATATCATAATTTGTCACACCCCCCTTGTATTTCAAGACCGTTACACCTAAAAACATTAAAACTTACAGGAAGATGGGTTTCAACTAGCACAGAAAACTGAAAATTATGGAATTTTGATATCTTCTCAACATAGGTTAATAATAGTATATTTCAATAGTCACGGTTAGCACACTCCTGCATCCCCCAAACATATCTGTAGTCAAAAATATTGATAGACGACGATAATCAACACCATGCGCAATTATATTTTCAAGTTTCGTAATAATCACGCAATATTTAATAATAATACATTCATTTAAATTTGGTCTTTTTGATATGATCCATACTAAAAATGCACATAACAGGCCTCTTGTACTACATACTAGACAGTTAAAAATCTTGGTCTATTATCAATGCTAATTCGGTTTACATATCTGACGACACCGAAATTGTATTAGATTTTAATAAAATGAAAGTATTACAATTGCTTCCATAAACTTCACTGGCTTAACAATAAAATTTGCTGGAATTATTTTTTTAATCAAATTTTTGGTTTAAAATTTAATCTACAGATATAATCTATGAAAAAATATTAATTTTACTGCGTTTTTTTAACCCCTCTAAGTTTTTTCTCCATTCGTTTTTTTTTTCAGTTTTCTAAACTTTCAAATCCTTTGTTAAGCCCATCGCAGGTTAGCCAGCTAATGTTTAACTTTTTTCGCCGTGGCGCAGCATCGAACCTGTGAACTGCGTGTTGTAGAGTTGCGACCTAGACCACCTGGCCACGCAGCATAATGAGCTCAACCCTATGTCAGAGTACGACGCCACTTATTAACTTGATGAGAGGGGACTTAAGCAGTGCGAAATATGCTTTGCTCATTTTGAACGACTTTGCATTTACAGCACTGTACTAATTCCTTGGCTCATTTTATCGAGTCGTTCGAAAAGAGTCGCTTCAAATAAGTGCCAAACAAAAGACACCGTTCCATTCTGTCTGTGGACAGTTCCTGAGGGGTTCACGGCAAGCAAATTTCTAGACCACTAGCAAAGTTTTAAACTACTGCAATCTTTGAACATAAGTTCTCTTGGTAGTCCAAGACCTGGTTAAAAAAAAGTCCGAAATTTTTAAGTGTGTAGTATTACTAGTACTACATATATGTAGTTCAGGATAGGAACGAAATATAGGGAAAATAAATCGTGTAGTTTTGAAATTTGGCGCAATTGTAGTAGACAGTCCCCTGAACATGTGCTCAAATTCGCTTAGGATAGAGGGTTCGGAAGTGTAGGGGAGAGGGGGTCAAATGTCCCTTTTTCCAGTTTTCCTTGATTATTTTGAAAACCAATGACCCTACAAAAAAAAATGTCTCAAAAGCGAGTAAAAGTACATTAAATTTCCTACAAAACAATATATCATACCCTCGACTGTCAAATGGTATATTATACTCTACTAGACCATAACATAATACAAGGTAAACTGATTTCCTCACAAGGAAAAACGGCACGATAACTCCCGACCAAATACAGTTAGCGACTTGAAGATTTGGTCAAATATTCTGATTGAGATCTAGTTGGTTGGTAGCACAGATAGGTATGCTTTGATCAAAGGTGCGGATACTTTCTCTAAAAATATTATATATTTCTAAAATTTTCAAACATGCCAATAACGCCCCACCGAATTTAAGTAGGCAATTCAAATTCGGGTGGAGGACTGCCTAGAACCTTACTACACTCCCCTGTAAAAATTAGTTCAATCGGATGAAAACCAAGGCTACTTTCCATGCAAGGTTGTCTTTTTATGTTAGTATTCATGGAAAACTCCAAAATTGACTTCGGTCCCTTTTTCCCCACACTTCCGGATCCGTTATCATCGGGGACTTTGGAGCATATATTCAAGGGACTGCCCTCATTAATTTTACAAAATTTCAAAACTATACGATTTTTTTCCAGTTTCTACAGTAATGTCTACACTAAATGAAACTGGAATATAGAAGGTTACGCCCGCAATCCGAGGGTTTTTTAGCAAGTGCTTTTTAAGAGTTTTGTAGTAAAAACAAAACCCTTATGAAATCGGTCAAACGTCCGTCTGTAGATGAAATATCTCACAAACCGCTGAAGCTACACGCATGAAATTTGGTGGAAATATGTAGAAGTATTATAATTCTCTGGAGAAAGCGATGCGTCGTAACATACCAACTTTAACGAGAGGTCCCCACAGAGGGGAAATGAAAGACATTTTTTTTTCGTTTGGTATAGGCGAGTGGGGTACCGTGTGAAAGGTACTGTCGAGTCCATTCCATTTTTGGCATTTTCTTCAAATTTAAAGAAAGGAGAAAAGTGGGAGAGGGGAAAATATGTGATCCGAGTATGTCCCCCACCCTCTTGCATTTCGAGCTCGTTATACTTAGAAATATGGAAATTTACAGGGAAGCGGTATTTTACTAGCATATAAAACTAAAAATAATAAATAGAATTTTGAAATCTCATCAAAAAAGTTTAATAGTAGGCCTATTCGATTCGCTCGGATCTCATTGGATCTTCATACAAATTTGCAAACCGGTCTTTGGTCTTTAATTGGATCTGGAGATCCAGCGAGATCCGGGGTGAATCGAATTATACCTTTGACACACGTTGCACGCGAATTATCATTCCCATCCGAATGATAATTCGATTTCATGTGTGTCCCTGCGAATGATCATTCGAGCATCGTCCGAATGATCATTCGCGCATTACAATTGGCAGGGCAAACGTAATTCCTTCTTTGTGTATGCCCTGCCATCTATCCGACAAATTGTTATTGAGTAGCAATAATATTCACCCGTTGATATACAATAGAAATAATATCCACTCGTTACTAAGCAAAATGTTCGTTGCTAAACGAAATAAACAATATTTATTCGAAAAATCAGTGCTAAGTCGAGTTTGTAGTGACTGTTGGAACGACGTTCACATTAAAGTGTGTGTGTCTAATTCGTCATTGCCAGCAATTCATCATTCACCGAATGATCATTCGGTTGCTGTGTCTGTCTGAGGTATTTTACATATATAAGTTTAAACGTGGCACTTAATAAACAAAACAAATCGACTCAACCCCTAAGCGCGCATACATGTATAGTATGTATTTTCCAAAGAATACATTCATATCGTGTCGCAACAGCGCAGCGTCGTCGGGCTCTGGCCGCCTGGGAAAAACACATTAATTATTTATTAAAAATCATATTTCGTTTGAAAGTTTGAGACCTCAATTCTAAATTGGTACGATTATTGTCAACATTTATTCAGTACTTTCTTATTTAAGCAATTTAAATGGACGTATAGATAAATTGACTCTCTACGGAATCCACGAGTTGTGCTACAATACAAACCCCCCTAAAAAACACCCGCAATCGGTTTTAATTATCGGTCGCATATCAGAAGTTAGGAGGTGCATGCTGGCAACTGCATTCTCCAAAACCAGTTTATGCCAACGAAACGTCAACTGAGCCACATGGGCAATTGAGTAGTATATCAGAAGTTGAGCTTAACACATTTCCGGAAATTCTACTCATTGCTTTGAAGAAACTGAACAAGCTGCTCAAGCTACTGCCCTGTTGCAACAAAGGTTTAGTCAGCGAGCAGTCGCTGTCCAGCTTCACTTGAGCTAGTCTGCTGTATCAAGAGTATACAGAAGATTTCAAGAGACTGGTGCCTTTAATTGGAGATCAAGTGCCAGCCGCCATAGGTCCACTTCAAAGAGAGAGACGATCGTCTCATTATTTCAACTTCGCCGAGGAATCCGCACCTGACGGGTGTTGATGTGCAGCAGCAGCTATTTGGGGCGTGGCTGCCAGCGAGTGGACAGTAAGAAGACGCTTAAGGGATGCCAATGTCTCTCCAAAACGGCCTGCAACGGGCCCGAAATTGATTGCAGGCCACTTGCAAGAGCGCTCCGCTAGTCTAGCTAGAGCATCTCAATTGGAGTGTCGCGCAATGGCGGCGTGTTGTTCCCTGACGAGTGCAGAATGTGAATGTGTGCATGGCATTGACAGGAGAGGTCGGGTCTAGAGGGGTGAGCCATTTGCGCTGTGCTGTTTCACTGAAACGGTTGCAGACGGCGGCTCCTGTCTGATTTGCGCTGGTATTTCCTTAGAAGGAAAAACCAAGCTCGTTCTCGTATCCTGGATAGGCCGAGGAGGAGAGCCGACAGCTGATCGGTGCATTGCTGATGTTTTCCGTGCCGACGTTGAACTCCGTTGTAAGCACGATTTTTTGGCGAGGACTTCGTTTAGATGCACGGCAATGCCCGGAAAATTGAAGGCGGCTTTGGAACGGGATTTCTCAAGACACAAAGTTGATCAGATGAATTAAGGACCGACTGCAAGCCATGACTAGAGTTAGGGGAGGGGAGTGGGTTATATTAAGTACTGATGCATTATTTTTATTTTAAGTTTTTTTTTTACCAATTTTTGATTCTATTTCTAAAATACTTTACAACCCAGTTTTCCTATGTTTTCATCCAGATAACGTTAATTTAAAAAGTACTCAACAAATGTTGATAATAATAGCCGCTTTCGATTCATTGGCTTTCGATCACGGACCGAAAACGAAGCCACTGCTCTGCGACGAGCGAACTTAAACAGCCACCATACAGATACTTCGCCATCGTAGGGGCGAATTGCCGGCTCAGTATACATTTAGACAGAGGCGAAAGAACTTGATGTTCACCCAATTTGCTTTCAACCTTGCTCCTATACGAGACCTGGGTTAAAACCGGTCTGTCGTTTTGTATGAAAATGATCTGAGATTCGGTTGAATCGAAAGCGGCTAATGGTACCAACTTAAAGCTGAAGTCTCAAGCTTTTAAAGGACTAATGATTTTTATAAATAATGTATTTTTGCGAAAATTACATACTTGTATGCGTTTCGGTGGCAAATAGAAATAATTCAGTGGTGTCTCAACACTCGATCGTTCCTGCTCAATTCAAACCAGAGTTTCCGCATTGGGAACACTTTGTCTTAAGTCACAACTTAATTGAGAAATATGGAGACGGTTATCCTACCACATACAATCTCACATTTTTCTCATACTTTATACTTCTCCCTTGTGTAAAATTTCTCTCCTAATTTAATTTCCTTTTTATCTGAGCACAACGTGCAAGAAGACTGGACTCAAAATTGATTGTTGATGCTTTTGTTTCCACTAAAGAAGCAATACTTTTAAAACCCCAGATACTTGTATATCGAATGATGAGAGTAAGCTTCGTACATATAAGCAATATGAGAATTTCGTCTAGACCAAATTGCACGTACAAAGTTGTGCGCGCACGGAGATCCACTAGCGATGGATCGTGTTCGTGCGGATAAAATTGTGCGCGCACGCATGCTCCTACCGTACATATGTATACGGAGCTTAATATGCTTATTTCCTATTTTATTTTAAATAATAGAGAAAATTTTCGAATGTTTCCGGGTTTTTAACAAAATGGAAACTTTCAATTTAATGCTTCTATTTCGAACTTTCCGAAATGATTTTTTTCGCTTGCACATCAAAGTCTGAATATCCAAGAGTATTTATGTCGAATTTAAAGACGACGGGCGAAAGAACCGACAAGCACATCAACGGTTGGTAAAATTCATATTTTGCATACTTTCTGTTTATCTCTTGTCGGCTGAATATCTATTTATGTATATAAATTTCAAATAAAAATGGTACTTGATTTCAAGCCTTTGGAATGCAGCCCGGAATCGCTTTACCCCCGGACCCGGATCTCCTCTCCACGGCTCTGTTCAAATGTGACACTAACTGCTCCCTTTACTTTCCTATTACATTCGACACACTGGTACTATCATTATGCAAAAATTATCAAAAACGCATTTTACATACAAATATTACTTCTATGATCCATAAATCCCTCATTTTCGTTTGCTTTATTACATACGAACACGATTTTATGGCGGATGATTTTCATCCTTTCTCTTGTAGCTTTCATTCACGACAAAGGATAAAGATATTATTATTTGTATGCAACGTAACAGATCCCTTGCGATTATAAAGCCCCAGTAGGAAATCATATCGCGCCGCTACCATACATTAAATGCGATTATATTGGCCGAGCGTTCAATTTAAATGGCTTTGAACCAACAATAACATTACGGCCCCTGGTGTTTTATGACTTTTAAGCAGATTTAATTCGGACTGTCGTTCAAAGGATTAAAATGTTTATGCAGTCACTGTCACTAAGAAAAAATTGAACATTCCCATTTGTGGGGTGATAACGTTATTTTCACATGTACTCGTGTGTATACATATTTTAAACAACAGGGTTTCCTTTATGGTTTTTCAGGATATGTGGCATGATGCACGAGTTCAGAAGAAAACGTCAACGTCTTCGAATACGACCGTGCAATTGAAATCTTGATAACAATTGAAATTTCATCGGTTAATAATATACATAATCTCGTGCAACAGGTAAGGTCGGATTCAGGAAATTGGAACAAGGTTAGGTTAGGTAGGGTGGCAGCCTAACGGCTCCGCATAGAGCACTGGGGTGCATAGCGATACCACATATTTCAGGTACGCATCCCTTGTCGTTGCTAGCTCTTATCAGTTGATCGTTGTTGTGCTGGAAGGAACCTGCGACTCATTGGCGAAACTCAAGAGGCTTTTCCAACTGAGTTGTGCGACTCCTTCAAGGTCGTTGAAGAAGTAAGGTCCTTTAACATTTTTCTAGCGAGTGCTGGACATTCGCATAGAAGGAGATTTAAAGTTTTTTTTTCATGTTTGGTGTCTGGCAATTCCTGCAGCCATTGCTAGTTTTTAGCTTTAGTCTGTATGCGTGTTCCCCTACCAGGCTGTTGCCCGTTAGTATGCCCACTAATAGTGCACATTGCCTTCTGTGTAGTCCTAAGAGGTGTAACGAATGTGTTAGTTGAGGTGACCCTGAACCGAGGACCAGGATCGAGGCTGGTCGTTCAGACCAGCCGTGACACCTAAGTGTCAATATTTTCTCAGACTTGACTCAGTTTGACGTGTGCTCGACGCTAGCTCAGCGGTCGGTAGTGTGGGCGGGGTTGTGGTGAGTTAGTCTGCCTCTCATCGCTACAAAAAAAATCACGCGTCTACCCGATTGACGATACAATACGGGAGTCCCTCAAAGATATAACAGAAAAAAATCGGCCGCGAAAATCCCCATGCATCCCTACCACTAGCACGGGAGCCCCCTGATGGCGATGGGGCTCCGCGCTCCCTCCCCGACTTTGGGTCGAGCTGCGCGAAATTGCCCAACCCCCATAGCGAAGCGGATGAAAATGATAATTACGCGACGAGAGTGGAGGAGTGAAGGGCCCTCGGGGTTTCTGGAAGCAAAAAAAAATCGGATTTATGTAGACTTCATTTTTGTTATTTTTCTCTTTCCCGAAATTTTTTCTTTTTTGAATTTAACACATTATTATTTCAAATTATACGTACAAAAACCCAATTGAACGAAAGTAATCAAAATTAGTTTCATAATGCCAATGCCACAAGAAGTGTCATTAAATAAATTACACCATAATAATATATACCCCAACATCCTCGATGGCCATCGCTGTAACTGGGAACCAGTTCACAACACTCTTAATAAAAAAAACTAAATAAAGTCAAAACAAACTAAATTTAAAAAAAACAAGCTAGCTTGTCCCACAAAGACGAATTTTTGGACCGGTCGTTCCTATGGCAGCTATATGACGTAGTGGTCCGATTCCGTTGATTCCAACATATATACAGCATGCAATAGAAAGAAAGCTTTGTAAAAAAATTCAGCTCAATAGCTTTAAAACTGAGGGACTAGTTTGCATAGAAACAGACAGACAGACGGACAGACAGACAGACAGACAGACGGACAAAGCTTATTCGACTTGTCTCATCATACTGACCAAGAATATGTATAGTTTATATGGTCGGAGATGCTTTCTTCTGTGTGTTGCAAACTTCATGACAAAGTTAATATACCCTATCACATCCGTGAAATCTGAGAAGATATTGGGACTTAGGTGTCACGGCGGGTTTGAACGAGCAGCCTTGATCCTCGTCCTCGATTGAGGGTCACCTCAACTAACACATTCTTTACAAATGGCACCCAACGTAGGGCCCAATAAATTACCGTTAGGGTTGATTTCGGACACCCTAGGCCCTCATCCCACCTTGAGGTCCCATTATCGGTCCCACTGCCGGAGTTTGACAGCTTTTGAGGTCCTATCCTTACTTTGGTGCTGCACGCACCCAGGGATTTAGAAACTCCGGCTATATTTTTTTTGCTCTTTTTTCTCTTAAATCCATATCCCATCCATGTAGGGTACCCTATCCATGTAGCGTAGGGTATCCTATCCCCACCTATCCCCCAACAGGCAGTGCCTACGTTGTTTTGTCACAGAATGCTTTTGCATCGTGGGCAAGACGAATCGCCAAAAGGGACTCTTTGGAATTACCGGAATCGGGAGCTTACTCCTGGTATCCAATCCGAGTCCCTCGATCGTTTTCCCACCTTTATGTGTAGGCACTGACTTTCTCTAGCTCATTCTCTTATAACAAGTCGGAAGTCATGACTCGTCTTTGCCCTGCCTATCCTGTTTCGACGGTCAGGGGAATAAGAGAATTGCATTTTATAGGCGTTTACGCCTGTAAAATGACTCTAAACTCCCGAAACCTAGGAACGGAATATGTAGCTTATCGACGGGAAATGACTCCGAACTTATTCCCACATTTTTGATAGAACTGTTATTTTCTCTTGGCCGACGAAATTCCTTTTCGTCTCTGGAATACTACTGATAGTGGAAGGGGGAGGAGTCCGGAAGGGACTCAGGAAGCAAAACTTACACAAACAATTTTTTTTTCGTTATATCGTTTCCCGAGTCGCGTCCTATTACTTCGTAGAGTATCGCTTTCGGTTTGGTGGGCATCAGAAGATGCCCGTTAGGACGGAGCCTAAGGTTGCATGGTGACCTTGAGGGTCGGGCCGTGCCATCTGGCGAAGAAAAAGGCCCCTCAACGAGCTAAGCAGTGGCCTATGCTTGCTGTAGCTCAGTTCGGGAGATTTGGGCGGGGTTTTCGCCGCTCGTTGCCCCTGTCCGGTACGTATTAACAAAAATTCATAGGCCTGGGAAAGACAACACAAACAGGGGAGGTAAAAATAGGGAATACAGTATTTTTTCGATAAGGATGGAATGGTTGGCGGACGGATCAGACGCCCACGTGGTCGCACGTGGGTCCAGGTGTAATGGGACCCTCGGCCTCTGGTTTCGTACCACCAACAGACCACTACTCATCAGGTGCTGCTTCGATCTGCCGGTGGGAGCAGCACTACCAGACCATAATATGGTTCATTACAGGTGGTTCATTACAGGTGGTTCATTACAGAGGCTTTTGGTTTTACTTTTTGTCAATTAATTGGTTTTATTTTTGTTAATTAATTAATTAAGTAGATTAATTTTTTTTCTCTTGTTTTTGCTTTTCATACCCAAGTCATATAAATCATTAGTTTCTACACTTTTGTCATAAGAACTCCAGAATATTTTCATTACTCTGGAGTCGTTTGTCTTAAGCGAGTTAGCGTTGGCTTTTTCGTGCATACTGACGTCCAGCATCTTCTTGCATGATTGTATTGGTGTCGGCAGGACTTGGGCTGTCCCTCTTTCTGTTTGGCTAGTCCGTCCACTATTTCGTTAGCTGAAACTCCGCTATGGCTCGGAGTTCCACGGTCCTAGCTAATCCCAGTGCATGTAGAGCTGTTGGTAGTTATGCACTGTCTTCAACTTGATAGTAGCGGACTATAGCGCCTTTAGTGCTGCTTGTCCGAGTGTATACCATCCTACCCTTTTTCTGGGATGATATCATCACCTCGGCTGTCTGCACCATTTCCAGCTTCCATCTTGGAGCCATCCGTGTAGAGGTTCACCGCTATTCTGCGTCAATGATCATCTACCGGGATCTGTTCCCTCTGGGGTATGTAGATTTCGAAGTTTTGTTGAAACCTACTTGTTGCAGACCGGTAGCGCAGTGTGTTGAGGCATCATTCTCATATTTGACTACCGGCGATTCGGGTTCGATTCCCGTCCACGACGACGTTCGTGGCCATGGATGTGCAGGAGGTGCATGCAGGTAACTGCATTGTCCGAAACCAGTTAATGCCAACGAAACGTCAACTGGGCCACACGAACAGTTGACGCGCTATGCCCCACAAGTGGTTAGGGCAATTGAGTTCATATAGTCAGCATTAATAGATAGTAGCCTAATACTGCGGTGGGCGTATGACCTTTCTTTGAAGTGCCCTGCCTCTCTGAGCCTTAGGGCACATTTAGCAGCCTCATTCCTCAGAAATACTATAAGTCAATCGAAAGCAGGTTTAGAAGGGTGTTCAAAGACAGCAAAGATACTGTTCTTAAGGCACCAGTGATCCCCAAGCAACATAGTCTCTGTACCGTCTTAATTTTCTGTAAGACTCCTTTCGTGTTGAGTGCTGTCCACCAGACCACAGCTCCGTACGTTAGTATCGGTTTTACGACAGCCGTTTATATCCAGTGAATTATTCTCGGTTTGAGGCCCCACTTTTAACCACGCAAGCTTTTGCAAATGTAAAAGGCGATGTTGGCTTTCCTGTTTCGTTCCTCGGAGTAACGACCCGAATTAAGTCTACTATCCAGGATCATCCCTAGGTACTTTGCATGTGTTGACAAATCTAAGTCGGTGTCACCCATCTTTGGCAAGATTTACAGGTGGTCGTAACTTCTGCTAACATCCGGTGAGATATAGTGATGGAAAGCTACTTATCTTGGAAGAACATCAAATGAGGCGGTTGAAAGAATACTTTGCCGCGGTCTTGAACCGTGTAACCTCCCCCTCATGTGGATAATTTAGCTAACCATCAAAATGTGCGTATACGGTCCACTGCCCCGACTAAAGAGGAAATAATCACTGCAAATATTGCACTGAAACGAGGAAAGGCCACCGGACTCGACGGCATCCCTGCCAAATTTTATCAAGCAGCGCCAACCGTAACTGTCAATTTGCTGCTCCCACTTGTTGACAAAGCGTGGAATACAGAGACCTTTCCCATTGAGTGGAAGGAACGTTTGATCATCAAACCTTCACGGTCATTATGCTACTTTAGGCTCCGTCCCCACGGGCATCTTCGGATGCCCAGCAAACCGTCCGTTACAAGGGGTTAACAGGAACCAGAGAGGGAGAGAGAGAGAGCGGCAAATTATTGCTCATTTTCCGACTCACTCTGCAGAAGTTGTTTCGCTAACTTTATATGCATCCCAATGGGGGTCAATATAAACTCCATCGACATGTGAGGAACTGACCTACTCATTGTTCTAAAGGAGTAATGATGAGTTGGAAATCTTTTTACCTTTACTGACTTCTTTTGTTACTTTTAGTGCCTTTTTGTTACTTTTAGTTACTTTAGTGATCCGTGAAGTAGTACTTTTCACTGTAACCTTTTCATAGAGGTAACAGTGAAAAAGTATGATCAGGAGTAACAATGAGCAAGCAACACTTATTTAGTTCTTGTATTTTACATCACTAGTAGTACAAACACAAAAACTTTTCTGCAAAATGAGCATATAAAAAAGTCAGCCCAAATTGATTAAATTTTTTTTCATATTTAAAGCAAAAAACTTTCAAAATGTTAATCTTTTTCATCATACTGTATCTAAAAAATTTCATAGTGTTATTCCTCGTATGATTGGACATGAAAGAAATAACATCCATTCACAATTTCATTTTCCTAAGAAAAGGATGTTCCTGTTGGGATACGCTGTCACCAAAACTTGTTAAAGTAAAATATGCGACCAAGTAAACCTCTGGGATTAAAGCAATTTATCATATCTTCTTTTATCAACAGAACGCCGGGAGTAGTAGGGATGAGTAGAAAATCACACAAATAGAAAAAAAGACACATCTGCATAATTTTCATTTTCGTATAATTTTCTTGTTGTTCGTGTACATGTACATATTCAAGAAGAGGTGAAGGTATAGCAAAATTGTTTAGAGAGAATTTATGGAGAGAAAGAGAAGTTTAACTAAGGTGTATAACAGTGCATACTATAGTTAGCTACGAAGAAAATACATAATACCAATAAATAAAAATATGTGTTAAACTCTATATTAAAACGAAGGAATGACACTAAATATAAGCCCGACTGTCTGTTAAAAAGTCAGGCTAAAATGTTTGCAATGGGCTCCAGAGTAAGCCAGATAGACTGCCGAGATGTGGAACACTGTCATCTTTTCGGACGAGGCGAAATTTCAACTACATGCTACTACTTTGCATTAACCCCTAGTGGGGCATACTACTACTACTCAATTGCCCTAACCCCTTATGAAACATAGCGCGTCAAATGCTCCATGTGGCCCAGTTGACGTTTCGTTGGCATAAACTGGTTTCGGAGTATGCAGTTGCAAGCATGCACCTCTTGCACATCCATGGCCACGAACGTCATGGACGGGACTTAAACCCGAAACGCCGAAACTACTCCTGCGCGCCATCGTACTCTGTTCTGGGCAATGGTGCGCAACTCCCCAAAAAACTTACCCAGTGCCTGAAACTCCTTTGCCACAGATCGACGCCATGTGATTCGAGGACCCCCTCTTGGTCGGCCTTGGTTGGAAATGGGGTTCCATTTCATGGCATGCAAAGAAATGCATTTATCACTCTTCCGCAATGTGTGACCTATCCACTGCCATTTTCGCCTGCGTATCAATTCGTCGATTGGCATCTGACCCGTATGCCGTACTTAGCTCTTCATTTGAAATTGATTCGGGCCAGAATATTCTTAAAATACGACGAAGACATGAGTTGACAAAAACTTGCAGTTTTCTGGTAACTCCTACGGAAACTTTACATGTACTGCTCCCATACAAAAGCACTGACAGTACTAGGGAGCGAAACAGGCCCAGTTTTGTCTTGATACTGAGATAACTGCTCTGCTAGATTTTGGACAGCATGCCGTATGCGCATTGAGCCAGATTGATACAACGGGCGATGCCCTGCTCCGTACCACCATTTTCGGCAACAATGCTACCCAAGTAGACGAAATTGTCCACCTTCTCCACAGGCTGCCCATTAATATTGATGGCAATCTCTCTCTATGAATTGTCCTAACCCCTTGTGGGGCATAGCGCGTCAACTGTTCCATGTGGCCCAGTTGACGTTTCTCGGCATAAACTGGTTTTGGAGAATGCAGTTTCCAGTATGCACCTCCTGATGATGGCAATAGGTGTTCGAATTCTTTTCCGCAATGGTGGGCTAAGAACCTTGGTCTTGTTGGTATTAATATTTAGCCCAACCCTGCTTGCCTCCCTCTCGAGATCTAGCGCCATTGCGGACAGATCCATGATTTTGTGGGAGAGTAGGCATATGTCGTTAGCGTAGTCAAGATGTTGTAGATAAGATGTTAAAGTCCATTGAATTCCTCTGTCGAGTCCGGATAGGGCTGCATGCAACACATCGCTAATCACAATGAGGAATAGGATCGGTGAGAACTCTACTGCGAATCTTAAAGTCCCCCGACACCTTACCTTTATGCAGAACTCGACATTTTGCGCCGTCATAGGTTGCTTTAATAATAGCCAAAAGCTTTTCAGGGATGCCTCTTCCGCGCAAGCCGTCCCATATAGAATTTCGGTTCACACTATCGAAAGCCTTTTCGAAATCGATGAAAAGCAAGTGAAGCGGAGAATCGTATTCAGCGCATTGCTCGATGATTATTTGCAAGGTGTTAATGTGATCGACACAGGGGAATCCGGATCGAAAAAAAGCCTGCTCCTTATCAATTCTGCTTTCTGTGTGGGCCTTTAGTCTTTTCTGGACGATTTTAGCTATTATCTTGGCAACGGCAGGAAGCACACAAATGCCTCCCCAATTATTACAGTCTGTGACGTATGAAGCTGCAGCCAAACGAACCTTCAGCTCCTTTCTTTCAACAATACGCTGCCAGGAAGTGTCGGACATCCAGGACTTATTCCGGCAATCCGTGTTTGAAAGTTGCAGAACTCTACAAATCTTTCACCTCACCGTTGTCATTACGATCACCAAGATCGTGTCTCCCCATCACATATCTGAGCCCATAGTTATCAGCGCCAACTTTCGCATTCAAATCACCCATAACCATCATAATGTCATCTTTAGGTGTTCTGCTCTGAACGGGGTTTAGTTCTTCGTGGAAGGAGTCTTTTGCCAAGACATTATCGGGTTCAGTAGGGGCATAACATCTTATTTTTGAGATATTCCTCATTTTGGCCCGGAACCTGGCGGTCAAGATTCTGTCAGAGACCGGCTCCCAGGAAAATAGACAGTTTCGCGCGGCTCTGGTTAAAAGGAGCCCCACACCTGACTCACGACGACTACCGGCAGCTTTACCGGAATACAACATTACAGTGCTGCCCGTTGGAGAGATAAATTCTCCGCTGTTCTTATCTCACTAGCTCCTAGGATGTTTAATTTGTACCTCAGAAATTCACTCTCTAATTGAAGAAATCGTGCGTTCTGGGGACCTTCTGATCCATTGTCCAGGAGAGTACACACATTCCAGAATCCAATCTTTGTCATTTTACGATAGCTAAAAGTCGTAACCGTTGAGTCAGTCCTTATCCGAGGCATAGTTGACGTTTCGTTAGCATATAAAGATTTCGGATAGTGCAAGTTGCTGGCATACACATCCTGGCCTTTGATTGTCGGTTTTAACGACAGGCCGTGAAAGGGAAAGGCCGTGGTGTTATTTTTACACCCCACACCACAGGAAGGAAATTAACCTGAACCAAACCATCGCACCACCATCAGTGGCGGCTTGACGTTGGTTGGCAATGGTCAGTGACCACTGCCTTTCCAGGGGGCGCCCACGTGGAGGACTATGGAAGAGGAATTTTTGTCGGCGACGGAAGAAGGTGCGTGTAGTGGGAACCTCGAGAAAGGCTGAAGGCTATGAATGGCTAGCGCACAAGGTTCCAATTCGTTTTCCAGGACTTGTAAGTAAACTGCTGCTCTTACTTTTGAGCTAAGGAATCACATTTGCAGGCCACAAATCCTTTTCCATAATCCTTCTTCTGGGCGCTCCGTGGAACAGCAGTGGGAGTCGACCATTGCTAACCAAATAAGCCGCCATTTATGGTGTAATAATTTGGTTAAGGTAAACATTCCCCTTGTGGTTTGGGGAGTAAGAATAATGCCACGGCATGTCGTAGAAGGCGACTAAAAAGAACAATTTAGCCGGCCATCATTTGCCCCAACTATAAAGGAAATAGTCGCTGCAATTATTGAAACGAGGTAAGGCCTTCAGACTGGAGGCACTTCTGCCGAACTTTATCAAACAGCGCAAAGCATAACTGCCTAGTTACCGTACCCACTTGTTGATAAAGCGTGGAACACAGAGGCCTTTCCCACTGAGTTTTTTTTTAAGAATAAAAGTGGAGTGTACCTTAGCAGTCAATAAGACCACTTAGCAATGATCCCCACCCAATAAATGTTCAGCCTAAGCCAATTCACTTAGTGCTTGTGCTGGTTTCGTCACCCGATAGACTTTACTCTTCAGGAGCTATCTTGGGTCTATCGGGGAGGTAGCTCGACCCAGCCCAGTGTGTACTCCAACTTTTGTCAGAATACATACGTCATTTGGCACAATGCCCACGTTGTTGCTCACGACAGCGCGAAATGTTGCGTTTTGTATAAAGATCAGGTGACGGGTACTCTGAGATCCGGAGTGAATTTAAGCGCTAAACTGGGTAAACGATTTTTTGTGGTCTGGTGATAAATTTAGCGATAAATTTAGCGCAAAAGGGCACTAACAAGAAACGAAAGGAAAAAACCGGAAAATTAGTTTCAATTTTTGTAATTTACTGAAATTATCGAATGCATTTCGGATGCGAGCAAAGGGCAACCATCATCAGCGAACGCTTGATGAGCACTGGTTATAACTAGTGCTTATCTAGCGTTCTCACACAAATCTGTGATTTTATAACCAATGCTCATCAAGCGTTCGCGGATGATGGTTGCCCATTGCTCGCATTTCGGATGCGATTCGATAATTTCAATAAATTTACGAAAATTAAAAATGTTTTTCCGGTTTTTTCCTTTCGTTTTTTTTTTTATTAGCCGCTTCAGGTCAATAAGGAATTAAAAATCATCGAATAAAATATCCGGAGTGGACTTCGGCGGGGTGCATCCTTTCACCGATCCTATTTCTCATAGTGATTGGCAATGGTCTGCATGAAGCCCTATCCGGACGACACAGAAGGATTTGATGGACCTTAGCATTTTATATGCAACATTTAGACTGCGATGACGACATTTACCTACTCTCCTACAAAATCATGGATCTAAACGCAACGGCCTTAGTTCTCGAGAGGGAGGCGAGCATGGTAGGACTAAAGAGTAACATCAAGAAGCCTTAGATTTTTAATCCGCGGCGTTGCGAAAAAGAAAAAAATCATCAGTTTCAATGGACAGCTTGTGGAAAAGGTGGACTAATTCGTTTAGCTAGGAAGTATTGTTGCCGAAAATGGTAGTACGAAGCAAGAGATCACCCGTCGTATTAATCTATCAAAATGTGAATTTGGCATCCTGTCAAAAATCTGGCAATGCATGAAGTAATCTCAGTACTAAGCCTTGGCTTGCTGCTGGGTTTGTTTCGCGCCCTGGTACTTTCTGTTCTGTTGTATGGGAGCAGTACATGGAAGGTTTCCATAGTGGTTACCAGAAAGCTACGTGTTTTCGTCAACTCATGTCTTCGTCGAATTTTAAGAATTTTCTGGCCGGAAGCAATATCAAATAAGGACCTTGTCCGGCATACCGGTCATATGCCGATCAACGAATTGATACGAAGGCGAAAATGGCAGTGGATTAAACACACACTGCTGATGGGTGAAAACTGCAATGCTGGTCATGCCATGAAATGGAACCCCAATTCCAATGACGGCCTTCGAAGCGGTTGTCCTAAAATATCATGGTGGCGATCTGCGCCGAAAGAGTGTGAGTCCCTGGGTAAGTCGTGGAGGTAGTTTCGTGCCATTTCCCAGAATCAATTTAGTTGTTGCGCAGGAGTAGTTGATGCCCTATGCCCCGCTAGGAGTTAATGCAAAATAGTATGACCAAAAAAACAGCTTCACACCATAAAACGATCTCTGTACGCTCAATATTTTTGCACAATATTCGCTTGCGCAAACTATTTATTATAGTAAGTGTCTAGGGGCTATATTGTGTACATTGCGTAAATATGACACTGATATTGTGCTTGTTTGAAATATATTGCATATTATTCATTATTTGTTCGTGTAGGGGCAATATTGTGCGTTTACAAAACACTCAATGATGAAGCCAATTGAATACCGGGAATTTATTTTAGATGAAACGGTTTGCTGCATTTCTGTGTAGAAAATGTACCTTTTTTTGTCGTGTCCGTCTGGCAGCAAAATATAGAATCTTGATGAAGGGTTGAAGGATTTTTGGAACATTCCTACTTGGCCGGGCGAAGCATAGGTGGTTCGCGTCTTTAACCAATAGCGGGTTTTAATTTGATTGGACCCACTCCCTTTGCGTGGGTTTAAGGGGTTACTACTCAATTGCTCTAACCCCTTGTGGGGCATAGCGCGTCAACTGTTCCATGTGGCTCAGTTGACGTTTCGTTGGCATAAACTGGTTTCGGAGAATGCAGTTGCCAGCATGCACCTTCTAAGGTGGGGCTTAAGGGGTTGCAACCCTCGGTATACCGCACTAGTACTCTCGCTGCGCTCGTTTTGTATTCCACAGCGGTGAATCCACTGTTAGTCAAGGCGCGAACCACGATGCGTCGCCCGGTGAAATAGGGATATACTGGATTTTTATATGTAAGTATGTGATGTTGATGTTGTTTTCAGTCCTTCGATGAGAAAGGATATTCTCAGCAATCAAGTGGAATATGGGCAAGATGCGTGTCATATGAATCAGGGTGATGGGGCGAATGCCACGGAGTACTGTTAATGGCATTTTGAGTCCTTCGGTCAGGTAAAAAGGACATTTCAGCAATTAAGTGGAATATGTCAAAATGGGTGTCATGTGAATGGGGGTGACGAGGCGAATCCTCCGGCGTACTTTAGAAGACATTTTAAGTCCTTTGGTCAAGAAAAGGATATTCTTGGCAGTGAAAGGAAAAATAAGCAATATGCCAGCCGGCTGAAAATCCTAGGTGAAAATGCACCACGAGAGAAAACAGACTGACATCACAGAATTGTTCAGGGACACTCAATGAATCGGTTAATCTGTGTCTGTCCGTCTGTTTGTCCATTCGCACAATAATTTTCAACACAATGAAGGTGTATCGAAATTATAGTCAAATGTTTGCACATAATGGGACACCTACCTCCAATACATATCTAAGATAATTAATGTAACCATAACACCTAATCGAATAAAGTTGAGAAGCTCTTACTTTGATAGATGACTGTAAAACGGCCATATTATACTTTCATGCAAAAATGAGATCGATTGATGTAAACTAATAGTACATTTCTTACAAAGGATTCAAATCAGGGGCGTATTTAAGTTTTCTGCCGCCCTGGGCTAACGGAATTTTGAATTTTTTAAGAATTTGACTTAATTGGAGGGCCGTTTTAGGAACAACATCCAGACTTTTTAGGAATCCCCGAAAATGTAGACACTCATTTATAAAATTGCTAGGGTCAGCACGTAAATCGTTGTTATAAAACTGACACAATTTAGTCGCCTTTTCAGCTATCTCATCATTACTCAAAGTTGGCATATTGGTCAAGAATGAAAATTGATTATGCAGTTCTTTGTAAATAGCGTGGCGGCGGTTTAATTCGGATGATATTGTATCGATTACAACATCGTATGTATTTATCTCGAAATATTTTCGTCCGGTAAATACTGTGTCACCATGTGATATCTCATCAAAATGTAGCTTTCTTTTCTTTTGGCGTTTTGAAGCATCTTCATACTCAGTAATTGATGATTTTTAAATGACAAGCTGCTCAAAATGATCGTAATTGTTTCTCGTGTCATCAATATATTTGGCCAGAGAACCAAAAAGTTCGGAAATTATGCTCAGATCAATATCGATTGATTGCAACTTTTTGCTAGTCGCATTAAACTTCTGCAGAATCTCACCCCATACAGTAGACAAAATCGCTGTTTCAAGCCGCTGCAGTTGCCGAAGATAACCAGAAGATTCACACCTGGTAGCAGGTTTTTCCATTTCGCTGTCGCTGATAGCTGTGAGAGCTTCCATGATTTCGCACCAATCTCTATTTAAGCTTGAACAAGCGTCTGAACGCGCTGACCATCGTGTTTCAGACAGTTTTTTTAGCGACACATTATTAGAATTTTTTAAATGATTTTGGAAAATATTCCAGCGATAAGTAGATGCAAGAAAAAAGGTGTGAAAATTTTTTAGTTTGGAAAAGAATTCAATAGCTTCTTTGCAGCACTCTGCTGCACACTGCCCAACCAAGTTAAGGGAATGAGCAGAGCATGGGGTGTATGTTGCTGTTGAAGACACTTCTTTTATTCTAGCCTGAAGTCCTGAATATATACCAGACATATTGGCGGCATTGTCATAAGACTGTCCCCTACAGTTTTTCACATCTATTTGTTTTAATTTCAAAATATCCATCACTGCACTAACAAATTTCCTGCTTTATGGCCAATTCTGGGAAGAAAGCACAGAAATCTTTCCACTGGGCGACCGTCCAAATTCACATATTGAAATACTACGGCGAGCTGAACTACGTGCGATGCATCTGGAGTTGAGTCGACAATGATGGAATAATATTTCGCAGATTTTATTTTTCCAATTATTTGTGCTGTAACCCTTTCAGCCATCAAATTAATAAACTGTTCATATGTGAACGCAGATAAATATGATGTTCGACCTTTTCCAGGATTACCATACTTTTCAATATGTTGTGCCAGAAATGGATCAAACTGAGCTATTAATTCCATGGCCATTATGAAATTTCCACTGTTCTGTGGAATAAAATTTATCGGTATGTCCTCTGAATGCTAGCCCGTTGCATGCAAGCGATCGAACAACTGCGACAACCCGTTGTAAAACATTACGCCAGTACTTTTTCTCTTCATCGACTTGATAGGAGAAACGGTCAACAATTTTTGCAAGAGAGGACCAAATAAAAATAAAATGATGGACAATATTTTTGCATACATAAAATAAAAAAAAAAAAATTTCATAAATTTTTCTCGTTTCCAAATTTGCCGCCCCTATAATTCTGCCGCCCTGGGCTATAGCCCAAATAGCAAATATGTAAATATGCGCCTGATTCAAATGCTTGTAACAGTAGTCTAGTCACTGTGTGTATTCACGCATAAGCGCATTTCATAGTTCTTAAGAATAAAGTGGAGTAGGTCTAAGTCAATAATGACTCAAACTCGCTCTCCAGCACCACACAAAAAATTATCAGCTTAAAGCCAATTCCTCCTGTCGCTTGGTTTCGGCCACACCATGGATTTACTGTTCAGAAACTGTAACTACAATATATTTCGCAATATAATATTCTCTAATATATTGTGCAACATATTGACCAAAATTATATTGATCAATATACTAACCGTTAGGAACCGCTTAACTCTTTCGGATTTTGGAAAGAATCTTCGAAGGCTTTCATCGCTTAGCCTCTCCCAAAGATGCCGACGCACGCACATTCTTCCGTCGCCAAAAGTAGACGCCGCCATATTTAGGAGTATACACTTTAAAAGCATGCCAGCCACGTGAACTTATCATGAATTTTCATGCAATCGAAACTAACCAACCAGTTGCATCCTGTGAATATTCGTAATGTTGACCGCCATTGGGGCTATTAATTCGCTTACATTACATTAATATTTTCACTTCTCGATATTAAAAAAATATGATATCCTTTACATAAGTGTTCGATGCAAATTTTTATGAATTTGAGTACTATGCTCGCATTTGCATCTGCGTACATGTCTCTAAGCGTTAGCAGCCAATAATTTTTGAATTGAAACGACCCTATTTTGTAGATTTGTATAACTCTTGCGGAAAATGGAGATAAGAATGCCTTGTTCCAGCGACACGAGTATCGCGTGTCTGGCAACTATCAGCCAACCATCATCGCCGGCTATTATCCAATCGCTTTTGGCACACCTACAGCCAATGCCTTCTTTTACCTTTTACAGTAAAAATATGCGCCCATTGTTAATTTCCATGTTGTATCCATCATGGTCGAAAAGTAATAAGTATGGCGTGAGAGTTGCTTTAGAAGCTATACGAGTATGAAAATGTAACAATTCAAGGCACCCAGAATAGATACCAGTTTAAATCATATTTCAATAATTTAAAACAAATGTTTCAATTATTCTTTTCACAGGAGTTGAATTATAATAAAATAAACTTTATATCACTTTTCCAGTTATTTATTTTTCTATATACATAAAGAAAAATATATAAAAAATATATATTTAAAAATATTTAACTTTGAAAGGTAGATAGATAGATAATTGCTTTATTGAGTGATAGAAAACAATGTAAAAAACATAAAAGAACTACGATTGGGGTAAACCCCAATCATGCAATACTCTAGATGAATTTGAACCTGGTTAAAGCCAATAAATAATTTTGGTTGCAATCTCGGATGCATCGTTAAGACATAAGACGTAAGTCGTTAAGACGTTAAGACGTATTTCATGAAATAGTGCAGTTTGTATGGGAGGGGGTAGAAGGAGGGTGAGGATTACAATAAATTTTATAATGTAGGTTACAATTATCATAAAAGTGATATATTCAAAATTTCAAAGCAAGATGTTTTATAGTTTCTGAGAAAATCTGATTATTGTAAATTATCAAAAATGTGTCATTTTATATGGGAGTGGGTAGACGGAGTAAGGGTAATCGATTAATTTTTTTGAATCTAACTGATATTGTTAATTAAGTGTTAAGTACAAAATTTCAGCCCGATAAATTGTATACGTACTGAGTAAATTGGCTTAACGTATTTCATGAAATAGTGCAGTTTATATGGGAGGGGGTAGAAGGAGGGTTAGGATTACAATAAGTTTTATAACATAGGTTACAATTATCATAAAAGTGATATATTAAAAATTTCAAAGCAATATGTTTTATAGTTTCTGAGAAAATCTGATTATTGTAAATTTTCAAAAATGTGTCATTTTGTATGGGAGGGGGTAGAAGGGGTGGAGCGATTTAGCCCGTTCACGAACTTAGCCTTCATTTTTTGTCAAAAATAACGTGTGCAAAATTTGAACTTCATAGCTCAGCGCGTTCTCGAGCTAGAGAGGTCACGGACGGACGGACGGACAGACGGAGAGACGGACAGACGGACAGACGGACAGACGGACAGACGGACAGACGGACAGACGGACAGACGGACAGACGGACATCCGGTTTTGAGATATTCGAGTGATAATATGAACTTCTGTGTCATTCATTTTTTTCTGCGAGCCTTATTTCTTAGCGTTACAAACTTTGTGGCAAACTTATAATACTCTCAGATTTCATCTAGAGTATAAACAGGAGGATCTTAATTTAAGAGTTTAGACAAAGTCTGTACATCTATGGTAGGGAGAGTTATTACAAGGAAAAGATGGATTTTTAAATCAAATTGGTAGAAGATATTTAGGAAAAAATAGCTTAAAACCTATGGTAGAAATAGAGAATTTACATACTAACTAAAATAACTTACAACTACCTTACATTTATGAACCTAGCGCAAAGGGATCAGTATTTAAGAACTGACAGCCAAGGGAGCAATCAGCGGGTTGTTTGAGGCCGCAAGGCGATTTAGAAATTTAGCATGAATTATGTTGCAAGTGGTATAGATTTGATCAATGTTTGATAATAATTGTAGAGAGTGGGTGGAGTAGTAAAAGGGTTTGTTTAAAATAATCTTCAGGCATTTTTTTTGCAGAATTTGCAATTTGCGTTTGTGAGTGAGTGCGCACGTATTCCAAACAGAGCAGCCATATAATATGATGGGTTGCATTACTGATTTGTAAATTAGGAGTTTGTTAGAGGTGGAAAGTTTGGATTTTCTGTATATAAAAGCGTAGTTAGCACGAATACTATTCAGAATTTTTGAGCTTGTTGTGTCCGTATGTATCTTAAATGTAATGTAGGTATTTTAGATCTTTAGCCCAAGCAGTTGCTGAACCTAAAACATTTATTAAAGGGGTCGGTATGTGTCTCCTAGCTCGTCTTTTAGAGAAGAAAGTTGATTGGGTTTTCTCGCTGTTGACTTTGATTTTCCATTTATAACAGAATTTTTTTAATTGTCTTAGCTGGAGTTGCAGGATGTTGACGATAGTATCTGGATTTTCACTGCTGGCGTAATTCGCTGTGTCGTCCGCATACATGGCGATGTGGCAGTCGTTAACTAAAGGAAGATCGGACATGCATAGATTATACAATGTGGGACTTAGAACCGATCCTTGGGGGACACCGGCGGGGACATTACGAGCATTAGATAGACTACGTACTATGACACGGAAAGATCTTGAAGATAAAAATGATTGGATGATTTTACAAAGGTAAATTGGAATTCCCAAGTGGACTAATTTGTGGGTAAGACCATCATGCCACACTGTGTCAAAGGCTTTCTCAATATCCAAAGCAATCAACCCGGTAGATTGTTTAGAGTTAAAGCCCTGCTCTATGTGATTGACGACTCTATGCAGTTGGTGGATTGTCGAAAGTCCGGGTCTGAATCCGAATTGGAAGTTGGGAATTATTGAATTATCTTCAATTGATTGTTGAAGTCGGGACAATATTACCTTCTCAAAGATTTTACTCAGCGTACGGAGTAGACTTATTGGTCGGTAATTTGATGGAAGGCTAGGATTCTTACCTGTTTTGAGAATGGGTATTACTGTCGCATTTTTCCAAGAGTTCGGGAAGTAATTTAGTTTTAGGCAGCAGTTGAAAATATACGAGAGTAATACTACCGCTTTCTTAGGTAAGTTTTTTAATAGAGCGTTGGGGAGACCATCCGCTCCAGCGGACGATTTAATTTTTAATTTTTTAAGAATCGCTCTCAGTTCGGACGGACTACAGAATTTAATAGGCGAGAAATCAGAAGGTAAGTTAGCGAGAGATGTGATGGTATCGTTCACGCATGCGGTAGTGAAAGGGTCATTAGTTTGAACAGTAAGAGTGTGGAAGGAGTAAAAATGTTCTGCCAGAAGGTCAGCTTTGTCAACGTCAGAGAAGGCCCAAGAATCGTCTGCAACCCGTAGGGGTGGAAGGGAGCGGGATTTGTTCCTGAGGCATTTCCGTGGTTGCCACATTTTTCGAGAACCCTTATCTAGGGAAGATAATATATTGTTCCAGCGCTCGTTACGCATTTTCAGAAGATTGGAACGAATTTGAAAGTTAAGGAGGTTTATAAAGTTCTTAAGGTCCGGTGAGCGAGTTCTTTGCCATTGCCGACGGATATTGTTGCGGTGGCGGATGAGAGCAATAGTAGGATTGTCGGCTACCGGCACTTGAGTAGTACGAGTTATTTTAGGGGTTGCCGAGTCTCGAGCAGTTTTGATTTGATTAGTGAAGTTGGAGATGAGCTCGTTTATTTGATCTTCGCTGCAAATCCGTGATAGATCATTATCCAGGAGTGTAATGTTTCTGTTGAGGAAATCGCGAAATTTTGTCCAGCAAGTTTTCTTCTAATCGTACGAATAGTTTCTGGAAATCACCAGGTTTTTATCAACAATGAAAGAGACTGTTAAGTGGTTTGAGCAAAGTTCATTCAGGACAAGGGGTTGGGATATACATAACTCACCATTAGTCCGTATGGCGCAACGGTTAGCACGTTCGCCTTCAACGCACTGGGCCCCGGTTCGATTCCGGGGATTTACGTGTCGGACTATGAGCCCACTCAGCTGTTAAATGAGTACCCATTATGGGGTAAATAACTCGGTTGAGCGTGTTGCTGATCACATACCTCTGCCCAAAAAAAAACCGTCACGATCTAGAAAATGAGATGATGCTAACTCATCTCGAGGCCGTGGTTCAAATTGGACTGTTGCGCCAGTTATTTATTTTAACTCACCATTACTAATTATCAGGTCCAGTGTTGAGGGATTGCCCCTGGGGGGATAACAGTTGGGGCCATCAGGAGCGTGGAACTTTAAAAAGTAACAATTAAACTACCAATTAATTATTATATTGTACTATTCTTAAATAATAATAACTTTCCTAGACTTGAAAATGTTCATGTGAACGAAACGTCGTCGAATATAATTTATAGATAAAAGTAAATAGCTGGAAAAAGTGATATAAAACTTATTTTATTACAAATGTTACAATTTTCGTTGATTTTTTTGTGGGACTGACACTGTTATCACATGCCTTTGAAAATTATATACATATGTGAAGGACAATATGACAGTCCTAATTAGCCATGATAAGCCCGAGTAGGGTGCAGGCTCTGCTCTGTGGTGCAGGTGCATCCCAGACTAACATTTCCTAGCATGTCTGACAAAAAAAAGTTCCTTCAATTTCCTCTGAGATAGGTTTTTAAACTATACTTCTTATATTGTATAAAATTTCTGAAATAAATTGCTGTATACTGTAACCAGTTCTCGTTAATTTTATTCGTTGGGGTACAGCTGATCTCGAAGTTCTCAGTACAAGCAGTGCCTGACTGTAGATTACACAAAAAACAGAACCGTTTGTAATAATTGTGATTCTAAGGATTTAGCTGCGGTTCAGGTGAACATTTCCACTCCACATGGAAGTCAGAAAGTGGTGATTGAACTTGCTTATTTTCCTTCGGATGATGATGTGATCCGCCCAGCTGAGGTTAGGAAACTTGTCGACTCCTGCATGAAATCGAATCGACAATTCATCATTGGTTGTGACGCCAACGCCCACCATAACTATACTATCTGGGGGAGCAGTGACGGTAACAACAGAGGTTAGTTCTTTTTTATGTGTAAAGAAGTGTTCGTCCTCAACAAGGGGTGCAAGCCCACTTTTGTCACTGCGTCCAGGAGAGAGGTTCTTGATCTCATTCTTGCCAGCAGGGTTTTATCGGACGAGTTGGAAACTATTTCGTCAACTAGTATGTTCCAGAGATGATGAACTTCTTAGTTCGATCAGTACGACTGGTGAGTTGGATCTAGCTGCATAACAGCTGAGCGATGTTCTTTCAACCTCCTACGAAGACAATACTGTTGCAGGTGGTTTCAGTACGGCACGTAAGGTTCCTTGGTGGAACGAAGAACTGGCGCGTAAAAGAGCCCAGGTTAGCAGAAATCTCAATATGGCTAAACGTAATAATAAATGGGGCGAATATAGAGACTCGCTCACGGAATATAATCTTCTTATCAGATTCCAAACGGGAGAGCTGGAAGAGACATTGTGAGAGAATTTAGTCGCTACCTGAAGCGGAACGCATCCACAAAGCCATGTCCAAGGAACACACTAATAGTATCCGATTGCTTAAGAAACAAGACGGATCCTTCACGGATGTCCCAGAGGAAACTTTTGACCTCCTCCTAAGCACCCATTTTCCTGGTTCTGTTCAGGCTGAACCCTATTTACTCATTGCATCGGCTGACCATCGTGTACCTATTAGCCGGTTAAACAGCCTCTCGGAGGTCATTTCGATAAAGAAATGGTCAAATAGGCCGTGGAGGCCATTGAACCCCCTAAGGCACCTGGTGTCGATGGTATATTTCCTGCACTTTTACAATACACCCTTGATTTTATTTCCACCCCCTTGACTGTTCTGTTTAGGGGCAGTTACCCCTTGAGTACTATTCCACGTTTGTGGAGGGCGGTGAACGTGATATTCATTCCGAAAAGCTGCAATAAAAAGAATGATTAAATGGAGATTAAATGGAAGAGAGAAAGTTCCATATTAGTCACATTTTTTTTGTTCTTGTACAACAAAGGTGTGAATAAGGCGACGGACGCCAAACGAGAGATATGCGCTGCGTACGGCGAGGAAGCCCTTCGTGAGGACACTTGTTAGAGCTGGTTTTCTTGGTTCTGTTCCGGATATACGGATTTAAACGGCTCTCCCCGCACTGGTCGCCCTGTCACCGTTGAAATCGATATAATCTTGGACCCCATCAAAACCGATCGACATATAACAACACACGAGATCGCAGAAAGGCTCAACATTGATCATTCAACCGTCGCAAAATGACTAAATCAGCTTTGAATCATAGAAAAGAACCAACGTGTGGGTACACAGTAAATTTTTTTCAATAGATTCTAGTTAAACACAACTAGAATTTAGCTCCTAGATATTCTAGTAAAGATCTAGTGATTAAGTAACTACTAGAATATCAGGAAATCTTTTTAGTGATTTTCTATTAGAAGCTCGTTGAGAATCTAGTTCTATTTACTAGTATTTTAGTTGTTTTGACAAAAATCGCGAAAGGAAATACACTGGTAATCTTGGAAACAAATTTGAGTAGATAGTAGTACCACAGGTATAAACACCGGTAATCTAGTAAACGAAACTGAGTAGACAGTGGTACCTCATGTATGTGTTGTCGCTCTAATGCAGAAAGGCCACAACTAACATTTTATTGGAAGCCAAGTTTTTGGGGTAATTTTAATAGGTTGCTTTCAAAATGTTGTTAATTGCCTTGACCCCTCCATGGGCGTGTCGACATGTTGTTGCTGTCGTTTCGATAGCATATCTACTTTTCGAACGTGCAGTTGCTAGCTTATACTGACAAGATCGGGACACACAGTATTCACAGGCAGTTTTTTGTTCATGTCGAGGATCGAACCTCCATTCTCTAGATCGTAGGCCGAACGAACACGGCCACCGAGCGGGGATGGCGTGTTTTGAACACAAACAGTTGATTTTGCACCTTATGAACTTCTGCCTCTAAATGCAAAAACAATAATAATGCGTGGCTTGCCTTCGTCACTGCTTTATCAGTGAATTTATCCAGTTTTCTAGGTCCAAAACTTTTTTTCCTAGAAACAAAGTGGTGAGCACTAGAAAAACAGTCGAATTAACAAGACAAACTGTACTTCTAGTTATTTTCACTTGATTTTTGGGCACGAACTGTACTTCTAGGTATTTCCACTAGATTTATGGGCTTACGAAATTTTTCACTAGATTCATCATCATCGTGGCGCGACAGCCCGACGTCGGGCCTTGGCCGCCTGGATCATTGTCCTCCAATTATCTCGGTCACGTGACCGCGTCCTCCAATTTTGGGAGCCCAGTAGCTGCGCGGCGCCCACACCTACTGAGCTCTCCCAACGAGATCTCGGTCGTCCTCGCAGTCTCGCTCCGTCGACTCGTTCTGCATTCATTACTCTCTTAGGCATACGATCATCGTCCATTCTTTGTACATGCCCTGCCCATTGAAGTCGTTGCAGTTTGACGATTTTCGAGACTTGCAGCTCATCGTACATTTCATACAACTCATGGTTGTACCGGATGCGCCATCCATCTCGATCGCAAACAGCCCCGAAAATTCGCCGTAGAACCTTACGTTCAAAAGTGTCTAGCATGTTTTCGGAGGCTTGAGTTAGGGTCCATGCTTCGCAGCCATAGCATAGCACTGGTCGTATAATGGTTTTGTACACGCGGAGCTTCGTGTTTCTGTGCACATGCTTCGATTTCATGATTGGGGAGAACCGAGAAAAAAGTCTTATTAGCTAACTGTATCCGTCGCTTTCGTCAGTTTCGTTGGCGTCCCTTGACAGGTTGCAACCCAGGTAAATGAAGTTGTTCACGAGCTCGATGTTGAGGTCGCCCACATTGATGCTCGGTTGTGCAGGTGTCCTTGTCACCGATTGCATCATTATTTTAGTTTTACCCTCGTTAATACGTAATCCAACTTCCTTTGCAGCGGTATCGAGCGTATGCAGAAGTTCTTCTGCGTCAGCCAATCTTCGGGACATGATGTTGATGTCGTCGGCGTACGCTGCTAATTGTGTCGACTTGATGAGTAGCGTCTTGCTGTTGTCCATATTCATGGCCCAAATAACGTATTCCAGTGCTAGGTTGAAGAGCGTCGGTGCCAGTCCATCGCCCTGTTTCAAACCAGTGCGTGTTTCAAATAGATCAGTAAGTCTATTCTGGATCCTGACTTGTGAGACGGAGTTGGTCATCGTCATCTTTGTTAGTCGCACTAATTTTACTGGTATACCAAATTGCAGCATGATGTTGTACAGTACTCCACGATCGATACTGTCGTATGCCTGCTTGAAGTCGACAAAGATTTGGTATACGTTTACGTTGTATTCCCAGCACCTCTGGAGTATCAGTTTGACTGAGAAGAGCTGATCGGTTGTGGAGCGACCAGGTCTGAAACCGCTGTGATATTCGCCAATGACTCGTTCTGCGTACGGTTTTATTCTATTTTCCAGAATTTTCGTCAAAATTTTATAGGACGTACAAACTAGTGAGATGCCCCTGTATAGGTAGTTCTCACACCGCAGTTTATCTCCCTTTTTATGAATTGGACAGATGATGTTTCTGCGCCAATCGTCTGGAATCTCCTCGTTCTCCCATACTCGCAGAAGTAATTGAGGTATGGCATCAACTAGACTCGTTCCACCGAATTTTAGTATTTCAGCTGGAATCTCGTCAGCGCCCGGCGGTTTATTTCGTTTTAGTGACCGCAAGGCGAGATCAACTTCCTCTACTGTCGGGGGTTGAATGGGTGGGCCTAGATCAACAATATCGTCGAGAGCTTCCTGTGTGGGGATGTTAGATGGTCGGTTTAGAAGCTCTTCAAAATAAGAGGCCCATCGCTTGTTAATACCATCGGTGTTGCTGATGATGTTTCCATCCTTGTCCTTACAAAGGCTAGTCCTGGGTTGGTAGCCGTTCTTAATTGTATTTACTAGTTTGTACGCTTGTCTGGTGTTCCTATTAGCTAAGTTTTCGTTTATGTTCAGCAACTGCTCGTCAAAGTATTTACGTTTCTTACGTCTAATTATTCTATTCGATATTCGCCGTAGCTCGTCATATTTTTCTCTTCTGGCTCTGGTTCCTCGTTGAATCCATTGACTGTAGGCCTCGTTTTTCGCGTCAAGTGAGTTTTTGCATTCTTCGTCGAACCAGTCTTTTCGCGCTCGCCGTTCTTTATATCCCACGACCTTCTCTGCGACATCCTTGATGGTACCCTTGAGCTCTTCCCAGAACCCATGGACGCCTGTGTTGCTGATGTTGTGTAGCATAGGTGATAGTTTTTCCTCAAGGGCGGTAGTATACGCCACCGCTGTAGCATCACTCAAAAGCTTATCAACCGCAAAGATTTTGGGAGGGCTGATTCTTGATTGGTGCACTGAGGAAATTCTACATCTGTAGGTCGTCTTCACCAAGTGATGATCTGAGTGGCAGTTTGCTCCTCGATAAGAGCGGACATCCATGACACTAGACGCCCATCTCCTGCAAATGAGGACGTGGTCAATTTGGTTGACGGTATGTGCGTCTGGAGACTTCCAGGTCTGCTTGTGAATGCGTCGATGCAGGAAGCACGTAGAGCTTACGACTAGATTCCTGCTGCAGGCAAAGTCGATAAGTCGCTGGCCGTTATCGTTACATTCTTCATGGAGGCTGTGGCCTCCAGTGGTCCCCCGGTGCCAACTTTCATTTCCGACTTTCGCGTTAAAGTCTCCCAGCAGCAATTTGACGTCGTTTGTTGGAAGTGAGTCGAAGAGAGTTTCAAGGCGGGCGTAGAACTCGTCTTTTACTGCGTTTTCTTTAACTTCAGTGGGGGCGTGCACATTGATGAGCCAGAGATTGAAGAATCGAGTCTTGATGCGAATCGCACACAGCCGTTCATTTATGGGTTTGAAGTCAGTAATATGCGGTTTGAGGCGATTGTTCACTATAAATGCTACTCCAAACTCCTTGCGGCCCGATGGTTTGCCACTTGTAAAAATTGTGTGCGATTTCTTGTCATTAATCTCGCTGCCAAGCCAATTTGTTTCCTGGACTGCAGTAATGCTCAGTTTGTACTTTTCGACCTGTTGAAGGAGGGCCTTCTCGGCCCCCGGTTTATTCAGGGAGCGTACATTCCAGGATCCGAAAGAATAATCCTTTAGTCGTTTGCGTGGTCGTCGTTGTTGATCCGTCCAATCCGAGGCTTTTGTTCCAGGTTTCTTGACATGGAGTGGTTTTTACAAGGACGAGTTGTCAGCACGTCGCTTAACCCCATTCAGGGGATGGCCTCGGAGATAGCTGCTTCAGATGGTTTAATAAACGTGCTGGAGCCCACACAACTATGTAGCAGGTCCAACTACGCAAGTCATTCCATCCTACTAAACCTGAGACGCTTAGGTGTTCGTCAGCCATTCAGGCTACAGCTATCTGCCTTTTCCAAACTGTCTTATCGCTAAGACATTGGCCGTCAGCGAGTTGATACACTGCCGTTACCAGGGGGCGCCCACGCGGAGGACTATGGAAAAGGTCTTTGCCCCCCACTAGATTATCAGTCGGAAATTTTCACTAGATTTCCTCTAGTTGAACTTTACTGGAAAAAGGATTTGCTGTGTACCTCATGAGTTGTCCGTGTTAAACCGACCGAATTTCGAGCTGCGAATCACTACTGAGATGGCATTCGTTGGAACCATTTTTGAAGAAGATTGTAAAGGGAGTTGAGATGTGGTATGTTAGCTTCTCCATGCTGGATAGGCGAAGACTTTACATGAAGTTCGGAATCCATGATGGAGAAAAGAGAGAGAGAGTCAGTATAATAAGGTCAATAGTGGGCCGTATGCAGGCATTACCTAGATGGCACTCTAATCCATGCGGTGCCGAAAGGTAATGGGCTTTCTTGAGGGTGCCGACAAGAACAAGCACTCCTGCTTAGGTCTGTGCCGAGAGGGATAGGCACTTAGACTGGAGGATGAGCTGGTGCCGCCGAGAATAGGCACTCAGGAGTCAACAGAAAAACTTTGAATTTCAGACCGTGTGTTTTCTTTAATTTGCTTAGCTTATGTACAATTTTTAGTGACAATGAATTTGCTTACCTAAATACTCCGCGTACAATTGCAGAAATGAATTAGAAAGAAAAAAAATGCATTAGATGCACAACGTACGAGCAATTATTGTTTTGAGGAGTCTAATTTCACTGTATATGAATTGTTCTTGACTGAAGATGTAACATATGTTCAGAAGACATGAACAGTATGTTCTGAAATATAATATATTGTGCTGACTGATTTGAGTTTATTGAATGTTGTGGGTGATGGTGTGTTACATTATTTGGATACATCACAATGGGTTATTTACAAGGACATCAAGCGAAAAAAGTCGTGGTGCTCGCCCGGAGAATCATCCACGACCGTTACAAAGGCAGAAAAAACCTTGGTTAGCATGTGGTGAGATTAGAAGGGTGTAGTCGACTACGAACTTCTTCCGCGCGGTTCAACTATTGAATCGAGGAAGTATTGCACTCAGCTGGAAAAGCTGCAACGAGCAATAGCCGAAAAACGTCCGGAATTGTCTAACAGAAGGGGGGTTGTTTTCATTATGACAACGCTGGACCCCATACTTCTGTGGAAACGAAACAAAAGCTACAGAGCTTCGGCTGGGGAGAAATGCAACACCCGCTTTACTCACCGGATCTTTCGCCGTCGAATTATACCACCTTTTCTGGTCTCTTCACAATCATTTGGATGGAAACCGCTTTGAATCTGTGGAAGCCATCAAATATGACCTTGAACAGTTTTTCGGCAATAAGCTAGAGCACTTCTTTGAACATGGCATCATGCTCTTGCCAGAACGTTGACAGAAGGTTGTTGAAGTAAACGGACAATATCTGGTTGATTAAATGCATTTTGAAGAATAAATAATTTTTGTCTTATTTATGGTGCAAAAAACCGCAGAATTTTTTCCACAACCCAATCCATCGTTTCTGGAACCTCCTATTTACCATAGTATGCATTTTTGAGTGTCCATCTTAGAGTAAATTTGCAATATATATATTTATTTTATGCATCACAGAAGCTTTCATCCCGGGACTGGGCTTCTCTGCATCACTTTACTTACTACGACGTAAGTGACTAATCAATCCATCGAGTGTGAACTCTAGCAGATTGTTAAAATTAGTTAATTAATAAGGAAATTTATTAAAATATTCTCTTTTAAAAATTGGTTTGTTATTAGAGTGAAAATCAACGAAATCCTTCAAGCTGTTATATAGGATAATCCACCGTGTAATAGGCTCATTAAGACCATAATTCACTCTATGGTAAGGCTGAACAAGAAGATTGTTACGCCGCAAATTGTGGGGAATATTTCTAACTACAAAGTAGTTCGTTATACAGTCATTTCCACAAGAGCGTATACTTTGTAACTTTTTAATGCACCATTTTTCAAAGAGTGGTGGGGGAATTTTAGTTACCTGCATTTTTCCTCTTTTTCGCATTGTATAAATTTGGTCATTCTAAGTTCAAGTAGGAGAGTGATAAGACGTCAAGTGAAATGAGTGCGATTTACAAAAAACGATTCGAAGCTGTGTTTTTAGTAAGTCATCCGAAAGGACCAAAAATGACACCTGCATCGGCCGGAAAGTACCTGAAAGTTTCGACACAGTTTGTGAATAAGTGGATAAAGCGTTTTAAAGATACTGGAAATGTAGACGATCTACCTGGTAGGGGTAAAACCCGAAGCACTTCAAAAACCCAGGATAAGGCCATCATTGATATTTTTAAGAAAAATCCGTCCGTTACTACCTTAGTGCAAGCAAAGGAAATGTTATCGAAGAAGAACATTTACGTGTCCTTGAATACGATTCGGCGAAGATTACAAGAGGAAAACATCAAAACCAGGTATGCCTTGATGAAACCATTACTTACCGAAAACCAGAAGCGAAGACGTGTAGAGTGGGCTAAGGAAAACATCGATCGTGATTGGGACAACGTGATCTTTACGGATGAATCAAGTTTTGCTGTAAATACGTTCAGGAAACGAGTGTGGTCACAAAAAGGAGAAGCTGTCGTGAACCGAACCGTTAAACACCCTGTGAAGGTCCATGTTTATGGATGCTTTTCTGCACGCGGTTTCGGAAAATTAATAACGTTTACCGGAATTCTTACTGCTGAAAGGATGATCATTTTGTACAAGAAAGGATTATTGAAGTCTGCTAGGATGCTATATGGCAACGACAACACCGATTGGTTTCTACAAGAAGATAACGATCCGAAACATAGAAGTACTTGATTGGCCTTTGCAATCGCCGGATGCCAATCCTATTGAAAATGTTTGGGGATTAATGAAGCAGAAGCTTCAAGGAAAGCAAATAAAAGGAGAAGCACATTTAAGGCGAACGCTACAAAAAATTTGGAAGAACTTATCGACAGACTACGCGGAAAAATTGGCCGAAAGTTGTCACCGAAGATGCCAGTCAATAATCAATAGTGACGGCGATTGGACCATGTATTAAATATAATAGCGAAAATGTATTTTGTAGTTACTTTCAATAAAAAATAAAATTTCTTACTTGTAACATTTTGTTTTTATTTTGTGAGGTATACGGTCTTGTGGAAATGACTGTATCTTCACACAAAACGTGACAGCAAAGCAAGTCTCTTATAAACATCGCGTTCAAGAAAGTCCTTCTATACTCTAACGTTTGTAAACCAAATAAGGAGCAACGAGTACCATAATCAGGCTTAAAACGCCAGCCAATTTGGTAAATAGCAAAACAAGTAAAATTATGCTGAATTCTCTCTATACGCTCGATATGAACATTATAGAAAGGATTCCACACAATAGAGCAATACTCAAGACGTGAACGAACAAAAGCTGAATACAAAATTTTTAAAGTATAAGGGTCATTAAATTCGCGCGCGTTCCGTTTAACAAATCCTAACATACTATTCGCTTTTGATAAAATATAGTTAATATGTGGTCGAAATGAAAGCTTTTGATTAAAAATTACACCAAGATCTGATATCTCAGATACTCTTTCAAGAACACTGACTGCAATGGAGTACTCAAAAAAGAGAGGAGTTTTTAATCTATACGCGCTCAAAACTTTACATTTACTAACATTTAAATTTAAATTATTGTCGCGGCTCCAATTTTGTAACTTTTCTAAATCGCATTGCAATTTTTGACAGTCGCTTATGTCACCAATTTTAATAGCAATTTTTATATCATCTGCGTACTGCCATACTCGCACGTATTGGAAATTTTGGATGATATCATTTACAAAAACTAAAAAGAATAGTGGTCCTAAATGACTTCCTTGCGGTACTCCCGATGTATGTACATCTTATTAGACAGCGCAATGTTCAACCATTTACCTTCACCAACTGAGTCCTATCAGTTAAGTAGGATCTCACCCAGCTTAAAAAAGTCGACTGTATACCTAAATTTTCTAATTTGCGAAGTAATATGTTGTGATCAACTTTATCGAAAGCCTTCGAAAAGTCGGTATACACCACATCAACCTGCATTCCTTGTTCAATAGAATCAGCAACAAATTTAGTAAAAGAAACTAAATTTGTTGTAGTTGATCTACCTTTAAGGAAGCCATGCTGACATGGCGATATCAACCGGCTGACCAAAACATATATTTTATTTTTAATAATCATTTCAAAAAGCTTCGGGATAGCCGATAATTTTGCTATAGGCCGATAATTGTCTATATGATGTTTTGGACCCTTCTTATGAACAGGAGACCTTTTCCATAGTCCTCCGCGTGGGCGCCCCCTGGTAACGGCAGTGTATCAATTCGCTGACGGCCAATGTCTTAGCGATAAGACAGTTTGGGAAAGGCAGATAGCTGTAGCCTGAATGGCTGACGAACACCTAAGCGTCTCAGGTTTAGAAGGATGGAATGACTTGCGTAGTTGGACCTGCTACATAGTTGTGTGGGCTCCAGCACGTTTATTAAACCATCTGAAGCAGCTATCTCCGAGGCCATCCCCTGAATGGGGTTAAGCGACGTGCTGACAACTCGTCCTTGTAAAAACCACTCCATGTCAAGAAACCTGGAGCAAAAGCCTCGGATTGGACGGATCAACAACGACGACCACGCAAACGAATAAAGGATTATTTTTTCGGATCCTGGAATGTACGCTCCCTGAACAAACCGGGGGCCGAGAAGGCCCTCCTTCAACAGGTCGAAAAGTACAAACTGAGCATAACTGCAGTCCAGGAAACAAATTGGCTCGGCAGCGAGATTAATGACAAGAAATCGCACACAATTTTTACAAGTGGCAAACCATCGGGCCGCAAGGAGTTTGGAGTAGCATTTATAGTGAACAATCACCTCAAACCGCATATTACTGACTTCAAACCCATAAATGAACGGCTGTGTGCGATTCGCATCAAGACTCGATTCTTCAATCTCTGGCTCATCAATGTGCATGCCCCCACTGAAGTTAAAGAAGACGCAGTAAAAGACGAGTTCTACGCCCGCCTTGAAACTCTCTTCGACTCACTTCCAACAAACGACGTCAAATTGCTGCTGGGAGACTTTAACGCGAAAGTCGGGAATGAAAGTTGGCATCGGGGGACCACTGGAGGCCACAGCCTCCATGAAGAATGTAACGATAACGGCCAGCGACTTATCGACTTCGCCTGCAGCAGGAATCTAGTCGTAAGCTCTACGTGTTTCCCGCATCGACGCATTCACAAGCAGACCTGGAAGTCTCCAGACGCACATACCGTCAACCAAATTGACCACGTCCTCATTTGCAGGAGATGGGCGTCTAGTGTCATGGATGTCCGCTCCTATCGAGGAGCAAACTGCGACTCAGATCATCACTTGGTGAAGACGACCTACAGATGTAGAATTTCCTCAGTGCACCAGTCAAGAATCAGCCCTCCCAAAATCTTTGCGGTTGATAAGCTCTTGAGTGATGCTACAGCGGTGGCGAATACTACCGCCCTTGAGGAAGAACTATCACCTATGCTACACAACATCAGCAACACAGGCGTCCATGGGTTCTGGGAAGAACTCAAGGGTACCATCAAGGATGTCGCAGAGAAGGTCGTGGGATATAAAGCCCGGCGAGCGCGAAATGACTGGTTCGACGAAGAATGCAAAAATTCACTTGACGCGAAAAACGAGGCCTACAGACAATGGATTCAACGAGGAACCAGAGCCAGAAGAGAAAAATATGACGAGCTACGGCGAATATCGAAAAGAATAATTAGACGTAAGAAACGTAAATACTTTGACGAGCAGTTGCTGAACATAAACGAAAACTTAGCTAATAGGAACACCAGATAAGCGTACAAACTAGTAAATACAATTAAGAACGGCTACCAACCCAGGACTAGCCTTTGTAAGGACAAGGATGGAAACATCATCAGCGACACCGATGGTATTAACAAGCGATGGGCCTCTTATTTTAAAGAGCTTCTAAACCTTCTAAACATCCTCACACAGGAAGCTCTCGACGATATTGTTGATCTAGGCCCACCCATTCAACCCCCGACAGTAGAGGAAGTTGACCTCGCGTTGCGGTCACTAAAACGAAATAAAGCGCCGGGCGCTGACGAGATCCCAGCTGAACTGCTAAGATTCGGTGGAACGAGTCTAGTTGATGCCATACATCAATTACTCCTGCGAGTATGGGAGAACGAGGAGATCCCAGACGATTGGCGCAGAAGCATCATCTGTCCAATTCATAAAAAGGGAGATAAACTGCGGTGTGAGAATTACAGGGGCATCTCACTAGTTTGTACGTCCTATAAAATGTTGACGAAAGTTCTGGAAAATAGAATAAAACCGTACGCAGAACGAGTCATTGGCGAATATCAAAGCGGTTTCAGACCTGGTCGCTCCACAACCGATCAGCTCTTCTCAGTCAAACTGATACTCCAGAGATGCTGGGAATACAACGTAAACGTATACCAAATCTTTGTCGACTTCAAGCAGGCATACGACAGTATCGATCGTGGAGTACTGTACAACATCATGCTGCAATTTGGTATACCAGCAAAATTAGTGCGACTGACAAAGATGACGATGACCAACTCCGTCTCACAAGTCAGGATCCAGAATAGACTTACTGATCTATTTGAAACACGCACTGGTTTGAAACAGGGCGATGGACTGGCACCGACGCTCTTCAACCTAGCACTGGAATACGTTATTCGGGCCATGAATATGGACAACAGCAAGACGCTACTCATCAAGTCGACACAATTAGCAGCGTACGCCGACGACATCAACATCATGTCCCGAAGATTGGCTGACGCAGAAGAACTTCTGCATACGCTCGATACCGCTGCAAAGGAAGTTGGATTACGTATTAACGAGGGTAAAACTAAAATAATGATGCAATCGGTGACAAGGACACCTGCACAACCGAGCATCAATGTGGGGGACCTCAACATCGAGTTCGTGAACAACTTCATTTACCTGGGTTGCAACCTGTCAAGGGACGCCAACGAAACTGACGAAATCAAGCGACGGATACAGTTAGCTAATAAGACTTTTTTCTCGGTTCTCCCCATAATGAAATCGAAACATGTGCACAGAAACACGAAACTCCGCGTGTACAAAACCATTATACGACCAGTGCTATGCTATGGCTGCGAAGCATGGACCCTAACTCAAGCCTCCGAAAACATGCTCGACACTTTCGAACGTAAGGTTCTACGGCGAATTTTCGGGGCTGTTTGCGATCGAGATGGATGGCGCATCCGGTACAACCATGAGTTGTATGAAATGTACGATGAGCTGCAAGTCTCGAAAATCGTCAAACTACAACGACTTCAATGGGCAGGGCATGTACAAAGAATGGACGATGATCGCATGCCTAAGAGAGTAATGAATGCAGAACGAGTCGACGGAGCGAGACTGCGAGGACGACCGAGATCTCGTTGGGAGAGCTCAGTAGGTGTGGACGCCGCGCAGCTGCTGGGCTCCCAAAATTGGAGGACGCGGTCACGTGACCGAGATAATTGGAGGACAATGATCCAGGCGGCCAAGGCCCGACGTCGGGCTGTCGCGCCACGATGATGATGATGAATAAACGAGACCTTCCATTCATCGAGAAAAACACCTGTAGACAAAGACATATTAAAAATTTTCGTTAGCGGACGACATAAGGACTGCATGCAATTCTTTAGAAAAATATTAGAAATGGAATCAGGTCCGGCTTGAATACTAATATCAAGCTCAGCCATAGCACCCAACAGGTCATCTTCAGAAATCTGGAGAGCACTGCTAAGGTGCTCATGAGATATTTGAGAAACTGGAGGTCTCTCATCAATATCAATATTCAATTCCGGCGAAGCCGAACCTGGCATATCATAAACGGAATTGAAAAAACTTGCAGAACCATCACATACCGATTGAACATCACTATAATAATTGTTATTAAATTGTAAATTTTTCGGAATGCCAATATTCTTACGTTTGCTGTTTAGAAAATTCTAAAAAGCTTTGCTGTCAGTTTTAATGTTATGTTCTGCTCGAGCAATATGTATATTGTTTGTAAGGATATTTATTCAACAATTCATACTCTTTCCTCAATCTAAAAAAGTTAGTTTTGTTGGCAATAGATGGTGAATTCTTGAATAATTTATGTGCTTTATTTTTTGCTTTTTTAAGTTTGTTTTGTTCCTTGGTAACCCAATGATTTCTTTGTTTCGTTTTACAATGTTTCAGAGGAACGTATTTTTGAATTGCCTCAGATAATACTGATTTAAAAATACCATAACATTCAAAAAGACCTCCATTTGTTAAAATAGAACCCCATTCAATATTAGAAAAGTATGCATTCAAATCAGCATATTCGGCTTTTTGAAAATTTTTACTAGGAGTGACAACCAATTCCTCTTGAATGTAATCATAAAATAAAAACTTGAGAAGAAGAGCGCTGTGGTGTATAGAGTTCGGCAAAAATGGGCTATAAACTCGTTTTACTGAAGCATTCAAGTTAGAACTGACAAAAATTAAATCTAAAATTCGACCAATGGAGTTTTTAACAAAATTAACCTGCATTAAATCCATTGCAGAGAGACAATCTGTTAGAAAAGATTCACACTCGAGATGTAGATCGCGCGGCAACAACTTCTTTTCTTCATCATTCCAATACCAACTTATATTACCAAGATTGAAATCCCCAACAATGACCAATTTGTCATTTTCTTTAAAAGATGCAAAAATTTTAGAGATATTTTCTACATGTTTTTCAAAAACGTTAATCGGACTAAGGGGTGGTAAATAGCTATTAAAAATATGAACAGATTCACTACGAGAAATATTTATAGTCACACATATCTGTTCCACGTCCTTATGGAAAAGCTCAACTTTGTGAGATGGGAATACTGTCTTGACAGCAATCAAAACACCACCCCCTCTTCTAGTTGAATTTTCATAACGATCGCGACGATAAACATGATAGTTCCTTATAAAAAGCTCCTCATTTGAAATATCAGCATGAAGCCATGTTTCGGTTAAACATATGGCAGGATAATCTTCTTGTGTAACTGCAAGATAAAAGTCATTCGTCCTAGAACGAAGACCACCTACATTTTGGTAGTAAACCGAAAACAAATTTGTTAAATTTAGGTCTTCTGCTGGGCATTGTTTTCGCGTTTCGGGTTTTTTGAAAAATTAAATGGTGATATGTTAACACCCTTTGGCCAGAAGTTGGCGCAAAACACTTGCTTTGAGTGTTCTTGAGGAATTTTCAAAGAAAAACTGATTGAAGTTAATTTTGAAATATTCCAATCTTTTTTAAGTAAAGGATAAACGGAAACAAAAGTCGTATCCGATAAATTAAGCTTTTCGACTACGTAATCCTTCAAATTATCCGCCTTTACAGAAGTATGAAGTTTGGAAATATGGAATACTTTGAAACTAGGTACAATTTTAAGAGAATTGTCGGTCTCATCAATACCAAAAACTCTCCTGTGTCGCCTACTTTGCCCTTTACCACCCCCGACAGACGTTCCCTCACCAACAGCAGAGGAGTTTTTAATACTTCTCCTTTTCTTACGCACTGTAACAAATTTGTCAATCGGAGATTGATTTTTACCAGCGTTAGAAAGAGAAGTGTTTTGAGAAGCCGAGTTAGGAACAACAATTGTCTCGATCTCAGTCTCTCTCCTCTTAGAAGGAATTTCGCGGCGCGGTGTCACTCTTGAATTTTTAACTTTATTCGTAGATTTGCCCTCACTTTTCTTCGATTTATTATTATTAATTGAAAGTTTCGAATTATCATTACAAAGACTTGTATTCATTAAGGATTTCAACTTGCCAAGTTGGCTTTGTAACGATGAAACTACTTGCGAAAGTCCGTCAATTTGAATTTGATAAAATTGCTGACAAACACAATTCATATTGATTTTATTCAATTCAAATTCAATAATAATAAATAAAAAATGAAAAAAAAAAACAAAGAAAAAAGGTGGATTTGAACACGGAGCCCAACGATTGTACGTCGTTCACGCTAACCACTGCGCTGTGGGTACTATACGAATTGATATACTATATGTTAACTAAAATGCTTTCACTTGTCCTTGAATAGACAAAATGAAAACAAAAAGAAAAACGAATAGAAAAAATGAATAGCGACGGCAAAAATATTAAAACCAACAATTTTAATTTGTCACTTTCACCGATTTAAAAAATTGAATACTTATCTTGGAAAACAAAGATTGTATATTCGGATACTCGGTGGTAAGTCGTTTTCACACGGAAAGTTTCGATTAAAATTGAAAATTCTTAATTTTTGATCAGAGGCACTCGATGCGTGTGAGTAGTCAAACGTCAAAGTTCGGCATGAGATCTAATCAGATAGTGAATTTAAAAAAAATGCTCAACTGAAATTATGCCTAAAAAAAACTAAAGAAGCATTTTAATTTAATTATCTACGATATAAATAAGCACGGATAATATAAAACATTTCTTGGCATTTTCACACGAATAGGGCTGAAATTGATGCTTCATTGAGACATCGCGAGAACAGGACGTCTTGCATATTCAAATTTCTGTTTTTATCTTGAAGTGCATATAAACTTGCCTTCAGGTTACGCTACGTATCTTGCACAAAAAGCACTGAGCGATCTTTGCCGCCATGCAGATTATAATCAGGTTCTGTTGATCTCACAATGCATATATACGTACATAGGATCATGAAAATAATTCCAGAAATACTCTCCATTAATTACTCGTCGCGAATAGCATTCTACCAAAACGCATTCAAAAACAAAAAAGGGTGCATCGGTATCCTGGACGTACTACATTCGTTTGCAGTTACCTTACATATGCACGTAACGCAAACAAGAAGTGAAAGAAGAAACAGACGATCATTAAGCATTGCATTTTGTATAAATTATGCTAATGATCTTTCAATTGATTTGTAAATAAAAATTCATTTCTTAAGATAAATTTGAAATTAACACGCACGCACCGAGAAGATGAATGTGGGGTCTTCCGCAATAAACGTCTGACCAGTTGCATGTACTCGTAATCGAATGCAAAAGTGGCATACACAACACATACGTATACGGCTGCATGCTCATATCGAATCGATGCACCTCATTTCTGCCAATTCGTTCAATGATTTTGTGCCCGTGAATACACGGCTCAAGATTAAGGCAATTTTAAGAATCTCCTTCTAATAAAATTTTCAGCTCAAGTATTTTACACTTATGCATGCACAAATAAAACGCAGACGATCGTGTGATCTGATTGCATACATCATTTATAATCAAGTATAATTAACATAAAAGTATGTTTGACATCGACAGTGTGGTCTTGAGATAATTAGCATTATTTTCGAATAACAGAAAATGGCAAGGTATGATGTTTGGATATTATGTATATAAACAGCAGAATTCTCTACTCGTTCGTGTATGCGTATAGTAATTTTAAATATGATAATATCGTTCCAGATCAAATAGATTTTAATATCTTAAAATCGATGCGTCTCAACCACTTTTCATTTGAATATTATGTAAAGGTTAGGTTAGGTAAGAGGGTTGCTGCTAGAGTACCTTGCGTTACGCCTCCGATTTGGGCATATTTGCCACCCTCCGCTGGCTAATTACAGCTGCCAGGTGACCACTCCGCTAAATTAAATCATCTAATTCAACTAGACGACACTGGTATCTTCGGCTACTTTTTGAAAACGGTAAGCACCTAAGATGTTGAGGCGTTTCCAATTTAGGACTGGACGCTCACACAAGGTATGTTGCCGGAGTTCAATCCTAATCTACTCGCATGAGATGCGGTAAAGCTGTGTTCTGTGTCCTCTCATCTCAACCTATTTCTTTTGAGTTTCGGCAGTATCCTGCTCTTGCTTAGATCAGGTGATGGCCACAAGGTGTTACACCCGTTGCTAACAGTGCGTACGGCCGTCCGACCAGCTACAGGGGTCGTGGGCGCCACTTACTTACTCCTTGCACTATCGCACCCTAGAAATCGCTATGACGTTGATCGTCGATCCGTACTCTTCGTTTTCGTCGACCTCAGCCACAACTTTCCTTTGTCACGATCTCTTCTGCAGACTTTCGTAGTTGATGCTATTGTTACGCTGTCGTTTCTCAAGTCCTTGTCCGTTGCCAAAATCGATCTTTCCGTCGTCACGATCTTACCGTTCCTCACGCAAGATTTCGTTGTCTTTCATATAGTTCCACTGCCGTCTCTTTAGTATCTTTCCGGCTCCAGTAACCATCTTCCAACCGCGCAAATAATCCAACAAAGAGAGTTTCTTTCCCTTCCCAGAGTTTTTATAGTTTCTCGGTAACAGCATCCCCGTTCCCAGAGCCGTTACCGCCATAGAAACTCACCACAGTCAGATACTGCATTACCTCGTCAATAAGCCGTTATCGTCATATAACTTCACCACAGAATTTGTTGTGGCAGGTCAAGACGCATTTGTCATATGAGTAATTGACAACCCAAGTTGAAATGTCACCGCGCGTCGATGTAAACATTCGTTCTGTTGTTCCGGGTGAAAGCGTTTGTTGCAGTTGCCGTTGCAGTATGAAATTCGTGGATTGTGTCAGAGAACGCTTGAAATGTGCGCGACATGAAATCATTCTTCTTGTGCCCGAACCGTTCTCGTATCGGGCCTCCCATCCTTCCCCCCATTTTGATCCTGAACTTCCCAAAACACTTTTATGGCCGGCACCCAGCATTTTCCTACCCTTCTACACCTACATCTCCCGAAGAAAAGAAAAACCGCGGTTCGCGTGGGTCGAATACTCTATCATACTTTTCATGCATCTTTGTCTATGGGATTGTGAGGCTATTCTAGTGTAATAGGAAATATTTTTCAACGTTCAACTTAATCGCACAATTTTCAGCCGACACCCTGAACTTTCCTAGTCTCCTAAAACCCCTAGAAAAGAATCCACTCTGAAACCGCGGTCCGCTAATTTTTCATACCCAACCACCTTCAGCTCCTAGCCTATTAAATGATTATCAGGAACATGCCCTTTTCTCTAATGTCGTTTTCTCGTGCCTATTAAATGACTATCAGGAACATGTCCTTTTTCTCAAATTCAGGATTCAAAATACCTTCAGGAGTACTCTATTGCATTCGCCTCAACACCCGCAGTCATATGATACCCATCTTACCTATACATATACACTTCTTTGGCAAAAATTTCCTTTTACTCTCGCCGAAAGACTTCAAATCAATTTAACAATAGTCAAGTGCACTCGCCTCAACATTCCTAATCATACGAGTATGATACCAATCTTGCCAATATATCACTTCATTGCAAATAATGTCCTTTTTCCTCACCAAAGGACTTGTAATGAACAATATTCTGGTCTGGTAGTGCTGCTTCTACCGGCAGATCTATGGCAGCACCTGATGAGTAAAGATCTGTCGCGAGGAAATCTGCGCCGTCCGCCAACCATTCCATCATAATCGTCTCATTTTTTATCATTCGCCATTTTTACCTCCCCTGTTTGTGTTGTTTTTCCCAGGCCTATGGATTTTTATTAATACGTAAAGGACAGGGGCAACGAGCGGCGAAAACCCCGCCCACGTCTCCAGAACTGAGCTACAGCAAGCATAGGCCGCTGCTTAGCTCGTTGAGGTGTCTCTTTCTTTGCCAGATGGCACAGCCCGACCTTCACGGTGAATTATGCTACTTTAGGCTCCGTCCCCACGGGCATCTTCGGATGCCCACAAAACCGTCCACTACATTTTTGGCGCCCAACGTGGGGCCCATTTCTGGTAAAGAACAGGACCAAGAAGGACCTCGTTGGGTTCCTTTTTATTCCTTCCACCGATTTGTATCCCCACAAGCATATTATGGCTACTTGTTTTAAGTTCTAGGACTTAGCCATTTTTACTTCAAGTATTTTTCATTCAAGTAGCTGGGCTTTCCTCTGTAGCACCCCAATCCTTCCTATAGAGTAGATTATCCTTTTAGAATCAGTTCAACAAGGCAATCCTGGTGTTGTGTTTGTCCATTGAGGTTTAGCCACGTATTTAAGGCCTCCATAAATGCTTTGAATTGCCGGCATTTGGAGCATCTTCGGTGACCGGACGAAGCGCGGGAGAGCCCTGGATACCTTTTTGTTTGCAACGAATGTCCTTCTAAGTAACTTAAAAAAATTTCTTTACACAGTAGTATTGCATTTTTCTATTGTTCATGTGCTCAGCAGCTTACAGAGTTTATGAGTGAATTACGGCAAGGTATGCAGTGTTGCGCTTCTGCTGGACTCAGAATTTTTTGTAACCTGTTGATCATCTGAATAATTGAGAAATGTAGTATTTTTTTTGCTTTGATAATTTTTCCCCTCTAAAATGGTTATCGGCTGACTCCTGTACCCAGCACGCTTTTGTTTTGTTTTTTTTTTTTATATTTAGCAGCACACTTTGTCCTCAGCTTCTTCTTCTTGGGAGGCCTCGAAGTAGAAGCTACCCTGTAATGAACCATATTATGGTCTGGTAGTACTGCTCCCACCGGCAGATCGAAGCAGCACCTGATAAGTGGTGATCTGTTGGTAGTACGAAACCAGAGGCCGAGGGTCCCATTACACCTGGACCCAGGTGCGACCGCGTGGGCGTCTGATCCGTCCGCCAACCATTCCATCCATATCGACTATTTTTGTAATTCCCCATTTTTACCTTTCCTGTTAGTGTTGTCTTCCCCAGGCCTATGAATTTTTGTTAACACGTAAGGGACAGGGGCAACGAGCGGCGAAAACCCCACCCACATCTCCCGAACTGAGCTACAGCAAGCATAGGCCGCTGCTTAGCTCGTTGAGGAGCCTTTTTCTTCGCCAGATGGCACGGCCCGACCTTCACGGTCGTTATGCTACCTAGGGCTCCGACCCCACGGGCATCTTCGGATGTCCACCAAACCGTCCGTTACAGACTAAAAACGCTATTTCACCAAAATGTCCTTTTTCTTACCGAAGAATTCAAAGCCACTTCAACAGTAGTCTAGTGCATTCGCCTCAGCAAGTCGTGTCACATGATACCCATCTTGTTTCGATATCAATTAAGTAAACCTGCAGGAGGACCGAAATATCACCATGTGTTATTTGAAATTTCGTTGACCACGAGAAAAATCTGGAAAAGTAATTTTTGGAAATATTTAGGCGAGTAATAATAATAATAATAATCCACTCGATGACCGAATTTTCTGCCACCGTTCTGAGATCAGGGTCACTCAAAGAACCTACATATCAAATCTAGTTAAAATCGGACTACGGGAAGTGCTCATACTAACGCACAAACGGACAACGCACAACATGGATCATGGATCAGTTGAAACCATAGAGTTGCTCTCGGGCGCCAGTAGAGCTTGCTACGGCACTGACAGTTATTCCATTCCGGTCAGACTGTATGTTTTGTTTCTAAGTCTAAGCATAAAACGGAAATGAAAATAATAGAAAAATAACACGCATTCCGACTATATCCTATCTGAAATTCAAAACTTAAACTTTCTATTTCAAAATCAGAACAAAAATCTTTACTCTCAGTTTTTGAAAATCAGAAACACTCGTATCCATTTAGAAATGGTACTCCATTAAATGTTGTTGTTATTTCACTAAACTGTAATAAAATATGTGATAAGAACCTCGTGGGATAAGCATACACACATAGCGAAATCTACCGAATCGTATAATCAAAAAATCTTGAGGATACTTATGAATCGTGCAATTTTCATAAAAAAGCGATAAAATCACTTCAAACATGTTCCAGGCACATTACCATGTCCGGGAATGCCAGCCTCCATACAGCGTTCCTGTCTATATTCGAAATTTATGGACTGTAGCTGCAACCCTTTTCGATTGCTTCCGATTCCAAGGACATTTTCGTTTTCATTTCAAGCATATCTTCGAATATAAAGCACAATTGCGGCATCCTTATATTTATGAAAATCGTTCAATAGATACAACGATACATTTCCGGCGAAAGGGTGAAAATCTATTTTGTCGGTTCGGGGTTTATTATTTTTACAGCATCCGGTGGCGGCTTTCGAGTTCGCCAAATACTCCTGGTGGGTGTGCCATTTTTGCCAGAGCACACGCTATCGAGTATATCTTGTTGTGGAAGGGCTGCATGTCCCCATCCGTTGTTGTTGATAGTCAAACATTTCTAATGATGTTCCATCGGGCATTGATCACTTGCTGTGAAACAATTTGTGTTCGGGATATGCCCTGGAATATATTAAGGCGTGATTGATTGTATTTAGTTACATTTTGTTGATAATTTGTGAGGGGCTTAGGGTACGCTACGATATCAATGATTTTTAGGGTGATTTTGAATCTACTATTGATTGTGTTCTTCAAGCTAAATGTACATAAAATACAGTGAAACCTCCCTCACGAACACCTCCAACAAGTGGACACCTTCCATAATCGGACAAATTTCCTATACACACGGTCTTGGTTTCGCTTTGGGAGCAAAATGTCCTCCAATAACCGGACCCTCCAATGGACGGACGCGGACACTATATTTTTGTACATTTGAAACAAAACACAAGCGGACACAAAGCTTTCTTTATCACTAAAATACTGATACGAAAATTGTAATTCAATTTTAAAGAAATATTGATGATTTGGGTAAGTCGTTGGTTGGTAAGTAAAGTTTTACAAAATCAATTTCTTTTTGTATGAGTCGTTCTACGACCCGCTGGTGCCATTTTCTAAATTTCCACATAACGAAAAATTATTATTTCGTTAAAAGAAAACATATATACATATATATATATCTGTTTATATATATCTATACAACATAAACCAGCTATACATTTTTGAGTTAAGTGCAGTTTCGTGCTTAAAAAGTGCTCTAGTATGTGCTGCCAATGCCAGGAAAAGGTCTAATGCCTGTAAGAGGGTGATCCGTTGGGGTAAAAAAAAGTTAACTTACTTTCGACTACTTCGAATTCCACCAAAGTAAGATAATAGCACTTATACTTTAATATGATATTCTGTCCACCTCAAAAATATTTCTAGATCTGTAAAAAAAGCTATGTGTCACCTATGTTAATTCACTGTGTAACCTTAGGCATCTGCCACTTGGCTTATTTTTGAAGTTTAGTTTTAGATAAAATACTTAAAAATACATAAAATGTGCCTCTAATTTTAAATTTTATTTGTACCATTCATATTGCGTTGGCTTGTAATGTAGCGTGCTCGGGACCGCGGGCTTCACGTGGATCTTACCCTGGCTGGACTAATTAATTGATGTTAACAACCAGGATAATTTCTTCCAAATTGGGGGTATCCTTTGAACGCGAAAGTGTCTGTTGGGGTACTCTGCAAGGTGGTGTGCTTTCTCCCTTTCTTTGGAACATAGCGGTCAATAGGCTGCTTTGGACCCGAAGAAGTTGGGTTGCAAGGTAACAGCCTACGCAAAGTAAACTCTGTAGCCATATCAGGTCAATTCCCTAAAAGCCTTAAGTTCGACACAAATCGAACCACGTCAAAATCATGAGAACATGCAAAAAAAAAATTCCCCTCATTACCACTGTTTTGTTGATTTTGGCGTGGTTCGATGGTGGTCGCGAGCCATTAGGTTTGCCATGTGTGTCGAGTTTTAGTAAAGTAACACAAAATGCCTTCACTATTTTGACAAATTGGGTCTAAAAAACTGAGGTCTCATTGTTAACCCAAACAAAGTTGAGCTCGTTCTTGCACCGAGGCCAAATGGTCTATTGTGCAATTAAGGAAACTAGAAGAAAATTGGAAAACTATGGGGTCTGCAAACAAAAGTCCTCCATTGTCTTTTTGAATCGGTCCTGCGCCCCATATTTCTGTATGGATGGTTATTTTGTGGTCCAAATTATTGGTACACATGCATAATTTAAACGGTGGGAAATAGATGACCTGGCGGTCATAAACCCTTTGCAAAGAAATGGTTACAAGAGCGACGAAGGGTTGGTGCTGGAGTCTCCTCCGATTGGCTTCGTTTTGCTATGTCTCGCGTCCCAAACTACTGCAGTGTTTTCTAGGTGGAGGATCATGCAATATATGAGTAACTGGTAGTGTTGTGACTCCAGCGACATATCATAATTGTGAGAGATGTTATAGTTTATACAGACAATCAAGCCGCTGTGAAATCCCTTGAATGCAACTTAGTAACTTTACAAATCGTTGCAGATTGTCGTTCATCTTTTATTGAAATGGAGAAGTTCTTCAATATTATATTATGCTGGGTACCCGGTTCTATCAGTTTCACTAGTAACTGTAGAGATGACGATTTCAGTAGAAGAGGGACTTGTTAGATGAGGGACTTGTAGCGGTCAGAACAGGAACAAAAACATCACTCCCATTATAGCTTTACCTGGTCCAAACAATTCCAAACCTAAAAGCATAGAACGGAAGTTTTTAGAGAGTGACCATAGTTACACGTAAGTGGAGAGTATAGTATGCATAGTGCTATCGAAAAGTCCCTATCAACTCAGATAATTAAAAACCAACTTAAAAATACATGACAATACAATACAATGACAAATTCGAATATTTTATTCTTCCGCTAGTTCTTGAATAACAAAACCAGTTTTAGACACCAAACTTGCAAGGAATGTCGAGAAAACAAAATGAAAAAATACCCCAAACAGCCTTACCCATTTCAATGGGGCGAGGCACTTGAGGCGCTATTATTCCTAATGTGTGCACATATGATAAATACATCTCGACTTTCCAAATTAATTAATTTCCATTATGAATAATGCCGTTTATAAATCAAAAGTTAATTGTATCTCCGACATGACACAACTTCTTCAAAAATAAGCTATCCGAGCATATGCAGATTTTGCATAGAAGAATGTATCCGTATGATAGATAATACACTTTCGCAGGGCATTTGTTACTCGTATATGCTTAAATGGTATCAGAGCATCCGTTGCATCGTCTTGCAAACGTTGAGCTAATTTCTGAACATGCATTTGTTGCCATAAAAACGCATTGCAACAAACATTGAGGAAACGAGAGTCCAAGAAAAATTAGGAAAAGCTGCTGCAGTTCATCGCTGACTTCTCGTTTTCTTGCACTCAGCAACAAATCATCGCCTGCAAGAGCGAAATGAAAAGTTGAAATATATCACTTGTTCTTGGGATGACTTGTAATTAATTGCGGATGAAACAGAATTATTAATGAATCCGCGAATCTTCTCGTTCACAATGTTGATTTATAAATAAACTATCTCGGCATCGTGTTCCAACTGGCATCGAAATCTATGTCTGAATTTAGATTTTCATCAATTAAACGCTGCATCTTCCAGAGCATTGCCATTGCAAATAATTTTTCAGTGCATGTTTACAAGTGTAGAGTAGTCGCGAATGTCGGATCGTAAGATCAATGATTCAAATCCCAAGTGTAACAAGCAGGAGTGAAGTATTAAAAAAAACCATCATAACTACTGATTAAACACATAAATATTTCGGCCAGCCGGTTCTTAAATTACTACTTTATCTGTTGCACCTATGCATGCATTTGGAGTAGTCATGACTTGATCCGCTAATTTTACGGTATAAAATCGAGCCTAGTTCGAAAAACCTAGGTCAGCGGACCTACCCCATGTTCTGAAATGAATTGATATGATTCACATGTAATATGATCGATATTTATTCTATAAAGAAAAATAGAAAATCATCGCTAAAGCATTGGTCGGCAACCTTTTAAGGAGAGTGGGCCACTTTCAAGGAAGTATCTTTAGGCGGGCCGCAAAGATGAAAAAAAAATTAAGTGTCAGTGCAAGAAAACAGACCGAAGTTCTGTTGCTAAAATCACGCTAGACTAGAAATTTTGAAAATTGGAAATATTGTCGTTAGTAAACCGTTTGCAGATATCATAAACAGCGCAAAATAAAGGAACCAAGTTAAAACCGTGTGCAAAATTTTCAAATCATACCGATACCTTAAAGCACAATAGTGCCAAGTCCATTTTTCAGTATTTTGGGAAACTCAAAAAGAAAGTTTCAAACGATGTTTGCAAATCACTTAACTACTTATATGTAAATGTTATTGGCTTTTAAATTATATTTAACCTTCGGAACAATCATTTTGATTAATTCCGGTAAAAAACCCTTTCCATGTGTAAGAAAAAAATGTAATTGTGACTAAAGTAGGGACATGGCACAATCGAGCACTTCGAAAAGTAGTTAACATGGACATGATGGAACCGTATTCCATGTTATTTTCGTTAAAATGGTATCAGGATGTTAAGTTTGAATAAAAAACTGTCATTTTGCGATATTTTATTCATAATAATAATAATATTATTTATTCATAATAATAATAAAAAATACAAATAAAAAAAAATAATAAAAAAAAATACTTCCATTTTACAAAAAAAAAAAAGTTAATTGCAATTACAACTGAGTCAGTTAGCCAAAGTCCTCTGCATCCTCCCCGTTCATTCGAAGCCAGACAGCTTCATCGTGAATATTGTTTTCAGAAGGCAAGTTGATAAAAAAACTCTCGATATTCAGCTAGAATAACTCCGGTTTTCAACATCGGCAGCAAGTCTTTCTTTTTTTGTTGTGAAATCGGTAGCTTTTTATTGCATTTTGGCCGACAATTTATTCCAGTCCAATTAATCGAATTTTGGTTCACTACTAGCTCACGAAAACTATCTTTTACAGAATATTTGAACAGTACCGAAGAACTGTCTTTCATAAAACGAAACCATTTAATTTGGAGCCAATTTATTTTATTTTTGTTTGTATCTTTGGACTTATTTTTTATTATGGTTTTCGTCAACTTCTCCAAGTCATAGACCATGCAGGAATTCCTTTGGTGTACGACGTAAGGGCGTGGGTTTTTCCTGGCAGTGGTGTGATTATCTTCAACTACGTTCGAGCCATCAGACCTAGCGGCATCCATTTCTATATTCTGGTTGTCAAATACTAGAATAAGAACCACTTCATCAGTGCACTACTGATTTAAATCGCAATGTTAAAATTACCATCTATTGCATCATCACTATGTGATCCAGTAGTGGATGCAGGTTCGAAGTCAGGATCTTTGTTAAATACATGCTTAGATCCTTCTCCCTTTGAAGGCGAATCATCATTCAAATCTCTTGGCTCGAGACGAGATCTACAACTAGATTTGTGGAGTCAATTTTAAAAGTAAGCATTAAAGCGTAAAGTATAATTGATTTGATCCATGTACGAACCTGAGTCACCACAGTTTTGTAGAACCGTAAAAGTTTTAACTTCAGCCCCAACATTATAGCAGCTGTGAGAGTCGAAGTCCTCTTGTACCTCATCGACAGCTTGTATGATTTGAATATCTAACTCGACATAAACAATTTTAATAATTTTTGAACTTGTTGCGAAAAAAAGCATACCTTCACATGGATTCAATTTTTATTTGCTTTTTAGGGCGAAGTGGACCAACATTTAACCTCTGGATTTGAAACTGGTCATAATTATTTTATTTTCGAGACAAATTCTTAAACAAAACACACGTCCAATTCTGTCAATTAAACGAACTGTAGTGATACACTTACAATTTCTGCATTTTTCAATTCACTGGACTTAGTATTTTTGTGCAAAAAATACCCGATCCACCCTGGAGAAGGCATTTTTTTTAAATGTGATTTATCTTAGACCCAGACCGACAAATGCACTTGGAACATTATGGACTGGATGGAGAACTTCACAAGGGATCCAATGATACCATTTTCTCAAAATTGGAAAAAATGGACTTGGCACTATAGTGCACTAAGGTATCGATACAATAGTTTGTCTTTTGATTCTTTTCTAGGGAGTGTGGATTATGATAAATTAGATGACAAATCGGCCATGTTCCAAAAGAAAAAGCCACAACACTTGCACAATCGGTCTATTATGTTATTACCCTGATTCTAGAGAGCCGGACTAGATCTGTTGTCCCACCTGTTTTTTTTTATCAATCGATTGAGATAGCCTATTTTAACGGAGGCTACGTAGACGGTAATGCCCAAGTATTCATTCTTCTCTGGCATCACTGATGCTTCCACAGCGAAACTTGACGCACCGACAGTGAAACCAACTCGAATCAACAAGTCGATTCGAACGTCGAAATTTCCGATTCTCGTTTTATTGGCAATGTTAGCAAGGGAATTTCGGTTTGCATTTTAGCACAGACACTTGTGGCAGTATTCTGAATCGAATACCATTTATATCAAGACTGAGTAGGGTCGTTTTGTGATTTTGATGACGTCTGCCAAAGTTTTCGAAACATGAAAATATCCCCATTTTCTGCTTTTTATACTCTAGATGAAATCTCAGAGTATTATAAGTTTGCCACAAAGTTTGTAACGCTAAGAAATAAGGCTCGCAGAAAAAAATGAATGATACAGAAGTTCATATTATCACTCGAATATCTCAAAACCGGATGTCCGTCTGTCCGTCTGTCCGTCTGTCCGTCTGTCCGTCTGTCCGTCTGTCCGTCTGTCCGTCTGTCCGTCTGTCCGTCTGTCCGTCCGTCCGTCCGTGACCTCTCTAGCTCGATAACGCGTTGAGCTATGAAGTTCAAATTTTGCACACGTTATTTTTGACAAAAAATGAAGGCTAAGTTCGTGAACGGGCTAAATCGCTCCACCCCTTCTACCCCCTCCCATACAAAATGACACATTTTTGAAAATTTACAATAATCAGATTTTCTCAGAAACTATAAAACATATTGCTTTGAAATTTTTAATATATCACTTTTATGATAATTGTAACCTATGTTATAAAACTTATTGTAATCCTCACCCTCCTTCTACCCCCTCCCATACAAACTGCACTATTTCATGAAATACGTTAAGCCAATTTACTCAGTACGTATACAATTTTTCGGGCTGAAATTTTGTACTTAACACTTAATTAACAATATCAGTTAGATTCAAAAAAATTAATCGATTACCCTTACTCCGTCTACCCCCTCCCATACAAAATGACACATTTTTGATAATTTACAATAATCAGATTTTCTCAGAAACTATAAAACATCTTGCTTTGAAATTTTGAATATATCACTTTTATGATAATTGTAACCTACATTATAAAATTTATTGTAATCCTCACCCTCCTTCTACCCCCTCCCATACAAACTGCACTATTTCATGAAATACGTTAAGCCAATTTACTCATTACCTATACAATTTATCGGGCTGAAATTTTGTACTTAACACTTAATTAACAATATCAGTTAGATTCAAAACCAGGTTCAAATTCATCTAGAGTATTGCATGATTGGGGTTTACCCCAATCGTAGTTCTTTTATGTTTTACATTTACACTTGTAGGAGTATCCTTAACTGAATGGCGTTCGAATTACTTTCGATGACTTCTGTCAGCTTAGCAAAGCATCATACACAGACCAAACACTGGCCATGACCATATGAGTTAACTTGCTTCCTTTTTTATGATATTTACGTAAATTTGCATACTTTAGCAAAATGTACCGCTAAAAAGATCAGCCTTTCCTTGTATAACCAATGTAGTGCAACAATATTTGAAGATATGCATTATAACTGTGAGCAATAGAGGGAGAAAAGTGACATTTGTTCCTTGTCGTCGGGTTTAAGGGCGTGTGGGATGTCGCATGAATGGGCTGAATGAGCACATTCCATTTCTGGTATTTTTTCTAATTTGTAGTAACCATGGCGGAGTGAGGTGGTGCTGAAGGTAGATTTGTTTGGACCCCCCCTTATTATTCGCCGCTTAAGGCACATATATGAAAATTTCCAGGATGTAAGCATATCATAAGCATAGCAACGTTAAATATACAGGATGTCGATATCCTTAGGGAGAAGGTTAATAATAGTATATTTCGATAAATTGATTTGCTACCCTCTGCATCTCCCACAAGTGAGCTCAAGAGAAAAGTCCTAATACCAATCCATTAACAAAGGGTAGATATCTTTTGTTATCGACAAAATGACCGAATACATTAGGAATCAACCTAAAACTGTCGCTAAAGCATTTTATTTTCAACTTATTTAATAAAAAAGCGTATTTAATTAATAAAAAAAAGTTGTGAATATCATTTGAACTAATGGTCGTATGGTATTGCGGTCGGTTTCATTCGATTCAGAATGACTAAATGCATTAGGAACCTAAACGGATCATATAATTTGCTTGAACTTTTAAATTATAGAAGAAATTAAATTATTTAATTAATTAATTATTATATTAATTCAATTAGTTTGAAAAAAGACTTAGTAGAACTTGAGACAGAACAAAACTTTTAGCTGCTAGATTTACTAAAATAAGGCTATTAAGGCTGAAATCGCTAAGCAAGCATTTTTGCATTTTTTCACACAACTAAACTAAAAACGGGCCGATTCGAAAAGCATTGGGAACGTTGCGCTGGAAGTTGAAATATAACTTTTATTCAGTATGATTTTTCATTTGAAGCATCTGTTTCAGAGATACGTGTGCTTGAAAAGTGATATAGTGTGATTTTTCCCCAACGCCTCAAAAAGCGATGTTCTTCGACTATCCATTTTGACTATACTGCTAAACCCAATTTTGACATTGAGCAAAGCATTCATTGGATGCAAAATTTGACACTCTTTAATTTACATCCCAAAAAGTTTTTCGATACAATGCACCGTTTAGAAGTTATGAGTAGAATTAATTTAAAAAAAAGGCTCAAATTTTCCGGTTTTTCGCATGCACAGCCGCTCTGCCGCGGGGTCCAAGGTGGCTCCATCTGTTAAAATCAATGTGTGGGGAACACCAACAATTATACTAAGTAGCACTTCTCTATAATATTTTGCAAGGTAAAATCGCTTACCGTCACAACTACTTGAAATAACAGAGATTCAAAACCTAGTAGCAACACTCCTCACGAAGGCTATTTTCTGTAGTTTTTTATTTTGTAAATTGTATAGAAGCTATGTGAACGTTGGTATCTCTGTTTGTATGTGCACATCTCCCGTCACTGAGCTGCCACAAGCACGTGTCGCCTCCCGGACATCAGCGGTTACTTTGGCGAAGCTTTACCCTCTCCCCATGGACACTTCATGTGACTCGAATATATTCCATTAAATTTATTGCTCTGAAATTTTAATTTTAAATACAATTGTAGGGTTTTCAAAACCTTGCGATTTTTAAAGTAATGCGAAACTTCGCGAAATTTCTCACTTTTACTATAAATAAAGCTAAAAATAACAGAAAATAAGGAAAAAGGGAATTTTACGAGCTTTCATATTGCAACACAGTAAGCGTTTTATAATTCAATTATTTGTCAAAATCAGCATATATATATATTTTTATTAGTATCCAGATATTTTGTAGATCTTCTTATTGAAAACAAATGCCAAAATTCATAAATTTCAAATTAAATCCAGACAAATACCCGAAATCCATTATGAAACATAATGGAAAGAGAAGTGGTCAGGCAAACGCGTTTTGCGCACCGCCGAAAAGTTCCAATGGAAAATTTATGGTTAAACGTCTTGGGAAAATTTCGAAAAATCCATACTTGAACTACGTTCGGCATCTTCGAATGGAACGTGATTTCCGAAATGTGAAGGATCTTGCCAGGGCAGCTGGTACTGGCTGGAAGAATCTGAACGAAGAAACTAAACAGAGATTTATCAACGAAGCTGCGTCCGTTGAGCCTCCTGTCCATGGGAGTTTATTTTACAAATTGGGAGAGCATAAGTTGGGGCCGTCACTGCGCAGAAACCTGGTAAAATTCAAACAGTTGGTTGACAATGCATTTCAGGAAAATCTTGAAAATTTTGTTAAGCAAGAAATCAAAAAAGGCCCGAATGGTTGTTAATTACTTTAATTTGTCTCTTTATATTGCAACATTTCATATTTAATGGCCCACAAATTATTAATATTTGTATTTTAGTTCGAAAATAAATTAATGTAAATATTCACTTTGGTTTTAATTGATTTGGGGGTTAAGCATTTTTATTTATTCGCACATAGTATAATGATTTGTGAACATTACAATAAATAATTAGAAAAATATAAAATACTAGCTGCGAGAGCTCACTTTCTCATCTAGTGCTCGCTAAACTCGCGTTGTTTGCTTCGCTCACAACTTTACACTAACTTTAATAATTTTTTTCACATATAATTCACAACTCCACACCACGACGCACAGTGGATCAAGTTTGTACATGGCTTCGGACATTGTTCAGAAATCCAATTTCCGAATTTCATCAATTTTGTTTTTCTATTTGTTTTTTATATTGTCCTTTTTCGAAAAGAGGCTCCGCTTGACTAAGAAAATATACAAAACATATTTTTATAGCGCATTCTTTTAGGTGTGTTTTTTTTCGCATTCCCTCAAAACAGCGTTTCTACGCTGTCTGGGAGGCAAAACAAGTGTTGAATTTAGCTTCAATGTTTTGATTTTGTACATTATGTCTGTGTCTTTGGCGCCTACTAATTCCTTACCTTACTAATGTGTATGGGGTCTAAGTATCTGTTAAAAAATCTTAAAATCCAATCGTTGTTCCATTTGTCGTATCTTGAATTTTATTTTGATTTGTATGCGATTTGATACATATTGGTGCGTAATGTAATGTTCTTGCGAATGAAGTGCAAAAAGAGAAAAATTGCTCTATAAGGGGGGTGTCTAGGGAAATAGTAAAATTAAATTTTTGAGTTTTAACACTCGATATGGTAAAAGTCTTGCAAGATCCCGGGCTGAAACTTGCAAAACTGGAAAGGTATTTCTGTCTACTTTTTGGCGATTGCTTGAGTTTTTGCGACCACCTGCGGCATTGGAAAATATTTGGATATTTGTACTCAATGAATGACTGGCTCTAATTAAAATTGAATATACTTACGTATATCTTGTGACTAATGAGCTGCTTTAATTTAAATTTGATGGCGAGTGATCCGTAGTATCATTTAATTATCAACTAAGTGGTTAAACAAAAAGTAGTTATTTAAGGGGGTGTCTACGACGACTTTGTTTTGTGTAGTTTAACTCGCAATTTCGTCCAACTCCCGCAAATTTTCGGATTGAAAAGTGAAGAAACATATATTTTTGTTTCGAGTTTTAATTTTCGAATTGACTTTTAACGGCTATCTGCGTTCTTGGAAATTATTTTGGCATTTGTGCTCAATTAATAAAAAGCTTTGAAATAATTGAAATATAATGTTAATATTGAGAGTAATGAGCCGTACTAATTTAAATTTTATTGGTGGGGGCTCCTAATATTGTTTTATTCGTAATTATATGCTTTGGAAAAATTGTTCTTAAAGGGGGTGTCTGTGACGATTCCTTTTGTAAATTTTGCCTCATGATTCCACAGTACTTACAAATAGGAATTCAAAAAGTAGACAGCGAGATATCCAGAGGAAACATTGTTGCAATTTGCGTCAAAATTGGCAATCGAAAATAAATTTCGCACGGAATTAGGATTGATAGTAGATCAAGTAAAACAGAGCATGGGTACATCAAATGATGGAAATTCTACCCGCAAACCCCCAAATATCATCCGAATTTTTGATTTACAGATTTGCAGTGATTCTTCAAGTTATTTTATCGAAAATTCATGCGGAAAGTTAGGATCCTTCGACAAAGAAGCGAAGAAACTGTGCAGCTTGTTGTGTCCCAATACCCATGGTACTATATGCCCCCAAATGTCCACAAAGTTTTGATTCATAGCAAAAAAAGTCAAAAGTGTTATTACTAATCGGACAATTATTGGAAGAAGCGCATGAAGCCAGAAACAAAGATTTTCGAAAATAGAGAGAACACAAATCCCCGGAAATTATGTAGGTTTTCAGCTAACGATGATGTATTTCGTGCATTGCTTGTATCATCCGATCCTTTTATTTCATGTATTAAACCAAAGAGTATAGAAAATTCACCGCAACATCTTTTGTCTGAAGCTCTTGAAATTTTGATTAGAGCAAGTGATACCGAGATGGAACCATGTTCACTAAGTTTGTTAACTTTATTAAATAAACATTACATCCGATAAATTATCATATAAATATTAATGTGTAATTCAATTTTATTTACACTAAATTAAATTCTTTTTGACATGGATATGTCTTATAGCTGGGGGTCATCCTAAAAATCTGTCCGTCACAAGAAATGTCTGTTTTTCTACTCGGGGGTCAGAAGAGGAAACAAGCCCATTGAAAATTTTTCTATTCTGGTTGTGCATGTCGTTTGAGTGAAGTGGTCATTGTGCATGGCTGTTGCTTGTGGATCCGCGTGGGCGGCGCGCGGGGGGATCTTGTGTGTACATGTTGAGATGTTGATTGACGTTGAATGTAGTGGCCGATTTAAAATAGCACCCATTGTACTATCTGAATCACTAGGATCCCAGAAAAAGTAGCAAGTAGTCAGTTCCCGGCCCCCGAAGATGAGCGAGAGCGGATGAAGTTAATTCGAGCCAAATCGGGTGATCCAGCGACTGTGGTTGTGCATTTGCAATGGCGGCGATTTGAGGTCTGACTGGTTCACAATGTAGGCCCCCACCACACGTGCAATAAACATATAGAACAAAATGGCAGATTTATGCTACGTGCTATAAACATAGAACAAAAGCGATGTATTAGTAGCATAAATGTTGACTTTCAATAGGGCTTGTCTATCTGTCTCATGTGGTTGGGTGTTCAATCTCATTAAAACGGGTGTATCCGGTTCATATGGGGACGTTAGTTTTCAATGGGGTATGTCTCTCTGTCTCTTAAAGGGGGTGTTAAGTTTCATTTGGGGCGGGTTTATCGGGAATCGGTTCTTGGAAGACAGGTTATTGGCTTTTGGTGGGAAATGATACAAAGTATCCACACTGCATGCAGATACATCGAAACATGGATATGTCTTTGGCCACCGACTGCGTGTAACCTGTTGCGTTGAAGATATCGACGTAAGTTTTATAAAAATCCCAGTATAGTTATACTGGATGAAATCATTCGACAAAACACATCCCACGCTTTCGGTAGGCATAAGACATATCCATGTTTCGATGTATCTGCATGCAGTGTAGATACTTTGTATCATTTTTTTTTTGTATTTTCGTAACTTTATAGATTCTTTTGTATTTTCCAAAAAGATTAAGAATAAAAAAAAGGATACTGTAATTTTAAATGTTTTAAGTATTTTCGCTATTTGCCGCTCTCCGGATTGTTTTTGAAATTTCACATGCTTGTGCAAGATCATTAAACTAAACTACTCATAAAATTTCATAAAAATTTGGTCCAGTACTTTCCAAGTTATTGCCTTGGCATCGATTCACTGTGTGACGATGCGACTAAAGTTAAGCTGAATTAAAGTAACAATTATACTTTATTAAAGTAAAGTAGTTCACTGCAACAAAGTATAAACGGTGTTACCTCTCTGTAATTTATTTTACTCCAACCCCATTTTATATTTGCATCTATTGATGAATGCAAGGAAAAATTGTCAGGCTCTAAATTTTTTTCCAAATTAGATGCACGATCAGGTTCTTGGGCCATAACATTGGAAAAAGAGTCATCAATGTTATGCACGCTCATCACTCCATTTGGGCGATATCGATTTAGACGGATGCCTTTCGGTATAAATGCCGCTCCAGAATTTTTTGTATCATATAATGATCAAATATTTCGGAGATATAGAAGGATTAATAATTTGCTTTGATGATTTCTTAATTTATGCCGATTCAATTGAAAAGCATAATATAATACTTGAACAGGTGCTGATGAGAGCTCAAGAAATAGGGCTTAAGTTCAATTTGGAGAAGTGTGCCTTTTGTGTCAATGAAATAAATTTTATGGGCCATATTTTTAGTGGTCAGACAATAAAAAAATAAAAGCGTTCCTAGATATGCCACGTCCCACAAGTGTTTTAGAACTCCAAAGATTTCTAGAAATGGTCACATATATTTCTAGTTTCGTGAAAGGTCTTTCAATGCAAAATAAACGTCTTAGGGAATTGCTAAGAAAGCAAATTCCATGGCATTGGGAAGAGCGCCATGAAAAAGAATTTGAAGGTTCTTATTTCAAAAGCACCAGTCTTAGCATATTATAATCCCAATAAACCACTTCTCTTTCTGTAGATGCTTCGCAAAGCGCTTTAGGTGCAGTAATATCGCAAGACAACCGTCTTGTCACATATGCATCCGGAACATTGACGCAATGTCAAAGGAATTATGCACAAATCGAAAAGGAGCTTGTAGCAATTCTTTTCGGTTGTACGAAATTTCACCACTACCTATATGGAAGACAAATCACAGTAGAAACGGATCACAAGCCCTTAGTTTCTCTTTTCAAAAAACCCATATACAAAGTTCCTGCACGTCTGCAAAGATTGATGATGCGTCTGCAAGCCTACCGTCTGGAGGTAATCTACAAACCGGGTAAATATTTGCATACAGCGGATACTTTATCTAGGGCAGCTCTTTCAGAAGAGACTCTACCGGAGTTTGACAAAGAGGTAAGCCTGTACTGTTATCTTATTATGTCAAATTCGTCGATCTCTGACGAAAAGGCACAACTAATTAGAACCGAAACTCATGCAGACACCACATTAGTTACGATGTCCAGCCGCTTCCATGGAATAAAGTTGAAGTGGATTTGTTTGAGCTGAACAAGATAACAAATTTACTGGTAGTCGACTACTATTCAAAATACGTAGGAGTCAAATGTCTAAATAACGGCTATAGTAGCAAAAATGTTATTCAAAAGTTAAAGATTATTTTTGCTCGCCATGGAATACTTCAGACAATAATGTTAGATAATGGACCTCCATTCAATTCGAAAGAGTTTAACGATTTTTGTGTTAGCTGGGGCATTGATAATAAAACGTCTAGTCCGGCTCGATCAAATGGTTTAGCTGAACGATCGATCCAGACAGTTAAAAAACGGTTTAATAAATGCCTAGACGATAAGTCTGAGCCATACATCGCTTTATTACACTATCGAACAGTTTCGAAAGGGAATATTTCTTCTCCATCGGAGCTTCTAATGTCACGCAAATTGAGAACTAAAATTCCTTCTTTGTCAGAAAATTTCCAGCCTGTCCAGATTGATCCGAAAGAATACCTGAAAAATGTACAAAATCAAAATATAAAACATGCACAATATTACAATAGGTCTGCCTACAAAGCCCCTTGAATCTTTGGAACCAGGAAGAGATATATATTTAAAAAAAACGCCTACTTAATATTGGACTTCTGGAACTATAGGAAAAATATGTCCTGATCCGAGATCTTACATAGTTAGTGATGCCGAGGGGAACACTCTTAGACAAAATCGGGAGCATATTATTCTACCGAACAGCTAACAACCAAATTTAGATAAAAATACTCCGTCGAGTGACAAAATTAGCCCGTCTTCATCTGAATCTAAAAAATTTAATACACCTAACGCCTCAGGGGAGGATGTGCCGAGATCTAGATTCGGTAGGAAGATTATACCACCTTCAAAACTTGCGTACTCTTAATACCATATCGGTTCAATTTTACTAATATTTTAATAGTATTTTTAATTTTAAAAAGAGATCAATATTGAAATGCTAGATCTGAAACTTTCACTAAACTTCAGCATTTACTGTATTTAGAAACAAATGAAATACTACTATTAATAGCACCACAATTGTATATTATAGGTTAAAATAAGTTAGAAATTAAATTGGAAAAATTTGACAAAAATATCGAAATCGAATATGAACTAAATTTTTAATGAATTGGAATTTATAAATAATGCATATACATATACAACAATAAAAAAAAAAGAATTATTAAGTAAAATGAATAAACAAATTATCCTAAAAAGGAGATGTTACATGTATAAGTAGACCCATACCTACATAGGTAATGGTTAATATTATTATAATTGTACATAGAAATAGTCAGTCACAAAGAGACCAGCAATAAACCAAGTCGTTTATATAAGAATTTTACTTTAACTATAATCTGCACATAGTCAGGATAGCCTCACCTTCATCATTTCTGGCTGTTGATTGACACCCTTCCATGGCAATCTTCGTAATCATAGTTCGATTCTCCCACATGGCCATTGAAATCCCCTCTGAAAAAAAACAGCTCGGTATCTGGTATACTTTAAAGTAGTGAGTCAACGTCGCTCCAAAATACCTCTTTTTCACTTTGCTGCAAACACGGGGAGCGTTGACACTTATGACGTTCCACACCCTTTCGCAGATAACCAATTTGATACTCATCAAGCGGTCGCTTATCTTCGAGATACTCACGAAGCTGCCAAGTAAAGCCGGTGACAGAATAACGCCAACCCCGTTTCAATCATTCGAGTTTCCATAATAGTACAATTTGTACTTTTTGGAAAAAACGAGCTCGTTCCACTTGGTCTCCTGCACGCACATACTGTCTATCCTTCTCCGTTTCATGACGTCCTCCAGTTCTCCGCTCTTTCGCGCCAAGGATCCGATATTCCAAGTTGTTACCCTCAGCTTCTCTACAGTGTACTTGGACTGAATCCTAGCGCTCGCCCCCGGAAACCGTCGAACTCTGGCACGAACCATGATCGCCCTGGGATCACTCAATTGCGCATCAGAAGTTGTACCAAGCGGGGTAGTGCTTCTTGCGTGTTCTACCATAAGGATTTACAAACATTCTTTTACATCTCTGGAGAAAGGTAGAGTTGGGTGGCACTAGTGTGTGGAAAATAAATTTGTATGGACTTTCTTTTACATCCGGCGGTGGTCTCCAGACCCGGCAACCCACTCACACACACTGACCTGTGGGAGGTCCTTATGTCATTGAACGATGCCACAGGCTCATCTAGAGGTGTTGTTGTTACCTCTACGTGATCGGTCCTATTAGTCGCCTCGTACGATCAAGGTAAGACTCACCTAGGGGTGTATATTCTAAACCCGTCACCCCACGGGTGCTGATATCTATCTGAAACTAAAACCACCATTATCTATCCACCAAATCAATCTCATCTAAATCCATTTATAATCATTTCTATGCAGTGTGCAATGCATGCATTGTGTATACTCTTAACATATACACAGAACCCATGCTGATTCTGACTGCAAGCAGATCAAAAATCATTTGCCTACGTCGCAAATTTCCCAAATACATAAAACAAGCCCAACATTCTAAAACAAAAGTAATCGTCTTGGACTATCATCTCAAGCTCAAGTTTAGTATCACCATACACTGTCGAACTCGAACTCGACCACGAACCTAGTACAAGTGGACCGGGTTTCTTCACATCTATGTGAAGTGTGTGTGTGTGTGTCAGAGGACATTTGTACCAGGTTCGAGTTCGACGGTGTATGGTGACATTAAACTTGAGCTTGAGATGATAGTCCAAGACGATTACTTTTGTTTTAGAATGTTGACAAACAACCAGATAATTTCCCCTGTAAACTGTGGCACGAAAGGAGTAATTCGCAATGTGAGTTGTGAGTTTTTAATACAAACAGCACACTTGTATATTTCATTCACTCTGTGATGTGCGGCATGCTAGGCTGTTGAGTAAAACAAACATTGATTATTTGTGTAATTCAGTACAGACTCAGATTCAGATATTTCACTCACTAAGTGCATTACTCACATTCTCTGCCAAATGAGGAATTCGTGGCATGGAGCTTTTAGAACAGAGTATAATGATTCCCGACGTCGGGCTGTTACGCCACGATGATGATGATTTTAGTGGGTTTCTTTCCAATCAATAACAGCAGAATCAATGGTTTATCACGGTTCTATGTCCGCTTAGGATGCCTAGGCAAACCTGAGCAAGTTAGTGTGCCTTTGCTCAAAACATTTTCAATTCGACGAAATACGCCTTCTGGAGAAATATAGCAGTGTCTCGCCACCGAGGAATTTATACAACCTCTACATTTTTTGGGGTATTATGAACTAGCCAATATACGAAAGCACAGCATCGTTTGATTTTTTTAACCCTCCGCAACTATCTGAAATATTTTCATATAGTGATATTGTGCAGAGTTATTAAAAACAGCGGAAGCTACATTCCAGGACAATGAACTTTGTTTGAAATGTTCGCTTATTTTCCACTTTTATCGGTATCGGACTTGGAGGGTTTTTACACTGAATGGACGTAACGCTTTCTAAAACTGAACTGGGAGTAGACATAGCGATATTTTGATATTTGACACGATTTTTAGTGCACTCTTATGCAGGACGACCAAAAGTACCCGATACAATAAAAACCTGTCCGAAGCGTATATACCCTAGTCTTGCACAGACGTAGTGGTGACACCAAAAGTATACATTGGCAACGAGTATAGGCATTAAAAGTGAGCTTCCTATGTGGCCAGTTTATAGGGGAGTTTGGCACTAATTCAGGAGGATCTTGACCATTCTTAAAATCAATTGACTAACCCATTCTACAAATATTTGTCGAATTTTTCAAGACGCTAGCTTCATTCTTCCGAAATTTATTGCTTATTTGAAGTGCCATTTGTAGGGGAGGTAGAGGCTTCTTTTGTCGAATCTTGCGCATTTTTAATAACAACCAACTAGATCCCAGTACAAAAAATTTACCAAAATTTCAAGTTTCAAGCTTTATTCTATCGAAAGTTATCGCTTATTTAAGTTTCATTTGTAGAAGAGGTAGGAGTTCCTTGGGTCAGATCGTACGCATTTTCAATACCAACCAACTAGATCCTATAACAAACATTTGACCAAAATTTCACGTCTCTAACTTCATTCAATCGATAGTTATCGTGCAAATGGACAGGCAGACAGATAGACGGAAAGACAGACAGGCAGACATACCTAGCTAAATCGAATCAAGAGGTTACCCTGTACATTTATATATAAAGATTGCAATACCTCCGGAGCCTCCTTTAAGGTGTTACATATTTTCGTCGTAACAAAAATAATATACCCTTTACTATGGTATAAGCCTAGCGTATGAAACTCACTTTTTTTTAAAAGTGGACATAGCCAGTTTTGTTACTATACCCCTGATATGATGCATGTACTATATTTTATAGAACGTTCAGGTGCTACTCATTAGCAGTTAAACACGTATCCAGCTAGTGAAAATACATATGATTGAAATCGTTTTTTGCTTATGCTCAACAAGGTAGTTAGAATTTTTCTATAAATTTTGAGATTTACGTAAGCGCGGACTTACGTAAGTCGGTCATACGTACATACGAGGAAGTCTAGGACTGACTGTACCAGTAAATTAAGTAATTTGAATAATATTTTCAAATTGGTCTAACTTTTGATCAGTTCAATATTGAATAGTACACTCATTTGTGGTAAATTTTATTATCTACAACTTTTTCCCTTACAAAAAAGACAAAAGGAAAAAAAACTTGGGAAAACCTGAGGAAAATGATTTTCTTTGATTTTTTTTAATCTGCCACTTTAAGAAGCATATATCTCTTAAACTATAAAAGATAGTAAAAACGAAAACTAAATAGGACATCCTTATAGGGAATTAAGTAGTTCAAATTAATTGTTATCGGTTTCCTATCCACTGGTTACTGTTCTGGTTCTTGTTGTAATAATTATGTACGCTATCCAGCTTGAATTTGATTTCTCAATTTTTCTTTCTCGCGACGTTTCGCCGATATCGGGATCATCAGGTATGGATTATATATGAATTAAAAAACATAATGAAATGAAACGAAATAAAGAAACAAAATTCCAGCTGGATAGTGAACATAATTAACTATTACAACACTAATTAAGTAGTTCATTTACTGAACTATGTGTATACGTAATTATTTTAAATCAACTGTTGCAAAGTGTCAAAAGGAAAACCGCCCATAACTTGAACAATGCACTGATTCTACGAAAAATACCCATTACATGTGCTAAAACATAAATATCTCACCCTTACCAGTAATTGAAATGTTTACAATTCATTCTCTGCTTGATTCACATCCACAGCCCCTATAAAACTGGAAATCAAGGGTTAAGAAAACAAAAGAATTGTTCATGGGAATAAAATAATCTTCCAGAAATCCTTACACTTCTAATACATACATATATAATCTCCTATTTACCCCACTAAGATCACGGTAACGACTTTTGTTTGAAAGAAACCGATTGGAAAATATTTGGGTTGTAGCACTTGATGTCGTTGTATTAAGTCAAAGGCCCGGAAAAGAATTAAAAGAGCATTCTTGTAATTAGAATTTTTGGGGTTGAGAACCAATCCATACTTAATTTCCTTTATATAAATCATGAGAAGTGTTGCGTCTTTTATTTTAATGGAAACGAGAAAATTATATTAATTCATAGAACAAAACGATAATTTTAAAATTATATGTGTGAAGTTTGGAAAAAAATTTTGAACCGATATTTCTCTACATATATTACTATGGATTATGTCATAAAAGCCAGTTAGTGAGCCGCTTAATCCAACATGAACTTTGAAATTAAATAACTCATACAATTCATGACAAATTGTTTATATGGCGAGAGTCATCAGTAGGCCTGTTCCTAATACCGGGATCCCGGTTTGGTACAGGTTTTCTTTCAGTACCGGTACCAAAAACTAAGATTACCGGTATCCCTTTTTTTAGTACCGGTATTGAGTACCGGGATCCCGGAATTTGAATACCGGTATTTTCAACCATGAGCCGCCTTTTTCAGTACCGGTACTGACTAGCGGGATCCCGGGGTTTGAGTACCCGTTAATTTCAGTACCTGTTCTTTTCAGTACCGAGCCTTTTCAGTACCGGGATTTTCAGTAATTATTATATTATGAATAAAGACCCTACACTCATATTACAAGAAAAAGCTAATGAGTTCATAAGAAATCTTAATAAAAAGAAAATAATTGATTTAAAAACAAAAAATAACACAATTAACACAAGTGCGAATGCACCACGCATACAAGGGAGACCTAATACATAAAAATGGGATCCCATTAAGACCACTAGTGAGCTGCATAAATTCTGCTGTAACCGACTTATTTAAATTTATCCAACCATACCTCAATCAATTCAGAAACATGCATAATTTTAACATAAAAGACTCATACCAATTGGTTAACCAAATAAGGAGTTTACAAATAGAGAACAATTATAAAATGGTTTCTTTAGATATCAAAGATATGTTTCCTAATATCCCAACTAATAGAGTATTAGAAATTATAGAAACAAATTTTCATAAAATTAACATCAATATTCCGAAAAAAATGGTTCCTTGAAATGACTAAATTATGTTTCAATAATAGCTATTTCATATATGAAGACAAGATATATCAAACCAAAGGACTTACTATGGGAGGACCGATAAGCGTAATAGCTGCAGACATATACATAAATAATGTCTTAAATAACATATATAATAAATATAGTAATAATATTAAATACATAAAAGTATACGTAGACGATATAATAGCTATCTTTAAAGACGAAAGCATACAACAAATACTGGATTCACTAAATAAAGTGCATGAAGATGTAAAATATACTATGGAGAATGAGATAGCAAACAAACTTAATTTCGTAGACGTCACGATAACAAGAAACAATAACACACTAAAAACAGAGTGGTATAAAAAACCCTATGCAGCGGATAATATAATTCATTACAAATCTCAACATCCCAATCATATTAAAAATAACGTAGCATCTAATTACATATATAGAAGGTTATAATTAACAGAAAACACGGATTGGAATAAACAAATAAATAACATAAAAATAGTCCTCAAAAAGAATCTATATCCTATATTAAACAATCAACAGACTTATTTAAAATAATATATACAAAATAAGTAATTTAAATAGACAAAATCACACGGCACAACCAAATCATAACGTAAAATATAATTCAATTGCATATATACCGCAATTATTTGAGAAAATAAGCAGGATAATACCCAAAAAAGTAAAAAATGAAAGGAATAAAGACATTCAAACCTATTAACAAATTAAATGAAACCGGAATATAGGGGGCTACGCCCGCAATCCGAGGGTTTTGTAGTAAGCACTTATTTTGGTAAGTATCGGCTCCTTGCTTTTCTTGGTACCACTTAGATGGATTTAAAAAATTATAATAAAAATGTCTGACCCATCATATAGTATCTTACATGCCCATTCATATTACGTCGCGCTCGGTGGCCGTGATCGTTCGGTCACCGCTCTACGAAACTAATCTAGAGCTCGAAGATCAAATCTCGGCGCGATCAAAAACTGTCTGTGAGTACTAATAGAACTCTCACAGTGCTCCGAGCTTGTCAGTATAAAGACCGCACGGATAGGAGGTGCATGCTAGCACTTCTGAAAAGTAGATATGCTGTTGAAACGTCAACAAGGCAAAGAAATGCTAGAGATGTTGACGCGCCCATGCCCCTGGAGGGGTCAAGGCAATTAGAGAGAGAAACGAGGTTAAATTAGTTATACACCTAGGCATAACATTTCATTCTACTTTAGATTTCCAACCTCATATTACCAATATTTGCGAACAGGCCAAGCGAATGCTTGGCTTCATTATTAGAAACACAAAACAATTTTCCAATATACCTATACATACCTATGTACATGCACTTTAATCACTTTACTTCTCTTTGGTAAGAAGTAAGCTGGAATATGTCTCCGTATTGTGGAATCCTTATTATACTACACACTATGATCTACTTGAAGAAATACAGTACAAGTTTTTGAGATATATAGCATACAAAACTCATGTGTCTAGAGATAATAACAACGACGCAAACATATTATCTTTTTTAAATACAAATTCATTAGATGCTAGGAGGCAATTTTATGATGCTATGTTTCTTTTTAAGCTTTTAAATCACAACATTGATGCTCCAGATATTCTCCAAGAAATATCTCTAAGAGTTCCTACAATTAATACAAGCTGGAACAATATATTTCATGCACAGATCTGCAGATCAAACTACCATAAATTTTCGCCTGTTGAAAGACAAAACAATCGGAAATCAGATATCTACCCAGGTTGACTTTTTTGATGATAATAGCTATTTTACATGGTTAAGAAAGCTATTTTGAATTAGTAGTTGATTTGATTAGTCGCATTAGGGTTGCTTGAATTACGATTGTACGAATTATACTTTGATTGACTATTTTTACATATTTTCACTCTAAAAAATAATTTCAATAAACATGAATTACATGTATTTTAATTATAAAGGACTATTTGGTCCGTTTTATTGAATAAATAAATAAATAAATTGTAATCTCTGAATTCATCGAAGATGTCATCGCTTTTAGCTTATGTTGCCTAAGTTAAAAGAGGTCTTTGATTCGGTTTGTTTAAACTTTCGTACGCCATTAAGCTCAGATGCTATTGAAACTTCAATTCATGATCATGCGGAATGAAATTTTGCTCTTTGAATTTTGGCTTTTTTCAATGGACACATGCCACTTCGAAGAAAACCGTCAAAAGTAGCTTAGTGGTCTTTTAAAGTGAAATGGTTATTTTCTTCTCCAGTCAGAATACATAATATTGGATTCTTATACACTTTCTCTCATCTTCGTCCACCACACATTCTTGCAGGCAGAAAACGCATATATGCGAATATTCCGAAACAAATTGCTGCTGGATACCATCAGCACAGTGGCTACGGGCAGAAGACTCTCAGTTCATAGGCACGCATTGAATTTGTAAACTTCTCCGAGCTGTTATTTTCCCGAAAGCTGCCACCGTTCTAGCTGTCTCCGTACGAAATTTATTTCCAATTAGGAAATTTATTTATTCGAACGAGCCTACATGTGACACTATGGTGCCAGAGAGCAAAACCCTGTCCTTTGCATTTGCACATATTCACATGTTCACATGCTTCGACTCGAGATTCAAACGTAATTTGTAGGGACGTTAGGATGATTTCCAGTTCGGTTCAGTACAGTTCAGTTGAGCTCAGAAGCGAACATGAGTACGGGATTATTTCCGAGTGTTCGTTTTTGAGTAGGCAATGTCACATCATTTGCATTCTAGTAATACATATCTACGAAAATTTCTACAAAATTTATTTCGTATGAAGATTTATCGCGACTTCAGACAGCATTGGTGACACCTGCCAACGCCTACAAATGTTATTTATGGTTTCACACACATTTGTAACAATTGAGGCTTGCAAACATACTCATGCTTATTTCTAAATAACGCAGCATCACATGCGGAACCTAATATTTGATATTTGTCCTAAGCTAAGGAAGGAATCGGCGCAGAAGAGTTCACTTTGTACAATATATCAATAATATTCACACGTTGAGTAGTTCAGATTGAGGTATACCTCTGAAAGAAGCTCCGAAAAATTTATTAAATATTACCGGAAAGAAAGACAAAATTTAGCACGTATGTAGCATCTAATCAGTATGTCATTTTCCAATTAATTGCCTTTTCCTTGAACCGACTGCCACTCCGCAATTTTAGACATTTTACTTTACACTTTTCATTATTTACAAAGTGCAAAACAAACAAGTTCCACATTTTTTTTTGTTAATTCTATTATCTTAATTAATTTTAAATTTACGGGTAAAATTTTTTAAGACAGATTGCTGCTTATAAATGAATTAAAAAAGAAAAGAAAAAACAATTTATCACATTTGCAATTTTTGCCTCTGCATTTTGACATTTTTAATTACCAAAGATGATTGGGGCGATCGGGAGCGCAGTGTGTTAAGGCATCAGTCTCATGTTTGACTACTGGCTTTTCGGGTTCGAATTCCGTCCACGACGACGTTCGTGGCCATGGATGTGCAGAAGGTGCATGCTGGCAACTGCATTCTCAGAAACCAGTTTATGCTCTCGAAACGTCAACTGGACCACAAGGAACAGTTGACGCGCTATGTTCCACAAGGGGTTAGGGCAAATGAGAGAGAGAAAGATGATAAAATGTCGTAGAAAGTGAGTACAAAGCACAAGGTATGTATGCCAGCAACATGCATCATCCGAAACTTATATATGGTAACGAAACATCAACTAGGCCTCGGATAAGGACTGACTCACCGGTTACAACTTTTGGCTATCTTTCAATGACTATGATTGGTTTCTGGATTGTGCGTACTCATTTTGTTTTTTTTTAAGGTGCCTTTTTTTGTAGTCATGGGACCGGTACTTCTGTGTGTGTGGTTTTCCTAAGACGTGAAATTCTGTTAGAATGCTGATGGTTAGGGGCAGCGAAGTGGCACAGGGTTCTTGCTATTTCTCTGCCCCACATCTCTCGACAAGGAGTTACAGCAAGCTCGTGCCGTCGCCTTCATTCGATATTGTTTCGGGCCAAAAAAAATCTAAGAATTCGACGGAAACCTGAGTCGACGAAAATTTGCAGCTTTCTGGTAACTTTTACGGAAAGTTTCATGTACTACTACTATACAAAAGTACAGAGAGTACCAGGGAGTGAAACAGGCCCAGATTGGTCTTAATGCTGCGATAACTGCTCTTCCACTGTAGGACTGTTGGACAATATGCCGTATGCTCATTTAGCCTGGTTGATATGACAAGCGATGTCCTGCTCCGCACCACCACTTTCGGCAACGATGCTACCTAGGTAGACGGAGTTGTCCACCTTCTCCACAGGCTGCCCATTAGTATTGATGGCAATAGCTGTAGGATTCCCTTTTCGCAATGGTGTGCCAAGAATCTTGGTCTTGTTGGTATTAACCATTAGCCCAACTTTGTTTGCCTCCCTCTCAATATTTAACTCCACTGCAGACAGATCCATGTTTTTGTGCGAGAGTAGCCATATGTCGTCAGCGTAGCAGTCCATGGACCACACAGAAGGATTTGATGCACCCTAACATTTTATTTGCAATATCTTGTCTACGCTGACGATCTGTGCCTATTCTCCCGAAAAATCATGGATCTAAATGCAATCGCTTTAGATCTCGAGGGAGAGGCGAGCACGATTGGGCTAAAGATTGACACTAACAAGACCAAGGTTTTTAGATCGTCGTTGCTAAAAAGAAGAAATCCAACTCGTTCTATTGACTTCATTATTAATGGAACCAATTCGTCTACCTAGTTACCAGAAAGCTGTAAGTTTTCGTTAACTCATGTCTTCGTCGAATTTTAAGAATTTTCTTGCCCGAAAAAACATCAAATGAAGGGTTGAGTCGGCGTACTGGTCACGTGCCAATCAATGAACTGAAACGAAGGCGAAAGTGGCAGGGGATGAAAAAAGTTGCTCAAACTATTTCATTCACTGTTTCGCAAAAATTCTTCGAAGTTGTTTGAGTTACGGTGTTTTATTGGCTCAGGTTATAACAAATTATGTGTATCTGCCTAAATTAGTGAAAAGTTTTGAAAGAAGCTCACTGGTGATAATAGCGCAATAAGCAAGAAAGTGCAGATTGGGTGAAAAAATAGGAAAAAGTTAGTGCGACAAACAAAAGCAATATTTTATGTTTGGCGCGAAACAATCGAATTATTTGCGAAAGAAGTGAAAGACTGGATGTTCTTCAGTGTAATGTGCAATGATACTCGAAGAAGTTTCGGGAAATGGATCCCAACGAGCGTAAGAAAGGCTTTATCGAAACGAAACGGATTTTGCGAGAAAAACTATCTTTCTCGAAAATGATTTTAGCTATGTACATTACATTTGGTAGTAATATGAAGAATGATAACGCCATATTGGAGAGGGCGATTCATTATGATAAACCTGATTTAAGGGGGGTTCCCATAGAGGTGAAGTGAGGCTCACCTTTTTTTCTGGAATGGATATAGGCATGTGGGGTATCATATTAAAGGGAAAGTTGAGTACATTCCATTTTTGGTAATTTTATTTTTAATTGGAGCAAGTTTGGCGATGTGAGATGGTAAAATATGCATTTTTTCAGTTCAGTTCTGGTTAGGGACCCCCTGTGTACTCCACCATAAAATTAGGGAAAGATTTCTTTGCAAACTGATAAATAGCATCGTAGACAATATTTCTACGAAATTTCGTGTTGATCCCATCATATTTGATAAAAATATAAAAATTTAAATTAAGCATTTTGGCAGAATCAAAATTCGTCGAATCTTCTGAAGAAGTCGCGTCTTAAAAATATTATTTGTCGCTCTACGTAAGGTAAACAAAAAATTAAAAAAAAAAATATTGAAATGCTTAATTTAATTTAACGAAGTAAAAACGGTAATAGTTTTAATATAAAAATAAATTCAAACTATTATTAAGACACATTACTATAATTTATTTTTAATGAAATATAAGCATACGAAAGTGAAGCATCCAATATCAATGCTAAAGCTTTAATAGCACTAAATTAAGTTGGTCCTGTGTCAGATTCTGGCCTTTTGTCGGCGGCCAATACAATTAACTCTTCAGGGTATTACTCATTTATTTGAGCTGCCTTATACAGCTTCGCCCTCTCAAAAGACTCCTCGAATGACGCCCACCGCCTCTTGAATATTCTGTTGAAGAACATGGACCATGTTCTGAATCGAAACATGATTTAGAATACGTGTTTTCAAGCCAAAGCTTATTTTTCCAGAAAAAATACAATTTCGTCCGATTAGCTTTGTTCGTTAATTTCTTATTAAAAAGGGGAATGAAGCGTTTTTAGCTCCTTTGGAATTTCGCTCAGGTCTGCTTGCGTCAGGAAGAAATGATTCCTTGAAATGGATTCCCAACTCTTATCGAAATTTCGATCATATTCAAGATACGTATTCACTAATTCGTGGTAAGATATACTGAAAATACTCACTTTTCAATATACCTATACTTCTTGCGTTCAGTTGTTCTATTGACAGCTGGAAATAGCTTTAATCGTAAGTTAAGACCCTAATAAACATTTTAAAACCAATCGCAAACCGTAGCTCACTGGAGCTCAAAATTTGTGCTTTAGAAAAATCTTAAAAGTTGCTTCTTTTGATGGACCATCAGAATCTCTAATTTTTAATTACGAAGGAGGGGAGGAAAAAAATAAATTCCACATTTATAATATAAAGAATGCTAACTTAATAACGCAACGACTCGTATCTCGTTCCAGGTACAAATTTCGATTAATTGTAGCGTGTAAACCATGCTTTACAGCCTGTTTATAAATCGAAGGTGACTGAGATTGAAATTTTATTTCTATTTGGAGATGTGCGTGTACATACGAGTATTCTACTGCTCGTTAAAATCGATTGAAGTGTACTAGACTTGTATTCAAGGCTTCAATTATAAATAAATCCTATAAACTAATATGAATTTTCCAAGAAAGAAGTACTCTCCTCTCACATATACTCGTACATAGATTAAAATGTATCAAGTCAAGGGTATGGTATCCATTGATACAACTTTCTTCAGCATACAAAACATAGAAAACACATATGAGACAGAAATCGTAACAAATTATGGAGCATATGGTTCCAATGAAATTGTGTTCGTAGTCGGGATCAGGTGTCGCCACCCAATATAAATCATTTAACCCTTCCGCACGGATAGGGTAAGTCACACACATGAAGTAATTGTCCCTTGAATGGTTCATGCCTCTTCGTTTAGGTCTTCTTCAAATGATCCAATGTACGTAAAGCATTTAACATTGCAACATGAAGCACTTATTTAACAGTTCTTGTCATCGTTTTCATTGAATAAATCATAAATGATGCTGAATATTGTGTTTATTAATTTATACTCATTTTTGGTACGCTTGTATGACGCGAATTATAAAAAATGTTTTGGTTTATGTTTATCCGATCGGTGAATACAGTTTTTGCGATCCGTGTGTGCGAGTGTGTGCTAGATTCCTGTCGACCACATTGTGTGGCTTCCTACCGTTTGTGTAGACAAGGTGAACAGATAATATATGTAGATTTAGCATTTAATTAATTACCACTACTCCAACTATTATGAGCTCTGGAAGGTCCTCTACTAAGTGCAACATAATAAAAGTAGGGTGGACTTTGGTAAACCCGGGTCCGTCGAAACGTGCCGCGGCGGGCTTAAGTGCACTGTCTGCGCAAACCATACTGGTCAACTCATGGAGCAGACTGTGGTAGTGCGTAGTCCGCAAGTAGACCCACTTGCAAGTGTACCGCGTCCGAGTCGATCTTCGTAGATTGTGGCCTAGCTGACTTTGGTATCATAGGGTTGGTTGGGGGATGATGTAGTTGTGAAAGGGCAACACTTCAAAATTTAATGCCGAGGTGTTAGTGACTGGTAGTTCCGCTCGATAGCAGCTTACTCGGAGCGCAAGTCTGGGTCGATGCTTCGGCAGTCAAGCGATTAACTAAGCCCGTTGAGAAAAATATGTCGGCTGAGAAAGATATGTCCGGTGAAAAGGATATGTCCGGTAAACTTAGCATTCCAACACAGGTTGCGTAGGAAGTTCAAAGGCAAGGGGGGGGGGGGGGGGGGGGGGGTGTGTGTCTAGGCAATCTGCGTAAGAATTCCCAGAAATTCTGCAGTTCCGACAGAGTGAGTAGGGATTTAACTCTGCTATTTGGGGCTGACATTCGGTATCAGATCACAGATAGGTAGATAATAATACAGCGGACTATTGACCCAGCGGGTAGGCACCGCGACCATAAGAGGTCTATTGTGCCGTAGTTCATTATACTGTCAAAAGATCATCCACCGTGCTGATGAAGGAGTGTATTTTGCGGGAATTAACCTGAAACCTGCAGGGCGACAGCGGGACATTACACAAGAAGTTTTTAGTTGTTTCTACGACCTCCATGCAGAGACGGCATTCTGTCTCGCTGGACAGACCCATCTTGGTTAGGTGATATCTGATCAGGTGATGGCCCGATAAGTACCCTACTAGAAGTCTTAGATGATATGATGATGATCAGATGATAAGTAGCTGTCATCAGGTTCGACCTCTTGACGTGGTGACGCGAGAGTCGACGGGGATGCTGCGACTGACGTCCAGCCGCTTCTTTCCGCTCCTTATGATCCTATATACGTGAATTTGCTTGCAAGCAAATTAATCAGTTCATTTGTGACGAAATGTCGCTTACGAAACTGTTTGACGACATCTCAGCCACTACGTCACAAGCGTACGAAGCCAGCAACCCCAACGGACACATTCGTGGTTACGCAGAGGCGCAACCGGCAAAACGAACTGTCAGAACAACGTCCGGCCGACAGGATTCCACCGACCAATCCACACGCCATCCGTCGAACAACATCTTGGAATTTCGGAATCGCAATCAGCTTACTAGAATTTCGAAGTAGCTGGTTGTGAATTCTAAGTTATAAAGGTCAACCGGGGAAGACCGCATGGTTTTTGCAGGCATATGAATTTTATCAGATATCGGTCTTTTCTACGAGTGATGATTTGAGGGAGGAATGCTAACTTATTAATTGCGAGAATCCTGGCGTAGGAGAATTTCTGAACAAAGGACGTCACTCCATTACGCAGCCGGCAGGAGTGCCGACTATATAGGTAAAGAGCGACAACAACGAGCGACAACCTTAAAGGTGGACAGCGAGCCTGCCGGCCGATTAAGAAGGGGCTTCGAATTCTGAGCAGACTTCACGTCGCCGGGGCATCTCGAGTGCCCCGTCCGGCCACTTCCATGGATCCCAACGCCACCTGCGGCCTCTTCAATTGCCCTGTCCGGCCACGCCACGGCCTTTCTCCACCTGGGGTTTTTTCGATTGCCCCGTTCGGTCACAGCAAGGACCCCGCCACCAGCGCACCTCGATGGCCCCGTCTGGCACGGACCCCAACGCAACCTGCGGCTTCTTTAATTGCCCCATTCGGCCACACCGACTCTTCGCCACCGGCTGCCTTTCCAATTGCCCCGCCAGGCCACGCCACGGTCCAAACGACACTAGCAAGTATTGTGTCTTCATTTCTGATAGTAGGATGCATGTGTGTAGCTTCCGGGAATAAATAAGACTAATGGTCTGCGAAGAAGCCCATATTCGTCAATAGAGCGCGAAGTTTAAGTTACGTAAAAATTAAGATATCAGTAGAAGGCTCTTTTGTTCATTGCGTGCGACTGACTCGTCAAGAGCTAATTAGAAAAGTGACTCTCGTTTCCGCTTTCGGCGCATCGTTCATCGTTTTGCTAAGGCGTTAGGACAATTACGCAGCCTAGCCCAAGGTCGGGGAGGAAGTACGAAGCCCCAACGGCATCAGGCGGCTCCAGTATTTGGTGCAGGGACGAGGATCGTTTTTTTTTTGTTATTATATCGATCCGGTTAGGGACTTCTCCGTTTTGTTTCGACATTCGGACCCGCTCTGGAAATTTTTGTTTTTGTAACGATGTGGGGGCAATTGTGACCGCGTAAAACCTCGCCCACACTACCGACAGCCGAACTAGCTATCAAGCAAACGTCACGTTTGGGCACAGCTTGTGAGATTACGACACTTGGTTGTCACGGGCAGCCTGCACGACTATGCCTCGTCCTACGTCCCTATTTGAGCCCAGCTCAACGAAACTCATACGTTAAAGCGTCTTAATGGAGATTCCACCTCAACATCCTCGCCTACTCCCGGTCAGACAACTTGTCTTTCGTCCGGTCGTTGACGTCATGAACTTCTTCTAAGAAGTCCTCGAACAGCTGACCTGCTCTTTGCTTATGCCTACGGATTTCTTATATGAGTTCCTCGTCGGCGTAGTGGACCCCGAATTGTTGTTTCTTGGCACACCGTAATGACGACCACGTGTACGGATTCTGTGAGCTGGCAGCGAATCGGCGGAACCAAGCAGCCTCATCTTCAAACAGCAGATGTGCAAAAAGGCAAACATCGTCGAAATTGCCTTCAAGGGTACAGTCGGTAAATGACTCGACCTGACGAATGAACTTGAAAGCTAACCCCCAATTTGTCATTATCTTCAACACATAGTTTGGAGGCATGCTTTGCCGAAGATCCTTCATTTTGTTGCGTATATCCGCTGACTCAGCTCGTGGAACCGGAAAAGGAAGTTCAAATGTTTTGTAGAGCGCCGCGGGTATGTGCTGTGTGAAAATTTCGTCTCTTTTTCGTGGTAGAGATAGGTGCAACATCTTCGCCCGAAAAGCTTAGTAATAGCCTTTAAATGGAAAATGCTGGAAACATTGCACCAGTGGAACAAGCGGACGTGTGATCAGGTACGGTGAAGTTATATTTAATTTTTGATTCGAGTGATTTTTTAATTTTGTAGAATGCGGAGTCAAGAAAAAACATTAGAATTAATAGAAATAGTGCATAGGGCATCTTGTTTGTGGCCTATGACATGTGGTGATCATAAGAATTGGATTTAGAAGAGAGATGCTCTTGAGAACATTGCAAAATCATGTGCTTGAACAGTTTTTGATGATGAAAAAAAGTGCCACATCCTAAAATCTGCATTTCCACGGGTACACAATTGTTTCGGAACTGTTCAAAAACAGTGTTCAATATCGTTTCGGACCTTTTGTTTACAATTTTCGGCACACTAAAGCCCACTCCAGAGCTTAAGTCTGCTGAAAAGACAAGTTAGGTTGTAGCTTGTTACAAATGCAATATGTAGAGAAATTGTTCAAATTAACCTGAACAGTTGTAATGAACCATATTATGGTGTGGTAGTGCTGCTTCCACCGGCAGATCGATGACAGCACCTGATGAGTAATGATCTGTCGGTGGTACGAAACCAGAGGCGGAAGGTCCCATCACAATTAGACCCCAATGCGAGCGCGAGGACAACTGAGCCTTCCGAAAATAATTCCAACCGTATCGCCCCATTTTTTCCACATTTTTGTCTCCCATGTTTGTATTGTCTTCCCCAGGCCTATGAATTTTTGTTAATACGTAAAGGACAGGGGCAACGAGCGGCGGAAACCCCGCCCACGTCTCCCGAACTGAGCTACATTAAGCATAAGCCGCTGTTTGGCTCGTTGAGGGGCATTTTCTTCGTCAGATGGCACGGCCCGACCTTCACGGTCACTATGCTACCTTAGGCTCCGTCCCCACCGGAATCTTTCGATGCCCACCAAATCGTCCATTACAGAGTTGATATGTCATTGTTACTCATTGAAAATTTTACAGTCATTAACATGACAAGTGGACCTAAGTGCGATCACTGTGGTGCACCCGATTTTGGAAAGAGTGGTTGGGAGTAGTTATTGGATAGCATGAATATTACGAGTATATTATATTTTTAATGTTTTAAAATGTTATTTAGGAATACAGGAATCTTTTAAAGAAACTCTTCTTTATTAATTTCGGTAGGTTTTTGGTCAATAAATTTGCTGCTTTTCGGACAAAAAAGAATAATTAATAAAATTGGAATTAAATGAAGGAATGAGTTGTCGTTGACATTGATTTAGATATTTTCGGAAATCATCACTCATTTTGGAACTTTTTTTTTAATTCGAAGACAGTTTTTTTGTAGTTTTTAAATTAATTTTTCATAGCACGAATTTCTTTAAACAGAAATTATTCTCTGAATCCAGGGGCGTAGGCAGAAGTATTTTACTCAACTAAAATTGTTTTTTTCATGCATTTATTTTATTCCTCTGTTTTGTACGGCGTAAGAATAAGCCACAGCCTTTTCCCCGCTTGTCGTGGAAGGCAACTAAATGGAGAGGATGCATAAAACCTGTTAAATGCTAACAAATCGTCAACTAGGCCTCTTAGGCGTAGTTGGAGTGTATTGCTGGCTTATTTAGTTAGACTAAGTTAGCAATGACATATTCCGTTTTTATTATCACAAAAGGCTTTGTAAATCATCAAAATTGTCAAATTTTGGGTCCAGAAAATCCACGAATGACGATGAAACAAATACATCCACAGCATGTCACTGTTTGTGTGCGGATTTTGGGCTAGAGTCAACATCGGACCTTTCTCCTTTAAAAACGCGGCCGGTGTTCGCTATCGCGATTTGATAGCCCAGTTTCATTTTCCTAAACTGCAAGATATGGATGTATACGACATGTGGTTTCAACAAGACGGTGCCACATACCATACAGCCGGGAAACAATACAATCACTACATCAGTCATGTACTGGTCGTGTAATTTCCCATTTTATTGATCACAATTCTCCGCCCAAATCAAGCGATTAAACGTCGTTAGACTTTTTTCTTTTGGGTTTTTTTAAGGTCTAAGGTTTACATCATTAAAAACTTGACTACCGACGCCTTCAACGGAACTTGAGCGCTGTATTAATTAAATTCAACCACATTTATGCAAAATGGTTATGGAAAATTTCGACAAAAGATTGCGTATGTGCCAAAGCCGTGAAGGCCATTTACCTGGCATACAATACGATGCATAGCTCTATAGTCTATACTCTCTTAATTAATAAATAGTTTACAATTTTTAATTAAAAACCTGTGTTTTCAATTGAAATTACTTCTTGCGAGAATTTTGGGACACCCTTTATTATATTTACTATATACATTTATATTTGAGTACCCTGTTCAACTGATCAAAAATCGCTCGTAACATTTTATCAAAATACACTTCGAAATGTCTATAGCATTTAAAATCCACTTTGAGGATTTCTTTTATACGTCAATGACAAATTTTAGTAGAAAATAGCCATAAAGGCCTGAAAATATTCGGCGCCCAACGTTAGGTCGGGGTGATTTTATCTAACCAAAATGGATTGGACTTATGTTGAGGCGACCCCAAAGTTACCTCAATTCTTCTTTTTTCCCACACTAGAGAAAATTTACAGTAGAAAATTGTTAAAAGCCCGAAAATATTCGGCGCCCAATCTGGAGTCAGTATGATCTCATCAAGTTACTGAATCCGAAATTGGCTATCGAAGAAAGCACGTTACCATTTGTCACAAGACAAAAAAAGAAAGCTTTTAGACGTTTTTTTTATAAGGATACCTTACAATTTTTCAAATGTAACTTACGATTTAATTTGTTAGCCAGTAAATTTTGCGCCAATACATCGCCTGCCGGGAAGAATAGTGACACAATTAAAAAATGTAAAATAATTTTTTGGGATTATTGCACCGTTAGTCAATAAAAATTTTCGTGGTTAACAGAAACAGCTGCAGCAGAATACCGTCACATCATTGATGGCGTCAACATTCATTGATACACTTTGTGTATTTATTTTTATTTTCATCCACATAAGCTGTTATAATGTCGACTTGTGACTGTTTCGGAGTAATAAGAGCCTTTTTTTATATATCTAACTTCACGAAAATCGTCATATTTTGAGTTGTAACTACGTTTTCATTTAGTAATATTTTATATTGGGTTACAAAAAACGTCATCATCATCATCGTGGCACGACAGCCCGACGTCGGGCCTTGGCCGCCTGGATCATTGCCCTCCAATTATCTCGGTCACGTGACCGCGTCCGCCAATTTTGGAAGCCCAGTAGCTGCGCGGCGTCCACACCTACTGAGCTCTCCCAACGAGATCTCGGTCGTCCTCGCAGTCTCGCTCCGTCGACTCGTTCTGCGTTCATTACTCTCTTTGGCATGCGATCATCGTCCATTCTTTGTACATGCCCTGCCCATTGAAGTCGTTGTAGTTTGACGATTTTCGAGACTTGCAGCTCATCGTACATCTCATGCAACTCATGGTTGTACCGGATGCGCCATCCATCTCGATCGCAAACAGCCCTGAAAATTCGCCGCAGAACCTTACGTTCAAATAAGTCTAGCATGTTTCCGGAGGAATGGTTTAGGGTCCATGCTTCGCAGCAATCGCATAGCACTGGGCATATAATGGTTTTGTACACGCGGGGCTTCGTGTTTCTGTGCAGAAGCTTCGATTTCATGATGGGGAGAACCGAAAAAAAGGCTTATTAGCCAACTGTATCCATCGCTTAATTTCGCAAGTTTCGTTGGCGTCCCTTGACGGGTTGCAAAACAGGTATATGAAGTCGTTCACGAACCCGATGTTGTCGTTGATTCCATCATTATTTTAGTTTTACCCTCGTTGATACGTAATCCAACTTCTTTTCCAGCAGTATCGATCGTATGCAGAAGTTCCTCTGTATCCGCCAATCTTCGGGACATGATGTTGAAGTCATCGTCGTACGCTGCTAATTTTGTCAGCCTGATGAGTAGCGTTTTGCCGTTGTCCATATTCATAGCCCGAATAGCGTATTCCAGTGCTAGGTTGAAGAGCGTCGGCGGCAGTCCATCGCCCTGTTTCAGACCAGTGCGTTTTTCAAATAGATCAGTAAGTCTGGTAGAAGTCCTGAACTGTGAGACGGAGCTGGTCATCGTCATCTTTGTCAGTCGCATTTAATTTGCCGGTATACCAAATTGCAGCATGATGTTGTACAGTACATTTCGATCTAAACTGTCGTATGCCTGCTTGAAGTCCACAAAGATTTGGTATACGTCTATCTGGTATTCCCAGCACTTCTGGAGTAACAGTTTGACCGTAAAGAGCTGATCGGTTGTGGAGCGACCAGGCTTGACACATAGGACGTACAAACTGTAATTCTCACACCGCAGTTGATCTCCCTTTCTTTTTGTGAATTGGACATCAAGCCAGTCGTCTGGGATCACCTCGTCTTCCCATGCTTGCAGGAGCAATTTATATATAGCATTTTAGCTGGAATCTCATCAGCGCCCGGCGCTTTTTTTTCGTTTTAGTGACCGCAACGCGAGATCAACTTCCTCTATTGTTAGAGGTTGTATGGGTTGGCCTAGGTCAACAACACCGTCGAAAGCTTTTTGTTTAAGGATGTTAGATGGTAGGTTCCGAAGCTCTTCAAAATAAGAGGTTCATCGTTTGTTAATGCTATCGGTGTCGCTGATGATGTTTCCATCCTCGTCCTTACAGAGGCTAGTCCTGGGTTTGTAGCCGTTTTGAATTGCGTTTATTAGTTTCTACACTTGTCTGGTGTTACTATTACTTAAGTTTTCGTTAATATTCAGCAACTGCTAGTCAAAGTGTTTACGTTTCTTACGTCTAATTATTCTATTCGTTTTGGTTTTTGCAAGGACGAGTTGTCAGCACGTCGCTTAACCCCATTCAGGGGATGGCTTCGAACGATAGCTGCTTCAGATGGTTTAATAAACGTGCTGGAGTTCACACAACTATGCTGCAGGTCCCACTACTCAACTCATTCCATCCTATTAAACCTGAGACGCTTAGGTGTTGGTCAGCCATTCAGCCTACAGCTCTCTGCCGTTTTCCAAACTGTTTTATCGCTAAGACTTGGACGTCAGCGGTTTGACACACTGCGGTTATCAGGGGGTGCCTACGAGGAGGACTACTGAAAAAGTTTTTGTCCCCCCCCCCCCCCAAAAAAAAACCTCACAACTTACTAAGTGTCGTCTTTTTCTTTAACCTTAGAAGACAGGACTTAAAAACAAACCAAGATAAAAGTAATTGCGAATCCATTAAATGCTTTTTTAAATAAAAAATATGATTTCTATTTTATCGGGCAGGCTACGTAATAACTCTCCGCCGCCTACGTAATGACACTCTACATAATGACAATTAAAATTCAAAATATTTCGGAAGTATATTATTAGTCTCCATAGAAACAGTGGCTCCAAAATCTGGGTACTAAGTCGACATGTGGTCGACAGTCAGCTATCTCAGTAGACCGTTTAGTAATTATGAAATTTAAATATTGGCAAGAATTGACTTTGTTTATGCACAATTCGACAGCGCGGTCAACATTATGTCAATACTGAAACGCCAACTGAGTAAGCTGACTGTCGATAATCTGACAAGAATTGACCTTTATTCATGCACAATTCGACAGAACAGTCAACATATGTCAATATCAAACAACAACCGAGTAGGCTGGCTGTCGACTTGTTCGCCAAATGTTGGAGCCAGTGACATACAGGATAAGCTCATTCCATGGCTCTATATTCTAAGGTGGCTTCGTCGGTATGCAGTGTCGGCTAATCGAAATATGAACCCATGATTTTCAACTTGAGTTATTCAGTTAAACTCACTCACTATAGCTGTTAGCATAGGGTCAAATGGACGTTTAGATTCATAGATCCATGAGTCGCTGATCATGTGCGGAACCTCATTAAAGGTGCGTTTTGATAGGCAGACAATCGTCGCACATTATTCGCGATTAGCTATCAACCCACATGACACGGATTTGTGTGTATCTTCGACGATCGAGGTATATTGGTGCTTAGCAAAACGCACCTCTACTAAACTCCGCCAACAATTTTGTCTAAACCGCACTTCTGGCGCATAGGCGTTTACTAATACATATTAGATACGTTTTCCATGAATTCAAGCAAAGCAACAAAGTCACCAGAGTGATATGCACATTTGTGACAATGAAAATATAAACTCTCAACTTTCAATTTCAGTCGTTCCATCTCCTCGTCGTATGTCGTTATAATTAACCAAAGGGTTACTCAGAAACTCGGCTGTTATGTGGAAAGAATATAAGAACGAAGTGGCATAACATCCACCCTTACTTTTTTATTCTTTTGTAATTTACCTAAAGCAAGGATTTATCAACAAAGGGAATAGCACAAAAACAGCTTTGTAGGAATAACCGCACAATTAAGGATCCGAGACTAAGCCTAATGCTGTTCCCTTTGTGCAAATCTCACAGTTTCCTACTATAAAAGGGACGCATATGTTTGTTCTGGATAAAAGGACAACCGACACCATTGTATTCTATATGAGCCGCACGTCTTGTACAGTGCTCTGACGTGAATACAAACTTTTTTTCAGGAATGGGTGTCTATTTTCTGATGGACCATTTTAATGAACGAAAGGTCTTATATCGGATACACCAAGTGGTACAACAAGTATATACGTTAAGCTTTAAAGTTCCCCAAATTGCACTGTGGTTTTAAAAGTATCATTGGATCCATTAGAATATGCCTTAACCTTTCAAAACTGTAAGAAACTAACTGGCATACATCGATTTTTCTTAAGTAATATCGACTCCTTGAGTACAATACTTGTACAAATGAAATTGTGGGCTTTATCGCTCTGACAACAAAGCTCTTAGGCACGTCTTTCAGAATTCTATTGGGTGTCAGTTTTGACTGCACTCCAGGCATGCTCTGAGGTTGCATTGTTTACAGCTGGTATTATTGCGAAATTTGAACAAAACATCCATTGAAGGGGATAAAATTACACACGTGTCATCCAGATTTGGATATTTTTGTTAATTTGTCTCGTCAATTAAAATCAGCAACCAAACATATGAGGTTGTCTGTGTAAAAATATGTTATGATTCTTATTTATTTTTGGTCAATTTTGTTTTACATTCACAAATCAATAATATTCAACTCAAATAATAAATTTCTAAACCTAAAGCAAAATAAAATTGGGTTTGGTAAATATGTATGAAGAATAGTCTACAATTAAATATAAGCCTACGATACATTAGTCTGGGAGACCGACGCGTATTTAATACCTCCATCGTGTTTTCTTTCTGGACTATAATTAGGTTATAGAGCAGCGGCATGCTGAAGTTTTTCGGGGCCTAAGCAAAGTTTCAGTTGGGGACCCCCGCCTCTGAATTATAATTTCTGCTTGCCATGTAACGATGAAAATTATGTATGTAATGTATTACAGTACACTCCTTCTTAACCGGATTCCTTGGGACCGGACCCTGGTCCGATAGCTATTTGGTCCGGTAGCAAGCCCTTGATGGGCTATCAACGTAAGTTCTCGGTTGCTAGTCTACGATTCTACATCTAGAGAAACATAGCTTCAATCCTTGACGCGTCAATAAAAACTACCAGTGGTTAATACTTAAACTCCCGCAGCGTTCCGATCATCTCAATAAAAGACGGCTCGGATAGGAGGTGCATGCTAGAAACTGCAATATCCGAAAAATATGCTATCGAAGTGTCAACAAGGCACAACTATGCAAAAGATGTTGATGCGCCCATGACCCTGGAAGGCTTTCGACAATTAACAAACACCTTAAGTCGCGTAGCGAGTAGAGCCCACCCAAGGGGAATGGGAAATCACCTCAATTTAAAACTCAGTCACAGACGCAAACCACTATGCATCGTCCGGTCAACTAGAAATGTTCCTCAAATATGGATAAAAATATGTTATCGAGCCGTTTTAGTGCGTAATGCAGTCCGAATACTGACATATACGTACTGACAGAGGAAGTGTCGCTCAGATGGAAGCAGTGTTCCCTTTACCGATTTAATTATTTACCCATTGGATGCTAGAGTTTAGACCACAAAGCAACTAGTGAATCCTTTTATAGCTAGAAAAAAAATATTCTCTGAATAAAATTTAAGTTGAAAAAATGTTCAGAAATATGGTTTCAATCTCATGGGCCCCTGAACGACTCACAATCGAATATTCTGGAAACCGGTCTGTCAAAATAAATTTTGACCTCAGCCAAACTCGCCAAATTAATTCAGGCAAAAGCAAGGCTTCGGCTAGCTTGCCGAAGGTATGATACCCTTCACGCGAAGCCTTATGGTGAATTTGCCACTTTAAAATTAGTACTAAAACTTGTTCCGATTTCACTGTTCCTATAAGAGGTATCTGTAATAGTAGGCCGATTTCAACCAAATTTAGGAATGTGCTTTGGTAATAATCAATATGATTAAATAATATGAAATTTGGTAAAGATGTCTTCAGAAATAAAAAAGATTCTCTAACAAAAACTTGCCTTTGGAACTGTCGTCCCTATGACAGCCATATCTTAAACTAGTCCAATTTCAACCAAATTCGGAAATGTGATTTGACTATAGATACTATTAACTACTATTAATTTGAAAACGATATCTAAAGAAATAAAAAAGTTTTTCTTACAAAGACGAATTTTTGGACCAGTCGTTCCTATGACAGCTATATGACGTAGTGGTCCAATTCCATTGGTTCCGACATACACACAGCGTACAATAGAAAGAAGGCTTCGTAAGAAATGAAAGCTCGATAGCTTTAAAACTGAGGAACTAGTTTGCATAGAAACAGACAGACAGACGGACAGACGGACAGACGGACAGACAGACAGACGGACAAAGCTTAATCGACTCGTCTCATCATACAGACCAAGAATATATATATATAGGTATATATGTATATATGGTTTATATGGTCGGAGATGCTTCCTTCTGTGCGTTGCAAACTTCATGACAAAGTTAATATACCCTATCACATCCGTGAAGGGTATAATGAGAGAGGAACATAGATTCCAGTCGGACTCATCATGAGTGTGCCCAGGGACGCCCGAACCCGGGGGGGGGGGGGGGGGGGGGGGGGGCAGCGTTTGCAACACTTTCTTAGGAGAGGTAAGTAGTGAATTATAACTCCCCACCACAAGAAAAAAAATTGTCCTCACAAGATGGAGTGTGGACTTCTGAATATGAATAGGGTATCGATCGGCAATAGTCTTTACGTTTAGACGTCAAGAATCACCACAAGGGAGCCATGAGCCATCTTTGGTACCATGTGCAACGGACTAGTCCAATGTGAATTTGACGACCGGCAAATCCCTTGCTCCTTAGCTTTGTTGTATTTTGATGAAGGAAGTCGTCTTGTTTTGGAATACAACGGTGGTCTCTTAGTTTTAACGTAGAGGAAAACTGTTCAATTTAATATTATTTGGTGACTGCTTAGCTAGCATAAAGTTTAATGGGCAAATGCTCCGAAAAGTGCTTCGAAATAACTTCAAAATTATTGAGGTATCTCTTCCAGTCTCCAGAAGCTGCCGCTAAATCGATAACGGATGATTCTTGTGGTCAGATATATGTGAATTCGCCATGCCCGTCCAAGGAAGAGCATCCATTCAAAATACATATCCCATTCTCTTGACAAAGTTCGATCAGTTTCCCGCCTTGGGCGTTGAGTTCCACGTCCTTAGATATAAGTGAGATACGAAATAGTTCAGTCAATAATGCATCATCTCCTGGCTGCTCTATCGCAATACGTGCAATACATTTTCTTCGAAGATATTATCAATGAAACTATTTAAATGATAAAAGTCACTTTTTTAATTGTTGCAGTTTAGGTAAACCGGCACGATTAGTAGATTTACGCCGTTGCGTGAAGTATTTTTCAAAGCTTGTCGACTGATCTTCCATAACAAGCGTTTCAATCAGTATAAATAATCTCCCAAAAGTGACTTGTAAAAGATTCCCCGCAGCAAAAAGGATTGATATGAATACAATACCGCCAAAGTACTCGTAGCTTCGCGCCTCGCTCTAGGGCATGCATATTGAACCCTGATTGAATTAGTTAATTTCTTTCAACGCTGTTTGGCGGGGAGCTTCCATTAAACAAAATAAGTTGAACAATCTGAAGAAGAACGGAGTAAAAAATAGTCTATTAATCACTTCTGGCCTAAAGTGCATTTTTAGTCTTTTATAAGGCGGGAGCTTTATAACGAGATCCAGGCAAAAAGACAACACTACTTGGCACCATAGCTTACAGCATTATCCATCATTTTATCACTGTCATTTTGTCATTTAATCCGTTCGGCGGTGAGTCGACGAGTCCAACAACAAACACAAACAATTCCTTTCGCGCAAATTTTAAGTTTTCACTGGTAAATTCGAGCGACGATTTCAGTCCCGACCGACAGAACAATTATGATAAATTCACACTTTGTGTACCAGGTGAGGTAAAGATACACCTCAGCAAGATACTATGTACTAACATGTACTATGCACATGCAATATAGGTATGACACAGTCTATACAGATTAAATGAAAAAGTTGGATTTGGATCATGATGTATTTTAACTCTTTGTTAATAACAAATGGAATGATAGTTCCCTTCCACCCCACCTGGCACACAGAGGGATAATTTTAATTTTTCAGTCGGTCGGGACTGAAATCATCGCCCAAATTTACTAGTGAAAACGTAAAAGTGGCGCGAAAACCGTGTATGTTTGTTGTTGGACTCATCGGCGGCTAAGGCCCGACGTCGGGCTGTCGCGCCACGACGATGATGATGGACTCATCGACTCACCCTCGAAGGGATTTATGACAAAATGACAACAGTAATGATAACGATGTCGTTGCGTTAAAATGATGAATAAATCCCCTTGAGATAAAATGATGGATAAGTCGTTGCGTGTGGATCGCGCTTTAGGCTACGAAGCTCCCCGCCAAACAGCGTTGAAAGAAATGAACTAATCCAATCAGGGTTCAATATACATACCCTAGAGCGAGGCACGAATCTACGAGTACTTTGGCGGTGTTGTATACATATCAATCCTTTTTGCGGCTGTGGAGTTTTTCTTGGCGGGGATTTTTGTTGATGATAGTAGCTGATTCGACTATATTCTTAATTTGTTTATATCTCCAGGTGCCACTTTGTAAACTTCATCCGGAAAAACTCGACAACGTTCCCACAAGTGTCTCGAGAGTCCGACTCAAATAGACTCAAGATAAGCAAAATAAAATCGCATCGCTACTTTTCCGATCGATCTCTCTCAATTGCCGTAACCCCTTGTGGGGCATAGCGCGTCAACTGTTTCATGTAGCCCAGTTGACGATTCTCGGCATAAACTGGTATCGGAGAATGCAGTTGCCAGCATGCACCTCCTGTACATCCAAGGCCACTACCGTTGTCGTGGACGGGACTCGAACCCGAAACGCCGGTAGTCAAACATGAGACTGATGCCTCAACACACTGCGCTACCGGTCGCCCCAATATCGCCCCATGCGCTACCGATCGATATTGACGATAAATGCAAAAGAATAGTTGAAAAGCAATCAGGATAACTCCGCTACTCAAACTCAATTTAATATAGGTCAATAAAAACTTTGGAAAAGCCGGCTTCCAATCTGACGTCTGCTCTCTCCAATATCACAGTCAAGACTCATTCTGGGTGTATCATATAGTAAACGCCGAACATTGCTTGAGTTGTTGGTTTGAACACTAGAATCTCAATCGCTATTGACGTCTGGCCTCGCGTGTATTAAGTCGTGATCCATGACGTTGAGACTTGTGCCAGGGAGTCTCTAAAGATCTCCACAAACCGGCGCGGTACGCGGTAGAAGTACGGTACAGCGGTACTCAGCGGTAGAAGCATACCGCGTGCCCATTCAAACCACCGCGTTACGAGCACGGTACCATCGATAGTGCCGCCTGCGGTACATCGCGATCAATAGTGCCGGCTGCGATACAAAAGTTCAGTACCGCAGCTTTGCCGCAGTACACAAAAGTGTATCGCTGCAATACCCCAGCTTCGCCACGGTATACCGCGTATGCAGTGAGAGCTCGTATATACCACCATGTAAATTCGAACCGCTGTACAGTACCGCTACCGCGTATCGCGCTAGTTTGTGGAGAGCATAATTCAAAGTCCTTGATTGTCCAGTAAACCCCATCCTTGAGGGAGATAAGGGCCAATAATAAATTTCTGATTATTTTTTTGTGGAACAGAAAAATCATCGTGTTATTAAAATTTAATAAAACAATGTGAAACTCATTAAATTCAAGGCAATTTAATGCAATTAAACAAAACATGATTTAATCGCTAGTTGTTTTTGGTTTGTATAACTTTATAGGGCTGATAAAACCTAACAATAACATTAAATTCTAGATTTAACGCACGAGTTGGGTTGTTTCTTTTTGTTTGGTTAATATCGAGTATGTCCTCCTCTTCTCGAAACGCATTCTCGGAGCCTGAATGGCATACTCTCAATAAGATGGCGGATGTTCTCTTCTGGAATCTCCTCCCAGCACCTCCTTAGCAATTGAATCAACTGTTGCTGGTTGTGCACATCTTGTTCAGCTGCCGGGAGACGACGTTTTAATTGGCCCCAAAGCTGTTCAGTTGGATTCAAATCAGGGCTGCTGGCAGGCCACGCTATGAGCTGAATATTGGCCTCCTCCAGGACGGAGACGGTCGCCCGGGCTGTGCGCCGCATTGCATTATCCTACATGAGGATGAAACCGTACACCACTCGTTTGTAAAATGGGATGACATATGGTCTGACATTCCGTTCGATGTAACTCTGAAATGTCACAGTACCCTCTTTCAGAAAAACAAGGTCAGTCTTACCTTGTAAGCCGATCAAGCCCTAGGCCATTACATTGGCATTATCATATCTGTCATGTTCGTGAATGCAAGGATCAGAAAATCTTTCACCACTTCTTCTCCATACTCTCATACGTTCATCATCACTAAAAAAATTCACTTTACACTTATCCGTGAAAAGCACATAACGTCATTCTTCCGTGTCCCATTCAAGATGTTGATGTGCAAATTTTAAACGATTTACATGATGAGTCCCGTCAGTTTCGTTCTTGTTACAGGCCTCCGTAAACATTGCTGGTCTTCGGGCAAACGATTCCTGATGTTCTGGTTGCTAACAAGGGTATCAGTTGTCAGGCGGAATCGGCTTTGTAAGGCGCGCGCAGTCACAGTCCGATCATGTCGCGCAGTACGTCGCACATACCAGTCTTCCTGGGCTGTGGTAGCACGAACTCTTCCCAAGCCACAATGCCGGGATACACACCAAAAGTTTTGGATAGCCCTTCTCGAATATCTCAACTGTAAAGCCACGTAACGTTGCGACTGACCAGCCTCCATCATCGTTACGGCTCTGACAGAATCATTGTCCAATTGGCGTCGAATTCTTGGCATTTTACTGTTAAATTATACAATTACACATTAAAGTTCCAAATACACCCACTGCTGTCAAGTGACTTGTGTGAAACTAATCCGAAATCAAAATAAATGAAACCGGAATATAGAGTGCTACGCCCGCAATCCGAGGCTTTTGTAGCAAGCACTTATTTCGGTATGTAAGTATCGGTTCCTTGCTCTTCTTGGTACCACTTAGATGGATAAAAAAACCAGACCGAAGCTTTGCTTCGACCTGGAGTCCGAAGCGTATATACCCTAGACTTGTACAGACCTAGTGGTGATATCAAACGTACCAATTGGTAACGACCATTTGCATTAAAAGTGAGTTTCCTGTAAGACCAGTTTCTAGGGGATGTTGTAGGATGTTGACCATTCTCAAAATCAATTAACTAACCCATTCTACAAATATTTGTCGAATTTTCAAGTCTCTAGCTTCATTCTATGCAAAGTTATTGCTTATTTGAAGTCTCACTTGTAGGTTTCTTTTGTCGAATCTTACGCATTTTTAATAAGAACCAACTAGATCCCAGTGCAAACATTTAACCAAAATTTCAAGTCATTAACTTCACTTTATCGAAAGTTATCGCTTATTCGAAGTTTCATTTGTAGGGGAGGTAAGGGTTCCTTGGGTCAGATTTTGCCCATCATTGCCACCAACCAATTAGATCATGCTATGAAAATTTAAGCAAAATTTCAAATCTCTAGCTTCATTCTATCGAAAGTTATCGTTTAAATCGTTTCATTTGTAGGGGAAGTAGGAGTTTGGTTGGTCGGATTTTACGTATTTTCAATATCGCTAGCTGAAGCCTACTACAAACATGTAACCAAAATTTCTAGTCACTAGCTTTATTTTATCGTAAGTTACCGCTTATTTTAAGTTCCATTTGTAGGGGAGGTAGGGGTTCCTTAGGTCAGATCTGGCCTATCTTTAATACCAACTAACTCAATCTTACTTTAAACAGTTGACCAAAATTTCAAGTTGCTGGCTTCATTCTATCAAAAGTTATCGTTTATTGGAAGTTTCATTTGTAGGGGAGGTAGGGGTTCCTTGGGTCGGATCTTGCCCATTTTCAATGCCAACCAAGTAGATTTTACTAGTAACATTCTACCAGATTTTCAACTTGCTAGTGTCATTCTATCGCAAGTTATCGTAAATAAAAGATTATTTAATTTTTCGAAATTTGTATGGGAGGTAGGCGTTCCTTTGATCCGATTATACCCAACTTACTAAAACTCAAGCAGCTTCTCACCTCAGGGTTACATACCAAAAATCAGGTGTCTACGTTAATTGGTTCAAGAGTTATAGACAAAAAACCTGAAAAGTAGGGTAGTATGGGGTTCTTTGTAAGAAAATTACCGTTGGTTTTCACCTGATCGATTTCATTTTTCCAGGACAGTATAAGATTACTCTCTCGAGCAATCTACCAAGCTAGAGCTTTTCATGTTTATTTAATCGGGAGATACTGGTACATCTAAGTATTTTACATATGTAGGGGAGGTAGGCGTTTTCTTGGCCTGATCATGCCCATTTTCAATGCCAACTATTTAGATCATACTTTTAACATTTGACCAAAATTTCAAGGCTCTAGCTTTATTTTATCGAAAGTTATCGTGCGAACGGACAGACAGGAAGACAGACAGACAGACATGGCTAAATCGAATCAGGAGGTGACCCTGATCATTTATTTTATATATACATATATACATTGATATGCCTCTGGAGCCTCCTTTAAGGTGTTACATATTTTCGTCGTGACAAAAACAATATACTCTATACTATAAGTTTGGGGTATATAGTATCTTACATGCCCATTCATATTACGTGATTGTAATGAAACTTCCCAGTAGGAAAAAGAGTCTCGAGTAAGGCCTTCTGAAGACCTTCTTGGAAGGAAAGAATGCCTTCTTTTTACCTCCCTTTTTATATACCATTTTCCATATCCATGTCCGCGGAAAGAAGACATTCCACGAAGGTCTTCTTTAAGAGTACTTTGGAATGATTCGGGGAGGACTTCTAGAAAGACTTTATTTTCAGTACTTCGGAATGAAATAGTAAGGACTTATAGAAAGGACTTCTTTTCAATACTTCGGAATGAAATAGTAAGGACTTATATAAAAGCCTTCTTTTCAGTAAAAATATAAATAAAAAGTGTAACTACTACTCAATTGGCCTAACCCCTTGTGGGGCATAGTGCGTCAACTGTTCCATGTGGCCCAGTTGACGTTTCGTTGGCATAAACTGGTTTCGGAGACTGCAGTTGCCAGCATGCACCTCCCGCACATCCATGGCCACAAACGTCGTCGTGGACGGGATTCGAACCCGAAGCGCCAGTAGTCAAACTTGAGACTGATGCCTCAACACACTGCGCTACCGGTCGCCCCAATATCGCCCCATGAAATGAAATATTTTGTTCATTTCTGAATCGAAATGGGGGAATTCACAAGTGCGGTAAAACAGGGAAAATATATTCCTTCTAATTTGCTCCCAAATTCCTACTCGGGAATGAAATGATATTGCTTTCTAAACTCATTCTAAATTCCTCCGTATTTGCTTCCTTGGAATGAAAAAGACCTTCTAAAAACCTTCCCCGAGAAGGTCTTCCGTTTTTTCCTAGTGGGTTAGAACATAATAATTATGGTGTTGGTTATCCTTGGCCATCAGTACTTTTGGTCTCGGACAGGTTTAAGGGATGCACGGGTGCGCTAACTGTGACTATGCAAATAAACTATTATTAACCTATTTTGAGGAGATATGTGTACAAATTCAATTAATTTCCGTTTTATATGCTATTCGGAACCCAACTTCCTGAAAGTTTTAATTTTTCTAAGTGTAACGGTCTCGAAATGGGGGGGGGGGGGCAATTACGATCCAATATTTTCTCTTCCCTCCCTCCTTTCTTCAAATTAAAAGTAAATGCCAAAAATGAAATGTACTCAACATTACCTTTCTTACAACACCTCACTTGCCTATACCTTACCTATAATTTCGCACTATTATTAAATATTACATGGTTGCAATGAAACTTAGAGACATTATTGCCTATGGTGTTGGTTATCATTGGCCATCAATATATTTGACCTCGAGTGTGCTTAAGGGGTACAGGGGTGTGCTAAATTTGTGAAATTGTGTGAAATTCTATTATTTTTAATTTTCTATGTTAGTAAAATTACGCTTTTCTGTAAATTTTCATAGGGACAGACTCGGATCACATATTTTCCCCTCTCCCTCTTTTCCCTTTTCTTCAAATTTGAAGAAAATTCCAGAAATGGAATGTACTCGACGGTACCAATTTTACGATGCCCCACTTGCCTATACCAAAAAAAAAAAATTTGACTTTAATTTCCCCTCTATGGGGACCCCCCCCCCCCCCCCCTTAATGTCGACCTATTGCGATACATCACTTTCTCTAGAGAATTATAGTACTTCTACATATTTTCACCAAATTTCATGCATGTAGCTTCAGCGGTTCGTGAGATATTTCATGAACAGACAGACAGACAGACTGACAGACAGACAGACGGACGCATGACCGATTTCATAAAGGTTTTCTTTTACTACAAAACCCTAAAAATGAACAAAATTATCCACTTAGTGGTTTGTGAGACAAGTGGGTTTGCGGCAAAGTTAAAAAGAGGCATTTTGGAGCGACGTTGACTCACTGCTTCAAAGTATACCAGATACCGAGCTGGTTTTTTTCGGAGGGGACTTCAATGGCCATGTGGGAGAATCGAATGGTGGGAAGGGTAGCCAATCAACAGCCAGAAATGGTGAAGGTGAGGCTATCCTGACTATGTGCAGACCACACGGTCTGGTCATCCTCAACACATGGTTCATTATTTAAGAACCAAAGGCACCTACATAATTACATGTAGCAGTGGAGCTTATGCGACGCAGATAAATTCACGGGAGAACAATTTTGACACTTTTTTCTGTTTTTTTGAATTTTGCACCTAATTTATAGTAAAACGGCCTCGCTGATTCCAAAAATGCAGTCCGTTTTTCCCCTATACGTCAGGTTTTCGAGATATCGTTTGTTTTTTAATTTTACGGAAAATTACAAAAGGCCCCCTTAAAAACAACTATTTTTAAAAGCTACGGGGCTGCATCCTTGTGCAGGACCTTCTAGTACCTGTATACAATAAAATTAAAAGCAATAAAAAAAAGTAATTTCTCGCTACCTGGATTGTTTGTTAAAAGTTGTGAAATTCTTCGGCCATTTTTAAGGCTCTTTTATGTAAAAAAAATGTATTTAAAAGCCTCTGTTCCAGTATATTACTCTATTATTGTGCTCTTAACTTGTGTAATGGAAGGCTCTACTATCCCTCGTCGAAAGTGTCTCAACGCTCCGGACTCATTTTGCTATATATGTGGCAGTTATACATTTCTAAGTCAGAGGACAAAAATAGGCCCCTTTGTTCACCAGGCATATCTTGCCTACTTCAAAACTCCAATTTGCAATCAGGATAAATGGTGGGTCCCTCATAAAGTGTGCAGGTGCTGTGTCACACATTTGAGGTCCTGGACGAAAGCAGAACGACTTCAGTTGCCATTTGGTGTGCCAATGATATGGCGAGAGCCCTCAAACCACACAAGTGATTGTTACTTTTGTTGTACTAAAACAACAGGGTACACACCCAAAAATAAGATACAGTATCCCAATTTAGAATCGGCGAAAAGACCAGTTGCTCATTCTCCTGAAGTTCCAGTATCAAGTATCTCCTTCGCCGGGACTGTCCTGAAATTGAACACTCCAGGAAAAGCTACAAACGAAAATTTTTGCCATAATTTTTTTTTTTTTAGTTCTTAGGTAATATTGTTAAGATGTAAAATCAAAATTTATAAATAAAAAAATTGTAACGAGTTTCGTTTGTTTTGATTTCAATGAAGGGAAGGTTTGTATGGGGGCCAAAATTTGAGCCCCCTGTATCTCAAAAACTGGACGTATACGAGAAAAACGGTTAGCATTTCCGGATTCTACGACCAAAAATTAGCTAGAAATGAATATCAAATCGAAATAAACAAAATGCTGTTCCCCCGTGTTATCATCTGTGTCTAAATTTCATGAGACGTTGGGTGAAAAACTGCAAAGTGATCTTGGGTGAATCTGTGGTCACTCAGCACCGGTTGCTACTGACAGAATTTATTTTGAAAAGAGGAACAAAACCGCAAGAAATACCCAGACCAGTCGAGAAAATCAAGTGGCATAATCTCAACAACGACCGCTTTGAATCTGTTGTTACTCCACTTATTGTTAAAATGAAGGAGTGGCTTCAATACAACACCAACTGCGACGAGCAAAGTCCAATACAAATGTGGAATGCTTTGGATGAAATGTTAGTAGGCGAGGCTGAAAAGACACTGGGAGTTTCATAAGGCCCACTCCACACGAACAAGGAGACGTGGTGGTGAAATAACGGAACTAGAGGAGCTGTGCAGAGCAAATCGAACGCATTCAAGGCTTGGACAACATCCAGATAGACAGTGAAGCCGAGAAGGTTCAACTTCGGGAGAAATATGATAAGTGCCGAAGGTAAGTAAAGCGAAAGGTGGCTCAAGCAAAGGCGATTGCTGCCGAGAATTTCTATCAGGAACTAGAAGATCTGACGGCGGATAAGAGGTCGTCATTTCAGGAGAAACCTAAAGACAATGCCTGGATTTATAAGGCCGCAGCCCAAAGGAGAAGAAATGCTCGAGAGATTTAGGCGCCAAAGTACGTTGAAGACTCACAAGGAGTGCTACTGGTTGAAGACACTGCAATCTGTAGCAGACTGCCTGAGTATTTTTACGAACTTCTGAACGACAAATTTCCTCGAGAAACTTTTCAAGCTGTGGAGCCAAACACCACTGATATCGCTGATTTTCCAGTGGAGGAGGTGATGAAGGCAATGATGCAGATGAAACGCGGAAAAGCCGTCGGACCGGACAACATAGACATACCCTTGGAATTTTGGTTGAAGATGAATCATGTCGAGCTCAGATGGCTCACTGTTCTTTTCAACAAAATTAAAAGATAGTAACCAATACCTGACGCTTTCAGAAAAAAGCTTCCTTCTTCCGTTTTATAAGAACAAGGGTGACTTACGCAAACCCAACAACTATAGGGCAATCAAGTTTACATCTCACACATTGAAGACTTACGAGCGGGTTGACTGCAATCAGTTGAAAGAGATTGTACGGTTGGATAACAATCAATGCGGCTTTGTAGAGGGTTGGTCCACAATCGATGCTATTCAGTGCATACGTGTTACGATGGAGAAGCATCGTGATGCACGGACGGACTCGCACTTTGTGTTCATCGATTTGGAAAAAGAAAAAGTCTTCGACAGATTTCCTTGTGATCTGATAAGAGCACTTAAGGTTCCCAGGCATATGTCAAGATGATTCAAGACATGTATGATGGAGCAACTACTAAAGTTAGATGCACAGCTGGTGAGTCTGAAGAATTTCCAGTTAAAGTCGGAGTTCACCAAGGCAGTGTTTTGAGTCACTTACTCTTCAAAATCATCATGCTTTATTTATTAACACTCATTTCTGACGGCCTGACATTGATCGCCGATGACATTGTCCTGGGTAACAAAGACATCGCTGCTTTGCAGGCTGCACTGACCAAGTGGTGTAAGATACTGGAGGATCATGGGCTGAGGATTCGCATACCAAAGACAGAGTATCTTTGTTGTCCTTTCTCAGATTCAGAGAGACCGATACCATATACCCATATTAAAGAAGAGCAGCTGAAGTTCTGTACAAGGTTCAAACACCTGGGCTCGATGGTCAACAAGGAACCTACCTCCGATGATGACATCAAACATCGCATCAGTGTCGGTTGGATGAAGTGACGAGAAAACTCTGGAGTTTTCTGCGATAAGAAGATGCCACGAAAGCTTAAGTGTAAGTTGTACAAAACGGTCGTTTGTCCCGCACTCATGTATGCGTCTGTGTGCTGGACTATTTATAAGACATACGAAAATAAAATGACTGCATTTTCATCTCAGTAATGCTACGGATGTCAGCCGGTATGACCAAAAAGGATGGTATCAAAAGTATTCATATCCGAGGCAGTTTGTTTATTGAGCAGCCGATCACTGAAAAGCTCGTAGATTGTCGTATGGATTGGTATTGCCATGTTCTAAGGCATCCGCAAGCAAGAAGCAACAACAACGCGTTAATCTTGGCGATGACGATCCAACTCCGAGCTGCCTAATTAATCGCGATTGCACGATTTTCAACAGAAAAATCGCTGATGTTACGCGGTTTTCTTAACCTCGGCCGAGAAACACATTTGTCAATAAAAACTATAAATGTATTATACAGCTATTTAATAGCTAGTCACTAGTAGAAACTCACTCAGAAGAAACCTTGCTTCCAGGTTTCTCGTGATATTTGAACTTCATGATAAAATGGGGCCTAATATATCTGACAAATGCTTGCTCCAAATTTCCGAAATTAGCTGCAAAAGGAAGTTCTCGAAGAAATACATTTTGAGAAAATCCGGACCCTTCTGTAAGTCGAGGTCTAGGGGGATTCACCCTGCTTGTCAAGCCTGCATTTCAAATTCCTTGAAATAAAAAAAAATTACCCTTTCTAGAAAAAGTTTGCCGAGCCCTGTCCAATATGATGGGAAGGAAATCATAGTACCAAAATGCACTCGGTACACATTTATATACTATTATGTATACTCCTAAATAATATTATGTATGTCTGAAAATCGGGATCGCTAAATGCATTTATAACAACTACATAATTTAATCTCATTCTTATAATTACCTTTAATAACATGCTTCTGAATATGTAGCCAAATTATCTGCAATTGTCATTTAAAGCACTATTGTATATGTATTTCAGATTCCAAAAGGATAGAAAGGACAAATGATAATTTTTTAATGATTACCTTACGGATGATAATGTGAAACATTACGTATTAGTCTAATGAGTTAGCGACTATTATAAAAGAAGATATAAGACTCTTATCATTGACAGCCACTGCGAAATGAAGGGCCCGGCCGGACGGACGGCCGCTTAGTGTCCACTTCCATCCATTTGCGAGTTTCTTCATTGCTATGAAAATCTCAAGCTAAGTGGAAGTTATAGGACATGCCTTATTCATTGTGTTATTTACGGCGGATAAGAGTATGATTGCCGGTGTGAAGCAACAAGAAGTAGCCAAGGTCCGAAACATTAGGGTGGCAACCGCATATGCAATTCGCGAATACGGATGCAATGGCCAAAATGAAAAATGGTCTCCGATCATCGTTTCGAATGTAATTTCAGGTTAGGAGTCAACATTCTCAGATGATATTTATGTTTGAAGTTTAAAATCGCCTTCCATTACATTCATTTGTTCCTCGCCATTTAACCTTCTTTTAATTACATAATTCCACTGAGCTGAAGACATTTTGACGGTTTCCATTGGCATGGTATTCTTATTTTAAACTTGACGATGTTCAGTCTTTCTGTGCATTGGATCTCAATCTGTTTTGGCTTCCGGTTGTTTGGGGATGATGTATAATTTCCGTAAATGGTTTCGAGCCGAAACTACCAATTCAAATAATTATTCGATTTCGCGAAACAAATTGTTTAATAACTATTTTCGAGATATGAGTGAAGCAGCTCAATCAAATACCAATTGAGCATAAGTGGAAATATTTCTCTTTAGGAGAAATAAAATATATTGCTATGCTTGCGCATATACGAGTACTCTCTACTAAATCAAAAAAATAATTTAGCTATTTCAAGAAAACGTTTTCAGGAGGAATATCCAGAATTTGTTTGCAAGTCCGCAATTCCATGCCGCTACTTTGCATTTAATCATGAACTGACAGGCTTCGTCGAATCAAAGACGGCAGTTTACTTTTCACTATTCATTTTTATTTTATTCTTTTTATTTTGCGATCATTTTTCATATAGCCCTAGAACTGCCATTTGTTGAAAACAACTCAATCGCACACAAATTCAATTCTACGGCTTAAAATGATGTCATTAGCCATGTGACAAACCGGCGTATATATAAGGTGTGTTTTTTTCGTACAGAGCAGAGCAGGTTAAGCGACGAAAAAAACGATCCAGAGCAATTTAACGGAGTAAGTTTCTGTCTTTGCTAAGAGAGTGTGTCTTGGTTTAGTTAGAGCTAAAATTTCAACTAGAATTTCAAGAGAAAACTTAAATCCTTAGTAGATATACAATCGGACAAATTGCCTTTAGGCAGCAAATTTATTTTGTATGTTTACTATTCCATATAATTATACAAAACGAACATTTTATTGGCAGGAAATGAACTTTATGTGCTTCCTAAACTGTAAACTGGTCTAAAATTTCGACGTCTGCGCCGCTTGCATTTCAAATGTGGAACTATTTAACAGAGTAGAAATCCTGCACTAACGTTCTATCGACAGCAACTCAGATCAATTTGTTAGTGTAATTGTGTGGTCTTAACCTGCTCTGCTCTATATGGATCTTGAAAAACCGCGCCTAATAGGCAATGGCTCATGCCTTGGTATAAGGGGTGGCTATACTGGCATTAGGCGCGTTTTTTTCAAGATCCATATAGAGCAGATTTAATTGATTTAATTAATTAATATTTAAATGTGATAGATAATATAACATAAATAATAGATAAATTTTCTTTAATCTACTGTAATGTATTTGTTTTATTTGATGTGGCGTGACTCGACGTGTTACATGAAACCGAAATATGACCATAAATACAAGGTCATGTTTTAGTTTCAAATACGAGATTTTAGCCGTATTTACGCAAATTTTTTTAGAAAAGTTGTTATATTGCAGTCATTATAGGCAATCAATCAAAACAATATTGTAAAATTCAAGCCACGCTTCAGACTAAATTTTGTCAAGAGTGTTCAATAAAGGTCCATAGATAGCTATATAAAAAACAGTATTGGTGATATTTAGTAATATGACAGTTCTAAATCCAACCATTTAGTCGTTCAAATGTCTCTATGACATAACATGTCTATCTATAATAATATGGTCATCCAAATAGCCGGAATATAATTTAAGGCATGTTCTTTTCAAGATATCCAGGTCAAGGGTAGGGGTAGTTACCCCGAGCTTTGTGAAAAAATTGATGTATCTGACACACACAGGGTATAACCATGTATTTGACATGAAATAGATTTTGTCTCACTGCAATTATTGCACTAAAACGAGGAAAGGCCGCCGGACTTGACGGTATCCCTGCCGAAGTTTATCAAGCAGCGCCAAGCGTAACTGCCGATTTGCTGCACCCACTTGTTGATAAAGCGTGGAATACAGAGACCTTTCCCACTGAGTGGAAGGAAGGTTTGATCATCAAACTTCCAAAGAAGGGTAGCCTCACAGACTGTAATAATTGGAGAGGCATTTGTGTGCTTCCTGCCGTTGCCAAGATAATAGCTAAAATCGTCCTGGAAAGACTAAAGGCCCACTTAGAAAGCACAATTGATGAAAAGCAGGCTGGTTTTCGATCCGGATTCTCCTGTGTCGATCACATTAACACCTTGCGAATCATCAACGAGCAATGCGCTGAATACGATTCTCCGCTTCACTTGCTTTTCATCGATTTCGAAAAGGCTTTCGATAGTGTGAACCGGGATTCTATATGGGCGGCCTTGCGCTGGAGAGGCATCCCTAAGAAGCTTGTGGCTATTATTAAGGCAACCTATGACGGCGCGAAATGTCGCGTTTTGCATAAAGGGTTCGGCAGGGGTGCATCCTCTCACCGATCCTATTCCTCACAATAATCGGCGACATGTGGCATGCAGCGCTATCCGGACTCGACAGAAGAGTTCAATGGACTTTGACATCTTATCTACAACATCTTGACTACGCTGGCGACATATGCCTACTCTCCCACAAAATCATGGATCTGTCCGCAATGGCGTTAGATCTCGAAAGGCAGGCAAGCAAGGTTGGGCTAAAGATTAATACCAACAAGACCAAGGTTCTTAGCCCGCCGTTGCGAAAAAGAAATCCGACACCTATTGCCATCAATATTAATGGGCACCCTGTGGAGAAGGTGGACAACTTCGTCTACCTGGGTAGCATTGTTGCCGAAAATGGTGGTACGGAGCAGGACATCGCTCGTCGTATCAACCAGGCTAAACGCGCATACGGCATGCTGTCCAAAATCTGGCAGAGCAGTTATCTCAGCATCAAGACCAAGCTGGACCTGTTTCGCTCCCTGGTACTATCAGCGCTTTTGTATGGGAGCAGTACATGGAAAGTTTCCGTAGAAGTTACCAGAAAACTGCAAGTTTTCGTCAACTCCTGTCTTCGTCGAATTTTAAGAATATTCTGGCCCGAAACAATATCAAATGAAGAGCTAAGTCGGCGTACGGGTCAGATGCCAATCGACGAATTGATACGCAGGCGGAAATGGCAGTGGATAGGTCACACATTGCGGAAGAGTGATAACTGCATTGCTTTACATGCCATGAAGTGGAACCCCATTTCCAACCAAGGCCGACCAAGAGGGGACCTCGAATCACATGGCGTCGATCTGTAGCAAAGGAGTGTCAGGCACTGGGTAAGTCTTTTGGGGAGTTGCGCCCCATTGCCCAAAACAGAGTACGATGGCGCGCAGGAGTAGTTGACGCGCTATGCCCCGCTAGGAGTTAAGGTAAAGTAGTATCAAGAGCGAGCATTGAGCCTATCAAATGCATCTGTGATAGAAGAAACTAATTGATTCCGAGAAGTTTCCTAATAACTATGTCGACAAAAATCTCTTTTCCAATTGGAAAAAAATGTTTAATCCAATTGAATTTAATTGTGGTGAATGAGGTGAAAACACAGTGGAACATCGTCGAACGAACGAACTTCTTCTAGCAAGCGGTAGATGTGCCCTAAATAAAAGCTTTACTTGTGCGCTATCCAGGTCAGGATTGGCCCTCGATAAATTACCAGGTTAAGCGCTAACCTATATAGGGCTGCAATGTTGTTGTATTGCGTGTTATTTTATTAATCTATTCAGGTTAAGAAAAGCAAAGATCGTGCCTTAGGTTTTTTTTTCTGAAAGGTAAACGATAAATCTACCATTGGACAAACGTTTAAATAACGTTATTTTGAAGCTTTCTATGACAATATCGTTATATGACTACGGTTATATTTCGATCATTATAACCGTTAAATGACTCGTTTGTGTTGATGGAATCGAGTAGGCTATTCAATTATTTTTAATTTGGGATAAAAGCAACGTCTGTAGGGTTCACAGTTATCTGGGAAATGGAAAAAACTAATTAGCCTAAATTTAGCACACGGGTAAAAAAAAAGTAGTTCGAAGATCTCTCCCTATCTTCTAAAGTATGTATCGTACAGATAAGTATTCTGAACAATTTTGAAAAAGCAGTACATTTCCTAAAATTTGGTATTAAAATCATATCAATATGTGAAAAGTATTCCAAGAAACAGCTCTTCAAAAATTGGAAAATTTTAGACCAAAGATCAAAAATTTTTCGACATGTATCCGTATACCGAACAAAGTATTTTTCTCTCGAGATAAGGCATTCGATCAATTTATAGATAAATTGATTATCTTTGATTTGAGTTATCTGGGACATCAATAGTATGAATAGTTACCGAGCAAACGACAAACCCAAGTCTGAAAACAAGTGGGTATATAGCGCAGCAAATAAATGCTAAAATATGCCCAGTTGAAAATAGCTTACAGAGTACATAAATAAATAAATAACTGGCGCAACAGTCCGATCTGAACCATAGCCTCGAGATGAGTTAATCATCATCGTGGTGCGACAGCCCGACGTCGGGCCTTGATCGCCTGGATCGTTGTCCTCCATTTATTTTGGTCACGTGACCGCGTCGTCCATTCTTAGAAGCCCAGTAATTCGCAGCATCCGCATATACCAAGCTCTCGGTCGTCCTCGCAGTCTCGCTCCGTCGACTTATTGTCCGGTCATTCCTCTGTTTAGCATGCGATCATCGTCCATTCGTTGTACATACCCTGCCCATTCAAGGAGTTGTAGTTTGACAATTTTCGAAATTTCCAGTTCATCGTACAGCTTCGTCTGTCTGTCCACATGTTTCGATTTTATTATGGGGAAGATCGAGATGAAAGTCTTATTTGCTAGCTGTATCCGTCGCTTTATTTCGCCAGTTTCGTTGGCGACCTTTGACAGGTTGCTACTCAGGTATGCGAAGTTGTCGACGATTGCGATGCTGAGGTCTCCTACGTTGACTTTCTATTATGCTGGCGTCCTGGGTTTTGATTGCATCATTATTTTTGTTTTGTCCTCGTTGATGCGTAGTCCAACTTCTTTTGCAGCGGTGTCAAAAGTCTGCAAAAGTTCTTCTGCATCGGTCAGTTCTCGGGACATGATATTGATGTGGTCTGCGTACGCTATCAATTGTGTCCACTTGATGAGTAGTGTCCCACTGGTGTTCGTATCCATTACCCGATTGGCGTATTCACGTGCTTGGTTGAAGAGCTTTGGCGTTAGTCAGTCCAAGACGGAGTTGATCATCGCCATATTTGTGAGACGTATTAGTTTTGCTGGTACACCAATTGCAGGATGATGTTGTACGCACAATACACCACGAGCGATACTATCGTATGCTTGCTTAAAGCCGACAAAGATTTGGTACACGTCAACGTTGTAAAAAACTGATCGACTGGAGCGACCAAGTCTGAAACCGACTTGATACTCGCCAGTGATTTGTTCGGCCTACGGTTTTATTCTATTCTCCAGAGTTTTCGTCAGTATTTTGTAGGATATACGAGTACAGACTAGTGAAATGCCTCTGTAGTTCTAAAACCGCAATTTGTCTCCATTTTGGTGGATGGGATATATGTTGCTGCTGCGCCAATCGTATGTGTCTGGTGTTTCAATAAGCTAGGTTTCCATTAATGTTCAGCAACTGCTCGTCAAAGTATTTCCGTCATTTACGTCTAATTATTCTTTCGATATTCGCCGTGGCTCGTCATATTTTTCTTTTTTTCGCTCTAGTTGCACGTTGGATATATTAGGCGGTTTTTTTTTTTTTTTTTCAAAAGTTCAGATCAAGACCGGAACTAAAATCGCATGCATTACACTAACAACATACTAATTTGCCCCACTAGTGGCAAGCGCGTCAACTACTCCTGCGCGGCGCCGTCGTACTCTGTTCTCGGCAATGGGGCGAAACTCCCCGAAAGACTTACCCAGTGCCTGATACTGCTTTGCCACAGATCGACGCCATGTGATTATAGGACCCCCTCTTGGTTGGAAATGGGGTTCCATTTCATGGCATGCAGAACAATGCAGTTATGACTATTGCGCAATGTGTGCCTATCCACTGCCATTTTCGCCTGCGTATCAATTCGTCGATTGGCATCTGCCCCGTACGCCGACTTAGCTTTTCATTTGATATTTTTTTCGGGCCAGAATATTCTTAGAATTCGACGAAGACATGAGTTGACGAAAACTTTGCAGGTTTCTGGTAACTCTTACGGAAACTTTCAACGTATTGCTCCCATACAAACGCACAGACAATACCAGGGAGCGAAACAGGCCCAGCTTTGTCTTGATGCTGAGATAACTGCTCTGCCAGATTTTGGACTACATGCCGTATGCGCGTTTAGTCTGGTTGATACGGCGAGCGATGTCCTGCTGCGTACCACCATTTTCGGCAACAATGCTACCCACCTTCTCCACAGGCTGCCGACACCTATTGCCATCAATATTAATTGATGGCAATAGGTGCCGGATTTCTTTTTCGCAATGGCGGGCTAAGAACTTTGGTCTTGTTGGTATTAATCTTTAGATCCCCCTTGCTTGCCTCCCTCTCGAGATCTTACGCCATTGCGGACAGATCCATGATTTTGTGGGAGAGTAGGCATATGTCGTCAGCGTAGTCAAGATGTTATAGATAAGATGTCAAAGTTCATTGAATTTCCTTGTCGAGTCCGGATAGAGCTGCATGCAAACATCGCCGATCACTATGAGCAATAGGATCGGTGAGAGGATGCACCCCTGCCGAACTCCACTGCGAATCTCAAAGTCCCTCGACATCTTACCTTTATGCAGAACGCGACACTTCGCGCCGTCATGGGTTGTCTTAATAATAGCCACAAGCTTCTCAGGGATGCCTCTCCTGCGCAAGGCCGCCCATATAGAATCCCGGTTCACACTATCGAAAGCCTTTTCGAAATCGCTTCGATTATCGTCTGCTGCTGCAGCCAAACGAACCTTCAGTTCTTTTCTTTCAACAATCCGCTGCCATGAAGCGTCGGACATCCAGGGCTTATTCCGGCAATCCGAGTTTGTTCCAAGGATGGTATCTGCGCTATCAATGTACGCATTTTTTATGGCATCCCAGTTTTCATTTATAACACTATCTGGGTGACTAGTTATCTCAGCTGCTTTTTGCGCAAGATGGTCATTATATTGTTGTAAGACAGCTGAACTTTTTAATCGAGCGGTGTTGAGTTCGCGCCCCCTGGATCTTTCGTCGCTATGGCGACGCATGGCTGCAATACGCGATCGAACATTAGCGATCATAAGATAATGGTCTTTTTCCATCCCAATACCGGCTTCCTTCTTGTTTCGCACGTCGAGGAGGTAACTCTTGAATATTTTACTAATGGCAAAATGGTCGATCTGATTTTGTGTTCTGCGCCGATCAACAGAGGACCAACTGATTTTGTGGTGGTCCTCATGCTCTAACATAGTACTACCGATGAAGAGACTGTGAAAGGTACAGAACTCTACAAATTTTTCACCGTTGCCATTACAATCACCAAGACCGTGTCTCCCCATCACATGTCCGAGCCCATGGTTATCAGCGCCAACCTAAGCATTCAAATCACCTATAACCATTATAATGTCATTTTTGGGTATTCTGCTCTGAACGGCGTTTAGTTCTTCGTAGAAGGAGTTTTTTTCTGAGGCATTTTCGGGTTCAGTAGGGACATAACATTGTATTATTGAGATATTCCTCATCTTGGACCGAAACATGGCTGTCAAAATTCTGTTAGAGACCGGCTCCCAGGATAAGAGACAGTTTCGTGCGGTTCTGGTTAAAAGGAGCTCGACAACTAACTCACGACTACTACCGGTAGCTTTACCGGAGTACAACATTACAGTACTGCCCGTTGGAGAGATAATTTCTCCCATTCCACCATCTTATCTCACTAACTCCTAAGATGTTTAATTTATACCTCAGAAATTCACTCTCTAATTGAAGAAATCGTGCGTTCTGGGGACCTTCAAATCCATTGTCCACAAGATTCCGCACATTCCAGAATCCAATCTTTGCCATTGTACGATAGCCAAAAGTCGTAACCGTTGAGTCAGTCCTTATCCGAGGCATAGTTGACGTTTCGTTAGCATATAAAGATTTCGGATAGTGCAAGTTGCTGGCATACACATCCTGTCCTTTGTTTGTCGGTTTGAACAACATGCCATCAAAGGGAAAGGCCGTGGTATTATTTTTACACCCCACACCACAGGGGGAAGGTTTACCCCAACCAAATCATCGCACCGCCATCACTGGCGGCTTGACATTGGTTGGCAATGGTCAGTGACCACTGACGTTCCAGGGGGACGATGGAAGAGGAATTTTTTCCCCCTTCCCATGCTCTGTATAGAAAAATTTTGTTAGTTAGTGTAACGCGTGCAATTTTTGTTTTGCTCTGATCTGAACCGTTGAAAAAAACGGGTCAATTTTGTGTAAGCTTCGTTCTTGCTGTCAAGTGATTTTCTGCATTCTTCGTCAAACTAGTCGTTTCGTGCTCGGCGGGCTTTGTATCCCACGACCTTTTCTGCGACTTCCTTGATGGTACTTTTAAGTTCTTCCCAGATGCCGTGTACACCTGTGTTGCTGTCATGATGTCATGTAGAATAGGTAATAGTTTTTCCTCAAGGGCGAATTTGTTTGCCTGCGCCGTAGCATCGTTGAAAAGTCCATTAACCGCGAACGTTTTGGTAGGGTCGATCCTCGAGTGGTACACTGAAAAAATTCTACACCGATAGGTTGTTTTCACCAAATGGTGGTCTGAATCGCAGTTTGCTCCTCGATAGGATCAGACATCCAATACAATGACATCTACCTTTTACAAATTAGGATGCGGCCAATTTGATTGTCGGTACGTACGTCTGCGGCGAATATCGAATAGAATAATTAGACGTAAGAAACGTAAATACTTTGACGAGCAGTTGCTGAACATAAACGAAAACTTAGCTAATAGGAACACCAGACAAACGTACAAACTAGTAAATACAATTAATAACGGCTACCAACCCAGGACTAGCCTTTGTAAGGACAAGGATGGAAACATCATCAGCGACACCGATGGTATTAACAAACGATGGGCCTCTTATTTTGAAGAGCTTCTAAACCGACCATCTAACATCCCCACACAGGAAGCTCTCGACGATATTGTTGATCTAGGCCCACCCATTCAACCCCCGACAGTAGAGGAAGTTGACCTCGCGTTGCGGTCACTAAAACGAAATAAAGCGCCGGGCGCTGACGAGATCCCAGCTGAACTGCTAAGATTCGGTTGAACGAGTCTAGTTGATGCCATACATCAATTACTCCTGCGAGTATGGGAGAACGAGGAGATCCCAGACGATTGGCGCAGAAGCATCATCTGTCCAATTCACAAAAAGGGAGATAAACTGCGGTGTGAGAATTAAAGGGGCATATCACTAGTTTGTACGTCCTATAAAATTTTGACGAAAATTCTGGAAAATAGAATAAAACCGTACGCAGAACGAATCATTGGCGAATACATCACAGCGGTTTCAGACCTGGTCGCTCCACAACCGATCAGCTCTTCTCAGTCAAACTGATACTCCAGAAGTGCTGGGAATACAACGTAAATGTATACCAAATGTTTGTCGACTTCAAGCAGGCATACGACAGTATCGATCGTGGAGTACTGTACAACATCATGCTGCAATTTGGTATACCAGCAAAATTAGTGCGACTGACAAAGATGACGATGACCAACTCCGTCTCACAAGTCAGGATCCAGAATAGACTTACTGATCTATTTGAAACACGCACTGGTTTGAAACAGGGCGATGGACTGGCACCGACGCTCTTCAACCTAGCACTGGAATACGTTATTCGGGCCATGAATATGGACAACAGCAAGACGCTACTCATCAAGTCGACACAATTAGCAGCGTACGCCGACGACATCAACATCATGTCCCGAAGATTGGGTGACGCAGAAGAACTTCTGCATACGCTCGATACCGCAGCAAAGGAAGTTGAATTACGTATTAACGAGGGTAAAACTAAAATAATGATGCAATCGGTGACAAGGACACCTGCACAACCGAGCATCAATGTGGGGGACCTCAACATCGAGTTCGTGAACGATTTCGTATACCTGGGTTGCAGGTATGCCTGTCAAGGGACGCCAACGAAACTGACGAAATCAAGCGACGGATACAGTTAGCTAATAAGACTTTTTTCTCGGTTCTCCCCATAATGAAATCGAAACATGTGCACAGAAACACGAAGCTCCGCGTGTACAAAACCATTATACGACCAGTGCTATGCTATGGCTGCGAAGCATGGACCCCTAACTCAAGCCTCCGAAAACATGCTAGACACTTTCGAACGTAAGGTTCTACGGCGAATTTTCGGGGCTGTTTGCGATCGAGATGGATGGCGCATCCGGTGCAACCATGAGTTGTATGAAATGTACGATGACCTGCAAGTCTCGAAAATCGTCAAACTACAACGACTTCAATGGACATGGCATGTACAAAGAATGGACGATGATCGCATGCCTAAGAGAGTAATGAATGCAGAAGTCGACGGAGCGAGACTGCGAGGACGACCGAGATCTCGTTGGGAGAGCTCAGTAGGTGTGGACGCCGCGCAGCTGGTGGGCTCCCAAAATTGGAGGACGCGGTCACGTGACCGAGATAATTGGAGGACAATGATCCACACGGCCAAGGCCCGACGTCGGGCTGTCGCGCCACGATGATGATGACGTACGTCTGCAGATTTTCAAGTCTGTTTATGATTGCGTCGATGCGGAAAACATGAGCTTACGATAAGATTCCTACTGCAGGCGAAGTGGATTAATCGTAGACCGATATCATTTCATTCCTCAAGGAGGCTATGTCCTCCAGTGGTTCCCCGATGCCAACTTCAGTTACCAACTTTCGCATTAAAATCTCCGAGCAGTATTTTGACGTCGTTTGTCGGAAGTGAATCGAACAGTGTCTCCAGGCGGGCATACATTTTTCTGTCACTGCATCTTCCTTAACTTCATTCGAGGCGTGCACGTTGATGAACCAGAGGATGCAGAAACGAGTCTTAATGCGAATCGCACTTTTCATTAATAGGTTTGAAGTCAATAATGTGCGGCTTGAGCTACTTGCTCACTTTGAATGCAACTCCAAACTCCTTGTGACTCGATGGCTTGCAGCTTTTAAAAATGGTGTGCGAATTCATGTCCTTCATCTCGCTGCCAATGCAATTTGTTTCGTGGACTGCAGTGATGCTCAGTTTGTAATTTTCAACCTGTTCAATGGGGGCCTTCACAGCTCACGGTTTGTTGAGTGAGCGTATATTCCAGGATACGAAAGACTAATAAATGTTTTTGTATCGAATATAGAAATTTATATTAGATATAGAAAGTTATAGGAGCGAATTACCGAGAGACAGGTTGACGTTCAACTAATTCACTTTCAACCCTGATCCAGGCATTCAATACAAGACTTGGATCATATACCGGTCAGTAGTCTTGTATGGAATCGACTTTTTTTGGTTTGAAAATAACCGTCTACTATTTCGATATTTAATTTAATTAACGCTGATAATTCCAGATGTATCAATAATTGTGACAAGATCCGTTCATAATCGTTCGGTTCTAGGAATTAGAAGAATGAAGTTATCAGCTTTTCTTACAGGAAGTAAACTTGAGCCACCTGTCGTAACGTGTCGTAATGCCCGAACCAGATTGAACGCAGAATGCAGCTGCAGCGAAATGTCGAATTAGAATGCATGCGTTTCCCTTACGCGACCTAGATTGAAGGCAGCGATAGCAGATCTGCACGTTGTTGTTGCTGTGGCTGCTTTCTGCGTTCAATCTGATTCCGGCTTAAGTTTTAATTTGATTCGTCATTGAATCCCACATAGCTCTACAAGTAGGACAATCAACGATGAAGACCATTAAATTTTTACTCATCTACACTCTAAAAAAAAATTACCCTTATAATAGGAGGAAACTTTATTTCCTTCTATTATAATGGTAAATTTACTCTGGAATGTAGATTTACATATCGAGTGCAATTTAACACAAAAAATATGTGAACAGGTACTCCAAAATATTTGCAAATTTGCACCCGGAAATATGTAAAAATATCCTGAAAAAGTAGAAATATAAATTAATTTATCCCTAAAATGTGTGATATTACATACCCGAAGGAGTACTCATTTTAACAGCTATGTGGGCTCATAGTCCGACACATAAATTCCCTTTTATCGAAAAGACGAATGCCTTCAGTAAAAATCGAAACCAGGACCCAGTGAGCAGAAGGCGAATGTGCTAACCGTTGCGCCATCCGGACTACTTATGTGCACTAATTAGAACGACTTATATTATTAATGCGACAAAATGCAGCAAAAAATGAGTAAAACTACATCTCATCATCATCGTGGCGCGACAGCCCGACGTCGGGCCTTGGCCGCCTGGATCATTGTCCTCCAATTATCTCGGTCACGTGACCGCGTCCTCCAATTTTGGGAGCCCAGCAGCTGCGCGGCGTCCACACCTACTGAGCTCTCCCAACGAGATCTCGGTCGTCCTCGCAGTCTCGCTCCGTCGACTCGTTCTGCATTCATTACTCTCTTAGGCATGCGATCATCGTCCATTCTTTGTACATGCCCTGCCCATTGAAGTCGTTGTAGTTTGACGATTTTCGAGACTTGCAGCTCATCGTACATTTCATACAACTCATGGTTGTACCGGATGCGCCATCCATCTCGATCGCAAACAGCCCCGAAAATTCGCCGTAAAACCTTACGTTCAAAAGTGTCTAGCATGTTTTCGGAGGCTTGAGTTAGGGTCCATGCTTCGCAGCCATAGCATAGCACTGGTCGTATAATGGTTTTGGACACGCGGAGCTTCGTGTTTCTGTGCACATGCTTCGATTTCATTATGGGGAGAACCGAGAAAAAAGTCTTATTAGCTAACTGTATCCGTCGCTTGATTTCGTCAGTTTCGTTGGCGTCCCTTGACAGGTTGCAACCCAGGTAAATGAAGTTGTTCACGAACTCGATGTTGAAGTCCCCCACATTGATGCTTGGTTGTGCAGGTGTCCTTGTCACCGATTGCATCATTATTTTAGTTTTACCCTCGTTAATACGTAATCCAACTTCCTTTGCAGCGGTATCAAGCGTATGCAGAAGTTCTTCTGCGTCAGCCAATCTTCGGGACATGATGTTGATGTCGTCGGCGTACGCTGCTAATTGTGTCGACTTGATGAGTAGCGTCTTGCTGTTGTCCAAATTCATGGCCCGAATAACATATTCCAGTGCTAGGTTGAAGAGCGTCGGAGCCAGTCCATCGCCCTGTTTCAAACCAGTGCGTGTTTCAAATAGATCAGTAAGTCTATTCTGGATCCTAACTTGTGAGACGGAGTTGGTCATCGTCATCTTTGTCAGTCGCACTAATTTTGCTGGTATACCAAATTGCAGCATGATGTTGTACAGTACTCCACGATCGATACTGTCGTATGCCTGCTTGAAGTCGACAAAGATTTGGTATACGTTTACGTTGTATTCCCAGCACCTCTGGAGTATCAGTTTGACTGAGAAGAGCTGATCGGTTGTGGAGCGACCAGGTCTGAAACCGCTTTGATATTCGCCAATGACTCGTTCTGCGTACGGTTTTATTCTATTTTCCAGAATTTTCGTCAAAATTTTATAGGACGTACAAACTAGTGAGATGCCCCTGTAATTCTCACACCGCAGTTTATCTCCCTTTTTATGAATTGGACAGATGATGCTTCTGCGCCAATCGTCTGGGATCTCCTCGTTCTCCCATACTCGCAGGAGTAATTGATGTATGGCATCAACTAGACTCGTTCCACCGAATCTTAGCAGTTCAGCTGGAATCTCGTCAGCGCCCGGCGCTTTATTTCGTTTTAGTGACCGCAACGCGAGATCAACTTCCTCTACTGTCGGGGGTTGAATGGGTGGGCCTAGATCAACAATATCGTCGAGAGCTTCCTGTGTGGGAATGTTGGATGGTCGGTTTAGAAGCTCTTCAAAATAAGAGGCCCATCGTTTGTTAATACCATCGGTGTCGCTGATGATGTTTCCATCCTTGTCCTTACAAAGGCTAGTCCTGGGTTGGTAGCCGTTCTTGATTGTATTTACTAGTTTGTACGCTTGTCTGGTGTTCGTATTAGCTAAGTTTTCGTTTATGTTCAGCAACTGCTCATCAAAGTATTTACGCGCTGGCGGTTATCGTTACATTCTTCATGGAGGCTGTGGCCTCCAGTGGTCCCCCGGTGCCAACTTTCATTTCCGACTTTCGCGTTAAAGTCTCCTAGCAGCAATTTGACGTCGTTTGTTGGAAGTGAGTCGAAGAGAGTTTCAAGGCGGGCGTAGAACTCGTCTTTTACTGCGTCTTCTTTAACTTCAGTGGGGACATGCACATTGATGAGCCAGAGATTGAAGAATCGAGTCTTGATGCGAATCGCCTACAGCCGTTCATTTATGGGTTTGAAGTCAGTAATATGCGGTTTGAGGTGATTGTCCACTATAAATGCTACTCCAAACTCCTTGCGGCCCGATGGTTTGCCACTTGTAAAAATTGTGTGCGATTTCTTGTCATTAATCTCGCTGCCAAGCCAATTTGTTTCCTGGACTGCAGTAATGCTCAGTTTGTACTTTTCGACCTGTTGAAGGAGGGCCTTCTCGGCCCCCGGTTTGTTCAGGGAGCGTACATTCCAGGATCCGAAAGAATAATCCTTTATTCGTTTGCGTGGTCGTCGTTGTTGATCCGTCCAATCCGAGGCTTTTGTTCCAGGTTTCTTGACATGGAGTGGTTTTTACAATGACGAGTTGTCAGCACGTCGCTTAACCCCATTCAGGGGATGGCCTCGGAGATAGCTGCTTCAGATGGTTTAATAAACGTGCTGGAGCCCACACAACTATGTAGCAGGTCCAACTACGCAAGTCATTCCATCCTACTAGACCTGAGACGCTTAGGTGTTTCTCAGCCATTCAGGCTACAGCTATCTGCCTTTTCCAAACTGTCTTATCGCTAAGACATTGGCCGCCAGCGGTTTGATACACTGCCGTTACCAGGGGGCGCCCACGCGGAGGACTATGGAAAAGGTCTTTGCCTACATCTACACTTTGTAAAAATGCACAAAATGCTATTAAAATACATCAAAAATACATGATTTCAAATTTTACACCAATTTTAGTGTAATTTTCCGAATTTTTTAGACATTACATAAAATTTGTTTAAATATCCTATCTTGATGTATATATGAGCGGAAAAATAAGTAAAAATTTATCAAATTTAGAGGAAATTTACGTTCACTTTTTACAGTGTACAAGACATTAAACCAGACCGAAGCGGGAGCCTGGAGTCCGAAACGTCTAAGCCCTAGACTTGTACAGACCTAGTGGTGATACCAGAAATACCAGTTGGCAACGATCATTTGCATTAAAAATGAGTTTTATCCATGGCCAGTTTATAGGGGTTAGGAGGATCTTGACCATTCTCAAAATCAATTAACTAACCCATTCTGCAAATATTTGTCGAATTTTTCAAGTCGCTAGCTTCACTCTATCGAAAGTTATTACTTGTCTGTCTCACTTGAAGGGGAGGTAGAGGTTTCTTTTGTCAAATCTTGCGCATTTTTAATAACAACCAACTAGATCCCAGTACAAATATTTGACCAAAATTTCAAGTGACTAGCTTCATTTTATGAAAAGTTATTGCTTATCAGAAGTTTCATTTGTAGGGGAGGTAGGGGTTCATTTATTCGGATCGTACGCATCATTACCACCAACCAATTAGAACATGCTACGAACATTTGAACAACACTTCAAGTCTCTAGCTTCATTCTATCAAAAGTTATCGCTTAATTGGAGTTTCATTTGTAGGGGAAGTAGGGGTTTCATTGTCCGGATTTAACGTGTTTTCAATATCAGCCAGCTGAATCCTACTACAAACATTTGACCAAAATTTCATGTCGCTAGCTTTATTTTTATCGTAAGTTATCGCTTATTTGAAGTTCCATTTGTAGGGGAGGAAGGTGTTCCTTGGGTCGGATCTTGCGCATTTTCAGTACCACTCTAGTAGATCCTGCTACAAACACTTAACCAAAATTTCAAGTCTCTTCATTCAATTGAAAGTTATCGTGCGAACGAACAGACAGACGGACAAGCAGACATGGCTAAATCGAATCAGAAGGTGACCCTGATCATTTATATTTATATACATTGCCTCCGGAACGTCTTTTAAGGTGTTACATATTTTCGTCGTGACAAAAACAATATACCCTGATATATCAGTCTAGGATATAAAAATAAACAGATACAGTAGATACTCCTATAAGACGCATTTCAATGAGATGGATTTGCGTAACGTGCGTGCAATTTTGCGACTTTCCTATAAGGCGCATGATAGTGGAGATTTTTCGCATATGTACATAGTATCATATGTATTGTAAATGCAAATTTGACTTTCTGTTTAGAAAAGCAGATTAGTTAAATTAGCTTGTGGTCTTACGGTATAGCGAAATAATGTCCAATTTCTTCAATAACGTCGATCTCTATAGCCCATCTTATAGGAGTATCTACTGTAGTACAAAACGATTACCAAAATGTATTCTTATTTTTCAAATGTAATCCATTCAGCGGTATTTAAGTAACCAACCGGAGAAACTCACATTCTACTGGACACGTACATCTGTATATTGGTAAAGTAGCTTGTAAGCCGTCTTAACTTTCAGGTATCTAAGTACTAGTACACCAAAGGATTGCAGTGTTTCCAAATGGCGATCAACAAGATCAGTTGGCACGATTTCAATTCACCTCAACCCTTGTGGAATGATCACAATGTGATCCTACTTCGCCTCGAGCGAGTGCTTCAAAGATGCAATTTCAGCACCAACCGACTGGCTGCACATTGTCCGGGTGAATTGGCAAGATCACTCCAAGGTGTGGCATTACTTTCGATCTTGTTTTATACCTGACGGTGGTGTTCGATTATATGTTCCATCCCGATGCAACATTTCGAGTGTGATCCTCACAAATGGGTTGGTATCTGGTGTACGCTTCTTTTGTCTTCGCCCATGTTAAACTTTTTCGATCTATTTCTTTCTTAATTTTTCAACGTTTAATGGTATAATGTTTTCAAGTCTTGTCGACAATTGCAGAGTACCTACCTTAGATCGTGTTCTTACCTTCTGATCCAGTGGAAAATTTAAAAGGAGAATTGCTTTTCTGCATCGTGACCATATTTTTCTTGAGGCATGTCCGGGAAGATTGAACTTCGTGTGCAAGAAAATTAGTTTGAGCAAAGAACTAATCAAGTTCATGTAAAAGGAAACATTATCGACTCTGGCCACTCGTGAAGTAATTATCGTAATTATATGGAAGATAGTACTATATACTAACATCCTTAATGGGGAAAATTGGATTGTTGTATTCATATTTAATTGTGAATCATGGCAAGTCTTCATAGTGATCCTGATCAGATTTCTATCCATTATATGTACATGAATTATGATTAAATCATTTGAAAACTGCTATTGTCTGATAGATTTGTGGTTAACATTTGAGTGTAACAAATAACGGTGACTGTGGACTGGTGGTTACTACTGGCCTTAACCCCTTGTGGGGTACTTTAGCGCGTAAACTACACATAAGAGCCCCAGTTGACGTTTCGTTAGCAAATGACAGTTTTTATGGTATGTTGTTAGTTGTTAATTGGCTTCACCCCTCCAGGGGTATGGACGCGTCAACATCTCTTGCATTTTTATGCCTTGTTGAAGTTTCGATAGGAAATGATACTTTTCGGACGTGCAGTTGCTAGCATGCATCTATGTATGTCCTGCTGCTGACATTCACATCCGGTCTTCTTAGTCGCGTTCTACGACAAGCCGGAAAGGGTGTGGCTTATTCTAACGCCCCAAAACACACGTAGACTGGTGATGATACGAAGACACGCAATAAGCGATTCCAACCAGTACATTTTTCTGTAGAAGACGAGTCTCGTGAAAGTCACCAAAAACACTGTACCGACGACGAAAAATTTCCTCTTATGAAGTCAAAAATTGACGCATATCCAAGACTAACACAAGTAATTGTTGTTAATTTAGGCTTGAATGACTGTATTGGTGAGGTGTAATATCGTCAATTTCGTTTGGTTTTTTCAAAGTGAAATAACGTCAATTGACATTATTTGTGTTCTAGCCTTCAAGCTCGATACATCAAACGGTTAGTCATGGGAGTGTTTTCCCAATTATTTTTAATTGTTTACTAAACCAACCTTTAAATCAAAGTGAACTATTATCAATTCTCTAGTTACAATTTCGCATAAACGTTCAAGACCTCCCTCGCCTTCTGGCAGCGATGTAGATTATTTACACGACGGAATAATGACGAAACCCAAAAAGGTACATATAGCCTCAATTGCTATGTCCACCTCTATCCAGGTCGCACCATTAAGCCAACTTTCCGTCAATGATGACGTTCCTGATATGCTCCCTGTCATTCGCCGCAACATGCCGCCGATAACAACTATTGACGTCCCTAAAGACAAAATAGAAGCGTAACTAAAGGCTCTTAACATCAAAGACTATTTACTTAAATTTATCAGCATAGGGATAAAAGTGTGCTCTCTGACGAAAGAGAAATATGTCAAATTCAATGATCGTCTAACTGCGTCAAATACAAGACACTTTACACACGACCCCTTAGCTGGCAAGGTGTTCAAAGTCATTCTCTCTGGGTTGGACTCTATTCCCATTGACGAGGTTAGTGATGAATTAAAAGAGCTGAGCATCAATTGATTGTCAATCAAGCAAATGGTAATTAGAAATCAGCGGTACGACAAGCAACCGTCATACCTTCTCACTTTTCACTTTTCCTCGCGGACAAGTTAAACTAGAGGAAAAGGAAAAGACAAAGTTGGGTGCACGAAATAAATAAGAAAAGAGGTGAATTAGGGGAATACCACCGTTTATGCCTCGAACTCGAGTCGCACGAAGATCGGTTTTATAAGTATTCTCGTGTGTAATTGTTTTTTGTCTCCTGAATCATATAAAAAAGTAAATTTATGGACACGTTCAATAAAAATTTCTGTATCTGACATTTTTAAATACGAGTAGACCGAGACGGTCGCGCGGTCAATCTGTAATTTTGTACAAGCAGACCGCTTGTCGTCGCGACAAATTCCGACCGAAAGCGGCAGACCGCGTTCTGTGTGATAGAGACGACTTTACTGTACTTTACAACCAAACCGCCATGCCAGACCGATTCGGTCAGATATCGTTGCCCGTCGCGACAGACCGACAGCTGTGTGGCCGGGCCTTTATAGATGTTCCGAATGCAAAGCGCAAATGTGTCAACTGCTCGGGAGAACACACTGCGAACTTATTTAACTGCCCAGTTAGATTAAATTATATCCAGCTTCTACAACGTTTGAATAGTTGGGACGGTAAGCAACATAAATGGACGCCACCTTGAAAAATATGATAGAGAGATGCCGTTTAGTACGAATGTTAGTGGGGCCCATACATTCATTTTAAGAGATGGAGCCATCGTTTCAGAGATATGTGCGCTTGAAAAGCGATATACATAGTAGGATTTTCCTCCAAAGCCTCAAAAGGTGACGGTTTTCGACTATCAGTTTTGACTATACTACTAAACCGAATTCCAACTTTGAGCAATGCGTTGGGTGTAGAATTTCGAACACGAACGTGGTACAAATGTCCTCTGACACACACATACACATACACAATAATAATTATAAAATTTAGAGTTGACCGTAATATCAATAGGGGCGGTGGAGTTGCTACCACAATTCGGAATAATAGGCGTGTTTTTTTGTACTGCGGTCATGAGTTAACTTACGCATATGACACAAACAAAATACCCTTGTTGCTTGTTTGTGAAATGTGTGTAATGTGGGATAACCCCCAATTAACCTAGACCGCAGTACAAAAAGCACACCTATTATACATCTACATATATACAGGGAGTGAAACTTTAATGCAAGTTTGCACAAATTTTCCAAACAATAAGTGTTGCTATCCCCCTCTACACACATTTACCACTGTTGCAGCGTATTGTCCGGGTGGAAACTCAAATTCCCACAGTGAAAACCAACACAAAAAGATATTAATCTGTTTGATAGGGAAATCTCGGTCGTCCTCGCAGTCTCCTTCCGTCGACTCGTTTTGCATTCAGTACTCTCCTTGGCATGCGATCAGCGTCCATTCGTTGTACATACCCTACCATTGAAGTCGTTGTAGTTTGATGGTTTACGAAACTTTACCAGCTCATCGTAGAGTTCATACAATCCGTGGTTGTATCGGATGCGCCATCCATCTTGACCGCAAACAGCCTCAAAAATTCGCCGTATGAATGTGTCTAGCATGTTTCCGCAGGCTTGAGTTAGGGTCCATGCTTCGCAGCCATAGCATAGCACTGGTCGTATAATAGTTTTGTACACGCGGAGCTTCGTGTTTCTATGCACATGCTTCGATTTGATTATGGGGAAAACCGAGAAAAAAGCCTTTTTAGCTAACTGTATCCGTCGCTTGCTTTCGTTGGCGTCCCTTGACAATAGTTGCAGCCCAGGTAAATGAAGTTGTTCACGAACTCGATGTTGACGTCCCCCACATTGATGTTCGTTTGTGCAAGTGTCTTTGTCGTCGATTGCATCACTATTTTATAATAGTTTTACCCTCATTGATACGTAGTCCAACTTCCTTTGCAGCGGTATCGAGCGTATGCAGAAGTTCTTCTGTGTCAGCCAATCTTCGGGACATGATGTTGATGTCGTCGGCGTACGCTGCTAATTGTGTCGACTACTCATCAAAGTAGCGTCTTGCTGTTGTCCATATTTGTAACCCGATTAGCGTATTCCAGTGCTAGGTTGAAGAACGTCGGCGCCAGTTCATCGCCCTGTTTCAGACCAGTGCGTGTTTCCAGTAGATCAGTAAGTCTTTTATGGATCCTGATCTGTGAGATGGAGTTGCTCATCGTCATCTTTTTCACTCGCACTAATTTGGCCGGTATACCAAATTACAAATGCAGCATGATGTTGTACTCCACGATCGATATTGTCGTATGCCTGTTTGAAGTCGGCAAAGATTTGGTATACGTTTACGTTGTATTCCCTGCACTTCTGGAGTATCAGTTTGACCGTAAAGAGCTGATCGGTTGTGGAGCGACCAGGTCTGACACCGATTTGATATTCGCCAATGATTCGTTCTGCGTACGGTTTTATTCAATTTTTCAGAATTTTATATGACGTACAAACTAGTGATATGCTCCTGTGATTCTCACACCGCAGCTTATCTCCTTTTTGTGAATTGATCAGATGATGCTTCTGTGCCAATCGTCTGGGATCTCCTCGTCCTCCCATACTCGCAGGAGTAATGTATGGCATTAGCTAGACCCGTTCTACCGAATTTTAGCAGTTCAGCTGGAATCCCCAGCGCCCGGCGCTTTATTTCGTTCTAGTGGCCGCAACGCGAGATCAACTTCCTCTGCTGTCGGGGATTGTATGGGTAGGCCTAGATCAACAATATCGTCGAGAGCTTCTTGTGTGGGCATGTTAGATGGTCGGCTTAGAAGCTCTTCATAATAAGAGGCCCATCGTTTGTTAATGCCATCGGTGTCGCTGATGATGTTTCCATCCTTGTCCTTACAGAGGCTAGTCCTGGGTTGATAGCCGTTCTTAATTGTGTTTACTAGTTTGTACGCTTGTCTGGTCTTCCTATTAGCTAAGTTTTCGTTTATGTTCAGCAACTGCTCGTCAAAGTATTTACGTTTCTTACGTCTAATTATTCTTTTCGATATTCGCCGTAGCTCGTCATATTTTTAAACTTCTGGCTCGTGTTCCGCGTTGAATCCATAGTCTGTAGGGCTGGTTTTTCGCGTCAAGTGAATTTTTTCATTCTTCGTCCAACCGGTCATTTCGCGCTCGCCGGACTTTATATCCCACGACCTTCTCTGCTACATCCTTGAGTTCTTCCCAGAACACATGGACTCCTGTGTTGCTGATGTTGTGTAGCGTAGGCGATAGTCTTTCCTCAAGGGCGGTAGTATACGCCACCGCCGAAGCATCGCTCAAAATCTTATCAATCGCAAAGATTTTGGGAGGGATGATTCTCGATTGGTGCACTGAGGACATTCTACATATGTAGGCTGTCTTCATCAAGTGATGATCTGGGTCGCAGTTTGCTCCTCAATAGGAGCGGACATCTATCACACTCGACGCCCATCTCCTGCAAATGAGGACGTGATCAATTTGATTTACGGTATGTGTGTCTGGAGATTTCCAGGTCTGCTTGTGAATGCGTCGATGCGGGAAACACGTAGAGCTTACGATTAGATTCCTACTGCAGGCGAAGTCGAAAACTCGCTGGCCGTGGTCGTTACATTTTTCATGGAGACTGTGGCATCCAGTGGTCTCCCGGTGCCAACTTTCATTTTCGACTTTCGCGTTAAAGTCTCCCAGCAACAATTTGACGTTGTTCTTTGGAAGTGAGTCGAAGAGAGTCTCAAGGCGGGCGTAGAACTCGTCTTTTATTTATTTATTTATTTATTTCACGGACTTGTAGTCCATTACCAGAATTACAAAATAACAAAAAAATTTGAGTTGGGTGAAAGCGAGAAAAAAAAACAAAAAAAAAATTAATAATTCAAGTGGCAAAAAATAAAACTAGTAATAATAATTATAATAATTCAAAATTAAGAAAAGAAAAAATTTGATGATGAAAAATAATATTAATTGCAAACTAAATATAAAAAAGAAAAAAAAAACACACATATACTATACATATTGTGAGTTAATTTCTGTTAGAATAAATGGAAGAGACAAATTTATTGATTGACTGAATATTTATGTTGAAAAAATCTATATAACGTGATAATTCATTACCGATCCTTTTCATTCTTTCTAGGGGGGAATTTTGACAATAATTAGTTCTATGTAAGTGTAGAGCAAATAGTTGTTGTTGACGTGTTTCACGTCTAGGGATATTAAATAGAATCTCAACAAGTAACTCTGGTGCGTTGATATTTCCGTTGATTATGCTATGTAAAGCAATAGCACATGATGACAATCTTCTTGTTTCGAAGCTTTGCAGATTCAAGCATTGCATTATTGACGCATAATTAAAATTCTCGGGCTGCAATTTCATTTTAAACGCGACATAACGGAGAAACTTCCGTTGGACTCCTTCAATTTCATCTGAGTGTGTTTTGTAATGTGGATTCCAAATTATTGAATTGTATTCCAGTTTACTACGTACTAACGATATATATAGGGTTTTGATTGCATTTATGTTATAGAAAGATTTCGAATTTCTCATTACAAAGCCAAGACATCTACGCGCATCATTAGTTATTTGCTTGACATGAGGAATAAAGTTTAATGAACTATCGAAAATAATTCCCAAATCGCGCACATGATCAACTTCCTTTATCGAAATTCCCATCGGCTCGTACGTTACATTATAAGATGTTTTACCACGATTGAAACATATATACTGGCACTTGTCTATATTAATTTGAAGGTCATTTTGGACACAGTAATCAGCAAAATTTAAAATATTTTTTTGTAAGACATTAACATCATACGAGGAACTAATAGATTTAAAAATTTTGCAGTCATCAGCAAAAAGAAGGAACTCCACATTATCAAATATTTCATAGATATCGTTTATGAATAGGCAGAAAAGTAATGGGCTTAAATGGGATCCCTGTGCTACACCAGAAGTGACAAGTACAGGATCAGAAAGATGATTGTTAATTTTAACCGCAAAAAGACGATTACTCACAAAATCCGATATCCAATGCAATAAAATTCCACAAAAACCTAAAGCTCTAAGTTTCTTTATTAAAAGTTCAGTGTTAATCTTATCGAAGGCTTTTGCTAGGTCAGTGTAGATTGAGTGAACCGGCTTTGAAATTTCGAGAGATTTTACTATTCTGTTTTGATAAGTGAGTAAATTTGTGAGCGTAGACTTACCTTTGCAAAAGCCATGTTGTTGAGGAATGATAATTTGTTGAAGAATTGGAGAGAGGTAATCGGTCAATAATGCATCTAGTATCTTAGGAATAGTTGATTGTATACAAATAGGTCGATAGTTACTTATGTCAGATTTATCACCAGACTTGAAAATGGGAATAACAAAACTGTTCTTCCAAAATGAAGGAAAAGTACCCTCTGATAAAGATTTGTTAAAAAGTAATAACAACGGAAGGCTTAAACTATTCGCACACATTTTTAACAAAATAGGTGGGATTTTGTCTGGTCCTGCAGATTTAGAGATATCAAGCCCGAGTAGTTTACTTGTAAGTGATTCCGCGCCAACAACATAATTCGAAAGACATAAGTTTGTATTACGAGGTCTCGGATTGTAATTGTTATTATTATTACTATATACTTTCGAAAAATATGTTGCAAACATATTAGCAATTCGCATAGGGTCGTTGCTAACGTTATTGTCGAAATGCATAGTCGAAGGTAAGGAATTATCACGTCTAAATGAATTTACGTATTTCCAAAAATGTTTGCTATTCGTGCTAATATTGCTTTCAATGCTGTAAGTATAGCGTTTTAAGTCAATTCTCATTTGTTTCTTGCATTGTTCACGTAAGTTCGAAAAAACACAATAATCATTAAAGTCTCCACTATATTTGAATTTTTTGTGTGCAATTTTCTTTGTTGAGACTAATGATTTTAGTTCTGATGAGTACCAATGGGGGAAATTATGATTACAGGATACTATTTTCGGAGTATGCAAATCTATTATGTTATATAATATATTATAAAATGTATCCACAGCTTCATCTAGTGCTTTGCCATTTAGCAATGCCAACCAATTAATATTTTGAATGTCGCGATCAATAGCTATATAATTGGCTTTTGAAAAATTTGGAGTACCTACATAGAAATTTTCCTTATCTGTGCTGCTATCTTTATAGGGAATATTAAAATCGAGTTCTAATGCTGGATGATAAGCATCTAGAGGAAGCATTTTACTGCGTCTTCTTCAACTTCACTGGGGCGTGAACATTGATGAGCCAGAGATTGAAGAATCGAGTCTTAATGCGAATCGCACACAGCCGTTCATTTATGGGTTTGAAGTCAGTAATGTGAGGCTTCAGGTGATTGTTTACTATAAATGCTACTCCAAACTCCTTGCGGCGAGATGGTTTGCCACTTGTAGAAATTGTGTGCGATTTCTTGTCATTGATCTCGCTGCAAAACCAACTTGTTTCTTGGACTGCAATAATGCTCAGTTTGTACTTTTCTAGCTGTTGAAGGAGGGTCTTCTCCGCCCCCGGTATTTTCAGGGAGCGTACATTCCCGGATCCGAAAGAATAAACCTTTAGTCGTTTCCGTGCTTGTCGTTGTTGATCCGTCCAATCCGAGTCTTTTGTTCCAGGTTTCTTGACATGGAGTGGTTTTTACAAGGACGAGTTGTCAGCACATCGCTTAACCCTATTCATTGGATGGCCTCGGAAGATAGCTGCATCAGATGATTTAATAAACGTGCTGGAGTTCACACAACAACGTTGCAGGTCCAACTACGCAAGTCATTCCATCCTACTAGACCTGAGACACTTAGGTGTTGGTCAGCCATTCAGGCTACAGCTATCTGCCTTTTTTCCTCCAAACTGTCTTATCGCTAAGACTTGGCCGTCAGCGGTTTGAAACAATGCCGTTACCAGGGGGCGCCCACGTGGAGGACTATGGAAAAGGTCTTTTGCCCACCTATTTTCCTAATACACCGTTATTTGCATGTTCTTTCATTTTATACTTTTATTTTACGTTTAGGTAAAAGATTCATTGTTTGATTTATTTTGCGTCAGTGTTGCCATCAGTCGGTAAACACGGGTACTTATCATACAGCCATCGTACATGATTTTACTTTAAAACAATTGGATTTCCGATTTATACGGTTGTATGTGGAAACATATTTGCCCCACAGGTCATCATGACTTGCCGCGATTTGTGCACCGTCCTTGGACCGTATGAGTTCAGAAATCGGATTACCAATAAATGGTCCCGAAATGTGCAACTCTCGACCTTCAGCGGGGCTAACATCACACAAATCACTTATGGGGTTAGTTCATAGTCTGTGGGATCGGCTTTGTCACTGATTAATGAAGCTTATCCATCAGTACTTTGAGTACTCTTGCAGTGATCACCGACCACTTTGACCACCATCTTGACAGGGAACCTACCAATCCTTCGACAGCTTGAATATCCGCGTAGTCGGTTATAATTACTGGTATCTTCTTTTACACCCTTTGCTTAACCGACGAATTCGTTGGCAATGGCGACGGAGTAGTTGCATCAGTAGCGGCATCGGCAGTGTAATAATAATAATAAAGATAAATAACTGGCGCAACAGTCCAATTTGAACCATGGCCTCGACATGAGTTAGCATCATCTCATTTTCTAGATCGTGACGGTCTTGTGCAGAGGTGTATGATCAGCAACACGTTCAACCGAGTTATTTACCCCATAAATGGATACTCATTTAACAGGTGAGTGGGCTCATAGTCCGACACGTAAATCCCCTTTTTTATCGAAAACTACCGCATTCAGTAGGAATCGAACCGGGGCCCAGTGCGTAGAAGGCGAACGTGCTAACCGTTGCACCATCCGGACTACGGCAGTGTAAATGCTGAATGAGAAATTAATGCGTATTTTTTATTTTTATATAAATAGGAAATCGTGATAGTCCCATCTCAAACTTACCTCAATCTAATAATGCCTGCAGGCTTATTGACAAAGTTAACAGCCTGGCTCGGACGAATTCGTGCACCGTCCTTGAACCACATGAATTCCGTGATTTGCGCTTCCGGATTGAGAGGTTAACCAATAACTTTCGGATCATTCAAAGTCATCATTAATTCCGGATGTACGGGGGGAGGTGTTGGGCCACATTAAATTTGGGTGATAACATTTGTTAGATCGAATTTTTAACTAAATCTTACATTTGACTGCAACTGCGCAAAGAATTCTCGCGGTTGGACACAAGTTTGTAGGCACTAGAAACCTGTTATTCAGCGTGTTCGATTTTTATCTTGACGAAACCATTGCGTTGTTGCTTGTAATATTTCAAGAAAGGCCTATTGCCTTCTTTATAGAAAATACTACGTGAGCTGATACAACAGTCTTCTTCTTCCTCGCCTGTCAAAAGTCTTTTATCAAATATAGCATGAAAAGGCTAAATATCATAATAGAGATCTTTTATAAAAGTCACACCATTACACTATAAAAGTTCTTTTACAAATATCTTTTATAAAGATATTTTTATAGTGTAATAGCCGCCTAAAACGGTTTCGGAAACGAAGTGCTCTGCTCCACTTTGTACTCCACGTTTGTCTTTGGAACGGGAAAAATTTATTTTTAATAAAAATTATAACATTAAAGTTAAATTAATTTGATTATCTTATTCATGTGCACATTGGACGTGTTAAAGCAAATCGAACTGAAATGTTGATACTCGTATGTGTCTTCATGGAGACACCTACTTTCATTTAACCAGAAGTACATTTGAACGAATGTTTGCAAATGTGATGAGACACTTTTCCAACCAAAATTCCACGAAAATCTCATTACCTACGTATACATTCAGAAACGGTAATCCAGTTCAGTTTATCAAAGATGTGATGACCATATCAATGTCATAATTACACTTGTCGCCAATATTGCAAACTGAATGGTTCACCATTGAAATGGACTCACATTCGAGAACAATTCAGACAACTTGCTGATTGTGTTAAAATGAGAAAATTATCAGCCTGGTAAACTGCTGACTAATATAAACTTGTTCGAAATGAATGTCAGAATAAATTTGGAAATTATTGCAAAACTGCCATTCATTCAATTTGCAATGAGCATTGCATGCGTTCAGAAAATGGAAATCACGTAGAAATGTATCCTGGATTCGTTTCATCATCATCGGGCCGTGTGAATGGACGGTTCGAAAAGGATAATTTGCAGTTTGTAAGTTCCAAAAATTTGAATAAATCGATATGTTTGGAATGAAGTTTTTATATAATCCATTGGAAAGAAATTAGTTATCAAATGTGATGTTCACCAAGGAAGATGAAACGGATTCCAAGCATGACATTAAATTGAAATTTTCGACGCATAGCAAGAAGCATCTCCGACGGCACCATGAAATGAAGCATGAAGAAATTGTTCATGCATGCATAATTTCATGGTGAAAACGAAAGTGTGCATGCGTGAACTAATTCGTTCCTTTGTCTATGCCCGATATTGGGCGAAAGTGTGGCTATGCTTAGTTTCGGATGCGTTATTTCGTTTCGAAACCGCAATTAAGCATGCATGCAGTAATTCGTCTTTTAATCTATGCACACTTTCGGCTCAAATCAATAGAGTGCATATGCTCAATTTCTGTTTTCATCGTATGTGTTATTACGTTTTCAACTGAAATAATGTATGTATGGATTTTTTCGACTTTCCATCAATGCACCATTTCGGGTTAAAGCGAAAGTGTGCATAATACTCAATTTGGGTCTCCGACCGTGTATAGAGCCACGCAAGTTGCAGTATATAATTATGTTACAAGGAAGATACGATGGGCCATGTAGTGAAATTTAGGAAATAGGGTTGTTTTCTGAATTGGAGTGAAGGGACCGGTGTACTGGAGTCTTGTTGAAGGCGGTTCAACACTTTGGTTAGGGCATAAGCACATTCTTGTACATGAAGTAAAATTCAGGAAATACGGATCTCGTCTGAATCGGGGTGAAGGACCCGTATGTTTAAGATGATTTTAGTTTTGTTTTGCCGGAATCGATGTAGTTTATTGGTTGAACTTTGTGTTTCCTCCAGGGACGATTCACGAAAAACTAAAGTTGCATGTATTTTTTTAACCTATATATTTCGGGCATATGCCCATCATCAGGGTTTTTATAAACAAAAGAACATTACAACTTCGTTAAAATAGTAGCAAATTAATGAAATATTATTTTATATACCTCAGATCTTTTATAGTCGCATGAACAAAGACTAGTTGAACCAAAAATTTTTTGTTATGACAAACTGTCAAAAAACTTGGTGTCAAACACATACATACATTCTGTATGTAACTTTTAGAATGTATGTATGTGTTTGACACCAAGTTTTTTGACAGTTTGTCATAACAAAAATGGGGGGGGGGGGGGCAAAGACCTTTTCCATAGTCCTCCGCGTGGCCACCCCCTGGTAACGGCAGTGTATCAATTCGCTGACGGCCAATGTCTTAGCGATAAGACAGTTTGGAAAAGGCAGATAGCTGTAGCCTGAATGGCTGACGAACAGCTAAGCGTCTCAGGTCTAGTAGGATGGAATGACTTGCGTAGTTGGACCTGCTACATAGTTGTGTGAGCTCCAGCACGTTTATTAAACCATCTGAAGCAGCTATCTACGAGGCCATCCCCTGAATGGGGTTAAGCGACGTGCTGACAACTCGTCCTTGCAAAAACCACTCCATGTCAAGAAACCTGGAACAAAAGCCTCGGATTGGACGGATCAACAACGACGACCACGCAAACGACTAAAGGATTATTCTTTCGGATCCTGGAATGTACGCTCCCTGAAAATACCGGGGGCCGAGAAGGCCCTCCTTCAACAGGTCGAAAAGTACAAACTGAGCATTATTGCAGTCCAAGAAACAAGTTGGTTTTGCAGCGAGATCAATGACAAGAAATCGCACACAATTTCTACAAGTGGCAAACCATTTCGCCGCAAGGAGTTTGGAGTAGCATTTATAGTGAACAATCACCTTAAACCGCATATTACTGACTTCAAACCCATAAATGAACGGCTGTGTGCGATTCGCATCAAGACTCGATTCTTCAATCTCTGGCTCATCAATGTGCATGCCCCCACTGAAGTTAAAGAAGACGCAGTAAAAGACGAGTTCTACGCCCGCCTTGAAACTCTCTTCGACTCACTTCCAACAAACGACGTCAAATTGCTGCTGGGAGACTTTAACGCGAAAGTCGGAAATGAAAGTTGGCACCGGGGGACCACTGGATGCCACAGCCTCCATGAAGAATGTAACGATAACGGCCAGCGACTTATCGACTTTGCCTGCAGCAGGAATCTAATCGTAAGCTCTACGTGCTTCCCGCATCGACGCATTCACAAGCAGACCTGGAAGTCTCCAGACGCACATACCGTCAACCAAATTGACCACGTCCTTATTTGCAGGAGATGGGCGTCTAGTGTGATGGATGTCCGCTCCTATCGAGGAGCAAACTGCGACTCAGATCATCACTTGGTGAAGACGACCTACAGATGTAGAATTTCCTCAGTGCACCAATCAAGAATCAGCCCTCCCAAAATCTTTGCGGTTGATAAGCTTTGAGTGATGCTACAGCGGTGGCGTATACTAACGCCCTTGAGAAAAACTATCACCTATGCTACACAACATCAGCAACACAGCCGTCCATGGGTTCTGGGAAGAACTCAAGGGTACCATCAAGGATGTCGCAGAGAAGGTCGTGGGATATAAAGCCCGGCGAGCGCGAAATGACTGGTTCGACGAAGAATGCAAAAATTCACTTGACGCGAAAAACGAGGCCTACAGACAATGGATTCAACGAGGAACCAGAGCTAGAAAAGAAAATATGACGAGCTACGGCGAATATCGAACAGAATAATTAGACGTAAGAAACGTAAATACTTTGACGAGCAGTTGCTGAACATAAACGGAAACTTAGCTAATTGGAAGAACAGACAAGCGTACAAACTAGTAAATACCATTAAGAACGGCTACCAACCCAGGACTAGCCTTTGTAAGGACAAGGATGGAAACATCATCAGCGACACCGATGGTATTAACAAACGATGGGCCTCTTATTTTGAAGAGCTTCTAAACAGACCATCTAACATCCCCACACAGGAAGCTCTCGACGATATTGTTGATCTAGGCCCACCTATTCAACCCCCGACAGTAGAGGAAGTTGATCTCGCCTTGCGGTCACTAAAACGAAATAAAGCGCCGGGCGCTGACGAGATTCCAGCTGAACTGCTAAAATTCGGTGGAAGGAGTCTAGTTGATGCCATACATCAATTACTCCTGCGAGTATGGGAGGACGAGGAGATCCCAGACGATTGGCGCAGAAGCATCATCTGTGCAATTCATAAAAAGGGAGAAAAACTGCGGTGTGAGAATTACAGGGGCATCTCACTAGTTTGTACGTCCTATAAAATTTTGACGAAAATTCTGGAAAATAGAATAAAACCGTACGCAGAACGAGTCATTGGCGAATATCAAGGCGGTTTCAGACCTGGTCGCTCCACAACCGATCAGCTCTTCTCAGTCAAACTGATACTCCAGAGGTGCTGGGAATACAACGTAAACGTATACCAAATCTTTGTCGACTTCAAGCAGGCATACGACAGTATCGATCGTGAAGTACTGTACGACATCATGCTGCAATTTGGTATACCGGACAAATTAGTGCGACTGACAAAGATGACGATGACCCACTCCGTGTCACAAGTCAGGATCCAGAATAGACGAACGAGTCGACGGAGCGAGACTGCGAGGATGACCGAGATCTCGTTGGGAGAGCTCAGTAGGTGTGGACGCCGCGCAGCTGCTGGGCTCCCAAAATTGGAGGACGCGGTCACGTGACCGAGATAATTGGAGGACAATGATCCAGGCGGCCAAGGCCCGACGTCGGGCTGTGGCGTCACGATGATGATGATGTCATAACAAAAAATTTTTGTTTCAACTAGTCTTTGTTCATGTGACTATAAAAGATCTGACGTTTATAAAATAATATTTCATTAATTTGCTACTATTTTAACAAAGTTGTAATGTTCTTTTGTTTATAGAACCCTGATGATGGGCATATGTTCGAAATATATAGGTTAAAAAAATACATGCAACTTTAATTTCTCGTGAATCGCCCCTGGAGGAAACACAAAGTTCGACCCGTATGTTGTTGAAGGCGTTTTAACCCTTTGGTGAGGGCGTAAGAACATTCTTGGACATGAAGGGTAATCCGGATGTCGTCAGAATCGGGGTGGTGGGGACAATGCACCGGAGTGTTGTGGAAGGCGCATTAACCCTCCGTTGAGGGCATAAGCACATTTTTGGACATGAAGTGAAACCCAGGAAATCTGGATCTCGTCTGAATCGGTGTGATGAAGGCGATGCATTGGAGTGTTGTTGAAGGCTCTTTTACCCTTTTGTCTATTAACACTCGCATACATCCCATCTCAACACCACGTCGTTACATATATGTGTATCAGGGTACTCAGATAGACTTTGTATGGAAATTTCGTAGAATTTGATGTTGACAAGAGGCAAATCAAGTGGATTTGTAATAAAAACAGGTATAAAACCGTTCAAGCTTCGCGTGTTACCTGTTATCATACCCTCATTTTGATTTACGGTGCATTTGTCACTTTGAAATTAGTAGTAAAATTTGTTCGAATTTCACTGTTCCTATTAGAGGCATACTCGTATACACTAGTGGGCCGATTTCAACCAAATTCTAGAATGTGGTTTGGCGTTAAATATAATTGAATGGTATGAAATTTGGTAAAAATATGTTTAGAAAAAAAAAAGTTTTTCTAACAAAAACTTGTTTTTTGAACGGTCGCTCCTATGACAGCTATACGATAGAGTAATCCAATTTCAACAAAATTCGAGGATGTGATTTAGCGGCAAATTTATTGAATAATATGAAATCTCAAAATGATAGCTTTACAAATAAAAAAAATTTTCTATCAAAGACTGACTTTTTGACCGGTCGTTCCCATGGCAGCTATATGACGTAGTGATCCGATCTCGTTGGTTCTAACATATATACGGGTAATGTGTGCTTATATTTTTACTTCCTGCAAAATTTCGTCTGAACTACCGAGGAAGTCTTCAGAATCGCCGGAATCGACAAGACTTCTTATGTATTCGTGGCGTTCTTCGTCCGTCATACGTTGCCAACGAGCATGGATAATATCATCCATTTCCAATTCTTTACAATCTTACACTCTCAATGATCAAGTCGAAATTGAATGGAATACCTAATCCTGACACAGGATACGTAAGTGTCACCATACACTGTCGAACTCGAACACGAACCTAGTACAAGTGGACCGGTTTTCTTCACATCTATGTGAAGTGTGTGTGAGTGTCAGAGGACATTTGTACCAGGTTCGTGTTCGAGTTCGACAGTGTATGGTGACACTTAGAGTCATAAACCTATCGTTTGAAGTATTCACTTTTTTATTGCAACTGCCAAATTTATAAATGAATAATTTTTCTGGGTAAAACCTCATATAATATGAAGGTGAGTACCCGGGTACTCATAAATGTATCCAAGGGGTAATCAACAAAAAGTGAAAAAAAAAATATGTATAAACAAAAATGCAAAATTACTTGTGGATATTTTTTTACAGGAAAAACATAATAGCGATTGCTCAGTACCCGGGTACTCAAATATGAATGCGAGTGTTAATGTATATAATATGTAAATATGCAAATAATTGAATGATAGCATGAATGAAATAATTTGTTTTCCATGTTTTTAACTTTGTAGGAAAAATATGACTTTTAACATGTCCAAGAATGTGCTTATATCATTAATTAAGGGTCAAAACGCCTACAACGACACTCAAGCGCATTGAACCTACCGCGCAAATGTGCGGAAAAAAGTATTTTCACTGTTCTATTATTTTTGACGTGGTACGATGGTGGTGCCTGACAAAAATGGTTGTCGTGTGGCGACCTTAAGTTTCACTTCATGTCCTGAATGTGCTTTATGCCCTCACATTCCACCACATTCCAGTGCATCGGCCCCATCACCACGATTCAGATGAGATCCGAATTTCCTGGATTTCACTTCATGTCCAAGAATGTGCTTTTGTGCTTACCAAAAGGTAAGGCTGAGGGCAAATTGAACGCATTCGCGTATTTTCTGTCAAACGGATTGAATCTTTGTCCTTCACAACAGATAATTAGGCAAAAAATGAGCGACAAAACAAACAGCCGGACAGTATAAAACTGTTAAAATAATTGGTGAAACGAAAACTGTCGAGTCTTTGTCAAACTGACGGAATGTCATTCTCTGATAAAATTCATAATTTTATTTTCAATCAAATTCATATTTTTTCCATCATCATCATCGTGGCGCGACAGCCCGACGTCGGGCCTTGGCCGCCTGGAAAAAATCCGAGGCTTTTGTTCCAGGTTTCTTGACATGGAGTAGTTTTTACAAGGACGAGTTGTCAGCACGTCGCTTAACCCCATTCAGGGGATGGCCTCGGAGATAGCTGCTTCAGATGGTTTAATAAACGTGCTGGAGCCCATACAACTATGTAGCAGGTCCAACTACGCAAGTCATTCCATCCTACTAGACCTGAGACGCTTAGGTATTGGTCAGCCATTCAGGCTACAGCTATCTGCCTTTTCCAAACTGTCTTATCGCTAAGACATTGGCCGTCAGCGAATTGATACACTGCCGTTACCAGGGGGCGCCCACGCGGAGGACTATGGAAAAGGTCTTTGCCCCCTATTTTTTCCATACAATTATGTATTACATAATAATTTTGTTATTTTTGAAAAAAGGAAAAAAAAATCTTAAAACGAAATTAATCTAAGGGGTCTATATGGTGAGGTCGTTCTAATGGAGCTCTTGTCCTTCAGCGGCAGTTGGCAGCAGTAACTTCATATCTGGCACCCAATTGGTGCAGTTGCCAGCTGTCATCTCAGTAACTCCCTCGGTTAATAAGTCCGTGAGGACTTATTCTCGTGAAACGTCCGCAATTGCCTGCGGTACATGGTTTTAAATTTTAGATAATGCTTTCTCTACGGAGTTCAACATGGGAGAATACGGAGGCAGAAATTTCAGGAGCAGTCCACGACGCTCCAGTATGACCTTTACTCTTGCACTTTTCTGAATTTTGGCGTTATCCATAATAACCAGTGCACCCTCTGACGATGAATCTAGTCTATCAACTAAACCCGTTAAGATGTTACAGAACTTATCACCGTTGCAGGTATTTCGGCCACAGAACGCGACAGAATAGGCGAAATTGTATTCGAGAAATGCTGAATTTAGTTTTTACGTATTTTCGAAAGAGAGTCTATATTATATCGATTCTACTATGAATGTTAGTCGAAAAAGTATAGAATTTCCCAAGGAACACAAAAAAAAACTAAAATCTGAATTTGATTCGAAAAAGTTATGAATTTGGTTTGAGAAAGTTATGAATTTGATTCGAAAAAGTTATGAATTTGTTCCGAAAAAAATATGAATTTGATTAGAAAAAAAATTTAAATTTGATTTGAAAAACTTACGAATTTGATTCGAAAACGTTATCAATTTGAGTCGAAAACTTATAAATTTGACTCCGAAATGGTATATATTTCACTTTACATAGAAGAGGAGGTTTACACAACACTATTATGGTTTCGTGGGATATAAAGCCCGGCGAGCGCGAAATGACTGGTTCGACGAAGAATGCAAAAATTCATTTGACGCGAAAAACGAGGCCTACAGACAATAGATTCAACGAGGAACCACAGCCAGAAGAGAAAAATATGACGAGCTACGGCGAATATCGAATTGAATAATTGACGAGCAGTTGCTGAACATAAACGAAAACTTAGCTAATAGGAACACCAGACAAGCGTACAAACTAGTAAATACAATTAAGAACGGCTATCAACCCAGGACTAGCCTTTGTAAGGACAAGGCTGGAAACATCATCAGCTACACCGATGGCATTAACAAACGATGGGCTTCTTATTTTGAAGAGCTTCTGAACCTACCATCTAACACACACACAAGAAGCTCTCGACCATATTGTTGGTCCAGGCCCACCCATACAACCCCCGACAGTAGAGGAAATTGTTTTCGCGTTGCGGTCACTAAAACGAAATAAAGCGCCGGGCGCTGATGAGATTCCAGCTGAACTGCTAAAATTCGGTGGAAGGAGTCTAGTTGATGCCATGCATATATTACTCCTGCGAGTATGGGAGGACGAGGAGATCCCAGACGATTGGCGCAGAAGCATCATCTGTCCAATTCACAAAAAGGGAGATAAACTGCGGTATGAGAATTGCAGGGGCATATCACTAGTTTGTACGTCATATAAAATTTTGACGAAAAATCTGGTAAATTGAATAAAACCGTACGCAGAACGCATCATTGGCGAATATCAAAGCTCTTCACAGTCAAACTGATACTCCAGAAGTGCTGGGAATACAACGTAAACGTATACCAAATCTTTGTCGACTTCAAGCAGACATACGACAGTATCGATCGCGGAGTACTGTACAACATCATGCTGCAATTTGGTATACCGGACAAATTAGTGCGACTGACAAAGATGACGATGACCAACTCCGTCTCACAAGTCAGGATCCAGAATAGACTTACTGATCTATTTGAAATACGCACTGTTCTGAAACAGGGCGATGGACTGGCACCGACGCTTTTCAACCTAGCACTGGAATACAAGACGCTACCCATCAAGTCAACACAATTAGCAGCGTACGCCGACGACATCAACATCATGTCCCGAAGATTGGCTGACGCAGAAGAACTTCTGCGTACGCTCGATACCGCTGCAAAAGAAGTTGAACTACGCATTAACGAAGGTAAAATTAAAATAATGATGCAATCGACGACAAGGACACCTGCACAACCGAGCATCAATGTGGGGGACCTCAACATCGAGTTCGTGGACAACTTCATTCACCTGGGTTGCAACCTGTCAAGGGACGCCAACAAAACTGACGAAATCAAGCGATGGACACAGTTAGCTGATAAAACTTTTTTTCTCGGTTCTCCCCATAATGAAATCGAAGCATGTGCACAGAAACACGAAGCTCCGCGTGTACAAAACTATTATACGACCAGCGCTATGCTATGGCTGCGAAGCATGGACCCTAGCTCAAGCCTCCGGAAACATGCTAGACACCTTTGAACGTCAGGTTCTATAGCTAATTTTCGGGGCTGTTTGCGATCGAGATGGATGGCGCATCCGGTACAACCATGAGTTGTATGAACAGTACGATGAGCTGGAAGTTTCGAAATTCGTCAAACTACAACGATTTCAATGGGCAGGGCATGTACAAAGAATGGACGATGATCGCATGCCTAAGAGAGTAATGAATGCAGAACGAGTCGACGGAGCGAGACTGCGAGGACGACCGAGATCTCGTTGGGAAAGCTCAGTAGGTTTGGACGCCGCGCAGCTACTGCGCTTCCAAAATTGGAGGACGCGGTCACGTGACCGAGATAATTGGAGGACAATTATCCAGGCGGCCAAGTCCCGACGTCGGGCTCTCGCGCCACTATGATGATGATGATTACGGTTTCCAAACATTCTTGTCGGAAACAACGATCGCTCCCGTGAGTGTATGTAATGTATTATATAGTATGTATAATTTTCCCACCACTAACTAATTCATTTAAAATTGTCTATCTACCCCTTAACCGGACCCTGCATAGTTTGTGTACATCTCATGTATTGTCTCGGTTTCGGTCGTATGTCTATTTGCGTTTTGAAACAGAAATAATGCATTCATGAGCTAGTTCGTCTGTCTATGCACGATTTCGGTTTATTCCGAAATCATGCATATACTTAATTTCGTTTTACCTTCACATGCATTTTTTCGGTTTAAAAGCGAATTTGTGCATGCAGGCACTATTTCGCTTTTTTTCCATGCACCTTTTTGCTTTAAAACGAAAGTGTGCATATACTTAATTCCGTTTACTTTTCGCGGGCGAAATATCCGTTTGAAATCGAAATTGTATTTTATATGCATGGACAGTTTCCCTTTTATATCCATTCAAACTTTCGGTTCAAATGAAAGTATGCATATGCATTATTTCGAATGCACGCTTTCTCCATGCTTTATTTTGGTGCTCAATCTCCAGCCATATAAAATGAAATACATATGTATAATATATGAGTATAATCTTGTTATACCGCCTGATTGTGTAATCAGGTAGAACTAGCGGAGTAGGATTCCTAATTAACACAAAATGGCAGAATAGAATAGTTACTGTAACAAGTGTCTCCGATCGAGTAGCCAGTAGAGCATCTCTAAGAGAGTCTGTAAGTCAAACACAGACTCTTCCAAAGATACACTACAGATTATTCAAGTCTACGCACGTACGTCTAGCCATACTGATTAGGAAATTGAGGAGTTCTACACAGACATCAGCTCGGATTAGGCTGCATCTAGTGGCAGCTGTATCTCCAAAGAGCAGACAGAGGCAGCTCCTAGCTCGTCGAGCTATGCGCATGCAGGCTCACTTGCAAGTGCACCGGGTCCTTGTCTTTCTTCTAAGACTGTGGCTAAGCCTGGTCGTCAGACGGTAGTAAAATCCGATGCGTGTTCAACCGAATCTGGTCAATGCAGGCCACGTAATAGGCCCGCTACTTCGGCTTTGGATCAACCCGGTCCCAGTAGCGGCTTGCGGGGTAACAAGCAAGCCAGTATTCACCCGGGTACGATTGCTAAGCAGAAGCAGCTGCAGCCATCAAAAGATAGTTACAAGGAGCGACGCAGGGCTTATCGGATTCGCGACGTAGTGGGAAAAATTCTTGACGCGCAAAGGACCGATAAGCAGGTAGCGTCCCTTGCATGGGCATTAAACTGCCTCTGCCAGAGCGTGGGAAATTCCAAGATTGTTAAAAGGCAGAGGTCATTGGACGTCTCTCCTGAGAAGACCAAACGACGAAAAACTACGGCTTCAAGCGACCCCGCTCCTTCATATGCGGAAGCGCTGAAGGGACGGATAGAGCTGGCGGTAGTGGACAGGAGGGACGCGGACGGTAGCATCACGCTAGACAACTGGAGAAAGGTCGAGGGTAGTCTTGCCCTCACCTTTCGCAGCGTGATGGATGAGAATCCGGGGCCACCTCCGGTCTGTAGTGATGGAGGCTGGCACCAGGGTCTGATAAAATTAATGAGTTTTGCTGATCAGCGTTCGGCAGAACTTTTCCGTATCGCCTTCAACAAAGCGGGCGAGCTTTGGCCAGGTGCAAAGCTTGAAGTCATACCGAGGTGTGAAATACCTTCACGCCCCCGAGCTCGTGCCTGGTTACCGCAGGAATTAACCGATATTGAGGAAATTCTGTATCAGGTGCGCACGAGTAATCCAAAAAAGTGAAATTAGATGAGCCAATTGAGAACTCTCGATCTGCGGTATATATTATTAGCACCGAATCATTGGAGCATCTTGCAAAATCAAAAGGCGAAATTGCTTTTGGCTTCCTTAAAATAAAAATAAGGGTTTATAAGGGAGATGTTAAAAAATCCCTTAGCAGTCCTCCTGCGCCGAGCCCAATGGAGGAAGAAGAGTGCTCAGAGGGCGGAGACAAACCCTCTGAAGTCCCAAATCGAAGCGAACAGGATGCTGAAGACGACGGTTTGTCTCTTGAGGACGACGGTCTGTCTCTTGCCTCCGACTTCGATGACTTAGTGGACTCTTCGAATTCCATGCGCTTTCGTGGCTTGTTTGAATCTGACACTGACCGGTCTGCATCCGATGCCGAAGGGGAGACCAACGTTACTGTGGTGGAGTCGGTGAAATCGATACAGTAATGGTCAGATGTGTGCAGGTGCAACAGGTGCAGGTTAACCTACATCATTGTAAGGCAGCTTCAGCTGCACTTCTTCTTCGACTTGCATAAAAGGGAGAAGACATTGCTTTAATACAGGAACCGTGGATTTATTTGTGACGTTGTAAGAGGACTGGGGTCTACTGATTATAATATCTTCTATGTTAAAAATCAGGGTAAACCCCGGTCTTGTATTCTTGTAAGGAAAAGTCTAAGTGCTTTCTTGGAATCGCCTTTCAGCAATGCGGACTCTGTGGTGGTCAGCCTGGAGTTCAAAAAGAGGCAGTACTGGTTGATATCATCCTACTTACCACATGATGAGGATATTCCACCGACTATTTTGAAACAAACCCTGGACGCAGCCAATTCACAGAGAATCTGCGTCATTCTCGGGTCTGATTGCAATGCACATCATGTGGTATGGGGCAGCTCCGACACAAATGCGAGGGGGAAGCGTTTTTCGACTACTTGTTAGGAACAAATCTCCTCATCTGCAATGTTGAATGCGAGCCCACCTTTATCACGAGGTGTCGGCAGGAAGTCCTAGACATAACTCTTGCTTCAGAGGACATACAACATTTGATACGTGATTGGAGGGTGTCTCCTGAGCACTCATTCTCTGATCATCGTTATCTTCAATTTAGCTTGGACGAGCAACATAATGCCAAACCAGTTATTGTAAATCGGAAAAGAACTGACTGGGGTAAGTGCAGGGAGTGTTTTGTGAATACATTACCTCCGCTACCGTGTCAGCCGAGCAACTCACAGGAGTTAGATGCAATGGTAGAGACCCTGACGGGGGCTTTCATGAAATCTGCTGAAAGATCATGTCCTGCTAGTAAGCAAAGGGGTAAGACTAAGCCAGCGTGGTGGAGTACTCAGCTTAGTGAGCTTAGGGCCACATGTAAAAGATGTTTTAACAGGGCTAAATTTTCAAAACAAAACTGCTCAGATTGGGTAATATATAAGGGTCAACTCGGCCTTTATAAAAGGGAACTGAGAAGGGCCAAGCGTAGTTCGTGGAGACTATTTTGCGAAAGCATCGATAGGTCCAGCGATGCCTCTAGACTACGGAAAATCCTGTCCACAAATCCAACTATGCCAAGTTTTCTGGTAAAGGATGACGGTATGTGGACAACCTCGAGTCAAGAGACGATCGAAGTCCTTCTAGACACTCATTTTCCGAATAGCTCTTCTGTTATCTCACTGGAAACTACTTCTACAATTAATGTGGCGCCATGCGTCTCTGAGTCACTTCTTTCGAAAGAAAAAATCGAATGGGCCATAGCTAGCTTTGACTCGTTCAAGTCTGCTGGTCCGGATGGTATAATTCCAGCGGATGTACAACATATGATAGATGTGGTGTACCCCTGGATTGAATCCTATTTTCAAGGCCTGCCTTGAATTAATTTACATTCCTCGGATATGGAGGGAGGTTAAAGTGATCTTCATACCGAAAGTGGGTAAGTGCTCTCACACGAGTCCGAAAGACCTTAGACCCATCAGCCTATCGTCGACTCTGCCGAAGGTTTTAGAGCGTCTGATTGACATACACCTGCGGAGCACTATCCCAGCGGATCTTCTATTTGCCTCCCAGCACGCCAACTGGAAGGGTAGATCCGTGGATATTGCTTTACACTCTCTGGTGGGTCAAATCGAAAAGTCTCTTGCCTGCAAGGAGTACACGATGGGGGCCTTCCTTGATATCGAGGGTGCCTTCAATAATGTGAAACCTGCAGCTATCTTGGATGCCCTCTCAGGTCTTCGTGGAGATGATTCGCTGTGCAAATTAATACACATGATGCTTACATCTCGCGTTATCTCCACTAGTCTGGGCACATCATCTGTACGCAGACATGTGAACAGGGGTACTCCCCAGGGTGGTTTTCTCTCCGCCCTTCTTTGGAATCTGGCGGCCAACGGACTCCTTTTAGAACTGGAAGGGCTGGGATGCAAGGTAACTGCTTATGCGGACGACATTGCTATTGCCATATCGGGAAAGTTTCCCTGTGTCCTTAGTGGTGTAATGCAGAACGCCCTCTCTATCCTGACGAACTGGGCTAGTAAGGTTGGGGTTAGAGTAAATCCGCTTAAAACGGAACTTGTCCTCTTTGCTAGGAGATACAGCCTACCTTCATTCGAACCACCTTTGATGAAGGGCACAAGACTTGTGCTCACTGATAAAGCCAAGTTCCTTGGTCTCATACTGGATAGGAAACTTTGCTGGAAGTTGAACATTCAGCAACGTGTCGAAAAGGCTACTGTTGAACTATACTCGTGCAAGAAGGCTATAGGTAAGAAATGGGGCTTACAACCGAGGGTAGTGTACTGGCTTTATATATCGGTTTTGCGCCCTATTCTGTTACATGGGGTTGTCCTCTGGTGGACGGCGCTTAGGGTTGTATCCTATAGAACCCTGCTAGAGAAGGTCCAAAGGTTGGCATGCATTGCTATCACGGGTGCTCTAAGGACTACACCGACCGCTGCCTTGAGCGCTCTGTTGAATCTGCTTCCCCTGGACATTTTCGCAGAGCAGATGGCGGCGATTACGGCATCATTACGAAATGAGTGGCCTGTAATCGCTTTTCAGCAATCAGATGCCATTACGATTTTCACTGATGGTTCTAAGACTGACGAAGGTGTGGGGGCTGGCGTATACTCGGAAGATTTGGGTATTAGCTTGTCGTTCCGACTCCCGAAGCTAAGTAGTGTTTTTCAGGCGGAAGTTACAGCAATATTTGAAGCTCTAGCCTGGTTGTCGCAAAACTATATATCTGGTAGGGACATTATAATCTACACGGATAGCCAACCGGCGATTAAATCGCTTAACTCTGTCTTGGTAAATTCGAAGACAGTACTGGATTGTCGCAACTCCCTAATAGAGACGGGTAGGCTCTTAAACATTTCTCTGTGCTGGGTGCATAGTGGTTATGTTAGTAACTGCAAGGCCGACGAACTGGCTCGAGCAGGTACGATCAGAGAGATCAGCGGGCCGTTACGTAGCACCAGGATGCCGTTGGCTGCTTGTAAACTGGCCATCAAAGAAGCGGCGTATGAAAGGGCCTGCATCAGATCGAGCAATGGCAGTACATGTAATGTGGCTAGACAGATGTGGCCCAAACTGGATCCCAAACGTTCTTCCGGACTGCTAATGCTAAACAGAGATAATCTAAGAACTGTCGTAGGAGTGCTAACTGGACACTGCCTAATTGAGGAGCACGCCAGGAGACTTCGTCTTCCATATAATGATTTTTGCAGGAGCTGTGGGGACGAGGAAGAGGAGGAAAGCACGTCTCATTTTCTGTGTACCTGTCCGGCCCTGGCGAGTTTTAGGAAGGACCTCCTTGGTTCCTACTTCTCCACCGATCTGGATGACCTGAAAAAGGTAAATGTTGGTCGGCTACATCGCTTTATTGTCAGCTCAGGCTGGTTTAACGAGTGAGTTGGTCTCAGTTGCTGAGTCCAGGGGTATCACAACGGACCCAGTGGTGGTCTAAGTGTGTTTAAGCAACCCTTTTAACCTAACCTAACCTAACACTGACATCAACCAGGCTTGGGACAGTAATAACAGTCACTTTAAATACCTGATTGGTGACTTCAATGCCATAACAGGAAAAGGAAAGACCACGAAAAGCTGGTAGGGAAATTTGGTCTAGGGCAGAGAAAAGAAACAGGAGAACGACTGGCCCAATACGCCCACCACCACGGTCTACACATAACAAATTCCCTCTTCAAGAAGAGCTTAAACAGAAAATGGATGTGGCAAGCACCAAACGGAATAACAAGAAACGAAATTGACTTAGTACTCACGAACCAACTGAGAACGATCAAAGATGTTTCGGTAATTAATAGATTCAAGACAGACACCGATCAAGTCAGAGCAAAAATAACCCTGGACCTAAAATCAGAAAGACTGAGACTGGTCATTAAGCTAATAAAACCTGGCTTTAACACAGAAAATATCAGAGAGCATCCCAAGCCCTAATAGAAGAAGAAATGCGGATGCAAAACCATGTCGCAGGCCACTTAATAAATGCCATACTGAAATGGGCCGCAGTAATAGGCGGACCACGGATAGACGACAGGCACCGCAAACTATCAGGCACTACTCAGGAAACGCAGGGATTTGAAAACAGCCTCAAATATCCAAAGAGAATACACGGAAACCTGCAAAACAGTAGGGAAGAGGCAGATATCTGAAGATATCAATAGATATGTACAATGAAATACTAGCGGAGGATTAGAAGCAACAGAAGCCTCATGAAGGCAAAACAAGCACTAATTATCGGCAAGAAAGAGGTGATAGCCCTAATCCATGATAACACCAGAATAACGAATAGACAAGAAATAACTGACGTGATTACCAACTTATACTGAGAACTATACAAGGTCCCACAAAGCTCGACTCCTAACGAAATAATGGCATCCACGGCAATAAATGATAATGTCCCTGAAGTCCTAATAGGGGAGGTGGAGATGGCGATCAACTCCATAAAAAATTACAAAGCAGCTGGCAATAATGGTATCACGACTAAACTGCTCAAGAAAGACCAGGAAAATACTAGCCGATATTTACTTACACCAATTGTTTAAATTACAGAAGCATAAAAGGAAACGCAGCTTTCCCAAACTACAAACTTTATTTATAATGTATTTGCGAGGGCGGTTCAAATATGGTCGAGACAAACGCTGTAGATGGCGCGCCTGTATATTTTGAAGGTCGCGGCTTGAGTTTGTGATACCTGGGTCCGTTACAAATAGTGTGGCATAGTTTTTGTCAAAACGCACATTTCACTCGCGTGCTACGACCATGAGTGAACATCAAGTGCCGATCGCCGTTGCTCAACATATTGTCATTCGTTTTTTGGTGTGGGAAGGCGTTAAAAACACGAAAATTCTTCGGCGTTTGCGAAATCAGTTTGGTAGTGAGTGCCTGAGTAGGTCTGCTGTGTTCAAATGGGCCAAAGCGTTCAAAAATGGCCGCGAAACCGTCGAGAATGAGCCGCATAATCGTCGACCGCGAACCAACATCACACCAGACACCATTCGCCGCGTAGAACAACTCATTTTGGAGGACCGTAGGATGAATGTTCGAAACATTTCGGCTGAAGTCGGCATTAGTATTGCTAGTGTAGAGTTTATCATCCACGAACACCTTCAATATCGCAAAATATCGGCGCGATGGGTTCCCAAACTGTTGAACTTCGCGCGCCCTCATACCGCGCGTCTTACGCTCGATACAATATCAGAATTGGGGTGGGAGGTACTAGATTTATCACCCTGCGACTACCACATGCTTGGACCACTGAAAGAAGCCCTCGGAGATCAAAGATTCAACACCGACGACGAGGTAGAGGAGTTCGTGCGCACATGGCTGTCCAAGTTGCCCATAGAAATTCTTCGATACCGGCATCAAAAAACTTCCGGAGAGTTGGCAAAAATGTGTAACTAGTGAGGGGAATTACCTAGAAAAACTGTCAATTTTTGTAAATATTTTCGATAATAAATGAATGTGTCAGAGCATTTGTCTCGATCATATTTGAACCGCCCTGTATATATTTCCGGAGCGACTTAACCTCTTCTCCAGTACAAAATCTACGGTAGCCAAGCGAAGGTAGCTACCAAAGCATACCTGATCAATGGAACTGCGCTAACACAATACTGATCCACAAGAAAGGCAGCCAAGGAGACATCAGAATTTACAGACCAATAAGTCTACTAGACTTTGAGAAAGCCTTTGACTTGATATTCTCTAGGCACTAACAGTGCAAAGTATAGACAGACCGTATGCGGAAACACTCTCTAACATCATCCAAAATGCCAGGGCAAAAGTCAAAGTATGTGAAGACACAAGAATTCCCCACACAAAAAGGGGTAAGACAGGGAGGTATCTCACCAAGGTTCTTCAATGTCTCTCTTTAAAGCATCTTCCGAGACTTGCATTGGAATAATAAAGGGCTAAATATTGACGGAGAACGATTCAACCACTTAAGATTTGCCGATAATATGGTCGTCGTAGCTGAAAGCCAAGAGCAGTTACAGACACAGCTGGATGATCTCAACGCGGCTAGCGAAAAAGTAGGCTTGAAATGAACCTAAGCAAAACCAAAGAGGATTGATAATTCTACAAGAGTTATCACTCCATATAACTTTCCCCTCTACCAGGAGATTTGTATGTATTGACAAATTGTATAGACTTCCCAAGAAAGTTTGACTCCGCCTCCGGCGGTTGATTTGTATGTATTGATTCTCTTGTGTCTCTATACTGTGTAGTTTATACTATGTTTATACAATTTGTCAATACATACAAATCTCCTGGCAGAGGCGAAACTTCTATGGAGTGATAACTCTTGTGGAATCTATACTATTTGGCAAAACCAAGATCATGATCAACGATTATATAATCACTCAAGGGGATATAAAAGTGAATAACACCACACTCGAAATAGTCGAAGAATACGTGTATTTTGGTCAACTAATACAAAAGTTAGGCTCGCTAATACTCGAAATCTATCGACGAATCAACTTGGCATGGAGTGCATTTGCTACACCTGAATAACAATGCAATAGGGAGGACACCTGGCAAGAGTAACAGATAATAGGCGGACCACGAGAACAACGCAATAGTACCCGAAGGGGACCAGAAAACCAAGAAGACGAATAACCCTCAGACTGGAAAACGACGTCGGGAAAACAGATACCATAGCTGAAAATTAAGACTTTTTAGTTTCTGGAGCGGTATAAGGTGTGTTTTTTGTACAGCGGTGCAAGTTAATTGGGGATTATCCGGGTTAACTTACAAATATTACACAAACAACATATCCTAGTTGTTTGTGTAATGTGTGTAAGTTAACCCGGATAACCCCTAATTAACCTCCACGTTTTCACAAAAGTTGTGTTTTCACCCTTTTTGCCCCATTTTCTCAGGAACCGGTGGACGGATTTCCGCTTTTTTTTTTAAATTGTAGGCAAATAGTGATACTTCAAACAGACGAGAGGGTTAAAAAAAACTCTTTGAGAAAAAAAATATGAAGTTGTCAGAAATCTCAACTTTATGTTTTTTGACATTATTTTTTGTAAATCAGTTAGGTTGTCAATTCCTCTCTACTATTTGTTGTATAGTATTAGTATTGTATTATTGCGCCACAAAATTTGGATTCGTTTGCTTTAATGGTTTTTGAGAAAATGGGACAAACGTGGCGAAAACAGTCATTTTTTAATCAATGGAATAAACCTTTATTCTTGAACACAAGTATGATATATGTAGTTTTGACAAAACTACTTTATTAGAAAAACTCAGTTTTAGTAGTATAAAAAATTTCAAGAAGTTTAAACAATGAGTTCTTGAGATATCAATTAAAATGTAGGCTTTACACCGGTACAAGTGGGCTTACCCCCTTAAAATGAATCATGCGGCCAGTATGTCATTTAATTTTAGTCGTGTAGAAATTTGTGTCGAATTAGTGTCACCACAGACTGTCGAACTCGAAGTCGAACACGAATCTGGTACAAGAGGACCGATTTTCTTCACATTTATGTGAAGTGTATGTGTGTCAGAGAACATTTGTACTAGGTTCGTGTTCGAGTTCGACAGTGTGTGGTGATACTTACACGAGCGCGTTGGGATATATTACTCGTATTTTTTTTTGTAGTTACATATATCTCATATCCCATTACTATTGTTCTCATAACTTCTTGGGCTCAAGGTTCCCCCACTTACTTCCGAAAACCTGGAAGAGGTGGTTTTCTTGACAATTTATTTTCCACAGCATCTTACAAGTACTCAGCATCTCAAAATCCGTTTGTTCTTCACGTTTTGAGTGGGTGCGATACAACGTCCTCCCTGTTTAGATTTGGTAAAATTGGTGTACTTTGTTTGATAACAAACCAACACTGCATGAATTTGCAAATAACTTCAGAAATCCTAACGCCATTTCTGGCGGTTATTTCTGAAGCAGAAGAGCGTATACTTGCTCTGTATGGCGGTGACACAACAAAAACATTATACGCTTTGCGATACCAGATATTATCGAAGTCTACTACAAGTAACAAGTTGAATCTTTCGAAGCTGCCATCGACACAGGATGCAGCTTTTTACCACATCTTCCGTACTTATCGCCAAGTTCGGACATGGCTGGGCAAAATTAAAAACTTACTCGACTGGGGATGGAGAAGGAACAGTTATGACCTTGCTCCTACTAAAACCACCAACGATCCAGCTCCTCAATCAATCCTGATCTACATTTTCTTTAAGTTCAAAAAAAGGCGGCAATAGGGCCTATAGTTGTAGAAAGGGCGACATAAATAAATGAAACATAAAATAAATAGCTGGCGCAACAGTTCAATCTGAACCATGATCTCAAGATGAGTTAGCATCATCTCATTTTCTAGATAATGACGGTGTGTCTTGTGCAGAGGTGTGTAATCAACAACATGCTCAACCGAGTTATTTACCCCCTAGATGTGTACTTATTTAACAGCTGGCGCTCATAGACCGACACGTAAATCAACTTTTTTTTATCGAAAACTACAGCATTCAGTAGGAATCGAACTGGCGCCCAGTGCGTAGAATAATAATATGCTAACCGTTGGGCAATCTGGACTACTCGGTCTAAAGTGCTCCGTAATTTGTAGAAACTGTTGTGGACAAAGCTGTAACAACAAAGCGGACATAATAGTTAATAATTATGAAGAGGACGGTCCGACTGAACTGTTTATTGAAAAAGTTACCGCGTAACTAGCTGAGTCTTCAAGACTACACAAAAATAAACGTACCAAAATATAAGTTTTCTAAATTATTGCTTTATTGATACTATACGATAATAATATATAGATATTACCAGTATTAAATACTATAGATTTTAAGAGAGAAGAGAGAGTTTAAGTCCTTGAGTGCCGAAAAAGTAATGCGCGTGCGCACGGAATCTGTTGTCGTTAACAATAAAGGAGAAGATGTCGAAATACGCTCGCCTGTTTAACGTTTATAATTGCCGTAGACGACAAAGTTTCTACATCTTGCTAAAACTCTCTACTACTCAAGACAACTTTCTCTACGAAGACGTACCGTTTTCGGGGTAATAGAACAAAAATCTCGACAAAACTATCAAAAAAGTATGTTTTTCTTCAAAAATATTCAAATTTGATGGCGCATAACTCTTAAGATAACAGTTTTACAGAAAATCTTAGTACACCAAAGTTATAGCAAATTTAATGCTCTACAACTTTGTGATAAGTTGTTTATCTAAGAGATGCATATTTAAAAAGATGCAATAAAGTAAAAAATGACCGAAAATTTTTTTCGGGGTGCCGTAGGGAATGCACAAAGGGTGGAAGGTGGATTCTGAACTACGGGACCGACCTCTATAAGATATCAAAAAATTAGAACTACTGAACCTTTTGCAAGGCAATACTCGTATGCCTCTATTGCGCGGACTATTAGCGAATCATGATAGGTTTGGTTAATGTATAACACTTACTTTATTAATATGTTTTTCCTTATATTCTCAAGGTAAATTATTTTATTGTCTTCGAAGTCCATAGCATGCTTGCCAATTATTTGATGTCTAACCATATTTATCGTGCCAGTACCCCCATTTAAAAATTATAATTTCTGCCACTCCTGCACGAGTACTTAATTCGAGAATGGAGCACCAAATCAGCACTTAATTAATACTTATATTATATGCTTATTTGGAAGTCGATATATGCGGTTTAAAAAAGTGTCTGTTATTTGGGGGGTCTCTTATATGAGTGGTGTCTCTTATATGGGGGTGCTAGCTTGACGTTACGCTAGCAACACCATACAAGATAACCAATTGTGAAGATTCAGCTGGAGCGCTAAGTTTATGGGTAGAGCAAAATATGACAAGCTACGGCGAATATCAAATAGAATAATTAGACGTAAGAAACGTAAATACTTTGACGAGCAGTTGCGGAATATAAATGAAAACTTAGCTAATAGGAACACCAGACAAGCGTACAAACTAGTAAATACAATTAAGAACGGCTACCAACCTAGGACTAGCCTTTGTAAGGACAAGGATGGAAACATCATCAGCGACACCGATATCATTAACGAACGATGGGCCTCTTATTTTGAAGAGCTTCTGAACCTACCATCTAACATCCCCACACAAGAAGCTCTCTACGATATTGTAGATATGGGTCCACCCATACCACCCCCGACAGTAGAGGAAGTTGATTTCGCGTTGCGGTCACTAAAACGAAATAAACCGCCGGGCGCAGACGAGATTCCAGCTGAACTGCTAAAATTCGGTGGAAGGAGTCTAGTTGATGCCATTTATCAATTACTCCTGCAAGTATGGGAGGACGAGGAGATCCCAGACGATTAGCGCAGAAGCATCATCTGTCCAATTCACAAAAAGGGATATAAACTGCGGTGTGAGAATTACAGGGGCATATCACTAGTTTGTACGTCCTATAAAATTTTGACGAAAATTCTGGAAAATAGAATAAAACCGTACGCAGAACGAATCATTGGCGAATATCAAAGCGGTTTCAGACCTGATCGCTCCACAACCGATCAGCTCTTCACAGTCAAACTGATACTCCAGAAGTGCTGGGAATACAACGTAAACGTATACCAAATCTTTGTCGACTTCAAGAAGGCATACGACAGTATCGATCGTGGAGTACTGTACAACATCGTGCTGCAATTTGGGATACCGGCCAAATTAGTGCGACTGACTAAGATGACGATGACCAACTCCGTCTCACAAGTCAGGATCCAGAATAGACTTACTGATCTATTTAAATCACGCACTGGTTTGAAACAGGGCGATGGACTGGCACCGACGCTCTTCAACCTTGCACAGGAATACGTTATTCGGGCCATGAATATGGACAACAGCAAGACGCTACTCATCAAGTCGACACAATTAGCAGCGTACGCCGACGACATCAACATCATGTCCCGAAAATTGGCTGACGCAGAAGAACTTCTGCATACGCTCGATACCGCTGCAAAGGAAGTTGGATTAGGTATTAACGAGGGTAAAACTAAAATAATGATGCAATCGGTGACAAGGACACCTGCACAATCGAGCATCAATGTGGGGGACCTCAACATCGAGTTCGTGAACAACTTCATTTACCTGGGTTGCAACTATTGTCAAGGGACGCCAACGAAATCAAGCGACGGATACAGTTAGCTAGTAAGACTTTTTTCTCGGTTCTCCCCATAATGAAATCGAAGCATGTGCACAGAAACACGAAGCTCCACGTGTACAAAACCATTATACGACCAGTGCCATGCTATGGCTGCGAAGCATGGACCCTAACTCAAGCCTGCGGAAACTTGCTAGACACATTTGAACGTAAGGTTCTACGGCGAATTTTCGGGGCTGTTTGCGGTCAAGATGGATGGCGCATCCGGTACAACCATGAGTTGTATGAACTGTACGATGAGCTGCAAGTCTCGAAAATCGTCAAACTACAAGGGCTTCAATGGGCAGGGCATGTACACAGAATGGACGACGATGGCATGCCTAAGAGAGTAATGAATGCAGAACGAGTCGACGGAGCGAGACTGCGAGGGCGACGGAGATCTCGTTGGGAGAGCTCAGTAGGTTTGGACGCCGCGCAGCTACTGGGTTTCCAAAATTGGAGGACGCGTTCACGTGACCGAGATAATTGGAGAACAATGATCCAGGCGGCCAAGGCCCGACGTCGGGCTCTCGCACCACTATGATGATGACCTACTTAGCACCTAATTCTGCGATATGTTTCATCTCGATTTTCCGTTGTGGGGGTACTAGCTTTACGTCAAGCTAGCACCCCCCATATAAAATACTCAATTGTGGCAATTCGGCTGGAGCACTATATTTTTGAGTCACCTAATTCTGCGATAAGGACGTCCAATTTTCCCAATTCATTCTTCTCCATTCGCCTGTGCAGAGCTGGACGCCTATGTTGGCTTAAGCGAAATCATTCTAGAATATCAGATTATCACTGGTCTTTCAATATTGCTTCTTAGCCCAATAGTTTAATAAAACTCTTCTACCTTTTAGCTCCACTGACGTTTCGCTATTTATTCCATAGCATCTTTAGAGTTATTAACTTAAAATTAATTTTAACTATTGTTTATTCATCTGAGTATTAATTTGCTATTTATTTAAAAAATTGTCAATTGTACACTGACATGATGAAAATTTAGTAAATTAATAAATAAATGGCGAAGCTTCAGTGGATGAAAACCTGAAAAATCGAAGAGTTATTTACCTAATGGGCTGGTACAGTGACAATAAAAGGACTATTAAGGTAAATTGGTAGAATAGAAGGATATTTGATAAGATATCAAATAAGAATTATTTTCAGAATAAATCGTAAAAAAATCTATGTCACTATCCCATATTGCAACTCGCGTAAATGTAAATTGAAAGAAAGCTCTCCTATTTACCATTTAGCTAAAAGCACTTAGTTTTGGAAATTTTTATGATGCTTGACTTTGGAGCTCTGAACACCTCCGAGAGAACTGAAATTGGTAGTATTGTTTAGCAGTAGTAACGAGATTTCCTACACCAAATCCTAACCTTATTAATACACAGGATACCGAAAAATTATTGCACACGAGTTTCTCCACAATTCTAAATAGAAAGTTCTAATCAAAAATTATTCAGCATTTTTTTACGATTTTTTAAACCTACTACAGGCTGCCTAAATGTTCTAATACACGAGACGCGCTTATGCATTCGCGTAATTTTTACCCAATGAGCGTAAACGCGGCTAGTGCTTACACAAGCTTTTGATTTACGCGTTCGAAGCGAGCCGAAAGGCTATCGCAACGCGGAAATAATGAATGACGACGATGTGTATACATGAGTCGACAGCGAATGTACTGTCAGAAATATTATTATATGAATTAAAATTACACATAGGATACTGGTTTTTTTTACTTAATTCTCGTATACCCTACGTGCCATTTAGAGCTGACCTAAACCTTTACCAAAAATAACTCGCCATTCCAAATCCGGGAAGAGCCCTCAGAGACTCACCTTGCTGCTTGCAACCACCTACCACAAACAAGTTGGCAAGGATTTTACGCGATCTTACGATTCCAACGAATTTTCACGCGTCGATTATGAGAAGCGTATTTACGCTTCGGTACGCTTCATCAGCTAATAAGTTACGCGATGCCGTAAACCCGTTTTTTGTTTACATGGGACGGGAATCGTAGATTTGACGCGTCCAACGGGTTTATGCTTCTCGTGTATTATAACTTTTACTTATTAACTATTAAATTATCATACTAAAATTATCGGAAGTTTCGTAAGTACGCGTAATTTAAAAATTATTGTCCATTGACAAAAAATGGGAGAACGTATGATTAAAATCGAGTCCTTTAAATATGTATATTTTAGACATTTTCCTAGAAATACTGTTGCGACTCTTAAATCATTTTTAACGGAAAGCGTCAGCCATTGAAATTTCAAATTCATATTAAAATTCAATCTTCGCTTTAAAACGGTGTGCGAGATTCATCGACGTAACGTTTTTAATCCAAATCTCGGACGAGGATAATTAATGATGTCTCCTTATCTCCCCCTTGTTTTAATGCAGACAGATATCGTACGCAAGAATTAAGAAAATAAAAACATATACATATAAATCTCTAATAGGACTGAATGATATTCTTGGAGCTGGGGAAAACTAGGATCAGATACACCGTCGACGTCCGACATTTTATCGCTGAAGGAATTTGAAAAGGAGTTTGGCAATTGGAAAGGGACTTTCAAATACAACAAAGCAATTCTATGCTAAAGATACATCAATTCGGGGACGACTTCTATTCGTTTCCATTGTGTCGTCATGGAGGTGGAAGGTGTTTCTTACAGAAGACGTGAGGGTCGATGGGTGGCGACCAAAAAGACGACATGAGAACGCTTTAAATTAAAATGAGAGCTAGTCTCTTTGCACTTTAATTTCACATTCCCTTCAGGCTAAGTCATTTATCATTTTGACTTCGGTTATCTGAAATAAGATCGCATTGAGGGAGTTTTATACCACTGTGCTCTTTTTTTGTCGTATTTTTCTTGGTCTCGGTCTCGAGTGCTTCTTTGGCTCCATAGAAGCTACACGTATATTGCTTTCTTTGTGTGATGATGTTTTCTGTTAAAATCACCAAGACCCTATCTCCATCCACCTTGAAGTATTATCTTTTGTCGAGCTCATTTCAGATACGACAAGGACCACTGGAAATTCTTCGCTTATTTCGGTATCCTGAAGCCAGTTGCGAAATATATCAACATGAGCATTGCGATGGAGATATTCGCTTCCTCTACATTCTTTTCATGTTGTAAGAGTTATTTTATCCTTTCTGGAGATAAATCCAAAGCGGAATTTCCAACCTAATTACGGAAGTTACATTAACCTACAAACTGTCAATGGTCTTTTCCGAGATGATTCTCATCCATATCTGTTGAGTTATTCGAAATACAGGTAATGTTATGTGAGGCAAAATTAACACAAGATTTATTAAAAATGAATTGGAGTATCAGTAGTCGTCATTTATTATCTTGTATTATACGAATTCATCAATTCGTCGAAGGCGTGGGTTTAATTTTCAGGTAAAGAGATTTGGAAAATTGTAGATAATTATGTCCAGAACTAATCCCCAACTAAAAAGGGTTAATAGTACCCAAATGAGATTAGAAAGCAGCATTTCTAAAAGTATTGAATCGAAACTCAATCTTCAAATTTGAGATAGTTTTTGGAATTCTTCCTGTTTAATTTGGCTTTCACACGAAATTGGGGTGAACACCAAAAATTTATTGTCAAACAAGTTTAAAACGACGACGTTTGGATCCTTAAAATGGTCGTATACATTTCTTTGGAATAATTTTCGTCCGTGGAAAGTTGCAAACGGCAATAAAGTGAATTGTCGGACTATGGAATTTGTCGTTTATTTGGGAATTTTGCTTTTCATTTCAATTTGTTTAATTGATATCTTAGGAAATTAAAGTTTAGAAGAAGTTTGGTGAAAAGCATGATTTCCTCCTATAATAGAGATCGAATAGACAAAATTGCAAACAAAGTTGTCTGAGCTATATAAAATGGTAGGGGAACATTTTATATAGCTCATAAATCAAAAACGTCTTCAAGAGTGTTTGCCGGCGCTTTCACACGGAACGCACGGTGCACGAGATTCTAGCACAAAGAACCGGTGGCCTGTGAGCTTTCTATAGGAGTGCAATTTTGCCGTTAGAAAGTGTGTGACATTTTAATCGTTTGATAATTTTTGTTGATATTAAATTGAAGCGTAGTCCCTGTTGACATCCACCGATTTGACAAGTTTCACTAAACTGGCCTTTCCCATTAAAGAGTTATTTTGCTTACGAAATTATGCTGTTATATGGATTCAATTTTAGAACCGAAAGATGGATTTTACTAAGTCCTCATAACGCCCACCAACTACACAAGTTTGATTCAGCTGGCTTTCATTATAGAGGTGTTTTGAGTCCAAAATTTTGACAGTATACATATATAGTAGCTGTAAGTGCCTCCGCAGGGTCGTCTGATATTCGGCACGTCTGCGGTTCCAACCCTGCCCGTCTGCATTCCCACATGACGAGCGACGCCCTGCACTGGACACGGGTCCATTGCAACTCGGCGAGTCTGCGACGCGATCCGGTATTAAGCATGGGTGTTGTTATGGATTCTTATTAGCACGAATATGATTGTGAAGTTGGGGAATTTCGGCAATATGTCGCCTAAGCAGAGGTGAAAGGAGGAGTGCACATGAGTGTCGGTGAAAGCATTTAAATCCTCTGGCGTGCCGAAATGGACTTTATTGTACATGAAGTGGAATACGGGCGATATGGCTGTCGCATGATGCGAGGTGAAAGGAGGAGTACACACACAGGAATGTCGATGATAGCATTTTAACCCTCTGGCGTGGCGAAATGGACCTTTCTGTGCATGGAGCGGAACATGGGCGATTTGGGTGCCGCCTGGTTCAAGATGAAAGGAGGAGTGCACAGAAGTGCCGATGAAAGCATTTCATCCCTTTCGCAAGGTGAAATAGACCGTTTTGTATTATACATGGAGCGGAACATGTGCAATATGGTTGTCGCATGAGTCGATGTGAAAGGAGGAATGAAGACGAGTGCTAGTTAACGCATTTTAGCCCTTTAGTGAGGCGAAAAGGGCTCTTTTATACATAAAGCGAAACATTGGCAATATGGTTGTCGCGTAATTCGAGGTGAAGGAGAAGTGCATAGAAGTGTTGGTGAAAGCATTTTAACCCTTTGGTGAGGCGTAAAATACCTTTTAGGCATGAAGCGGGAAATGGGTGATATGAGTTGCGTGGTTCGAGGTGAAAGGAGGAGTGCACAGGAGTGTCGGTGAAAGCACTGTAACCTTTTTTAAATACGCTTTGCGATGACAGAATATGGTGTTTCTACACGCTATATAATCGAGTGAAATATTTTTTTTATTACACAGGGTATTCGAATTCGGCGAGATTACTGTGTCCGTGGCGCTCAGATAGCAGAATTAAAAAAAGTCAAATTATTTTGGCAGCAAATTAATTTTAGGGTGAATTAGTGCAAACACAACTCGAATTCGGATCGTAGAATTTTATAAGAAGAAACCATCATACGATCAGTGCTACGCTATGGCTTTGAAATCTGGACCTTACACAAGCCTCCGGAAACGTGATACACACATTTGAATGAAAGGTCCTTCGGCGAATTTGCGGAGCAGTTTATGACTGAAATGGATGGCGCATCATTTACAACCATGACCCAACTAGCATTTTTCGTTCCCATGACGTAGCTTCTTCTCCAGTTTTTCCATTAAAAGTAGCAATTACGGTGACTCGGTTCCTAATAGGTATAATGTTGGCACCAATATGTCACTAAAATGGGGAATGGACTGATTAGTGATTGTTTACCCTTTTGCCACAAATCTTGTGTCGTCTCTTGACACGTCCGAAACTTATAACTGCGTATACCTCAAGACGTAACTGGTACTTTATTTTATACCCTTTTCCAATACAAACATTCTTGTGAATGTGTAAGTTAGGAAGACGAGTGCAATTCAATAAATGCAATACTAATGAACTGTATCCTATAAACATGTTAAGTTGTGTTGTTGGCCCTAACATCTATGTTATCCCAGCTGTCAGATGAAGAAATTATTTACCTCATATTATCATTAGAAAACTATTATCAATACCATACAAATTTGTAGGCCAAGGAAATTTTCGAAAAATTACAACGCCTTTCAAATATTCTTTAAATTTCGAAGTAGAATATGGAAAAATTAATAAAATCAAATTGTGTTTTTTTTATACTCTAGATGAAATCTGAGAGTATTATAAGTTTGCCACAAAGTTTGTAACGCTAAGAAATAAGGCACGCAGAAAAAAATGAATGATACAGAAGTTCATATTATCACTCGAATATCTCAAAACCGGATGTCCGTCTGTCCGTCTGTCCGTCTGTCCGTCCGTCCGTCCGTCTGTCCGTCCGTCCGTCCGTGACCTCTCTAGCTCGAGAACGCGTTGAGCTATGAAGTTCAAATTTTGCACACGTTATTTTTGACAAAAAATGAAGGCTAAGTTCGTGAACGGGCTAAATCGCTTCACCCCTTCTACCCCCTCCCATACAAAATGACACATTTTTGAAAATTTACAATAATCAGATTTTCTCAGAAACTATAAAACATATTGCTTTGAAATTTTTAAAATATCACTTTTATGATAATTGTAACCTATGTTATAAAACTTATTGTAATCCTCACCCTCCTTCTACCCCCTCCCATACAAACTGCACTATTTCATGAAATACGTTAAGCCAATTTACTCAGTACGTATACAATTTATCGGGCTGAAATTTTGTACTTAACACTTAATTAACAATATCAGTTAGATTCAAAAAAATTAATCGGTTACCCTTACTCCGTCTACCCCCTCCCATACAAAATGACACATTTTTGATAATTTACAATAATCAGATTTTCTCAGAAACTATAAAACATCTTGCTCTGAAATTTTGAATATATCACTTTTATGATAATTGTAACCTACATTATAAAATTTATTGTAATCCTCACCCTCCTTCTACCCCCTCCCATACAAACTGCACTATTTCATGAAATACGTCTTAACGTCTTAACGACTTACGTCTTACGTCTTAACGATGCATCCGAGATTGCAACCAAAATTATTTATTGGCTTTAACCAGGTTCAAATTCATCTAGAGTATTGCATGATTGGGGTTTACCCCAATCGTAGTTCTTTTATGTTTATACTCTAGATGAAATCTGAGAGTATTATAAGTTTGCCACAAAGTTTGTAACGCTAAGAAATAAGGCTCGCAGAAAAAAATGAATGATACAGAAGTTCATATTATCACTCGAATATCTCAAAACCGGATGTCCGTCTGTCCGTCTGTCCGTCTGTCCGTCTGTCCGTCTGTCCGTCTGTCCGTCTGTCCGTCTGTCCGTCCGTCCGTCCGTGACCTCTCTAGCTCGAGAACGCGTTGAGCTATGAAGTTCAAATTTTGCACACGTTATTTTTGATAAAAAATGAAAGCTAAGTTCGTGAACGGGCTAAATCGCTCCACCCCTTCTACCCCCTCCCATACAAAATGACACATTTTTGAAAATTTACAATAATCAGATTTTCTCAGAAACTATAAAACATATTGCTTTGAAATTTTTAATATATCACTTTTATGATAATTGTAACCTATGTTATAAAACTTATTGTAATCCTCACCCTCCTTCTACCCCCTCCCATACAAACTGCACTATTTCATGAAATACGTTAAGCCAATTTACTCAGTACGTATACAATTTATCGGGCTGAAATTTTGAACTTAACACTTAATTAACAATATCAGTTAGATTCAAAAAAATTAATCGATTACCCTTACTCCGTCTACCCCCTCCCATACAAAATGACACATTTTTGATAATTTACAATAATCAGATTTTCTCAGAAACTATAAAACATCTTGCTTTGAAATTTTGAATATATCACTTTTATGATAATTGTAACCTACATTATAAAATTTATTGTAATCCTCACCCTCCTTCTACCCCCTCCCATACAAACTGCACTATTTCATGAAATACGTTAAGCCAATTTACTCATTACCTATACAATTTATCGGGCTGAAATTTTGTACTTAACACTTAATTAACAATATCAGTTAGATTCAAAACCAGGTTCAAATTCATCTAGAGTATTGCATGATTGGGGTTTACCCCAATCGTAGTTCTTTTATGTTTTTTTTTATAATTTAGGGTTTTCTTGCCTTAAACTAATATTAATAAAAAAAATTAAATTAATGAATTAATAATAAAATCAGAAAATAATGCCACTAAAATGTTCCAACTGCCACTATGCTGGAACGTTCTCGAGCTACGTTACAGGATTTCTTAGGATGAAGTTGCCACTCTAGTACCAAAAACGTAGCAGCAACTTCATATAGTGGCAGAATCGAAAACTATGGTATTTGCTACTTAAAATATTACTTGGGTGAGGTTTACGAACTGTACAATGAGCTGGAAATTGGAGGAGGATGGTCAAACTACAACGTCTACAATGGGCAAAACACATAAAACGAATGACAATGACCGCATGCCTATGATAATATTCAATGGACGACGCGTGGACGGACACAGCTGCGAGGAAGACCGAGAGTTCGTTGGAAAGACTCAATAGATGAGGACGCCAAACAACTGCTGGGCGTCAAGAAATGGAGGACGAGGTCACTTGACCGGGATAATTCGAGGACAATGATCCAGGCGGCCAAGGCCCGACGTCGGGCTATTGCGCCTCGATGATGATGATAATGAATCCGATTGCGACGAAATATGGCGAAAATAGATTGACACCCATACATCGCCTAGCTCTATGTAGTTGAAATAAAGAACCTTTTTTCCCCTATCGGGGGGTAGTTTTCCGCCAGATAAACTACCAGATTCGTCGTTTATAATCCATCCGCAATGGGCGGATGAGCAGACAACCATCCAAACCAAACCACAACCAAAATGCGAAGACTTTCGAAAGCCGTGTATTCATTCTGTAGGCGCACCGATACGACACGACACATATTGGAAAAACTGGGTGAAAATATGACTTTTAATTCATTCGGTTTAGTTTGAAATTCAGTTTAAATTTGGTGATCATTGTTAGCATCCACCAGGCTCTGGTTTAGCCTACATCAAAAAGCGATTTTCAAAAAGGTCATAAATTGTTTTTTTTTTTGCATAACAGCAACAATTAAGAAACCGAAAAATAGAGGGCTACACCCGCAATCCGAGGGTTTTGTACTGTCCCATGCCAATAGGAAATGAACTGTCCTACTCTTGGAGATGCTAAACCATTCATGTTAAGACGATATAGCAAATTGCCCCCCCCCCCCCCCCCCCTTTCGCTTCTCCCTCTTCTCCCACCAATCTTTACCCTTTTGAAAATGGTTAACTCTGATTCGCTCTACGAAAAACAATATGCAAGTATGTGTAATGAACCATATTATGGTCTGGTAGTGCTGCTTCCACCGGCAGATCTATGGCAGCACCTGATGAGTAAGGATCTGTCGGTGGTACGAAACCAGAGGCCGAGGGTCCCATTACACCCGGACCCAGATTCGACTGCGTGGGCGTCTAAGCCGTCCGCAACCATTCCATCCTCATCGACTATTTTTTTAATTCCCCATTTTTACCTCCCCTGTTTGTGTTGTCTTCTCCAGGCCTATGAATTTTTGTAATACGTAAAGGACAGGGGCAACGAGCGGCGAAAACCCCGCCCACATCTCCCAAACTGAGCTACAGCAAGCATAGGCCGCTGCTTAGCTCGTTGAGGGGCCTTTTTCTTCGCCAGATAGCACGGCCCGACCTTCACGGTCATTATGCTACCTAAGGCTCCGTCCCCACGGGCATCTTCGGATGCCCACCAAACCGTCCATTACATGTGTTGTACTCGTAGTACTATGTAGTATGTACAAGATACCTGTTGTGTACATATTTTGTATGGATGATTTCAAAATGACCAAATTTAAATGAATGCACTACTATTAGTTATTTAATAATTGACTAAATATTAAGTGATTGTTACAAAACTTGGAGATATTATTGCCCATGGTGTGGATTATCGATGGCCATCAATATTTTCGATCTCGGATGAGTTTGAGAAATGCAGGGATGTGCTAACTGTAACTATAGAAACATGTTATTATTAACTTATTTTGAGAAGATATCAAAATTCCATAATTTTTTTGTTTTCTATGCTAGTTGAAAGCAACCTTCCTGTATGTTTTCATATTTCTAAGTGTAACGGACTTGAAATGGTAAGGGTGTGGGACAAATTATGATCTCATATTTTCCCCGCTACCTCTTTTCCCCCTTTTTCAAATTTGATGAAAATACCAAGAATGGAATGTACTCGGTGTTACGTATACCTTTCTCATGATACCCCACTTGCCTATACCAGATGAAAAACAAAATTTTGACTTTCATTTCCCCTCTAGTTGACCTATTACGACGAATCGCTATCTTCGGCGAATTATAGTAATTCCACACATTCCTACAAAATTTCATGTATGTAGCTTCAGCCGTTCGTAAGATATTCTATGGACAGACGGACAGACGGACAGACATTTGACCGATTTCATAAGGGTTTTGTTTTTTACTACAAAACCCTAGAAATTAATATTTAGCTGGAACCTGATAGTAACTTTTTAAGCTTATGTTCCGGTTAAGTTAACTTGGTAAATGCGAATGCTGTTTAACCAAAACGTAGATCCATTCAATTATTGTACATACTTCATTTTCCCCCGACTATAAGTCCAGGAAATCCATTTTGTCAATTAAACAATTAGTGAGCAGAAAAGTTATCCCTTTAATTGCATTTACTTTGCCGTCTCTCGAGTTTTTAATTTAATTTGAAAATTCAAATCAATTTAAATCGCTCTCAGGTAACTTGAAACGCAATTTTCTTTCACTTAGCAATGCTCCGTTGCAAACTTATCAATCTTAAACGGGCGGAGGAACGTCTTTTGCATATTTAATTTGGTCCGCAACCCTTCTTCTATTGGCCTTTCGAATATTGTATGCTCATCCACCATTTTGACCACTTTTGGGTGTTTTTCAGGACGCAGAACTTTAAAAGTTGATCCATTTTTACAAGTACATGGGGACGTTCCGGGTCCAGTACGAAATGCCGAGCTGACTGGTTAATTTGAATTTCATTCAGGAATTCCACACCATCGTCACCTACTGTCAGATACCAGCAACTCGCCTGGCCAAACATCATAAACTCGGAGTTAATAAAGTTTAAATTTAATAAACTGGTCTTGTGGAGACAGGTGGTGGAGACTGGGACGATGGGCAGGCAATGCTGGTATTGCTCAACTTGAATTTCGAGAGTTTAATTGGCTTAAGTGAAATTTGCCTGTGTATAGAGTGGAAATTAATTTTCCACATAAATTATTAACACAAAACATGACAGCAGCTAAATTTATGATTTGCTTAATGTGACTGCCGCTAATTAGGTAAGCGAGTCTGTTTACATTAAACGAACTTAATTTAATTAGTAATAATGCTATGTAGGATCCGAAGACAATGTAGACTTAGCAGCTAAATATTTACTAAAAAACTGACTGGTTCTAAGTTAGATTGTAACTTGTAATTATTGTAGGTACGCATAACATAATCGGCAAACGAAAGCCACATCTGGTGTGTTCTGTGTTAACGTTGTCATACCATTCATATAAGTCAAAGGGTTTTCATACAAGAAAATAGTAACGCTTATTGGAGACTTCATATAGGCATGACTATAGGTATACAGGGTACACAATTCGGACGTATATCTGCAGCTCGCTACCAACCCAGGACTAGCCTTTGTAAAGAAAACATAAAGAATCAACAAACGTTGGGCCTCTTATTTTGAAGAGCTTCTGAACCTACCATCTAACATCCCTACACAAGAAGCTCTCGACGCTATTGTTTATCTAGGCCCACCCATACAAACCCCGAGAGTAAAGGAAATTGATCTACCGTTGCAGTCACTAAATCGAAATAAAGCGCCAAGTGCTGACGAGATTCCAGCTGAACTGGTAAAATTTGGTGGGACGGGTATAGGTAATGCCATACACCAATTACTCCTGCGAGTATGGGAGGACGAGGTGATCCCAGAAGCATCATCTGTCCAATCCACAAAAAGGGAGATAAACTGCGGTACTGCACTAGTTTGTACGTCATATAAAATTTTGACGAAAATTCTGGAAAATAGTATAAAACCGTACGCAGAATGAATCATTGGCGAATATAAAAGCGGTTTCAGACCTGGTTGCTCCATATCCGACAAGCTCTTTACGGTCAAACTGATACTTCAAAGGTGCTGGGAATACAACGTAGACGTATGCCAAATCTTTGTCGACTTCAAGCAGGCATAAGACAGTATCGATCGTTGAGTACTGTACAACATCATATTGCAATTTGGTGTACCGGCAAAATTAGTGCGACTGACAAAGATGACGATAACCAACTCCGTCTCTCAAGTAAAGATACATAATAGACTTGGATTGGGAGGGAGGGCCGTGGATCATGTTGAAACCACAAGCACTGCGACCATGGGTCTATTGTGCTGAATAATAGACTTACTGATCTATTTGAAACAGACACTGGTCTGAAACAGGGTGATGAACTGGCACCGACGCTCTTCAACCTAGCACTGGAATACGCTATTCGGGCTATGATAATGGACAACAGCAATACACTATTCATCAAGTCTACATAATTAGTAGCGTACGCCGACGACATCAATATCATGTCCCGAAGATTGGCCGACACAGAAGAACTTCTGCATACGCTCGATACCGCTGCAAAAGAAGTTGGACTACGTATTAACGAGGGTAAAACTAAAATAAAGATGCAGTCGACAAGGACACCTGCATAATCGAGCATCGATGTAAGTGACCTCAACATCGAGTGAACAGCTTCATATACCTGGGCTGCAACTTGTCAAGAGACGCCAACGAAACTAACGAAATCAAGCGACGGATACAGTTAGCTAATAAAACTTTTTCCTCGGTTCTCCCCATAATGAAATCGAGGCATGTGCACAGAAACACGAAGCTCCGCGTGTACAAAACCATTATAGACCATTATGCTATGGCTGCAAAGCATGGGCCCAATTCAAGCCTCCGAGAACATGCTAGACACATTTGAACGTACGGTTCTGCGGCGAATTTTCAGGGCTGTTTGCGATCGAGATGGATGGCGCATCCGGTGCAACGATGAGTTGTATGAACTGTACGTTGAGCTGGAAGTTTCGAAAATCGTCAAACTACAACGACTTCAATGGGCAGCGCATGTACAACGAATGGACGATGATCGCATAACAAACAGAGTAATGAACGCGCGACGAGTCGACGGAGCTAGATTGCAATGACGACCGAGATCTCGTTGGGAGAGCTCAATATATATGGACGCCGCGCAACTACGGGGCTTTTAAGATTGGAGGACGCGGTCACGTGACCGAGATAATTGAAGGACGACGATCCAGGCGGTCAAGGCCCGACGTCGGGCTGTCGCGCCACTATGATGATGATGAGGTAGCGGGATGCCAAAATGTCCTTGACTCTGACTGAAGTTAGACTTCGTCCGGCCCTGATAGTTTGCATTGAATTATAAGCGAATATATCTTCAAAGAGAACGAAAAACTAACTAAAACTAAACTAATATATTGTAATAAGCGTATTGAAAGATTTGGATTGGGAGGTATCAGTATTCACAAAAAAAATGCGTATATTTTGAGTCCTAGATGGTTTAGGACACGGTCGCAATACTTAACCCAACCTACCCTTGGCCAAAGCCTGCGACCAGAAAATTAAGCTCAAGTTCCCTAATGCAACCCGAAACAAGTCTTATTCTACATTTTTCAATGTAGCAAAGTGCAAACATAATTGATTTATTAAGTTCGCATCCTGGCCCTTTTCAGATAAATTGTATTACAAGATAATGTCATAATTCGAATTCATAGCAATATTTTAATTACGTGTGATTTTTCGGATTAACTAAAGCTAGTGGACAACGCATGTTCAATTCAGGAGGCATATACGAAACATATGAGGTGCATGCTAGCAACTGCACTTCCGAAAAGTGCATATGATATCGAAACGTCAACAAGGCATAGAAATGGTAGAAGTGTTGACGCGCCCATGCCTCGGAGGGGTCAAGGCAATTAACACATTCTATCATATAGTATTATGTAATGTATGTTACAAGAAAATCCTGCCTAACTCTTGATGTGCGCACATAACTAGTGTAGAGTAAGCATGTTTATAAATAAGTTATACTCAATTGCCCTAACCCCTTGTGGGGCATAGCACGTCAACTGTTCCATGTGGCCCAGTTGGCATAAACTGGTTTCGGAGAATGCAGTTGCCAGCATGCACCTCCTGCACATCCATGGCCACGTTTGTCGTCGTGAACGGAATAAATAAGTTATGGGTAATCGGAAATATGTTTATATGCGAGGCAATGCCCTATGCGTAATTTCATGCTTATGTATAAATACAAAAATTAATTATTGGTGAAGTAGAAAATACAATAAAAAATCTAATAAAAAGATTTAGGGAAAAGGTTTAAGCGTTATTGTGGATTAAGTAATTGCTTAAGTAATCGTTGTTGTTGCAGTTGTTGAGTAAAGAATAGAATAAATAGTTACACGTTGTAATATCCTTTATTGATGAAAAGTGCCGGACTACGGATGGTCCGGTGGTACTTTAACAACTGATCTTATTTCTGTAATCGATTCGCTTAAATACTATTCCTGATCAACACCTTAAGCCTAATGAGCTACTAGGGAAAATACATCACATTTTACCCTTTGACTCATTTGTCTTATCTCTGAATGAAGTCCTCTATAGTTATTCCCATACACAAAACTGAAGATATTATTTATATCTAATGATAACAAGGTCATTAGTCTGAATGGAAATGATGGTGTGAAGTATTATGACTCATATTTGAATCTGTTTTTGAAAACGGGATTGTTATTGATATTCCAATATTATCATGAATTTGACAACCCAAATTCATTGGTGATAACTCATGCATCATTTCGATGTATATCTTGACGACACATGCGATGGATTGCTGACTACGTGGATATCCAGTATAACGGGTTCTAATTGTACTGGACTATAAGAGTAGCGCAGTAGTATTCGTAAACATGTAGTACATCTACATGTAGCAGTAATATTCGTAAACATGTAGTACTTCTATTTAGTTTCGCAGGTCGTGGTACGCAGATGTGTAAATTATTACGGTGGCTTCCTAGTCTGTTTCTCCCTTTTGACTGATGTCCACCAAGAGCCAAGTATTACTTTAAATAATTGTACTCAGGTAGATATTCCGAATGCATATTAATACTGGTTAAATTGCCCTTTTTTTTCGGTTTTTTCCAGGGAATGCCGGACACCCGTGATTTGTGGTTAGGGCAGTTTGCCAATTCATTGATGGCCTGGTAATTCCATTTGGGTGCTTTTTATATTATATAATATATCCAGTTATAATATATTTACTACTTTGCCTTAACCCCTAGCGGGGCATAGCGCGTCAACTACTCCTGCGCGCCATCGTACTCTGTTCTGGGCAATGGGGCGCAACTCCCCAAAAGACTTACCCAGTACCTGACACTCCTTTGCCACAGATCGACGCCATGTGATTCGAGGACCCCCTCTTGGTCGGCCTTGGTTGGAAATGGGGTTCCATTTCATGGCATGCAAAGCGATGCAGTTATCACTCTTCCGCAATGTGTGACCTATCCACTGCCATTTTCGCCTGCGTATCAATTCGTCGATTGGCATCTGACCCGTACGCCGACTTAGCTCTCCATTTGATATTGTTTCGGGCCAGAAAATTCTTAAAATTCGACGAAGACATGAGTTGACGAAAACTTGCAGCTTTCTGATAACTCCTACGGAAACTTTCCATGTACTGCTCCCATACAAAAGCACTGATAGTACCAGGGAGCGAAACAGGCCCAGCTTGGTCTTGATGCTGAGATAACTGCTCTGCCAGATTTTGGACAGCATGCCGTATGCGCGTTTAGCCTGGTTGATACGACGAGCGATGTCCTGCTCCGTACCACCATTTTCGGCAACAATGCTACCCAGGTAGACGAAGTTGTCCACCTTCTCCACAGGCTGCCCATTAATATTGATGGCAATAGGTGTCCGATTTCTTTTTCGCAACGGCGGGCTAAGAACCTTGGTCTTGTTGGTATTAATCTTTAGCCCAACCTTGCTTGCCTCCCTCTCGAGATCTAATGCCATTGCGGACAGATCCATGATTTTGTGGGAGAGTAGGCATATGTCGTCAGCGTAGTCAAGATGTTGTAGATAAGATGTCAAAGTCCATTGAATTCCTCTGTCGAGTCCGGATAGGGCTGCATGCAACACATCGCCGATCACTATGAGGAATAGGATCGGTGAGAGGATGCACCCCTGCCGAACTCCACTGCGAATCTCAAAGTCCCCCGACACCTTACCTTTATGCAGAACGCGACATTTCGCGCCGTCATAGGTTGCCTTAATAATAGCCACAAGCTTCTCAGGGATGCCTCTCCTGCGCAAGCCCGCCCAGATAGAATCCCGGTTCACACTATCGAAAGCCTTTTCGAAATCGATGAAAAGCAAGTGAAGCGGAGAATCGTATTCAGCGCATTGCTCGATGATGATTCGCAAGGTGTTAATGTGATCGACACAGGAGAATCCGGATCGAAAGCCAGCCTGCTCTTCATCAATTGTGCTTTCTAAGTGGGCCTTTAGTCTTTCCAGGACGATTTTGGCTATTATCTTGGCAACGGCAGGAAGCACACAAATGCCTCTCCAATTATTACAGTCTGTGAGGCTACCCTTCTTTGGAAGTTTGATGATCAAACCTTCCTTCCACTCAGTGGGAAAGGTCTCTGTATTCCACGCTTTATCAACAAGTGGATGCAGCAAATCGGCAGTTACGCTTGGCGCTGCTTGATAAAGTTCGGCAGGGATGCCGTCAAGTCCGGCGGCCTTTCCTCGTTTTAGTGCAATAATTGCAGTGACTATTTCCTCTTTAGTCGGGGCAGTGGACCGTATACGCACATTTTGATGGTTAGCTAAATTATCTATATGAGGGGGAACTTCACCAGAGGTTACACGGTTCAAGACCGCGGCGAAGTGTTCTTTCCACCGCCTCATTTGATCTTCTTCCAAGATAAGTAGTTTTCCATCACTATCTTTCACCGGATGCTGGCAGGAGTTACGACCACCTGTAAACTCCTTGATGACACCGTATACGGCGTTTAAGTTGTTACTTCTAGCGGCTTCTTCTGCTGACGCTAAAAGAGAATTGGCATAAACTCTTTTATCGCGTCGCACACTACGCTGAACTTCTCGAGCTTTCTGACGGTAAAGGAGTTCGATGCTGCTTCGATTGTCGTCTGATGCTGCAGCCAAAAGAACTTTCAGCTCCTTTCTTTCAACAATCCGCTGCCATGAAGCGTCGGACATCCAGGGCTTATTCCGGCAATCCGGGTTTGGGCCAAGGATGGTATTTGCGCTATCAATGTACGCATTTTTTATGGCATCCCAGTTTTCGTTTATGTCACTATCTGGGTGACTAGTTATCTCAGCCGCTTTTTGCGCAAGATGGTCATTATATTGTTGTAAGACAGCTGGATTTTTTAGTCGAGCGGTGTTGAATTTGCGGGGCCTGGATCTTTCGTCGCTGGGGCGGCGCACGGCTGCAATACGCAATCGAACATTAGCGATCATAAGATAATGGTCTCTTCCCATCCCAATATCGGCACCCTTCTTGTTTCGCACGTCCAGGAGGCAACTCTTGAATCTTTTACTAATGGCAAAATGGTCGATCTGATTTTGTGTTCTGCGCCGATCAACAGAGGACCAACTGATTTTGTGGTGGTCCTTATGCTCAAACATAGTACCACCGATGAAGAGACTGTGAAAGTTGCAGAACACTACAAATCTTTCACCGTTGTGATTACGATCACCAAGACCGTGTCTCCCCAACACATGTCTGAGCCCATAGTTATCAGCGCCAACTTTCGCATTCAAATCACCCATAACCATTACAATGTCACCTTTAGGTGTTCTGCTCTGAACGGCGTTTAGTTCTTCGTAGAAGGAGTCTTTTGCCAAGACATTGTCGGGTTCAGTAGGGGCATAACATTGTATTATTGAGATGTTCCTCATTTTGGTCCGGAACCTGGCGGTCAAGACCCTGTCAGAGACCGGTTCCCAGGATAAGAGACAGTTTCGCGCGGCTCTGGTTAAAAGGAGCCCCACACCTGACTCACGGCGACTACCGATAGCTTTACCGGAGTACAACATTACAGTGCTGCCCGTTGGAGAGATGAATTCTCCGCTGTTCCACCATCTTATCTCACTAACTCCTAAGATATTTAATTTGTACCTCAGAAATTCACTCTCTAATTGAAGAAATCGTGCGTTCTGGGGACCTTCTGATCCATTGTCCAGGAGAGTACGCACATTCCAGAATCCAATCTTTGTCATTGTACGATAGCTAAAAGTCGTAACCGTTGAGTCAGTCCTTATCCGAGGCATAGTTGACGTTTCGTTAGCATATAAAGATTTCGGATAGTGCAAGTTGCTGGCATACACATCCTGTCCTTTGATTGTCGGTTATAACGACAGGCCCTCAAACGGAAAGGCCGTGGTATTTTTTTCACACCCCACACCACAGGGGTACCTCAACCAAATCATCGCACCGCCATCACTGGCGGCTTGACGTTGGTTGGCAATGGTCAGTGACCACTGCCGTTCCAGGGGGCGCCCACGCGGAGGACTATGGAAGAGGATTTTTTGCCCCATTTTACATATTATATAATATATAATTTATATATTATATTAGATCCCGCTCTTAATTTTGGATATACCACTCGGATCGTATCCGCTGCTTTCTTCATGTAGCTTGCAGCATCAGTCACAAACAACAATATGTTTTCTGGATTAAAGTTTTCTCCTAGCAGCTTCACACTGTCCATGAATAAGCGTGAAATCGTGGAATGGTTTACCGTTTCAATGTGCGTTGACGATAATAGAAATTTCTATTTCGCGACGTCTTCGCCTTCATCAAGAACTCCATTTATTACATTAGCGATATATCGTCCTGCGGAATACGTTGTTTCATCGATGGAAATCTAAACTTTTTTAAATTTGACATTTTATTGAATTTTTTTATGGTCGATTCATACAAAGGAGAAGCATATTTGTTTCGCATAGTTTTTTCAGATGGAACTTGCTACCTGGTGTATTTTTCAAGACACGTAACGAACTTTTTAATTCGCAACTTGTATAGGGGAATACCGTAACAAGTCATCATTTTGCATAAATCTCTGTTAAATTCTTGCTTCGGATCACGAAATGATTATTCAATACCTATACTACAAATTTGGCACAGTAGCACTGATCCATCTTTTTAAGCACGGATGTAGTTGCACATACTCTTTTAGTTTATTTGAAAGTGCGGTTTCTTGCCTTGGCAATTTAGACACAAATTGACGAATAATTTGAAAAATTTGAACTTAACTCACCGAAAGGTTAAACTGAAATGAAGGTTTCTGAATAGCACGCTTTGAACGCCATACGAAGGGAGAATTGTGATATTGTGTGCGTTCAGAAGGAACTGAGCAACTTCCGCTCAGCGAACATGTTCAGAACGAGCGGGTTCAGAAGTGACCGAGCAACTTCTGCTCGGGTGAGCATGATCAAATTTCACCGAGCAAGAAATATTTCTGCTCACTGATCAGTGCTCAGTGCTCAGGTTCTTCTTCTTCTTTTTCAACCTCACGCTCAAGTTGCGACTTTCGAATTTTGACAGTTATCAAGTTGGTTGTTGTGTTTTCGCCGCTTTCGGTTTCTAGTTCTTTGGTTTTCGGGTGCTTTTAATTTTGTTTTCTCGTTGTTCGTGATTTTTGTAATGGACAGCGTGGGATTAATGTATTTTCCACTTTTCGGCACTTGCCGTCTAAAATTGTCATCGTCAGCTTTCAGCTGGTCGATTTTTCAGCTGGTGAAGTAGCGTTCAGCAGGTGCAGACTCCAAACCGAGCAGCTCCGGAGCTGCTCGCGAGCAGTTGCGGAGCTGCTCGCGAGCGGTTTCTGCTCTTTTGCCACCTTCTGAACGCACTCATTGTCTCCAACGGCCTTCGAGAGAGACCAACGTCATATTGTAACTACACGAATACAGTCCAGCTCATTATTGAGCTCAATTCGAACCGAGTAAAACGAACATTTATTTGCTTAATTTTTTGCTCGGTGTTTCCCCAAAACACACAAAATTCAAAACCTAAGTGAACAATCTTATCGTTCTTACCAAACATCGACGCATTTAAAAAAGGTATCTTCTCTGCTCATTTAAACGACGCAGTACTCTGGTCACATTTGAATGAATCCTAGTATGAAAATGAAGATCTGCGGAAAAAATCCCCCAGCTATGGTACCATAAGGTCGAAACTCGATATCCTTGCGAGCAAACTCGGCTCTGGTATTATAGCCGAAGAAACAAATAAACTGATCTATAGTATATGTTTGTTGATTTTCCAGGTCAGTGTCCAGAAACCCTAGATTCAATAAACCAAGTTTTTAAGTATACAAAATCAAATCAGTGGGATGCTAATTCTTTACCATGGTGATCGCAAGTATCCTCGAAGTCGAAGCTTTGTACGCCTTAGGTTGAAACGCGAAAAGAAAGATATCATTTTGCGATTCTTCCTTAAATGCGAACATAGTTCTAATTTGGTTTATTTAAAAAAATACATCTTTGAATTTAGGGTTCCTGGATACATAGCTAGAAAATAAATAAGTAACCCCGCATAAGTTTGTTGTGAGTGTTTTTAGTTTGATTGCTGGAGATTAAGGTGTGTGCTTATTTCTGTCTGAATCTACTTTTACCACAGCCGCACATAAATCGCTCAATCTGATCCTTTGCTGTATTTCATACCGCAAATTGGGTATCGCAATGCTTTGAAGAATTTAATGCAAGCTACAAAAGTGACGATCCCAAAATTTGCAGAAAAATCTCAAACTATGCAAAAAAATCCGAAAATATGCAAAAATATGCTTTTATGCACTGAATGTGCAAATTATGCATTTATAAGCAAAATATGCAAAAATATGCACTAACAAATATAGCTAAAACAACCGCTTTTGACATGAATCGGATTTATACCTAAATTATATTTCGATACCACGTCCCAGTTGCCCTACAGATAAGTAGTCGAAAATATTTATTTAACATCATTAAAAATTCTGAAAAAACAAAACAAGTTTTGAGAATAGTTATTTAACGAAAACAATTATTTTAGAATATTCGCCAGCACAATGCGAATTGCCGTCTTGTGAGTTAACTTCCTTAATCACTACACTAATGGTAAATTAGTAAACTACTGTTGCAAAAGTTTTTTTTAGATCGTTCAATTTAAATAGCTAATTGGACGTTTTAAGGCAAACTAGTAAAATCCGTTTGACTTCAAACTTTTAATTAGCAATGGGTTGACCAAATGGGTAAACAATTACCTTTTGTGTTTCCTATTCAGCCCGCCGAGCCCAAAATTCCAACAATCTGGCCCTTTCCAGAAAAATTTTGAAGACCTCTGCTCTAGATGGTAGAGCGATGCCCGAATGAACAAGGCCAATAAGCACGTCAAGACTTTATTGGGGCACTGTATATGATTTACATTGTGCTCCAACATATTCCCAATTTTTTTTTACAAATAAAGAACCATATTTGTGCAGTTAATATTTTCTGCACACACGCACACAATCACAGATCAAAAACACTTGTTTCCTTTTTTAAGGGAGATTAAAATCTAAGCCCCGCTTGATGAAATCCTGCGCACGGCCCTCAGTAAGTCAACACAACAATGACATGGTTACAGGGGATTGCAATTTGTTATGATCTAAGTGTACATCGTACAACACTTGGTCAGTAGTCGTAAATTGTTTCATTGTCAAGAGACCAAGGAAGATCGATGCATTTTCGACAAGTTCCACATTCCAAACATTTCTGAATGACTTTAATAATTGTTTTATTCATGTCATTTATGGCATATGAAGATAGCCACTGAATTTTTCATATATGTTTCCCTGACCGCCATACAGTCCGATTGCGTTGTTAATATCTGCTGAACAGAGTTACATCCTTGCAGAATTTTGTTTTATATGATACTAATTAATATTAAAGAATCATAAATTTTACTGTTTAATAAAAAGATTATGGTATTAAGCGAAATTAAATGTGGATGTGTGTAGTACGATGTGAAACTGCCCTAAACCTGGTCCTGATATTTGATCGTAAATGCGTCAACAATACCTACATAAAGGATTTTATAACAGGTACCGGTAACACTAATAAACAAGAAATGCTTCTATGAAACATCTGTAAAAAGTGACAAGAGGATGATGGACAGCTGGAATGGGATGTTAAACGTTCGTGCTTCGAATATGCTGTCCCTCTTGGGTTCATCATATAATTATGGGATCGATAATTATTATGTGATTTTATCTGAATGATCGGCATTTGATTGAACCTATAAAAAAACTTTAGGATTTTAAATGAATTGTTGTAATTTTACATTTTTCAGACGAGTTGGAGGTGACAATTAACAAATTAAATGAATGTAACTACTTAGGAAGTGAAAGAGAGGGGAATTTAATTTAGTAAGGAGTGAATCAGACGCAATGGATTAAAATGTCAAACATGAAGCATTCCAATTGTAAAGTGACATTATACCGAAGCACACGTTCCGATCCGATTCTACCTGGATAAAAGGCCGGTCAATCGTTTTGTATGGAGATCGATCCAAATCTAAGTGAATGAAACGCACTTATTTTCTTATTGTGGTGTTGACAATTCATAAGCATAAACATTTTACTAAATGCAAAATGTTTGTTCTTCAAGGTTTTCGAGTAAGCGACTTGAATTTTGACAGTGTATAGCCGCCATGTTGCAATGTGGCCCATTTTTGAAATTCGATTTAAAATTCCCATTAGAAGTACTAGACATCATGAGCCTTTTCATTTACATACTTGGAGAACTAATTTTACTTCTTACTCATTTTTTAACGTACAAACCCCAATCACCTCGACTTATTTAATTCCAATCATCAAAAGTTAAAAACGTTTTTATTAAACTTGTTTAGGTAACGTAGTACTTTTATTTTCGCCTTGCTCCTTTATTTTGAGCTATTTAGCTAACCCAGTTGTGGATCTAGGAATCGAGTTCGGAAGGGGCCAGACTTTTTTTTTTAAAGCTTATTATTATTCATGGGGACTCAAGCGGCAGATTAAAAGATTATAGAATACATGGGAACTGTCGCGCTCGGTGGCCGTGATCGTTCGGTCACCGCTCTACGATACTCATCTAGAGCTCGGAGATCAAATCTCGGCGCGATTAAAAACTGCCTATGAGTACTAACAAAACTCTCACAGTGCTCCGAGCTTGTCAATATAAAGCGCGGATAGGAGGTGCATGCTAGCAACTGCACTTCCGAAAAGTAGATATGCTATTGAAACGTCAACAAGGCATAAAAATGCTTGAGATGTTGACTCGCCCATGCCCCTGGAGGGGTCAAGGCAATTAGGGAGGGAGAGAGAGTTATCACCTGAGACTCATCACCCGACAATCCTAGTAATTGAAACGGAAAGAACTTTGGATAAAATGATGGAGTTTGATACCATAAACTTTAGTTAAGCCATCCATCTAATTGAAGAAGTGAGATCCAGGATATGTCTTCCACCTTCTTATGCCAGATCAGAAGAGGGTCAGAGAAAATACAAAAGTTGCAATGAACCACCTGTAACGAACCATATTACGGTCTGGTAGTGCTGCTCCCACCAGCAGATCGAAGCAGCACCTGATGAGTAGTGATCTGTTGGTGGTACGAAACCAGAGGCCGATGGTCTCAGTACACCCGGACCCAAGTTCGACCGCCTGGGTGTCTGATTCATCCGCCAACCATTCCATCCTTATTGACTATTTTTTTTTATTCCCCATTTTTACCTCCCTTGTTTGTTGTTGTCTTCCCCAGGCCTATGATTTTTTGTTAATACGTAAAGGACAGGGGCAACGAGCGGCAAAAACCCCGCCCACATTTCCCGAACTGAGCTACAGCAAGCATAGGCCGCTGCTTAGCTCGTTGAGGGGCCTATTTCTTCGCCAAATAGCACTGCCCGACCTTCACGGTCATAATGCAACCGTAGGCTCCGTCCCCAGGGGCATCTTCGGATGCCCACGAAACCGTCCGTTACAAAGTACACTCCACCTTTCCCTCGTTATGACTTCCACAGCAACTCTGATGTGTTGCCATTACAGCGAAAACAGTGCTACAATAAAATCTTGGCCACAGCGGCTTTATCGAATGGCAAGTTCTATCATTTATCCATCCAGAGTTGGGACCTGTTCATCGTTAGTTTGGAAATAGCAATAGGTGTATAGATGCTCTGACGAATTTGTGCAGCATAGTTTGTTTGTACCCTGCAAGATGAGCTCGTCCGCTCTACTGTTAACAGCGAAGCCACTGTAACCCAAAATCCAATGTAAACCAGTCCGAAGCGTATATACCCTAGACTTGTACAAACCTAGTGGTGATACCAAAAGTACCAATTGTTAACGACCATATGCATTAAAAGTGAGTTTCCTATATTGCCAGTTTATAGATAGGGTTGGCAATCATTCAGGAGGATCTTGACCATTCGCTAGCTTCATTATATCGAAATTTATTGCCTATTTGAAGTTTCACTTGTAGAGGAGGTAGGGATTCCTTGGGTCGGATCTTGCTCATTATTGCCACCAACAAATAAGATCATGCTTCAAACATTTAAACAAAATTTCAAGTCTCTACCTTCACTCTTTCGAAAGTTACCGCTTATTTGAAGTTTCACTTGTAGGGGAGGTAGGGGTTCCTTGGGTCGGATCTTGTTCATCATTGCCAATAACAAAAAAGATCATGCTACAAACATTCAAACAAAATTTCGAGTCTCTAACTTCACTCCATCGAAAGTTATCGCTTATTTGAGGTTTCATTTGCAGGGGAAGTAGGGGTTTCGTTGGTCGGATATTACGTATTTTCAACATTAGCCAACTGGATCCTATTACAAACATTTGACCAACATTTTAAGTCGCTAGCATTATTTGGTGGCAAGTTATCGCTTATTTTAAGTTTCATTTCTAGGGGAGGTAGGGGTTCCTTAGGTCCGATCTAACCCATCTTGAATACCAACTAACCCGATCTCACTTCAAACATTTGACCAAAACTTCAAGTCGCTGGCTTGATTCTTTCAAAAGGTATCGCTTATTTGAAGTTGCATTTGTAGGGGAGGTAGGGGTTGCTTGGGTCGGATCTTACCCATTTTCATACCAAGTAGATCCTACTAACAACATTTTGTCAAATTTTCAACTTGCTAGTGTCATTCTATCGAAAGTTATCGTAATAAAAGGAATATTTAATTTTTTGAAATTTGTAGGGGAGGTAGGCGTTCCTTTTATCCGACTATGCCCAACTTACTAGAACTCAAGCATCTTCTTGCCTCAGGGTTACATGCTAAAAATCAGGTGTCTACGTCAATTGGTTCAAGAGTTATAGACAAAAAACCCGAAAAGTACGGTAGTACGGGGATCTTTGTAAGAAAATTACCGTTCGTTTTTTACTGATCGATTTTATTTTTCCAGGGGAGTAGAAGATTATCCTCGCGAGCAATCTAGCAAAGCTAGAGCTTTTCATGTATATTTAATCGGGAGTTATAGATACATTTAATTATTTTACATATATAGGGGAGGTAGGCCTTCTCTTAGCCTGATCATGCCTATTTGCAATACCAACCAAGTAGATTATACTTCCAACATTTGACCAAAATTTCAAGTCTCTAGCTTCATTCTATCGAAAGTTATCGTGCGAACGGACAGACAGACAGCCAGACGGACGGACAGACAGACATGGCTTAATCGAATCCTGCAGGAGGTGATCCTGATCATTTATATATATATACATTGCTATACCTCCGGAGCCTCCTTTAAGGTGTTACATATTTCCGTCGTGACTAAAACAATATACCCTATACTAAAAGTCTAGGGAATAGAAATGCTAAAAAGCATTGGTCAATATTCTGACAAGGTCTTGGGCGTACTCAGACTCGGTTCGAGAGGCTTGATGATACACGTTAAAGGTTATAGCTTCTGTAATTGCCGTAACATTGGCCTGGAAAACATGGGAAACATTACAGTATTCCGTGAGACTAAAAGAGAGATTTAAGTTATTCGTAGAAAATTCTAACCAATAAACCCTTAATCCTCTTGGAGCAATCTGAATAGGTTTCTTTTTAATAAGGCAACAGGAACACCTTCTCATCCAATTAACTGCGAGATTATTAAGGTGTCAAAACGCTTGTCAAGCGCGGATTTGGGTCGGATCTCTGTTGTATTCGCTGTCATTTGTACAAATCATTTTCGAGTATTTCCTTGAGCTTTCCAAGACCCAGCATTTTAGAGCGAGCTCGGGCTCTCATGGTCCCACTCTGGATCCGCCGGTTGTCATAAAAAATATTTTGGCAATGCGTTTTTGTTTTGCGCCTAGTACACACTGCGATTCTTTGAACAGATTCTTTTGCGTTTCCACGAAATTTTGACGTAGACAATAAAAGAATCTCCAATAATAGGACAAAGTTCGCTCGTTCTATTGTGACCTGAACTGAATGACTTAGATATGAGATCAAGGCATTTGTATATTCAACTGGCTTGGAATCGAATGACAAAAATTCAATTTACTTGCTTACTTTGGATAGTACAGGTTGTGAGATATTTAGATGCTGTATGTTAGAAATAAGATTACTCATCCTGCTAGTAGCTCTTCGATTTGACAATTCAGATGACCGCGTTAGGCAAAAAAGTCTGATAGCCATAGGACATATCCATGTACTGACGTACCTGCGAGCAGTGTAGATACTCATCATCAGTTTACACTGGTGATAAACTACTAGGTAAGAGGATACGGAGAACTAAGCTGTAGACTACTTTCATCCAAAGGCTGGACTTTTCAGTTTCATTCAACAGCAATCAATTCCCTCTGCTCGTTCAACAAACAAAATTTTTCAGGAGTTCATTATGTTTATATGAGTAGATGCGGGTCGTTGCAAGGTAGGCTACTTCCTCATGGGGCGAACACTTCAGAGGTTTGTGCTTGAATTAACCACCCCCAAGTTGATGAATGTTGAGACATTTACTGTCGCTCATAGGGAAATACAACTTCGGAGACCGTCGTCGAACATATCTATTATAAGCTATACATAGATCGTTCGTCGCCGAGAGTTATGAAATGTGAAAGCTTTGTAACGGACGGTTTGGTGGACATCCGAAGATGCCCGTGAGGACGGAGCCTAAAGTAGCTTAATTGACCGTGAAGGTCGGGCTGTGTCAGCTGGCGAAGGAAAAGGCCCCTCAACAAGCTAAGCAGCGGCCTATGCTTGCTGTAGCTCAGTTCGGGAGATGTGGGCGGAATTTTCGCCGCTCGTTGCCCCTGTCCTTTACGTATTAACAAAAATGCATAGGCCTAGGGAAGACAACACAAACAGGGGAGGTCAAAATGGGGGATAAAAAAAAATAGTCGATAAGGATGGAAGGGTTGGCGGACGGATCAGACGCCCACGTGGTCGCACCTGGGTCCGGGTGCGATGGGACCCTCGGCCTCTGGTTTCGTACCACCAACAGATCACTACTCATCAGGTGCTGCTTCGATCTGCCGGTGGGAGCAGCACTACCAGACCATAATATGGTTCATTACAGCTTTTGCTCGCACGCATTAGCCAACTCCTTGAGAATTTTTCTCATTAAACTCGTTATACCCTTCACGAACGTGACAGGGTATATTAACTTTGTCATGAAGTTTGCAACGCACAGAAGGAAGCATCTCCATATAAAGTGTATATATATTTTTGGTCAGTCTGACCAGGTAAATCGATTAAGCTTTGTCCGTCTGTCTGTCTAATTCCATGCAAATTAGTCCCTCAGTTAACCTAACCTAACCTATTGCACGCGGTATATATGTCGGAATCAGTGGAATCGGACCACTACATATAGCTGCCTGTCCAAAAGTTTGTCTTTGTAACATCTTCCTAAAATTTTATCTTATTCAATAGTATTGCCAAATCAAATTTCCGAATTTGGTTTAAATTGGACTTCTCTATCATATAGCTGTCATAGGAACGATCTTTCTAAATGCAAGTTTTTGTTAGAGATTTTTTTTTTTATTTCTCAAGATATTTTTACCAAATTTCATATAATTCAATCATATTTACCGCAAAACCACATTACTAAATTTGGTTTACCAGAGACAGTGAATAGATTTCAGGGCAATCTTACATAGTTTCGGTGTATTTATTACAGCTCATCGCTACAGCGGCCGATGCAGTGTTCCAGTTGATTAGTTTTTCTTGCTATATGATATTGTATTTATTCGAAAATATGTATATATTTGGTTTTCTCTTAATATTGATCAAGATCGGAAACTCCATTGAAAAGAAACAAAAGGAGGAAAATTGTTAAATACAAGCATACTACTTTGCCTTAACCCCTAGCGGGGCATAGCGCGTCATCGTACTCTGTTCTGGGCAATGGGGCGCAACTCCCCAAAAGACTTACCCAGTACCTGACACTCCTTTGCCACAGATCGACGCCATGTGATTCGAGGACCCCCTCTTGGTCGGCCTTGGTTGGAAATGGGGTTCCATTTCATGGCATGCAAAGCAATGCAGTTATCACTCTTCCGCAATGTGTGACCTATCCACTGCCATTTTCGCCTGCGTATCAATTCGTCGATTGGCATCTGACCCGTACGCCGACTTAGCTCTCCATTTGATATTGTTTCGGGCCAGAAAATTCTTAAAATTCGACGAAGACATGAGTTGACGAAAACTTGCAGCTTTCTGGTAACTCCTATGGAAACTTTCCATGTACTGCTCCCATACAAAAGCACTGATAGTACCAGGGAGCGAAACAGGCCCAGCTTGGTCTTAATGCTGAGATAACTGCCCTGCCAGATTTTGGACAGCATGCCGTATGCGCGTTTAGCCTGGTTGATACGACGAGCGATGTCCTGCTCCGTACCACCATTTTCGGCAACAATGCTACCCAAGTAGACGAAGTTGTCCACCTTCTCCACAGGCTGCCCGTTAATATTGATGGCAATAGGTGTCGGATTTCTTTTTCGCAACGGCGGGCTAAGAACCTTGGTCTTGTTGGTATTAATCTTTTGCCCAACCTTGCTTGCCTCCCTCTCGAGATCTAACGCCATTTCGGACAGATCCATGATTTTGTGGGAGAGTAGGCATATGTCGTCAGCGTAGTCAAGATGTTGTAGATAAGATGTCAAAGTCCATTGAATTCCTCTGTCGAGTCCGGATAGGGCTGCATGCAACACATCGCCGATCACAATGAGGAATAGGATCGGTGAGAGGATGCACCCCTGCCGAACTCCACTGCGAATCTCAAAGTCCCCCGACACCTTACCTTTATGCAGAACGCGACATTTCGCGCCGTCATAGGTTGCCTTAATAATAGCCAAAAGCTTCTCAGGGATGCCTCTCCTGCGCAAGGCCGCCCATATAGAATCCCGGTTCACACTATCGAAAGCCTTTTCGAAATCGATGAAAAGCAAGTGAAGCGGAGAATCGTATTCAGCGCATCGCTCGATGATGATTCGCAAGGTGTTAATGTGATCGACACAGGAGAATCCGGATCGAAAGCCAGCCTGCTCTTCATCAATTGTGCTTTCTAAGTGGGCCTTTAGTCTTTCCAGGACGATTTTAGCTATTATCTTGGCAACGGCAGGAAGCACACAAATGCCTCTCCAATTATTACAGTCTGTGAGGCTACCCTTCTTTGGAAGTTTGATGATCAAACCTTCCTTCCACTCAGTGGGAAAGGTCTCTGTATTCCACGCTTTATCAACAAGTGGGTGCAGCAAATCGGCAGTTACGCTTGGCGCTGCTTGATAAAGTTCGGCAAGGATGCCGTCAAGTCCGGCGGCCTTTCCTCGTTTTAGTGCAATAATTGCAGTGACTATTTCCTCTTTAGTCGGGGCAGTGGACCGTATACGCACATTTTGATGGTTAGCTAAATTATCTATATGAGGGGGAACTTCACCAGAGGTTACACGGTTCAAGACCGCGGCGAAGTTTTCTTTCCACCGCCTCATTTGATCTTCTTCCAAGATAAGTAGCTTTCCATCACTATCTTTCACCGGATGTTGGCAGGAGTTGTGACCACCTGTAAACTCCTTGATGACACCGTATACGGCGTTTAAGTTGCATAAACTCTTTTATCGCGTCGCACACTACGCTGAACTTCTCGAGCTTTCTGACGGTAAAGGACTTCGATGCTGCTTCGATTGTCGTCTGATGCTGCAGCCAAACGAACTTTCAGCTCCTTTCTTTCAACAATCCGCTGCCATGAAGCGTCGGACATCCAGGGCTTATTCCGGCAATCCGGGTTTGGGCCAAGGATGGTATTTGCGCTATCAATGTACGCATTTTTTATGGCATCCCAGTTTTCGTTTATGTCACTATCTGGGTGACTAGTTATCTCAGCCGCTTTTTGCGCAAGATGGTCATTATATTGTTGTAAGACAGCTGGATTTTTTAGTCGAGCGGTGTTGAATTTGCGGGGCCTGGATCTTTCGTCGTTGGGGCGGCGCACGGCTGCAATACGCAATCGAACATTAGCGATCATAAGATAATGGTCTCTTCCCACCCTTCTTGTTTCCCACGTCCAGTGTGATGCGAATTCAGAGGGCGAATTCAGGACTCACCCCCATTTCTTCCGAATAGGGCTACGTTCAAGTACATTCCACCGCTTACCAGTTAATGGAGATTGCGTGCTCACCGCCATTCAGACCTTCACGGTCACAACATCCAGTTTCCTCCTTTGTGATTCCCTGACCCCGATATTCCGAATCACCTTCATTACATATTTTACCGATATTTAAGGAAATATATCACAAAAACGATGATTTTTCCACTTCGTGTGAACAAACGAGCATTTAACGAAGAATGTTTTTCAGTTTTTCTTAAATGAGATTATCACGAAAACTATTTATGTTAGGGAAAAAGAGGTCGAACATTTTACGTATTTTTTGTGTGTTTCAACTTTGTTTTAGAAAATTTTTTTTCTAGGATAAGTAGTTACGGAGATAAAAGCAAGCTTTAATCCCTTTTCTCCGCGCGAGCTGACACCCCACAGCGGGGACTTTTCGTATAATATACTTCTAGTACCAACCAACAAATCGCGTCAAGTATCAAAAATCCTTGAATTTTTCCCTCGATTATGACTCATCATAGTATTGCGTGAGCTTACCGTACGGAATTACAACAATGCTTCAACCTGCATATGCCACCAGATGTTGCTGGGATGGCCGAAAAAGCGAATCTATTGTCAATTTGAATTATCAATTTGAATTTTTGATATCAAGTACATATATTGGTGAGCTTATCGTAGAGATTTTTCCGGATATCTTCTTAATTCCGAATTTTGTCGACATAATCAAGAATGATCAAAAAGAAAAAGACGGCAGGGAAAAAGTACACTTTTAACATTAACCTGATAAGTTGGCCATGTTTTTTTCCGTGCACAAAAAACGCGTACACCGATTTCGATAGGTGCTGTGAATACATATGTATAACATGAAATTCAAACTTATAAAAAAAAAATACCAAAATTAAGAACAGTCCGATTTTGCTACTCCTTTTAAAATGGTTGATGAAACGCATAGAAAAAGGCCAGTACAATCACAGCTCCGATTCAAAACTCAAGTCACAGCTAAGCTGATAATTTCGGTAGTATGCAAATTTGTCAAATAATGTCGGTGACCAGCATCTCACCCGTTTTATATGTATTCAATCACGGATCAGCATAAGTTATACAAAAGGGTGAATCATTGTGAAGTCGGGAGCAACCATTATCAGCAATCTACCACCGAATGGAATTGCAAAAACACACGGCCCCTAACTTTTTCGCTTTTAATGGGATTACATGATTAACGCATTGACATGTAACGATTTCCATTGAATTATTGCTTGGCTCATTTTGCAATTTTCATTAAATACTCCTACCCCCGGTCATGATGCACTATGCATTTTAGGGAAGAGTGGGGTTGTTGTACAAAGCCTAGTTTTCTTTGGGTAAGAGAAGAGTACGGGAAAGCTCACTCACAGTCTAATTACGAGTATTATCTGTTAAGTGTACAGGAAAAAAAGCTTTTCGATTAATTTGGAGTTTATTTGATTAATATAAGAATAGAATAGAAGTCTAGTTTACCTTGTTACTCATCTCCCGTCTCTCCTGTATAATCTCTTATTCGTTCCACCCTTACAACGTAGGGTGTCTGAAATATACAAACGGTATGCACCCTTCGGAGCAGATAGTCATTGCATAACGTACTACTGTAATACTTTTACTGTATCCCGGTCCCGGCACATACGAGTATGATATGCGGCATCGCATGTACGACTACAGGTCCTCAACCTGCATGTGACTTGAATACGTTCCTTCGCAGCAGTGGTGCGAGATTTTCTAAGGGTCCAGGAATAATTCCGGGCGGTTCTGGCAATTCGCCTTTTGCCAGTTCTTAATCAAAGTTCCATGTACCTGATTAAGTCGTAATTAGATTTGTGCTCCCCCTTTGTGATATGGTTACACAAGGACATCATATTAGGATTGTTTGGAAGGTAGATACTTTTGGCGGTGTACGTTGTATGTTGATTTGGATTTTATTTTAGTAGTTTCTTCATAAAACTCCAATATATTTTGCAGATCGACGTTTTTCGTATTAAAAATTAAATTCTAATAAAACTCGAGATGTTTCTTTAAATAGGATTTTATTTTAATTGCGAATGAAGTAAACTTAATTAATGACCTTGGAGGTAATCAAATAATAATGATTCTGCTATGACTAACTCGAAGGCAATTGCTGGATGCTGTACCTCGATCCGACAGTTGAGTAGCTTCCTGAACATTACTATTTGTTGGATTGTGGGTCACAGTGGTAATGTCAGTAGATAGATAGAAAGATATAAAAATACGAGCTACTTTCCCAGCAGGAAGGCACTGCGACCATAAAGATCTATTGTGCCGTAGCTCATTAATCCAAAAGACCGTCCACCCTTCTAATAAAGGGCAGTAAGTCTTTAGCAGGAATCAACCTGAATTCTGCAGTGCTGATAGTAGCCTGCCCGAGGAGTGACATCCTAAAACGCGCGATGGCGGGACATTCGCACAAGAGGTGCTTGGTCGTTTCCACGTCTTCCAGACAAAGACGGCATTCAGTCTCGCTTGACAGACCCATCTTGTTCAGGTGATATCTGACCAAGTGATGGCCAGATAAGTACCCCACTAGGAGTCTTAGGTGGGTTCTACTCATTTGAGTAGTACCCTTGTGACTGAAGGGCATTATCAGCTCCTTTGATTGACGAAGCCCTGGAAGGTTATCCCAGTACTGTTGACGCAATCGTGCAAACCAATCTGTGATCCGCAGTTTGGCCGAGGCCAATCCAAAGCCACAGTAAGGCTCAGGTCCATGAAAACGACTGGATGATCCTTGTCTAGCAAGTTCATCCGCAGCCTCGTTCCCCTCAATGCCCTGGTGGCCTGGCACCCAACACAAGAAGACTCGGTTTTTGGTTGCCAACAGTTGAAGGAGATTGTAACACTCCTTCATCAGTTTTGAAGAGACCTTAAATGAGGAGAGCGCTTTTATAGCTGCTTGGCTGTCTGAGTAGATAGCAATGTGAGCGCCGCGAAGTCCAGTTTCCAAGATTACCCTGGCGCAGACCTCAATGGCGTGGATCTCAGCTTGGGCGAGACTCCCATTGTGATCGAAATCCTGGTGTTGGGTCCAAAGACACCTGCACCAACACCCTGTTCCGTTTTAGACCCATCGGTGAACCACTTGATACATCTAGGGTCTGGACAGGGTGTGCCATTTACCCATTCAGAGCGGTTAGGGATGAGGGCTGAATATTTTCTGCCGAAGCAAACCTCCGTGATCATGTAATCTGATCTCAAGCAGATCTGCACGTCAGGAATTTGATTCAGAATGCTCATGTGACCGCTTTCTTCACTACGCACGTCGGAAGTTAAACGAAGTCTGAGAGCATTTAGAGCTGCCGATTCTTGAATAAATATATATGCAACGGAGTAAGTCCAATAATCGCCTCCAGGGCTGGCGTAGGACAAGTGCTCATAGCTCCAGTGATGCCAAGGCAGGCAAGGTGTTGAAGCTTATTGCACTTCAGTAAGACAGAAGATTGCTGAGTTTTCGGCCACCACACAAGCGCTGCGTAGGTCACCATAGGCCGCACCAGCATGGTGTATAACCACTCAATTATCTTTGGAGTGAGCCCCCATGTCCGTCCAAAGAAACTTCTGCAAGCCCACATTGTGCGTGTGGCTTTGCCAAGTACATTATCTATGTGAGTATTCCAGGTGAGTTTCGAGTCTAGAGTTACCCCGAGACATTTAACTTCAGTGGAATAATCTAAAGTCGTGCCGCCTAACGAAATTGGATCCAATGTTATGTTTCGTTTTCGTGTGAACGGCACAACGACAGTTTTCTGTGGGTTTACATGTAAGCCCACAGCCACACACCAGTGTAGAACTATGTCAAGGGCCGACCTCATCACCTCAGTGATGGTAGATTCGAATTTGCCCCTGACTATGATAGTTAAATCATCCGCGTATCCGATAGTAAAATAACCGCGCTCATTAAGCATGGAAATCAGCTCGTCCACGACAAGGGACCACAAAAGGGGTGACAGAACGCCACCTTGTGGACAACCCTTTACGGCATTCACGCAAATGGATGTACTGCCTAGAGTTGAGTGAATATCCCGTCCCCGGAGCATGGCATCTATCCATGCAATGGTAGCGGGCGGGATGTCCCTGAGTTCCAGTGCTCTGGAAATGCACTCGTAGCCGGTATTATCGAAAGCCCCCTCAATGTCAAAAAACGCGCACAACGCGATTTCCTTTTCACTGAGGGACTTTTCGATTGTACTGACAAGGCTATGCAAGGCGGTTACTGTTGACTTACCCTTCGTGTACGCGAATTGCATACGATGTAGGGGGCTCGACAGTTCCATCTTGTGCCTGATATGCAAGTAAGGCTAATCGGTCTATAGGATTTGGGCATATGTTCCGGCTTATTGCCCGCTTTGGGTATGAAGACCACATTAACTTTCCCCCAAGGTTGTGGTATGTACCCTAGGGTGTAACTTGCCCTAAAAAGTTCGATTAGCGGAGTTATTATGATCTCCAAGCTGTTTTGTAACAGAGCGGGGAAAATGCCGTCTACTCCGGGAGCTTTAAATGGCTCAAAGGATTCTATCGCCCATTTTACTTTGTCCATGTCAAAGATGACCCCCGATAAACTGCGAGCCCGGCTTACGGGAACCCGTTGTGGCCTTGCAGTTGGGCAGGGGTCACCATCAGACAGTACGGACCCAGGGAAATGGGTCTGAAGAAGCAACTTTAATGTTTCTTCTGGACCTTCAGTATACGAACCGTCTGATCTCAATAGAAGGCCGACCCAGTTTGCTGAGTCTTTGGAAAGGGCTTTGTGAAGGCGCGCCGCTTCCGGTAGCGACTGAATGCTATCACAATGTCTTTTCCAGCATTCTCGTTTGGAATGCCTAATGAGTTTGTTGTACTCGGTGAGAGCAGTTCTGTACTCATCCCACCTATTGAAGCGCTTCGCTTTGTTGAACATCCTCCTAACTTTAGCTCGCTTGCGGGCCAATTCTTCGTTCCACCAGGGTACTTTACGCCCCGACTCCACCGAACGTGAAACGGTACTATCTTTGTAGGAGGAAGTTAAAATTTCATTGAGCTCCTCAGCTGCAATCTCAATTTCCCCTGTAGTGCTTATGGGGCTGACCAGTAGTTCCGCTTTGGAGCTAACTAGTTCACGGAAGTTAATCATGTCAGTAACTGCAAGGCAGATAAACTTGCAGAACAACGAACATAAACGTCGGGGACCTCAGCAATTTTTGGAGCAGTTCGCGACCGAAATGGATGGCGCATCCGGCACAACCATAAGCTGGAAGTTTCTAGAATCGTTAAACTAATCAACGTCTTGAAAGCGCAGGACATATAGGTATATAACAACGAATAAACGAAGAACGCATGTCTAAGAAATATCCAATGCAAGACGCGCCGGCGGAGCATGGCTGCAAGGAAGACCGAGATCTTTTTGGAAATGCTCAGCAGTTGAGGACACCAAACGACTGCTAGGCGTCCAAAATTGGAGGACGCGGTCACTTGACCGAGATAATTGAAGGGCGATGATCCAGGTGGCCAGGGCCCGACGTCGGGATTTTCCGCTACGATGATGATGAATCTGGTATCCCTATGTGGGTCGGGACAACATATCCCGTTTGGTATCACAACGGAGCCAGATGCAGTCAATGTGTGCTGTGGCGAATCATAGCAAATATTTAACCTAACCTAATATGCGAATTTAATTTCGAACAACGGAACTTTACATCGGAATTATACTGTGCGCGAATTACGTCCACAAGTCGAAGTCAACGAAAATCAGCTGTTCGGCCTGTTATAGTCAAATCTCTTGTTCGCGTTCTTTTGACACATTTGAAAAACTGGCTTCCTAACAAACTTGAAACACTTTTCTGAATCAAGAATAGAAACATGCACTTCCAAGCGCATAACAGTAACTTACAACAAAACAAATGATCACCCACAGTTTTAAAACACATGCCTATTGTGAATTTACACTTCGCAGCTCGTTGATTGCGACAAAGTTGAACTCGTCTCAACTTTTGCGACGTGAGCGACGTGTTGTTCGCGCACATATACTTATCGCCATCTGAAATACATTGGTTCATATGTGTTATCAAGCATCGGGCGGGGGGGGGGGGGGGGGGGGGGCGTCGGCGCCCCCTGGAACGGCAGTGGTCACTGACCATTGCCAACCAGCGTCAAGCCGCCAGTGATGGCGGTGCGATGATTTGGTTGAGGTACCCCTGCGGTGTGAAATGTGAAAAAAAAATACCACGGCCTTTCCCTTCGAGGGCCTGTCGTTAAAACCGACAATCAAAGGACAGGATGTGTATGCCAGCAACTTGCACTATCCGAAATCTTTATATGCTAACGAAACGTCAACTATGCCTCGGATAAGGACTGACTCAACGGTTACGACTTTTAGCTATCGTACAATGACAAAGATTGGATTCTGGAATGTGCGTACTCTCCTGGACAATGGGTCAGAAGGTCCCCAGAACGCACGATTTCTTCAATTAGAGAGTCAATTTCTGAGGTACAAATTAAATATTTTAGGAGTTAGTAAGATAAGATGGTGGAACAGCGGAGAATTCATCTCTCCAACGGGCAGCACTGTAATGTTGTACTCCGGTAAAGCTACCGGTAGTCGCCGTGAGTCAGGTGTGGGGCTTCTTTTAACCAGAGCCGCGCGAAACTTGGGAACCGGTCTCTGACAGGGTCTTGACCGCCAGGTTCCGGACCAAAATGAGGAACATCTCAATAATACAATGTTATGCCCCTACTGAACCCGACAATGTCTTGGCAAAAGACTCCTTTTACGAAGAACTAAACGCCGTTCAGAGCAGAACACCTAAAGGTGACATTATAATGGTTATGGGTGATTTGAATGCGAAAGTTGGCGCTGATAACTATGGGCTCAGACATGTGATGGGGAGACACGGTCTTGGTGATCGTAATGACAACGGTGAAAGATTTGTAGAGTTTTGCAACTTTCACAGTCTCTTCATCGGTGGTACTACCTATATGTTTGAGCATAAGGACCACCACAAAATCAGTTGGTCCTCTGTTGATCGGCGCAGAACACAAAATCAGATCGACCATTTTGCCATTAGTAAGAGATTCAAGAGTTGCCTCCTGGACGTGCGAAACAAGAAGGGTGCCGATATTGGGATGGGAAGAGACCATTATCTTATGATCGCTAATGTTCGATCGCGTATTGCAGCCATGCGCCGCCCCAGCGACGAAAGATCCAGGCCCCGCAAATTCAACACCGCTCGACTAAAAAATCCAGCTGTCTTACAACAATATAATGACCATCTTGCGCAAAAAGCGGCTGAGATAACTAGTCACCCAGATAGTGACATAAACGAAAACTGGGATGCCATAAAAAATGCGTACATTGATAGCGCAAATACCATCCTTGGCCCAAACCCGGATTGCCGGAATAAGCCCTGGATGTCCGACGCTTCATGGCAGCGGATTGTTGAAAGAAAGGAGCTGAAAGTTCGTTTGGCTGCAGCATCAGACGACAATCGAAGCAGCATCGAACTCCTTTACCGTCAGAAAGCTCGAGAAGTTCAGCGTAGTGTGCGACGCGATAAAAGAGTTTATGCAACTTAAACGCCGTATACGGTGTCATCAAGGAGTTTACAGGTGGTCATAACTCCTGCCAACATCCGGTGAAAGATAGTGATGGAAAGCTACTTATCTTGGAAGAAGATCAAATGAGGCGGTGGAAAGAACACTTCGCCGCGGTCTTGAACCGTGTAACCTCTGGTGAAGTTCCCCCTCATATAGATAATTTAGCTAACCATCAAAATGTGCGTATATGGTCCACTGCCCCGACTAAAGAGGAAATAGTCACTGCAATTATTGCACTAAAACGAGGAAAGGCCGCCGGACTTGACGGCATCCTTGCCGAACTTTATCAAGCAGCGCCAAGCGTAACTGCCGATTTGCTGCACCCACTTGTTGATAAAGCGTGGAATACAGAGACCTTTCCCACTGAGTGGAAGGAAGGTTTGATCATCAAACTTCCAAAGAAGGGTAGCCTCACAGACTGTAATAATTGGAGAGGCATTTGTGTGCTTCCTGCCGTTGCCAAGATAATAGCTGAAATCGTCCTGGAAATACTAAAGGCCCACTTAGAAAGCACAATTGATGAAGAGCAGGCTGGCTTTCGATCCGGATTCTCCTGTGTCGATCACATTAACACCTTGCGAATCATCATCGAGCAATGCGCTGAATACGATTCTCCGCTTCACTTGCTTTTCATCGATTTCGAAAAGGCTTTCGATAGTGTGAACCGGGATTCTATATGGGCGGCCTTGCGCAGGAGAGGCATCCCTGAGAAGCTTGTGGCTATTATTAAGGCAACCTATGACGGCGCGAAATGTTGCGTTCTGCATAAAGGTAAGGTGTCGGGGGACTTTGAGATTCGCAGTGGAGTTCGGCAGGGGTGCATCCTCTCACCGATCCTATTCCTCATTGTGATCGGCGATGTGTTGCATGCAGCCCTATCCGGACTCGACAGAGGAATTTAATGGACTTTGACATCTTATCTACAACATCTTGACTACGCTGACGACATATGCCTACTCTCCCACAAAATCATGGATCTGTCCGAAATGGCGTTAGATCTCGAGAGGGAGGCAAGCAAGGTTGGGCTAAAGATTAACACCAACAAGACCAAGGTTCTTAGCCCGCCGTTGCGAAAAAGAAATCCGACACCTATTGCCATCAATATTAATGGACAGCCTGTGGAGAAGGTGGACAACTTCGTCTACCTGTGTAGCATTGTTGCCGAAAATGGTGGTACGGAGCAGGACATCGCTCGTCTCATTCGCTCATGTCTTCGTCGAATTTTAAGAATTTTCTGGCCCGAAACAATATCAAATGGAGAGCTAAGTCGGCGTACGGGTCAGATGCCAATCGACGAATTGATACGCAGGCGAAAATGGCAGTGGATAGGTCACACATTGCGGAAGAGTGATAACTGCATTGCTTTGCATGCCATGAAATGGAACCCCATTTCCAACCAAGGCCGACCAAGAGGGGGTCCTCGAATCACATGGCGTCGATCTGTGGCAAAGGAGTGTCAGGTACTGGGTAAGTCTTTCGGGGAGTTGCGCCCCATTGCCCAGAACAGAGTACGATGGCGCGCAGGAGTTGTTGACGCGCTATGCCCCGCTAGGGGTTAAGGCAAAGTGGTAGTAGTAGTATCAAGCATCGTAGGCAAACACAGAACTGGACAATATATGTTGAGGGGGTGGTACCTGATTCAAGGGTTGTTTCAGATTTCAATAATTATTGTGGAGATACAAATACAGCAGTATTGAATGATACAGAATGGTGAAATTGATATCCTGTCATATTTACTTAACCAAAAAATGTCAATCAGAAATAAGAAAGAATGAATTAAACATTCATTTAATTCATTCCTTGAATTCCATTTGCATAATCCACCTGGATGGAATATTCGTTACAGAATACTTTATGTCATATGTATACTATGAGGTATTTCTCTCATAAATAATTTGTTCAGAAAAATTTCACTTTCAGAACATACTTATATTCCATTTTAAGTCGTGTATAGAACGTGCAAATATTGCATTTTAGTTTCAATCCCCTTTGAGAATACGAACGATTCGCGGAAAGTGTTCGTTTGAAAAGGCAACAAAGTGACTCCTTTCAGTCTTGAGTACGTGTCAGACATTAAAAAGCTAAGAAATATTCTTTAAAAGTGAAATATTTATGCCTACACGCATTTATTCATGGCCCTACACATGTTTTCTTATTATCCAAACTTGTACATACGTAGGTCCGAGTTCTCATGTTCGAGGCAAGCTTTTTTTAAATCCACCGTGTTTCGGAATAAATGAGAGAATGGAAAATGGACGTGCTCGAAATTCGCAAAGAGGATCTACCGACGTCGAAGTGCATTTTGCTGCCTCGAAATCTTAAGATATAGTCAACGCGACGTCCTTGGGAGAACGAACATGAAAGTATCAACGTACGTATGAATACGTGTATATAGTATAACATGTGGGAGAAATTCTGTCAGAATGCGGAATTCATGTTAAAGAAAGTAGCGCAAATTTTCCACGTAATCTATTTGAGCCATTATCAAATGCTCGTACTTGTGTGGTTCAAATAGGAAATTTTACAATGAATATCTGAAAGAATTGTCACTTAAGAAAAACTGTCGCTACTTTAACAAATACAAGTTCAATACTAAGATGAGAAAGTGTACAAACTAGAACTAGTACCTATACAACTACAATAATAATTACAAATGTGCTAATCCGAATTTTTCACTTTCAAAGGACAATTCAATAATGACTGTGCAAAAATTTGTTGTTCATTATACAGCGTGTCCGACGACGATCGCACACGTGCACTTCTGTCCGGTTTCCCATGCAATTTCCAGTGAGAAATATTAAGGAACATTTTTTCAAATTCATTACCCTTTAGCTGCTTCAGGGCGAATAGTCCGAATGACGATGATTGGTACAAACATTGAAATAAACTCCTCCAAAAATTCAATCCGGTCACTTTTTCCGGATTTATTTTCAATTCTGCATCCGGCCGTCTGAACCGGCCAAATTTTGACATACACCATCCGGAATTCTCTAAGGCCAGGCATGATCGGTTTTTCCAGAAAGGAGTTCCGGATAGTCTATGGGGAGGCCTTTATACGGGACGTTAGGAATGAGGGAGGAGCAGAACGTAGATTATAATGGCATGTGAGATGCCAAATCAAAGGTAACTACGAGGACATTTCAATTCGTTTTTATTCAAGAAGAGAAAGCAGCCAAAACCAACGTAAAGAGCTCAATACAAAACCCTCAATTGACGCAGACTTTTATATCCGGTTTCATTAGAATTTTGTATTATGTATAAACAAAACCCTTATAAAATCAGTCAAATGTCTGCAGGTCCGTCAATAGAATATCTAACGAACTGCTGAAGGTATACACACGAAACTTTGTTGGAATATGTAGTAAGTTGACCACTCAAAGGCGGACAAGTTTCGATTAACATAAGGAGCTGGCCAACTTAAAGTTAAATAAATTAAATTAAAATATATAAATGAAATCCGGGTTAGTTTCTCTGAACTCGAGGTTACATGATGATGTCAGATTGAAAATACGGCGTGCATTATGTAACACATGAGGGAAATCAAATCTATGCGGTGTCCTTTTGTACACTCCCGACCACTTGAATAGGAACAGTCGCTTCATGAATAGTTTTATTCATAATCTCCAGCACCTAAGGTCAGAGAGCAAAACTTATTACTTGTTATGAATAGTTACTTTGTTGCTTTTGTTTCCTAGAAAAATTTGGGATATTTGATTAATAACAGTGTGTAGGTAATGGACGGTATGGTTCATTACAAATGTTATATTTGGTTAGCTTTGTGCTTATGCACTAATAAATTGTACGTTCAAAATTGGGCCACTTGAATAGGAACTAGTAGAATTCTGCGTTTACACCCAAATAAGAACACTCAAAATATGAAATTTTTTCCTAAATAGTGAGTAGTTCCTTCTTTATTGAAAACTGCGTCAACAATTTTATTCGACTTGGATACGTATAAGGATTTTACGTAATTTAGTGAAAGGTCATCCAAAGCGACTTGGGCGGCCTCATTAGTTGTTCTTCATCTTGGGACTGCATGCTTTCTTCGTACTTTTCTTTGAGTAAGTCATTTAAAACATTTTTCATAATAATCATATCTGGGGCATGGGACAATATCATAAAATCTTTATTTTGAACTTGGATACGCATTTTTATCAGTCGGCTCTATGTAGGAGCATAATCCTGCTGCTATATCCATCTTATTTGTCCAAAAACATGGTATGGTACGATTTTGTTGTCACTTTGTACGCAGGACCTAGGACGAAGCTCCCCAAAGTATGACACAACTTTCTCTTCTGTGAGGACAAAAACCACAATTTCATTGGCAGATTCCGGATATACTAGTTAAGTCCGAAGTTAACTTCTTTTCATCCGAAAAAAAACTACCATTTCCGAAACCAGCAAATAAATTGCGCTTTTTGACGATTCACCGCTGAAGAGAAATTTGCGTCATGCTTTGTCCTATATTCTGCAAACAAAATGACTAGAAAATCGTACCATACTATATGGAAAATAATTTTATTATCACATTTTTATACTCTAGATGAAATCTGAGAGTATTATAAGTTTGCCACAAAGTTTGTAACGCTAAGAAATAAGGCTCGCAGAAAAAAATGAATGATACAGAAGTTCATATTATCACTCGAATATCTCAAAACCGGATGTCCGTCTGTCCGTCTGTCCGTCTGTCCGTCTGTCCGTCTGTCCGTCTGTCCGTCTGTCCGTCCGTCCGTCCGTGACCTCTCTAGCTCGAGAACGCGTTGAGCTATGAAGTTCAAATTTTGCACACGTTATTTTTGACAAAAAATGAAGGCTAAGTTCGTGAACGGGCTAAATCGCTCCACCCCTTCTACCCCCTCCCATACAAAATGACTCATTTTTGAAAATTTACAATAATCAAATTTTCTCAGAAACTATAAAACATATTGCTTTGAAATTTTTAATATATCACTTTTATGATAATTGTAACCTACATTATAAAACTTATTGTAATCCTCACCCTCCTTCTACCTCCTCCCATACAAACTGCACTATTTCATGAAATACGTTAAGCCAATTTAATCAGTACGTATACAATTTATCGGGCTGAAATTTTGTACTTAACACTTAATTAACAATATCAGTTAGATTCAAAAAAATTAATCGATTACCCTTACTCCGTCTACCCCCTCCCATACAAAATGACACATTTTTGATAATTTACAATAATCAGATTTTCTCAGAAACTATAAAACATCTTGCTTTGAAATTTTGAATATATCACTTTTATGATAATTGTAACCTACATTATAAAATTTATTGTAATCCTCACCCTCCTTCTACCCCCTCCCATACAAACTGCACTATTTCAAGAAATACGTTAAGCCAATTTACTCATTACCTATACAATTTATCGGGCTGAAATTTTGTACTTAACACTAAATTAACAATATCAGTTAGATTCAAAAGAAGTAATCGATTACCCTTACTCCGTCTACCCCCTCCCATACAAAATGACACATTTTTGATAATTTAGAATAATCAGATTTTCTCAGAAACTATAAAACATATTGCTTTGAAATTTTGAATATATCACTTTTATAATAATTGTAACCTATGTTATAAAACTTATTGTATTCCTCACCCTCCTTCTACCCCCTCCCATACAAACTGCACTATTTCATGAAATACGTTAAGCCAATTTACTCAGTACGTATACAATTTATCGGGCTGAAATTTTGTACTTAACACTTAATTAACAATATCAGTTAGATTCAAAAAAATTAATCGATTACCCTTACTCCGTCTACCCCCTCCCATACAAAATGACACATTTTTGATAATTTACAATAATCAGATTTTCTCAGAAACTATATAACATCTTGCTTTGAAATTTTGAATATATCACTTTTATGATAATTGTAACCTACATTATAAAATTTATTGTAATTCTCACCCTCCTTCTACCCCCTCCCATACAAACTGCACTATTTCATGAAATACGTTAAGCCAATTTACTCATTACCTATACAATTTATCGGGCTGAAATTTTGTACTTAACACTTAATTAACAATATCAGTTAGATTCAAAAAAATTAATCGATTACCCTTACTCCGTCTACCCCCTCCCATACAAAATGACACATTTTTGATAATTTACAATAATCAGATTTTCTCAGAAACTATAAAACATCTTGCTTTGAAATTTTGAATATATCACTTTTATGATAATTGTAACCTACATTATAAAATTTATTGTAATCCTCACCCTCCTTCTACCCCCTCCCATACAAACTGCACTATTTCAAGAAATACGTTAAGCCAATTTACTCATTACCTATACAATTTATCGGGCTGAAATTTTGTACTTAACACTAAATTAACAATATCAGTTAGATTCAAAAGAAGTAATCGATTACCCTTACTCCGTCTACCCCCTCCCATACAAAATGACACATTTTTGATAATTTAGAATAATCAGATTTTCTCAGAAACTATAAAACATATTGCTTTGAAATTTTGAATATATCACTTTTATAATAATTGTAACCTATGTTATAAAACTTATTGTATTCCTCACCCTCCTTCTACCCCCTCCCATACAAACTGCACTATTTCATGAAATACGTTAAGCCAATTTACTCAGTACGTATACAATTTATCGGGCTGAAATTTTGTACTTAACACTTAATTAACAATATCAGTTAGATTCAAAAAAATTAATCGATTACCCTTACTCCGTCTACCCCCTCCCATACAAAATGACACATTTTTGATAATTTACAATAATCAGATTTTCTCAGAAACTATATAACATCTTGCTTTGAAATTTTGAATATATCACTTTTATGATAATTGTAACCTACATTATAAAATTTATTGTAATTCTCACCCTCCTTCTACCCCCTCCCATACAAACTGCACTATTTCATGAAATACGTTAAGCCAATTTACTCATTACCTATACAATTTATCGGGCTGAAATTTTGTACTTAACACTTAATTAACAATATCAGTTAGATTCAAAAAAATTAATCGATTACCCTTACTCCGTCTACCCCCTCCCATACAAAATGACACATTTTTGATAATTTACAATAATCAGATTTTCTCAGAAACTATAAAACATCTTGCTTTGAAATTTTGAATATATCACTTTTATGATAATTGTAACCTACATTATAAAATTTATTGTAATCCTCACCCTCCTTCTACCCCCTCCCATACAAACTGCACTATTTCAAGAAATACGTTAAGCCAATTTACTCATTACCTATACAATTTATCGGGCTGAAATTTTGTACTTAACACTAAATTAACAATATCAGTTAGATTCAAAAGAAGTAATCGATTACCCTTACTCCGTCTACCCCCTCCCATACAAAATGACACATTTTTGATAATTTAGAATAATCAGATTTTCTCAGAAACTATAAAACATATTGCTTTGAAATTTTGAATATATCACTTTTATAATAATTGTAACCTATGTTATAAAACTTATTGTATTCCTCACCCTCCTTCTACCCCCTCCCATACAAACTGCACTATTTCATGAAATACGTTAAGCCAATTTACTCAGTACGTATACAATTTATCGGGCTGAAATTTTGTACTTAACACTTAATTAACAATATCAGTTAGATTCAAAAAAATTAATCGATTACCCTTACTCCGTCTACCCCCTCCCATACAAAATGACACATTTTTGATAATTTACAATAATCAGATTTTCTCAGAAACTATATAACATCTTGCTTTGAAATTTTGAATATATCACTTTTATGATAATTGTAACCTACATTATAAAATTTATTGTAATTCTCACCCTCCTTCTACCCCCTCCCATACAAACTGCACTATTTCATGAAATACGTTAAGCCAATTTACTCATTACCTATACAATTTATCGGGCTGAAATTTTGTACTTAACACTTAATTAACAATATCAGTTAGATTCAAAAAAATTAATCGATTACCCTTACTCCGTCTACCCCCTCCCATACAAAATGACACATTTTTGATAATTTACAATAATCAGATTTTCTCAGAAACTATAAAACATCTTGCTTTGAAATTTTGAATATATCACTTTTATGATAATTGTAACCTACATTATAAAATTTATTGTAATCCTCACCCTCCTTCTACCCCCTCCCATACAAACTGCACTATTTCAAGAAATACGTTAAGCCAATTTACTCATTACCTATACAATTTATCGGGCTGAAATTTTGTACTTAACACTAAATTAACAATATCAGTTAGATTCAAAAGAAGTAATCGATTACCCTTACTCCGTCTACCCCCTCCCATACAAAATGACACATTTTTGATAATTTAGAATAATCAGATTTTCTCAGAAACTATAAAACATATTGCTTTGAAATTTTGAATATATCACTTTTATAATAATTGTAACCTATGTTATAAAACTTATTGTATTCCTCACCCTCCTTCTACCCCCTCCCATACAAACTGCACTATTTCATGAAATACGTTAAGCCAATTTACTCAGTACGTATACAATTTATCGGGCTGAAATTTTGTACTTAACACTTAATTAACAATATCAGTTAGATTCAAAAAAATTAATCGATTACCCTTACTCCGTCTACCCCCTCCCATACAAAATGACACATTTTTGATAATTTACAATAATCAGATTTTCTCAGAAACTATATAACATCTTGCTTTGAAATTTTGAATATATCACTTTTATGATAATTGTAACCTACATTATAAAATTTATTGTAATCCTCACCCTCCTTCTACCCCCTCCCATACAAACTGCACTATTTCATGAAATACGTCTTAACGTCTTAACGACTTACGTCTTACGTCTTACGTCTTAACGATGCATCCGAGATTGCAACCAAAATTATTTATTGGCTTTAACCAGGTTCAAATTCATCTAGAGTATTGCATGATTGGGGTTTACCCCAATCGTAGTTCTTTTATGTTTTTAGAATAATGTGGCAACAGGATTATTCATATTATCAGAAGGGCTAAAACTTAATATCTAAGCTCCAAATGTGGATTTTATGACACGGTCCCTGTGCCACCAAACTTGAATATTATGAAAAAAGGATGAATACTCGTACAGTTCAAGAACGAAAAACAGCTAACTAAACTAGCCATGACGCTCTGGGTGTGTCGATCAATTTGTTAGTTGCCATGACCCCTACAGGGGCATGGGCGCGTCAACATCTCTAGCATTTCTGTGCCTTGTTGATGTTTCTATAGCATATCTACTTTTCGGAAGTGCAGTTGCTAGCATGCACCTACACCTGTCGATCAATTCAAGACCTTGTGAATCATCGTAGAGCGATGTGCTGAGTACGGGACTATATTTGGGTGGCCTTGCGCAGGGGAGACATCACTGAGAAGCTTGCGTCTGTGACTAAGGCAACCTATAACGGCGCGAAATGTCGCGTTCCGCATAAAAGTAAGGTGTTGGGGGAGTTTGAGATTCGCAGTGGACTTCGGCAAGAGGGCACCCTCTCAACGATCCGATTTCTCATAGTGATAGGCGATGCGTTGCATGCAGTCCTATCTGGACTAGAAAAATAAATTCAACTTATTATTTTAACTACAACATTTTGACTACGCTGACGGCATATGCCTACTCTCCCACAAAATCCCGGATCTATCCGCAAAGGCCTAAGATCTTGAGAGGGAGGCAAGCAAGGTTGGGATAAAAAATAATACCAAGAAAACCAAGGTTCAATGCCCGCCATTCCCTCTCTAATTGCCTTGACCACTCCAGGGGCATGGGCGCGTCAACATCTCTAGCATTTCTATATCTTGTTGACGTTTCAGTGGCATATCTACTTTTCAGAAGTGCAGTTGCTAGCATGCACCTCCAAAGCCCACCATTACAAAAAATAAATCCTAGTCCTATTGCCATCAATATTAATGGGCAGCCTGTGGAGAAGGTAGACAATTTAATCTACCTGGGTAGCATTGTTACCGAAAATGCTGGTACGGATCAGAACATCGCTCGTCAACCAGACTAAACGCATCCAGGATGCTGTCCAAAATCGGGCAGAGTAGTTATCTCGGCACCAAGACCAAGGTGGGCCTGTTTCGCTACTCGGTATTGTCTGTGCAATCCAGTACATGGAAACTTTCCGTAAGATTTACCTAATTTTCATCAACTCATGTTTTCGTCGAATTTTAAGAATTTTCTGGCCCGAAACAATATCAAATGATGGGCTATGATGGCGTACGAGGCAGATGCTAATTGACGAATTGGCAGTGGATAAGTCACAAATTGCAGAAGGATGATAACTGCATTGCCTTACAAACCATGAAATGGAAGCCCATTTCCAACCAAGGCCGACCAAGAGGTGATCCTAAAATAACATGGAATCAGTCTGTAGTAAAAGAGTGTAAGGCGCTGGGTAAGTCGTTTGGGGGGCTGCGCCCCATTGCCGAGAATAGAGTGCGATGGCGCGCAGGAGTGGTTGACTCGCTGTGCCCCACTAGGGTTTAAGGCAAAGTAGTAAGACACTCTGGGTGACCTTACGCAAAGTTACGTAAGATCCTGATACGTATCCAAGCCAACCAAAATTTTTTTTACGCAGCTTTCAATAAAGCAAGAAATACTCACTAATAATTAAAAAAGTTACTTACTATGAGTGTACTTTTTTTGGGTGTAAAAGCAAAATTTTACTTGTGTCAAGTCAACACAATTTTAAAGTAATATAACTGTTCTTAATCAAAGCTCCTGAATTTTTCTCAAAAGGTAAGAGCAGCAAAGTAGCCTTTTATAATAGATAATAAGTTTTGACCTTAGGTACTGAGGATTTTGCATAAAACAATTCTAGTTAGAAGCGACCGTTCCTACTCAATTATATTATACTACCTATATTATATTTGCATAATTTTCTCCAAAAGGAAACGATTGGAGTACAGGTAGATCAATAGGTAGAGAGCAGGTCTTTTCGATCGAGGAGTCGCTGGTTCGAAGCCAGTCTGGGACGGCTTTTTTCTCAGCTTGTTCATTTTATTTTATACATTCATCAAGTATATATTCCACGCCGGCAAACAATTAAAAGACCACTTGCAAAAGTCCAAAATCTTTGCTGCTGAATAGCATAAGGAAGCCAAGGCGACTATTTTTGATACAAGTGTAAAAAGGCGAAAAAGTATAAAATATTTTTGAAAATTAATTTCTAAAATAACGGTATATTTCATATAAATTTTACAAACTCTTAAAAAAACCAACATCCAGTAATATTTTATGATTTTTCATTTTTATTTTTAAATGCTTTATCATTTTTTATTCTACTTTATCGGCTGCTTAGTAGCACGTATAGCCGCCACGAGCTCGAATAACAGCTTAAATTCGCTTAGGCATGCTTATTATGAGACGCTTGTTATCATCTTGGGGAATTTTTGCCAATTCGTCCTTTAGGGCTTGTTCCAGCTCTCCTAAGGTCTGAGGAGGGTTTGACGCGTTGGCCCAGCTGCTCCCATAAACTTTCAATGGGACTTAAGTTTGGCCTGCACGCTGTCCAGTTAAGAAGGACGACAATATTGGTCGTGAGGAGCTCACGCAGTACGTTTGCAGTACGGGGGCGGCCTCCATCTTGCATAAAAATGAAATCCTTTTCATCAGCACGTGCTCTACCAGCAACGCGTAGTTTCAGCACTTCGTCTATGTATCGCTGAGCTCTCAAACTGCCGTTTGCGATGACAACTATATCGCTTTTGGAAATAGCGCCCCACACCCTAATTCATCCGCCGATAAAAGGTGATGTAGGCTGAAGGGCACAGGGTAGGAAACTTTCGTTTTCCAGACTCTGGTTGGACCATCATTTCCGCACAAACGAAATTTTTATTCATCTGAGAACAAAGCCCAACGCCGCATACTTCAATTGCGGTGGCTTCCTGGCTTCTAGCCGATGTCGGGCAACTTTGTGCTTTCTTGTTAATTGCAGCACTTTTACTGCATATCGGGAAAGTAGGCCGCTTTATGCACGATCTGTGTTGAAATAACGGTTCCTGTGGCATGTCTGAGGACATTTTTATAAAAAGTGCCGTGTTTTGACGATTTCTGAGTGAGCTTAAACGTATAAATATGTCCTCGCTGTAAGATGTTGTTCTTGGTTGGCCCTGCCCTCGTCACCTTGTGAGTTGTCCTGTCTCCTGGAATCCTTCTCAGACTTTTTTGACAGAATGATTCACTCCATGCCGACGGCTCACTTCCCGGAATCCATGGTCTTTCTGTTTTAACCTCACAACCCTACACATTTCAAACATATTGAGATGTCTTCTAGCAGCTTGTTGAGGATCCTACTACCTTGCCCTAACCCCAAGTGGGGCATAGTGCGTCAAGTACACCTGCGTGCCATCGCACTCTGTTCTGGGCAATGGGGCACAGCTCCCCAAAAGACTTACCCAGCGCTTTACACTCCTTTGCCACAGATCGACGCCATGTGATCCTAGGATCCCATCTTGGTCGGCCTTGGTTGCAAATGTTGTTCCATTTCATGGCATGTAGAGCAATGCAGTTATCACTCTTCCACAATATGTGATCTATCCACTGCTATCATCGTTTGCGTATCAATTCGTAGATTGGCATCTGCCCTGTACGATGACTTAACTCTTTATTTGATTTGGTTTCGGGCCAGAAAATTCTTAGAATTCGGCGAAGACATGAGTTGGCGAAAACTTTCAACTTTCTTGTAACTCTTATGGATACTTTCCATGTTCTGCTCCCATACAAAAGCACAGACAATACCAGGGAGCGAATCAGACCCAGCTTGGTCTTGATGCTGAGATAACTGCTTCGCCAGATTTTGAACAGCATGGCATATGCGCATTTAGCCTGGTTGATACGTCGAGCGATGTCATGCTCCGTGCCATCATTTTCGGAAACAATGCTATACCCAGTCCGAGGTAGATGAAGTTGTCCACCTTCTCCACAGGCTGCCCAATAATATTGATGGCCAGGTGTCGGATTTCTTTGTCGCAATAGCGGGCTAAGAATCTTGGTCGGATTGACGGCACGAAAGTTTGCCTTAATACTAGCCACAGGCTCCTCAGGGAAGCCTTTCCTACGCTGGGCCGCTCAAATAGAATCCCTGTTCACACTTTCGGAAGCCTGCTCGAAATCGATGAAAAGTGAGTGGAGCGGAGAATCGTGCTCAGCGCATTGCTCGATAATGATTCGCAATATGATCGACACAGGAGATTTCGGATCGAAAGCCAGCGTGCTCTTCATCAATTGTGCTTTTTAAGTGGGCCTTTAGTCTTTCCAGGACAATTTTAGCTGTTATCTTGGCAACGACAGGAAGCACACAGTTGTTGATGATCCACTCCTTGCTAGACAATACCAAATTTAATTGAAAATTAGACAACGGACCGGTAAACACTGCTGGTAGTATCAAAAAAAAACAACTAAAACATGGTGCTTCATCATGTTTAGTTCTCTGTAGTCAAATTTACCGTTATGATGGAAACAGACGTTTTAAAATGTGTATTACGTCTCGCTCTGTCTACAATAATACTAACATTTACAGGTTTGGTTTTCTTACTCGTATTAATCGGAAGATTTCGGAGCTTTTTAAAGTGGTCCTTTAATTGTTTGCGGTGTATATATTCGTTTACGGTTCTTAGCAGTCGTTGAATTGCAGATATTGATTCTGGAATATGCCTGCTTTACGTAATATACTCAATTGCCCTAACCCCTTGTGGGGCATAGCGCGTCAACTGTTCCATGTGGCCCAGTTCACGTTTCGTTGGCATAAATTGGTTTCAGAGAATGCAGTTGCCAGCATGCACCTCCTGCACATCCATGGCCACGAACGTCATCGTGGACGGGACTCGAACCCGAAACGCCGGTAGTCAAACATGAGACTGATGCCTCAATACACTGTGCTACCGGTCGCCCCACGTAATAAGTAATATGGCCGGAAACAGAAGATCCGTGCACCGGCAAAGCCCCCGATGGGTTTCTGAAGGAGACTTTTCCTTGCGCACGTTGCACGATGTACATAAAGTGAAGCACGGAGTATTATGAAGTTGAGAATTGATACGCAAAATTTTAAACAGTGCATTTTGCAGACACTGTTTAGCGATTTACGGTGAAACGTCAGCTGGAGGAGGAACTGGGAGGTGTAGCGAGCCCGGGAAATACTGTAGAGCATATGCTTCAGGAAGGTGAACTGGGAACTTGTGTCGCATCCATAGAGAGCTCGAGAAGGAGGAGAAGATGCGCAGATCTGCGCGTCCAAGTGACAGCTAGTTAGTCAACCCCATCAAAATTAATACTTAAGAGTAGTTTCGTGGGACCTCCGGGGAAGATAGAGATTGGCCCGTTTCTCAATGTCCTTTTAAACTGCCTGTTAGCTAACAGGGACTAATTTATCAAAAGCCTTAACCTAAATCATATGCAACACCCAAAATACGGCAAAATATGCGGATTTTCTCCCCTTATTTTTGAACTGTATTATCGTATTTTCGGCGTTGTATATGATTTAGGTTAAGGCCTTTGATAAATAAGTCCCTGTTAGCTAACAGACAGTTTAACAGGACGATTGAGAAAACGGGCCTTAGATTATTTACTTGTTGTTGAACGTTGGTTTCTGGCACTGCTACTCCAATGAGCGACATACAGTGCCGACTTTAGTGCTTGGACAAGTGAATTTGTATCCTAAAAAAAAGACTACGCGGCGTTAACCTTAACTTCACCTGATAAGGTGTAAATAAATAAACCTAATATGTGGCATATTCACATTTCTGGTTTCGAATATGTGGACTCCCTCCGAAACAGAATCCTGGCTTAGCTACGTCACTATTTCGTAGAGTGTTTTTTGTTTTCTTTTTACTTAATATCGATTGAAGTGATTATAAGGAAATACTGCAGAGTTCGACGAAACTGATTTATAGTTATTTAATTAGAGGATAAATATTGTTTGGCGAGGGGATTCTATGATAATAGTTACTGATAAAATTTCATTTTTTTGAGGAAATTTAAGCTTGCAATTTGCAATTGCCTCTGAATATAAATTACTAAGCTCTCCCAGGATTAGGTCAGTGCACCTCCAGAAAACCCAGAAAACTGGAAAGAGCCTCGGACGGATGCCCACTACAAAACTCTCGTTTTGTGAGCGCAGCCCACTACTTTCCGACTTCATTTTTAAGTAGGTTTCGATTTCTGGGATTTGCTTTCGAATTATTCAAATTCATGATTTTAAAGTTGTGATTGCCAGCCATCACAATTTATTCAATTGGTATTGGGTATGTGTGTTCTTAATTCAATTTTGTGATCTTTTTAAGTAGCTCGGACAATCTCTGGAATTCGCTGGATTGAAAACAGTCTAGGTACAGGTCTGCGTATGCAGTTAGCACATTTGTGAAAAGGAATGTCAATTTCGCACTGATGTCAGTGTCTCTTTTGCACCACTTTGTTTTGTGGCCGAATCGCTTATATAAAATACAACACGTAGGCCCGTTTTCTCAACACCAGGTTAAACTGCCAGTTAACTATCAGGGACACTCAATTTAACCTTAGCGCAAGCAACGCTCAAAATATGATAATGCAGTCCAAAGCTGTTACAGTTGAGCTGAGTTGGTTTCAAATACTCATCCTTCGAATAAATTTCCAAACCTCTGTTCTTTACGAACAGTTTAATTGTCATATTTGAATGTGCAAACGTATACAATTCTAGCTGTCGAAATCTCAGCAGCTCGTATCAGCTGTTTGGAATTATCGTCCGATAAATTCTTAACTGGAGGATGAGTGCCATTTAGCGTTTATCTACAGGATGAACTTTAACCAGACAATTGTTTATATAATTGTAAACCAATCGCTTGAACCGTGAACCGTTTGCTTCCGTGAATGTAATCCATTCCTACTTTACTTTATTTGAAAACACAACTTCTTCATGATCCCTTTCGGTCAAGCCGTGTTTCAGGCTCCTGATTTCTTTGGAAATATTGACAGATTTTGGACATAGAAGTATTTCATTAGCATTTCAACTAAAAGGCGAACTGTGTAAATATGTATGTAAATCTGTATATTCTTATTTCACCGGGCGACGCGATGCGTCATGGTGCGCGCCTTGGCTAATAATGGCTTTCCCACTTGGGGTATAGAGCAAGCGAAACGTGCGTTCTCTCGGGTATACTGAGGGTTGCAGCCCCTTAAGCCACGGAGATCGCGTAGCGAGCGGAGCCCACCCAAAGGAGTGCGAAATCATCTCAATCTAAAACTCTATATTTTTCAAAGACGCGAACCACTATGCATCGCCCGGTCAAGTCAACTAGCAATGTTCCAATAAATCCAACATAAAATACGCGTACGAATATTAATTGAAGCAGAATACTATCGTGAAATACTGTAAACTCCCCGTGTATTCCTTGAAGGCAACATTCGCTCCTTCCGGACACAGGGCTTTCGTCGGAGGAAATTTTCTTTTTCTAGCTGGATGGATCCCAACAGAGAAATGGAAAAAACAAGCACATAGAGGATTTCCACCATTTTCACTCTGAATGTCGGGCGAGAAAGCTGCTGCTACAATTTTCGCAGTCTAGGAGCAGGGAAAACTCTTTCGTGCGTGTGATCTGAATGAAATGAAGTTTCCCAGAAAATTACTTTTCCAGAAGATGAAATCATGTGAACGGTAGCATAGCGATACGATGTGTTTTTGCGGTGCAAAGTGATTGCCTTTTTCCCACCACCCATTCCATATTAGATCTGTGGGGAGGTTACTCCCAACTTACCCTTCAACCACCTCGCAAAATACGTTTTATATCGTATGTGTGGTTTATGAGTCACCACCGACCCCATTTCAGCAATGGTAAGATGTATTATGGCTGTCTACGGAACTGAGACTATGCAGACAACGTCAAATGAAAATTTGCGAACGGGAAAATTATTTTGGGTCTTTTTCGGTAACCAAGTGAAGATATGATGTAGTACTGAAGTTAATGGGAAACGTAAACGCCATTTGCTCAAATTACACTGGAGAACGATTCACGATTGTCGTGCTTGCCTCAACATTAATGCGTACGTTTAGCTTAAATTCATATAATGAATGCTTGTATACGCATTCTAGTATCAGATTTACCTTGGAAGCCGCCTTAGGAAAAAGAAAAGTTTGACGTTCCTATTCAGTCCTGAGTGCATGCTCCTTGTACGGACATCTCCCATAACCGGACACCTCTTATAAGCGGAAAAATTTTTAAGTCCCGAACATTTTTCGCATGTTTTCAAACAAATTAGGCTCCCTTGACCGGACAACGTCCGTTAAGCTGGCAACATAAAATCGAGATGTAACAAATCGCATAATTAAGTGCTAATTAGGTGCTCAATTAAAAAATTTAGTGCTCCAGCCGAATCGTCACAATTGAGAATCTTATATGGGGGTGCTAGCTTGACGTTACACTAGCATCCCCACTTTTTCAACCGCACGTATCAACTTCGAAATATGCGTATAATGAAAGGGTTCATTAAGTGCTAATTTGGTGCTCCATTCCCGAATTAAGTGCTCCTGCAGGAGTGGGAGAAATTATTAGTTTTTATTGCAGCCTCCACTTGTCCACTTGTCTTATGTTGTATACACACCTATATTTTGTATACCCTAGACTTATACTATAGTATAGGGTATATCGTTTTTGTCACGACGAAAATTTGTAACACCTTAAAGGAGGCTCCGGAGGTATAGCACTGTATCTATCCAAATGATCAGGGTCACTTCCTGATTCGATTTAGCCATGTATGTCTGTCTGCCTGTCTGTCTGTCGGTCTGTCTGTCCGTTCGCACGATAACTTTCGACAGAATGAAGCTAGAGACTTGAAATTTTGCCTAAATGTTGGCAGTATAATCTAGTTGGTTGGTATTGAAAATGGGCATGATCAAGCCAAGAGAACGCCTAACTCCTCTACATGTAAAATAATTAAATGTATATATAACTTCCGATTAAATAAACATCAAAAGCTCTAGCTTTGGCTGATTGCTCGCGAGTATAATCTTATACTCTCCTGGAAAAATAAAGTCGATCCGTTGAAAACTAACGGTAATTTTCTTACAAAGAACCCCGTACTACCCTACTTTTCAGGTTTTTTGTCTATAATTCTTGAACAAATTGACGCAGACACCTGATTTTTGGCATGTATTCATGAAGTGAGAAGCTGTTTGAGTTTTAGTAAGTTGGGCATAATCAGATAAAAGGAACGCCTACATCCCCTACAAATTTCGAAAAATTAAATATTACTTTAATTACGATAACTTTCGATATAATTGCACTAGCAAGTTGAAAATTTGGCAAAATATTGCTGGTTGGTATTAAAAATATACAAATAAATAAAAATACAAATCAAACTTCAAATAAGCGATAACTTTCGATAGAATCAAGCTAATGACTTGAAATTTTAGTCAAATGTTTGTACTAGGATCTCGTTGGCTGTTATTAAAAATGCGCAAGATTCGACAAAAGAAACCTCCCCTTGCAAAATAAGACTTCAAATAAGCAATAACTTTAGATAGAATGAAGCTAGCGACTTGAAAAATTCGACAAATATTTTTAGAATGGGTAGTTAATTGATTTTGAGAACATCCTCCTGAATGAGTGCCAACCTCCCCTATAAACTGGTCATACAGGAAACTCATTTTTAATGCAAATGTTCGTTGCCAATTGGTACTTTTGGTATCACCACTAGGTCTGTACGAGTCTAGGGTATATCCGCTTCGGATTTTCATCACACACTTTTCAGTTATGCACTTGCCGCAAGCCACACCCACAACCATGACCTTGTAGTGATCATCGCATAATTTCGTAAGGTTCTCCTCACCCGACGAGCGCACGGACTGTTGAAAAGTGCGTGATGAAAAAATTGAAACTGAGTGTTTATGGCTGCATCTTAAGATGTCGGGATAGAAAAAAACATCCTGTGTGGCATATGATTTAATTTCATTTATGGTATATGAGATATAAATTATGATGTAAGATGACTTTTTCTAATGAGTCGAAGGTGCTAGGAGAGTTTAATAAAAGTCAGTAAAATTTTACAAATAAATCGTTTCAATTCCAGTATAATTGTTATGCAAAATGTAATCAGTAATTACATTTGGCTAGTTTGCACCCATAAACATTCAGTTTCAATTTTTTCATCACTCACTTTTCATCCATGCACTTGCCGCAAGCTACGCCCACAACCAATTAGGTGTTTGCGTCCTTCTCTGTGAAATCTCATGCACATTTGCCCGAGAGAGACACAAACAGCTTTTCGTAGACATCCGTTGGCATGCAATCTGAGGGAGTAAATTACTGCCTCGTCTAGATTGGCTCATAGAATCCTCCTTTGTTTACGTTGATAATTTTATGGAAACAATTCCAAACAAGGTCAACTTTCGTACAAGGATGTGCTTGTTAAAGCATCTTTTATGCAGCATGCAGAATGTTTCCTTAAACACAGGTAATGATAGAAGAATTGTAGTAGTATGGAGAAATATGTTGAGTGTTTTGAATTCATACTTCAAAATAATCATCCGATACTAAATGCAATATCTTCAACTTCAATCCTACCAGCCAAGCTATCTTCCATCTAGAACAAGACCTTGGCGGTACCTAACCAAGGTAAATGGCAAAGGATCATTAACGTCAGACATGTTGGCTATTCCTTCACCAATATGGAATCTACAATAATTATTCCAAAGGAAAACTGAAAATAAGTACCTTCGGTCGATGTGTTACCATACACAAGGTGTAATAGGTTTGCACTACTTCTCTATATTCCATTTTATCTAATACATATTACAAGATTCAGAAGTATCATCCATACGAAGATTTTGTATTCCCAACAAATTTTGATTAGAAGTACACACAAGCTGTGCAATTGTTCACGGCTTCCAGCAAAGGATTAAAACAAATCTTGGAATAAAAAAAGCTGATTGCCATAAGTTCTCATCTCCATCTTTGCGTTGAGATCCCAACCGCGCAATGCCCAGTTGAAGTTAATTTATCTTTTGGGCTTTGGATATTTTTTAGTCTTTAGTCTTGGGTTGTGGTCATCTACTATAGTTGCAAATATGGCTAATGGTACTGGAGCTTGTTTTTACCACTCCAGTTGTAGCATTTCCTTACATTCACCACAATGCTTTTTGTATAGTTGGCTTGTGCAAGCGTGCACTCGAGCAACAAAGTTACCAAAGTGGTGAGAACGTGCTGGTTGGAAGCTAATTAATTTTCCTTGAAGGTTTTCTCACCCAAGACTTCTAAAAGGTTCACTCGTCGAAGTAGCGTTTCTAATTGAAGTCCAAAATAGAAATGATAACGCGTACGGTAATGCGTTTTTCTGCCACATCTCATAGCGAGAAAATTGATGACTTCAATACGTAAGAGGCAATGGCTAGCATGGTTCATGTTTATATTCATCGAGGTTGAGCAGTGCACTTGCACAACATCTGAAATAGGTTTTTTAATGTCTGCCCCGCTGTTGTGGAAATTAAGTTGTTGAAGATTAATGCGGACAAGTTGACATATTAGAGTTTCGCGAGTGGGCAAATTAAAAAAAAAACCAGGCCGAAGCGAAGCGTATATACCCTAGACTTGTACAGACCTAGTGGTGATACCGAAAGTACCAATTGGCAACGACCATTTGCATTAAAAGTGAGTTTCCTATACGGCCAGTTTATAGGGGAGGTTGGCACCCATTCAGGAGGACCTTGACCATTCTCAAACTCAATGAACTAACACATTCTACAAATATTTGTCGAATTTTTCAAGTCGCTAGCTTTATTCTATAGAAAGTTATTGCTTATTTGAAGTTTCACTTGTAGGGGAGGTAGGGGTTCCTTGGGTCGGATCTTGCCCATCATTATCACACATCACTAATTAGATCACCCTACAAACATTTAAAAAAAATTCAAGTCTCTAGCTTCACCCTAACGAAAGTTATCGCTTATTTGAAGTTCATTTATAGGGGAAGTAGGGGTTTCGTTAGTCGAATCTTACGTATTTTCAATATCAGCCAACTGGATCCCGCTGCAAACATTTGGCCAAAATTTCAAGTCGCTAGCTTTATTTTGTCGTTAGTTATCGCTTATTTTAAGTTTCATTTCTAGGGGAGGTAGGGGTTCCTTGGGTCGGATCTTACACATTTTCAATAACAACTAACTAGATCTTACTACCAGCATTCTGCCAAATTTTCAACTCGCTAGTGTCATTCTATCGAAAGTTATCGTAATTAAAATAATATTTAATTTTTGGAATTTTGTAGGGGAAGTAGGCGTTCCTTTGATCTGATTATGCCCAACTTACTAAAACTCAAGCAGCTTCTTTCCTCAGGGTTACATGCCAAAAATCAGGTGTCTACGTCAATTGGTTCAAGAGTTATAGACAAAAAACCAGAAAAGTAGGGTAGTACGGGGCTCTTTGTAGGAAAATTACCGTTAGTTTTCAACTGATCGATTTTATTTTCCCAGGAGAGTATAAGAATACCCTCACTAGTAATATACCAAAGCTAGAGCTTTTCATGATTTTTTAATCGGGAGTTATAGATACATTTAAATATTTTACATATGTAGGGGAGGTAGGCGTTCTCTTGGCCAGATTATGCCCAATTTCAATACCATCCAACTAGATCATACTACCAACATTTGACCAAAATTTCATGGCCCTAGCTTCATTCTATCGAAAGTTATCGTGCGAACGGACAGACAGACGGACAGACAGACAGACAGACAGACAGACAGACAGACAGACAGACAGACAGACAGACATGGCTAAATCGAATCAGGAGGTGACCCTGATCATTTATATATATACATTGCTATACCTCCGGAGCCTCCTTTAAGGTGTTACATATTTCCGTCGTGACAAAAACAATATACCCTATACTAAAAGTCTAGGGTATAACTATACTAAAAGTCTAGGGTATAATAAAATTGATACATGTTTACCTCAGTGGAGGTTCAGTTGTGGTTTTGCTCGATCGTGTGTTGCGCGCTTTACGTAAAAATGTCTCGATGGAAGCTTTCATCCTAAGGACTGCTAAAGCTGGTACTAAATACATCAACGACAAATTATTGTATATGATTTATCCTATTGTAAATAAATCCAATAGATTTAAAACTCCATATAAAAGATAAGAAAATAGCCCCCGATTACCAAAAATTAAATATCTATAGCCCGGTTTCTCAATGTCTGGTTAAACTGCTAGTTAGCTATCCAGGACACTAAATTAAACCTTGGCCTATACAACGCTCAAAATATGATAATGCAGTAGAAATATCAGCTAATGCAGTAGAAAATCAGCTGATTTTCTTGGCGGAATTCTGCCGCCGGTTCTATCATCTGTACGTCTGTACCGACTACCAGCAGTAATTTGCTGCTGAGTTAGTTTCAAATCCCCTTTCATCGAATGAATTTCCAGCACTCCGTATCAGGTGTTTGGAATTATCGTCCGATAAATTTTTAACGGAAGATGGGTGCCCTTTAGCGTCTATCTATAGGATAAACTTTAACCAGACATTGTGAAAACGGCCATATGAGTTATAGTGACTCCTTCTAATGCTATGAACATGATGCTCAACTTGCTCCCCTTGGATATTCAAGGTGAACAGATGGCCGCTTGTACGGCCATACGGATTCGTGAGACAGCTCAATGGTTGACTTAAAATAGTGGGCACTCGATAATTTTAAGAAATCGTGATATCCCGGCATCTACGGACTATGCTTTGGCAAAGCCGTAGTTTGACAAGAACTTTAAATGCCTTATTCCAACACGAGCTCAATGGGCTGAAGACTGGCTTACAAGATCAGACACGATATACATCTACACCGATGGCTCTAAGACCGATCATGGAGTTGGCACGGGCGTTCACTCCGACACACTGAATTTAAACTTATCGGTACGACTGCCAGAATACTGTAGTGTTTTTCAGGCGGAATTGGTAGGAATTTGGGAAGCTTTGTCCTGGCTGGGGCGTCATGTCCTATCTATGAGCAACATTGTGATTCTAACAGACAGCCAAGCTGCGATTAGATCGCTAGGATCCGTGCTTACTACCTCCAGGATTGTGTTGGAGTGCCGTACATCGCTAACGGAATTGTGTAACTTCTTCGACATTACTGTGTGCTGGATTCCAGGTTACAATGGATTCGTTGGCAATTCTAAAGCTGACGAACTGGCTCGTCGGGGTACAACGCCTGAAGCTGAAAGTACTCGCTGCACGGTTGAAATGCCTTTCGACTCATGCAAATTCGCCATTATTCAGGCTGCAGTCAGCACGACTAACTCGAGATGGCTGAGCACCGGCACATGTAATTTAACTAACCAGATGTGGCCCAGGTTGAATTTGGGTCGCTCTGCTAAGTTGCTGTCGTTGAGTTGACAACATATCGGTGCTGTCGTTGGGATCATCACTGGGCACTGTCCAATCGGAGAGCACGCCAGGAGGCTTACGCTGCCGTACAACGACATTTGTAGAAGTTGTGGTGATGAAGAGGAAGAGGAGAGTACCTTCCATTTTCTTTGTGGATGCTCAGGTTTGGCGAGTCTGAGGAGGTTAATTCTTGGCTCTTACTATTTTAATGAGTTGGCGGACTTGGTAAACGTTGACGTTGGTCAGTTACAACGTTTTATTGTGTGCTCAGGTTGGTTCGAGGTATAGGATGGTCAGGGATTTCTGTATCCCGTGTGGTAACACAACAGACCCAGATGTGGTCTATGTGTGCTGTGGGTAATAATGGCAGCCCTTTAACCTAACCTATAGTGGATGATAAATTGAAATGGGATCAGTATTGGTAAATAAATCACACTGATTTAAACGAATTGGCTTTCTTCCATTAAAAATTAAAAAAAAAGTTTTATTTGTGTTTTTTTAGGCAATGAAAATAACCCCCTAGTCCCCAACATCGCCTCTAAGCGGGTTTGGTTTCCGATGTGTGTTATTTATTAATGTTTAATTTTTTTAACTTTGTATCTTCCGGAGAATCTTAATCTTCCATTGAAGTGTATCTACAGCAAGTTCTGATGCGTGCGGTAGCAGAGTTACGGTCATTTAAAGCTAGAATGTTGTGCAAAACTGTTAAAATGATTATTTTGTAAATTGGGTAAAAACAAAAATATTTAAAATATCAGCCGTAGTGCCCGTACCTGAAAAAAAAGATACAAAGTATCTACACTGCATGCAGATACATCGGAACATGGATATGTCTATGACTACCGACTGCGTGGAACCTGTTGTGTTGAAGATATCGACGTAAGTTTTGTAAAGATCCCAGTATAGGTAGTTATACTGGATGAAATCATTCGAATAAACACGTCCCACGCTTTCGGTAGGCATAAGAGATATCCATGTACCCATGTATCTGGTGGCAGTGTAGATACTCGTCATAAATTCTGCTTTGCTTTGTGCTGTCCGCTTGGGCTCCTTTCTCTCGCGGGATCGTTTCGTTTTCGTTTGCATCGCGTGTGTGCAATATTCACCTCCTCTCGTGCACCCTGTTCCATCTACCTGTTCCATCTACCCGTTCGGTATAGTTTGCAGACTGCAGCCTATCGACATTTCTCTGAGTACGTTTCTGCTAATCGCAATCACGCTTCCCACCATCTTTTCCCAATCGGACGTGTATTGTGTTTGTGTATCTATTGCAAAATCGCTCCCACACTATCCGTCTCATCCCGCCCCTTTACTCGTAATCAACAGTCCGGGTCCGGCACACACAATTTCTCAAGGAACGCGTGCGACTCTATGCGATTGTGTCCGGTAAACAGAAAGCGAAACTAACAAAAGTAAACAAAACATTCCAACACACGCACAAAGAGAATGCACAAGAAAAATTTTGGAATTTTTGCAGAAGGGGGGGGGGGGGGGGGCATTTGATCGTCTGCAGACCTCTGAATATACATCATGGCACGATGAGCTGCCCGGAACTATAACATCCTGCGACGAATATTTCTCTATTTCGGGGCTTGGGAGATTTTAACTCGCGCAGTACGAATCCGCCATTTTATTTTATGATACGTTTATTGCATGTGTGGTGGGGACCCACATTGTGGGCCAGTCAGACCTCAAGTCGCCGCAATTGCAAATGCACAACCATTTGGATAGAATGAACTTCATCCGCGATGGCTCTCGCTCTCTATCTTCGGGGGGCGGGAACTATGTAATGTACACACTCTCAAATTGCGTCTGCGCATGTCCAAATGTTAGTCGAACTGACTACTTGCTACTTTTTCTGGGACCCTATTGATTCAGATATGTAGTACAACGCGCGCTATTTTATTTGTTTGGATTCCAGTCATTTTGAACATTTTGGAATTTTTGCGGAAGGGGGGCATTTGATCTTCTGCAGACCTCTGAATGTACATCATAACATATAACATCCTGCGACGAATATTTCTTTATTTCGGGACTTGAGAGATTCTAACTCGCCTAGTATAAATCCGCTATTTTTTTCTATTTGTTTATTGCACGTGTGGTGGGGGCCCACATTGTGAACCAGTTAGATCTCAAATCGCCGCCATTGCAAATGCACAAACGCAGTCGCTGGATCACCCGATTTGGCTCGAATGAACTTCATCCGCTCTCGCTCATCTTCGGGGGGCGGGAACTATGTACACTCTCTCAAATTGCGTCTGTGCATGTCCAAATGTTAGTCGAACTGACTACTTGCTATCTTTTCTGGGACCCTAGTGATTCAGATAGTACAACACGGGCTATTTTATTAAATGATGAATGGGAATTGCCGGAAATTGAAGGTCATTGAAAGTCCGCCCGTTCACCCGTACACTATGTTATTTCTTGCCGTCCACAACGTCAACCTTTATCGCTATCAAATCAACATCCCAACATGTACACACAGGATCCCCGCAAGCGCACCGCCCGCGCGGATCTACAAGCAACAGCCATGCACAATGACCACTTCACTCAAACGACATGCACAACCAGAAAAGAAAAATTTTCAATGGGCTTGTTTCCTCTTCTGACCCCGAGTAGAAAAACAGACATTTCGTGTGACGGACAGATTTTTAGGATGACCCCCAGCTATAAGACATATCCATGTCAAAATATTAGCGCATTGCATTAAATGTCTAGTTTGTTGTAGTCTTCACCACTGTTTTATTACCATAATTGTTGGAAAAGAATCACAAAATTCAGCCGTTCTTTACATAAAAAAATTAAGTCTCGATGAATATCATGGGGCAAAAGACCTTTTCCATAGTCCTCCACGTGGGCGCCCCCTGGTAACGGCAGTGTGTCAAATCGCGGCCAATGTCTTAGCGATAAGACAGTTTGGAAAAAGGCAGATAGCTGTAGCCTGAATGGCTGACCAACACCTAAGCGTCTCAGGTTTAGTAGGATGGAATGACTTGTGTAGTTGGACTTGCAACATAGTTGTGTGAACTCCAGCACGTTTATTAAACCATCTGAAGCAGCTATCTTCCGAGGCCATCCCCTGAATGGGGTTAAGCGACGTGCTGACAACTCGTCCTTGCAAAAACCACTCCATGTCAAGAAACCTGGAACAAGAGCCTCGGATTGGATGGATCAACAACGACGACCACGCAAACGAATAAAGGATTATTCTTTCGGGTCCTGGAATGTACGCTCCCTGAACGAACCGGGGGCTGAGAAAGCCCTCCTTCAACAGGTCGAAAAGTACAAACTGTGCATTACTGCAGTCCAGGAAACAAATTGGCTTGGCAGCGAGATCAATGACAAGAAATCGAACACAATTTTTATAAGTAACAAACCATCGGGCCGCAAGGAGCTTGGAGTAGTATTTATAGTGAACAACCACCTCAAACCGCATATTACTGACTTCAAACCCATAAATGAACGGCTGTGTGCGATTCGCATTAAGACTCGATTCTTCAATCTCTGGCTCATCACTGTGCATGCCCCCACTGAAGTTTAAGAAGACGCAGTAAAAGACGAGTTCTACACCCGCCTTGAGACTCTCTTCGACTTACTTCCAACAAACGATGTCAAATTACTGCTGGGAGACTTTAACGCGAAAGTCGGAAATGAAAGTTGGCACCGGCTACAGTCTCCATGAAGAATGTAACGACAACGGCCAGCGACTTATCGACTTCGCCTGCAGCAGGAATCTAGTCGTAAGCTCTACGTGTTTCCTGCATCGGCGCATTCACAAGCAGACCTGGAAGTCTTCAGACGCACATACCGTCAACCAAATTGACCACGTCCTCATTTGCAGGAGATGGGTGTCTAGTGTGATGGATGTCCGCTCCTATCGAGGAGCAAACTGCGAATCAGCTTATTACCTGGTGAAGACGACCTACAAATGTAGAATTTCCTCAGTGCACCAATCGAGGTTCAGCCGTCCCAAAATCTTTGCGGTTGATAAGCTCTTGAGTGATGCTACAGCGGTGGCGTATACTACCGCCCTTGAGGAAAGACTATCACCTTTGCTACACAACATCAGCAACACAGGCATCCACGGGTTCTGGGAAGAACTGAAGGGTACCATCAAGGATGTCGCAGAGAAGGTCGTGGGATATAAAGCCCAGCGAGCGCAAATTGACTGGTTCGACGAAGAATGCAAAAATTCACTTGACGCGAAAAACGAGGCCTACAGACATTGGATTCAACGAGGAACCAGAGCCAGAAGAGAAAAATATGACGAGCTACGGCGAATATCGAATAGAATAATTAGACGTAAGAAGCGAAAATTCTTTGACGAGCAGTTGCTGAATATAAACGGAAACTTAGCTAATAAGAACACCAGACAAGCGTACAAACTATTAAATACATTTAAGAACGGCTACCAATCCAAGACTAGTCTTTGTGAGGACAAGGATGGAAACATCATCAGCGACTCCGATGGCATTAACAAACGATGGGCCTCTTATTTTGAAGAGCTTCTGAACCTACCATCTAACATCCCCACTCAAGAAGCTCTTGATGATATTATTGATCTAGGCCCACCCATACAACCCCCGACAGTAGAGGAAGTTGATCTCGCGTTGCGGTCACTAAAACGAAATAAAGCGCCGGGCGCTGACGAGATTCCAGCTGAACTGCTAAAATTCGGTGGAACGGGTCTAGCTAATGCCAAACATCAATTACTCCTGCGAGTATGGGAGGTCGAGGAGAGGAGATCCCAGACGATTGGCGCAGAAGCATCATCTGTCCAATTCACAAAAAGGGAGAAAAACTGCGGTGTGAGAATTGCAGGGGCATATCACTTGTTTGTACGTCCTATAACATTTTGACGAAAATTCTGGAAAATGGAATAAAACCGTACGCCGAACGAATCATTGGCGAATATCAAAGCGGTTTCAGACCTGGTCGCTCCACAACCGATCAGCTCTTCACAATCAAACCGATACTCCAGAAGTGCTGGGAATACAACGTAAACGTATACCAAATCTTTGTCGACTTCAAGCAGGCATATGACAGTATCGACCGTGGAGTACTGTACAACATCATGCTGCAATTTGGTATACCGGCCAAATTAGTGCGACTGACTAAGATGACGATGACCAACTCCGTCTCCCAGGTCAGGATCCATAATAGACTTACTGATCTATTTGAAACACGCACTGGTTTGAAACAGGGCGATGGACTGGCACCGACGCTCTGCAAACTAGCATTGGAATACGTTATTCGGGCTATGAATATGGATAACAGCAAGACGCTACTCATCAAGTCAACACAATTAGCAGCGTAAGCCGACGACATCAACATCATGTCCCGAAGATTGACCGACGCAGAAGAACTTCTGCATATGTTCGATATCGCTGCAAAAGAAGTTGGACTACGTATAACGAGGGTAAAACTAAAATAATGATACAATCTGCGACAAGGACACCTGCACAACCGAGAATCAATGTTGGGGACCTCAACATCGAGTTCGTGAACAACTTCATTTACCTGGGTTTCAACTTGTCGCCAACGAAACTGACTAAATCAAGCGACGGATACAGTTAGCTAATAAGACTTTTTTCTCGGTTCACCCCATAATGAAATCGAAGCATGTGCACAGAAACACGAAGCTCCGCGTGTCCAAAACCATTATACAACCAGTGCTATACTATGGCTGCGAAGCATGGACCCTAACTCAAGCCTCCGAAAACATGCTAGACACTTTTGAACGTAAGGTTTTACGGCGAATTTTCGGGGCTGTTTGCGATCGAGATGGATGGCGCATCCGGTACAACCATGAGTTGTATGAACTGTACGATGAGCTGCAAGTCTCGAAAATCGTCAATGGGCAGGGCATGTACAAAGAATGGACGATGATCGCATGCCTAAGTGCACTTTCACACGAAGAGCCGCACGGCTCTCGCTCGCGTGTGAGAGCTTTTTCCGCTCTCACCTTCCATTCATTTGCGCGAGTCAGAGCCGTGCATCTCGAGCCGTCGCGTCGCGCCTCTTGGTCTAAATGCACAGTGAGAAGTGCAGGCATTTACACGGAAAGAGCGACAGCGGCTCTCGCTCCTCAGTCCCTCGCTACACGCTAGGATGGACACAATACGCTTTGGAACGTTGGTGTTTTTGTCGTCGAAGACGGCGTCGACGGTAAAGAAGATACATAGTCACACAACGTCTGCAACGCGTACTTTGCAACTGAAGGCACAGCGAGAGCCATTGTCGCTCTTCCCGTGTGAATGCCGGCACTCCTCGCTTTGCATTTCTTTCAAGAGCCGCGACGCACATCTCTCACTCGCGCGACGTAAAGGCTCGCGCTCCCCGTGTGAAAGCTGAAATGTAGCCATTGCATTTCAGTCTTACGCGCCTCGCTCTCTCTCGCTAGCGAGAGCCGTGCGGCTCTTCGTGTGAAAGCGCACTAAGAGAGTAATGAATGCAGAATGAGTCAACGGAGCGAGACTGCGAGGACGACCGAGATCTCGTTGGGAGAGCTCAGTAGGTGTCGATGCCGCGCAGCTACTGGGCTTCCAAAATTGGAGGACGCGGTCACGTGACCGAGATAATTGAAGGACGATGATCCAGGCAGCCAAGACCCGACGTCGGGCTGTCGTGCCACGATGATTATGATGATGAATTTCATCAGTTTTTTTTTACGTGTCTACACTATCTAAAAAGTTTTTTGTCAAAGGTGGTTTGGTTAGGTAATAGGGTTGTCGCTAGCGCAGCTCGCATTAGGCCTCCGATTTGGGCTCATTTACCACCCTCCGCTGGCTAATTGGCGATGCCACAAGGTGGAACTGACCAGCTTTGCTAGCTCTTGAAAGCTGTAAGCACCTAAGATGTTGAGCTGTTTCCAATTTAGGGCTAGACACTCACACAGAATTTGTTCGATGTTGTCATCTTCCATCTCGCATTTTCTGCATAAATTGTTGGGTGTTAGTTCCAATCTTCGTGAGATGCTGTAAGGCGGTGGCCTGTTAGTAAACCTACCGTTCCTCGCAGCCAATTTTTTTTTTAAAGTTCGAGCAGTATCTTTCACTTGCTCAGATCAAGTGATTGTTACAAGGTCCTGGCTACCCTACAATCCGTTATATTTGTCCAGTCGGAGTGTATTTTAGTCCATGTGGCTCCAGCTGATTTACTTGTGATGTCCGCAAGTGACGTGGCATAGGTGCCGGTGGGATATTCACGGCTCTCGAACCTCTCCATGGCAGCTTATCGGCTTTCTCGTTGCACCCACATAATCCTTATAGGAACATCTTTAGCCTTTCTGTCCTATGCATACGTTTTCCGTTTTTGAAGAACATCTCTTTAATGCTAGAGTCAAAATGGTCGCCCTACTGTCGACGCATCCTTGTTGAAGTTCCTTGAATGGACTCAACCGTCATACGACGTATAGCATGTATATCTGACTGGAATATGGTCGCAACTACTGGCTCAGGCCCAGATCCACTAAGTAGGCGCCAGAGCCTACTACAGTGGTCTCTGAACTATCCGTATAAATCGATCCTGATCAGGACGTCACCGTTTTTGATGACTTCCTGGCTCTCCCAGTCTGTCCTCCAATTCGAAGTTCCTTTCGACGTATGTTTGTTTGATCATGTGATCCGTATCACCCTCTCGCCCTTTTCTCCGCATTCTTTCTCTCGATGTTGCTATAATGGGGGACTCGTCTTGTCGACTAGGAGTACATCGGGTTTGTTGTGGGCGGCTGATCAGTGATAATCTGGCGATCCCTGCTTGTGGAGTGTACTGGTAGATCGGTAGTGTTTCACTGACAAACTCTATGCAAGGTGTTGGTGGATTAGCGTGCATACCGCATTATATCTATGCGTATGCTCTGCCGGTACTATTGCAGAACAGTCAGAGATAAGATGGTTATATATTAGGCGCGTTCTTTTGCAGCTACCCAGGTCAAGGGTAGTTAGCCCGAGCTTTTGTGCAAAAAAACGATGTATCTGTACTGTATAGGGTAAAAGCATGCACTATTTGACATGAAATATGTATATTTTGCCGCAGATGAAGTTTGGATTTTAAGTGGTTGAATAATCCCACTTTTGAAAAATAATAAAAAACGAACTTCATTCTATTACATCAAGAGCAAGCGTTGAACCTATCAAAGGCAACTGTGATTGAAGAAACTAATTGATTCCGAGTAGTTTGCTAATATTTCGACAAAAACCACTTTTCCAATTTACAAAAATGTGGAATTCCGTTGGATCTAACTGAGGTGAAAATACGAACTTCTTCCAGCAACCGCTAGATGTGTCCTAAAAAAAGCATTACTTGTGCGCTAGCCAGGTCAGAATCGGCCCTCGATAAATTACTAGGTTTACTGCTAACCTATATAGGGTAGCATTGTTGTTGTATTGTGTGTTATTTCGCTAACCTATACAGGTTAAGAACAGCAAAAGAACGGGCCTATTGTTTCCAGAGCCGAACCACCAGGACCAGGCCGTCCTGAATAGGGACCATACATAGATATGTTTCGGCATAGAAATACCCCGCACGAAATAATCTGTTCGATAGGAGAAGATCGACAAATGGCTGCCAGAGGCAACACACATGTTTACTATGCATTGCCTTCGATTTTTCTATCCGGTCCGAGTTCAAAGGAGCAAATGATTGATTCTTCAAGTTGCGTGGAGGAAAACCGTCATCTGCCTTGCAGACAGAATCATGCAGAGGAAACGGTGTACTTTTGTGGTAAAAATAAGCGCCAAGCGAGTCGATCTGCCTATAGTGTTCGCCGGCAACGTCGACTAAACCTCTCTCTTTTTAATATAGTCCAGGGTAGGAAGTCTGGAAAAGATTGATTAGGAAAAAATTGTGTAGTTTTTAAATTTGGCACAAAAGTCCCCGATGCTCCACCAGCAAACCCTCTCTCAACACAACAGAGCGGGCATGTGCGCCTTGCAAACTTACTATGTACCAAGAGACGATATGATGTTGTGCCTTGCGAGAGTTCGATCTCGTAGTAGGCACGGATGATAAAAAGGTTGATCTGCTCTGTCCATTTCATCCGTTCCCTACGCCAACCCGTATTCATCAATATATGAGTCTTAGTTAAATTAACAAGATCTTGAGAGACAGGTTGGCGCAGTACAGCTAAGGACTAACACGAACATGTTACTGTAGCAGTCGGTTCTTCGCATCGGAACGACCCGTTTTTTAACGGTCAAAAGCTGCCAAACTCCTTCGATGCAAGAACAAATGCAGTATTCGAAGCATCGCTACCACAACATTAACATCAAGAAGACCAAGATTCGTAGTTTGCCTGGAAATCGAACTCAGCCCATCAGTATCAATGGGCAGCCTGTTGAAGAGGTAAACGAATTTGTCTATCTAGGTAGCATCGTTGCCGTCGATGGTGGTACGGAGCAGAACATCGCTTGTCATATCAGTCAGGCTAATACATACAGGCGTGGTGTCCCAAGTCTGGCAAAGCGTGTTAAAACCAAACTGGGCTTTGTTCGCTCCCTAGTATTGTCTGTGCTGCTGAATGGGAGCAACACGTGTAAAGTTATTGCAATCTTTCCACAGAATGCTGCAAGTTTTCGTCAATTACTGTCTTCGTCGAATTATCTGATTTTCTAGCCACAAACAATATCAAACGTAGAAATTCGTCGGCGGATCAGATTTCAATTGACGAATTATACAGAGACCAAAATGGCAGTGGATACGACTTGCGTTGCATAAGGAGGATAACTGCATTGCTAGACATGCTATGAGATGGACTCCATTCTCCCATTCGGGGCCTAGAATTTCGTGGCGAAAATCATCGGTGGACGAGGAATGTGAGGGTTACGAACTCTTGCGGAAACCGTTTGCGATGACGCGTAGGTGTTGTTAATTGCCTTGACTCCTCCAGGGGCGTGGGCGCGTCAACATCTCAAGCATTTCTATGCCTTGTTGACGTTTCGATAGCATATCTACGTTTCGAAAGTGCAGTTGCTAGCATGCACCTCCTATCCGCGCCGTTGTATACTGACAAGCTCCGATCACAGTGGGAGCTCTATTAGTACTCACAGCCGGTTTTTTTTTAGCGCGCCGAGATTTGAACTCTGAGCCCTAGATTAGTATCGTAGAGCGGTGACCGAACGACCACGGCCACCGAGCGCGATAATTACATAAAAATAACATTATATTGTAGTAGTAGAGAGACAATTTCATATACATGACGAAAACGGGAAATAAGGTGATACTCATACTCAATTGCCCCAACTCTTTGTGGGGTATAGCGCGTCAACTGTTCCATGTGGCCCAGTTGACGTTTCGTTGGCATAAACTGGTTTCGGAGAATGTACTTACCAGCATGCACCACCTGTACATCCATGGCCACGAGCGTCGTCGTGGACGGGATTCGAACCCGAAACGCGGGTAGTCAAACATGAGACTAATGCCTCGACACACTGCGCTACCGGTCGCTCCAATAAGGTGATAAATGGAAGCGTAAACGACGATTAGTGTAAGCGATAAAAACAATTAGGCTAAAAATTGTGAAGAACAGTATGGAACTGCTATTTTATATCTTGATAATTGCATTTATGTATACATATTAATTTTATTTCATTATTTTTTTTAACTTAGTCTTGTCTAATAATAGGGTTCAGCTAACTTTTAGCTTTTTCCAGGTAACGAAGTAACTTATTGCAGGTGATCCTGTCCATAGGACCGTTGACTTTATGACTGAGTGCAGATAATTATTTAAAACAACCTGAATGGAAAACCACAAAATTAAATGGACCATAACCGAAAATTTAATTTGTCGCATAAATTTACATTTTAGCGCATTAGAACCCATTTAGCAAATCACAATAGCGTCGTCTATAACGCATTGCTAAAAACCGAAAACATCAATGTTCCAACATGAAGTCAACCATTACGTATAGCAGGCTCAACCCAAACCAGATCTCTCATTGTGTTTCACTAAAATCAACGTATCTCCACATACTCCTATAACGTATAAAAACGTAGAATTGGAATTTCAGTGGATCCTGAACACTCGTATGTTTTTATATTTGTTCGTCCTGTTTTTCCTTTATTTTCATTCGGAAAATTCAAAAACCGCACATCAATATTTTAGCGAGTAATTTCACAGTCGCGTGCTTTATGGGGTTGTTGCTGGATTTTTTGTCGGCTTGCAAATCGAATTGGTGCAATTCAACGCGGCATTTTCGCTGTGAGGTCGACCATATAGTCATACAGCCACCACAGCCATCATTGGACTTTTATTTCACCTGATAGTTATCTGGAAGCTTCAAGGGGATTTTCACTTCAAAACTCCCTTATTTCACCGTGAATGGGTACCAGTGTTATGTTGAAATATTTGTGAGCTTGATGATGTAGAATGATTTGGTTGAAATTTTTAGTGTTGTCCTGGCTTGGCAGAATACTTTGCTTTGTTTTGATTTCTCAAGACTATTGATCTATAGCCGGAGCTCCTGAAGTATGGGTCCCGACCCCAGCGACGCGAACTTAACATGTGGGGTCGCGAAAAAAATGTTAGATACGCTAAATATGAAATATGAAAATTTATCGCAATCCCTCCATTATCTATTAGAATTTTATTTTATCTTATACATTACATTGTTTGTAACGTGCAACTAAAACTCAGTCCAAGTTACGTTTTAAATTATTACATTTCACATTACATATTAGTTTCCCAAATACTTTACATTGAATTTTGACTTTAAAAAGTGACATTGATTAAATTTAACCACCTTTCATATCAAGCGTCTAATGAATTTGCTGAATTATAGAGTGACTCAACCTTAAGATTTTAATTTCCACCAAAATCGTTCTGAATTCCGGATCGGAGGTAGAAGTGAATTCTCCGCAATTTCGGAAATGGCATTAAAAGTTATTTTGCCATTCAGTACCACATACTTATATGAATTAACATTTTCAGCTTTAACTCTTATTAAATCCAAATATTGTTCCGCACTGAAAAATGTAGAAAATGCTTTACGTCCAACAGTGTCAAATATTCCAACAAGACTTGAATTGTTATGTTGCAAAAAGAAAAAAAAGATAATATACCCGTCAGATAAGAGAGTCGGGCTACTGACAGAGCGGGTGTGCACTGTGACCAAAAAGATGTCTCTTGTGGCGTCGCTCATTAATCTGCCAAAAGACTGACCACTCTTCTAATAAAGGGTAGTATGACTTTTGCAGGAATCAACCTGAAATTGGCAGAGTTGATGGTATCCTGCACGAGAAGCAACATCCCACTGCCGAAGCAAACCTCCCTGATCATGTAATCTGATCTCAGCTCTGCATGTCTCAGGAATTTGATTCAGAATGCCTCTCCGCTACGTGCGTCAAGGTTAAACGAATTCTAAGATATTTTCTTTAATAAATAATTGCAGCGGAGTAAGTTCACTGAACGCAGCAAAAAACAAGAACATTCATCTCATTACAACTGATCTTGAAACAAATCATAAAACTAACAGAAACTGTATACAGTTTAGGTTCTCATGACCGGACACCAACGGGACCAACAATTTTGTCCGGTTATGGGGAACGTCCGCTTAAGAGAACGCCAAAATTTTTTTTAGACATCCTTTCAATTTTCTTTTTAAATCAAATACTCAAAACTGGACCGGTAGCGAGAATTAAAAATTTTAATCATACGCTGATCCAGGGGTTCGTACTCACTGGTTGTGTTATAGGCTGACAACACCATCGTTCATTCGTATTAAATTATGCATACTGGATAGCTTGCAGTGCGAACCACTTGACGAAAAACCCGCAATTCATCTAAGCATTCTGTTCGAAGTAATGAAGCGAATAGATAAGATCGTTTTTTATGGGCCATTAAATGGTGTGTTTTACTTTGGTGTATATTATCCTTTTTCGGATTTTTCGCAAACCACCATCAAACCAGCAGACAGCTATTAGGTTGGTGCAGATGATTCAGTAGTAAATTTTTGAAAAGCTGTAACTTTTTATGAAGATAATTTTATTAATTGAAATAGGTACCAGCGGATGCGAAACACTTTTCCCAACGAGATATAAGTGCATTTATTCCTGTTTCGTAGAAGTCCGAGTTTCTGGTTCGAAAAAACTCCTCGAAGGCATTTTTAACAGCTTTTTCATTGTTAAACTGTTTTCCTGTCAAAAAGTGATCCAAATGTTTAAAGAAATGATAATCTGTTGGCGAGAGGTCTGGTGAATAAGGCTGGTGAGGAAGAGTTTCATAGCGCAACTTGTTCAATTTTTGAATCATTGTTCTCGATACATAAGGTCGTGCGTTGTCATGAAGCAGTAAATCTCCATCCCCGTTGACTAGCATAGGTTGTTGAACTGTTAATTTCTGTTGCATTTCGTCTAGTTCAGCGCAGTATTTCTCTGCATTGATGGTTTTGCCAGGTTGCAGGAACGAATAGTAGATAAATCCAGCTACAGACCACCAAACAGTCACCATTATTTTCTTTGGATGAAGGCTTGGTTTCGGCATGTGTCTTGGAGTTTCATCGGCATCTAGCCATTGGGCCGATCGGCGACGATTATGGTATAGTAACCACTTTCCATCGCAGGTCACAATTCGGTTCAAGAACGGTTCGTTTCTGTTGCGGGAGAGAAGAGAACTAGAAATCTCCATCCGACACGCCATGTTTTGCTCGGTAAGAACATGCGGAACCCACTTGTCAACCTTGTTCACATTTCCAAGTTGTTGCAAGTGGCGGCAAACTGCTGAATGATACACGCCCAATTTCCACGTGGCTCATTTCGGAGATTCATATCACCGGATCGAAATTTTTCGAACCACCGCTGAGTGGTTCATTCGTTAACCATGTCAGGTCCAAATGCGCTATTGATATTCCTCGTTGCTTCCGTTGAGTTGTGCTCTTGATTAAATTCGTTAAGGAAAAGTAACCGTTTTGGACTCGCTTCCACGTTCTTTTTCTTTTTTTTCACCGATCACCATGAAGTGCAAAAGCGGAATGACTCCATAAGTCAAGGTAGCAGTACTTATATTTCAATATGCTATATCACTAAAAATCGCAGCCAACTTCATGTCAACCTAATTCAAACTGTGAAATTTTCATCTAAAAATTTAGATGAAAATTTCACAGTTTAGTAGAGAGAGATATTAAAGATATTATTGCCTATGAAGTTGGTTATCATTGGCCATCAATATTTTTGACCTGGGATGTGCTGAAGGGGTGCAGGGTGTGCTAACTTTTATTAACCTTTTCTGATGAGATTTCAAAATTCTATTATTTTTAGTTTTCTATGCTAGTAAAATGCCGCTTTTCTGTAAATTTACATATTTCTAGGAATAACGGTCTTTGAAATGCAAGGGGAGGGGGACAAACTCGAATCACATATTTTCCCCTCTCCACTTTTTCTCCATTCTCAAATTTGAAGGAAATTTCAAAAATGGAATAAACTCGATGGCACCTTTCTTATGATACCCCACTTGCCTATACCAAAGGAAACAAAAATTTCGACCTTCATTTCCCCTCTACGGGGACCCCTCCTTAAACTCGACATATTACACTATTGCAACAAGTCGCTTTCTCCAGAGAATTATAGTACTTCTACATATTTCCACCAAATTTTATGCATGTAGCTTTGACGGTTGGTTAGATATTTCATGGACAGACAGACAGACGGACGCATGACCGATTTCATAAGGGTTTTGTTTTTACTACAAAACCCTTACAAGCGTGTCCGTGTCCGGGTGTGGGAACGTCCCATTAAGGGAGCCTAATTTGTTTGAAAAAATGCAAATTATGTTCGGGACATTTAAATTTGTCTGCTTATAAGAGCTGTCTTGTTTTGGGAGGTATCCGTCCAGGGAGCGTACACTGCATTGTATTTTAATTGTAATAAATAAATTTGAGAAAAATACGTACACAAATTTTTATTTGATATTTAATATCTGGAGTCGGGAAAAAATCTCGGTGATGAAAAGGAGTCAGGCATGAAAAAAGTTTAGAAAGCCCTGATCCGGAAAAACAATTTAACGTTGAGACATAGTACAATTACACCGGTTAAAAAAAGGTCCTATTACTTAAAAAAAAAGTTATGGAACTTTTTTGATACACTGCATGCAGATACATCGGTACATGATATGTCTTATGACAACCGAATGCGTGGAACATGTTTCGTCGAATTATTATTTCATCCAGTATAATCAACGATACTATGATCTTCATAAAACCAATGTCCATATCTTAGACAAAATGTGTTCCACGCATTCGGTAGCCATTTGACATATCCATGTACCGATGTATCTGTATGCACTGTGTGGATACTTGTCATGAGTTTACTGATGATGAATTACTAGGTAAGAGGATGCGAGTACTAAGCTGTAGGCTACTTTCATCTTAACGCTTGATCCGATTGTCTTTTGAAAGTGTGTTTGTGATTGCCAAGTTCAAGTATTTAAGCTTTTTATTAACCATATAAATTTAACACTAAGTACTTAAAGATAACCTTAAACGCTATACAAAATATTCTTATATATTATCGGTAATAATACACATTTAGTTCTTACGGCTATGCTTACTGCTAATGCCAAATTACAATAAATGACTCGAATTTTTTAATAAAAGTTAAAACATCTAGTGGTGCTTAGGTATTTCTTTTTTATTATGCCAGAGGTGTGTATTTTATTTGTGTTGCATGGTTTTGTTTCGAAGACGAGTAGCCAGGTTGATGTGGGTTGCACCTGATTTTCAAAATTCGTCAGTTATCAGGATAGGGTCATGAGGCCCTTTTAGGTGAGTGGTGAATCCACCAGTTCAGTCAATCCCCGATACTCGGCGAATTTCAGGTTGTGGCCGTGATCACCGTTGAGGCGAGCGGCGAGTTGCACACCAGTTCAACTGGGTGCCTACGGCAGCGTTCCATAGCACGATTCGTGAGAAGTTGTATGTGTTGACGAAGCGCTGGTAGGTCAGCTGCGTCGTGACGGACTTCGTTGCGGTAGTAGTGGAAATTTCTTTCCGGTCTTCGGTATAGTCCGGTGAAGCCGGTAGTATCCGTCTTTCCAGTCGTTGCTGTCGGAGCTAGTGGGTCTTCTAAGAGAGAGAGAGAGCCTTGCTTAGGGAGCGCTGGGTGTGGCTACCAAAACGACAAGAAGGGCCCCAGGGTTACCCCTAGATACCTTACCTCATTATAAGTGAAGAATTGTTTATTCACGATTTTTAGGCAGATCTTGGAGAGTCCAGTATTCTAGCGGTTGCGGTGCAGGCGCGGTTTTCTAAAAAGGATGAATTCGCATTTCGTCGGATTTATTGTAGTATCTTAAGAGTTTGTTTAAATGTTCGTCTAGGTGGTAAGCTGCGATTTTGGCGTTGTCCGTCGTCCGCCTACAGGTTTACGCATGTGCGGTAGGGCGAGCTATTGTTGGACTCCGCTATGTCCAACGTGAATAGGTTAAAGAGGATTGGTCCTAGGATGGAACCCTGTGGCACTCCAGAGGCGCCCTTGTAGGTGACAGAAATAGATCTGTCTGCCATGAAGTTGTATATGATTTTGATTCGGTGAGCTGGGAATTCCCAGCCAATCAGCTAGTAAGTAAAGCCTTTTATCCATACCGACTCTAAGGCTCCTTCGACATCGATGAGGCATGCACCCACGAATTTGGAAGCAGATGGGCTCTCTGTGACGTTGGATAGAAAAACTGGCAGGGCATCTATTCTAGAATGCCCTTCCTTGAAATCAAACTGCCTTATAGGGATGAGGTTCTTGTCAGACAACAAATTTTTAACCGGTGTTAGAATTACCTTTTCTAGGAGTTTACCTACGTTGGAGAGGAGTGAGATGGGCCCTCGTGTTACGAATTTCACTAGCGCCATTATTTTTAAGGACTGGGATGATTTTGGCTCTTTTCGGGAAATAGGCGATATGACAGCTAGAACGACGAAGAATAAAAAAGGCATTTTCTTTAATATGAAGTTTGACACCCCGTCCTCCCCGGCAGATTTCTTATTCGAGGGGTCTTTTGCTAAGTCAACGAGTTCTTGAGGTCCAACGAAGGAGCTCTCTCCTGCGGGACGGTGGGCCAGAGACTCTGTAGAGAAATCCGTAAGAATGAGGTTGGCCTGCTCTTCCTCAAAGACATCAATAGTTTCGCACACTTGGCGAGCAAACGGTGCTCTCTCACTTGCCTTTTCACCACGGAAGATAGTTGAGAAGTGAAGTGCAGCGGTATTCACAGTGGTCCTATTATCTGGTGGTAAGGTACCATCCATTATGAGGTCTTGGGTCCGATCTTTACATATCAAATCTCCTTGAACATATCAAATCCGGGTCCAATTGCTCTTAGTCTACACTCAAAGGAGTGGCTTCGGTGAGCTTTTGTTTTGACAATGATTAGAATGTTCACCGCTCTAATAATCGATCCAACACGTCGGTATTCATCGTTGTCGGCGTTTAGTCGACGGTGGTAGATACGTGTCAATCTACGACGTAGGACTCTCCGCCTTATGTGGAGGTCGATCATTTCCCTAAAAGTATAGTTACGGCTACTCTTGGGGACCACACATTATCAATCGAGGATTTAATCAGTTGATTTACTTGGACGATGATATTATCAATTTCTGGGATTGATAGGTTTCTCGTGTTTTCAACAGTTATTTCGCCGAGCTTTCAATCGATCTCGGTAGAGAAAGTATTCCAATCCACCTTCCCGTACGGGACGAAGCCTTCCGGATCGGAGTATAGAAACCGCAAGGTGTCGTCAGCGGAAATTGTCAGTTGCACCAGCATGTAGTCAAATTCGGCCTCAATAATGCTCCCAGCACGCCTGAAAGTGGGCTCAGGTGGGGCAATGAATTGAATTTCTGTCGGCTTTGAGGATAGCCATGTGTTGATGGCATCACCATATGGGTTCTTAGAACTGTGTCCCCAGTTCCCATGACGGGCACTGAAATCGCCACCTATGATGAAGAAATCGGCCGAAGAAATTTTGTCCATTAGTGTGTTAAGATCATTGATCAGGGTTGACGAGTTGAAGTTGCGGCGCACGTAGACCCCGACGAAGGCTTCTACCGCTGATAATGTACGTGATGCCTTGTGCTACAGTGCATTGTAGGGGAGGAATGCGCAACCTGCGTACATTATAGTGTGTTTTGTGCTGGATAGCCGACCCAAGGTAGCCATTTAGCTCCGCACCATCTTGCCTAATTGTGCAGTAATCTTCCAAGTAGATCCTATCGCGTGCCTTAAGCCTAGTCTCGCAGATAAAGGCAATATCAGGTTTCTCGCGATTGAGGTATTCCTGCGTCGCGTTCCTTTTGTGTATAGGAACGAATGAGCCTGAATTTAACGTTACGAATTTAATGCAACGCATTAGGGTCGCTAAGTTTGAAGGCCAGTTCGATAAAGGCCATCTTTTTTCTTGCAAAGAACGGAGAGAGTTTAGGTGTGAAACGAAGTTCTCCATCTCTCTTAGAAAGGCCAAGAGGTTACGTCCGAACAGCTCTATACATTCAGAGAATATCTGGCCGTAGAAGGGAGGAGAAAAAGTCTGTGGAGGCGATGGGCCAGTAGCCTTGGCAACCGCGTGATTGCCCGTATTGGTTTTCGTCGCCTCGGCCAAGTTTTCCAGGGCCGTGGTTACTTTTTGTCTGGCTTCGGCTTTGGAATTGCTGGCAACCTTACGCCTGCTCTCTGCTAGCATGGCTCTGGGACATCCACGGTAACTGGCTGGGTTGCCCTTTTCGTTACAATTTAAGCAGAATACACTAGAGGTTTCTTCAGACGCTTCACAGGGATTGTCCCCGTGGGACTTGTCGCACTTGACGAGTGATGTTGAGGAGGATTTTGGCAGCACTAGTTGTTGAGATAAATTCAGAGCTTTCCAATCTTCGCGATAACATCCAACGATAATTCATATCCATGTCGAAAACATCAACCACTGGGATACATAAGTACAGTTTTCATCATCATCGTGGCGCGACAGCCCGACGTCGGGCCTTGGCCGCCTGGATCATTGTCCTCCAATTATCTCGGTCACGTGACCGCGTCCTCCAATTTTGGGAGCCCAGCAGCTGCGCGGCGTCCATACCTACTGAGCTCTCCCAACGAGATCTCGGTCGTCCTCGCAGTCTCGCTCCATCGACTCGTTCTGCATTCATTACTCTCTTAGGCATGCGATCATCGTCCATTCGTTTTACATGCCCTGCCCATTGAAGTCGTTGTAGTTTGACGATTTTCGAGACTTGCAGCTCATCGTACATTTCATACAACTCATGGTAGTACCGGATGCGCCATCCATCTCGATCGCAAACAGCCCCGAAAATTCGCCGTAGAACCTTACGTTCGAAAGTGTCTAGCATGTTTTCGGAGGCTTGAGCTAGGGTCCATGCTTCGCAGCCATAGCATAGCACTGGTCGTATAATGGTTTTGTACACGCGGAGCTTCGTGTTTCTGTGCACATGCTTCGATTTCATTATGGGGAGAACCGAGAAAAAAGTCTTATTAGCTAACTGTATCCGTCGCTTGATTTCGTCAGTTTCGTTGGCGTCCATTGACAGGTTGCAACCCAGGTGAATGAAGTTGTTCACGAACTCGATGTTGAGGTCCCCCACATTGATGCTCGGTTGTGCAGGTGTCCTTGTCACCGATTGCATCATTATTTTAGTTTTACCCTCGTTAATACGTAATCCAACTTCCTTTGCAGCGGTATCGAGCGTATGCAGAAGTTCTTCTGCGTCAGCCAATCTTCGGGACATGATGTTGATGTCGTCGGCGTACGCTGCTAATTGTGTCGACTTGATGAGTAGCGTCTTGCTGTTGTCCATATTCATGGCCCGAACAACGTATTCCAGTGCTAGGTTGAAGAGCGTCGGTGCCAGTCCATCGCTCTGTTTCAAACCAGTGCATGTTTCAAATAGATCAGTAAGTCTATTCTGGATCCTGACTTGTGAGACGGAGCTGGTCATCGTCATCTTTGTCAGTCGCACTAATTTGGCCGGTATACCAAATTGCAGCATGATGTTGTACAGTACTCCACGATCGATACTGTCGTATGCCTGCTTGAAGTCGACAAAGATTTGGTATACGTTTACGTTGTATTCCCAGCACCTCTGGAGTATCATTTTGACTGAGAAGAGCTGATCGGTTGTGGAGCGACCAGGTCTGAAACCGCTTTGATATTCGCCAATGACTCGTTCTGCGTACGGTTTTATTCGATTTTCCAGAATTTTCGTCAAAATTTTATAGGACGTACAAACTAGTGAGATGCCCCTGTAATTCTCACACCGCCGTTTATCTCCCTTTTTATGAATTGGACAGATGATGCTTCTGCGCCAATCGTCTGGAATCTCCTCGTTCTCCCATACTCGCAGGAGTAATTGATGTATGGCATCAACTAGACTCGTTCCACCGAATTTTAGCAGTTCAGCTGAAATCTCGTCAGCGCCCGGCGCTTTATTTCGTTTTGGTAACCGCAAGGCGAGATCAACTTACTCTACTGTCCGGGGTTGAATGGGTGGGCCTGGATCAACAATATCGTCAAGAGCTTCCTGTGTGGGGATGTTAGATGGTAGGTTTAGAAGCTCTTCAAAATAAGAGGCCCATCGTTTGTTAATACCATCGGTGTCACTGATGATGTTTCCATCCTTGTCCTTACAAAGGCTAGTCCTGGGTTGGTAGCCGTTCTTAATTGTATTTACTAGTTTCTACGCTTGTCTGGTGTTCCTATTAGCTAAGTTTTCGTTTATGTTCAGCAACTGCTCGTCAAAGTATTTACGTTTCTTACGTCTAATTATTCTATTTGATATTCGCCGTAGCTCGTCATATTTTTCTCTTCTGGCTCTGGTTCCTCGTTGAATCCATTGTCTGTAGGCCTCGTTTTTCGCGTCAAGTGAATTTTTGCATTCTTCGTCGAACCAGTCATTTCGCACTCGCCGGGCTTTATATCCCACGGCCTTCTCTGCGACATCCTTGATGGTACAATTGAGTTCTTCCCAGAACCCATGGACGCCTGTGTTGCTGATGTTGTGTAGCATAGGAGATAGTTCTCCTCAAGGGCGGTAGTATACGCCACCGCTGTAGCATCACTCAAAAGCTTATCAACCGCAAAGATTTTGGGAGGGCTGATTCTTGATTGGTGCACTGAGGAAATTCTACATCTGTTTGCTCCTCGATAGAAGCGGACATCCATGACACTAGACGCCCATCTCCTGCAAATGAGGACGTGGTCAATTTGGTTGACGGTATGTGCGTCTGGAGACTTCCAGGTCTGCTTGTGAATGCGTCGATGCGGGAAACACGTAGAGCTTACGACTAGATTCCTGATGCAGGCGAAGTCGATAAGTCGCTGGCCGTTATCGTTACATTCTTCATGGAGGCTGTGGCCTCCAGTGGTCCCCCGGTGCCAACTTTCATTTCCGACTTTCGCGTTAAAGTCTCCCAGCAGCAATTTGACGTCGTTTGATGGAAGTGAGTCGAAGAGAGTTTCAAGGTTGGCGTAGAACTCGTCTTTTACTAACTCTTCTTTAACTTCAGTGGGGGCATGCACATTGATGAGCCAGAGATTGAAGAATCGAGTCTTGATGCGAAGCGCACAAAGCCGTTCATTTATGGGTTTGAAGTCAGTAATATGCGGTTTGAGGTGATTGTTCACTATAAATGCTACTCCAAACTCCTTGCGGCCCGATGGTTTGCCACTTGTAAAAATTGTGTACGATTTCTTGTTATTGATCTCGCTGCCAAGCCAATTTGTTTCCTGGACTGCAGTTATGCTCAGTTTGTACTTTTCGACCTGTTGAAGGAGGTCCTTTTCGGCCCCCGGTTTGTTCAGGGAGCGTGCATTCCAGGATCCGAAAGAATAATCCTTTAGTCGTTTGCGTGGTCGTCGTTGTTGATCCGTCCAATCCGAGGCTTTTGTTCCAGGTTTTTTGACATGGAGTGGTTTTTGCAAGGACGAGTTGTCAGCACGTCGCTTAACCCCATTCAGGGGATGGCCTCGGAGATAGCTGCTTCAGATGGTTTAATAAACGTGCTGGAGCCCACACAACTATGTAGCAGGTCCAACTACACAAGTCATTCCATCCTACTAGACCTGAGACGCTTAGGTGTTCGTCAGCCATTCAGGCTACAGCTATCTGCCTTTTCCAAACTGTCTTATCGCTAAAACATTGGCCGTCAGCGAATTGATACACTGCCGTTACCAGGGGGCGCCCACGCGGAGGACTATCGAAAAGGTCTTTGCCCTCTAAGTACAGTTTTACAAATATTCATATCCAAGGATGGTAACACAATCCGCTATATAAAAAATGTCTATACGCTACATACCAAACCATTTGTCGTTTTTTGATATAAATGCAATGCAGGTTGCGTACTCGTAAAAGCGAATGTAAACTCTCCGATATAGACACCTACCAAATGAAATTTCGCGTCAGTTTCATAAAACGTTTTGGGTGGCCCCAACCACCCTACGGTACGCTGCCTTCACCATTCACTGCGTTATCCAACTAATGGATCTAGTTGTAGATAAATTTGTAAAAGTGCACTCATCAGATATTGTTGAAACCGCAAACTGTTTCGTTTCGTTGCACTAAAAAGTTGGGATTCAATTCGAAAGTTGAAGGGGCATTCTGACATAGCCAGTCAACATGCTGCTTCTACTCGTGCATGTTTATCACCGATTACACACGTGCATACGAGCCTATCCGGGGGTAGTTTGCGGAAACAAGCAAGAGCAGTGATAGATTCTAAATGTCAGAAAATTACACCATGCAATGGGAAAATTTCTATTTCGCTCTTTCCTGACATTTCCTTAAATTCTGTTTGGCGTACATTTCAAAATGCCCGTAACCTGTTTAGCAGATTATTAGGTATTTTGAAAGCGAGCGAGTTTCGTGAAGTTGATGTTTGAACAAAACGGCAAGTTATTCTACGTAACGTTAGCGAATGTTGAAGGTGTAATTGACATGAGATTCAACATATGCCAACAATAAGTCTCTTCGTGCTCAGTAAATTACAATAACCACTCGAATGATAAATAATGCAGTAATTCCAATTTTGATAAGTTGGTTGTGGAAGAGTGGCACCGATTTAACATTTGATAAACCCTATCATGGAAAGTTCATACGTTCGTTTTGATTGAATCCATTTTCATCAACGGTTTAAACGAATCACGTAAATAATGGATGCATCAATCAACGTAATCTTGAGGGAATAGCGATACGAATACTCGAATACAAAATGTACACTATAAATATGTATATATAGGTTCATATGAGCCATGGTGGAATAAGGATACACATAATAATGTATTCTCTAGTAACATGTCCTAAAATATTCGATAGATCCTAAAAAACAATAATTTTCTAAAAACAGGAAAGGTATGTACTCATATAATATGGTGAAAAACGCTTCAAATCCAATACTATTCGACATATATCTTTCTTTATTGAGCACCTTCTTACCAAAGGTCATTGCTGGTATATCCGTAAATCAAGGTGTGGCGCGCAAAATTTTGTATGTATCTGACCGTTTCAGATCAACTAAAGTGGTCAGATCGATCTCAGATCAACTTATTTCGCCACTGTAAATTCAATTTTACCGGACATATGGAAAGTAGGCAACCTTACCTCAATCGTTTATACGAGGTGTGTTCAAAACGTAAGGTGACTTTTCAAATTTTTTTTTTTCAATTTTTACATTCGATTATATATTGATTTTTTGTTGTCGTTGTATTGGTACACATGTCCGAATATATTTCACAATTTCAAGTACATAGCATACTTCGTTTGATTTTGACAGATAAAAAGGTTAGACGTGTTTTGTTGTGCTCGGCGATTTTTTATTATTATAAAAAATGGAGCAAAGAATTTGCATCAAATTTTGTATGAAAAATAGAATCAAGTGCTCTAAAACACTTGAAATGTTGACAGTGGCGTACGGTGAGTCTGCTCTAAGTAAAAAAAAATGTTTACAAGTGATACAAACTCTTCCAAGATCGCCGAGAAGATGCCAACGACGAACCTCGCTCTGAACGCCCCAGCACGTCAACAACAGAAGATATCGTCGAAGCTGTGAATAAAATCGTCTTTGAAAATCGTCGAATTACCATTAGAGAAGTTGCTGAGGATGTTGCTATATCAGTCGGCTCGTGTCATGCAATTTTTTCGGATGTTTTGGGCATGAGACGTGTGTCAGCGAAGTTTGTTCCGAAACTTCTGAATTTTGCTCAGAAGAACCGTCGCATGAGCATCGCTCAGGAGATCTTGAATGACGTCAGTGATGATCCTGATTTGCTCAAAAGGGTCATAACTGGTGATGAATCATGGGTATATGATTATGACGTCGAAGCCAAAGCCCAATCGTCTCAATGGAAGCACCCAGGAGAGCCAAGACCGAAAAAAGCACGCCAAGTCCGATCAAATGTCAAAGTTTTGCTCACTGTTTTTTTCGACTACCGTGGCGTAGTGCATCAGGAGTTTTTACCTTAAGGTCGTACGATCAATAAGGAGTATTACCTTGAAGTTATGCGCAGTTTGCGAGAAGCAATACGAAAAAACGTCCGGAATTATGGAAAAATAATTTATGGCTTTTGCATCACGATAATGCACCTGCTCATTCATCGTTGCTTGTGAGAGATTTTTGGCCAAAAACAAAACGACAATCATGCTTCAGCCTCCAATTTCACCGGATTTGGCCCCCTGCGACTTTTTCCTGTTCCCAAAACTGAAAAGACCTATAAAAGGACGGAGATTTGCAACGATTGATGAAATAAAATCTGAATCGCTGGAGGAGCTCAAGGCTATACCAAAAAGTGCTTATGAGAAGTGCTTTGAGGACTGGAAAAAGCGTTGGCACAAATGCATTGTATCTGAGGGGGATTACTTTGAAGGGGACAATATAAATATTGATGAATAAATAAATATTTTTTCATAAAAATATAAAGCCACCTTACTTTCTGAACACACCTCGTATATCTAGGACTAGGACTAACGGCATATTTTCGAAACTACAATACATTAGCCTACTTGTCCATTTAAGTAATTACAAGTGATACCAAATCAAATCAAATCAAATTGGCATTTTTATACCCTTCGCGGATGTGATGCAACTTTGTCATGAAGTTTGCAACGCACAGGAGGAAGCATCTCCGACCATATAAACTATGTATATTCTCGGTCGGTATGATGAGACGAGTCGATTAAGCTTTGTCCGTCTGTCTGTCTGTTTCTATGAATACTAGTCCCTCAGTTTTAAAGCTATCGAGTTGAAATTTTGTACAGAACCTTCTTTCTATTGCACGCAGTATATATGTCGGGACCAATGGAATCGGACCACTACGTCATATAGCTGCCATAGGAACGACCGGTCCAAAAATTCGTCTTTTTAAGAAAAACTTTTTTATTTCTAAAGATATTGTTTTCGAAATTCACAGTAATCAATAGTATTTTTAGTGAACTATATATATTTCCGAATTTGGTTGAAATCGGGCCACTCTAACATATAGCTGTGATAGGAACTACAGTCCCAAAAGCAAGTTTTCGTCAAAAAAAAAAAACATTTTTTATTTCTGAAGATATCTTTACGAAATTGTATATTATTTAATCGTATTGACTGCTAAGCCACGTTCCTAAATTTGGTTGAAATCGCCCCACTATTTTATATACCTCTTATAGGAATAGTGAAATCGGAACAAGTTTTACTACTAATTTCAAATAGGTAAATGTACCACAAAACACAACGAAGCTAGCAAGCTAACCGAAGGCTAGTTGGTTTTAAAAATCATTAGAAAATAAAACCGGAATATAGAGGGCTACGCCCGCCATCCGAGGGTTTTGTAGTGAGCGCTTATTTTGTATGCAAATATCGGCTCCTCGCACCTATACATGAGGCCAGTAGCTGCATTTTTTATGGATAGTGTCCTAATGACCAACTTTAAATGAGTGTATTATTATTAAACATTACAAGATTGTTACGAAACATGCAAAGATGATGATACACTATGGTGCTGATTATAGTTAGCCATCAGTGTCCTGTTAAGTGATGTAGGGGTGTGCTAACTGTTACTATAGAAATATACTATTATAAACCTATTTTGAGAAGATATCCAGATTTCATTATTTTAAACTATCTATGCTAGTCGGAAGCCACTTTCCTGCAAGTTTTCATATTTCTAACTGTAACGTTATCGAAATCCAAAGGGAGTGGGGCAAATTACGACCTAATATTTTCTCCTCCCCCACTGTTTCATTTTCTTCAAATTTAAAGAAAATGCAATGAAAATTTAATGTACTCAAGGAAGGTAATTTGACGGCTCTCCACTTGTCTATACCAGCCGATAGAAAACAATTGACCTTAATTTCACCTCTATGTGGACCCCAATCTTCCCCATAAAGTTGGCCAATAACAACACATCGCTTTTTCCGCAGCAAACGATATCATCTCTACAGATTATCAAGGGATTTCATGTGTGTAAATATTCTATGGACAAACGGACGGACAGACATTTGACCGATTTTATAAAAGTTTTATTTTTATTACAAAATCCTAAAAAAATGTTTGAATAATTATTATTAGAATCACCGCCCCCAACCAGTCTTTACCCTTCCAAAAATGTTTAATTTAATAACTGCAATTCACACTACGAAAAACAACATGCAAGTACATAGTACCCGCACATACACATGAGGCCGGTATGTGTATTTTTTTTAATGGATAGTGTCAAAATGCCTAACTTGAAATTAATGTATTATTATTAAATTTTTATTTATTTATTACGCTCGGTGGCCGTGATCGTTCGGTCACCGCTCTACGATACTAATCTAGAGCTCGGAGATCAAATCTCGGCTTGATCAAAAAACTGCCTGTGAGTCCTAATAGAACTCTCACAGTGTTCCGAGCTTGTCAGTATAAAGACAGCGCGGATAGGAAGTGCATGCTAGCAACTGCACTTCCGAAAAGTAGATATGCTATTGAAACGTCAACAAGGCCTTGAAATGCTAGAGATGCTGACGCGCCCATGCCCCTGGAGGGATCAAGGCAATTAGAGAGAGATTTTTATTAGATTGTGATTGTAAGGCCGTACACAGACGCAGCTACTGAAAAGAAACTGATCAGTGATGAGAGTTCCTAACTAGTTTACTTTAAGTCACTTCCTGTGTAATTAAATGGAAGACCGGCGCTACTGGTTGGGGACTCGTTTGTGATTTTGAGGAACCGATTTGTAATCAGTCCGCTGGTGACTAGCATGTCGAGTCACTAGGTGATTTTTGTTTGCAGTTTCTCGAAGATGAGTGACCAAAAGGTCCACCTGTTGCTATTGGAGGACGTTGAAAAACACCAGATTGTATACAATTATTTTCATCTTCCTGGCTATTCGAAGAAGCATGAAACGGAAAAGGCGAGGGAAGAAGTCGGGAACGTCGTAAAATTTACAGGTATATTCAAATAGAGCTGTACTATTGTCGAAAATATGTAGTGAGGCTCTCTTTTCTTTTGGCTCAGTGTAAATTTTGCTATATGCGGAAAGCGTAGACAGTGACAAACTACTAATAATTTAATAAGCATTGTGTTTCTACATATACATCTACTTGTTTACCGTTGCTCAGGACTGTTCGGTACAGGGTGGTCATTCTGGGGTGGGCAGCCTCAGAGGATATTCAACATTTGATAGGGGAATGGAGGGTATCCCCTGAGCACTCTTTCTCTGATCATTGGTATCTTCAATTTAGCCTGGATGAGCTCATCCATCACCTGCACCTAACCCGGTGATTGTCAATCGTAATAGAACTGATTGGGGTAAGTATAGGATATGTATTGTGGATTTATTACCACAATTACCCGGTCGGCCATGTAATACGCAGGAGTTGGATTAAATGGTGCAGACTTTTACAAGAATAAAGAAATCTATTGCCTAATCATGCCCTGCTAGCAAACAAGCAAAGGGCTAAACCGCCATGGTGTAACCCTTAGCTCAGTGAGCTTAGGGCCACATGTAGAAGGAGCTTTAACAAAGCCAAATCTTCAAAGCAGAACTCGGACTGGGCAGTTGATAAGGGTCACCTCGGTCTACATAAGAGTGGACTGAGAAGAGCTAAGCACAGTTCATGGAGATCCTTCTGTGAAAACATTGATAAGTCTAGAGACTCCTCTAGGCTTCGAAAGATCTTATCCACAAACCCTACTATGCCTAGTTTTTTCCAGAAAGACGACGGCACAAGGACGTCCTCGAGCCAAGAGATGATCGAGGTCTTGCTCGACACGCATTTTCCAGATAGCTCTCCTGTTTCAACTCCTGGAACCACTACTGTTACCAATATGGTGCCAAGTGATTCCTCCTCTTTCCTCACGAAGGAAAAGATTGAATGGGTGATAACCAGCTTTGACCCTTTCAAGTCTGCTGGCCTCGATGGTATCATTCCGGCAGATCTACAACACATTCAGGACATTGCGTATCCTTGGTTGGCATCGATTTTCAAAGCCTGTCTGGAACATTCCTCTCCTATGGAGGGAAGTTAATGTGATCTTTATCCCGAAAGCGGGAAAAATTTCTCACACACATTCGAAGGATCTTCGACCCATCAGCCTATCATCGACTCTGCTAAAAGTATTGGAGCGTTTGATCGACACACAATTACGGAGCATTATTCCAACGAATCTTCTGTCCATGTCCCAACACGCCTATTGGAAGGGTCGATCTGTGGATCCGCAGAAAACGGAACCCGTTCTCTTCACTAGAAGATATTGTATACCTGCATTTGAACCATCACTGACGGAGAGCACAAGGCTTAGGCCGGCCGCATCTTGGACGTAGGCAGGGCAGCGCAGCGCAGCGCGCACAAGACATTGTTGTTGTAAAATCAGATTTTGACAATTGTTACAACAACAATCCCATTTGCCCGCTGCCTTGCCTACGTTAAAGATGCGACCGTTCTTATACTCGGGATTGTAGCCGAAAGTCGTCTACTGGCTATACACATCGGTGCTGCAGCCCATAATTATGCATGGGATTGTTGTCTGCTGGACGGCACTTGGCATCGCGTCGTACAGTGCTCTGTTGGAGAAGGTCTAAAGAACAGCATGTGTTGCCATCACGGGAACCCTAAGCACCACCCCGACTGCTGCCTTGGGCGTACTGTTAGACTTGACTCCTTTGGATATCTTCGCAGAACAAGTGGCGGCGAACACTGCCATCCGCTTCCGCGAAACCGGTCAGTGGACCGCGGCAACCACAGGCCACTCAACTGTTTTGAGCAACACTGGTATTCCCGTTGTGACGGACTAAACCTCACCGAAATATCTTTTCGACAAGGGCTTTACAAGCCTCATCCCATCGAGGAATGCGTGGCTAGAGAGCGCTAATTTGGCATCTGATATAATACCATCAGCATTTTCACTGACGGCTCTAAGACTGAGGGAGGGGTTGGCGCGGGTGTGTATTCGAAGAAGCTGCGTATTGGCTTATCGTTCCACCCGCCAGGACACAGTAGCGTTTTTCAGGCGGAAGTTTGTGCAATCTCCGAACTCCGAGGCGTTAACCTGGCTTGCGCGTAATGTCATATCTGCTAGGAATGTTATAATATACACGGATAGTCAACCTGCAATCATATCGCTCAGTTCCGTCTTCGTTATGTCAAAGACAGTGTTAAATTGTCGCATCTCTCTCAGTGAGATGGCGAGATTTTTCAACATTACCCTGTGCTGGATACCAGGTCATAGTGGTTTTTCTAGTAATTGCATGACTGAGGAACTGGCCCGGGCTGAAACTACCAATATGACCAGGGAATGCTTTCGTAGTACAGGGATGCCTTTCGCAGCCTGCAAACTGGTCACTAAAGCGTTGGTACAATAGGGCTAACTCCAGATTGTGCATTGACAGTACGTGTCATGCAACTAGGCAAATATGGCCGAAAATGGACCCCGACCGCTCTCGCGTTCCATTGCTGCTGAGCACAAGCCATTTGAGAAACGTGGTGGGGCTTATCACTGGACACTGCCTTGTTAGGGATCATGCTAGGAGACTGCGGCTCCCACACAATGATTACTGCGGGAGCTGTGGGGACGAGGAGGAGGAGGAGAATCCTTTTCACCTTATATGTGCTTGTCCTGCCCTGGCGAGATGCAGGAAGAAAATCCTTGGGTCCTACTTCTTTACTGAGTTGAATGAATTAAAGGATGTTAGGGGTGATCGGCTTCATCGCTTCATTGTCAGCTCTGGCGCTGGTATAATGACTGAGGTATGCTCGGGTTGCTGTACTTAGGGGTATCACAACGGGCCCAATGGAGTCTAAGTGCGCTTTGATCATCGTTTGGCTTAAGCAGCCCATTTAACCTAACCTAACCTATGATGCAATTAGTGTCATAAGTCGAGGTGTACCCGAACCTGTTTCTGCACTAGTCATATCAAATTACAAGATCCAAGATACGAGTAAAAAAACTCGATTTTTATAGCAAAAGTTAAATGTAAATTTTACAATGGTACTTAAATCTTAAAGTGTGGGACTACTAAAACAATTACCTGTTGGACTTCGAACGGTGAATATCATCACTTTAATTTTCAGAAATTGTTAAAGGAGACCATTCGGGTGCGATATTACCTGCCTTCATCCGCGCTTCACGAGCTACAGAATCCTCGAACGAAAACCCTTTGCTCTTGATATACCGGCTTCAATTTACTATTAATATGGGCATTTTAGAACTTCACGTTCCGTCCCATTTACAGCTTGCGGCAATATTATAACAAACATCCTCAACCAGCAGAAGACGCTTCCCCTCAATTAAATCAAAATAAAAACATCGTGCATTGAAATCACACACGTTCATTCATCACATACTTTCATAACAATGTAACGTACAACACATCATCTTAACGAATTATACTATACGAGCACAAACGAGCAAAGCAATAGCACAGCGGTGGTCAAATGCGAATCGAACAGTAAACCTGGCAATGGCAAGGACACAACTAGAAGGCAAATTACGAAGGTGCATGTTGTCTGGGCGTTCTGAACATAATGTCAGGTTTACACCCACTTTGACACGTGACACGAAAAGTCATTTAGTTTCCGTTCGCAGGACCTTGTATTCCTAAGAATTGCACTACTATCAAGCTCTCATAGTAGTCCTTTGGGAATCGACTCCATTTTGTACACGTATGTTAACTAAACGTACTCCACTAATGGGGGCATCCTGGTTCCCACTTTTGCTGGCTAAGCGAATTTTGAATCGCTCATCTATGTTGGAATCACATCCTGTTTTGATGTACGTTATTAAATGGCATGGTTCATTCATGCCTTAGATGTGTGTATTGTCTGGCGAAGAGGCACATACATATATTGCTCTGGAAAAAAATAAGTGATGGGAAAAATTGTGGCATGTTTAGGACTGGAGAATGTAGGACCGGAATTGTTGATCCGTTCTAAGATATTCTTGATCCTTTCTAAGCATTAAAAGTGGGATTCACATCAGTTTGAGTAACATGAAATGCTACCGACCACTTGATCCCATAGATATAAATAGTAGACCGTTTACAATAACCTTTACTTCGTGTATATTTAATTTTAAACGAAAAGGGACCTTCTGTTGTCGTTACTTTTTTCAGATTTTTTATACCCTTCAATGAAAGGGTATATGTTTTAATTTGCCATAAAGTTTGTAACATACAGAAAGAAGCATCTCCGACCATATAAAGTATACATATGTACACCAAGAATACTTGGTCAGCATGACGAAATCAGTCGATCTAGCTATTTCCGTTTGTCTGTTATATAGTAGTGCAAACTACTTTCTCAGTTTGAGAACTATCGAGCTGAAATTTGAGGCTTGCCCAAGGCTTTCTTTATACTGCTCACAGCCCTGGATTTACCCTTAAGCAATATAAGCAGGCCGGATGGCGCAACTGTTAGCACGTTCGCCTTCTACGCACTTGGCCCCGGTTCGATTCCTACTGAATGCGGTAGTTTTCGATAAAAAAAACGGGATTGACTTGTCGGACTATGAACCCACTCGGCTGTTAAATGAGTACCGGGATAAATAACTCGGTTGAGCGTGTTGCTGATCACACACCTCTGCACAAGATATACCGTCACGATCTAGAAAATGAGATGATGCTAACTCATCACGAGGCCATGGTTCAAATTGGACTGTTGCGCCAGTTATTTATTTTTAATATAAGCACGTGCTTAAAGCATCACCAAAAGCGGCGTATCAAAATTAATCATTCCAAAATGTCAATGTCTATTTTTTCTTTCTAAAATTCGGATCGTTGTAAAATGGAAATTTTCTAGGACACTTGAGCTGATAAGTGAGTTTGATCCATTTTTAGCCATTCACATATGTGATAGTGGAAGATCCTTCCACCTATTGAAAGTAATTTGTGAAGAATTAATTCAAATCTCGGTATATTCATGTTTCACCGGGCGATGCGTCGTAGTTCGCGCCTTGGCTAGAAGTGGCTTTACTGCTGTAGCATTTAGAGTGGGCGAAGCGAGCGTTCTCAGGCGGTATACTGAGGGTTGCAATCCCTTCAGCCGCGGAACTAACGTAGTGAGCGGAGCCCAAACAAGGGGAGTGCGAGATTATCTCGATTTAAAACATCCTATTGGTCAAAGACGCGAACCATTATGCGTCGCCCGGCCAGCTAGGAGTGCTCCTAAATCTCGACTCAAATATGCTCATTGCGGAGGAAGTAAAAGCCTCTGGATATCTCAGCATATCAATTGATTACAAACCAGACATATCACATATCGATCAGCTGAGTGTTTGAATCAGATATGCATGTTAGATAGCTAATTGGACTATTTCTAATGTTTTTGGAATTAAAAAAAAAACACATTTTAAAGACGTGACCAATTAAAAGCTGGAGTACTTACGGCAAATTTATGCCCTAGACTTTTTAATGGAGGTAAGAATATGACAACACTGCCAACATGTCTAGCCGTACAAGGGATTACAGCAAATAATGTTAGATGCAAACATGCAGAGGCACCGACTGTTAAAAAATAGGGGGGGGGGGGGGGGGGGCACAAACGCTTTTCTTATGTTTTTAAATAACTGTCGGATTGATTTATTGTGTAAACATTTTGCTATGATATTTTCATAGTAAACGAATCCTATCTTTAAAGAAATCACAACTAATACATACGGTAAAGCTGGCGACATTTTAAGAGCCATGTCAATTGTAAATGGTATCGATGGCACCACCCAAACAAATATCTGCGAATAGATGCCTCTAGCTGCTATCGTTGTGCCCAATTGCAATGGTAGCTTTTTTTCAAGATATGATCCGCACTCATCTCGCGTTGGTCGGCTTACATAAGCAAAAACAATATCGGCCAGGTCGTTCTCGGTCACGCCTCTCACACTTATTTGTTTGCGGAACATGGTCAAAATCTCAGAAAACCTCGAAATTCCGGTACTTTTTATTTTGTTTTTCAATTACAACTTGAAAACCTAGAAAGCTAAAAAAGCTAGAAAATTTTGTGTCGAACGGTTTACTTAACCGTTAAATTTGTTTCAGTGGTGTAGCCGCAATCGACAGTCGAAAAACTTAGATTTTCCACAACTTTGCGAAAAACCATTTTATGGTCACATTTGAATATCTGTAACTTGAAAACGGCTACTAACACATAAAAATGATTGAAGTGAGAGTTGTAGAGAATGAAATGCTCAAATTCTCCGTTCAGAAAGTACCTAATCTTTATACCCTAGACTTATAGTATAGGGTATATTGTTTTTGTCACAACGAAAATACGTAACACTTTAAAGGAGGCTCCGGAGGTATAGCAATGTATATATATAAATGACCAGGGTCACCTCCTGATTCGATTAAGCCATGTCTGTCCGTCTGTCCGTTTGTCCGTCTGTCCGTCTGTCTGTCCGTTCGCACGATAACTTTCGATAGAATGAAGCTATAGGCTTTAAATTTTATCAAATGTTGGAAGTATAGGTATGATCTAGTTGGTTGGTATTGAAAATGGGCATGATCAGGCCAAGAGCTCTAGCTTTCGTGGATTGCTCGCGAGGGTAATCTTATATTCTCCTGGAAAAATAAATTCGATCAGTGGAAAACTAACGGTAATTTTCTTACAAAGAGCCCCGTACTACCCTATTTTTCAGATTTTTTGTCTATAACTCTTGAACCAATTGACGCAGACACCTGATTTTAGGCATGTAACCCTGAGGTGAGAAGCTGCTTGAGTTTTAGTAAGTTGGGTATAATCAGATTAAAGGAACACCTACCTCCCCTACAAATTTCCAAAAATTAAATATTCCTTCAATTACGATAACTTTCGATAGAATAACACTAGCAAGTTAAAAATTGGGTTGAATGTTGCTAGTAAAATTTTCTTGGTTGGTATTGAAAATCGGCAAGATTTGACCCAAGGAACCCCTACCTCCCCTACAAATGAAACTTCAAATAAGCGATAACTTTTAATAGAACGAAGCTAGCAACTTGAAATTTTGGTCAAATGTTTAAAGTAATATTACGTTTACACTATCCCCAGATTACTTCATCTGCTGCTTAATCTGGGTGTGGTGAATTTAAAATTGTATGTATTTGACAGTTCCAGATTAAATCAGCCGGCGCAGATGAAGTAATCAGGGGATAGTGTAAACGTAATATAAGATTGAGTTAGTTTGTATTGAAGATAGGCCAGATCCGACCCAAGGAGCCCTTGCCTCCCCTACAAATGAAACTTAAAATAAGCGATAACTTACGATAAAATAAAGCTAGCGACTTGCGATTTTGGTTACAAGTTTGTAGTAGGATTCAGCCGGCTGATATTGAAAATACGTAAAATGCGACCAACGAAACCCCTACTTCCCCTACAAAATGAAACTTTAAATAAACGATAACTTTCAATAGAATGAAGCTAGAAATTTGAAATTTTGCTTGAATGTTCATAGCATGATTTAATTGGTTAGTGGCAATGATGGGCAAGATCTGAACCAAGAAACTTCTACCTCCCCTGCAAATGAAACTTCAAATAAGGTAAAACTTTCGATAAAATGAAGCTAGTGACTTGAAATTTTGGTCAAATGTTTGTACTGGGATCTGTTTAGTAGCTATTAAAAATGCGCAAGATTCGACAAAAGGAACCTACTCCTACAAGTGAGACTTCAAATAAGTAATAACTTTAGATAGAATGAAGCTAGCGACTTGAAAAATTCGACAAATATTTGTAGAATGGGTTAGTTTATTGATTTTGAGAATGGTCAAGATCCTTCTGAATGAGTGCCAACCTCCCCTATAAACTGGTCATATAGTCACTTTTAATGCAAATGGTCGTTGCCAATTGGTGCTTTTTGTATCACCACTAGGTCTGTACAAGTCTAGAGTATATACGCTACGGACGGAAGCGAAGCTTCGATCTGCTTTTAGTTTGATTAAGAGAAAATTCAGAAATTCGACATAACTAAAATCACGTTTTTGAACGAGTGTTCCCGGATAAGATATTTTCGTGCTTTTTTAGTAGATGCTGGTAACTCTTCAAATATTTGAACATTGAGGGTTGTATTCACATGTATATATTACGAGAAGTTGAAAGAAAGTGCACTACAGGTTTACAGCCTCAGTTTTTTGGAAGGACCGATTTCTGGGGACGGTGGTCTGGTGGATGGGATTCGTCGGCTGACTCTTTCAACATCTCTTCGAGGTCCTCGTCGTCGCCCATGGCTGCAGAGAAGTTCACATTTTCATACTTACCCTCACAGTTGGCACAAAGCGGGAGCAATGTAGATCTGCCTTTTTGCTGCCACAGTGTCCAACACATACCTTCTTGCGTTTACAAGAAATGATGCGCACTAGGGCATCTGATGCGGCATTCCTCGTCATTGTTACAGGCAGGAGTTCACTTTTGATGATTTACTATACCCATTCTTCGAGCCTTTTGTTAAAGCAAAGCCACTTCTGCACTTGGTGGTATACCCGCATTAAATGCTGCTGAGCTGCGTCCTCAGTTAATGGAAGTATGAGGCGATGTTGAATCGCGCCTTGAAGGAGGATGTCACATAGCTTTTCTTTTTCAGCACATTTAATGAGGTGGCGTCTTTTTGGCCGTACAACGCCTTCAAAAAGGCCTTTTCTGTCGTAGATATACTTGAACGAGCTTCCTGGGAATCTTGAAAAACTTTTATGGCGACTGGCAAATGTGGATTTCTCTGGAGGACGTTGAGAAATTTAATCTTTCCCTGGTTGAACAGCTTACTAGTGGTTTCGCATTTAAAAATAGTACGTTTTGAGATACTATTTTCTCAATTGCGAGGTCAGCAGCGTACAGAGTTTGCGGCACATTCCCTTTTGATGGTTTGAGGAATAAAACGTTTGTATGCTTTGCGAACAAAGGTCAATTAGAACGACCAAAAGATCAACGACTTTCCCTACCACTTTGACGGATTTATTTGATGCGACCAAGGAGAGGCCTGCCGTGATTATGTGGGTATCCGCGTATTCCCTGGCTGGCTCGCACTTCATCTAGAACTTTTTGTATTTCTCCATGAGCATTGAGATCACGCTCCTTTCGTTAGAAGAGTTGGTCAAAAAATTGTGTTAGGCAACAGTGGGCACCATCAGTTCAGTGAACTTCTACATATTGATTGTTGGTTGATCTTCTCGGATGTTCAATGTACTCGTACTGGTGTCAGCAACTTCATCAAAGTCGTCCAAAACCACAACTGCGGTTGATCTATAGATGGACATCACGCACCTGGCGTAAGTTTCACAGATTTAGGGTAGGGAGACAGTTCGCAGGAGGTCTGTAAACTCAATATCTGATTGTTTTGCAATGGCGATTCAAAGGAATAGCGTGTCAGGATTTACAACTACAGTCTTTTCGTGGATTTGGATAGCACTTTTCATCAATGGCCGGATGGAATTAAACGGAGTATTAACTAGATCAAATTAGATTGAGTTCTAATTCGTGGAGTGTTTCTACCGACCGGTACTAAATAAGGCAAATGTCAGATGTTGGCTTATCATTTTAGAAATGTAAAGAGCCCAGTAGCTTTTTGTGGAAAGCGCTTTCATACCGCCGACTCCAAAAAAATAACATCGACAAAAGTAACCGTCAACAACGGAAACAGAAACCCAATCCAAATTTTTTGGTTCAGTACCGCATCGTAAGTGGAGCTAGGAGCTAGTTCAATATACTAATCCCATATGTTTACATCGTGGTGAGTTTCCTGGGAACATACTTCCACCGCATAAACGCGATCAATGCAAGAAGCTTCACTCGATAAGCTCTTTTGAATTTAACTGCCGGAAAATCGTTTCCAACTATGCGATTTATTCCTTGCATGCCCACCTCTTTAGCCCAGTGGCAGTATATCCTTTCATTTCCGAAAATACCAGTACTTATTGATGTGAGGTCTGATGTTTCTGGGGGAGGGTGATGTCCATGAAACCAAACCATAAGCTTTCCTTGAAAAATTTTGTTTCGCTTGAGTCACAGAAATAAAAGTTGTTGAAATGCCAGAATTTAGAACCGAACTGTCGATGATCTGACCTTCAGTAGGTAGGGAGTAGACGGCTGGGTTCCGTGTTGGAGAATGGAAGAAGCTTTTTACCTGACCACAAATTGCACTTAAAAAACTTTTCCGAGTTGTTACTCATGGAACTGCTACCGAAAGCGTTCCGGGGAACTTCTGATTGGACTGTAGCTGCGGTAACTGGAAACGCAATGTTTCTGATGGTTAGAACGGTGATTAGAACGGTGACCTATAAAAAAAAATGTCCGAAAATGTGTTGTATGTGAACACTCACTCAAAAAGTGGTCTTAGCTATTTCGAGGCTCTGAATTTTCTTTTGACCGAATTAAAAAGATTGGGTACTTTCTGATCAAAACTTCATGCTCTACAACTTCCACTTTTTGCATTTTTGCGTATTATTAGCCGTTTTCAAATTACAGCTATTCAAATGTGACGATAACAGGGTTTTCCGAAAACTTGAGAAATATCGACGTTTTTCTACTGTCGATTCTGGCTAAACAACTGCACCGAATTTGACGTTTATGTAGCTGATGACGCAGAATTTATGCTCTTCAATTTGTCAGTAGATTTTTTTTTTTTTCACTAGGATCCACAGTTTTCAAGTTATAATCGAAAAACCATAGAAAGTACCGAAATGGTGAGGTTCTCTACAATTTTAACCATGTTTCGCAAAGAAATTTTGGTGGGAAGCTCCGAATTCGTGTTCAGCACCCCAAAAAAAAACCTAAAAAAATTAAAGGAAAAAATTCCCCACAATAATTTGTTTCCCCGAAGCTTTACTGAGATTTGAATGACTGGATTATTTGTAGTTTCTTTTTTTTTTTAAGAATGATGCATAAAGACCCTGGTTAATTTTTCAAGCATTTGTAGATGAAAATAATTCTGTTATTAATCGATAACACAAAATAATAAATGAAATTTTAATTAAATTCAAATTCAAATATTTTAACCGTCTACATCTTAAGGTCAAAATAAAGTGATAATTTCGCAATATTAAGGTGAAATATTGCGTAAGGGAACACCGCTTGGAATGCATAATGAACGCGGCAGCGGCATTTTGTGGAGTACTGGCGTACACTGTCACTTTGCTGTGCATTATGTATTGCCAGATCCCCAAACGCCCATAAAACAAATGGAAACGGAATCTGTTCTCGGTTGAACCGCGGCAAAGTTTTGTGTTTCATAAAATTTTGCGACGAAGTTAAACACATGCGAAATCCGGTTTTAATCTAGGTCTCATATGGGATCAAAGTTGAAAGTCAATTGGTTGAACATCAACTTATTTCGCCTCTTTCTAAATGTATACTGAGTCCGCAATTCGACAGCGAAGCACATGTATAGTGGCTGTTTCAGTTCGCTCGACGCAGATCCGAGTTGTTCTTTTCACCCTTGTTGGGCCTGATGTCTGGTATAGCGTTGCGCGGAACGAAATGCAATGAAAAGTGCACCATCTAAATGTATTTCGCTCCAGGGAAATAAATTCCGCTGTTCGATATCTGTCGTCACTGTAATAGGCCAGATGTTTGGTAGACGTCACAAACGTTACGTTACATAAAAATATATTGTTTTCCGCCAACACAATATATCGTAAGATTCGCAATCAGACGCATAGCTTGGCAAATATCGAAACGTCAAACTTGCCGCTTGTGTTCGCAGTGTACTGCAGCTTATAAAGTTGCGAAGTTTAATTCGCCGCAAAACAGTGCCATCTATTGGATACTAAGAATGTCAGCCAATTCCGCTTATGAACACAATATCAATGAGCGGAACATAGAGTTTCCTCGACGAAGTGAAAGTTAATTTTGCATGGGATTTGATATTTCGTTTCGTTTCGCGGCCAACACAATACTAGGCATGAGACCGAAATCCAATCGAAACGAACGCGGCTATTATACAATACAATACAATAAGCGGTTTCAAATGTTTTAAAGTGTGACTTTCTTTTATAGCAACATCTCGACAGAATGCGAAGTGAACTGTAAAATTTTAAGATGCATAACTACGATGAGGTCCGTTAGACTGGTGGTGATGTGGTTTGGGTACAAACCGTAACCGCAATGTAATGAGAAGAGGGGAGTGGAAAATAAAATGATCCAAATATGGTTCGTTTAGTCTGGCATTACACCTTGCGTTGCAGGAAGATCAATCCCGCAAAAAAACGCATTGTCGTACAAGAAGAGGACCCTATAATTACACATTGCTTGCTGTCATTGCGACTTTGCTATAAAATCGCACACCGTACGTGCCATGTGAAACCGGCCTTACACTTGTAGATTGATATTTTAATTTGCTAATACCAAAGTAAAGTTAAGAGCCTTCTAGACTAACTGACCAACCATTAGACCACTTGTTGATCCATGCATAATACCAGCCATTAGACCAAGTATAGCTGCTCAGCTATTTGTTTCCCATTATTATACCCTAGAGCCTAGACATTATTAAAGTATAGCGTATAATATTTTACAAAATTGTTTTTTTTTTGTCACAACGACAATACGTAACACCTTAGTGGAGGCTCCGTATCTATCTATCTAAATCCATACCCATCCATTACTGGACCCTTCAATACGCTCGCAATAGCGTCTGCACAAGTCCTTAAGCTCGTCTTAACTCTTTCTTGAAAGACTTGAAAGAGTATAGACGTCTTTTATGTGAGTGCCACTCTGACTACAGCTTTGAAGGCGTAAAACTTCGGAACATTCCTAGTTCACCGGGTGACGCATAGTGGTTCGCTTCTTGGACCAATAGTTTGTTTTCAAACTTCTGTTGTCGGTAGTTTTCCCGTTGAAACTTATTTTCATTAAAACAGCGCGTTTCCATAACGAGATATTCGTGGTGCACCACGAACTGAGGAAGAGAGCAAGTGTCTCTCGAAACAATTGTATTCGAAAAGGAAAAATAAAGATCTCGTTATGGAAACGCGCTGTTTTAATGAAAATAAGTTTGTTTTCAGTTGATATCGCTCTCCCCTTGTGTGGGCTACTTACTATACAGTCCTAGAATGCTAATTCGGAGATTTTAGTACTCCACCAGGTTGTTTTTCTGGCCCGTCCTATATAAAAATATAATTGACGGCATCTAGTCCGACACATTCTGTACGTTTGTTCGTTTATTCGTTTTTTCGTTTGTTCGTTCGTTTGTTCGTTTGTTCGTTTGTTCGTTTGTTCGTTTGTTCGTTTGTTCGTTTGTTCGTTTGTTCGTTTGTTCGTTTGTTCGTTTGTTCGTTTGTTCGTTTGTTCGTTTGTTCGTTTGTTCGTTTGTTCGTTTGTTCGTTTGTTCGTTTGTTCGTTTGTTCGTTTGTTCGTTTGTTCGTTTGTTCGTTTGTTCGTTTGTTCGTTTGTTCGTTTGTTCGTTTGTTCGTTTGTTCGTTTGTTCGTTTGTTCGTTTGTTCGTTTGTTCGTTTGTTCGTTTGTTCGTTTGTTCGTTTGTTCGTTTGTTCGTTTGTTCGTTTGTTCGTTTGTTCGTTTGTTCGTTTGTTCGTTTGTTCGTTTGTTCGTTTGTTCGTTTGTTCGTTTGTTCGTTTGTTCGTTTGTTCGTTTGTTCGTTTGTTCGTTTTTTCGTTTGTTCGTTTGTTCGTTTGTTCGTTTGTTCGTTTGTTCGTTTGTTCGTTTGTTCGTTTGTTCGTTTGTTCGTTTGTTCGTTTGTTCGTTTGTTCGTTTGTTCGTTTGTTCGTTTGTTCGTTTGTTCGTTTGTTCGTTTGTTCGTTTGTTCGTTTGTTCGTTTGTTCGTTTGTTCGTTTGTTCGTTTGTTCGTTTGTTCGTTTGTTCGTTTGTTCGTTTGTTCGTTTGTTCGTTTGTTCGTTTGTTCGTTTGTTCGTTTGTTCGTTTGTTCGTTTGTTCGTTTGTTCGTTTGTTCGTTTGTTCGTTTGTTCGTTTGTTCGTTTGTTCGTTTGTTCGTTTGTTCGTTTGTTCGTTTGTTCGTTTGTTCGTTTGTTCGTTTGTTCGTTTGTTCGTTTGTTCGTTTGTTCGTTTGTTCGTTTGTTCGTTTGTTCGTTTGTTCGTTTGTTCGTTTGTTCGTTTGTTCGTTAGATCATCAACTGGGCTAACGGTATATTCGGCTTTGTTTAAAATAGAACTACTCGCCTAAGTCTTTTTAAAGATTTTTTCTCCAGGCATTTCCCGTGGTCAGATTATGGTCAGATTAGTGATATCTAAGCAAGATGGGTAACATATGACTGGGGATGTTGAGGCGAACGTACTAGACTACTGCTGAAGGCATTTTGAATGCTTTGGTGTGAGGAAAAGTACATTTTTGCAACGAAGTGATATCTAGGCAAGAAGCACATCATATGTCTGGGGATGTTGAAATGCACTAGACTGATGAATATATTTTGATTCCTTTGGTGTGGGAAAAAGGACATTCTTGGCAATTAAATGGTATCTAGGCAAGATGGATATGATATGACTGGGGGTGTTGACGAGAATACACTAGGCTACTCTTGATGGTATTTTGAGCCCTTGGGTCAGAAAATGGAGACATTCTTGCATTAGCCTGATAGACATATGTATCTTCTGAATCGGGCCAATAAGGACAGCAATTTGAAAAGCAGCTCATAGACAACTTAAAAGCAGATTGTTTAAAATTAAAATGTATTTGCATTGGAACGGGCGTAAAGTGCCGATGAATATCATCGCTTTTTTTGTGTCATTCATTTACTTCCCTGCATGTGAGGTAGCAGGACATGTTGCAGACACCGCCGCATTTATAGTCCCCGTCAGAATATTTACCATATCGTACAGCTCCTGTCCGCTGCTGGACTGTTGACTTGGTAGAGAAGGCAGCCTATCGGAAAGAGAATCACGATATCTAGGCCAATTTGATCTTATGCGGTTTATAGTGTGTTGAATTGCATCAGGACACCAAGGCAGATCTTAAATTTCAATGATGAGAGAAAGAGTGTGCCGACGACACTCTCCAGGTGTATGAAATCCTCCATCGCAAGAGATATCTATGGCCTCTTGCCTGGCTTTTTTTTGTTATAAAAGTAGGCTAGTGCCCACATTGAAAATCAAAAGAATAGTTCCCATATATAGTAGTTCGAGAAGCGATTGAGTTCACTCATTGGTGTCCGAGCTATTCCAGACATGATGATGCACATTAGAGTCGCTGTCTTTGATGCCCTTGCTGCTGCAATAGCCTCCCTTAGACGAAGGAAAAGAGCCCTCATTCTCATGCGGCGTATATGCCGATACAACTCAGTACATCTTACCTCTAAGCTCCAGGCATACTAATACAGAGTCCTTGTAAGAAAGCCTGACGGTTTTGCATGATCGTGCTCTAACCTGGCCTTTAACATAGTAAATGGTATAATCAGGAGACCCCAGACCTCGGAGGAAATCGTGCATCACCCAGGATTCGAGTGGTGAAAGTTTATTTTATGAAACCTTGCCATTATGCCTGCCTCTCAGCCACAGTGGCTTCCGCTTCCCTATCCTTGTCGGATTCAAGAGAGTCGCACGATAAAGGTGGCTTGGAAGTGTCATATATTGCAGGCGCATCGGAGCCGAACGCCACGCATCCACCACCATGGGAGTGGATGTTGACTTGCATGTCTCTTTAATGTCACTTCTACAGATACGAAGCTCCATTTTAAAGAGCCAATTTTCACGACAGCGTTCGATTTTGCAATGAGAGCCAATGAATCCCTATTAATCAGCAGGACTGCACATCTGCAGTCCTTAAATGGGTCCTCCAACCTATCAATGTGCCAGTTCTCGGTTGAAATGCTCCGAATGCAGGTATGACGCATGGGTCTCAGGTTGCGATAGTATTTCGTCCCGCCCTACTAATGGCGAATCTGATTATGGAAGGAGACCGCCGGTCTGCAAATTTGATTAGTTTGACCCGGCCCAGAAACCAGCCTCCGTCCTCGCGGATATTACACTCTCAAACATAGTACACTTTATGATCCCTTTCCGTAAAAAATCTGCCACATTCCATATTTCAGAATATTTTGCATGTTGCGAGCCACTCATAGTCTTTGCGTTTTTAAATTCCTCGGTTCCCTGGAATTCAAAATACAATTTTCCCGACCGTTCCCTTTTTCAAAGCATTACGACCAAAGCAAGAGCGATGCGGCGGTAACATTTTTTTTCTCGAGAATTGGATGGGACTTTACTTTTTAATATTCATCCTGGATGCTGCTGGGTTTGCAGATAAGAGAATTGCGCTGTCATCCCAAATGATATATTTGAGAGAGTATTTAAATTGGGCTAGATGGAATATAAGCGATTTGATGCCGAAATATTCCTCGCTCCTTGGGATATTAGGGATATGAACCGACCGGCCATTCAAAACTATGGTAAGTAAGGAATTTTCCGAAATGTGAGATGAGAACGCTGGGATTCAGGGATTGTCTCTGGATTTCGCTAGCCATGAGAGAAGTCCTTTCGTTTCCATAGACTTTCGCTTCAAATCGAATTTCCTAATCTGATTGCAGTCGCCTTCGGTTATTGGTTCTCTGTGTTATAATATCTCGCAAATGAACGTTTAGAGAATGTTCGATGGCAAGTCGAATAGTTGAGCATTCGGTGTGTTTATTTGAGGAACGTGCCGTGGTTTAAATTGGATTTTAAATGTCGAGCATTATCATGAATACCAAGTGAAGTGTGTCTTTCGGAATGATTTGATATGTAAATTGCTCATTTGGAGTCAAGCGCTCGTGTGGGAATTAGAGTCTTACATCATTTAGCTCAATACCTCTCACGATAAATTAACAAAACCTTGCTAATCAGAATGTGTAAAAGGTAGCATTCTTATTTACCATATATTAACTGAGTCCTATATTCGATTTTGTCAGACGGTAATATTATTTCGTATGAGATATACGCCTATGGTTTCTTTTACTTCTTCAATTGACTATTTAAATCAGAACTCAGTCGAGTTTATTCTTGATCATATGTATAATACGAATGGGAGGTGTTTTCTAGCAACTGATCATTTGAAATTTATATGCTGCCGAGACGTTAACAAGGCATTGCAATGGGGGACATGTTGTCGCGCCATGCCCTGGAGAGATTTAAGCAGCTAAGCTATAATACGAGTACATCTCCGTATATAATCTCATAAATTGAAGACTGAGGCCTAACCCTACTCAAAGTTTATCCCGCGCTGGTGATGTTTTTATTGATTATTATCAATTTTTGAAAACATTAATCCATGTTTCGAAATTCTGACGTTTTTACCCTATCACAATATCCTGTAGTCGCCACATCCATATTTACCTAATCCCAACCCTTTAATTTCTACTTCAACAAATCACTTGTTCAACCATAACTCCTTCGTTTGTACGTGGCTTAATTACAGAAAAAATATTATCCCTCTTAATTAACAACAGTATCAAATGGCTGACAACACTCGAGATTCCATTAAATGAGCAAATCGAAATAGAATCCTTTGTGGGAAGTGAAAGTTAATATTGGTACAAACGTGTATTGGATGAAAATATTGTAATATAGTAATTCTGGAATGATTATTGTGTAGTGTGTACATATTTTTATACCCTAGACTTTATAAGTTCAGGGTACATTGTTTTTGTCACGACGAATATACGCAATTATCACGACCAAAATATGTAACACTTTAAAAGAGGCTCCGGAGGTATAGCAATGAATACATTTAAATGATCAGGGTCACGTCCTGATTCGATTTAGCCATGTCTGTCTGTCTGTCTGTCAGTCAGTCTGTCCGTTCGCACGATAACTTTCGGTAGAATGAAGCAAGAGCTTTGAAATTTTGGTTAAATTTTGGCAGTATGATCTAGTTGGTTGGTATTGAAAATAGGCACAATCAGGCCAAGAAAACGCCTACCTCCCATACATATGTACAACAATTAATTGTATCTACCTATATAAGTCCCGATTAAATAAACATGAAAAGCTCTAGCTTTGGAAGGTTGCTCGTGAGGGTAATCTTATACTCTCCTGGAAAAATCAAATCGATCAGTTGAAACTATCGGTAATTTTCTTACAAAGAGCCCCGTACTACCCTATTATTCAGATTTTTTGTCTATAACTATTGGACTATTGACGTAGACACCTGATTTTAGGCATGTTACCCTGGGTAAATGGCACACCCTGTCCAGACCCTAGATGTATCAAGTGGTTCACCGATGGGTCTAAAACAGAACAGGGTGTTGGTGCAGGTGTCTTTGGACCCAACACTAGGATTTCGATCGCAATGGGAGTCACGCCAAGCCTTTTTCAAGCTGAGATCCACGCCATTGAGGTCTGCGCCAGGGTAATCTTGGAAACTGGACTTCGCGGCGCTCACATTGCTATCTACTCAGACAGCCAAGCAGCTATAAAAGCGCTCTCCTCATTTAAGGTCTCTTCAAAACTGGTGAAGGAGTGTTACAATCTCCTTCAACTGTTGGCAACCAAAAACCGAGTCTTCTTGTGTTGGGTGCCAGGCCACCAGGGCATTGAGGGGAACGAGGCTGCGGATGAACTTGCTAGACACGGATCATCCAGTCGTTTTCATGGACCTGAGCCTTACTGTGGCTTTGGACTGGCCTCGGCCAAACTGCGGATCACAGATTGGTTTGCACGATTGCGTCAACAGTACTGGGATAACCTTCCAGGGCTTCGTCAATCAAAGGAGCTGATAATGCCCTTCAGTCACAAGGGTACTACTCAAATGAGTAGAACCCACCTAAGACTCCTAGTGGGGTACTTATCTGGCCATCACTTGGTCAGATATCACCTGAACAAGATGGGTCTGTCAAGCGAGACTGAATGCCGTCTTTGTCTGGAGGACGTGGAAACGACCAAGCACCTCTTGTGCGAATGTCCCACCATCGCGCGTTTTAGGATGTCACTCCTCGGGCAGGCTACTATCAGCACTGCAGAATTCAGGTTGATTCCTGCTAAAGACTTACTGCCCTTTATTAGAAGGGTGGACGGTCTTTTGGATTAATGAGCTACGGCACAATAGATCTTTATGGTCGCAGTGCCTTCCTGCTGGGAAAGTAGCTCGTATTTTTATATCTATCTAACTACCGTGAGTTGAGAAGCTGCGGAACGCCTGCCTCCCCTACAAATTTCAAAAAATGAAATATTACTTTAATTACGACAACTTTCGATAGAATGACACTAGCGAATTGAAAATATGGTAGACTGTTGGTGGAAAATCTAATTAGTTGATATTGAAAATGGGCAAAATCCAACCTCCTTACAAATGAGACTTCAAACAAGCGCTAACTTTTGATAGAATGAAGCCAGCGACTTGAAAATTTAGTAAAATTTTTGAAGTGAAATTTAGTTAGTTGGTATTAAAGATGGGCCAGATCCGATTCAAGGAACCCCTACCTCCCCTACAAATGAAACATAAAATAAGAGATCAGTTTCGATAAAATGAAACTAGTGACCTGGAATTTGCCAAATATTTGTAGTAGAATCGAAATGGCTAATATTGAAAATACGTTAAATCCGACGAACGAAACCCTTTCTCAATTGCCCTTATTGGGGAATAGCGCGTCAACTGTTCCATGTGGCCCAGTTTACGTTTCGTTGGCATAAATTGGTTTCGGAGGATGCAGTTGCCAGCGTGCACCTCCTGCACATCCATGGCCACAAACGTCATCGTGGACGGGATTTGAACGCGTAACGCCGGTAGTCAAACATAAGACCGATGCCTCAACACACTGGCAACCGGTCGCCCTTACTTTCCCTAGAAATGAAACTTCAAATAAGCAATAACTTTCGATAAAATGAAGCTAGTGACTTGAAATTTTGGTCAAATGTTTGCACTAGGATCTAGTTGGTTATTATTGAAAATGCGCAGGATCCGACAAAGGAAACCTTTACCTCCCCTTTGGTGGTATCACAATGGACCCATGAGAGGTCTAAGTGGGCTGTGTTGTATCATGGCAGCCCCTTAACCTAACCTAACCTTCCTCCCCTACATGTGAGACTTCAAATAAGCGATAAGTTTTGATAGAATGAAGCTAGCGTCTTTAAAGGTCCGACAAATATTTGTAGTGTGGGTTAGTTGATTTTGAGAATTGTTAATGATCGCCAACCTCCCCTATCAACTGGCCATATAGGAAACTCACTTTGAATGCATATGGTAGTTGACAATTTTTATTATCGGCATCACCACTAGGTCTATACTGCTATTTTACTTTGCCTTAACCCCTCGTGGGGCATAGGGCTTCAACTACTCCTGCGCGCCATTGTACTCTGTTCTGGGCAATAGGGTGTAACTCCCCAAATGACTTACCCAGCGCCTGATAGTCCTTTGCCACATATCGTCGCCATGTGATTCTAGGACCCCCTCTTGCTTGGAAATGGGGTTCCATTTCATGGCAAGCATAGCAGTGTATTTATCACTGTTCCGCATTGTGTGACCTATCAACTGGCATTTTCGCCTGGGTATCAATTCGATTGGCATCTGACCTGTACGCCGACTTAGCTCTTCATTCGATATTATTTCGGGCCAGAAAATTCTTAAAATTCGACGAAGACATGAGTTGACGAAAACTTGCAGCTTTCTGGTAACTCCTACAGAAACTTTCCATGTACTGCTCCCATACAATACACAGACAGTACTCAATTGCCTTAACCCCTTGTGGGGCATAGCGCGTCAACTGTTCCATGTAGCCCATATGACGTTTCGTTGGCATAAACTGGTTTCGGAGAATGCAGTTGCCAGTATGCACCTCCTGCACATCCATGGCCACGAACGTCGTCGTGGACGGGATTCGAACCCGAAACGCCGGTGGTCAAACATGATGAGACTGATGCCTCATCACACTGCGCTACCGGTCGCTACCAGGGAGTGAAAGAGGCCCAGCTTGGTATTGATGCTGAGATAACTGCTCTGCCAAATTCTGGACAGCATGCCGGACATATACGCGGACTCCAGGGCGAAGCGAAGGCCGATGTAAATATTCGCTCCCTGGTCTTCTTGGTACCACTCAATAGATAAAAACACCATAACTAAATGTCTTACACGTGAAATAGATAACTTACAAGTCAATCCGTAAAAAAAGACTCCATCTATCACCTTTCAAAGTATGTAATAGTTTTAATACGAGGAGCTGTACTGTAGATAGATATGAATGTATACGATGATAAACTGTGCTACTCTTCGAGATGCTTAACCATTCACGTTGAGACGACATTGCAAATTGCAAACTTGCATAAAAAAATAAATAAAAATAATTGAGTCAGTGACCAGCCTGGTTCATTAAATAACTGCAATTCGCACTACGAAAAACAACATGAAAGTAGTACTCGCACCTGAGGCCGGTAGATGTATTTTTTGTTTGGATAGTGTCGAAATGCCTAACTTTAAATCAATGTACTATGTATTATCAAATATTATGTGATTGTAATGAAACTTGGAAATATTATTGCCTATAATGTTGGTTATCTTCTGCCATCAATATTTTTGACCTCGGGTGCGCTTAAGGGGTGCAGGGTTGTGCTAAGTGCAAATATACAAATGTACTATTATTAACCTTTTTGATGAGATTTCAAAATTCTATTATTTTAGGTTTTCTATGCTAATGAGAGGCAGCTTTTCTGTAAATTTTCATATTTCTAAGTATAACGGTGTCGAAATGCTAGGGGGGGGGACAAACTCGGATCACATATTTTCCCCTCTCCCTCTTTTCTACTTTCTTCAAATTTAAATAAAATTCCAGAAATGGAATGTATTTTGTGTTACCTTTCTCGTGCTACTTGCCTATACCAAATGAAAAAAATTTCAACTTTCATTTCCCCTCTATGGGGACCTCCCCTTAAAGTTGACATATTACGACGCATCGCTTTCTCCAGAGAATTATAGTACTTCTAGGTACATATTTCCACCAAATTTCATGCATGTAGCTTTGGCGGTTCGTGAGATATTTCATGGACAGACAGACAGACGGACGCATGACCGATTTTATAAGGGTTTTGTTTTTTACCAAACCCTAATAAAAAACGATATTGACACAAAATGTTTGTTGTCGACTATCGACAATCGACTTCCAATTAAGATGGAAAAAGGCACGCTGCCGATCTAAACCAGGCCGAAGCGTATATACCCTAGACTTTCATAGACCTAGTGGTGATACCAAAAGTGCCAATTCACGAGCTTGGAGTAGAAAGGGCGAACTCAAAAAATCAAATTTTTTTTTATTCTCTCCTTGGTATCAGATACATATAAACAATGCGTAGATACCTCGCTTTGCCCCGGCAAGCCCTCAGTTTTCTCATAGTTTCAATCTAAAGTGAGTAATATCATTTTCTGTCAAAGTCTCACTATTCGAATCACTTAGTGGAGCAAGAGCGAACCCCGGAACTGAAACCCCATCCAAGCACTATGAAAAGGCATAAATCATTTGTATTCGCCCTTGCTCTTCTGTGAAAAGTGTTTGTTTCGCTAGGTATGTTAGTCACTCATTCGCCCTTGATATTTTGAAGTATTGTACTTTGAAAATTTTGAGCTTGATTTCCCAACACCTCAATTTTGGGATACGCCCTTTCTACTCCAAGCTCCTGAATTGGCAACGACCATATCTATTAAAAGTGAGTTTCCTATATGGCCAGTTCATAGGGAAGTATGGCACTAATTCGGGAGGTTCCTGACCATTCTCAAAATCAATAAGCTAACCCATTCTACAAATATTCGTCGAATTTTTCAAGTCGCTAGCTTCATTCTATCGAAATTTATTGCTTATTTGAAGTCTCAGTTGTAGGGGAGGTAGAGGTTTCTTTTGTCGAATAGTACGCATATATACTATCAGTCTAGGGTATTAAAATAGTAATTAGAAAGTTTTGCAACGCAACGATTTATCGGATCCACCATCTTTCCAGTTTTCTGCTAGGCCTTAGCCTTCTATGATACTATGGTTGTGGCATTAGGTGCACTTAGGGAATACGCGGTCAAGATGGTTTGCTGATGACCATTCCTGGACATCGTATTTCAAACGAGGGTTTTCGATGCTACGATGCTAATTTATTAACCAATAACACCACCCCATCATTTTTATTTAGGAATAAAGGCCGGGCCACATATTTCATGCACCCATCCGATCATACTCCGATCATACAGTCGGACGAGTGTATGAGAGGGAAATGACATGGGATTTCAGATGCGTTAGTTCACACATTTCCGACATGCGACCAATCATACTCCCACCAGACTCCGATCCAGTATCCGATCATGCTCCGATTGTGTAGACTATTCGTTTTCCGACTGCATGATGTGTCGATCGATGCGTATTTGTGTATTTCTCTTTGTGTTTCAGTTTCGTATGGGACTGTTTTGCACTTTCGATTGCATTTTTGGTTTGAGCTTTGAATGGCGAGTGAGCATTGTATCAAGATAGAGCCGCAAATCTGAGTGGAGTCGGATATGTGTCGGATATGTGTGTTCACCGCTTTCCGATCACGCACCGATCCGATTCTTGGGGCAAAATCGGACAGGAGTATGGTCGGATGGGTGCATGAAATATGTGGCCCGGCCTTTACCCTCCGCATAAGACTCACACGGCGCTGGACTATCGAGACGGATGATTCATTGACTCCGCCTGTAATCAAATCAAAGAACAACAAAGAATCATCACTTTATTTTGCAAAATAATTTGAACTTATCTGATGCTGACGTTGCCGCTACAAGTCGCCGACGGACCAGCCTACTGCTGCAACATAAGCAACAATAATAAACAATTCAAATGTCAATCAAATGTAATAATGCTCTTGTAAATGTAGTTAAATTAGACCAATAGTAAACTTAATGCAATTGTTGTTAGAGGGCGAGAAGTTTATACTAATTCTATATATACTCCTCAAAACAAAATAAGGGCCACTAATAATTTTCCGATTATTTTTTGTGGTTCTCCATACTCTCATACGTCGATTGTCATTAAAAAAAAACTTCAATTTACACTCATCCGTGAAAAGCACCTCACGCCATTCCTCCATGCCCCATTCACTGTTATCGTTAACAAAACACTTGAAAAATAACGGCATTCATAAAAATTAGTTATCGAAGCAAAAATATTCGGGTGGCCCTTATTTTGTTTTGAGTAGTATACTATTCTACATACTAATTACGAATACGGTTTTGGTTACTTTTTGCATAGCCAGGAGAGTAGTTAAGCTCACGAGTTGTGAAATTCTTATTATTAATAAAATTATGTAATAATGTAAAAGAAAACTTAGGCGTTTCTTTTGCATATTCTGGTGAATCGTGCGGACAGTACGGAGTAAAAAAACGTCAATTCTCCCTTCGAAAGTATTGGAATTTCCGTAAATAGCGACCACCCCTTGGCCGATTGCCCCTAACCCAACATTTGTGGCTCCTTCTAACTTCCCTAACCCAACAGTGCCTGAATCTGGATGAAGTTCAAACTTATTTTTCTTAACCCCTTGTGGGACATACCGCGTCAATAACTCCTATTTAGTCCTAGATACGTGATTGACGTTTTGTTAGCATATAAAAGGCTTCGCATGAATCTAAATCTTACGCCCCAGACCACAGGGGAATACATATCAAAACCACACTTTTATATACAATAGAATACTAATAACAAAAAATTGATCATTGATCAACTGGGACAAAATCGTGTTAATTTGTGAAAACCACAATTGCATGTGTACCTATGTACTCGTATATGTACTTGTATGTTTTTCATCAAAATTTAAAAAAAAAAAAGAAATTGGCTGTTGTGCACTCAACCTTACAAAAGGATCTTCCAGGAACAAAGTAAGCTCACGTTTGCATGATATCCATTGGTTCGAGCCACGGATCGTTGCCAAGAAGTCTTTATTCAGAATGAATGAACAAACAGCGCGCCATTAAATGGTTCAAGACAAGAAAATTGCTCAGGTGATATGGAAATGAAGCCTCAATGGGATTGCACGTAACAAATTGCGAAACATGCAAGCAACAATTTTCAGTGACGACCAGTTAATTTGATAATTTGACAAAATGTGGTTTTGGATTGTTTTGTGTGGGATCGCCATCAGAATATCATATACGAACGCACGTACATACATTTTGTATATCACGTTTAATTTCCTTAAATAGGGTGCGTTTATCCACTAAATAATTCTTTCAAAAATGTTCCTTTGTAATTTGAGCTTGCATTGGAATAATAGGCTCGGGCATAATACAATGGGGTCAAAGCAAATTATTGGTAATTTACGTAATTTTCAGAACAACATGCATATTACTATCGCACTATTGATCACATTGTTCTTCGTTGCAACAATTAACTTAATGCTGCCTCCGGGTTTCACTGATGATTGTGATGAGTATGCTGACAGGTGGATTACACGGAGAATTGTGAGTTTAGGGTCATATTTGAAAATGGAGCAATTGTGTATGTATATATGTATATATTTTGAATGACAGCTATAATACCATATTGTTGTTTTTCCAAACTGTAGGAAAACTGCAATCACTACCTTTTACAGCCGTGAACATTTGCTTAAACGCGAAGAGTTATCTAAGGATCACTTGAAATTCCTTGAAACGCCGGGCGCGAGGTTTCACGTGAGACAAATGTTAAGGCCGGTTTCACATGTCGTGTACGGTATACGAGATTCTAGCAAAAATAACCAGTGGCAGCAAGCTTTCTTTACGAGTGTGCAATCTTATTCAATTGTGGCACATGCAAAGCACCCTCGCCACTGGCGCCTTTAGGGTAAAACTCGTGTATCGTACGTTCCGTGTGAAAGTGCCTTACTTCCTTGCTAAGCCAGTCATGATAAAAAATCAATGCACTCATTTTCCAAGTCTGGATGAAAGGGATCATTGTTCTTGCCGCGAGAACTTATGTACTTTCCCAAGTATATAATGAAATCATACATAACCACCTACGAGTCTCTAAATGTAGGGACTCGTAGATAGTCATGTGCAGTTGCATCGAGGACAATCAAGGTGAGGAAAAATATTTGTTCGTTCGTTGCAAAGCTTGAACCCAGACCGCACGAGTTATGAGATCAAATCTCTACCCATTGATCCACCTTGCCTGTTTTCTTCTGAAGGTAATTAGGTGAATATCAAAGCTCTTAAATATTAGGCGTGTTTTTTTTTGGGAATTTATCAGGTGTAGGGTAAAATAACACACAAGTTACACCAACAACATTAACCTGGATAGCTTAGTAAGGTGGCTGCCCTACACTCGATAACCCCTCAATAACTACCACATGCATGACACATAGTGTCGTGTGGAGTCTAATATGTTGATGTTGGAACGCGTGTGTTTTTGCCAATCAGCCAAGTTGATTGGTAAACTAATATTATGTCTTGCTCTGATGGTCCCATGCCTACTATAAAATATAACATTTTCAATAGGGGCACTAAAAATATCAATAGAACAGAATAAAAAGGAAAAAAAAAATTTCCTGGGGATCGATCCCGCGACCCATTTGGATAGAGTTGCACTTGTAGCTGTCACTGATAATGATAAATAACCCCTTTGAATGGTGTTTGTTAAGTTAGAGCGGTACGCCAAGTTTATCAGCGTCCACCGTCGCAATAAATAAACGATCCGATAATCAAACTGATATTTCATCCGAATTTGTAATTTATTTTCACCACATATGAGGCGCACCACTTGACGTCAGTATAGACAACTTCACGATTAACCTGGATGCTACCCCAGAGCGTTTTTTGCGCAACCAGGGCAGGGACCCTACACGGTTAAGCAAAAAAAACACGCCTATTGTAAATAAATATTGTAAAATATTGCATCATCGAGAGCGAAACAAAATAAGGTATCTTTCACACGGAATCGGTGAGCCGCTGACTCGATGTGCTCGCTATGCTTTTAGTATAGTGCCCCAACTCACCAAAAGTACAGTAACAGAGTTAAATAGGAGCTTTCACACGCGTGAGTCTGGCTCACCGACCCATGAAGTTATCATGTGCTTAAATGGAAGATTTCACGCGATCTGCCGTTAGTTGACCTCGCGGTCTCAACAACACACCGAGTGAAAGTATCTTTCAGACAAGAGGCGTTTTGTAGGCTCATCCATTTGATTCCCATGTTAAATCCATCTGCCGTTGATGAGTCGATGAGTCCCACGAGATACACATGGTATAACTTTGTTTCGCGACAATTTTACATTCACTCAGCTATGATTTAAGTCCCGACAGACTTTCTATTCGAAATGAATAATTGCGGTTAGACTCATCGACTCATCACTTTCACACGACCGGCGTTTCGCGGGCTCATCCATTTGATCCCATGTTAAGTCCATCTGCCGGTGGTCAGTCAATGGATGAATCCAACAGCAAAAACATTGAAAAAGTTTCTTCTATGGCAATTTTACGTTTGCGCTCGTAAATTCGAGCGATGATTTCAGTCCCGACCGATTGAAAGTTGAAATGAACCCTCTAGATACGCATAACACACCCCAGCAAGGTACTACTAGCTCCATTGTATGCATTAGCCGCGTTTTTTTTTAACAGAGCAGAAAAGAGCAGGTTGAGCGGCGAAAAAAAAAATCGAGAGCAAATTCGGGTAGCGAACACGAAACGGGGCATGTCTTTGCTGGGAGTGTGTCTTGGGTTAGTTAGCACTCAAATGTCAACTCAAATTTCAATAGAAAACTTAAATCCTTAGTACATATACAATCGGACAAATTTCCTTTCGGCAGTAACATGTCGTGTGAAATTTTTACTGCCCTTTTGGATTCTTCAAGAATACAACAATTTTCATAGTGCATCTCTAGCAGACGCTGATGCGTTCAAATAAAAATGAAATTATTGCCGAAGGTAAGATACCTTTCACGCGAAGGGCCTATGGTACATTTGACACTTCGAAATTAGTAGTAAAACTTGTTCCGATTCCACTGTTCCTATGAGAAGTATATGAAATAGAGGGACGATTTCAACCAAATTTAAAAACGTAGTTTGGCAGTCAATATGATTGAATAATACGGAATTTCGTAGAGATATCTTCAGAAATAAAAAAGTTAGCGAATTTTGTGTTAAAAAACGATAAAATTATTTAACCACACTATGTACAGTACTATGTACTGTTTAAATGTACTCGCTGAGGATGACAATAGTCGAAATGCATCCGAAATATTGAAATTCATTGTAAAATAAATTTTAACAATAGCAAAGTCAATAAGGTGTTTTTAATTTCAAATTATAAAAATAAAAAGTTGTTCTAACAAAAACTTGCTTTTGAAACGGTCATTCCTATGACAGCTATGTGATCAAATAGTCCGATTTCAGCCAAATTCAGAAATGTTATTTGACTAAAAATACTGTTCATTAGTGTGAAATTTGGAAAAGATATCTTAAAAAATAAACCAGGCCGAAGCGTATATACGGGGGGCAAAGACCTTTTCCATAGTCCTCCACGTGGGCGCCCCCTGGTAACGGCAGTGTATCAATTCGCTGACGGCCAATGTCTTAGCGATAAGACAGTTTGGAAAAGGCAGATAGCTGTAGCCTGAATGGCTGACAAACACCTAAGCGTCTCAGGTCTAGCAGGATGGAATGACTTGCGTAGTTGGACCTGCTACATAGTTGTGTGGGCTCCAGCACGTTTATTAAACCATCTGAAGCAGCTATCTCCGAGGCCATCCCCCGAATGGGGTTAAGCGACGTGCTGACAACTCGTCCTTGTAAAAACCACTCCATGTCAAGAAACCTGGAACAAAAGCCTCGGATTGGACGGATCAACAACGACGACCACGCAAACGAATAAAGGATTATTCTTTCGGATCCTGGAATGTACGCTCCCTGAACAAACCGGGGGCCGAGAAGGCCCTCCTTCAACAGGTCGAAAAGTACAAACTGAGCATTACTGCAGTCCAGGAAACAAATTGGCTTGGCAGCGAGATTAATGACAAGAAATCGCACACAATTTTTACAAGTGGCAAACCATCGGGCCGCAAGGAGTTTGGAGTAGCATTTATAGTGGACAATCACCTCAAACCGCATATTACTGACTTCAAACCCATAAATGAACGGCTGTGTGCGATTCGCATCAAGACTCGATTCTTCAATCTCTGGCTCATCAATGTGCATGCCCCCACTGAAGTTAAAGAAGACGCAGTAAAAGACGAGTTCTACGCCCGCCTTGAAACTCTCTTCGACTCACTTCCAACAAACGACGTCAAATTGCTGCTGGGAGACTTTAACGGGGGACCTCTGGAGGCCACAGCCTCCATGAAGAATGTAACGATAACGGCCAGCGACTTATCGACTTCGCCTGCAGCAGGAATCTAGTCGTAAGCTCTACGTGTTTCCCGCATCGACGCATTCACAAGCAGACCTGGAAGTCTCCAGACGCACATACCGTCAACCAAATTGACCACGTCCTCATTTGCAGGAGATGGGCGTCTAGTGTCATGGATGTCCGCTCCTATCGAGGAGCAAACTGCGACTCAGATCATCACTTGGTGAAGACGACCTACAGATGTAGAATTTCCTCAGTGCACCAGTCAAGAATCAGCCCTCCCAAAATCTTTGCGGTTGATAAGCTCTTGAGTGATGCTACAGCGGTGGCGTATACTACCGCCCTTGAGGAAAAACTATCACCTATCCTACACAACATCAGCAGACGCCTGTGTCCATGGGTTCTGGGAAGAACTCAAGGGTACCATCAAGGATGTCGCAGAGAAGGTCGTGGGATATAAAGCCCGGCGAGCGTGAAATGACTGGTTCGACGAAGAATGCAAAAATTCACTTGACGCGAAAAACGAGGCCTACAGACAATGGATTCAACGAGGAACCAGAGCCAGAAGAGAAAAATATGACGAGCTACGGCGAATATCGAATAGAATAATTAGACGTAAGAAACGTAAATACTTTGACGAGCAGTTGCTGAACATAAACGAACACTTAGCTAATAGGAACACCAGACAAGCGTACAAACTAGTAAATACAATTAAGAGCGGCTACCAACCCAGGACTAGCCTTTGTAAGGACAAGGATGGAAACATCATCAGCGACACCGATGGTATTAACAAACGATGGGCCTCTTATTTTGAAGAGCTTCTAAACCGACCATCTAACATCCCCACACAGGAAGCTCTCGATGATATTGTTGATCTAGGCCCACCCATTCAACCCCCGACAGTAGAGGAAGTTGATCTCGCGTTGTTGTCACTAAAACGAAATAAAGCGCCGGGCGCTGACGAGATCCCAGCTGAACTGCTAAGATTCGGTGGAACGAGTCTAGTTGATGCCATACATCAATTACTCCTGGGAGTATGGGAGAACGAGGAGATCCCAGACGATTGGCGCAGAAGCATCATCTGTCCAATCCATAAAAAGGGAGATAAATTGCGGTGTGAGAATTACAGGGGCATCTCACTAGTTTGTACGTCCTATAAAATTTTGACGAAAATTCTGGAAAATAGAATAAAACCGTACGCAGAACGAGTCATTGGCGAATATCAAAGCGGTTTCAGACCTGGTCGCTCCACAACCGATCAGCTCTTCTCAGTCAAACTGATACTCCAGAGGTGCTGGGAATACAACGTAAACGTATACCAAATCTTTGTCGACTTCAAGCAGGCATACGACAGTATCGATCGTGGAGTACTGTACAACATCATGCTGCAATTTGGTATACCAGCAAAATTAGTGCGACTGACAAAGATGACGATGACCAACTCCGTCTCACAAGTCAGGATCCAGAATAGACTTACTGATCTATTTGAAACACGTACTGGTTTGAAACAGGGCGATGGACTGGCACCGACGCTCTTCAACCTAGCACTGGAATACGTTATTCGGGCCATGAATATGGACAACAGCAAGACGCTGCTCATCAAGTCGACACAATTAGCAGCGTACGCCGACGACATCAACATCATGTCCCGAAGATTGGCTGACGCAGAAGAACTTCTGCATACGCTCGATACCGCTGCAAAGGAAGTTGGATTACGTATTAACGAGGGTAAAACTAAAATAATGATGCAATCGGTGACAAGGACACCTGCACAACCGAGCATCAACGTGGGGGACCTCAACATCGAGTTCGTGAACAACTTCATCTACCTGGGTTGCAACCTGTCAAGAGACGCCAACGAAACTGACGAAATCAAGCGACGGATACAGTTAGCTAATAAGACTTTTTTCTCGGTTCTCCCCATAATGAAATCGAAACATGTGCACAGAAACACGAAGCTCCGCGTGTACAAAACCATTATACGACCAGTGCTATGCTATGGCTGCGAAGCATGGACCCTAACTCAAGCCTCCGAAAACATGCTAGACACTTTCGAACGTAAGGTTCTACGGCGAATTTTCGGGGCTGTTTGCGATCGAGATGGATGGCGCATCCGGTACAACCATGAGTTGTATGAAATGTACGATGAGCTGCAAGTCTCGAAAATCGTCAAACTACAACGACTTCAATGGGCAGGGCATGTACAAAGAATGGACGATGATCGCATGCCTAAGAGAGTAATGAATGCAGAACGAGTCGACGGAGCGAGACTGCGAGGACGACCGAGATCTCGTTGGGAGAGCTCAGTAGGTGTGGACGCCGCGCAGCTGCTGGGCTCCCAAAATTGGAGGACGCGGTCACGTGACCGAGATAATTGGAGGACAATGATCCAGGCGGCCAAGGCCCGACGTCGGGCCGTCGCGCCACGATGATGATGATGAAGCGTATATACCCTAGACTTGTACAGACCTAGTGGTGATACCAAAAGGACCAATTGCCAACGACCATATGCATTAAGAATGGGTCTCCTATATGGCCAGTTCTTAAGGGAGGTTGGCACTCATTCAGTAGGATCCTGACCATTCTCAAAATCAATTAACTAACTAACCCATTCTACAAATGTTTGTCGAATTTTTCAAGACGCCAGCTTCATTCTATCGAAAATTATTGCTTATTTGAAGTTTCACTTGTAGGGGAGGTAGAGGTCCCTTGGGTCGGATCTTGCTCATTATTGCCACCAACCAATTAGATCATGCTACAAACATTTAAACAAAATTTCAAGTCTCTAGCTTCACTCTATCGAAAGTTATCGCTTATTTGAAGTTTCATTTGTAGGGGAGGTAGGGGTTCCTTAGGTCGGATCTTACCCATCTTTAATGCCAACTAACTTAATCTTACTTCAAACATTTGACCAAAATTTCAAGTCACTGGCTTCATTCTATCAAAAGTTATCGCTTATTTGAAGTTTCATTTGTAGGGGAGGTGCGTGTTCCTTGGGTCGAATCTTGCCCATATTCAATACCTACTAAGTAGGTCTTACTAGCAACATTTCTCCAAATTTTAAACTCGGTAGTATCATTCTATCGAAAGTTATTGTAATTAAAGGAATATTTAATTTTTTCAAATTTGTAGGGGAGGTAGGTGTTCGTTTGATGTGATTATGCCCAGCTTACTGAATTTTAAGCAGCTTCTTCCCTCAGGGTTACATGCCAAAAATCAGATGTCTACGTCAATTGGTTCAAGAGTTATAGACAAAAAACCTGAAAAGTAGGGTAGTACGGGGCTCTGTGTAAGAAAATTACCGTTAGTTTTCAACTGATCGATTATATTTTCCCAGGAGAGTATAAGATTACCCTCACTAGCAATATACCAAAGCTAGAGCTTTTCATGATTTTTTAATCGGGAGTCATAGATATATTTAATTATTTGACATATGTAGGGGAGGTAGGCGTTCTCTTCGCCTGATCATGCCCAATTTCAATACCATCCAACTAGATCATACTACCAATATTTGACCAAAGTTTCAAGGCCCTAGCTTCATTCTATCGAAAGTTATCGTGCGAACGGACAGACAGACTGACAGACAGACAGACAGACAGACAGACAGACAGACGGACAGACAGACAGACATAGCTAAATCGAATCAGGAGGTGACCCTGATCATTTATATATATACATTGCTATACCTCCGGAGCCTCCTTTAAGGTGTTACATGTTTTCATCGTGACAAAAACAATATACCCTATACTATAAGTCTAGGGTATAAAAAGTTTTTCTCACAAAGACGAATTTTTGGACCGGTCATTCCTATGTCAGCAATATGACGAAGTGGTCCGATTTCATTGGTTCCGCTTTATTTACGGTGTGTAATAGAAACAAGGTTTTGTGCACAATTTGAGAAAGATATCTTTAGAAATAAATTTAGCGATAACAAGAATAGGGTCCTGGCTCAGTAGAAATGTTACCAATCACTGGAGAAAGTGAATTACTTTATTTTAAACTTTAAAAACTGTTCAGCGACTTCTCCGGTTGGATGCGCAGTTTAGGAGATATTGACCAAAAACCGAGAAGTGCTAAAAAGAACTTCAACACTAAAATACATATATTCATTGGTTATTTTATTATACACTAAAACATCTCAATCTAATCTTTTGGTGCGTATCCAGTTGCATTCGATCGAATTACGTCCTCTAGGTCCTTTATGTCCGTTAATTCTTTTATATTCTGTAAGTATTGAGATTTGTAGCATCACCCTGCTCTGATCCAGAAATTACCTATATTTTCTAGGATTTGTTTCTATTTCAATTCATGGCCATTCTTCTTCATGGCCAAAAGGCTTAAAGCGCCACCATGTCCAGCACATTCGCCTCATGACCCTCAGTCATATGGTACCCATCTATTTATCATTTCATAGCCAAGAATGGCCACTTTTCCGGTTCAAAGAATCAAAATGCTATTAACTATAGTCTACTGTATTTGCTTTAAACCCCTCAGTCATATGACATTCATTTTGCCTAGATTATTTAAAGTGCTCCCGAGCATTCACCTCACCACCCCAATTTATATGATATCAATATTGCCTACATTTCGCTTCATTCCCAAGGATGTCTTTTTTTTTCTGACCAAAATGCCTTCAGAAGTAGTTCAGAGCATTCGCTTCATCTCCCCAATTCATAGGATGCCTACTTTGCCTATTTTTCACTTCATTACAATGTCCTTTTTTGCTAACCAACGGACTTAAAATGCATTCAAAAGTACTCCAGAGCTTTCGCCTAATCTCTCCAATTGATATGATACCCATATTGCCAATATTTCACTTCAAGAGTGCCAGCTTAACAGACGTCCTTTTTTCCTCACTAAAGGACACAAAATGCCATCAACAGTAGTTTAGTCTCTAGAGCGTCCACTTCAAAACACTCAGTCAGACCAAATGACGGAAAATAACATCAACAGTAGTAGTAGTAGTAGTCTAGAGCAGTCATCACACCCAACTTGCCTAGATTCTACTTAATTTAGTGATTTCTTGTTACTTTTAGTGAATTCTATTTTACTTTTATTAATTTCTTATTACTTTAGCGTTTTTCATGGTTTGTGAAGTACTACTTTTCACTGCTATTTTTTCCTAGAAGTAACAGTGAAAAAGTTTGATTAGAACTAACAATGAAAAAGTAACACTTACTTTTTGCACATTACTAGTTCAGTGAAGAAATGGGATCCAAGAAATGTCTTCCTCATTCTTGTCAGTGCAGAAAAGGTGCAGAGAAATAAAAAATACGCTCCTTCTCCACTTTCCCTCGTTACCGTAGCTTCTACAGCAGTCGTGGCATGCATCACATCGTTCAGTGCTGCCAAATTGATATTATGGAAACAGCTAACTTTAGCCGGAAATATTTGTCTAAAAACGGCTAAAAAAGTGGCCTATTTGGAAACGGCTAAAAAGCGGCTGTAAAAATAGCCTTACAAATAACGGGCTCTACGTATTATCCTCCAATGAACTTTCCCACCAAAAACAAATGAATTATCCCCCTGAAAGTATTGTGGGATTGGAGTGATTTTGCCAATGTGAAATCTCCCCAAATTTGGGGTGATAATTCGCAAAATTCTCCCAAGAAATGCGATTTTGGTTTGGAGGGAAAGTTGCACATGAACAATGATCCGAAAATGCATATGTAATAGTTGATGAACAATACCTACAAATTTGAAAATCTTTTATTAAAAATGTTTTACCCACATACTGTGAAGTTATTATAATGAAGTTTGTATGCAATAAACTTGTTTATAATGTAGCCACTGGCGCTTAGCCAAAACAGACGATTGAATTCCCTACTGGCAAGTTACACGTTGCAATTTGCATTCGAGTAGGAATTCGCACCCATGTCGTGTTCGTCGGCAAATATAAGGCGATGCAACACCCGACGTGGATTGTTCCCGGCCATGCCTCTCCCACTGGTGCAACTTGACGTTATTACACGCCACGCCACCACTGTCCGTTAGTCCGTCTATTCGCCTCTCCATAGAATATCTCACGAAGGGCTGAAGCTATATACATGAAATTTGTTGGGAATGTGTAGAAATATTATAATTCGCTGAGGAAAGTGTTGCATCGTAATAGGCCAACTTTAAGGGGGGTCCACAGACAGGGGAAATGAAGGTCAATTTTTTTTTCGTTTGGTATTGGCAAATGGGATATCATAAGAAAGGTACCGTCGAGTAAAATAACATTTTTGATATTTTCTTCAAATTCGTAGAAAGGAGAAAAGAGGGAGAGGGGGAAAACATGAGATCATAATTTGTCCCACTCCCCTTGAATTTCCAGACCGTTGCACTTATAAATATGAAAACATACAGAAAAATGACATTTCAGTAGAATAGAAAACCAAAAATAAAGGAATTTTGATAGCTTCACATAATGGGTTAATAATAGTATATTTCTACAGTAAGAGTTGGCATACGCCTACATCCAAGGTCAAAAATATTGATGGCCATCGATAACAAACACCATATGCAATAATATCCCCAAGTTATTTAATTATTATTATTATTACCACTAAAGTTTGGGTCCCTTTTCGCCCCCTCCCGGTCATCAGTGCCTTCCAGATGTCGACTGATAGTTGTCGACCTCTTTCTTCATCACTGAGTCCCGTGTTATTGCTAGCATTTGTTTAAGGCTGAGTTCACTCATGGCTTCCACACTTATCGTGTGCTTGCCTGTGATCCTCAACCTCGTGCTAGCCATTGCTGGACATTCGCACACAATGTGTGCTGCCGTCTCAGCCTCCTCCAGGCATAGCCTGCAAACGTCATCTTCCCCGATTTTCATCTTGGCCAGATGAGCCTTAAAATTACCATGCCCTGTGACCAAGACAGTTATCCAGCTTAGGGTACTCCGTTTATGACTGAGTACCTTTCTCGCTTCCCTGCCTAAAGGGCTGGTCATTCCGAGCTTGTTTGCAAGTGACTAGCTCCTGCCATCTTTGTTGATGCATATAGTCCATCCACTCCCCAACCTTCGCTCCAATCATGCCGTTCCCCAGAGCAACTCTCGGTTCTGGGCCAATGAAAGTTGCCGCAGATCCTTGTTTTGCTAGGGCATCCGCCGCCTCATTTCCTGTTGTACCTATGTGTCCTTTTACCCACATCAGCGTAAACTGAATTTTCTGAGGCACACGTGTTGAGCTTCCGGACACACTCTAGTACCAGTTTAGAGTTTATGTTCGTCTGCTGCATGCGTCTGATCACCGATTGGTTGTCCAGTACAATAAGAATTTTCTTCCCCCGCACCTGACCTTCCAGCAGGTGGTCCAACGCATGCAACAAGCCAAGCATCTCTGCCTGGTATACGGACACATACTCTCCTAGACTAAGCGCACATGCTAGGTTTAGCTCTTCAGAGTAAACCCCCGCCCCCGCTTTACCGTCCATTAAAGAGCCATCAGTAAAAATGCTGATGTCATTGTATATACACTCATTGTGTATGTTTCCATCTGCAATGTGAGTCTTGTGTAGTCTTTCAACTACCCTACGTCTACTCATGCCTTCTACCGGCATTAGAGTCTCCCTGACCTCATCATGAATAATGTCTAGGATGCTCTTATGACCGCTGCTAGTTCCAAAGCGATGCCACATGGCATCCCTTTCTATGCGTATTGCCGAAAGCGCCGCCGTTTTCTTTATACATAAGTCCAACGGCGGCAGTCCCAGCAATGCCTCCATTGCTCGCGTTGGTGCGGTGCGCATTGCACCACATATGCTTACGCAAGCTATCCTTTGTACCCCATCCAGCTTCTGCTTTGTGGTATTCTGCATGGCTTTTGGCCACCATACCACTGATGCGTAGGCTAGAATGGGTCCTACCATCATTGTGTAAATCCAGTGTGTCGCTTTAGGTGAAATTCCCCACCTACGAGCACACACTCTATTACATTGATGCAAAATTCTTTTTTTCAGTAGAGGCGAAAGAACACCTCCTTGTGGGCATCCTCGGACTACCTTACCCCGTATTCTGTCACATCCACTGCTAAGATTTACCGCCCTCTGCTTAAGCATAGAGTCGATCCACTTAATTATAATATAATCGACCCCCCGCTCAGTCAGGGCGTTCCTTAGTTTGGTAAAGGAGATTTTATCAAAAGCACCCTCTATATCCAGTTATTTAATAATAGTACATGCATTTAAAATTAGGCATTTTGAAACACTTTTCATACAAAAAATACACCTAACGGCCTCATGCATAAGTGCGCGTACTAATTGCATGTTGTTTTCGTAGTGCGAATTGCAGTTTTTTAATTAACTATTTTGGAAAGGGTTAAAATTGTGAACCATATTCTGGTATCAGCCTATTTCTTTACCAGATGGCACTGCCCGACCATCACGATCCTCATGCTACCTTAGGCTCCGTCCCCATGGGCATCTTCGGATGCCCACCAAACCGTCCATTACAATTGTTTACGGGCGGTGATTTCGAAAACTGGCCAACTTTAAGGAGAGGGGGGGGGGGGGGGGGGTCCTCATTATGGCACAATGAAAGTAATTTTTTTTATCTGTCCCACCCCTTGCATTTCGAGACTGTAATACTTAGAAATATGAAAACTAGCAAGAAGGTGGCTTTTGACTAGCATGGAAAACGGGAAACAATGGAATTTGGATGTCTCCTTAAAATAATAGTATATTTCTCTAGATGTGGTTAGCACACCCCTGCATCCCTTGAACAAATCCGAGGTCAAAGGCCACCGATAACTAGCCCCATAGGCAATAACCTTGGCATGTTTCGTAACAATTATGTAATATTTACGATAATAATATTGAACATTCATTTAAATTTGGACATTTTGACAATATCCATACAAAAAATACACCTACCGGCCTCATGTATAGGTGCGAGTACTACACACTTCTCTCTCGATTGCCCTAACCCCTTGTGGGGCATAGCGCGTCAACTGCTTCATGTGGCCCAGTTGACGTTTCGTCGGCATAAACTGGTTTCGGAGAATGCAGTTGCCAGCATGCACCTCCTGCACAACCATGGCCAGGAACGTCGTCGTGGACGGGATTCGAACCCGAAACCCCAGTAATCAAACATGAGACTGATGCTTTAACACACTGCGCTACCGGTCACCCCAAGAAACGAATTGTAGTTGGTGATTGGTGGGAGAGGAAGGGGGAAGGTAGGCTGGTTGCTGACTCAACTTTCTATAGCTATTCATTAAATTTATTTTTATTTATTTTTTGACCTGAATGGTTAAGTATCTTCAAGCGTAGGACATTTCATCCCCTATTGGCATGGGACGAAGGTAAGATACCGATTCCTTAGAGATTTCACCTTATTATCGCAAGTTTTTCAATTTTTCTTTGGAAGAATACTGCGTTTACACGTGAAAATCTCCCCGAATTTTAACGTGAATACAATAACAATAGCATAATGCTCGCTGCTCGGATCAGGCAATGTTCCCATTCATCTATTTCCTGAGAATTTTTTCACCAAAATGTTCCCGCACGTTTTATGGAAAAAGCATTAAGACAAGAAAAGGTGCATTCTGAGTTTGGTCGGCGAAGATGTTCGGAGAAGATGGGAACAGGCGAAAATGTTCGCGGCACAAAATGGAAATGTACCTTTTTATATGGAAGCATGTTTTTAAACGAGGGTCAACCTTTGAGAGAAAATGTATATGCTATGAATCTATTTTAATCGTCTTGCGTTTCATACAAATTGCCAGCAGGTAAGCAGCGATGGGTAATTTGCTATGAGCTATGTAGGTACATTACAATAATTAGCCCATATTTTCGCATAGTTTGCTTATCGATGTATAAATTTGCATTTTCATAGAGACATAGCGGGTGTCCTACTAAAATGTGAGCACTGTTTGAATTTTTATAACTTCAGGTTTTATCTACATAAAGTTCATATTTGAATTGAAAAATAATATTCATAGAATTAACAATTTTTCATCCTATCGCAAATGTTGAAAATAATTACCGTTCTGGTCAATACACAGTTGATAACGGTTGGCTATTGATTCAAAAACTTAAACGAACATTTTATTTCGTGTTGTGGTACATTATTGCTCAATCGTGGCTTTTAATTGCTCCACTGTCAGTCGTCGGTTTGTTCTTTTGGTGTTGACTTTATCTTTAACGTAACCTGGTACTTTTTTCTATGACACTCTGTGTTTTTGCATATTTTGCTATGGAGAATTTGCCCATATGCAATCTTAGAAATTCTATCCAATACTTGTGCCTATTTTTGATGAAATCTGGCTGTTCCAACACACTTAATACCTCCTAAAGTTTGTGTCCTACAGTAAAGTGATGTGAACAACTTTAAAATTTTAAATTCCCTAAAATTTAGTATAAAAGCCGTATCTATACATTAAAAATTCTACAAGAAATAGGTCTTGAAATATTAAAAAATTTCCTCCCAAAGATTACAAAGCTTCATTTTGGTGAACTAGTTCAAAACAGTATCCAATGAAGGACTCAGTAAGTGTACAGGACAGATGCAAATCGATGAACTGATACGCCGCCGATTTACTATATAAAGGGTTTAGATAGAATTCCAAACAAACTATATTATGCTGCGTTTACACGTGAATATCTCGCCGAATTTGAATGAGAATACAATAACAATAGCATTATATTCGCCGAACGGAATAGGCAATGTTCCCATCCATCCATTTCCCGAGAACTTTTTCGCCGAATATTGCTGCACATCTTATGGAAAAAGCATTAAGACGACAAAAGGTGCATTCGGCGAATATGTTCGGAGCTGTTCCCATGAGGAATGGGAACGGGCGAAAATGTTCGCCGAATTAAATGGAAATGTACCTTTTCATATGGAGGTATGTTTTCAAACGAGGGTCAACCATCGAGAGGAAATGTATATGCTACGAATCTATTTCAATCGTCTTGCGTTTCACACAAATTGCCAGCAGGTAGACGATGGGTAATTTGAGTTGAGTTGTTGTTTGAGTTTTTTTGGTTTGTTTTCGATTTTATGACACCAGGTCAGAAAATAATGAAATAAGGACAAAAGGATATTTTTTTGTGAGGTGTTAGATCGAAATGCAATCAGATGTAAGTCTGATTGATTAAAATGTAACTGTTTGAGCTATGTAGGTATATTAGATAGATATATTAGTATAAAGATGTAGGTATATTATTTAACCCATATTTTCGCATAATTTGCTTATCGATGTATACATTTAGGTAGGCAATTGATTCTAAAACGTAAAATTTTACTACAAAAAAGATCTTATTACTCTCTGCCGTATGATCGATATTTTCAATGGGTGCGTTCCGTGAAAACCCTAAACGTTCCAAGTTGCTTTGAACTCAGTTCAATTTCAGGTGGAGATGGCATGTAAGACACAAACTAGTGAAATGAATCAGAAAATTGTTCTGTTTGATTTCCCTTTTTATCGTTTGACATGCATTTGCTAAATACTTGAAACGTAATTGCAACGTTGAGAATCCTGAACCTAGGCAATGTATGGCATGTACCCGAAACATACAATTGGTATAATTATTCATTTTGGAGTCATTTTGATTTCGGTGTCAGATGAAAAAAAAAACACACGGGTCTGCGACGAGCGAACTTAAACAGGCATCATACAGACACTTCGCTGCATGGGACCGAATCACGGGCTCAGTATAGAAAGGTTTAGAGGCGGATGGTGGAGAAAGAAGTTTATTTTAGCTAATTCACTTTCAACTCTGATCCAGATGTGATCCCATACAAGACCTGGATCAAAACTGGTCTCTCATTTTATATCTACTGATTAACAGATACAGTATCTACAAAGAACATACAGTACCAACTGACCAACAGATACAGTATCTACTGAGCGACAGATGCAATTACATATATTGGCTAACAGACATAGTATACCTATATACTGAGCAAAAGACTCATTATCTATTGACCAAAAGATACAGCCCCTATTGAGCAGTATCTATTGAGAAATAGGTAGATACAGAGACTCAAAATGCCTTCAACAGTAGTCTATTTGTTTCGTCTCAACACTGAACAAACAACATGCATCGCACTTTATTCCCGTTTAATCTAATTTTATATGGGACGGGCCATAAACCAGAAGTTTTCCCCACTACACAAAAATGTGGATGTATGTACGTACCTATAATTCTAGGCTGCATAGAATGTATTCCTTCACAAAACTACAATTCCATGTTGGTACATATTTATAATAAACTAGACTAGATCATCTAGCGACCCGCCTACGCCGCTCAATCCTACCAGTAATTACAGAATGCCGTTGGGAGGGCATTTTGCAAACTACTACTACTTCCTTGCTATTTACCTATTTACTTAAAAACACTTATTCGCCCGAAAGCACTGCACAAAAAATAATTATTTACCACGTAAGTAACTAAAGTATGTATTGACCTTCACGTATCTTGGTCACCACGATACTTATATATGTATTACTTGAGAACACACACAATAGATCTGCGTATCACACTTATCACACTTATTGGCCCGATTGAACACCCACAATAGATCTCTTCTCATAACATTCCTTTTCCACTTGTTAAGTGGACTATGCATACTTTCATTTTTTCAACTCGACGCTTTTCATTTTTTCAATTCGACGCTCATAAGTATGCAGCATAAAAATTAAGTACACTTGGATACTTGATTCATATTTCCAATTCGACGGTTTATATATTTCGTGAGTATCTTTTCTAGACGGCTCCACTCACAATCCAATGAACGCTATTCCACCCACAATCTTATGAAAGATCCTTAGCGGATACATCTACCCAAGCTTGGTCATTCATTATATACATGAATCGAATCCCCGCAAAGCCACGACATTATATGCTGCCCAAGCTTGGTCACGAACTGCTGACCCAACGCTGTAGCGAATACATCTGCCCAAGCTTGGTACATCTTGGATTCTAAGCTCGCAATGTTTTACCGAATCCCCGCAAAGCCACGAACCGCTTCTGGCCAAGTTTGGATTCTAAGCTCGCAATGTTTTTCGCGGATTATAGCTAAAGTATTTCGCCAATTTTAATAAAATATAAAATTTGCACACCTTCGAAAGAATACCTTTCTAATGGTGTATAAATCATTAAAATCGGTTCAGTAGTTTGGGAGGAGTTCCAGTCACAAAATTCCCATACAAAAATTGTTAGCCTATTAATACTTATGTAGATATATTTGCATATTACTTGTACTTTATTCACTTAAGCTAAAACAAAAAAAAATCCATACAATGTACGGGACATACGTACGAATTTATTGATTTACTACATAAATCATTTAGATAGAATTCCAAACAATCTAAATTAAACTTCGCTTTCGTGTGATCATTGCTTTCATCCATAAATTTCATCTTCAAATTGATTTCCCAATGCAAAACAATAACAAGTCAAAAGCCATAACCCAGTAATATGCACTTGCGGTAGAAAAATGCATACCCGATATCTACTGATCTCTTCAATAAAGACAATGCTTTCAAAAAAAGGTCTCATAACTAAAACAACAACAATACGAATCAACAATACGCATATTATTACCAAATGAAAACAAACAGACGAAGAGTAATTTTCTGTTAACGGGTCCATGGGCAAATATGTATCTTTCTAGCAACCCATCATTCTTCATGCTTTCCGTGTGTGTCGGCAACGAAATTTACTTGGTAGTTGTTGGTATATTAGTCCTAATGTTCAAGAACATTACCGCGGTAATGTTCAAATTCGGCGAGATGTTCACGTGTAAACGCACGCTTAGATTTCGCTTTCGTGTGATTATTGCTTTCATCCATAAATTTTATCATCAAATTGATTTCCATAACAAATTCAAGCCAAAGACCATAATCCAGTAATATGTACTTGCGGTAGAAAAATGCATACCCGAAATCTACTAATCTCTTCAATAAAGACAATGCTTTAAAAAAATGTTTCGTAACTAAAACAAGAACAATTCAACAATATGCATACGAGTCAACAATACACATATTATTACCAAATGACAACAAACAGACGAAGGGTGATTTTCTGTTTATGGGTCTATGGGCAAATATATGTACCTCTTTTCAGCAACCTATCTTTCTTCATGCCTTCCGTGTGTGTCGGCAACGAAATTTACTTGGTAGTTGTAGGTATACTAGTCCGAATGTTCACGTGTAAGCGCAGCATAATGAAAACCAGTTTTTGAAATTTTGCAAAAGAACGTGAATTGTACAAAAAAATAAGAGAGAAAACCTTGGGAAGCAAATCGGACGTGAAAAAATAAATCCGACTGCCCTGTTTTTAACTTTTTTTGTCACCTAAAAAAGTTAATTTCCGGCTAAATCGGTAACACTGATCGTGCTGCCCAACTATGGTCTACTTATGATTCCCACAGCAGCTCTGATATGTTGCCTTTAAAGCGACAGCAGGGGTGCAAACAGAATACTATCCTTGCCACAACTGCTTTATTCAAAGGCTTGTTTATCATTTGTCTTTAGTGCGGAAGTAGAGATAAGTGTATAGATGTTTCGACGAAATTGTAAATAACTCAGATTTTAGACCCGGTTCGAGAGATTTAATTACATCTTAGCTGTCATAATGGACAGTTTGGTGTGCATCAAAACATGCCCGTGGGGACGGAGCAGGGCCGCCGAGAGGAAATCCGGGACTGGGGGACAACCATTCCGGGCCCCAGTACTAAAGTGTATTAGAATAAAAAAAAAATAGAATAGGGACCATCTTGGGATTTCATACATCTAGGGGCCCCGTACATCTCTAGGTGAGCCCCAAACATTCTTGGTGCCCATATTTCTTGTGATTTCATACATATTGGGGCCCCTTACATCTCTAGTTGGCCCAATACATCTGGGAGGTCCCATATACGAGTATTTTAGAATTCCATACATTTTGGGGGTCCATATATCTCTCAGTGGGCCCCATACATCTTGGAGGCCCCATAGAATGAGGGGCCCATACATCTTTAGGCCCATATTTTTTGGAACTCCACATTGTTGGGGTCCCAGTTAGCAACTCAATATTTGAAAACGCTAGAATGTCGAGGTCATGTGAATAATTTTCCAGGAACTTTTAAATGACCACTTAGGAAAATAAGTTCGCTGGTTTTAAGAAAATGTTCGTCAGGGGTGGCAGCCATCGGGTATCTGCCTGGTGGTCTTGTCTACCTCTGGGGCTATCCAACAAAATGAAGCACGGAAGTAGTTTGTGTACGGAAGGTACAATTGCAAAGTAAGAAGAAACATGGTACAAATACCAAAAAAATAGAGGCCAATATAAAAACCAGGCCGAAGCGTATATACCCTAGACTTGTACAGACCTAGTGGTGATACCAAAAGTACCAATTGGTAACGACCACATGCATTAAAAGTGAGTTTCCTGTATGGCCAGTTTATAGGGGAGGTCGGCAATCATTCAGGAGGATCTTGACCATTATCAAAATCAACTAACTAACCCATTCTACAAAAATTTGTCGAATTTTTCAAGTCGCTAGCTTCATTCTATCGAAAGTTATTGCTTATTTGAAGTTTCACTTGTAGAGGAGGTAGGGGTTCCTTGGGTCGGATCTTGCTCATTATTGCCACCAACAAATAAGATCATGCTACGAACATTTAAACAAAATTTCAAGTCTCTAGCTTCACTCTATCGAAGGTTATAGCTTATTTGAAGTTTCACTTGTAGGGGAGATAGGTGTTCCTTGGGTCGGATCTGGCTCATCATTACCACCAACAAATAAGATCATGCTACAAACATTTGAACAAAATTTCAAGTCTCTTGCTTCACTCTATCGAAAGTTAAGCTATTACGAATATTTGACCAAAATTTCAAGTCGCTAGCATTATTTTGTCGTAAGTTATCGCTTATTTTAAGTTTCATTTCTAGAGGTAAGGGTTCCTTAGGTCGGATCTAACCCATCTTGAATACTAACTAACCCGATCTCACTTCAAGCATTTCACCAAAACTTCAAGTCGCTGGCTTAATTCTGTCAAAAGTTATCGCTTATTTGAAGTTGCATTTGTAGGGGAGGTAGGGGTTGCTTAGGTGGGATCTTATTCAATACCAACCAAGTAGATCTTACTAACAACATTTTGTCAAATTTTCAATAGTGTCATTCTATCGAAAGTTGTCGTAATTAAAAAATATTTCATCATCATCGTGGCGCGACAGCCCGACGTCGGGCCTTGGCCGCCTGAATTAAAAAATATTTAATTTTTTGAAATTTGTAGGGGAGGTAGGCGTTCCTTTGATCTGATTATGCCCTTACTAGAACTCAAGCAGCTTCACACCCCAGAGTTACATACCAAAAATCAGGTGTCTACGTCAATTGGTTCAAGAGTTATAGACAAAAAACCCGAAAAGTAGAGTAGTACGGGGCTCTTTGTAAGAAAATTACCGTTAGTTTTCAACTGATCGATTTTATTTTTCCAGGAGGGTAGAGGATTATCCTCACGAGCAATTTACCAAAGCTAGAGCTTTTCATGTTTATTTAATCGGGAGTTATAGATACATTTAATTATTTTACATATATAGGGCAGGTAGGCATTCTCTGGGCCTGATCATGCCCATTTTCAATACCAACCAAGTAGATTATACTTCCAACATTTGCCCAAAATTTCAAGTCTCTAGCTTCATTCTGTCGAAAGTTATCGTGCGAACGGACAGACAGACAGACAGACATGGCTAAATCGAATCAGGAAGTGATCATTTATATATGTATATACATTGCTATACCTCCGGAGCCTCCTTTAAAGTGTTACATATTTCCGTCGTGACAAAAACAATATACCCTATACTAAAGGTCTAGGGTATAAATATTAGAGGCCCCAAGCCGAGTCCGGAACTTGTGTAACGTATTGATTTGTAGCTTAGGGCCCCGACACTATCGCCAAAGCTTGGAATCTATTGTAGTTAGGAGCCTTAAAATACTACGGAACTTGTAATGTGTTCTAGTTCAAAGCACCATAATAAAAAAAAACATCGGTGGTACTATGTTTGAGCATAAGGACCACCACAAAATCAGTTGGTCCTCTGTTGATCGGCGCAGAACACAAAATCAGATCGACCATTTTGCCATTAGTAAAAGATTCAAGAGTTGCCTCCTGGACGTGCGAAACAAGAAGGGTGCCGATATTGGGATGGGAAGAGACCATTATCTTCTGATCGCTAATGTTCGATTGCGTATTGCAGCCGTGCGCCGCCCCAGCGACGAAAGATCCAGGCCCCGCAAATTCAACACCGCTCGACTAAAAAATCCAGCTGTCTTACAACAATATAATGACCATCTTGCGCAAAAAGCGGCTGAGATAACTAGTCACCCAGATAGTGACATAAACGAAAACTGGGATGCCATAAAAAATGCGTACATTGATAGCGCAAATACCATCCTTGGCCCAAACCCGGATTGCCGGAATAAGCCCTGGATGTCCGACGCTTCATGGCAGCGGATTGTTGAAAGAAAGGAGCTGAAAGTTCGTTTGGCTGCAGCATCAGACGACAATCGAAGCAGCATCGAACTCCTTTACCGTCAGAAAGCTCGAGAAGTTCAGCGTAGTGTGCGACGCGATAAAAGAGTTTACGCCAATTCTCTTTTAGCGTCAGCAGAAGAAGCCACTAGAAGTAACAACTTAAACGCCGTATACGGTGTCATCAAGGAGTTTACAGGTGGTCGTAACTCCTGCCAACATCCGGTGAAAGATAGTGATGGAAAGCTACTTATCTTGGAAGAAGATCAAATGAGGCGGTGGAAAGAACACTTCGCCGCGGTCTTGAACCGTGTAACCTCTGGTGAAGTTCCCCCTCATATAGATAATTTAGCTAACCATCAAAATGTGCGTATACGGTCCACTGCCCCGACTAAAGAGGAAATAGTCACTGCAATTATTGCACTAAAACGAGGAAAGGCCGCCGGACTTGACGGCATCCCTGCCGAACTTTATCAAGCAGCGCCAAGCGTAACTGCCGATTTGCTGCACCCACTTGTTGATAAAGCGTGGAATACAGAGACCTTTCCCACTGAGTGGAAGGAAGGTTTGATCATCAAACTTCCAAAGAAGGGTAGCCTCACAGACTGTAATAATTGGAGAGGCATTTGTGTGCTTCCTGCCGTTGCCAAGATAATAGCTAAAATCGTCCTGGAAAGACTAAAGGCCCACTTAGAAAGCACAATTGATGAAGAGCAGGCTGGCTTTCGATCCGGATTCTCCTGTGTCGATCACATTAACACCTTGCGAATCATCATCGAGCAATGCGCTGAATACGATTCTCCGCTTCACTTGCTTTTCATCGATTTCGAAAAGGGTTTCGATAGTGTGAACCGGGATTCTATATGGGCGGCCTTGCGCAGGAGAGGCATCCCTGAGAAGCTTGTGGCTATTATTAAGGCAACCTATGACGGCGCGAAATGTCGCGTTCTGCATAAAGGTAAGGTGTCGGGGGACTTTGAGATTCGCAGTGGAGTTCGGCAGGGGTGCATCCTCTCACCGATCCTATTCCTCATTGTGATCGGCGATGTGTTGCATGCAGCCCTATCCGGACTCGACAGAGGAATTCAATGGACTTTGACATCTTATCTACAACATCTTGACTACGCTGACGACATATGCCTACTCTCCCACAAAATCATGGATCTGTCCGCAATGGCGTTAGATCTCGAGAGGGAGGCAAGCAAGGTTGGGCTAAAGATTAATACCAACAAGACCAAGGTTCTTAGCCCGCCGTTGCGAAAAAGAAATCCGACACCTATTGCCATCAATATTAATGGGCAGCCTGTGGAGAAGGTGGACAACTTCGTCTACCTGGGTAGCATTGTTGCCGAAAATGGTGGTACGGAGCAGGACATCGCTCGTCGTATCAACCAGGCTAAACGCGCATACGGCATGCTGTCCAAAATCTGGCAGAGCAGTTATCTCAGCATCAAGACCAAGCTGGCCCTGTTTCGCTCCCTGGTACTATCAGTGCTTTTGTATGGGAGCAGTACATGGAAAGTCTCCGTAGGAGTTACCAGAAAGCTGCAAGTTTTCGTCAACTCATGTCTTCGTCGAATTTTAAGAATTTTCTGGCCCGAAACAATATCAAATGAAGAGCTAAGTCGGCGTACGGGTCGGATGCCAATCGACGAATTGATACGCAGGCGAAAATGGCAGTGGATAGGTCACACATTGCGGAAGAGTGATAACTGCATTGCTATGCATGCCATGAAATGGAACCCCATTTCCAACCAAGGCCGACCAAGAGGGGGTCCTCGAATCACATGGCGTCGATCTGTGGCAAAGGAGTGTCAGGTACTGGGTAAGTCTTTTGGGGAGTTGCGCCCCATTGCCCAGAACAGAGTACGATGGCGCGCAGGAGTAGTTGACGCGCTATGCCCCGCTAGGGGTTAAGGCAAAGTAGTAGTAGTATGTTGAGACGAGTCGATTAAGCTTTGTCCGTCTGTCTGTCTGCTTCTATGCAAACTTCAATAGTTCACCAGTCTTAAAACTATCGAGCTGAAATTTTGTACAAAGCCTTCTTCTTATTAAACGTACTATATATACCAATACCAACGGAATCGGACTACTACGTCAGATAGCTGCCATAGGAACGACCGGTCCAAATATTCGTTATTCTGAGAAAAACTTTTTTATTTCTAAATATATCTTTTTCAAATTCCACACTAATCAATAGTATGATATTTTTAGTCAAATCATATTCCCGAATTTGGTTGAAATTGGACTACTCTATCATATAGCTGTCATGGGAACGACCGGTCGAAAAGCTTTTGTTAGAAGAACTTTTTTATTTCTGAAGATAATAAATAAATAAACAACTGGCGCAACAGTCCAATTTGAACCACGGCCTCGAGATGAGTTAGCATCATCTCATTTTCTAGATCGTGACGGTTTTTGTGCAGAGGTGTGTGATCAGCAACACGCTCAACCGAGTTATTTACCCCATAATGGGTACTCATTTTAACAGCTGAGTGGGCTCATAGTCCGACACGTAAATCCCCGGAATCGAACCGGGGCCCGGTGCGTTGAAGGCGAACGTGCTAACCGTTGAGCCATCCGGACTACTTTTATTTCTGAAGATATCTTTACCAAATTTATTATAGTATGTATTATTCTATCATATTGACTGGAAAACCACGTTCCTAAATTTGGTTGAGATCGGCCTAATATTTCATATACCTCTCATTAGAACAGTGAAATCGGCAAAAAGTTTTACTACTAATTTCAAAATGTTAAATGCACCATAAGTCGCAACGAAGTCGCTAGCTTGTTTTAAATTATTTTCGAGTGAATATTTCCTGGAATATACCAGGACCAATCTCTGCATACCGAAAATTTTGGATAGGGGCCCGGGACTCCAAGGCTTCCCTCCAGATCCGCCACTGCACCCTCCACATTTGAATACCAACTTTTCCCGTTGTGTAAGACTTTTTCGTGTCTGCATTTCTGACAATTAGGATATGTGAGGTGGCAAAAGAAAGTGACCAGACACGTACAAATAATTAACTGACTTGACATAAATCCTTAATAATCAATTAGTTCAATTAAACTTGCATTACCATGTCAATTACCTTAATGGCAAATATCAACATGACAGTGGCTAATAACTCATAAGCCGTTAATGTTTGACACATGCAAAAACCATGTTAGTATTGCAAAAACACTAAATAACTTGCAAACTTTTATACGGCGACTAAATTAATTGGTCGTAAGATCGTAATGGATCATCATTCTTCAGGAGAGCCGCATAGCACTTTCTGCGCAGGTTGTAAATCTCCCTGGAAACACCTGCCCAATCAACACGTCACGGTGCGCATCTTTTGGTGAGCAAGGTTTGTGTCACCAGGTTCGGAATGTATTCGCAACTAAACGATAATTGATCACCTTTTCGATTGGCAATTCCTCTCAGAATTGTTTGCTGTGAAAGACATAAAAGGTGCTCAAAAGAAATGGCGATAAACTTGGACTTCTCGTATTTTAGATGGTGCCGGTTTTTAGGGATGGAAAGTGCAATTAACGTATCGATAATTTGGGAGAATTGACTTTATAGGACCTGCTTCTTTTCCTCAATTTTGTTCGAGCCTTATCAACACGATTGGGTAAATTGGCTGAGCTGGATATTAGTATAGTAGTTTGGTAGTGGTACTCAACTAGGTACCTTTTACTTACAATTAGTCAAACAGAAAAAAGCAAAAGGATCGTTGGAATTGGTCTCGCTTTTCCTGTTAACAAATATTTACCATCACTCATCGGGACCAATAAATTCACTTGGCACTAGCTGATGTAAAGCAATCGATCGCGTCGTGACAATGCACGACTGAAAACTCAGGTGTATGCCAAAAACACCAGCCTGGGCCGAAATAAATTTATTTACCTAGACATCAGATACGATCGTGCCAAAAGGTGTTTCTCGTTTTGATCGCGACTTCGTGATCAGCAAGTGTGCGCTTTTCATACATTTCTTGGCGTATGTTTAGCTCACATACAAACCTGCGCGGCGTCTTGGGAAGATAAGCAAATCGAATCGAATGGCAGCTAGGGATCTGGTCGTGACGCAGTCATATTTTAAAGGACTGGGCCCCAAGGTGCCTTTGTAACAGCCAAATATTAAGATAAGGATACATACTTTCTAAAGGGGAAGTATTCCTATTCAAAGCAGTTGTCAATTTCAGCCAGTCATAAAGTTGATAATGACACAAATTTCCATTTCAAATATTTATATATTGTATGTCGTAAGCTTTTAGCGAAAATCGTGAAATTGCCAAAATACTGAAGAAGAATTTTAAGCAAATCGTTTGCCGGCGGTATTCTATGCAGTGCCAGCAAATGTAGTAATTTTGCCATTGCACTATAAGCCGGCAGAAACTATATGTCAGACGCATTGTTATTATTTGATTAAAACCAGAATAAAAGGAATGTTATGATGATATACACCAGGGCCCCATTGCACCAACCACTTATCACTTACAATTAAGCAAATTTGCGAAAAGTAAATAAATTGATAAGTGTTCTTTGATTATCAAATATTATTTGAAATTCTCTGTTTGGTGCAACAGAAACTTAGCATAAAATTTGATAAGTTGATAAGTGATAATTGATAATTGGTTGGTCCAATAGGGCCCAGGCAGGTTTCTACTGCCTAAAGCGGAAATTCCCGCTTTAGGTAGTACGAACCATACATCACACCTGGCGGCAATTAATATTACACTTAAAGACGAGCACGAGTTAGGCATTTAGTGGAATGGCAGTTTGTGGCATTTTATTCACAATTTGCCGGAATTTCCGGAAATGACGCCGGTATGCAATGTACATAATCAAATCAGTATACACTGTTTGCCGGGCAGTTGGTGTAATGACAGGTTTCGATGAAAGTCTATGACATATACACTACATAAATTATGTATCAGGATCAGTTAGATGTTGCTAATATTATCGCAAAGCGGGGCCAGGATATGCTATCCGGAACCTCCTTTAAGGTGTTATATATTTTCGTCGTGACAAAAACAATATACCCTATACTACTCGTATTAGTCTAGGGAATAATAACTTAAAACTATTTAGATAGAAAACAAGGAATAGTGACTCAGAAGAAAAGGAAAAAAAAAAAAATTTTGCTAGGTTAGAGATGGAATTTTGAAATACTATTAAATCAAGTGGAAGTATAATATTTAAAGGGAGCGGTACGAAACGTCGACTTTTAGAATCTCGATTACCAAAGTCGAGATTTTTTTTTATGGAAAAATATTTTAAAATCTCTATTTCAGAAAATCTCGACTGATGAGAATATTGACAGAAAAGAATGTCCGACTAACGGAAAGGAAAAGTAGGTAATCTTGCTGCCATGATAAGCACAGCACACTTAGATCATAAGCTGGTCCATTGTGATACTTCAGGATTCTATTAACCTCCATAACTCTAACTAATTATTAGACCAGCCTAAGCTGGTGATAAGACAGAGGAGACAGTCGATATTGGCATTCGCCGGATCTTCCAGTTCTGAGAAAAAAAAGGAGCCAAGAGTTGACCTCCTCTTATTTGCCAAGACCGGACAAGAACAATAGAGATGGAAACAACTTTCCTCCTCATCAATGTCTTCACAGTTTCTGCAGAAATTATTAAAAGGAAGGTGAAGCCTCCCAGCATGTTCTTTAATAAGGCGGTGATCAGTAATATGGCATGTAGTGACCAGTAACATGACATGTAATGCCACTCAACCACCTAGCATTCGCCTTATTGATAGCCTCCGACTTAAAGTGTAGCCTACATGAATTAGTAGGCATAAAAATATTAGCATGTTGCTGCTGAACACGCCCATAGCCCTCTGCCTAGCAAGCTCATCAGCGTGGAATTTGCCACCAAAACCACTATACCCCGAAATACAGCACAAGACAATATTAAGAAACCTCCCCGCCACAAGGAGGGTCGAACGGCGTTCAGTTATTATCTTAAATGTTAGCAGGGTTGATTCCAGAGATCTTATTGCGGCTTGGCTATCTGTATAGATTGCGATAATTAGCGGAAGTGTAATCAGTTCCAGCATGGACTCTCAGGTGGTTCAAGACCACCGTTGAAAACCAGTGCCCTGTTTCACGAAGGCGGATGACAGCGCAACCAGCAAGCTGCTCACCAACTAGCTGTCCAAAGGAACAGCATAACATCCAAGGCAACAGATGAAATAGTTTTCAGGGCTCCACTAAAGAGCAAACGGGCTAGACTTTGCACCGTATTCATTAAGCTGCACAAAAATGCCGTCCCAAGAACATTCCACCAAACAACCATACCATGCAAGAGAATAAGGCGTACAATTGATCAATCTTAGGTTGAACACCTAGATCGGAAAGGAAAAAGTGAGTACAAATTTGTCAATTTGCGCAGGTTCAACCGAATAAAACCAATTTTAAAGCATTTCTACCATAGTAGAGTAGTTTTTATTTGGCAAAGAAATGAATTTTAGGTATTCCATCAATATTAATAACGCTCAAACAATGAAGTAAAGCAGAGCCATTTGAGCTTTTTTAGGATCGTTTGGTCCATACATAACAAAATGTATTTTGCTTTTTGCGGGAAGCAGTTGAATGTCCAATACAAACAGTAAAATGATAATAATAAGCGTGCCTCGTTTAATACGCCGCTCGATCAACTAACTCTGGAAGCACAAGGCAGTCAATGACATTTTCAACTCTTCTTCTTCAGCATACTTTGAAGCTTTGTAAAACACCTCTGAGCGTTGCATATGAAGAGCTAATTCAATTTTTAACTGGAACTCTTCTGGCGGTTTATTTTTAACATGCCCTTCCAAAAATAGACACATAGAGCATATAAACCTACATGGGTTAACATACTGCCTGGTCTAGTGTAAATGTTACACTCGATGGAACAGACGTATTTTGTTAGGCTACATCTAGTGATTGCGAATAGAAGTTTGTTAGTTACACTCTGTTTTCGCCTCATTTCGCCGCAACTGGATGCAGAGTTTTCTGATCGGAAAAATGGTTTTCTTTCAAGTATTAGAAAACTTTTCGGAATCAATTATATACTTTGATTTACGACAGTTGCATTGGACAAGCTTCATGCTTGCTTTTGATGTGTTAGAATGACGTTTAATTCTAAGATTTTTTTTTTTTCATTCAAATATTGAGATTATACCTATAAACCTATAACCCAATTTTTTGACATCAAATCATTTCATATCAAATGCATACGCCTACAGTATATAGGTCAGCTACTTCGTTTTTTACGCAATGCCTTAGTCACAACACACATGCCCATAACCGATAAAAATGCAGAGGGTCAATTGTTTCGTTCTATGGAGGCCCTCGTAAATTTGGCCTATTATTGTACAATGAAAAGCTTTAAGCCAAAAATTATAGTAACCCTTCATATTCCTACCAAATGTTCATGCATGTAGCTTCAGCCTTTCACGAGATATGCTCCGCCCAGGCGGACAGACTGACAGACATTTGACCATTTTCACAAGAGTTTTGTTTATTTTTCTACAAGCCCCTAAAATGAAATTGTGGATTTGACGCGATTTGCGCTTATGAGAGTCCCATTCCGAATTTTTAAACATAAAAATCACCATTGGAAATAATCCATTTTGCAACTCAACAGCTGAAGCATTTAATGTATTTTGCAACAGTTCAAAGTTGTTCATGCCTTATTACATGGAAATAAACGGTTATTGCAACAATATTTTATTCTTTTCCTGTTGAGTATCATGAAAGGAAGAATATGGTACCTCAAAATGGTTTTTTGATAATTTTGGATTTAACGGCTTTTGCAAATGGACGACTCAATTGTTATACGCTTGACGAATATGATAGGGTATATTGGCTTTGTCATGAGCGCATAGGAAGAAGCATCTCCAGTCATATAAACTACATATGTATAGGTATATAATCTTGGTCAGTATGACGAGATGAGTCGATTAAGTCTTTTGTGTATACAGCTTTCTTTTTATCGCAGGCTATATACTCGTATACATATGTCGGAGCCAACGGAATCGAACTACTGCGTCATATAGCTGTCATAGGAACGACCGGTCTAAAAGTCTGTGTTTGTGAGAAAAACTTTTTTGTTTCTAAAGATATCGTAACCAAATATCATATTTCCCAATTGTATCTATAGGTATAGCCAAACCATTTTCCCGAATTTTGTTAAAATTGGAGTACTATATCATATGGCTGTTAAAGGGACGAATAAAAGTAAAATTTTGTTTTTATTTTTAAATGTGTCTTTACCGATTTTAAAAGTAATCAAACATATCTGTCGCGAAACCAAATACCCGTAATTGGTTGAAATCGGCTTACTATTTTATAGAGCTACCATAGGAACAGTGGAATCGAAACAAGCCTTACTGCAAATTTCAAAGTGGCAAATACAGAATGACCAAAATCATCGCGCACGGACTTCTTATTTTATATGAGAAGTTAGCGATATATGTAGTAAGCGAAGGGTATCATACCTTCGGTACGATAGCCGAAAGCTAGCTTGTTGTTCTTGAGCCTTACCCATCGTTCATGGGATACAGCTAATAAAATAAAAGTCTAAAGCATTTGAGAAAAGGTCGAAAGCATTTGGGAAAAGGTTGAAAGCATTTAGGCAAAAGTCTAATGCATTTGGGAAAAAGTTTAATGCATTTGAGAAGAAGTCGATTGCATTTGGGAAAAAGTCTAAACAGTTTTGGAAATGCTATATATTTCGGATCGTGCAGTTGTTAGCATGCACCTCCTTTCTGAGCCGTCTTTTACTGACGAGTATGGAGCGCTGTGGGAGTTTTAATAATAGCCACAAGCAGTTTTTTTTATTAACGCGCCGAGGATCGAATCCATGTTCTCTAGATGCAGCGACGTTGAGGGGTGACCGAGATTTTAAGGCTACCGGGCGTGTTATAAATAATTTATTACGTTTATTATCTTTGAATTATGATATTAGTTAGTTATATACGAATATTCTTAAAAGATTAATGGAGTATTTGAATATATTTTTTCTTCCCTCCTCCACCTTTTCTCTTTTCGAAATTTTAGTTTCTTTGAGGGTATTTCCAAAAATGTTATGGCGCAGCAAATAACAAGGGAGGGTAGGAAGTAAAGCGCCGACCCGCATCATCCAGGGTCGAAAAAGAGCCAGTCAACGCCTTAGTGGATGTTCACACTGCGTGCGATGCCGAGCCGAGCCGAGCCGGGTCGAGCGATGCGATGTGGTGGGTGTTCACATTGCACGCCGTGCGATGCCGAGCCGAACGATGGCTTGCGATGCAAAGATGATCGGGGATGTTCACTGCACGCAATGATGGAGAGTAGAGACCAATTTAGTTCAAGGAATAGAATCTGTACGACATCATGTCGTTTGTGCTTCACCCAGTAAATTTATTTCTGTTTCAAAACAGTGCTCTAAAAATGGAAGGGCGTCGCCATTGGGTGCATCCCCTTAATGAAGAAAGGCCCAGTGTTGCTGAATTTCATCATCTCTTCCGCGACCTCAGACGAGAGGTTTCACAAGCGGATCGAGCAGCGGCGCACCGCTGTGTATAAACGCAAAAATCGGCAGCCGCGGCAGCTTTAGGACGATGAATCTATAAACCGCTCGACTCGCCGTTGAGGCCACCGCCGCAGTTTGTGGAGCGGCGAGATTGCATTTGAATTCAGTGTAAGAGCCGGTACACATGGACGTCCAAATGACGCCGGACGCCTCGTCACTTAAGCTCCTCCCTCTTTGATACCTATCTGCATTTCAATTCACATGATGCGATAGGACACAGCGCCACTCTGTATTATATAAGCCGGGCCACATAATAGCGAACCTGAATTTACAATTTATGTTATTTTTAGTTTTAAATAAACTGTTTTTTGGCCATAACTTCTAAAATATAAGGAATATCGCATTTTTAACACCGTTTTCACGCCCCTTACAAACTCCCGTCCGAGCCGAGAGCTCCCTCCCCACCATTTTTTTTTTCTCAAAATTAATTGTCAATTGTAGTAGTCACGATCAACGATTAACAATTATTGTAATTAATTGGCACTTAAAAGTGATCCTCAAGCGAATGGTTTAAGAAACATCATACAATCAAACATTGTGAAAATCGAGTGACCCAGCAGTAGTATTAAATACACTAGAAAGCAAACTAGATCAACTCTACCAATACTACTACAGATGGAAAATTAAGATAAATTCCGATAAAACCAACTCAATCTTCTTCACAAGAAAAAGGAAAAGGAAAAATCTGCCAAGTAGAGATATCAACTTTTTAGGACGAGACGTTTCCTGGGATGACACTATCAAATACCTAGGCATAACATTAGACAAAACACTCTCCTACAAGTACCATGTAGAGAGCATCTGTCTTAAAGTTACAAATTGCCTACGCTCCCTATACTCCCTCCTAAACAGAAAATCTAGAATGGATGATCATAATAAAATACTTCTGTTCAAAATGGTAATACAACCGATGATATCCTATGGTGCCGCTGTTTGGGGAAAATGTGCGAATTATCATAAAGCCCGTTTACAAGTCTTACAAAATAAGTGCCTTAAAATCATCCTAAATAAGCGCTGGTACTTCTCTACTACCCGCTTACATCAAATCGCGGGGGTCGCTCCCATTCATGTTTTAATAGACAAGTTGTTCTCAAATTTCCATGATAGAGTAGCAAGTCCTCCTCCTTGACGCCTATATACTTAACTATTGCTTGAAGCAAAATTTTTGTACACTAGCCCTTGAAATACTTTCCCTTCTTTTAAGTATAGTTTTTAATGTAGGTTTAAGTTAGGTTAGTTATAGTTATAAGTGATCTAGAAGCAAGGTTTTTTGGAAATTTTCCTTGTAAATTACACAAAACAAATCACCGAAAAATAAACTCAGCCGCAGCTAACATTTGTATCAAAGATGAAAAGACGTATGTATTCAGTCTATAGCTCTTAAGAATTTTCTGTAAACACAACCAATGAATTAAAATAAAGCACTATCTATCTATCTATCTATCTATCTATCAAACATTGTGACCGTGTCCGTGTTCCGGGTTCGAATTTATGTGGGCCGGCTTATTAAAAATTGATGTGCGGACGCGTGAAATGACGCAGATAGGAGCAGAAACCAGCGTCATCCCCGATAGCTATCGCGGCGGCAAAATGCCGCCGATGCGCCGATAGTTATCGGAAAGCTATCTGCGGCCATGTGCATCGCTTCATTGCCCGTAATGTATTTCTTCCTATCCGATTGAAAGTGACGCAGCGTCAGACGGCATTTCGACGTCCATGTGCACCGGCTCTAAATATGTAAACCGCCGCTTCTGCTCTATGCCTTTATACGCAGCGGTGTCCGCTGCTCAAACCGCTTGTGAAACCACGCGACCTTATTACGGTGGTAATAACCTTTCATTTGAGCCATACTGAATCAAAACCGGAGTCCAAAGCGTATATACCCTAGACTTGTACAGACCTAGTTGTGATACCAAAACTTCCAACTGACAACGGCCATTGCATTAAAAGTGAATTTCCCATATGGTCAGTTTGAGCTGTGGGCGTGGATCCAATGAAAAGTTTCATCGTTCATCCATTCGAATTTTGGATATTTACATTTGAACTAACGTTTATATTGAAGGTTGCCGTTCATTCAATAGGATCTTGCCCATTCTCAAAATCAACTAACAACTTACACTATAAATATTTGTCGTATTTTGCAAGTCGCTAGCATCATTGTATCGAAAGTTATCGCTCATTTGAAGTTTCATTTGTAGGGGACGTAGGGGTTGCTTGGGACGGAGCTTGGCCATTTCCAATACCAACCAACTAAATCTAAATCCAAATATGTTAACCAAATTTCAAGTCGCTAGCTTCATTCTATCGAAAGTCATCGCTCATTTGAAATTTCATCTGTAGGGGTTCCTTCGGTCGGATCTTTCTCATTTTCAATACCAACCAACTAGATCATGCTACAATTTGACCAAAATTTCAAGTTTCTAACTTCATTCTATCGAAAGTTATCGTGCAAACGGACAGACAGACAGACAGATATGGCTAAATCTAATCAGGAGATGACCCTCATAATTTCCATGTATACACTGCCACACCGCCGCGCCTAAAATTCTAGGGTATAAAAGCAGACATACATGCATTTTTTCAGTGTGATCTTATATCAAATATTACTTTACAGCTCGTACTTGCACCATACTGGCTCCAAAAAGCTTCACATCGCAAAGCATCGCAAAGCCCATAAACTCCATCGCAAAGCCCATTAAATTCCATCGCAAAAAATCAGCAGCCGGTACTCGCACGAAAAAGCAAAGAAGTTTGTGAAAACATCGGGCCATCGCTCGGCTCGTCATTGCATCGCACGCAGTGTGTACACTCAAAGCGTGATTCCATTTAAAATTGAAGACTTTCCATTTTCTTGCTTTAAAAGCTTGTAATCGCATTGAATCGTTCGACCCGGCTCGGCTCGGCATCGCACGCAGTGTGAACATCCACTTATTCTCAATAATCATGGTTTTTCCTCCACCCCAGTCTTTTTTCGAGCCGTAATAATTTTTTTTTTGCGGTTTAGCTGTAGAGCCCCTTTTTCCCTTTACGGGAACCTCTTTTGATTTTGCCAGTTTAGGGACTTTTGACGCATAAGCGTCTCCATTAGTTTTCTTCGTAGTTGGTTTTGTGGCATCTCCTTGTTCATCATCATCATCGTAGCGCGACAGCCCGACGTCGGGTCTTGGCGGCCTGGACATCTCCTTTTTAGAGTCGATTTAGGTTTGTTGTCACGGATCTCCTTGTTAGAGTCGATTCTTTTTTTTTAGATTTTTTGTTGTCATGGATTGATTGATTGATTGATTGTTTATAATGGAGGAGGTCAAATACTGCCGTTCAACTCACCCACAACTGCCGTTGTCAGAGCTGTTCTGCGAGGGCACATCGCTGGCAGTGCTTTGAAGAGGATTATTTTTTACTTTATTGTACTCCAGCTGCTTCAAAGCAAGGACCTATCCCTCGTCCTCTAACTACTTTCATTACAATTTGACAAGCTCAGTACTCATTTATGATATAACCTTTACTTCAGAAGCTTTTAAATTTTTCAGACATTCATATTAGACAATCACCCATAATCTAAATTATCCGAGACTCATGAATGGGTCACCTGCATCCTTGTTTTGGGCATACTAGACCCAGTAAAGTCGACAAAAAAGCATCCATTATTATTACGTATTTAATTAGAAAGTTGGCTACAAAAAAAAATCGATTTTAGCTTGAAAAAAGGATCCTGTGCGTTATCATTCAGTTTATTCATATTTTCAATGAATGGTTTGCGATTCAGGTGGAAAGTTAACCAAAGGAGGGGAGAATTTTCAAATGAGATTCGACTCATGAGTTCAAACGAAATCGGGCATTTTTTTACCATTTTCCTCACTAGTCACACAAGCAGTCACAATAATGAAATATATGTTTGACCATATTAAATGATGCAGCAATTGGCCATGGCCATCGTTTTATCTTTGCCAATATGGGAACGACTAAAGAAAGGAACTCCGCATTTCTGGGATAATGTATAGGCACAATACACTGCAAAGTGAAGGCATCGTAACAAGCACCCAGGTTGGCGTTATATGTTTTATTTATGGAACTCGCCAAAGTTATCTCCAATAAACGTCCAAAGAAATATGTGGAGCATGTGTTCTTCATCGTGGGCTGGTTAAAGATGTTTCTTATGTTGCAATGACTATGATGACGATGGTCAAGTTGATTATGAAGCTACCGGTGCCGCCAAAGCTTCGACTTTGCCTTGATTTCTGGCCTCGGTCCTGAATAAGTACAATTCCCAGCATCATGTTGCTTTTGTCGGTGAATTTGTAAAGGAAATGATGATGGGTAAGGTGGGTGCAAAAAAATTCTATACGTCCGTATAATAATCTCATAAAAAAGGAACGGTTTTCCAGAGAGGGACACCGACAGGTCCATGTTAGGTATCGGGTTCGACAAGAACTCGAACAAGAGTCAGGAACAAGAAATTGAACCGGAGCTGGCCACTATATTGTGCTGCTGTTCATTCAATGGAAAAATATGATACTTAGCTTATTCGTTGGGGTTTTTTCGCTATTATTATCATCTCCATGCTTTTTATCGGCCAGATAAATACGAAGTAGCCCCGACTTTAATAGAAGTAATATCCTGTGTACTGATTTGGGACTTTCGTTTCCGATTAAGGGCGGTACAGTGATGGTATAGAATATTATGATGCTGAATATGGCACACATATTTTATTAAGCTTAAATAACTTATAATTGCCTATTTAAAATTTTGAAGGTCAATAATCCAAAAAATAGCTGGCGCAACAGTCCAACCTCATGCGTCTAAAGCAGAACAGGGTGTTGGTACAGGTGTCTTTGGACCCAACACCAGGATTTCGATCACAATGGTAGTCTCGCCCAGCGTTTTTCAAGCTGAGATTCACGCCATTGAGGTCTGCGCTAGGGTGATCTTGGAAACTAGACTTCGCGGCACTCACATTGCTATGTACTCAGACAGCCAAGCAGCTATAAAAGCGCTCTCCTCATATAAGGTCTCTTCAAAACTGGTGAAGGAGTGTTACGAACTCTTTCAACTGTTGGCAACCAAAAACCTAGTCTTCTTGATTTGGGTGCCAGGCCAAAAGCATTGAGGGGAATGGGGCTGCGTATGAACTTGCTAGGCAAGGATAAACCAGTATTTTTCATAGACCTGAGCCTTACTGTGGCTTTGGGCTGGCCTCGGCTAAACTACGGATTATTGGCTGGTCTGCACTATTGCGTCATATGTACTGGAATAACCTTCAAGGGCTACGTCACTCAAAGGAGCTTATATTGCCCTTTACACACAAGGGTACTACTCAAATGAGTAGAACCCATCTACGACTTTTAGTGGGGCACCTATCTGGCCATAACGTTGTCAGATATCATCTGAACAAGATGGGTCTGTTCAGCGAGACTGAATGCAGTCTCTGTCTGGACAACGTGGAAAAGACCGAACACATCTTGTGCGAATGTCCCGCCATCGGGCGTTTAAGGATGTCACCCCTCGGGCAGGCTACTATCAGTACAAATTTACTGCCCTTTATTAGAAAGGTGGACGGTCTTTTGAATTAATGGGCTACGGCACAATACATATTTTATGGTCGCAGTGCCTCGACTATTTTGTATCTTATCTTAACAGTCCAACCTTGATCATGGCCTCGAGATGTGTTAGCAACATCTCATTTTCTAGATCGCGAGGGTGTATTTTGTGCAAAGGTATGTAATCAACAGCACGCTTAATCGAGTTATTGACCCCATAAATGGGTACTCATTTGTAACAGCTGAATGGACTTATACCTTAGACAGACGACGCACACGAATGATCATTCCCAATCGAATGATAATTCGATTTCATGTGTGTCTTGCGAATGATCATTCGAACATCGTCCGAATGATAATCCGTGAATTACAACTGCCATAGTAAACATAATTCCTTCTTTGTGTATGCAGTGCCACCTATCCGACAAATTATCATTGAGTATTGAAAATATGTACCCGTTGATATGCAATAGAAATAATATTCACTCGTTGCTAAGAAAAATGTTCGTTGCTAAACGAAATAAACAATATTTATTCGAAAAATCAGTGCTAAGTCGATTTTTTAGTGACAGTTGGAACGACGTTCACATTAAAGTGTGTGTGTCTAATTCGTCATTGCCAGCAATTCATCATTCACCGAATGATCATTCGGCTGCTGTGTGTGTCTAAGGTATTATAGTCCGACACGTAATTCAACTTTTTTACTGAAAACTACTGCACCCAGTAGAAATTGAACCGCGGCCCAGTGCATAGGAGGCGAACGTGCTAACCGTTGTGCCATCCGGACTCTTATGCAATCCTTCGGGTAAAAACACCTTGCTAAACGCTCGTTCATCATTTGCCAAATTTCAGTTATTGTCGCTGTTTTATCTATAGCTCTTCTTCTCTTAAACGAAAATTTTAGAATCTAATCGCCTTCAAAATCCGAATGAAGCGATTTGTACTCACTGCAGCCTTAGGATTGAGTACTTTAATTCTAATAGGGCATAATTGCCTCAGTCGACAAAAGTATTCCAAAGAATACGTCTGGCTCTGGAGTTGTCACTACTGCAGGCGTCTACATCGTCATATTAACATTCATTTTAACTAATATATAGGTACAAGTATATTAGTGTTTTTATCAAGATTCCGGTTCTTTATATGATAAAAATGTCAGCTAGTAATTTATCTAGAGTAAAGAATGAAATGTCATACAAATACTTTGCCATATAAAGAACCGAAAACTTACTACTATATTAGGTGGCGCAAAAGTCATCATCCGATGATTTTTGGCTGTAATTTTTTTATGAATGAAAAACTCTGGTTCTGCTTGTGGATTATGTTTACTTAATATCTTAAACTTTTTTCTATAAAGCCGAAAAAATGCCGCCAGAATTGATGATCCTACTGGTCGTTTTGTGGTATTTTCTATCACGTTTGCCAGAATTTCCGGCGATAGGCTCTTGCATTCATGGCGGTTATTCTCTCTGAGGGCTTCAAGAGTCGGGGGCTAGATGACAAAAACCCACATATCATGAGCAGCCAAATCGAGTGGCCTAGCCGGTCATTACAAATCGTCAAAACGATGAATTAGGCGACCCGCTTCACAATTCATCCAATGCCCATTTGCGTGGCATGTCGTCTGGTTGATACTACGGGCCCTCTTTGACATGTACGGCTACAGCGGCGATATTCTCAGCAAAACGGTTGCTCCATGGCCGGCCACCCCTAGCAAACTCTCGTGTTATCCTAGTCTTTTCAACACGAGCGGCTAAACGCCGATTCGATTTAGCCATGCCTGTCTGTCTCTTTGTCTGTCTGTCCGTTTGTCCGTCTGTCCGTGCGTCTGTCTGTCTGTCCGCTCGCATGATAACTTTCGTTAGAATGAAGCTAGCGACTTGAAATTTTGGTCAAATGTTTGTAGTAGTATTCAGCTGGCTGATGTTTAAAATATGTACGTAAAATCCGACCAACGAAACACCTACTTACCCTACAAATGAAACTTTAAATAAGCAGTAAATTTCGATAGAATGAAGCTAGAGACTGGAAATTTTGTTTAAATGTTTGTAGCATGATCTAATTGGTTGGTGGCAACGATGGGCAAGATCCGACCCAAGGAACTTCTACCTATCCTACAAATGAAACTTTAAATAATCAACAACTTTCCATAAAATGAAGCTAGTGACTCGAAATCTTGATAAATGTTTTGTACTGGGATCTAGTTGGTTGTTCTTGAAAATGCGCAAGATTCGATAGAAGAAACCTCTACCTCCCCTACAGATGAGACTTCAAATAAGCGGTAACTTTCGATAGAATGAAGCTAGCGACTTGAAAAATTCGGCAAATATTTGTAGAATATGTTAGTTAATTGATTTTGAGAATGGTCAACATCCTCCTGAATGAGTGCTAACCTCCCCTGGCCATATAGGAAACTCAATTTTAATGCATGTGACCGTTGCCAATTGGTACTTTTGGTATCACCACTAGGTCTGTACAAGTCTAGGGTATATACGCTTTGGAGTGAGAAGGCGGATAAGAGGAGTTTTCCTAAATCCTTTGTGAACATTAACATTCTTCTAGCCATGGAGGTCCAGAGCCGATACAATACAAAATTTCCTTAAGATAGGAATGAAACAGTGTATAAAAATGTAAATTTATTTTAAGGGGGCTGGAAAAAGTGATTCTCAAAATGTTCTGAAGACAGTCCGTTCCCCTTCCCCTTGTACATGTCTTAAAACTATAGACTTGTAAGCGAATTCGCTTCCAAAAAGTAAGTGATTTAATACAAAATGCATTGATGAATTCTATTCTTGAATCACGGGCCAAGCCAATGCAACGAACCGAACGAGTGGGCCATTCTGGATTTTCAGCACCAAATGAATGTCTAGAAAAATGGCGAAAAATGCACAATTCAAATTGAAGTGCATAATTTACGAAGCTTCAGATCGAAATCAAATGGACTTGGCGTGGATTAGTCTGTTATAGGCCCCTCAGATTAAGAAAAATTTTCACCGTTTATTTTTTTATAAAAATCACTGTGGTTTAAAACTTTGCCAGTGGTTTGGAATTTTGTTTGACCGCGAACCTCCCAAAAACTGTGCACAGACGGAATGGATGAGTGCGATTGCTCTCATTCGGAACAATCACAAAAATGTGAAATAGTCGGCAAAAATTTGATGTATCCGGAAAAGCCATTTGAAATTTTGTTTCGGTATCTACACCTTTAATTATGCAACCCTCTATCACTCTATCATGTCTTCTGCAGATGAAAATATGAGTGCGATTCAGCTGAAGTGAGTGAGGTGAAGTGTTCCTGGTACTATCACAACGGGCATTGTAGTGGTCTATGTGTCCTGTGATAAATCTGCGCAACCGATGTAGTGAGGTATCTAACCTAATCTAACAATCATCTATGGATGCCGAGAGTGAGACACGATTACAAAATAAATTTAATTTAAATTAATCCATTGTGAAGAGGCTACTTTAAACCAGATATTTCCGATAAAGTTTAGTACGTTTGTACTTTACAAACTCATTCCTGCTTACTGCCTTAACCCCTGCCATGACCACGGACACGTCAACAGCGCTAACATAGCACTGCCTTATTCGTTTCGCCAACATATTTATCTCGGATGGTGAAGTTGCTAGCATACACCTCCAATCCATATAGCTGCCTTTACCTAACAAGCTTGGTACGCTAAGGAAGTTCTACTAGCATTCACAGGTAGGTTTTATCTTATTATCGGGCTGGGAAATGAGCCCTTGGTCTCTAGATGCAAGCATCGTAGCGAAGCGACCGAGACCTAATGGCCACCGACCGTGTCAACCTTATTCTGAATATACTAAAAGATTGCACTAAGAATCCTACTGACGAATGTGATAGATTATGATATATTAACTTTAAACCATGAAGCTTGCAACGCACAGAAGGAAGTACCTATATCCGTAGTAACTATATGTATATATTCTTGGTCAGTTTGACGAGATGAAACCTGAAACGTTTAAGTTTGTTCGTCAGGCTCTATGCAAACTGCCTTCTCAGTTTTAAAGCTATTGGGTTGAAATTTTGTACAAAGCCCTCTTTCCATTGCACGCTGTATATATGAAACCAACGGAATCGGACTACTACGTTATTTACTCTATTGCTCTAACCCCTTGGGGGGGGGGGGGCATAGGGCGTCAACTGTTCCATGTGGCACAGTTGACGTTTCATTGGCAAAAACTAGTTTCGGAGAATGAAGTTGTCAGCATGCACCTCCTACTCCCCCATCTAGCCACCTACCTGCAACAAGTCGGGAGATGCTGTAGCTTATTAGTATGCTTCGCACCACAGGGTGAAGGCAACACAAACATCCATGACCACGAACGTCGTCGTGGACGGGACTCGAACCCGATACGCCGGTAGTCAAACATGAGACTGATGCCTCTACGCACTAAGCTACCGGTCGCCGCCAAGGAGCGACAGGGCCAAAAGACTATTTTTTGTGAGGGAACCTTTTTTGTTTCTAATAATTCATCATGATCAATGTGGCGTTACAGCCTGACGTCGGGCTTTGGCCATCTGGATTATCGTCTCTCAATTATCTCGGTCAGCAGTTGTTCGGCGTCAGCACCGACTGACTCCACCCAACGAGCTCTGGGTCTTGGTTTTGTATATGCGGGGCCTTGTATTTCTGTGCACATGTTTCGATTTCATTATTGGAAGCACCCAGAAAAATGTCTTATTTGTTAACTGTATCCGTCGCTTGATTTCGTCTGTTTCACTAGCATCCTTGGACAGGTTGCTACCCAGATATATGAAGTTGATTACGAATTCGATGCTGAGGTCCCCGATGTTGATGGTCGATTGTGCTGGGGTCCTTGTTCTTGATTGCAGCATTATTTTCGTTTTATGCTCGTTAATACGTAGTCCAATTTCTTTCGCAGCCGTATCAAGATTATGCAGCAGGTCTTCAGCGTCAGGCACTCTTTTAGACACGGTGTTAATGTCGTCTGCGTACGCTATCAGTTGCGTCGACTTGAAAAGTAATGTGCCGCTGATATCGGCATTCATCATTCGGATGGCGTATTCAAGTGCCAGGTTGAACAGCGGCGGAGCCAGTCCATCGCCCTGCTTCAATACAGTACGAGTCTCAAATGGATCAGTCGGCCTGTTTCTAAAGATTATCTTTTCCAAATTTCATATTATTCAATTGTAGCTATCGCCAAACCATTTAACCGAATTTAATTGAAATTGGCTCAGTATTTCATAAACCTCCCAAAGTAATAGCATCATCAAAACAAGGCTTGTTTTATTCTAATGTGCAAATATTACTGTGTTTAACTGTTTGCGTATTACTTTAGACTGGTAAGATATCTTCTGCGCAAAAAAAAAATCCGGCCCGTATCTTATGTTGGTCGGCTGAATAACTTAGACAACTGCCTATACGGAGTCGCGTCGAAGTAATTGAATCACTTGACCAAACGACAAATATTTGTTGTTTATTCGTCCGGTTTGAAAGGTACGATGCCGGTTTCACCCCGTTACAACGATCTCATATCAAAAGTATCATTTACCATCCGATGTTTATGCATTTCGATTGATTGTTCAATAAATCGAAATCGCGATATAATTCCATCCGGGGATTATCGCAATCGCAACCTTTCTCAGGTTTCCCATTTGTGTGTTGTCCTCCATTCCACGCCCATTAGCGAATTGAATAGAAGGCTGAGGACATGAGATAGAATGGCATAAGTCCATTTATATTCCTCCTGGAACAGGAATTTGTTGTCTGATATCTTCATTCGGACATTTGTTCGTACATAGTTCGATGTTTCTATCCCGAATTCTGATGGAGTGCGAGACTATGAGTACTGATAGATATTGGCAATTGGGAAAACAAGGGTTATCTCTATAATGTACCGGAACAATGGTTATAACTAATTAGAAACTGTTCACTGTTTCCGTATCTAACTGGAACGCCTTCGGGTTCTTGGTTGTTGCATATGAACGTTTTGTATGATTTGACAGTAAATCAGAAAACGCAATTAGTTAAATGTTTCTCTATCTTTTGTGTAAAGCCACTAGTGGAAACCGTTGTACTCTATGATAATTACCGGAAATTGCCATTTCCAGATATATATTTCGCAGGCAGATGTTATAAATTTATACGCATGCAATAGGATGGGCAAACAACTTTGTTATGTATTGTATTTGTTCCGTGGGAGCCAATGAAAAAAATCATCATCATTATCATTCTCTCATTTTAAAGTAATAGTAGTGCTACTAATTCTAAGGTCTCAATAGACATTCTCATGAGAATGCTTCGTTGGCGGCATCATCAATGCGTACAGTTCTGGCAACTACATATTTACACGCTATTCTCATTCTCTTGAGAGCAAATTTAGAAAAAGTTCATGAAAATATTCTCATTCATTCTCATGCATATAAAGCGACTCTCTTATTGAAGTTCTCATGTGAGAATGGTAATAATGTCGCTGCGCTATATATGATATAAGTATATTATTTGATGGTTCATGAGATATTGTCACACCTCACACCACACCTCATAAATATTTATTATTAAAACATTCCCCATCTGAGAAAGTAATTATTACAATTATAATTATTTCTTCAAATTTGTAACAAATATTTATTTATAATTATTATTTTTCCCTACGCGATATGAATGATGATTTCGATAGGAAGATTGGGACGAGCTAAGTGCAGTGATCCATCTGGTAACTCTGACGTTGACAGATTGAGAGGTTATGTTAAGTCTTGGAGGTAATAAAGGCAGAATTTGTGTGGAAGTTAAAAGCACAGTTTTACTTCATTTGGCGGCGAGGAATGGTTGGCGGACGGATCAGACGCTCACGTGGTCGCACCTGGGTCCGGGTGTAATGGAACCCTCGGCCTCTGGTTTCGTACCACCAACAGATCACTACTCATCAGGTGCTGCTTCGATTTGCTGATGGGAGCAGCACTACCAGACCATAATATGGTTCGTTACAGGTGGTTCATTACACACCTCAGCGGCCACTACAATATCTCCCTGCGTCGACCCCACAAGGAGGATTCGCGGTGTTTCACGTTTTCGCATTATGGCCGAGCAAGCAGTCCTGGACCTTCTCGCCGCTGTGCAGAAGCAGATGACAGACGACAGAATGATGTTTTTAGAGGCATTGGCTAACGTGAGTAACCGAACCAACAATAGAGAGCAAGCACACCCGGAGGTCACCCCCAATCATCTAATTTTAGTGATGTGGCGGGCCAAATCACTAGTTTCGTGCGTGCCCCGGAAGATGGTCAAACAGTGGAAACGTAGATTCTCCGAGTCCAGGGTGTTTTTGCCTCCGAAGAAGGCATGCATCTGGCAGAAGGTGATAAAGCAGCACTCATCCGGAGTAAATTGGTCGATGACATGTTCCGTCAACTGTCGGACGCGGTTCGACCACGGAAGCTCGAAGATCTCACCCTTGATGAGACTTTCAAGCTCCTGAAGGAGCACTTCGGAAGGAAAGAGTCAATATTTATGCAAAGAATGAGAACGTGGCGCATCAAGAGGAAGGATGACGAAGACTTCGGTGCTTTGGCTTCACTCGTAAATCGGGCAGTCGACGATTTCAACCTGAAGTCGTTCTCCTGCGAGGACTTTAGAAACTTAGTGTTTGTCAACGCGATACATGTGCCAGCAGACGCAAATCTGACAAAACGATTGATGGAGAAGGCGCAGCAGCATCACGTCGAACGGATGACCAGTGCGGACCCCGAAAACCACCCGCCACTCACCTTGTCCACTCTCCTTGCGATGGCCAAGCAACACGAAATGGTCGAGAGGGACATGAAGCTCAGTGCGACCACTGGGACATCCCCGTCGTTTGGGCAAGTGTCAATTATGGCCACAGCAGCACAACGCAGTCACACGCCTCCAAAGTGTCATTTCTGCGGCGTTGTACATTGGCATCGGGACTGTCCGCACAAGGACAGAGCCTGCCCGGACTGCCAAGAAATTTTTGAGCAAGAACGGAGGAAAACCAAGTGTGGGAGAGACGGTGTAGAAGGCAGGGAACGCACGGAAATTTGTTAAGCTGCTTGTCAACGGAACTTCCCTGACTTTGAAGCACGATTCCGGCTCTGACTAGACAATGATTTCGAAACGCAATTAGATGAAGATAGGACCGCCAAAGCTATTGCCGCCCACTACAACGGCCGTAAGCACGACTTTTGGCACGATCCCCATATCCGGTTATTTCTCCGCGACAATCGAATTGCGAGGAAAATTCGGTGTTGTGAATGTCTACGTGTCCGAGCAAGGACTGGACCTCTTCGGCAACATGGCAATGGAAGCCCTAAATTTGTGGGACACGCCTGTCTCTGCGATATGCCACTCCACCTCAGCTGCCCACGACAGCTTGGCAACACGGGCCAAGCAGGAATTCCCCCGTCCATTTTCTGGAGAATTAGGAAGATGCAGTGAGACCAAAGAGAAGATAGCTCTGCAGAACGGGACGAAGCCACCCTTCATTCGAGCACACCCTGTCCCGTTCGGAGCCCGTGCAGATGTGGAGGACGAGCTCAATCGGCTACAACGTCTCGGAATTATCACTCGGATTAAGTATGCCGAATCTGCCGCTCCAATCGTGGTAGTGAAGAAAAAAGACGGATCGGTGCGTGTTACCTCAGATTATTCGACGGGACTAAACCATGTAATTCAATCACACCACCATCCTTTCCCCACTCCAGAATCGATCTACGCACAACTCTCGGGGATGGACATGTTCACCGTACTAGACGTCTCCAACGCGTGTCTACAGATCGAACTCGACGATGATGGTAAACAAGTGATGGCTATTAGCACTAATCTCGGCATCTTCCAGGTGAACTGGCTCCAACCTTGCACCTCGACTGTCCCTGCGAGAGATCATGGATAGTATCCTCGTGGGAACTGGGGCTTTGGCTTACTTGGACGATGTAATTGTTCCGGGGAAAGGGAAGGCCGACCACGACGCGAGGCTGATGCGAGTTCTGAAAGCACTGGAGGATGCCGGCTTTAACTTACGGCTGGTCAAGTGCGTATTCGGCCAGCCGGTAATTAAGTATTTGGGGAAGATCGTGGATTTCCAGGGTACCCGTCCTGACTCCGACCGTCTGCTGACTCTGCGAGAACTGCCTGCGCCAACAGACGTCAGCCAATTGAGATCCTTCCTGACTGCTGTCAATTGGTACGGGTCGTTCCTGACCAAATTTGCAGATTTACGCGGGCCCCTGGACGAACTCACCAGGAAGAACGTTAAGTTCCAGTGGACAACCGCTCGTGAGGAAGCCTTTACCCGGCTGAAACGTGCACTCCACTCATCGCTGGCCCTGTCCCATTACGACCCAAAGAAACCGCTAGTCGTCGCAGCTGACACATCCAGCTACGGATGCGGTGCAGTCCTCATGCACCGTGAGCAGGATGGTTCTCTCCGCCCGGTCATTTATGCTGCATCGTCGTTCAATTACGCGGAGAGGAAGCGCTGTCCCTAGTTTTCGCCGTTAAAAAGTTCCACGGGTACATCTACGCCCGACAAATCGAACTGCCAACCGACCACAAGCCACTGGTTATCATCTTCGGGAGGAAGTCTGGTATTCCCGTCCACACCGCAAACCGCCTCCAACGCTACGTTCTCACGTTACTGGGCTACGATTTTCGTATAAACTACGTAGACAATGCCAACTTTGCCTACGCCGACTTCGTTTCCCGGCTTTCTAGCGCGCACGCAAGGCCTGGAGCAGAGGACGTGGTCATCGCAGAGATCCGTCAATAAGAAGGGGCAACGAACCTTGATGAGGACGTCGACGAAATGTGTGTGACTTCGGCCTTATCAGAGAGTCCCATCACACCCGAGGAAATCGACTATGCTTCACAGGGATGTGAACACATGTGGATTGTCATCCATTACGAGTACATGCGTACAGCCTGGCCGAGCAGCAAGAAATAGGTGCGGGACCCGGAGGTTGCGCAATATTTTCAGCATAAAGACAGTCTTCATGTCATTGGAAATCGCTTGTTCTTTGGCGACAGGCCGGTCATCCCACCAGAACTCCGTCTTAAGGTTATGAAAGAGCTGCACGACGGTCACTCAGGCTCCTCGCGCATGCTGGCCCTTGCCCGGTCGCTTTGTTTCTGGCCGGGAGTGAACACGCACATCGCTTCTTTTGTTCAGAGCTGCTCGAATAGTGCAATGAATGCTAAAGCACCGCCGAAGGAGGTCCTACACCCACGCCCTCAGGGTGCGACGCAGCACCTCCACGTTGATTTCGCTAAACCATCCACTCGGGCACAAAATACCTGGAAGCCAGCAGAGAGAATGATCCACGACTTCATCCGAAGACACGGGGCTCAAATCCGCACTTTCGACTTGAACGAGCCTGTCTACTTCCAGCAAACTCACGGCAACTCCTGGTCGTGGCAACCAGCCACGGTGAAGGAGCGGTTAGGAAAAGCACTCTACAAAATCATTGCTGGTGACCGAGAGATCCAGGTTCCCGCGAACCAAATGCAACATCGGAACGACAATTGCCATTGTAAACCGGACAACAGCTGGTCTCCCCCGACAGCAGCCGGCGAGGAGTACAGCGAGGGTGGCACGGAGAATGAAGACACCAGCGAAGGATCGACAAGCCACTGCGGTGACACAGAGCCTGGGGAGGAGCAGGCGAACAGCGATGTGGAGGAGATGACGGAGCGAGAGAACGGCGATGCAGCGGAGCCGACATTCGACGGGCGCCCATCTAGATTGATTGCTGGACAGCCACCCAGATACTTGGCCGAGCACTACGTGTTTCAATCATTTTGGCCCACCATGTCTTGGTCTTAGATGGGAGGAATGCAGTGATCCATCTGGTAACTCTAACGTTGCCAGATTGAGAGGTTATGTTAAGTCTTGGTGGTAATAAAGTCAGAATTTGTGTGGAAGTTAAAAGCACTGTTTTACTTCACTAAGAACCATAAGATTTTAATCTTACGCTATATATGACACAACGCGACGGGGACTTTGGATAATATAGTCAGAGGACTCTTCACATCAATTGTACCAAATTTGAAAACAACTTGTTTTTATACTCTAGATGAAATCTGAGAGTATTATAAGTTTGCCACAAAGTTTGTAACGCTAAGAAATAAGGCTCGCAGAAAAAAATTAATGATACAGAAGTTCATATTATCACTCGAATATCTCAAAACCGGATGTCCGTCTGTCCGTCTGTCCGTCTGTCCGTCCGTCCGTCCGTGACCTCTCTAGCTCGAGAACGCGTTGAGCTATGAAGTTCAAATTTTGCACACGTTATTTTTGACAAAAAATGAAGGCTAAGTTCGTGAACGGGCTAAATCGCTCCACCCCTTCTACCCCCTCCCATACAAAATGACACATTTTTGAAAATTTACAATAATCAGATTTTCTCAGAAACTATAAAACATATTGCTTTGAAATTTTGAATATATCACTTTTATGATAATTGTAACCTACATTATAAAATTTATTGTAATCCTCACCCTCCTTCTACCCCCTCCCATACAAACTGCACTATTTCATGAAATACGTTAAGCCTATTTACTCAGTACGTATACAATTTATCGGGCTGAAATTTTGTACTTAACACTTAATTAACAATATCAGTTAGATTCAAAAAAAAATAGTCGATTACCCTTACTCCGTCTACCCCCTCCTATACAATATGACACATTTTACCAACGTTGCTCTCTAGCTTGATATCGCTTTGAGCTAATACAAAATGTTGTCTTTTGACAATAAGCTGATTTTCTCGAAAAGTGTTACAGCTATTAGTCTGAAATTTGGAATATAAAGCTTTGATGAAACCGAGATTGCAACCAAAATTATTTATTGGCTTTAACCAGGTTCAAATTCATCTAGAGTATTGCATGATTGGGGTTTACCCCAATCGTATTTTTTTTATGTTTTTTTGCTTATTTTGCTCTAGTAGCGTGAACTAGCTGCCAAGCCATTATTGATAGAAATTTGTTTCATCTCCAGACCATTTTTTTTTATTATTTATTATTTACCGAGTTGGCACAATCTCGGCCCTATTCGTCGGATTTTACCCGCAACGGGTGCAAGCACCAAGTTGCTGGGCTCGGATGAATTTGGCTGATGTTCCGCCAACATCCAGACAATCACTAATGGAGATCGCCGAGCATCTTCCGCACCATTGCACAAGTATTCAGAATAACATACTTCTGTATTGTGTCGATAAGGCTGTGTGGCAGGTTTAGTTTGTCCAGGGAAGTAAGAAGGGCCTTAGGTACTATACCGGTAGCCGACAATATTACAGGCACTATCTGCACATGGTCAAGATGCCAAAGTTGTTTGATTTCTTGAGCCAGTGCACTATAGTTTGCCCTCTTCTCCGCATGCTTTTTCTCGATGTTGCTGTTATGGGGGATAGCAACATCGATTATACATGCGGAGCGACTCGTCTTGTCGACTAGGAGTACATCGGGTTTGTTGTGGGCGACTGAGTGATCAGTGATAATCTGGCGATCCCAGTACATCGTGAAGCGCGTGCTGTCAAGCACTGCTTGTGGAGTGTACTGGTAGATCGGTAGTGTTTCACTGATCAACTCGTGCTTGTATGCAAGATGTTGGTGGATTGCCTTGCATACCGCATTATGTCTATCCGTGTACTCCGCCGGTGCCATTGCAGAACAGCCAGAGATTAGATGGTCGATTGTCTCCAGCACCGAACCACACATTCTGCATCTGTCATCGTCCACCCGTTGTTTGCAAATAAGTTTAAGATAAGCACGGGTGGGGACCACGCCGTCCTGAATGGCGACCATTGACCCTTCTGTTTCGGCATAGAGATACCCTGCACGAAGCCACCTGTTCGACAGGTGAAGATCGACAAATGGCTGCCAGAGGCAACACACATGTTTACCATGCATTGCCTTTGCCTTCCATTCATCGATCTGCACTTGGTCTGACTTCACCAAACTTAAAGGAGCAAATGATTGATCCCTCAAATTAAGTGGAGTGAAACCATCGTCAGCCTTGCAGACAGCATCATGCAGAGCACTCGATGTTGTTTTGCCGTAAAAATAAGCGCGAAGCGAGTCGATCTGCCTATGGTGTTGGCCGGCAATGTCGACTATACCTCTCCCTCCGATATCGCGGGGTAAACACATTCGTTCCACTGCCGATTTTGGGTGTAACATTCGATATTTGGTCATTGTTACACGAACCCGCCTTTGGATTGCCTCCAGATCGGTGGCAGTCCATGGCACTATACCGAATGAATAGGCGAGTGAAGGAATAACATAGAGGTTTATCGCGCTTATTTTGTTTCTTCCCGACAAGTTCGTTTTGAGCACCAGTTTCAACCTGCGCATAAACTCTACCAGCAGTCCCTCTCTCAAGTCAACAATGCGAGCATGTGCGCCTTGCAGAATTCCTAGGTACTTATAAAAGTCTGCCTCCGACATTGCACCTATGTGGATGTCGTCCAAGGTGAAGCCGGGATGCGGTTCGTGAACACCTTTACGAATGGCACGGATTCGACATTTGTCCAATCCGAAATCCATTCGAATGTCACGACTGAAATTTTCCGTGATCCGCAGCAGACTTTTAAGATCTTTATCGCTTCCCGAGTAAAATTTTATATCATCCAAATACATTAAGTGGGTGAGCTCGAACTTTGACAATATACTGTGCTTGATGGAAAAGCCGCACCGCTTAGCCGAGTTCAAAAGTGATGAAAGGGGGTTCAGAGCCATACAGAACCAGAGAGGACTCAAAGAGTCCCCTTGGAATATGCCTCTACGTATAGATATCGATTGCGAGAGCATATTTCCTTCGGCTGATGGCACTGAGAGTGTTGTTTGCCATCCTTCCATCACTTTTGTCAAGAAATTTATTAGTGCAGGATCCACTCGATATATGCGAAGGACTTCGATTAGTGTGGGGGATGCTGTCAAAAGCTTTGGCGTAATCGATGTAGCAGGAAAACAGATTTCTCCGTTTGCGTGTAGCTTGTCCCACTACAACCGAGTCGATCGCGAGTTGTTCTTTGCATCCCCTAGATCCGACTCGGCAGCCCTTCTGCTCCTCGGCAAGAATGTTATTTTGCTCGAGGTGTGCGTAGATCCTGCGACTAATAACGGCTGTTACATATTTGTAAAGGGTTGGTAAGCACGTTATCGGCCTTGTGTCAGCAGGATTGTTAACTGTTTCCCGTTTGGGCAACAGGTAAGTTATTCCGGCTGCGAGGAAAGGTGGAAACTCCTCAGGCTGTTTTATTATCTTATTAATTTGGTTAGCGAGCTGACCACATATACTCGGGAAACGCTTGTACCAGAAATTCTGCACCTTATCAAGCCCAGGCCCTTTCCAATTTTTGGACCGCTTTATGGCCTCGCGGACATCTGATTCAGTAACGTCAGCGAAAGTCATACCAGGTAAGCTGGCATGGCAGGTGGATTCGGCTGTGATCCACTCTGCTTGCTGTGTGTGTTGAGTGGGGGTTTGCCAAAGTCTACCCCAATATTGCTCCGCGTCAGTCACTGAGAAGTTGGTAGTGGGGCTAGGCTGTTGCTCTTCAATGATTGACTTAAAGAAGTTCCGCTGGCTTTTGGCAAAAGCAGCATTCTGGACACGTCTGGAGAAGCTCAGCATGTATCGTCGTAGACGATTCATGATAACTGCGAGCTTCTGTTTTAGTGTGTCCAGTACTTCTACCAAGGGAGTTCCGGATGGAGTGGAGTACTTGCGGAGAATCCTATTAACCTTATTTTTCAACCGCCGACTGGTATTGCCCGCGACAGATTGAGTCAGACGGGCAATATCCTGTCGCAAGGATTCTCGCTTCCGTTCAAGACGAATTTTCCAGGCTGGGTCTTGTTTTTGTCTCAAGCGCCAACGCTATCGCGGACCCTCTGACCGTGTAGAGTGATGGCCGTCACTGCACCACAATACACAAGGGATTGCAGTTCCAGTAACGTCGTATCTGCACTAAGCCTGGATGCGATTTCGCTATCGACTTGAGAAAGAATATCAGGTGTTGCAGTGGCTGTATGTAACCAGGCCTGCGCAAAGGATCCGTGTCCTGATATTCCAAGCAAGCTCTTTCAAATGCGTCATGAGCTTCAGCAGAGACTTCCGCTTGGCGGTGAAGAAGATTACTCCTTCTGGTGTTGTATGTACCTATAGTACTCCTTCTAGGGATGGTGCGGCGGCTAGGGGGTGATGTTTCGCTCATTGGCGCTATCGGTTCGTGACGCTGAGTTGCCTCAAGAACCTCAAGCCGTATTCTCTCCCTAGTTATTTCCGGAATAGTGTTGCTGCGCAGGATGAAACGGTACTGTCCTGAAACCCGCTGTACCGACACATGCGCATACTGCGGAAAATGTTCAACGAATCTCTGGTCAATAAGGGACAGTAAGAAGTTGTTGTCCCTCGTGAAATGGTGATTTCAAAGTAGGCACGGATGATAAAAAGGTTCATTTCCTCAGTCCATTTCATCCGTGTCCTACGCATACCCGCAGCCGTGGTCGCCTGAATATCGCGCGAAACATCAGCCACAGGCGAGGCTAGACCTCTGGTCGACGTGGAGCCTAAACGCCGCTCTGCCCCACGCCTAGCTGGAGCGACGTCGTGCTGTGGCATAGTAGAGGTGGACCCAGTCACCAAATCCACGTCACCCCGGTTATCCGAGATCCCGGGCCTTTGCGAACGAGTTACGCGTCTCATTATTTTGGATTTTACATTTTATAGCTACTGCCATTATTATTATTATTCAAAAATCTTCAAATCCAATTGTATTAAAATCAAAGAAATATACTGTTGGAAAGCTTTTACTTTTGGCCATCGCCTTACGCTCCTTATACGAACTGGCGATTAGGGGATGTTTCCCCATTAAGTGTTTTAAGAAGGTTTTCAACGTGACGATGTAGCCTTTACAAGTTTTGTAGCAATTTGTACATTACGCACTAACCAAGTTGCTTTTTGATATTATATTGATATAATTCAAATGAATAAGCACAAAAAGATCACTTTTACTTGTATAAACGTAGGCGAACGCGAACCGCCCTCGTCAAAAATCGAAACTATTATACAATGCAGTGCAGTGTTTCATCTTCATAAAATCTTCCGTTCTTGCTGCTGGCAACGGTTGGGATTGCCACCTCCCCGATTTACGGCCGGACTCTGTTTCTATACAAAGCAACTCTTGTTACTGCACATGAAATTCTTCGCACGCACACTACGATCCATATACAAGAAGAGAAGTACTGTGAGCGTAGTGTACCATATACACTGTCCGAAAGAAATTTACACGATCTCGCGAAAGCGATGAGATGATCGGCGCTGGCGAGTCGATGGAAAAGGATGTGTGATGAAAATGAAAAGAGCAGCTAGGTTGTTGTTAATTGCCTTGACCCCTCCAGCGGCATGGGCGCGTCAACATCTCTAGCATTTCTATGCCTTGTTGACGTTTCGATAGCATATCTACTTTTTGGAAGTGCAGTTGCTAGCTAGCATGTACCTCCTATCCGCGCCGTCTTTATACTGACAAGCTCGGAGCACCGTGAGAGTTCTATTAGTACCCACATACAGTTTCTGACCGCGCCGAGATTTGAACTTCGAGCTCTAGATTGATATCATAGAGCGGTGACTGAACGACCACGGCCACCGAGCGCGATAATAATTATTATTCCAAGATAATAATTATTTTCGAGATAATATTTATTTACGAGGAAACAGTAATTTTTTATTAATTTTTCTTGTTGTTTTTTCATTGTAATAATTTTGTGATTATTTTTTTTGCTTGCAATGTAATAATCATTACGCTTTCTACTATTAAATGTTTATTATTTAATTATTTTACTAATTATTTCCAACCTCTGAGTATGTGTGTATGTACATTCAGGCACGGTTCTACAAAATATGCAGACTGTAAATTTGCACACGGCTAAATTATGTAGGGGCGCGAAATTTCCCTCCTACTAAAAGGTAAGGTCTAAAGAGGCGGTTGATGTGTGTTGTAACTAACCATACCTCGGCGGGTAGCGCCATAACCTGAAGAAGAGGCCCAACGATGTCAGCAGCCGCATGTGACGCGCGATACCATTAGGCTCAAAAACCGAAACCCTTTTAGACCTTACTTTAGGGCTTTTATTTTATTAAACATGCTGCTTAAGTTAGCCTTGAATCATACTTAGGGTATCTTAAGGTGGCCAGAAGGTACCGTGCGCCTAATCGATTGACCATATCGGTTACAATAACTAGATAAAATCACGCAAACCACACATTGGGTGGCCTTTTGAACCATTTTTTTACCAGTTACTATAAATATTAACTGACGTAGGAAAAAGGCTTTGTGGTAGCCATGCATCAGTCCTCAGCGAAGAAGGGCTGAAAACAAAAGGAAACAAGGCAACAGGGAAAATTCGTCGAAATATAGTGGTTTCGGTATATCGAACTGATGACTGACAGCTAATAATTACTTCTACAGTAATTCAATTGCTGCGATTTAGTTTTAAATGAGTTTGAGTTTTAAGTTAAAAATCAGTTTCCAAGATTCGCGAAATTCTTTACTATTTTTGGTTTGAACAACACCTGAACTGGTTCATTTATAGTTTTCTATCAAAAGTGAGCGTTTTGTTATCACAAATATAGTATATTTACAAAAAATCAATGGCCCAGTTTGGTGGTGCATTTCCACAAATAAGGACAATGATATTTTGATGCTGATATCCTTCAAAGACTATGGAAACATTCTATGAGCGTTAGTTGAACAGGGCGCCAAAACATTCAAGCGCGGTATTGATTGTACACAATCGCCCCAATGGCGTTTGGGGCGACCGGTAGCGCAGTGTGTTGAGGCATCAGTATCATGTTCAACTTACGGCGTTTCGGGTTCGAATCCCGAAGCCTGTCCCAAGTCAGCGTTGTGAAAGGAGGAGGGATGGATAGCTGTAGCCTCACTGGCTGAATAACACCTAAGTGCCTCAGGTCATTATGGTGAGATAAATTGCGTAGCCAGACCTGAAACATAGTTGTGCTAACTCTAACACGTTATGAGCCACCTGAAGCAGCTATCCCCTAAACTAGTCCCTGAGTAGGGTTAAACGATGGGCTGACAATCCATCCTCGTAAAAACCACTCCATGCCAAAAAATCTGGAAGAAATAACTCGGAATCGACGGATCAACAACGATGACCACGCAAACGCTTATTGGACTCTTCTTTCGGATCCTGGAACGAACGCTTCCTGTACAAACCGGGGGCTATGAAGGCACTAGTGGAACAGGCGGAACTATACAAGCTGAGCATTACTGCAGTCCAGGAAACAAAATGGATTGGTAACGAAATTAATAATATAAAATCGCATAAAATCTTCCAAAGTGGAAAACCGTCGGGAGATAGAGAGTTTCGAGCCGCAAGAAACAACTGAAACAGCACGTTTTAGACTTCAAACCCATAAACGAAAGGATGTGTGCGACTCACATCAAAACTTTATTTTTTAATCTCTGGCTCGTCAACATGCATGCTCCCACCGAAGTTAAAGAAGAAGCCGTAAAAGATGAGTTACATATATGACCGCCTGGATACACTGTTTGACTCATAGCATACGAACGGCCTCAAGACATTGTTGGAAGACTTCAATTTAAAAGTAGAAAATAAATCTTGGCACCGTGGAACCACTGGAGGAGAGAGCCTCCATGATGAGAGCAATGACAATGGCCAACGATTTATAAATTTTGCTTGCAGTCGGAATCTGGTCGTAAGCTCGACATGTTTTCCACACCGAAACAAACGCAAGCAAGCGTGGAGATCACTAGGTACTCGCAACGTTAATCATATTCATTGTATAAATAAAGTATTACACCTTTTTAATTTAAAAAAAAATATAATTTTATTATTTTGAACTGGATCACACTGCTGTACCTTAACAACTAACTATATTCTTATTCTAAGAGGGTTTTTATCACCTCTGATAACTTGACTCAGCAATTCGGTTTGTGGGAATTGCTCGCGATCTTGTCTGTTTCCCACAGTCGCTATCTGTTCTAGGAAATTCTAAATACTACGATTACATGCTAGATGCATCGGAATTCTAAACATTGCGATGCATCTTCAGAACAATATTGTATTACATTTTATTTTTCCAGACTGAAAATGCTGGGGTACGTAACCCGACCCCCCTTAAATTCGACATTCTCCTGAATGTTGCCAGATTTTAGGAATTTTTCGTTTAAATTTTTAATTGAAATTTTTAACTTTTCGTTTCTCGATTTCAGAATTAATATTAGTGACATTATGGAAATAATCACAATGATCGCAATTGTTGAGCCAGTTATGTAGGTTACATTTTTATGATATTTAAGTAGTTTAATGTATTCTAAATTGTCAATATTTTTCAGAACTATTTCCTCGAAATTTATTGTTTTAGTGAAGTTATAGTTTTTTTCTTCGGAATATAAAAATCTGTCGATGAACTTTACATTGTTATTACTAATTGTTTTGTTTAATATTGTAATGGTGCAATTATTTATTGTAATCAGATAATTACCGTTTAATTGGATTTTTCGGTCGTCACAATAATTAGTTATGATTTGATTCTTTAGATTTTTGCAAATTATGGTAGTATCATCTATTTTGTTGATTTCCGGAATAGTATTTTCTCTGAGTTTACAGTTATTATTTGTTACACAATTATTTAGTGGTTTTAGCTCACTTTCGTACTGAATATCTTTTTCATGAACATATTTCTTTCCATTAATTTCAATATAGTATTGGTCTTCGATTATTACTTCTAAATTGTTTTTTTGTGATGGGCATAGCAGAGATAAGTTTTACGTTTACAAATTTATAAGAGTATGGTATCTTAAGAGCTAATATTAAAGAGTTATCATTATATTTTGATAGACCTACTCTTATGTTTTTTAGTTTATAGTAGTCTAGTTTCGTCTCGTTAATTTCGGTAGCTGTTAGCATACTAGGATGCACAAGTCCGTGTTTTACTAAAGCAATATTGTCCATTATCTGATTCAATTTTTCTTCCAGGATTTTAAGTTTTAATATTTGATCTAGTTTCAATTGTTGAGAAATAATGCGTTTTTCGTTTTCAGACATTTCTTGAAAAGTTTTTAAAATTTGATTCCTATCTGCTTCTATGATATTTTTTAAGTGACTTATTGTCTCGTTAAAATTTGAATTGATCTCAATTTGCTTGTTTGAATTTCTTACAACGTTTTCCGTATTGGATTCTAAAAATTTTAAATGTTCTGTTATTTCTTGTCTGTCATTGTCGTCCATTGTACCAAAGATCCATTTGTGAACAGTTCCTACAATATTTACTAAACCTCTCTTTTGTCTTGAATCCCTTCTGGGTTCTATTGCTGTTAATTTTGAATAAATTGTTTCTAATTCTTTTTTAATTATTGGATCATTACTTATTTCTAATTTTTCAATATTTTCTTCTAGTAAGTTTATCGTTTGTCTTATTTGTTCTGTATTGATAATGTGGAGTATCGTCCTGGTGTCCTGTATTAATTCAGTCTGTCCCATGTTAAGTGTAGTGTATCCGTTATTTGTGGTTATTGGTATTAGTGTTAGCGTTGCTCGAACATGAGGTACGGTCAGAAACATCAGTGTTCGAAATACTAAAGTCATCAGCTGCAAATTGACGTGGTCGTTTTATATTAATGGGATGTTCACCCTGCATTATCTTAAGTCTATACCTAGGCTCATTTTTATAGTAATTACGCTTATAGTTTTTAACGGGAATAATGTTCCTCTGTTCCGTATATTCCTCTCTATTTTTATTTAGTTTATTAATCTGTTTTTCTTTGAATGCTTTAATCCTTTCTCTTAATTTTACAGGGTCAGCTACCATGGCTTCCTCTGGAGTCATTCCAATAGTAGAATGGTACCTATTATTATAATTATTAACTGCTCTATGCATTTTTTGAATTAGGGTTAAGTCTAAACTTCTCATCGCAACTAGTTTTTCTTGGATTGTGGAATGAAATCTATTTATATCGCTATTGCCTGTATGGGTGTTAGGTTTGGTAAGATGCAGATCAACGTTCTGCTCTCTAAGGAATTCTTTGAAGTTTTCTGCCTTAAACTCATTTTCAGCAATGATTTTCTGGGGTTTTCCAAATTTAGAAAAGTGTTCCTCAAGTGCTTCAACTTTTTTTGTCCAGTTTCGATTTTGCAAATGATAGACGTAAGCTTTTTTGGATAGTTTGTCAAGTAGTGTCAGAAAAGGTTGCTTGGTAAAGAAATAAACATCCATGTGTAAAGTTTGGTTTGCATGTGTTGATGTTTCGCTAATTTTATATTTAATTTTAATAGGTTTACGTTCGTATTTAGTTTCTAGGCAAGTTTTGCAATTATTTATAATTTTCGTGATCTCTTTTACTAACCGGGGATAGTATATTTTATTTTTCAAACTGTGATATGTTTCTATTATACCGCTGTGTAGACTTTCTTGAGTGTGATACAAGGAAATGTGTCGATGAGCCTCTTCCAAAGTCTCAATTTCTTTAGCTCTGAGGGTGGCTTTTACAAATTTTACCTGTGGTTGATTGCCAAACATTTCTATTAATAGCTGTTGAATTAGATTAAATTGGGAATAGGGTAATTCAGTATAGATTCCAGTGAGTCCTGGTGTAATAAATCTCCGAAGTAGTCCTATCCAATGTTCCCTACCTTTAGTCATATCTACGAAAATTATTCTTCGATTGTGAAGGGTTTCAATTTCTTTATCAGCATCGTTTGTCAAAATCAATTGGGTTTTATAGCGATTAACAATGGTTTCCTTGATCGGAATATGGTCCATTAGTTGTTCGTCTTGCGAATGAACAGTCGCATTGTCGGATACTTCGTCGACCGAGTGATGGTCTAGAGAATTATCCTTGATATTACTTTCGGGAATTCTGCTAAGGAAATCGGCTATTTTGTTTTCCTTGCCTTTAATGTATTCTATTTCAAATTGATACTCTTGAAGTTTTAGTAGCCAACGCTGGGTTCTCTGGTTAAATTCTTTTCCTGTGTATTTTTTATTGAGGTATTTTATTGGAAGATGGTCTGTTATAATTTTAAATTTATTTCCCCATAGGTAAGGACGGAAGTAGTTTACAGCCCAAACTATGGCCAAGAACTCTTTATCCGTTACTGGGTAAAGCTTCTCGTGGTCATTAAGTGACCTCGAAGCGTAGCATACTGGTTGACCACCTTGGGTGAGAACAGCACCAATTGCGTAGTTACTCGCATCGGTGAATAGGACGAATGGTTTACTGAAATCAGGGAATTTCAGAATTGGATGATTGATAATATTTAATTTGAGAGTTTCAAATGCTTGGATGTATTCGGGATCGTTTGTATTAATTCGTTTCCCTTTCTTTAAATATTTGATCATAGGACATGCAATTTTGGCATAGTCCTTGACGAATTTGCGGTAATAACCCGTAGTGCCAAGAAATCCCTTTAATTGTTTTTCCGTAGTTGGAAGTGGATATTCCTGTATGCACGTTATTTTGTTTGGATTGGGCTTCATGCCTTCGGAAGTAAGGACATGGCCCAGAAACTCTGTGTCTTTTTTCATGAAAGAACACTTGTCGAATTGGATTTTAAGGTTATGTTCAGATAGTCGTTTTAATATTAATGTCAAGGAGTGGATGTGCTCTTGAAGGCTTGTCGAAAATATCAATATGTCGTCAAGGTAGACGACGCAAATTTTATTAATATATTCGCGCAAAATTTCGTTCATTAAACGCTGGAAGGTGGCGGGCGCGTTTTTGAGGCCAAATGGCATCCTTACATATTCGTACAACCCGTTTGGAGTCACGAATGCCGTTTTCAGGATGTCATTGGGGTGAACTTTAATTTGGTGATATCCCTTAGCCAAATCCAAAGTAGTGAAGTATTGGGCTCTGCCGAGCTTGTCCAAGATACTCTCTATATTTGGTAGGGGATATTTATCGTCTATCGTAATTTCGTTTAATTTACGATAGTCGACACAAAGTCTGAACTTCTGTTGTCCGGAATTGTCCTTCTTTTTCGTCACTACTACTATAGGAGATGCGTAGCGACTATTGGATTTTCTAATAATCCCTTGTGCTTCCATTTCCTGTATTTGTCGTCGGACTTCTTCCTCGTGTCTCGGCGGCAATCTGTACAGTTTTGAATTTATGGGTTGATCCGTAGTAGTCCTTATCTCATGAACAATACTATCGGTATTGGTTAGTTGATCTCCGTCGTGGTAAATCAATTTTTGAAACTTATTTAGCAGTGTTTCAACTGCTTCTTTTTCTTCATCGTTGAGATGACTTAAATCAATTTCCTTTGAGTTGGAACTGAGTTCAAAACAGTCGAAATTCGTCTCCTCCTCTGTTGAGAAGATAGGAATTTTCGATCCGTTATCTAAAATGATACATTTGTTATCAAAATCAAGTGTTTTGACAATTTTACTAAGGATGTCCATTCCGATTAATACATCGTATGGCTTGTCTCCTAGTTCCCGTTTATACCACTTAATTCCTCCTCGAGGATCACAATTAAACTCTTCAGGAATATTTGATATTATCCTTTCTACGTTTTCCACTGTTACGTTATTGATAGTTTGAAGACGCATTTTGGTCTTATCGAATAATTTAAATTTACTGCAATCTACTTTACTTGAGTTTATAATACTCATGGTTGAACCCGTGTCAATTAACGTTTTACACTTCATTTTGTTTATGGTGAGATATGCGAAAATTTTGTTTCCGAGGCCTAGTTTAGAAAAAAAACGGGTTCGATATTATGAACCTCCTCGGTAGTTGTTTCTAAACTGCGATTTTGGTGACTTATTTGCCCTATTTCCATGGGTTCATGTCTTTGAACCGCATTTCGAAGCTGGCCTGATGGATCAAATCCTTGTCGATGGTATTGACCGGAATTTTGATTTTGGCCCCATCGAAAATTATTATTATTTTGTGGAAAATTTCGGTTAAAACTGTTATTATTATTTTGTTGAGAACCCCGATTATTTTGCTGGAAACCACGATGTTGATTGCTATTTGGTTGAAACCCACGATTTGGATTATTATGTTGTTGAAAATCACGATTGTTATTATTATTTTGTCGAAAATCCCGATTGTTATTATTATTTTGTCGAGAATACCGATGGTTATTATTATTTTGTCGGGTATTGTTATGTCCGTTTCTCTGTCGTCTGTCTGTAAAAAATTCCCTGTCTAAATTTGTATAGTCGTAGCCCACATACGAATATAAAATTTCTTTGATTTTATGAATATCGAATTGGTCTCTTAATTCTCTAGATAGGTTGCCGGACGTGATTTCTTTAATCCGGTTTACTAGTAAAGTGTAGTATGCGTTTTTTGTTTGAGAAGGATTCGCTTCATAGGTCGCGAAACAATTAATATCTTGGATAATTTGTTCGATTTGAATATTGAGATCACTTATTGAACTTACTCTGAGATTTCCAATTTGTCTGGATATATCCTTGTAATTAACCGCTGGTCGAAAGTGCTGTTTGAGAAGCCCAATGGTTTCCTCCCATGTTTCTGGCTCGTTGTTTATGAGGAGTTCCTTAGCTCGACCGATGATTTTAGTGTTGTATATCGCCTTAAAAAGTTCGGCTCTCCTGGTGTCCTCTGTTGCGTTTAGATGGTGCGTTACCACGTTCAAAAATTGGGTGAGTTGCCGCGTCTCTCCGTCGAATGGTTTGATGTACTGTATTTCCTTGACTACGCGGATTGTGTTATATCCCTGATCTCTCGTGTTCATGGCGACGAGGCTCTCCAGAGCGGCCGTCAACCTTTCCGAAGTTGCTGCATCCATTTCTTCTTCCTCGATTATCCGCTTCCAGTATTTTGTAAATTTGTTGGGTCGCGGAATTTTCGGGTTTTTTGGAGTGAATTGTTAAGGAGAATGGGCCCTGCACTTTTAACGTTTAGGTGCACGATTCACAATTGGGTAATCCAGTCACTGTTTATTTTTCTGCTAGAGTCCTCACTGATTTTTAGTGGGCACTTTTAGCACTGGTTTAAACATCCGTTCACGATACGTTTTTCGTTCGCGTAACTGTCCGTTCTCATATGGATCCTTTACGTTTAAAAGGATCCTACCGACTGCGCCAATAAAGTATTACACCTTTTTAATTTAAAAAAAAATATAATTTTATTATTTTGAACTGGATCACACTGCTGTACCTTAACAACTAACTATATTCTTATTCTAAGAGGGTTTTTATCACCTCTGATAACTTGACTCAGCAATTCGGTTTGTGGGAATTGCTCGCGATCTTGTCTGTTTCCCACAGTCGCTATCTGTTCTAGGAAATTCTAAATACTACGATTACATGCTAGATGCATCGGAATTCTAAACATTGCGATGCATCTTCAGAACAATATTGTATTACATTTTATTTTTCCAGACTGAAAATGCTGGGGTACGTAACCTATATATTTTTTTAAGAAAATATTATTTTTATATTTGAAAATTGTCTTGAAAATGCGGTAAATGCGAAACGCCGACTTATAAATATTATATGAAGAAAGCTGGAAAGTGATTAATCTTCCTATATAATTTAATAAACCAGTGATCGACTATCAACTTATAAATCAGATCGATCATGTCCTCATATGTAAGAGATGAGCGTGAAGTGTGATGGACGTTTGTTCTCACGGAGGGGCGAACTGTGATTTAGATCATTAAAATAAATAAATAACTAGCGCAACAGTCCAATTTGAACCGTGGCCTCAAGATGAGTTAGCATCATCTCACTTTCTAGATCGTGACGGTATGCCTTGTACAGAGGTGTGTGATCAGCAATACGCTCAACCGAGTTATTTACCCCATAAATGGGTACTCATTTAACAGCTGAGTGGGCTCATAGTCCGACACGTAAATCCCCTTTTTTATCGAAAACTACCGCATTCAGTAGAAATCAAACCGGGGCCCAGTGCGTAGAAAGCGAACGTGCTAACCGTTGCGCCATCCGGAGTACTTCAGACCATTACTTGATAAAAACCACCTACCGATGTAGAATCTCCTCATTGCACCACTAAAAAGTAAACCTCCCGAAGATCATTGCGGTTGAAAACCTGTTGAGCGATACTACGGGGCAAGAATATACATGTGCTAACACCTTTACTGAATAATAAAATAAATAAATAACTGGCGCAACAGTCCAATTTGAACCATGGCCTCGAGATGAGTTAGCATCAACTCATTTTCCAGATCGTCAGGGTATGTCTTGTGTAGAGGTGTGTGATCAGCAACACGTCCAACCGAGTTATTTATCCCATAAATGGGTACATCCTTACCAGCTGAGTGGGCTCATAGTCCGATACACAAACCCCCTTTTTTACCGAAAACTACCACATTCAGTAGGAATCGAACCGGGGCCCAGTTCGTAGAAGGCGAACGTGCTAACCGTTGCGCCTTCGGGACTACCACACTTTTACTGAACGACATCAGAAATAAAGGCGTAGACGGCTGCTCCTGCTGGGACCAACTGAGAAACGCAATATGAGATGTCGCTGAAAAAGTTATTGGACACAAAGCCCGGTGCGCAGGAAGTGAATGGTTTGACGAAGAGAGCTAGGAATCTCTAGAAGCTAAGAACGAAGCCTACAGACAATATATCGAACAACCGGCAAGAGCCAAGAGAAAAAAATATGGCGAGCTACGGCGATTACCCCATAAAACATTACGACGAAAGGAAAGAAAATTTTTTGACGAGCATTGCTAAGTATAGATACCAACCTAGCTAGCAAGAGCACTAGACAAGCCTACAGACTAATAAATAACATCAAAAATGAATTTCGAACCAGGACAAGCCTCTGTAATATCAGTGACATCTCGACACAACTCGAGTCTTCATCGAATTGTAAGAATTTTGTGGCCCCAAACAATATCAAATGACGGCATACGGGTCGGCCAATCGGCGAATTGATATGTATAGGTAGATGAAAATGGCAGTGGATAGGTCACACATTGCGGAAGGATAATATTTGTATTGCTTTACATGCTATGGAATGGAACCCCATTTCCAGCCAAGACCGACCAACAGGGTATCCTAAAATCACATGGCGTCGATCTGTGGCAAAAGAGTGCAAGGCGCTGGGTAAGCCGTTTGAGGAGCTTTGCCCCATTGCCCAGAAGAGAGTACAATGACGCGCAGGAATGTTTGAACGCTGTACCCCATCACTAGAGGTTAAGGCAAAGTAGTAAGTAGTTCGATCGGTCTAAACGTACTCACTAAGTCGCATCGTATCACTCGAAGTGTGGCGACCCTCCACATTTGGACTGATTAAAAAAAATCGTATTGCATAGCTACACTTGGGGCGACCGGTAGCGCAGTGTGTTGAGGCATCAGTCTCATGTTCGACTACCGGCGTTTCGGGTTCCCATCCACGACGTTCGTGGCCATGGATGTGCAGGAGGTGCATGCTGGCAACTGCATTCTCCGAATCAAGTTTATGCCGTGAAACTTCAACTGGGCCACATGAAACAGTTGACGCGCTATGCGCCACAAGGGGTTAGGGCAATTGAGAGAGAGCTACACTCCGAAAATGGCCCCGTAAAAATGCATGGTATATATCCGATAAATTTAATAGGACAAAGTTTCCATACAAAATTCAGATAAGTTTTATAGTACAGATAGGATTTGGCCCATTGAAATAATGTGATCGAGACCATTAGCCGAAAATGCATGGGAAACCTTTTTGCTTAAATATTGTCCGTCATTAATTCTATAGTGTGTCATATCAAATAAGGGAATGCGCATCAAGAGCATAGTGTATCCCATTGGTTTAATAGTTCATTATAATTGTTTTAATAGTATGCCAAATTATTTATGGAATCTGATTGACGATTGCTTCAGAGTTTACATTTCCTGTGACTGCGATAGCTCGATGGAAAGTGAGTCGAATTACCAACCGAGAAATCGAGGGTTCGACTCCTGCCACGAACATATTCGAAAAGTGGCTTTTCTCTCCAGCCTCAAGTGGGCTTGGCTACAACGAAGTACAGTGATTTAATAAAAATTAATGGAATAAAGGCGAGACGAACGTAATTTTTTTTTTTTTAATAAATATATTCAAGAGCGTCTTCTTATTATGTATTGTAGTTTAATAGGATATGCCTGCTAATTGAATGGGACAAGAGTACGATAAGATTTATGGTTTGTAAATTATTAAAATAACTACACAAATCTCAGTGACCAATTTTAATGGTGAAAACTATTAAAAAACTATTCAATTCATATTAATTTAATTGTTTAGATTTTCTGAGTGTACAAATTAAATTTTAAATATGCGATAACTTTCGATAGAATGTAGTTAGCGACTTGAAATTTTGGTTAAATGTTTGTAGTAGGATTCAGCTGGCTGATATTGAAAATACGTAATATCCGACCAACGAAACCCCTACTTCCCCTACAAATGAAACTTCAAATAAGCGATAACTTTTGAGAGAATGAAGCTAAAGACTTGAAATTTTGTTTAAATGTTTGTATCTAGTTGGTTGTTATTGAAAATGCACAAGATTCGAAAAAAGAAACTTCTACCTCCCCTACAAATGAGACTTCAAATAAGCAATCACTTTCGAAAGAATGAAGCTAGCAACTTGAAAAATTCGACAAATATTTGTAGAATGGGTTGGCTAATTGATTTTGAGAATGGTCAACATCCTCCAGAATGAGTGCCAACCTCCCCTATAAACTGGCCATATAGGAACCATACCATACTCCAGGTAAAGGTATATCTCTCTCTGGATCCTGTCAACCCCTTGTGGGGCATAGAGCATTAACCACGCCGTCTTTCTACCTCGTCCTGTTCGCCGCCATCGCCTTCAGCTGTCTCCACGATTTGCCTAATGACTTACCCTCGACCTCAACTGATCTTCTCGAGGTGTTTTTCCAGGTCGTCCAACGCGGCGACTTGCATGGGTTCCCTGTGGGTTCTAATCGAAGGCCTGTTGAGCAATGTTTTCAGGCCCTTTTCGAAGTATGTGACCTATCCTTTGCCACTTTTATCTTTTTATGGAGGTTGTAATTCCGTTATTTTCCACTTATCCAGCAAATTTATACAATTTGAATAATTATATAGTATGTCGACTTTTCGCCTTTTGTGGGCATTATCAAGACTGTAATACTGTAATATATTCTAAATGAATTATCCAATATTTTCTTTTGTTACCTTCTTCTTCTTCTTTCAAACTTATACTTAAACAAAACAATACAAAACTATCTTACAGTTTTAAAAATTAAAAACTGAAGTCTGTTTTGTATGTGATAAATGTTAAATTTGTGACATACAGTAGTTTTCATTTTGTTTATGTTTTATAGGTATGACGTATGAAGTTTGTCCAGTTGCCTTTTACTTGTTTTTCTGTTTTTCGGTTATTTGAATAATTAGTTTTCTAACAACAGCATGAATTTGTTGGTTTTATGTTCCATTTCACTTCTACTGTTTAGTTAATTTTTATAATATTTCTTTATATAGATAGCTTCTTCTATTAGAACTTTTTCTTTATTTCTGTCTGTGTCAATTATTACAGTATTGTCAAAGTCCATTTTGTGTTTTTCCACTGTTTGATGTTGTGTTAATGCATTATTATAATTATATAATCTATTCATATTATACCCTTCACGGATGTGATAGGGTATATTCACTTTGTCATGAAGTTTGCAACGCACAGAAGGAAGCATCTCCGACCATATAAACCAAGAATATACATATATATTCTCGGTCAGTATGATGAGACGGGTCGATTAAGCTTTGTCCATCTGTCCGTCTGTTTCTATGCAAACTAGTCCCTCAGTTTTAAAGCTATCGAGCTGAAATTTTGTACAAAGTTTTCTTTTTATTGCACGCTGTATATATGTCGGAACCAACAGAATCGGACCACTACGTCATATAGCTGCCATAGGAACGACCGGTCCAAAAATTCGTCTTTGTGGAAATAACTTTTTATTTCTATAGATATTGTTTTGAAATTTCACATTAATCAATAGTATCTTTAGTGAAATTACATTTCCGAATTTGGTTGAAATCGGACTACTCTATCATATAGCTGTCTTAAGAACGACCGTTCCAAAAGCAAGTTTTTATTAGAAAAACTTTTTTATTTCTGAAGATATCTTTATGAAATTGCATATTACTCAATCAAATTGACTGCTAAGCCACGTTCCTAAATTTGGTTGAAATCGGCCCACTATTTCATATACCTCTTATAGGAACAGTGAAATCGGAACAAGTTTTATTACTACTTTCAAAGTGGCAAATGCACCACAAAACACAACGAAGGTATGACACCCTTCACGCGATGCTTGAAGGGTATCATACCTTGTGTTCGTTTATTCTTGTTTTTAGGTGTCTTGTAGTAGATGTGACGCAGGGGATTCTATAAATAAGATTACTTCTCTATTCTTTGTTTATTTTTTGTTTTAGATCCGTGAATAGCGTATTTTTATACTCTAGATGAAATCTGAGAGTATTATAAGTTTGCCACAAAGTTTGTAACGCTAAGAAATAAGGCTCGCAGAAAAAAATGAATGATACAGAAGTTCATATTATCACTCGAATATCTCAAAACCGGATGTCCGTCTGTCCGTCTGTCCGTCTGTCCGTCTGTCCGTCTGTCCGTCTGTCCGTCTGTCCGTCCGTCCGTCCGTGACCTCTCTAGCTCGAGAACGCGTTGAGCTATGAAGTTCAAATTTTGCACACGTTATTTTTGACAAAAAATGAAGGCTAAGTTCGTGAACGGGCTAAATCGCTCCACCCCTTCTACCCCCTCCCATACAAAATGACACATTTTTGAAAATTTACAATAATCAGATTTTCTCAGAAACTATAAAACATATTGCTTTGAAATTTTTAATATATCACTTTTATGATAATCGTAACCTATGTTATAAAACTTATTGTAATCCTCACCCTCCTTCTACCCCCTCCCATACAAACTGCACTATTTCATGAAATACGTTAAGCCAATTTACTCAGTACGTATACAATTTATCAGGCTGAAATTTTGTACTTAACACTTAATTAACAATATCAGTTAGATTCAAAAAAATTAATCGATTACCCTTACTCCGTCTACCCCCTCCCATACAAAATGACACATTTTTGATAATTTACAATAATCAGATTTTCTCAGAAACTATAAAACATATTGCTTTGAAATTTTTAATATATCACTTTTATGATAATCGTAACCTATGTTATAAAACTTATTGTAATCCTCACCCTCCTTCTACCCCCTCCCATACAAACTGCACTATTTCATGAAATACGTTAAGCCAATTTACTCAGTACGTATACAATTTATCAGGCTGAAATTTTGTACTTAACACTTAATTAACAATATCAGTTAGATTCAAAAAAATTAATCGATTACCCTTACTCCGTCTACCCCCTCCCATACAAAATGACACATTTTTGATAATTTACAATAATCAGATTTTCTCAGAAACTATAAAACATCTTGCTTTGAAATTTTGAATATATCACTTTTATGATAATTGTAACTTACATTACAAAATTTATTGTAATCCTCACCCTCCTTCTACCCCCTCCCATACAAACTGCACTATTTCATGAAATACTTTAAGCCTATTTACTCAGTACGTATACAATTTATCGGGCTGAAATTTTGTACTTAACACTTAATTAACAATATCAGTTAGATTCAAAAAAAATAGTCGATTACCCTTACTCCGTCTATATATCGTTAAGGCCGATACCGAAATCTGTCAGTTAAATTTATTTTGAATTAAATAACTACAAAACTCACTACAGCAGTGCTGACCTTCCTCAATGGCGGGAAAATTAGGATGACCAAATTCGGTCGATATTCACTTACGCGGGCAATAAATTATCGAATTTATTACCGCCCATCGGAATAGTGCTGATGCCGGTGCATTATTTCTTAGCGTTGCAAACTTTGTGAGAAACCTATAATGCTGTCAGATTTCATCTCTTGTGTTTATACTCTAGATGAAATCTGAGAGGTGATGGGATCAACAAAGTCTTAACGATGCATCCGAGATTGCAACCAAAATTACTTATTGGCTTTAACCAGGTTCAAATTCATCTAGAGTATTGCATGATTGGGGTTTACCCCAATCGTAGTTCTTTTATGTTTTTTATTGATTCTGTTAGTTTAGGGATATAAATTATTGAATTATATTTAGTATTTTGGTTATGTTAATTTAAATTAGGGTTATTATTCTTTGTATTGTTTATTTTGTGTATATTTTTGCTAATTAGGTTGTTTACGATTTTAGCCGGATAGTCATGTTTTTTTTTAAGTATAGTATGTCTTTTATTTCACTTAATTGTGTTATCCAAAATGATTTATTACTTAATTTCAACCTTCTAAATATGTATTTGTTAACAATATTGGTTTTCATATGTTTAGGGTGGTGTGAGTTAAAGTTTATAATGTTATGTGTCGCATAACTTTTCGTGTGCATTCCGTAATTATAATATTGTTGTATTTTATTATAGTTATGTTCAAAAAGTTCAATTTATTGTTTTCTTTTTCTTCCATTGTTTATTTCACCTTAGGGTGTATTTTATTTAGTTTCTCTAGCATTTCTTCTTTCTTTCCTTTTTTCACAGTGGCAAGTATGTCATTCATTACCATATGTTTTAATATATATTATATCATTGTTATCTAATTCGTCACATGTTTCCTTTAATTTTTCTTGCAAAAATATGTCAGCTACAATAACACCTAACGATCCTACCATTGTTAAGCCTTCAGTTTTGTAGCTATTATTGTTGTAGTTAAAATAACTAATATTCAAACATAGTTTTAACATTCGGAAAAATAGTTCTTTAGGGATGTTTGTGATTAACTCGTTATATCTTCGATCTATTATCTCTAACACATATCCACGGGAATGTTTGTGAACATGTCCTGAATGTCAAATGATATCATCACATATTTGTCATCTATTCTTGTTTTCAGGCGGCCAAGGCCCGACGTCGGGCTGTCGCGCCACGATGATGATGATTCTTGTTTTAGTTAGGTCTTCTTTTAATTCAAATGAATTTTTTATGTTGAAAATCTTAATGTTTTTTATTTGATTTAGTATTTGTAGTAGGAATTTTGATATGTTTGGCATTGGTGAATTTATGGTGTTAACAAGTGGTCTTAAAGGTATACCACTTTTATGTATCTTCGGTTTCCCAATTATTCTTGGGGCTATAGCACGGTTGTTTAAGTAAAGTATTTGCCTTTCATTTTCATTTCTATCAATTTCCTTCTGTATAGTTCTCTAAGGTATTCTTTAGCTTTGTTCTGAAGTTTTTATGGAGGTGTCTATCCTGTCCTGGCCAGTAATGAACAGGTGGTCGTCGTTAGAAATGACCTCCGGCCAGCGTATAAGTAGGATGCACTGTAGACACTGGCTCACGAAAGTTTGCAATCTAGTTGTTATCGCTCTGGTCACCTTCCAAGTTGAACAGCCGTAAAGAAGCACAGATTTTACATTGGTTCCGAAGATCCTGAGTTTGGTACTTCTGCAGATGTTGTTGTTTTGCCAGAATGGAGTCAAACTGTAAAAAGCTGCCCGAGCCTTATGATTGCGAGACAGTACATCAGCATCCGCTCCACCATCTGCTGTAACTACACTTCCGAGGTAGCAGAAATTGACCACTTTTTCCACCGTCTGCCCCGAAACACAAATTTCGCTCTGTTTTCCTGGATCCAAGCTCAAGTACTTAGTTTTGGCAGCATTGATTTTAAGCCCCGCATTGCCACTTTCGCGGTGCAGAGCATCCGTCATTTGGACTAGATGAACCGATCTATTTGAAAAAAGACAAATATCAGCAGCGTAACCCAGATGTTGAAGGTATTCAAACAGGTTCCATCTGATACCTTTGCTCTGGTGTTCATGAAGCGCACTGCAGAGTACGTCGTTAATGGCAATCAAAAACAATATAGGTGACAAAATGTAGCCTTGTTTCACTCCGCTATGTACCTCGAAGGGATCTGAAAGTTACCCTTGTGTAAGACGTGATATTGGGCTCCAATATAGGACTCCTGGTTGGTTGGTATAAGTGGTGGCTGAAGCACAACTTGCCAGAGCCCAATCAGCGCGAATGCGCCGTTTTGTAACCACAAACCTCGGCAAAATCGGTTGTAAGATGGTTGGGCTAACAGGGGATGGAAGGATGCCTAGATCCAACCGGAGGAGTTCAGGAAGTGTAGCAGCTCCCCGATCTTCACCCCCGATACATCCCTCAGGTTAACGAGAAAGGCCTCGCCCATTGCTCGATGTTTGGCTCTAGCAAGGGCCGGGTATTCGCAGAGGAAGTGAGTGAGGGTTTTTTTTTCATCCTCATTTCCACAGCTGCGGCAATGCAGATTATAAGGGATGCCAAGTCTAATTGCATGCTCTCCGATAGGCCAATGTCCTGTAATGACCGCCGTGAGCCTGGCGACATCCCTACGGTACTTGGTTAATAGCTCAGATGTTTTCCTACTGTCATAGGAGGGCCAAATCTTCCTTGATACGGCGCAGGTGGGCAGATTCCGCCATTTGGAATTCGCAACATTGAGGTAGTAAGAGGAGATCTTGCTCTTAACAGTCTTCAACGGAATACAAACAGATTCCGCATGAGAACTTTCTAGAACGGCCCCCCTCCTGGCCAGCTCGTCGGCTTTTTCGTTTCCCTCAATGTCTCTATGACCAGGCACCCAGAGCGGGGTGATATGGAGCCGTCTGCCAAGGCGAGTTAACTCTTCCCCACACCGCTCGACCAGTTTGGAGGAAGTACTCGCCGAGTTCAGTGCCATGATAGCGGCCTGGCTGTCTGAGCAAATGGCGATGTTCTGGTTATCTGGTATATCACTGAGAGTGAGACACGCCTTCATAATTGCGAGAGTTTCCGCCTGGAAAATGCTGGCATAGTCCGGGAGGCGATAACTCTGCGAGATATTCAGTACTTCAGAAAAGATTCCTGCACCGACGCCGTAGTCCATTTTCGACCCGTCGGTTAAAACCGTGATGTCAAAGTCCTTCACCGCTTCTTCCCCCCTCCATTCAGCCCTGGTGGGGAATTTGGCAGAGAAGCTTCTGTCAAACCTCAGTTTGGGCACAGTGAAGTCTGTTTTTATGTTGACCACATCTCGTGGCAACTGGTTGAGGATGTTGCTATGGCAGTCCAGGCTCCCGAGTCTCTGAGCCTGACTGCACTGCCCGCCGCCAGCTGTTTAATAAAGAGGTCTATTGGCGGAAGATGCACTATCACGTTTAGCGCTTCCCTCGGGCAAGTTCGCATGGCACCTGTAGTGCCAAGACAAGCCGTCCTTTGCACCCTGCCAAGTTTTGTTATGTTATATCCTTTAGCAAGTGCTGGCCACCAAACTAACGACCCATATGAGAGAATCGGACGGACTACTGCTGTGTACATCCAGAGGACCATATTTGGCTTAAGGCCCCATCTTTTTCTGAAGGTTTTCTTACAGGCGTAGAAAGCGATGCAGGCTTTCTTCACCCGCTCTTCAATATTTAACTTCCAGCTCAGCTTCGTATCTAAAATGACACCTAGATACTTTGCGCTGGGTGATAGTTGGAGTAACTGACCGTTTAGTTTAGGGAGGGTAAAATGCGGTACTTTGGTTTTAGTGGTAAATAGCATCAGTTCAGTCTTGCCTGGATTAACGCCCAGTCCACAGCTTGTGGCCCAGGCGCTCACCATATCCAGAGCCCTTTCCATGATTTGACTTATCACGGAGAGGCACATTCCTGACACTACTATTGCCACATCATCCGCGTACGCGACCACTTTAATCCCTTCCCTGTCAAGCCTTGTTAGGATTTTGTTGATAACCACTAGCCATAGTAATAGAGAGATGACGCCTCCCTGAGGTGTCCCTCTGCATACAAACCTGGTTAGATGGCTATATCCCAAGTCCGCATGAATAATTCTAGATCTTAGCAGAGTCACTATCCATCTGCGGATTCCTGCCTCTACTCCCAAATCTGATAGGGCGTCGTGAATAGATTCGATGCTGACGTTGTTGAAAGCACCCTCTATGTCGAGGAAAGCTGATAATGTATATTGCTTATACTGAAGGCTCTGCTCAGTGGCACGCACCACCTCAGTGCACCATAGGACTCCTTGATGATGGATATGATTTTATCTGGTATACCTCTCCAATGTAAGGCCTTCCAGATGTATTCCCGGTGAACGCTGTCAAACGCCTTCTCGAAATCGATGAACTTGAGATGTAATGGGGATCTCCACTTTGCGGATTGTTCAATAATAATTCGGAGGGTGTTGATGTGGTCGCTACATGAAAAGCCCTCACGAAAACCAGCCTGTTCATCGTTCAGTGTGCGGTCAACTGTACGCCTGATCCGGTTAAAGACTATTTTCGCCATCAGTTTGGAGACTGCGGGGAGGAGGCAAATTCCTCGCCAATTATTACAATCCTTCTCGTTACCTTACTTCGGGATCTTAATAATGACGCCCTTCTTCCATCTTTCTTCTTCTTTATAGAGTTCCACCGGAATTCCATTCATCCCTGGGGCTTTTCACGCTTCCATCGATTTAATAGCCACAGTTAATTCCTGTTTAGATGGTGGACTGGTATCAACTCTGGCTATTCGCGGAATATTTTCTACTTCTAGTGCAGATGAGTTCAAATATCCAAAAGTGTTGTTGAGGACTTCAATGAAGTGCTCTCTCCACCGTCGCAGTTGGTCTTCATCAGTGACCAGTAGGGATCCGTCTTTATCTATCACCGGATGTTCAGTTGCAGAAGATTTGCCATTTAATGGCTTGATAAGTTTGTAAAGGATTCCACTGTCACCACGGTAAGCCGCGTCCTCTGCCTTCTCCGCTAATGCATTGATGTTGTTGCGTTTGTCCCGTCTTACACTTCTTTCCACACCTTTCTAAAGAGAACGGTACGAGTATCCGTATTCAGCTCTAAGTTGATCTTTGATTGCGTCGTCAGTAGCTGAGTTGATTTGTTCTTTAATTCTCTTGCGTGCCGAGATTAGAGATCATGTAGAGTCACTAATAAGGGGCCTTCTACCGCGCTCCAATCTGCCCGCAAAAAGTTTCACCGCACGAAAAGAATTTCCGAATTTAGGATAAAATAAAGTTAAAAAGATTTGATCACTAGGGAATAAGGAAGTTTTTTTCTGATGTAAGACAAAACATTATGTACGTAAAAATTTAAGAAAAAAGTCTACGAAAATAAATTTTTTTTTTACAAAAACATAAAAATTTGTTTTGCTATAGCAATTAAACCCTTCGTCTGATTTCGGTGAAATCTACTTGATGCAATAGGGGGGAAAAACTCAAATTTTATTTGAGTGTTCTAGCATCATTGATTTTTGAGGTATGGTGTTTTAGTAACGCGAGTCAAGCAATTAAAAAAAATGTAAATGCCTGTAACAGGTATAGAGTTAAGATTTTAGCAAAAGGTCCCTTTTTATTTTCTGTTTAAAATTGCATGAGGAATCATGTGGCACTGCGCGTGTACGGTCAATGGGAACACCCTGCATACAGGGTGGCCCGGGATGAAATCGGCATAGGGCTAGGTTATACTCTACACTCTGTTAGAGAAACAACTCCGCCCGAATGTTCCCTCTTTCTTTTACTGTTACAGAGTATTCGCATTTTTTGTTGCTCTTGTCAAAAAGTTAGATATTCTGGGGAAAACTCTAATTTGCCAGCCTGTGGGTTATTAAGCTTAAATTTGACCCCATTTTCTGAAACTACGTAAAATTTCCTATAAAATTACACCTGCATCGTTGCCAAATTGATCGTAACTTCCGACATACAACCGTTTCAATTATGAGAAAATTTCAAAATGAACTTATAACGGAAAATCAAAGCTATATTTCATTACGGTACTTTGAACTGAGATGTCTGCAAAATCTACAAAAATCGCCCCCATGTGTTAGCTTTCGAATGAACGTAAAGTACTTCGATTTTATAATTTGCGAATATTACGTATCAAACCAAAAAACGTGGTCTGGAAATAGAATAAATTGACTTGAAACTTACCTTAAAGGAAATCAAATTGACACTCAAATGATTACACAAAGAGGTTTTATTTTAGGAAAGTAAAAAGAAACCTACTTCTACTCTAGTGAATTGAAAAAAAAAAAACGAAACATTAAAAAAAGTTTAAAAATAAAAAAAAATCATTCCAACAATTCCTTAAAACTATACTACTTATAACTAGCCTGTCAAATTGACTTAACATAGTAAAATTTTCTCTGTTAAACTATGTATATCCAATTTAATCTACAGATATTGTTCAAAATGGCCTCCTTCATGGTGGATGAACAAACGACATCTTCTATCGGTAGATGAATACAGTATTAAGGACTTCTTCCCGATTTTCTTTCCGGGAGACGATCAGTTGGCTGTAAACTGCGTTTTTCAGATTACCCCATACATCAAAATCTAGAGGCGTTAGGTGGTCCTCTCGGAGGCCATGCTACTGGGCCGTATCGTCCAACCCACTTTTCTCCGAATTCATCATTCAAAAACTCGGTAACTATTCTCCCGCTGTGAGCCGGGCAACCGTCCATCTGCCACCAAAGATGCATTGGTTGGGCAATAGGAATATTGTTCAGTATTATTGGCGTTACTTGATTTTGGCTGTATTTGATGGAAGGCGGATGAATTTAGTCGATGAGGAAAAATAATTGGACCAAGGAGTTCATCGCCGAGTACACCTATCCAGACATTTACGCTGAACTCCTGTTGGAAACGAGAAGTGCAAATTGCATGAGAATTTTACTGAGCCCAAATGTGGTTGTTTCGCTTATTAAAAACACCACTGCGCGTAAACGTAACCTCATCAGTCCGTAGGAGCTTCCTTGGAAAATTAAGATCAGCTGCTTTTTCTCCTGAAACCACCTTCTCGTAATCTGTTGGAAGTAAATCCTCTACTTTCATGACATCGTATTGTCGCTGTATTGTCGTACCCGCGATATCCAGCTGAAGTGCGGCCCTGCTTGTACTCAAGCTAGGATTGTCACCAAAGACCTCAAGGATCTCCTCCTTCCTTCTAATTCCGATACGCCGACTACATTCTTTGTCGTTACGCTTTTGTGTTCCTCTTTTTTCTGCAAGGATCCGATATGTTCTCTCAAACGTATGCCTGTGTGACAGTTTTCTTTGTGGGAAACGTCGGCTGTATTCTCGAACTGCCTGGTATTCGTTCCCTCCGGCAACACCATATACGAATACCATATCGGCGTACTCTCTAGCCGTGTATTTATAAGGCATCGCTATCAACTATACCAAAAAAAGGACGGCTATAAAAGTTTAACAAGTCAATAATTGTATCAATAATACCTGAGAAATATTCTTTGAATCGTGTACTCGAAAAATTCCACACACAAACAATACCTAACTTCTGTACACAGGAGGCGAAACTGTTTTCCGTTAAAGTTAACGGATATAATCCCCGTTGCAATTGGTTAATTGGCAATTACACAAATTATTACGATAAGTAAAGTAAAAAAAAGTGAAGTATTTTTCACAGAATAAATGCCACTGTACCGAATCAAATTCCATCTCCAGACCACGTTTTTATACCCTTCACGGATGTGATAGGGTATATTAACTTTGTCATGAAGTTTGCAACGCACAGAAGAAAGCATCTCCGACCATATAAACTACATATATTCTTGGTCAGTATGATGAGACGAGTCGATTAAGCTTTGTCCGTTTGTCCGTCTGTCTGTCTTTTTCTATGAAAACTAGTCCCTCAGTTTTAAAGCTATCGAGCTGAAATTTTGTACAAAGCCTTCTTTCCATTGCAGGCTGTATACATGTCGGAACAAACGGAATCGGACCACTACGTCATATAGCTGCCATAGGAACGACCTGTACAAAAAGTCGTTTTTGTGAGAAAAACTTTTTTATTTCTAAAGACATCGTTCTGAAATTTCACACTAATCAATAGTATTTTTAGTTAAATTATATATCTAAATTTAGTTGATCGGAATCGGACTACTACGTCATATAGCTGCCATAGGAACGACCGGTAAAAAAATTCGTCTTTGTGGGAATAACTCTTTTATTTCTAAAGATATTATTTTCAAATTTCACATTAATCAATAATATCTTTAGTAAAATCACATTTCCGAATGTGGTTGAAATCGGACTACTCTATCATATAGCTGTCATAGGAACGACCGTTCCAAAAGCAAGTTTTACTGAAAAACTTTTTTATTTCTGAAGATACATATCTTTATGAAATTGCATATTACTCAATCATATTGACTGCTAAGCTACGTTCCTAAATTTGGTTGAAATCGGCCGACTATTTCATATAACTCTTATAGGAACAGTGAAATCGGAACAAGTTTTACTACCAATTTCAAAGTGGCAAATGTACCACAAAACACAACGAAGGTACGCAAAGCGTGAAGGGTATCATACCCTCGGCAAGCTAGCCTTCGGCTAGCTTGTTTTTTGTTTAACACGTAATATTCGCAGATTTTCAAATCTAAGTACCTAGCATTTATATATATATGTGTGTCATTCGAAAGCGAATACATACATTGGCGCAAATTTTGTAGATTTTAAAGACATCTCAGTTCAATGTACCGTAATGAAATATAGGTTTGATTTTTTCGTGATGAATTTCGCAACGATAGAGGTGTCATTTTAAAAGAAATTTTACGTAGTTTAAAAAAATGGGGTCAATTTTAGACATTAATCACCCAGAAGCTAGCAAATTAAAGTTTTCCCCAGAAAATCAAGCTTTTCGACAAGAACAACAAAAAATGCGACAACTCTGTAACGGTAAAAGTAGAGGGAGCATTCGGGCGGCGTTGTTCCTCTAACAGAGTGAAGAATATACCCTAGCCCTATGCCGATTTCATTGCGGGCCACCCTGTACATATACTTTGCTATACCTCTGGAGCCTTCTTTAAGCTTTTACATATTATCGTCGTGACTATATAAAGTGGCTTGAGCCTCAAAGGACCGTGTTTCGAGTACGAAAAAATACTCGGTGCGTTGCCGAGTTAAGCTACACACACATACTAAGTTCGTGTGAGTGAAGAATGAATCCAAGTATGTATCACAAAAGTTCTAATTTCACTGAAAAATATAATAAGTAGTTTGAAGTACAGTACGAGTTACCGACTGGGTTGAGTTGTTCAGTCAGTGAACTCTCGTCAAATAACATGATCACATTCAAATTTCAAAATTATCCTCAAACAACATTCTAATACACAGTCCGGTTATATTCGCAACATGTTATTAGTTCCCAACAAATGTTTCGCTCAGATTCATCTAGCAATCGTCAAAGCATTGTCCCTTGTATGTAAATAATGACTTCTGTACTTCGCAGGGTATAGCCAGGCAGAAAGCGGAAGGGGCGAGCAGTCAAGCGAAGGCAAGCTAAAGGATCAACAAAAACGTAATCTTTTCCAAAATAAGCTTAATAGATCTCTCAGGGGACTAATCAAAAACGTTGGTACCATATGCAGTCAGACGTTCAGTGTCCCCATACTAATGTAATGGACGATGTAATGGAATTGAAGTCGCATTTTCGTAAGGATTGTGCACATGTACAGTTTGTGTTGCAACGTAAATTTAACGTATATAAATTAAACATAAAATTTGTGCTAGCACGCAAAGTATCTGGTTAAATCACGTGAACTTGTGTTATTATATATTTTGTACAAATATTGTTTATATAACAACATATACCGTCGTGGTAACAATTATTTACACAAGGCACATCACAAAGCAAAAATGGAATGATATCAAAACGACTCCTTCAGTTTATATTATAACAAAATTAAATTATTTAGGTATTCTCCGGGAAATTTGTAATTAATTAGCAAAAGGATAATAAAATAAAATATCACAGAGCAAGCAAAATGAAACCGGAATCCGAGGTTTTTGTAGCAAGCGCTTATTTTGGTATATAAATATCGGCTCCTTGCTCTTCTTGATACCATTTAGATGCATAAAAAAAACATAATTAAAATGTCTTACTCTCTTACATTTTACATGCCATTTCATACTACGTGATTGTAACGAAACTTAGAACATATTATTGCCGAAGGTGTTGGTTATCGTTGGCCATCAGTATTTTTGACCTCGAACGTGTTTAAGGCATGCAGGGGTGTGCTAACTGTAACTACAGAAATAAACTATTATTGACCTATTCTGAGAAGATATACAGATTCCATTATTTTCCATTTTTTTTTTCGGAACCCACCTTCCTGTAAGTTTTCATAATTCTACAATAATAACGGGCTCGAACTGCAAGGGGAAGGGGACAAGTTACGAACTAATATTTTCTCCTCCCCCAATGTTCCCCTTTCTACAAATTTCAAGAAAATGCGAAAAAATGGAATGTACTCAACATTACCTTTCTCACGACACCTCACTTGCCTGTACCAGTCGATAAAAAAAATTAACCTTAATTTCGCCTTTATGTGGACACCTGGACACCATGTGGCCCTGTTGACGTTTCTACGGCATAAACTGGTTTCGGAGAATGTAGTTGCCAGCATGCTTCTCCTGCACATCCATGGCCACGAACGTCCTCGTGGACGGGATTCGAACCCGAAACGCCGGTATTCAAACATGAGATTGATGCCTCAACACACTGCGCTACCGGTCGCCCAACCAATCTTTACCCTTTCAAAAATGATTAATTAAATAACTGCAATTTGCACTACGAAAAACAACGTGAAAGTAGTACTCACACCTATGAGGCCGGTACTCGTAGGTGTATTTTTTGTGTGGATAGTGTCAAAATGCCTAACTTTAAATGAATGTACTATTGTTAAATATTATGTGATTGTAATGAAACTCCGAGACATTATTGCTTATAGTGTTGGTTATCATAGGCCATCAATATTTTTGACCTGTGATGCGTTTGAAGGGCGCAGGGGTGTGCTAACTGCAACTTTAGAAATGTACTATTATTAACCTTTTTTGATGAGATACGAGTATGAAAATTCTACGATTTTCGGTTTTCTATGCTAGTAAAATGCCGCTTTCCTGCAAATTTTCATATTTATAAGTATAACGGTCTCAAGGGGGAGTTTGTCCCCGGATCACATATTTTCCCCTCTACCTCTTTTCCTCTTTTTTCAAATTTGATGAAAGTACCAAAAAGAGAATGTACTTGGTGTTACCTTTCTCATGATACCCAGCTTGCCTATACCAGATAAAAAAAAATTTGACCTTCATTTCCCCTCTATGGGGACCTCGCCTTAAAGTCAGCCTATTACAAGGAATCGCTTTCTCCGGCGAATTATAATAATTCTACATATTCTCACAAAATTTCATATAAATGTAGCTTCAGCGGTTCATGAGATATTTTATGGACAAACGGACAGACAGACGGACGCATGACCGATTTCATAAGGGTTTTGTTTTACTACAAAATCCTAAAAATGGAAAATGAAGTGGCCAAAATTATTTGATGATTTGCACTTCGTCTTTCCACAAATTTTGCGAAAAAGTGAAAACTGTGTTTTTAGGGTTTTGTATAAAAACAAAACCCTTATGAAATCGGTCATGCGTCCGTCTGTCCGTCTGTCTGCCTGTCCATGAAATATCTCACGAACCGCTGAAGCTACATGCATGAAATTTGGTGGAAATATGTAGAAATGCTATAATTCTCTGGAGAAAGCGATGCGTCGTAATAAGTCAACTTTAAGGGGGGGGGGGGTCCCCATAGAGGGGAAATGAAGGTCGAAGTTTTTTTTTCATTTGGTATAGGCAAGTGGGGTATCGTAAGAAAGGTACTGTCGAGTACATTCCATTTTTGGATTTTTTTTTTAAATTTGAAGAAAGGAGAAAAGAGGGAGAGGGGAAAATATGTGGTCCGAGTTTCCCCCCCCCCCCCCCCCCCTTGCATTTCGAGACCGTTATAGCTAGACATATGAAAATTTATAGAAAAGCGGCATTTCACTATCATAGAAAACTAAAAATAATAGAATTTTTAAATCTCATCCAAAAAGGTTAATAATAGTACATTTCTATAGTTGCAGTTAGCACACCCCTGCACCCCTCAAGCTTACCTGAGGCCAAAAATATTGATAGCTAATGATAACTAACATCATAGGCAATAATACCTCTAAGTTTCATTACAATGACATGATATTTAATAATAGTACATTGACTTAAAGTTATGCATTTTGACACTATCCAAACAAAAAATACACCTACCAGCCTCACTCATAGATATGCGTGTACTACTTGCATGTTGTTTTTCGTAGTGCGAATTGCAGTTATTTAATGAACCAACTTTGGAAGGGTGAAGATTGGTATTTGGTGATCCTAACAATAACTATTCACACAATTAATTTTTTTAGGGTTTTGTGTCTTAAATCTTACAAAATCGGTCAAATACGAGTACCTGTCTGTCCGTCTGTTCAGAGAATATCTTACGAACGGCTGAATCTGCACATATAATTCGGCGAGAATGTGTAGAAATGCTATAATTTGCTGGAGAAAGCGTTGTGTTGTAATCAGCCAACTTTAAGAGGGGGGGGGGGGGGTCCACATAGAGGCGAAATTAATGTCAATTTTTTTTTATCCACTGGTATAGCCAAGTGGGGTATCGTGAGAAAGGTAATGTTGCGTACATTCCATTTTTGGCATTTTCTTGAGATTTGTAGAAAGGAGAACAGTGGAGGAGGGAAAATTATTAGACCATAATTTGTCCCCGCCGCCCTGAAGCCGTTACACAAGTTTGCAATTTGCAATGTCGTCGTAACATGAATGGTTAAGCATCTCGAAGAGTAGGACAGTTTATCTCGTATACATACATATCTATCTACAGCTTCTCGTATTAAAACTATTACTTTGAGAGGTGCCAGATGCAGTCTTTTTGTGAATTGGCATGTAAGATACTATATCATGGGTAAGACATTTAGTTATGGTGTTTTTATTCAGCTGAGGGATACCAAGAAGAACAGGGAGCCAATATTTAGATACCAAGCGCGTGCTACAAAACCCTCGAATTGCGGGCGTAGCCCTCTATATTCCGGTTTCATTTTTACACAAATTAAAAATGGTTCATTTGAACCATTACCTAATACTTTGCGTTTCTTCGCTTTATACGAATAACCGCTTCGTGTCGTACAGGCATTGGATCAATTAAATTATGAATTTAATTTATGCATTTAACACGTCTTCCCAGGCTTCGGCTGGCGATTTCCCAATTTTTTGAAGAATTGTTGGTTTAATAAAATACCAAACATTCTTAATGATATTCAAATCATGGCTTGCGAAGGCAATTTCAAGATTTTCTGCATGTCCCATATAAAAAAAATAATGAACGGACCCATAGTCAGTTGCATGCTGCTTGTTCCTTGTTTGTTAGTTCGTTTGTTTGTTAGCTCATTAGTTCATTGTCCGGGCACTTCCCGTGTTCTGATCTAAACCAGATTTGGTATGTAAGTTCCTTGTCTGACCCTGAGCCAGATTCGGAGACTGCAGATTTGATAATCGACTGGAATAACGGTATATTATGATGTGATCTAACCAGGGTTTCTCGCCTGAGCCTTTTCAAAAACTCCAGGCATTTTTTGTGGTCCCATTTCAATCTAAGTTGGTACGTAGCTTCCTTGAGTTATTGTAAGTACCATACAGTGATATTATGCTCCTGCTGCAGTTGTGCGTCAGGATAAAAGGACTCTCTTGAGCATGAGATGAAATAGGACCTATTAGATTTGGGTTCCTCTTGATTCCAGGTGATGGGACTAACACATTGGAGTATTGCTGAAGGTATTTTAAGTCCTTTGGTGAAGACTGATGTCATTTTAAGTCCTTTGATGGGGAAAAGAGGACATTCTTGGCAACAAAGTGATATCTTACTCAATTGCCCTAACCTCTTGTCGGGCATAGCGCGTCAACTGTTCCATGTGGCCCAGTTGACGTTTCGTTGGCATAAACTGGTTTCGGAGAACGCAGTTGCCGGCATGCACCTCCTGCACATCCATGACCACGAACGTCGTCGTGGACTGGATTCGAACCCGAAACGCCGGTAGTCAAACATGAGACTGATGCCTCAACACACTGCGTTACCGGTCGCCCCAAGAGGAGAAAATACGTCCTTGGCAGTGAAGAGAAATATAGGAAAAATGGTTATATGACTGGGGGTATTAATGCAAATGCACTGGAGGACATTTTGATTCTTGCATTCGCCTGATAGATATGGGTATCTCCTGAATCGAAGCGATAAGGAAAATATTTTTCAAAGCTTATGAAATCATCTTTGCATGGAACGGGCCTAAAGTGTCGGTGAACATCATTGCTCTTTTTGTGTCATTTGCTGATCGTCCGATAAAAACTTTTGAATTCGATTTGTAGTAAGAATTTATTCATTGTCCCGTTGTAGTTTAAAGTCAGGACCAATCAAAATATTCGGCTCCAATAAGTGCAGCTTATTTAAAAATATCGAGGTGCTCATGCTAACCCCGTTGTAAGTTCATGATAGACCGCCGTACCATAATTTTCCCACCATGTAAATGTCGTAAGGGGATACCTAAGACTTAATTTTTCTTTGCTGACATTCGGAATAGTAAACATATTTACCTTACGTTTCGTCCAATAAAATAGCACTTTCATTTGCCCACAGAATTTATTTCCAGAATTCGACCGGCTTGTTTCGTGCTCCAATGCAAATTGGAAGTGAACTTCCCCATTTTTTTAGAGATATTGTATTCGAGTGTTTTCGGACGATATACGCTTCTATTCCTACCTCTGACAGTCTCCACCGAACTGTACTCTTGCTAATTTATTTGTTTCTGTTCTTGTTTCGCATTTTTTTCGTTATAATTTCGTTGCATAGACTGACATACTTCAGTATCTTTCCTTTCAGTTGTTGCCATCTTTCGACCCCTTCCTCCTGCATTTTTCACACGGCCAGCTTCATTTTGTTATACCCTAGACTTATAGTATAGAGTATATATTGTTTTTGCCACGACGAAAATATGTAACACCTTAAAGGAGGCTCCAGAGGTATAGCAATGTATACATATATAAATGAGCCATGTCTGTCTGTCTGTCCGTTCGCACGATAACTTTCGATAGAATGAAGCTAAAGCCTTGAAATTTTGGTCAAATGTTAGCAGTATGATCTAGTTGGTTGGTATTGGTAGATTGCTCGTGAGGGTAATCTTATACTCTCCTGGAAAAGTAAAATCGATCAGTTGAAAATTACCGGTAATTTTTTTACAAAGGGCAAGGCACTACCTTACTTTTCAGGTTTTTTGTCTGTAAATTTTTTGCACACCCATCAAGATGGCTACAATTATTTACACACGCTATGAATCATTTTCTATAAAACTAACGGTACCGGTTCGTTTTCGTTTCTATCAATCATGAAGCTGAGACAGATCATCAGTTCGTATTCGATTATATTGTGATAAACAAGTCAGTGACGTGAAAATTCCTCGAAACAACAAAAATTTCGGGCCCAGCACTAAAGTATCATGATAAAAAAAATAGGATAGGCCCCATATATCTTGGAATTTCATACATCTTGGGGCCCCATACAACTCTAGGTGAGCCCCATACATTCTCAGTGCCCATTCTTGGGGCTCCAGATAGCAATTCAGTATTTGAAAACGCTTGAATGCCGAGGTCATGACAGACATATATTATATTGAAGTACATTATGTAAATCATATAACAAGAACTTTTTTAACTTTTTGCACTTAGGAAAATAAGTTCACCGGTGTTCAGAAAATGTTCTTCAAAGGTGGGGCCCATCGGCCATTTGCCCTGCCAATGGGGATATCTAACAAAATGAAGCACGATAGTCGTTTGTGTACGGAATGTGAAATTGCAATTACCACAAAAAAATAGAGGCGACAACAATCTAAAACATATTGGGGGCCCCAAGCCGAATCTGGAACGTGTGTAATGCATTGTTGCTTAGGGCCCCTTTTGTAGCTTAGGGCCCTCAAAACACTACCCAACTTGTAATGTATTCTAGTTCAAAGTATCATATTGAAACAAAAAACACTTATTTTGAAAATCCCGGCCCCCCTTTGAAAGCCCAGGCCCGGGGGAATCACCCCGTTCCCCCTGCCCTGTCGTCAGTCCTGGATCTTTTTCTAAAATATCGTATGTCGACGTATAAACTTATAGAATTTTTTGACCACGAAATCATGTTTAAATAAATTCAACTCCATGTTTTTATTTACACACTGTGATTGGTAAGCTCAGATGTAAAGAATCCAATCCTGGAATGTTATTCTGAGTAGCTTAAAACAACAGTAACAACAACAATAATATGTACATACTCGTACATACATCAAATGACGAATAGGAAAAGAACCTGTATGTTGCTGATGAGGGTGATAGTAAACAGGGAATAGAACAGCAGGATACTCAGTCATTGTGTGTAATGACTAAACAAAATGATTAATTGTCCTGAATTTTGATTCCCTTTCCCCGATAGCAAACAGGAGTGGGTCGATAAGAGAAGGGGATTGTCCAGGACTAATCCTAGTAATGAAATGAAAACGGGTTAAATTTTGCGAAAACGTCTTTCTTCATGCAGATATACGGATAAGCTGGAGATCTTATACTTTTTGATAAGAATATTTATAAAAATTACAAATAATATTATAGTTGTTGCGCAGTGCATATTGATCAATTGCTTGTATTCTCCAAGTTCTAAGCCAATTTGTAAATGTGATTGTGTCAATTGACCGAAAAGTAATGTGATTCGATTAATTGATTCAATCTATTTCATGCGTGCAGTCTTTCAGGACGCATATTTTAATTGGCATATTTCGATTTGGTATAGTGCATATTTCCGGAGGTTAAAGGACTTTTTGGTTTATATTTGCTTAAATATGAAACCCCCTAATTAGACTTGATCCGAACTTTCCTAGCTTTTCCATACGGTAACGCAGAACCTGGTCTCACAAAGCAATTAAAAACATGTAATGAACCACCTGTAATGAAACATATCCTGGTAGTGCTGCTTCCACCGATAAATTAAGGGCAGCACCTGATGAGTAGTCACCTATCGGTGGTACGAAACCAGAAGCCGAGGGTTCCACTACACACGGACCCCGATGCAAGCGTGAGGCCATCTGGGCTCTCCGCCAAACATTCCATCCTTATCGCCCCATTTTTATTATTCCCCATTTTTATCTCCCATATTTGTGTTATCTTCCCCAGACCTATGAATTTTAATTAATACGTAAAAGACAGGGGCAAAGATCGTTGGAAACCCCGCCCACGTCTCCTAAACTAAGCTAAAGCAAGCATAGGCAACTGCTAAGCTTGTTGAGGGGCTTTTTCTTCCCCAGATGGTACGACCCGAACTTTACGGTCATTATGCTACCTTAGCCTCCGTCTCCAAACAATCGATGACAAACACTTGAACGCAACGGCATATTTTCCTAAAACAAACAAATGTTTGATTCTAAAGAATGTGCCTTTCTTGTGAAACCAAAAGGATTGGATTCAGTGCTGATATTTGAGCGAAACAACAAGTGAAAGTCTTCTCGGCGTTATCATATAAGTAACACTTGGAACTTCTTGAGTAGTTTCATTTAAATGGAGAAAATGAAAACTAGCCAATTGTTCATTGAAAATTTGAAAGAAAATTTATGAATACTAAAATATGAAAATCATGAAAATCAAAATAATGAGACTTTTTTTGGAATTTTGGGCATTTATTCATAGATTTATTCATATAACTAAATTATTCAAAATATTGGCCATCAGCAGCGATAACTTTCTCCCATCTTTCGGGAAGTCTACGAATTCCGTCGCGAAAAAAATCTTGGGGTTTCGAGGCTATCCATGAATCGAGCCAGTTCTTAGTATCCTCATATGAAGTGAAGTGCTGATCAGCCAACGCATGAGTCATCGAAGCGAACAAATAGTAATCGGATGGAGCAATGTCAGGGCTATACGGCGGGTGGGGTAGCACTTCCCATTTGGTTGTTTCCAGGTACGTTTTCACGACTTGCGCAACATGAGGGCGAGCATTGTCATGCTGAAGAATTATTTTGTCGTGCCTTTCAGCAAATTGTTGCCGTTTTTCACGCAATGCTCGACTCAAACGCATCAATTGCAGTCGATAGCGCTGCCCGTCAATGGTTTCATTCGGTTTTAGCAGCTCATAATAAAGAACACCGATCTGGTCCCACCAAATGCAGAGCATAAGCTTGGAACCATGAATATTTGGCTTCGCGGTCGATGTTGATTGGTGCCCGGGCGGTCCCCATGATTTCTTTCGCTTTGGGTTATCATAATGAATCCACTTTTCATCGCCGGTCACAATTCGATGCAAAAAACCCTTCCGTCTTTGCCTTTGAAGCAGTTGTTCGCACATGCAAAAGCGCCTCTCAACATCTCTTGGCTTCAACTCGTACGGAACCCAGTGGCCTTGCTTTTGGATCATTCCCAGTGATTTTAACCGCTTCGATATGGCTTGCTGAGCCACTTCCAACGAAATTGCCAACTCTTTTTGAGTTTGGCACGAATCTTCTTCGAGTAATTTCGTCAATTCTTCGTCTTCAAACTTTTTTGGCTGGCCAGGTCGCTCTTCGTCGGTAATGTCGAAATTATCATTTTTGAACCGATGAAACCACCGAAAACACTGTGCACGCGAAAAAGCATCGTCACCGTAAACTTCCACGAGCAATTTATGACTCTGAGCTGCAGTCTTCTTAGCAAAATAAAACTTCCCGCAAATGTTGTTTTTTTCGTGAATTTTCGAAACTTTCCATGGTCCGGTAAAATACGTTGTCAACAATCAACACGAAATGTTTATACTGACATTGACAGCTTATGAATACAAACTTCAAATGGTATGTATGTCAAAGATGGACTACCATTGGTTTATCGGTGTTGCCATCTCTAAAAAAAGTCTCATTATTAAGTTGTAGGCCAAAGTTTTATATGAAAAAATGACTGTGAAAAATATTGGAAATTTTAAAAGAGTCGAGTGGCGGTGAAGTGGGCTTGGGCACAGCGTGTTCCATGTATACTGAGCCTACCGAATGTTAAGGAAATGTTATCGGTGAGGGTGATGCCGGCGAAGAGGGATTTTTATTACCAGATAACCTCTGGGCAGCCCAATTAAAGTCTGGTTGGGAAGTGGTATTTGAAAACAGTGAAAAGCTAACCACTGAGTTAGAGGAAAATGTCAGTAACGACTCATATACCGCGGAACCTGGCCTCTGAAGCAGACCACCACAGAAACGTTTACGGCACATAACTCAAAAAGAAAATACCAGCAAAGATTCGTATTGCAGAGAACCTTGCTCTTCAAGCAGTCTACCCGAAAGACAATAACGCCGAATCGCCTTTGGAATCGGATTATGCCAAGTGCCAATCGAGTCACAGATTTCACTTGGATAAAAGACAATATTTCTCCATCCAACATTTGAAGGTTGTTGTTGTTGTAGCAATGGTCAGAATTCGATGTGTTTGTTTGTTACATACCTGCGGTTTCGTCTTCATCCCTGGTGTTGAGGGATAGAAACTTAGCTGCCTCTATTGGGTTCTCCTACAGCGATTTAGGAGTCAGGTGGGTGGGTATAGCTGGGCAGTGAAAGATATGGTTTACGTCGTGATGGGTTCCGTTACAAGCAGGACAGATGTTTGAGATGTCCTGGTCAATGCGAGATAGGTAGGAGTTCAGTCGCGAACACCAGCCTGACCGAAGTTGGGCGAGTGTTGTTCTCGTCGCTCTCGGAAGTCTTTCCTCTTCCAGAGATATCGTTGGTGGTATGGACGAGAGCACTGGATTTGGACCTAAGCTTGCTATTGACTTGTTGACCTCTTCTCGATGTATTGCTGCGATGGCCGACCTATGTGCGTTACTATCAAATGGTTCCCTTTTGTATCTCTGGACGTCTCTTTCAAGGTCCCTCAGGTCACGCCTGACATGTCTGGGCGGCGGCGTCTTGTCCATGAGGTTGAAGTTAGGGTGATCCCTTAAAGGCATCATCCTGGTTTGCTGATGTAGATGGTCCTGGGGTGACATCAGGAGACAGGCAGTAACAGCACGGAGAGCGGCGTTTTGGCACGTTTGAATCTTCTTCTTCACAGAGATTCTGCGACCACACAGGAGCCGCATAGTTGACCACTGATCATCCGAATGCTTTATACGTGACCAGTAGAGTTTCTTTGTCCTTGCCCCAGGTACTACCGGCCAGGGCTTTGAGGATCTTATTCCTACTACGCATCCTTTCGCACACAGTTGAGGCATGGGGTGATGATGTGGCCATGCTATCCAGCGTGACTCCTAGGATTTTAGGATGGTTTATGGTAGGAATAGAATGATTCCAGATCGAGATTTCAAGCTGCATCTTGACCTCCTTCGTCCAGGTGGTAAATAGGGTTGTCGAGGATTTAGGCGTTGAGATGGTAAAGTTCTTGTTTATGAAGAACGAGTTTAGTTGTTGAAGATAACCGTTGATGTTTCCACACATATCCGCTATGTCGTTCCCTGTTGCTCGAATGTAGCAGTCGTCAGCGTAGGAGATAATGTCGATCCCTTCAGGATATGTTGGGAGTCCTGATAGGTATAGATTATACAAGGCAGGAGATAGAACTCCTCCTGGAGGTACGCCTTATTCAATCTTGCTAAGCTTTGATTTGCTGTTCCTGAATTCTGTATAGAATTGCCTGTCAGAGAGATAAATTGGCAATCCATTTCACTACTTGCGTCGGAAGCAATGAACAGTGGATGTCAGCAAATGCGCTGAATGGCTGACAGTGTCGAAGACCTTCGACAGGTCAAGCGCCACCAATATTGTTCTATCACAAGGACAAGCCTGGTTGAGACCATTATGGATGCGGGATGTAATGGCATCCAAGGCCGTGGTCGTACTGTGCATGCTTCGGAAGCCATGTTGGTGATTAGCGAGCTGGATGTGGGCCATAAGAACAGGGTGGATTAGTGCTTCAAACGTTTTGGCAACTGGTGACAATGGAGTTATTGGACGATAGGATTCGCCGAGTGTCGCTTTCTTTCCAGGTTTCAGTATTGGGATGACTGTCCCTTTTTTCCAGATTTCCGGAACGATCAACATACAAGGAGATGGATAGATTGTACGTAGCCGTGAGATAGTTGATGGCTGGCAGATCGAGGTGTTTGAGCATAGTCATTGAAATGCCATCTGGTCCCAATGCTTTCGAATTGTTCGCCTTCCTTATAGCTGCAACTACTTCGTCCGTGGTGAAACAGGTATGTGTTGTTCGGTTGTGAATCTTACTACGGATTTTATGCTTAAGTCTCTCTGGTGCGGGGTGTTCAATAAATTGTTTATTGAAACGACTTGCGCAGTGGGTAGGGTCACTTGTTGAATATTCACCGAACTGAATGGCGACGTCCCCTTTCTGTCTTGGTGGATTGGAGAGGGCACGCACTGTCGACCATAACTTGCTCAACCCTGTGGTTAGATTGCAGTTATTTAGATGGGTGCTCCATTTTGACCTCCTGTGTTCGGCTATTTATCTTTAGATCTCGCAGTTCATCTCGTGAATTCTGGGGTCGTCCGGGTTTACGCTCCTAATGTTGTCTCTCTCGTCTGCCAATCTAGTGGCATGGTTGGAAAGTTGGGCCGAATTTTCGGAATCCGTCTTACAGGAATGAACTTCGCAGCCGCTTTGTTCAGGACTTTCCTTATGTTTGATTCAGCTGTGCGAACGTCGATTGGCGTTGGCAGAGCGAGGAATTTAGCGTTGGCATAGGAGGTAAAACCGTTCCAATAAGCCTTATTGTGGTTGACAAACGTGCGGTGTTCGGAAGATATGATGTTTGACGGTTTGTCAAGCCTTATCACGATTGGTAGGTGGTCTGAAGATAGTGTTAAGACCGGCTCCCATTGTGTTTCATTTATGAGGCCAGCACTACAAATCGTGATGTCTGCAGAACTGGAACATGTACCGGCGATGCGAGTATGGATGTCGTCATTTAGGGTACAGAAATCGGAGGCATCAATCTGTTCGGCTATTGAGATACCTTTGGCGTCGTTGTTAAGGTTAGAGTGCCAGAGTTCATGGTGAGCATTAAAGTCACCGAGCAGGAGGCGATGCTGACCAGTGAGGAGATGGTTGATATTTACGTGGTATCCTGGGGGACAGCTAGATACCGGTGGGATGTAGATATTGTAAATTTCGATATCAACATTATCCGATTATAAGGCGACGGCCTGCACTTCCATGGTGTTATCATTGCTAGTGATATCGATTCCCCGGTATTGCACGGAATGGTGATAAATGAAGGCAAGCCCTCCTCCAGCCTTGGTCAACCTATGTTTCCCGACAATAGCGTAGTTGCCATATGAGTTGAGGGACGAGTTGGGGTGCAGTTTCGTCTCGTATATGGCTCCAACTTGGATGCGATGTCTGTCCATAAATGATGCGAGTTCGGCGATCTTGTTCTGCAACCCATTGCAGTTGAGCCTTGCATTGAAGGGTTTTGGCAGCTCTTGGCCGTTGTGAAACGGGTCGCTCCAACGCATAGAACCGGCTGCCGCAGGAACGTTACATTCCCCGTTGAGACTGTGGCCTCCAGTGGTTCCCCGGTGCCAACTTTAATTTCCGACTTTCGCGTTAAAGTCTCCCAGCAGCAATTTGACGTCGTTTGTTGGAAGTGAGTCGAAGAGAGTCTCAAGGCAGGCGTAGAACTCGTCTTTTACTGCGTCTTCTTTAACTTCAGTGGGGGCATGCATATTGATGAGCCAGAGATTGAAGAATCGAGTCTTGATTCGAATCGCACATAGCCGTTCATTTATGGGTTTGAAGTCAGTGATGTGCGGCTTGAGGTGATTGTTTACTATAAATGCTACTCCAAACTCCTTGCGGCCCGATGGTTTGCCACTTGTAAAAATTGTGTGCGATTTCTCCTCATTAATCTCGTTGCCAAGCCAATTTGTTTCCTGGACTACAGTAATGCTCAGTTTGTACTTTTCGAGCTGTTAAAGGAGGGCCTTCTCGGCGCCCGGTTTGTTCAGGGAGCGTACATTCCAGGATCCGAAAGAATAATCCTTTAGTCGTTTGCATGGTCGTCGTTGTTGATCCGTCCAATCCGAGGCTTTTGTTCCAGGTTTCTTGACATGGAGTGGTTTTTGCAAGGACGAGTTGTCAGCACGTCTCCATCCAGGGGATGGCCTCGGACGATTGCTGCTTCAGATGGTTTAATAAACGTGCTGGAGTTCACTCAACTATGTTTCAGGTCCAACTACGCAAGTCATTCTATCCTACTAAACCTGAGACGCTTAGGTGTTGGTCAGCCTTTCAGGCTACAGCTATCTGACTTTTTCCAAATGTCTTGTCGCTAAGACTTGGCCGTCAGCGGTTTGACACACTGCCGTTATCAGGGGGCGCCTACGTGGAGGACTATGGTTAAGGTCTTTTGCCCCCCATACAGCTCGTACAGAAATCATTATAGGGAAAACGCAATCTCCTGGCAGGATCTCCAAGAAAGCAGTGTCCACACCCACAACCGATTTAATGTGCTGTTTTTTCAGTGTTAGAAGATGAGACGAGCGGATAAAATTAAGTAAGGTTGCAGCGACCTATGTAGTTGCATAACTTGTGTTACCTTTAATCCATGTCGTATTTGCGTTACTAATAGCTACAGACTATAAAGTCATTTAGCAAGCCGCAATGAGAATGCCAATACTATTATGTTGCAGCGTAACTTTGCACATATTTTCTGTCAAGCTCATCTGCCCGGCAGTTACCGCCTAAGTTACTGTGGCTGGAATCCAGCACAGAAAGATATTGAAACAATTTCTCACCACAATGTTACGAGTGACATTCTGCAACTGTCTTACAAGGCAAATTACAATGACCTAATCGCGACTTAGCTATCCATGTATATTGTGATATCTCCAATGAATGTAGCCTGGCGCAACAGCCGGGTTAAAGCTTTCAAAATCTCAGTAACTTCCGCCTGAAAACACTACAGTTGTCCGGCAGACGGGACGACAGTTTATCAAAGTAAACCCCGGCTGCTAGATATCTAAAGAATCTGGCAAGGAAAATTCATCCTCGATCCACTTACCTACAAGTATTTTACTAATGAATATGTTACGACTCAAGCCAGTGGAAGGGAGGGGATTTTTTGCACCTTTATGGCCCGTTTTCTCAATCTGGTTAAACTGCCAGTTACCTATCCGGGACAATAAATTAAATTTTAGCGTATGTAACGCTCAAAATATGATAATGCAGTAGAAAACTCAGCTAATGCAGTAGAGAATCAGCCGATTTTCTTAGCGGAATTATGCAGCCATCCGGATTCGTAAGACAGGTCAGTGGTTGACTTTAAATAGTGGGCACTCGATAATTTTAAGAAATCGTGTTATCCCGGCATCTACGGACTATGCTTTGGCAAAGCCGCTGTTTGACAAGAACTTTAAATGCTTTATTCCAACACGGGCTCAATGGGCTGACCGATCATGGAGTTGGCGCGGGCGTCCACTCCGCCACACTGAATTTAAACCAATCAGTACGACTCCCGGAATTCTGTAGTGTTCTTCAGGCGGAATTGGTAAGAATTTTGGAAGCTTTGGCCTGCCTGGGGCGTCATGTCCTATCTGTGAGGAACATTGTGATTCTAAGACAGCCAAGTTGCGATTAGATCGCTAAAATTCGTACTTACTATCTCGAGGATTGTGTTGGAGTGCCGTATATCGCTAACGGAGTTCTGTAGCGTCTTCGACATTGTTATGTGCAGGATTCCAGGTCACAATGGATTCATTGGCAATTCTAAAGCTGACGAACTGGCTCGTCAGGCTACAACGGATGAAGCTGAAAGTTGAAACGGTTGAAATGCCTTTCTACTTATACAAATTTGCCATTATGCAGGCTACGGTCAGCAGGACTAACTCGAGATGGCTGAGCAGCGGCACATATAATTTAACTAAACAGATGTGGCCCAGGTTGGACTTGGGTCGCTCTGCTAAGTTGCTGTCGTTGAGGAGACAATATATCAGTGCTGTTGGCTGTCGTTGGGGTCATCATGGGGCATTGCCCAATCGGATAGCACGCCAAAAGGCTTAGGCTGCCGTATAACGACATTTGTAGAAGTTGCGGTGATGAAGAGGAAGAGGAGAGTACCATCCATCTTCTTTGTGGATGCTCAGGGTTGACAAGTCTGAGGAGGTTAATTTTTGGCTCTTACTATTTTAACGAGTTGACGGACTTGGTAAACGTTGACGTTGGTCAGTTGCAACGTTTTAATGTATGCCCAGGTTAGTTCGAGGTATAGGATGTCGGGGATTTTGTATTCCGCGTGGTAACACAACGCACCCAGATCTGGTCTATGTGTGCTATGGATAATCATGGCAGCCTATTAACCTAACCTATGCAACCTGTTCTGTTCTATTCTACGTCTATATCGTCTCTCAATATTAATTTGTGGCTGAGTTGATATCTAGTCCCCTTCCATGGAATGTGTTTCGAGAACTCTGTTCTTTGTGAACAGTTCAACTGTCTCATTATAATCTGCAAACGTAAAGAGTTCTAGATGCCAAAATCTCAGCAACTCGTGTCAGTTGTTTGGAATTATCGTCCGATAAATTTTCAATTGGAGCATGGGTGCCTGCGTTTATCTATAGGATAAACTTTAACCAGACATTGTGAAAGCGACCTTATGTAACATATTTTGGGATATTAAATACGAATCGGCGTTTTGGCAATTTTGACTGACCAAAATAAAACACTTTTTCGATTTTGGACCAATAGCCCCAAAACAACATGTCCAACTTGAAAACTAAACATATCTCGCATTTTTTTAAAGTACACTAGAGTTACCATTTGCAATTGTATTAATATGTTGAATAACTGCATTTTTGTAAGACGAAAACAACAATTGTTCCAAAAACCTAAAAACTTCCTGCCTTCAATGTTCTGTATCCCCCATCACATCCGGTCTCATATGCTATATGACATCCATACAAAAATCTTTATCACGTTGTCATCAAAATGTCTATCCGACATCCACCCTCTCAACTTAACCTGCCTATATGATGATTATGATGATGATCCCCAGGACTACCGAGACTAGTGAGGCTATATTAATATTCTGTGTGGAGAAAACAGTACAGACACAGGACGCCAGCCGTCCCAGTCACACGGGGGATAAAATAACTTAAGTTAAGCTAAACATGTTCGCCGAAGGATCTATTTGGGATTTCCTATTCTATTATTGGTATTAGGACTTGTCTTTGTGTTATGCATTTAAATTGCGTGCTTTCGCCCGGAAAAAAATCCTTCGAACAAAATATGACTTGAACCCTAAGAACAAAATACTGATCAAAAAGAGGATTTGAATATATTCCTGGATAATATGTCGAACAACTATTCGGCAAACAATTTACCATTAAGCCTCTTTCGTGATTATTATTATGCCGTAAAGTCTGATATCTAATTAGATGTAGGACATGTTCTTGAGACACAGAAATTCAGAGCAATAAAAACATTTGTTTAGATGGAAGCCACAGCATTGATCCATCCAAGGATTGAACTTTTGCGCATTTTGTCAATATCGCATTTTCAGGTTGACTTTTGAAGCGTTTCAACCGTTTTGGCATGTAAATTTAGTCTCAATTTTCTTTTAAATTCTCTCGAGTTGTGGGGCGTAAGGATTATGCATTGGCTTTCCTCTGCATTTCGTAGAAGGACTTGTATTCTTGAGATCTTTTATATGCTAAGGACTGACTCACCGATTACGATTTTTGGCTATCGTTCAATGGCAGAGATTGGTTTTTGGAATGTGCGTACTCTCGTAGACAATTGATCAGAAATTAAACATCTTAGGAGGTAGTGGGACAAGATGGTGAAGGGTATTACACCTTCTTTGTGACTTATGGTGCATTTAGTCAATTGCCCTAACCTCTTGCGGGGCATAGCGCGTCAACTGTTCCATGTGGCCCAGCTGACGTTTCATTGGCATAAACTGGTTTCGGAGAATGCAGTTGCCAGCATGCACCTCTTTCACATCCATGGCCACGAACGTCGTCCTGGACGGGATTCGAACCCGAAACGCCACTGCATTTGCCACCTTGAAATTAGTAGTCAAACGTGTTCCGATTTCACTGCTCCTATGAGAGGTATATGAAATAGTAGACCGATTTCAACCAAATTTAGGAACTTGATTTGGCAGTTAATGTAATTGAATAATATGAATTTTGGTAAAGATATCTTTAGAAATAAAAAAGTTTTTCTCACAAAAACGAATTTTTGAACCCGTCGTTCCTATGGCAGCTATATGACGTAGTGGTCCGATTTCATTGGTTCCAATATATTTACAGCGTACAATAAAAGGAAGTCTTTGTATAAAGTTTCAGCTTGATAGCTTTAAAATTGAGGGACTAGTTTACAATGAACCAGACAGACAGACTGGCAGGCGGACAGACGGGTAAACGGACAGACGGACAAAGCTTAATCGACTCGTCTCGTCATACCGACCAAGAATATAAATAGTTTAAATGGTCGTTGCAAACTTCATGGCAAAGTTAATATACCCTATCACATCCGTGAAGGGTTTAAAAAGAGTTGTACAAGCGAAAGGAGCGGCTATTGTTGGTTTTCCAAGTCATCCGCTTTTTTACCGCTGCAACTTTTGATGTTGTTCCTCGGCGCTGATGCGGCTGTCGCCCTGCTGTCCGTTGATCGCGAAGTTTACGCGTCGTTTTGACTCCCCGGGGAAAATAGTTCTCGCGGTCGTACTCTCGATTTTTCCACTCACTCCTCTGTCTGCCGTAGTCACCACACAAAATCAAGGGTAGGCGACGACGACACTGTGTACGATGTGAGAAAAGGGACTATCGAAAACTTTCCACACACCACCGACGAACGAAGGAAACTGTTTCACAGTTCTACGCGATTGAAAACTTGTTCGTTGAGTAACCCAGGGCTGGCCAAAATTTAACTTAAGGCGCAGGCAACGAAAATTTTGTGCGTGTCTACCTCCCCACTTTTTTTTCTAAACGATTTTTCATACAAACTAGTATAATCCTTTGCTTCAAATATTGTTTGCAGGTATTTTTCATATACCAGGATAAGGACGTAAAAGGCGTAGCAGCGACACCCTTGGATCCTACTTTTTTGCCGACTTGGACGATTTACAGAATATATTATACTCATATACTCATCGCAGCAATTAGTTCTTTGTGATGCTTAGTTTACTCGAGCTCTTATTATTAATCGTCGTACTTATGTTGAAGCCTGCTTCAGGATCTTTATGTTTAATTTCTTAATAGCAACATAAGAATTTCATTTTCTTTAATCTCAGCCAAAACTTCGTCCTTCAGTTTCTTGAGGCAAAATTCACTTCGTTTTCGTTCCACCAACTTACAATCAGTGATGGTATAATGTTCGAAGAGCGCTCGAAAACATTTTCAAGCGCCACTTCTGTTCAAGCGGTTTCGCTTTACACTAATACGAGTATCGACGCCGCTTGGAGAAAAGTGGTTGAGTTTCGTCTAGACGGTTTTGCTGGGCACAATTCACGGGGGAACAGCATTTTGTTTATTTCGATTTGATATTCATTTCTAGCTAATTTTTGGTCGTAGAATCCGGAAATGCTAACCGTTTTTCTCCTATACGTCCAGTTTTTGAGATACAGGGGGCTCAAATTTTGGCCCCCATACAAACCTTCCCTTCATTGAAATCAAAACAAATGAAACTCGTTACAATTTTTTTATTTATAAATTTTGATTTTACATCTTAACAATATTACCTAAGAACTAAAAAAAAATTATGGCAAAAATTTTCGTTTGTAGCTTTTCCTGGAGTGTTCAATTTCAGGACAGTCCCGTTTTATGCTCCAACAATAGTCCGCCATCATATTCGCATCCCATCTGCCTTGATATCGAGTTTCCATGATTTTTAAATCTTGATGAAATCGCTCTCCCTGCTCATCACTCACAGCTCCAAGATTTTCCGGAAATTCATCTAGATGACTG